>CM062813.1:58812126-60267126 GCA_031772625.1 Pinus tabuliformis | reverse complement strand
CTTTTAACTGGAATGAATCCTTGCTTATTTTTTTTCTTGCTCTTCTTTAGGAGGAGGTGATGGATTTGGAGAACTTCGAGAAATTGAAACTTTTGAACAACTTTTCGTAGTGTCTATACTCATGACAAATTTTACACTTGAAATGAACCTGTTCATAATCCAAACCTTGGAAGTGAGACCAACCATCTAGATTTAGTTGAATCGCCTCAGGGAGGCCTTTTGAGAAATCCATTTCAACACAAATTCTAGCACATGAAATATTTTTCCCATGTGCCATGTCACTGGTAATAAATTGGCCCAATTTATCTCCTATATCCTTAAAAATTTCATCACCCCAACAAAGAAGAGGGAGAAATGGAAATATGATCCACATAGGTGTAGATGAAATTTCCATAATGGGATTAAATTCCATAGACCAATGAGTGAGAAACAAACCTATGGTACCCATTAAATATGGGCGCGACTCATAGATCTGGTCTTTGTCTTCTCGATTTTCAAAAATAAATGCATAATACCCATTTCAATAATAGAAAATACCGAGGGTTCATGATTTCCCCAATTTATATAAACCCAACCTTCCATGACTTCGTAACTTGGCCACAGGTTAGTAAGCTTTCCCAATAACCCTTTTCCCTTCACATTATTTTTTGTTGGAGAGGAAAACCCCAGGTCCAAATAAGGGATTGATTATGCCTACTTCACAAATTTACTTGGGGGACTCACCATGCATGCATTGAATACATAGCAAACACAATACTTGCTCGATATCCCTCAAAGGTGTACATGAGTAATGAAAAAGAACCAACCAACTATAATATGAGGGCGACTAGAGTGAGGACACACCACTGGCGACAACATAATCCACACCATGTTGGACGAGGCTAGAAGTGACTTCACCTATAGTAAGTAGAATCCTAGGCAACTAAATCCTTCTTGTCTTACCCTTATATAACACATCCATGTGATGGAAGCCTTCTCATCTTACCCTTGCACTAGTAACCCAACAAAACATAATCGCATAATGGATGACGACGACACATGAACAACACTCGATCAACAATGATAACGAGCTTCAACCAGGTCTTGACAACGCAAAATGAGCTTGCATTGAGAATCATCGCGAAAGTGCAATGCCTAGGGTTCAAGCAGTTAGGGAAACACTGGCCATAATGGAGCAGACCTATAGAGCTCGATGTTTCCTAAAACGTAACCATCTCTCTTGTGACAATCTTTAAAACCATAAAACATTTACTTATTTATTTTAGGGTATGTTGGAGATTATTTACAACATAATCACATATTTTCAACATTTATTGACTTAGACATTTATGTCCCACTGTTAGAAATTGTTTTGAATGTATTGGGTAAGTAAAAACTACATCTTATGTTCATTTTCCAACCATTAATTAGGTTGGTTTCTAGGGTTTAAGTGTTGTTATATATATATATATTTTTAACTATTAAAATTGGTTATATTTTATTCTCTTATTTTCTCATAATTTTGGCCCTCATTTTGCACTTTATTATCATAGTTTCTAGGGATAAGTTTGTTGATGTCATAAACTATTATATTGTTGCAAATTTTTATTTTCAAGCTAGTTTATAACAACCAAGTATAATTTATTGAGTGTCTATTTGAGAACCTATTTGAGTTGCTATTGGTTTACCTAAGCCTCTAAATTGGGCTATAGGAACCTTTGAACTCAAATCTAAAAATTACTCTTTAATCCACCCAAAACATAATTTCCTATCTTTATTATTGGGTGGAAATCATTGTAGAACGTCTGGGGGTACTTAGTTTGAGTTAATTAGGTTGTTTGATTTTTAATATCTACTAGGGAAGTCTCTCTTGTGTTGGATTATATCCATCACTAAAATGATGGGATTTATTGCTAACGTGATAATGATGACACTCTCAATGTTGCACTTGATCTAAGTTGTCTAGTGAGGATTTGCACTGTGGTGCTACATTTTGCTATAACAACCCATAAGATTATGCTTTTTGAAACTTGATATGAAGAATTTCAAGGTGACTGTGATTATGAAGGTGATCTTTTAGCAATTTATATTTCCAATAAATATTAATAGCTTAGATCAATTAATGCGCAAACTAGCCTTCAATGTGTTATCATTGATGTCATAGGAGAAAATTAGAAGCCTGATATTCAAGTAGCAGAGGCATAAGGTCAGATGCAATCAAGTTGAGTGCATTTAAATGCACAAGGAATGAAATGGAAATTGATATGGATCAACGCATCACCAAAAAATGAAATGGTCAACCCTTATTCATTTTGAAGGGTCCTAAATTTCTCATTACTTAACCAAAAGGGGGCTTCGAAGTGACATTAGGCAGTTGAAACCACTCAAGGTACATGGCATTTCATGAATGGATTTTGGGGTCCCCCCTTCTCCTTGCTAGAATCAACATCAACCCCCTCCCCAATCATCTTAACATGACACCAAATCAGATGTGGGTGATGTGAGTCCCCCCATTAGTAAACAAATGGAAATTTTTTTGTCATGTGTTGGTTCGTCTATCAGATGCTCAGAGTATCAAATGATTTTCAATGCAAATACTCATGGAATTTCTCAATATTTGATATGGTTTGGCCTATGGTCAAGCCCCCAGTTATGAAGTGCTAACATATAGTGCCTAAGAGCTAATAATCCTCGTGTCCCCAAAATGTTGAATGTCCAAATATCAATAAATTTACCCAAAACTTGTGTTGTAGCGGCTACAACCACCCTCAAACATTTTTCCTTAGCCTCATTTTTGAGCCTACCTTCCAACCTTCATAGGAGCTTGCCTTGCTTCATCAAGTTCACAAGCTTCAGCGTCTTTCTTGTACAAAGGGAGCCTGTTCGTCACAACTTGATCTTTC
The DNA here is from genome assembly GCA_031772625.1 of Pinus tabuliformis. Lineage (NCBI taxonomy): Eukaryota > Viridiplantae > Streptophyta > Pinopsida > Pinales > Pinaceae > Pinus > Pinus tabuliformis. The sequence goes on along the minus strand of CM062813.1, from coordinate 60,264,244 downwards.
CCCTCATTGGTTGTTCACCCAGACTTGGTCGCGACTTGATCTATTCCCTTCATAGAATCACATGCATGAGCTGCTTCTCCCAAGCCAACATGTAAAGGCATCCCTTGTTTTAGGGATTTATGTTTAGCAGTTGGAGGATACATGCAAGGAGCAATTCTGAAACCTCCCACTAAGTGTCGCTTCCCCTAGATTCGCAACATGCGTGTCACAACCTTGATGTTATCAAAAATCATCAATAGGACGCTGTAGAGCTCATTCCTCACATCAACCTTGCATCTCTGACATCCCACATCACATCTAGGAGCAGTCAGCACATTCATCTCAATTGTTTTGGGGTAAGCCCACTTCCCATGCCTTGTGCTACATTTCTGTCACTTTTGTTTTTCACTTGTGGGAGTACTTTTTTCTTGATTTCTTTGAATGCTTGCTGTAGTTTACACATATACTAGCTTGTCCTAGCTTTGTTTCATTTTTTGTTGCTATCTCATTGTTGTCGCATGCATGAAGCTGTTTTGCACGAACATTCACCCAACCGATGAACTGCCTCACCCACATGCATGTTGATCTGTTTGCTGAATCTTTCATTCATGTTTTGCATGAACTATTAATCACTTCTGCTATCACTTAGTTTCACCATGCATTTACTGTATTAGTTACTTTCAGTTTCCTGTTGACGATGTCAGGCCAACCTTGGCTCAGAATCTGTATTCACCAAGGCTACATTATGCAATATGGGGAAGGAAGGCTCACCTTCCTCTCCAGATTTTTGCATTCCTACCCAGAACTGGCCTCCATGTCTGTTTTGTGCATTTCTGGAGGATAGTGGCTGCTTGGCCCAAGAAATTGCGCAAATCTATCCATAGGCCAACAATCCTTCCAAGTTGGAATTATGCATTGCGCAATCCTAGCAGTCAATAGCCAGATTGGACTGTGCATTGCGTAGTTCCAGAAATCATCCAGTCTCCCAACATCCCAGACTGTGCCTTGTGCAGTCTTGGTAGTCGGTCTCCCAACCTCCTGACCGAAATTGTGCAACCTCATGATCATGCACCCAGGTATGTTTCAAGTCAGTTCTCATGTTCATTTTGGTTTTCGACTTACAAATTGCTTGCCATGAGTATTTCCATGTCTCCAGGTATCCCAGGTGTTCATCTTCCTCTCAGCAATATAGGTACAATGGATTCCAGGAGAGTAGAGACGAAGACTCCGTTCAGAGCACACTTGGGGATGCAGTCGATCAAGTGTCGATAAACTTGCCTAGCCATGAAGACATCAAGTTGTTCGTAGACAAGGAGACCAAGATATGAAATCAAAAACATCACAGCGAGGAGCATCATGAACAACAACTGAAGATATCATATCAAATGAAATGAATGCAAGAGGACGGTTGTTGACAACACGAAGGCGAAACAAGGTTGCAAGCTCAAGCAGGTCCATCAATGATGAAAGAAAATCTCGAGACTCTGGCTATGAAGTGACAGCACAACATGAAGATCACGCAAAGGTAGAATATGGAACAAAGAAGGAGTTGCATGTGCTGAAGTAGCAACTCAGGAAGGACATGAAGCTGCACATACAAATGAATGAGTTGCAACAGGAACATGAACAGGAAGAAAAGTGGGCACAACATACACACATGGATGAAACTACGCCCATACAAGTTAAGGATCCATCCTAGTAGCTGAAACATAGCATACATGGTGAGTAGTGTTGTTGACCGCATGCAAGGGATTCAACAACATGCATGTTGTTAAGTGCACACATGCAATCCAACCCATTCAACACACTCACCAAGGCAAAGACAAGAAGCAAGTCCAACTGGGCCTAAACAAGTACTTCAGAAAGTTGATGCGCATGACCCCAACACACACTTGAATATCAACATGGACACTATGCATCAATGTGTTTCCAGTTCAACCATACCCAAGAAGACCATGCACATCTTAGCAGACAAGTTGGATGAAGGGGCCGAACCACTGCACCAGCTGCAACGGAGGAAAGAGTTTGCTTTAACAAGATGTCACCATGAGGTGCATGCACACCATCATGGATGACCAAGCTTGGCATCAACTCACCACCTTCACCATCATAAGCATGTCAAAGAGTTGGTCTCATCACAGATGATTGAGTGTTAGTGATGTCTTGCAAGGCTTTCTCAAGCCATGTTGTATCACATGAGTACATGTGCATTGTAATGTTGAGTCATGTAAAGTGTAAGCCAAGTGTCAATTGTTGGATGTAATAGTCATATTGTAGGTGAAGAGTCGTGAGGGTAGTTGAACTGTCACAAAGGGGAATGTCAAGGGTCACCCCAACCTTTGCTATAAATAGTCCCTCATAACTCATTGTAGAGGCATTTGGTTAGCCAAGATTCTACTAAGACTATCTTGAAGAAATCTTGGAAAACATTGTAACGTGCCATGGATTCTCCATTGCACGGAGCTAGTACATCTCTTTGGAGGAGCAGGTAGATGTGGCTGTAACATTCCACTATTGGGGCTAGCAGGTTTACATGGATGTATTGTATGATTGAGACTTACACTTCTTTATATAATAAGGGCCATATAATTTTCATGCATATGTTGTTATTGTAGTTGGACTGCTCCGATTGCCTTAATGATATATGTTGTTTAACTTATGTACTTGTGTATGAACTGATTTGTATGCAATTATATGAATCTTGTTGTTAATGTGTTGCATATGTTGTTAATTCTGTCACCTTCCGTGTTGACTGCTCTACTGAACATCATGCATACCTTTCACCTGAACCTTGCCGTAACAACTGTCGCACTCATATCGGACTGATCTGTGAGTGTTGTATGTGTTATCTTACCTTGTATGATGCGACTGCCACATCCGAGTGGACTGCTTCGCCGGAAGCTATGCATGTCCTTTTGTGTTGTGTGTTCCTAGCCAAGTTGGGATTGATCCCTTTCAGCCTGGAACTCACCTTCACCTTCTTTTCCCTTCAAAGTGTTAGAACCTCTCATACACCTTCCTTGAATCACTGCATTAGTCACACCCTTGCTACTGACAAAGTTATCTTACTTGCCTCTGTGTGACATTGCAGTCAAGGCATTACCTTACGACCCACTACTGGGACTCCTACACCAAACGGTTTGAGGTCTAATTGGGACTTCTTACGGGGGAGATCCCCTTGACATGTTGGAGGGTCTAGCAACGTCAACATTTTTGGTGCTAGAGGGAGGGCCTGATGATAAGCTATGTCCTCTCATCCAGTTTTGAACCTTTGCATATATTTCATGGAGTCTTGCACTCCTCTTTCCTTGATGTGTTTTTTGAATCGTGAATATGTCTCCATCTCGGGGAAGATTTTCGATCTCTTATCCACTCACATGTATGATGATGAAGGCGAAGTGGCCTGGCCTGAGCACTTACATAACTTTCTTTCCATGATTCATGAGGAAGATGAGTTTTCTGACAAACAGGCTGGTTTTCTACTTGCATACACACTCCGCAAATCTCCATTTTGTTGGGTGCTCAGCCTACCAATTGACACTGTGCACTTATTTGAGCACTTCTGTGATCTTATTGATGACATGTTCTATCATTTTGATCCAGACCATCTTGACTGAAACTATTACAACAACGGAGGGCTTCGCATGAATCTGTTATTGATTTTTGTCAGCACTTCTGTGACTTGTAGTTTCAAGCTCCGGGGAGCCAAATGAAATTTGCTTACCTTTGGGACCAGTTTGAGTATTGCCTTAAGAAATCTACCCATCCCAAAAGAAAGTTTGAGATCGATCCTCACTCAACATTCTTCATTCATGGAGCTATGCAATCTCATGTAGAAGCGAGCATTGTCTCAACTGACTGTCTGCCTTCCTCTTATTCAACAACTCCACCACTTCCCAGTGATGTTGATGATCATTCTCACACACCTGTTCATCCTTCACACTCTCCCAACATCACTTCACTCAATTTTCACACAGATTTGGTTGTGATTCCTTCAAGTCCTCATATGCATTCTTTTCTACAACCTACGTCTTCAAACCCGGGTGTTCCTCTGGATGATGCTATCTTGTGTTCGTCCATTCTGGACTCTTCACTTTTTGTGAACGAGGAACAACCCACTGACGGAGTTGGTGTTGCACAACCAACATGCGCTGTCATTCATGAAGAGTATGAGTGGGAGCTTGAGCATCAATAATCGGCGAAGGATGACTCCCCTTCATTCGAGCCCCCCCTATTCTTTCCTAACATTTTTGGTGAACCTACCGTCCATGATTTCACATGTGCGTCTTCATCCATAGATGCACCCATTTTTTATCTTTCACAGGACACACCGTATGTTAGCCCATCATCCAACAACAGAGAGGGACAATAATTCATTGGAAATCCACTTGATTTTTCATATGCTTTTTTCAGAAACACATAGGGTGAAAATCCTTCCTCTTCATCTACCCATCTGTGTTATTCATCAAACCATGTGGATGCTGACCAACATATTGAACTTTCTGATCTTGGTCATCTTGATCTCTTCACCTCATCATCTGATCACGATGTTGATTCACTCATTGTTAATCCATCTAAGCCATTGGTCTACGAAGATCCATCTGTCAACGAAGTTGAAACCCCACAGATTGTCAAGGAACTTCAACCTGAGCTAATGGTTATGTTAGGCCCTTGCTCTCCTGAGGTTGGTTTCACTTCTGATCAGGAAATTATTCAAACACTCAATGCTCCTCATCACTCATCTGTATGCACTCAAGATCATTCTAACACTCAAATTTTACATCCTCCACTTGAACTACACGATCCCATTGCTCATGCATTAGAGGAGTCTTACATTGCGAGCACTCGTGTGCATCGCAAGTTATATTTGTTTCTTTCATTTTCTTGCATGTCATAGTCAAGAGTGTTCTTATGATTCAAATTTTCACGTAGTGTCACACAACACCATGATAAGTCTGCGGACTGCCCATCATGCACATACACTCACTTATGTCCCGTGGTCACTTTGAATCATGAAGTGTGGTTGTCTTCATTGTTATATCTTTCTTGCTTGCTGGTTCGCAAAACTGGGTACCAAGCCTTCACCAACATGGGTCTATCAATGCACTGATGGTTGCATTGGAAGTAGTGCTTCACGTGATCAGGCTCATGTACCATTAGCGTAGGAGTAGGAGTAGTGTTTTCTTTCAATTTTTTTCTTGTATGCTTGTTTTCTTACGTGCTTTGTTTGCTTGTTTGTTACTTGCTTCAGTTTTATTTTTGCTTCTGCTCTTGCATTGCTTTGTTGATTGTTAGTTCATTCACTTGTTTTGTTCATATGTTAGTTTTTCATGGAACCATGTGTGACTCTTGAAGTGAGCTGGGTAAAGTACAAGAGGGCTTGTACAACTATCACTACTTGGTTATATTTCATCTTACCTCTGTATGATGAACTTGTTACTTTTAGCCCGATGATACGTCGAAGGAAAATACGTACTGTACGAAGTGAACCTTGGTGTAAACACAACGCTTGCGCACTAACTAGTGTTACCTTCTATAGTCAATTTTTTTTGGGTTAACCTTTGTCAGCTCAGTCAAGTAGAGTAAGGTAAGGGGGAAAACCATAACAAGCATGTCAAAGATACAATAAACTACTTCTCTGCTGGAACAACCTCTTCTGCTCTCAATAAGCTGGGATCCCTCTTCTACCTCTGAAATTAATAAGTGCTATGCACAGTGAAAAATTAAAAAATTAAAAGTCAAAAATTCAAAATGAAAAATGAATAAGGAAAAATAAGAGAAAGGCTTCCTACATAGGGAGGTGATGCAAGTAACTCCGTCGGGGTACTGACCAGGATCGCTGGCAACAGAGCTATGCTTTTGTTCCTATGTGACTCCACCGGGTACTGTCCAGGCCTACTGGCAGTGGAGAAACACCAGAGATGAAACTAAGACTTTGACGAATATACTGCTTGTGCGCCTATATACCCCTCAACCCAAATCGAAACAACTTTGTTTCCTTGGCTTGGAATGTGTGTCAATCGACCAAGGGTTTGGAAAATGCTACATCTTACAATCAAGCTAGTGTGAAACCAAGATGAGCTAAAAAATGAACAATAGTTTCAGAGGTGTTAAACTTTCTTTTCATGAACATGGTCCATTCAGAGAGTTGGAGTTCTACCAGTGTGTCACCAAGTGTTGTAGCGGCTACAACCACCCCCCCAAATTTTGCCTTAGCCTAGTTTTGGAGCCTCCCTTCCAACCTTCACAGCAGCTTGCCTTGCTTCATCAAGTTCACAAGCTTTAGTGTCTTTCTTGCACAAAGGTAGCCTGTTGGTCATATCTTGTGATGAGTGCTAGTATTGCAACAAGGATACTGCAACTCCTTGGTTGCCAACTTTACCTATCAACCCGAGGTTCATACGAACTTGGAGGTGACAGTGCCGTATGCACAAGTAAAAGTGATGGTTCTTTGTGTTGTCATTGTTCAGCTGGCGAGAGACCACTGGGGTTCCAAACCAGAATTCTATGGAGTCAGAAGAAGCTTGATTCTTTGATGGAAGAAAGGTAAATCTACTCTAAGAGAGTTACTCTATTTCATTAATTGAGAAGGTCAACATGTAGTGCTAAATCACACCATTCCCTAATTAACCATTGAAGAAGCTAAGCTAGGTAGAAATGCTAAATCAACATAAACAATGCTACTATCTAAGTTGTAGAAGTAAGAAGCATGAAACAACACTAATGTGCAAGTAAAGAGATTGACTAAATCTATTTTTGTTTTTTTTGTCTTTTTATGCAAAATCAAGTATGCAACTAATTGTTTTTGTGGATGTGGCAGGTGAATTAAGGATGTTTGAGGATGGCTGGAAGGGTTATGAAATGGTTGGATGGTGTGGAGGACCCCTGGGAGGATTTTGGTGACTTCCTAGAGGTTTTCCATCAATTCAGCCTCAAAACAGGTCGTTTCAGGAAAACCTACAGGATGTACTAGAAACCTACAGGATGATCCTGTAGGAATTACAGGAAACCTACAGGATACAACCGAGAGCGAAATGTGAGGTGTTGGAGGTGATGGGAGACTTAGGAAAGGTGTGTGATGGGTGTAATGGAGTGGTAGAAGGTCTAGGATCACTTAGGAGTCAATATCCAAGATTATAGATGGCTAGATTCGCTCAATTTGCTTGGGATAATTTCTATGAAAAATGATGAAAAACTAGTGAAGGTGATGGTGAAAACAAGGGATGGCTAAGGTGGATGAAGTGGAAGGTGGATGTTGGCTATGAAGTCTTAGTCTCCTCCTAAAGATCCTGCTTTGCGTAAAACATGCGTGTCTTCCAAAAATCTAATCAAGAAGAAACATTTTCATAAACTAGAAAAGAAAAATTAATGAATCAACTGCCTATACTATGCATGAAGAAATTTTCTGAAAGGAATGAAATCATGAGTGAGATCTATTGCAAAAATGGAGATGAAAAAGATGACAATGAAATCTACCTTGCAAAACTAACCAAATACTAAATTAAAGACAACAAACTCCAAAGCTCATAAAAGAACTAGAAATCTATGTTTTTGGGGCTGCTTAAGGGTCCCTTCCTCAAGTCATGGTCCCAGAGGGAGGAAGTGAGGCCAAGAAACCTGCTAAAAACCTTGTGGTGATCCTTTTTCTCCTTGCTAACCTGCTACTTGAAATAAGGCACAAATGGAAGCAAACTATTAAACAACCAATCTAATCTACACTACTTGTAATGGAAATGCATCTAAAAAGAAAATTAACAATGAAGCTATGAATATACACTAAACATACATGTACAATAAAGAGGATCCTTGGCTGCTAGGGTTGGGCCCTAACCCAAGAGCTTCAACCCTCTGATTTAACTTAGTGTTGGCTCAAAACAAAACTCATTCTTATTACCAAAACAACAAATTACATCAAGAGAATTTTCAGAAGTATTGCAACTTGAAAATAGCTTAGAGTTTTACAATAAAAATCTGAATCCTACTGAGGTCGTAGGTCTATCTACTTATAAATCTGAAGTCCTCAAAAAATTCCTTAAAATTAGGGAGGCTCGACTCCCAAACTCTAGATAAACTGGTGCTTTGTCTCTCACTTGCTCGACTGCCTTCTAGTCTTCATGATTTGGCTGTTTGAACTCCTAGATGATGTGATGAATGGAGGAATATTCGAATGGAGGAGTAGTAAATGGGGAGGATTTACCTCCTACAATCCCTCTCCCTTGTCCCATTCGATTTTTGACCTTAGTCTTTGCCAAAATTCCTTGATTTTCTCCTTTAGTCTTGCATTCAATGCATATTAGCCCACAAAGCATAATATCCAACTCTAACTGACCTCATAAATAAAATATAATTAAAAAAAATGTAATAGGTTATGAGAAAAGTTGGTTTGAATAAGCTAGGAGGTGAATTAAGGACCATATAATTAGCCAATGATGTGGCTCATCATCACCCCCTACTGAAAGTGTTTCTCATCCTCTAAGCAACTTAATCAATATCCATATCCTTCATGGCTCTAGTGGCCTCTCTCACATCCAATGCTTCTACTGTGGTCTCCTCTTCTTGTTCATAAATCCTGCTTTCTTTTATACCTCCTCCTGTTGCCTCTTCTCTTCTTCTTCCTTTCTCCCTTCTAGCATCCCTAAAAGTAGTGGTGGACTGAGTTTTAGGTGAATCCAATTGAACTTCAACCTTTGCATAGATTGCTTATACATAGGTGTCCTATTTAGTGCCTCTCTCAACCTTTGAGGAGAGTGATACTCTATTATCTTTAAGCTATATGGCAGTGTGTTCCATTTCCTCAGGAAAGCATGTATGCTATCATCTCATAACAACCTAAACATGTACTCAAAATGTGAAATTGCTTGCTCTTGGGCAGCAAGATATCTAGGTGCCAACTGAGGATCATTTGCAATCAAATTATGGGTAGTGATGAGGGCCATGGGATTTGATTATTCAACTTTGATCATAAGAGGTTCAATTTTCTCTCTTGCCAATATCCTTTTCATCTCTACAACCCTTGACTCCTCATGGTTCATCCATGATTCCAAAGCCATTAATTGTAAATCTCCTAGCTTGGCATTAGGGTCCCATACATTCATGTCTGTTAGGTCCATGTTGTGCAAATAAAACTCAGCCATTTTGGCCCTATCTTCTAGTGTACTTTGATCACAAAGATCAATGAACTGCCTGTAGTCCTGAAATGGCATTGTGCCTCTCTATGCCAGGGTCTTAATATGATATTGCAGCCACTATTCTTTGAGGTATAGAGCATAGGATTTAGCTACATCCTACATTGGATTGCTTCCAAAGAAAGATTGGCCATACATGTCAATTAATTCTCTCTTTCGTGCAGTTGTCCCCTCAACCATGCATTTTCTGTCTCTTGTTGATTTCTCATTATGGCTTCTCTGTCCCTCAAGCCACATAGCTCTCTGCCCATCTCCTTGAGTTTCTCTTCCACGTGCCTAATTTCTTCCACCCCCTTTGATTTTGCAATATGCATCCATTGGTGAGTTTTGGCCCTCTCCTTCTCAAGCTCGAAGAATAGTGGGATGAAACTTTTTTGAGGTATGACCCTACCTCCTTCAATAAACTAGTAATAGGAGTCTAGGTTAGGTTGGGGGTTGTGTTATTTTGTCTCTGGGTCCTCTTCTTTAGTTTCTTGCTGCTCCCCTACCTTCCTTTCCAATTTCTATTCCTCTTGTAGGTTCAACAGAGTATCCTGTAGGTCTGTTTTTGCTTCCTTTATATTTTGCTGTGTATCCTGTAGGATTGGATTTCCCTTGGAGGAAATTAATCTAGTAGTAGGCCTTCTCACATAGGTGATATGGGACTTAGGGGAAGGCATTTTCTCCTTTTGTGTAGGGGAGTCTTCAATCACAATAGGAATTTTGGTTGCTGCTTGGGGTTTCCCCTGTTTTATTCTTGTGCTTTTTCTTGTCCTGAAATATAATGGGGTCTGCCTTTGTCTTTTTCCTTTTTGCTTGATTGGGGTGCTAAGAGCAGTGAGGGAAGCTGCTGCCTCTCTCTCAGTGGCTTTTGGAGACACCCTAGGTGACTCCTCCTTGTTTTCTGTCCCCTCTTTTCCATTGCCTTCTTCCTCTATGTCCTTCCTGTCTTCTTCTTCTTGTAGATATTCATCATCTCTATCAATTTCCTCCTTAACATCCTCCTCTGTTTCTTCATCATCCTCCTTCTCTTCCCCCTCTTCTTCTTCATCTTCATCATTTTCTTATGTGTCATCTCCTTCTTCATACACCTCATCCTCATCTCCTCATGTATCTTCCTCTTCCTGCTTTACTTCCTCTTCACTGACAGTAGGAATAACATCATATGTGAGAGCTTTGATGTCATCCTCTACTGGCATGTCTCTAAAAACTAACCATGTTATAGGAGTTCTGAGGTTCTAGAGGGCATATTCTATAAGGATCCTAATTAACCCATGGTGAGCTAACTATTTGGAATTTCCCTCCTTCACTTTGATGCTTGAGTCTATGAGTGATTGAAGCAAGAAGTATGGTATGCTGAGCCTTTGGTGAGGGGGTGTTTCTACTCCAAATCTCAATTCTTCAAGGATCCTAAAATGATAGCCATAGACCAAACTATACCTACCCTCACATGAAATGTATTTGATCAGTTGGTAGCTTACCTCATTCCATGGATATGGCAGACTTTCCCTCCTTACTCCATTTTTGTCCTCAGTGGGTTCCTCACCTTCTAAAAAGAATTTTCTTTTGGAAACCTAGCTATTTTCTTTGTTTTATTTCCTCCATGGTATTCCTAGGGGAAGTGTGGTGACTCTACTGATGGGCTCAGGGGTGAGATCTATAGAGAGGCCCCTTATTACAATAGTGGCATGGATTCTGGTGAGTGGAGTGAGGGAGAGAGAAAATTCTTGAGCCACCTCATCATCATACCCTCTGAATTTTTTGAAAAACCCCATCCAATTATGTCTTGTGAAGATTTCAAGCACTTGGGGGTGTTGTTGGATTCTCACAATGTTGGTGGGCTCCCTCCTATTAAACCCTCCTGTAATCTTGTTGGTGAACTTTAAGGAGATGAGAGGGTTGAGATAATTTCAAATTTAGAACCAAAACAAAGATGACTGTGTATGTAATATCCTTACATAGTTGCTAAATTCACTCAAACTTAGAGGATTTATGGTTCAATTACTTGTAAAGATGGATGTAATTATAGAGCCTACCTCTTTAGATTGTTTGCAGTGGCCAACTCCTTTGTTATCCCCTTTGAACTCTTCTCTGCCAATCCTGTAGATAGTCTTTATGTATCATGTAGGAATTCTTGTGCATGATCCTGTAGGAATTCCTGTACAATCCTATAGGAATTCCTATGCAGTAAAACAATAGAGTTTTTCTTCCTGTGGGTTGCCTGGGTATGAGAGCAACCTGAGAGAGTGAGTTTCGAGGAAGTGAAATTCATGAATGCATGGGAACAGTGTTTTATTTCCTCTTATGGTGATTCGGGGTGAGGTGGTGTGTTGGCAGCAAAGGTATGTTTCCATTTTTGGACAGTTGGTCCCCATTACTGACTCATCATTCCCCACTCCTCGTTATCAACTCCCACCTTATGCATCCATAGTTTTAATTGCTTTTGTCCTACTCCTTCTCTGTCTTTGAGTTGACTGCAACCACGTGTGAGAGGACACCCGATTGTGTATGTGTTCACTGAACGAAGGTAGCCAAGTTAACTGGCCACCTTTCACTTATAAACCAACTATCTTGTAACCCTTGCATTTTTTTGACTACATGATGCATATGAGAGAGTGAGTGGGATACTTACTTGTGGTTCCAATGCTATCCTCCAGTTGTCGAAAACCAGAGGTGTTGCTGTGTGTATTTGCTGCATGCTATTCTTCTTCCTCCTCTTGCTATCTGCTAATGTCTTCCTTGTTTGTGCAGGTACCTGTGGTTGAAGATATGATGCTATTGATTTGGATCTCCTAGATCATCATGCTAAAGGCTTGTTGCTGGTATGATTGGTATTATGTGGGATAGGCTACTACAGGATTTCCTACAGGATGTCCTGTAGCTGCTTCTCCCTCAGAACTACTTAATCATTCTTCTTGCTGGGGTTGTAAGAATGCTAATATGGATGGAAGGAAGGAATAGGAGTGTGGAGAGAAAGGAATATTCAGGGGATGCTCTTTATTCCTCCCTATTTCCCTATTTTCAAAGATTGGAAAAAAAAACTCTTGAAATTGATTTTTTTTTTTAATGATGAGTGTAGGGGTGATGATGGTGGACAAGTTATGGTTATTGAATGATTAAGAGGGTGAATTTCATTGGCCTAGCAAGTCATTTATTTACCTTAGTATTGTTTCCTATAGGATTTCTGGGTCACTGTAATTCAGGGGATCCTGTAGAAAACAAAGTCCCTTTGTAAACTTAAGCAATGGAGTGGGAAAAAACAACAAAAATGATGGAGGATTGCATGGTAATGAATGGAAAAATAAATATGTGAGTGACAGGGGTCTCTTTGTGATCCTCCTTTTCTCCTTGACCGTCCTTCTTGCTGACCTAAAAATGGAAATTTCATGATTTAATTTTTTTTTTATTGAAAAACAACTAGGTTACCTCTGAGAGGTTTTCACCCCAGCTGTTTTCCCTGGGCGCCTCAAAAGAGGTTTTCACCCAGGGATCTTTCTTATTCTCTTTTTTCTTTTTTGTTTGACACCATTGAGCTGCCCCAAGAGGTTTTCAACCCAATGATGGGACTCAGGCACCTCATGGAGGTTTTCACCTGAGTCATTATTCTTTTTTCCTTTTCTCAGTGATTTGATGAGGGAGGAGCTGGATATTTCTCCATTATCATCACTGTTTTATTGATATCATCAATGAACTCTTTTTTTATAGAGGTCTCTTGTAAATTTTAAATTGGTGTCCATTAACAAGCAAAGGAATGACTTCTTCATCTATGGTTCTAATTTGCACTGAACCATTATCATGGCATCTTTCCACAACATAAGGTCCTAACCATATTGTCCTTAACATTCCCTTGAAGTCTTTATACCTAGTATCATATAGCAACGCCCCATCGCCTTCCTGAAATTGCTTCTCCTTGATATTTTTATCATGCCAGATCTTCCTCTAAAGTTGAACTACCTCTGTATGTAGGAGGGCCTGCATTCTGAATTCATCCAAACCATTCAACTAGAACAATCTATCTTTCTGTGCACTACTAAGATCCATATCTAGTTGGGCTGCCATCCTTAATGTGTTATACTCAAATTCAATGGAAAACAAGGCATTTTTCCCATAGACCAGCTCATAGGGTGTGAATCCAGTGGTGGTATTCCATGTGGTATTATAGGCCCAGGTGGCCTCAACTAGTCTATCTGCCCAATCCTTCCTGTTGCTGCTTACTACTTTTGTCAAGATGCCCTCTAGTGCTCTATTGGTCACCTCCACTTGCCCATTAGCTTGTGGATGATAAGGAGTGGAGGTTCTATGCTTGATCTTGTGATGGATGAGCAGGTATTCAATCATGTTGGAGGTAAATTGGCTGCCTTGGTCTGTGACCAACTCTCTAGGGTACCCAAATTTGTAGAATATATTCTCCCTTAGGAACTCAGCCACCTTTTCCTCTGTTGCTACCTTAATTGCCTTGGTTTCAACCCACTTAGTCAAATAATCAGTGCACACAATAATATACTGTTTTTTCTTGGAAGGAGGGTCAATAGGCCCAATGAAGTCCATGCCCCACTTGTCAAATGGCTTGAAAGTTACTTGAATCTGTAGAGGAATTTCATCTCTTGGAGTAGGCCTTCCCATCCTTTGGCACCGATCACACTGACTAGTATATTTTCTCACATCCTGTTGAAGAGTGGGCCAATAATAGCCTGCTTGTAACACTTTGAATGTTGTCCTCTTTGCTGTAAAGTGACCTCCACAAGGCCCATCATGACAGGTGAGAAGGATGTCAAAGACTTCCTCCTCCCTTACACACCTTCTCAAGATTTGATCTAGGCCAAGTTTGAAGAGATTGCCCCTAATCCAAGTGATGGGGGCACTTTTCCTAACTATCTTGCTTTTCTCTTTGGAGGACAAGTTTGGTGGGAACTGTGCTGATACCAAATAGTTTTCTATATCATAAAACCTTGGAGAGAGAACTGAAATAGAAAATAAGTTCTCGTCTGGTAACTGGTCATTAACCATTCCTTCTTCACATGTAGGAAAATTTACTCTAGACAAAAGTCTGCAACAACATTTTCCTTACTAGGCTTATCAACAATGGTTAGATCAAACTGCTGTAATAAAAGTAACCATCTCAAAATTCGAGCATTCACATCTGGTTTTTTAATTAGATATTTGCTTTCAACATGGTCAGTATGCAAAAATGTGTGATAACCTATAATATAATGTCTAGATTTGTTCAATGAATGCACAATAGCCAAGAGTTCCTTTTTGGTAATTGTATAATTTAGTTCAGCCTTTGATAAATTCTTAATGATAAAATAGATAGCATAAGGCAGTTTTTCATCTATCTGACCTAGGGCTGCTCCTATGGCTTTGTGTGAGGCATCAGCATGAATATGAAAGCGGAGGGCCCAATTTGGGCCTCGGAGAATTAGTGCAATTGTTAACTTATCCTTTATGATGTCTAAGGCCTCTTGACAACTTTTTGACCATATAAACTCAGAGTCTTTGGCCAAAAAACCAAATAAAGGAGAGGCCAACTTGCTGAAATCCTTTATGAACCTCCGGTAGTATCTAGATAACCCTAGGAAACTTCTAACATCTCTTTGATTTTGAGGAGGAGGGACCCTTTGGATGATAGCTATTTTGTTTGGGTCCACTTGCATTCCTTGTTGAGATATTGAATGATCTAGAATGATCCTTGTAGTCATTAAGAATTCACATTTTTCAGGACTAAGAGACATGTTCATTTCAATGCATTTGTGCAGTACTTTACCTAGGTTAGACATGGCTTCTTGAAAATCACAACCATAAGGTGTAAAATCATCCATATAAATATCCACCACATCATGGACTAATTCAACGAAAATACTCAAGACTGCTCTTTGGAAAGTGGCAGGAGCATTGCATAGGCCAAAAGGAAGGACCCTATAGGCAAAATTACCCCAAGGACCAGTGAATGTGGTTTTATCCTAGTCTCCTGGGTAGATTTGGATTTGGTTGTACCCACTGAATCCATCTAGGAAAGAGAAAAACATTATCCCTGCCAGGCCATCTAGCACTTGGTCAATGAAGGGTAGAGGAAAATGATCCTTCTTTGTGGCTTTGTTCAACTCCTGTAATCGACACAAATTATCCACTTACCATTTTTCTTGGGAAGTAACACCAAAGGAGAGACCCACTCACTGTCAGAGATAGGGTAAATTAATCCTACATCTAGCAGTTTTTGCAGTTCTTCTTTGACTATATCTTTAAGATCTAGATTCATCCTCCTTTGTGGTTTCCGGACCGGCTTGGAACCTTCTTTGATGTATATGTGGTGAGTACACACTGAGGGGTGTACTCCCTTCATTTCTTTGTAACTCCAAGCGAAGGCTTCTAGATTTTCCTTTAGCATGTTACATAAATTCTCTTCTTGGAGAGCAAAAAGAGATAGATTGATTTTCAATATTCTCTTTGGGTCGAATTATATGGTTTTGACATGGAGTGGGTTGGAATCGGCCAAGCATAAGTCAATTGGATGATTGTTCTAGGTTTCCTTTACTGCTTCTTCTAAGGGAAATGAACTGGGAGTTGGACTTTGGAGTAGGTGTTCAATCAAGTCATCCTCATCATACTGTCCTCCTTCCATGGTTTCTTCTAAAGTATAAAGTTGGGTGGAATAAACTTCATCTTCTTCCTCCTCCTCCAACCATAAAGGTAAGTCATGCTCTAGAGAAGGTTGAGTAGGAGGGTATAGGACTAACTACTTGGACATATGCCCATTCTTGATGGTCATATTCCTAGCTCTGCAACTAATGTAAGCATCGGTAGTGGCCAACCATGGTCTCCAAAGGATGAGAGGGTAACCAGTAAGCTTAGCCTTAGGCTGGAGAACTAGGAAATCTGCAGGGTACTCCCAAGAGTCAATGGATACCATCACATCCTCCACAATTCCTTTAGGGGTTACTGTGGAATGGTCTGCAAGTTGCAGAACTGTTGTGGTCTTCCTCAATGAACTTTGGAGGTTGAGATTGAGCATTGTGTCCTTGGTCATCATATTAATGGCAGCCCCAAGATCGATCAGAGTGTGTGGGAAAATGGTGCCATTGATGTGCACATCCACTACAGGGCTTCCAGGGTCTAAATATTTTGGATAGATTACCTGCCCCAGCATTAAGTCACACAACTACCCAATGACATTAATGGTAGGGGAATCCCTTTCTTGCCTCCCTGGATGCTTGAAGCAATTCTCCTTAATCAATTTAATGTAAATAGGAACATCTTTTATTGCTTGGAGAAGTGAAATCTTTACCCATAGATTTTTCAATTCTCCTAGAAGTTCAGTCTCTTTTGGGGTAGGTTGGAGTGGTTGGGCTAACTTCTCAGGAAAAGGTGGATTTACTTTAAGATTGCTTTCCTCTATTTCTTCCTCAACCTCCCTAGGTGGAGGTGGAGGTTGGTTGTCCGAGAGAACTCTCCTAGATCTTAGGTTAATCTCCTGGATTTCCACAACATAAGCTGGATATGATGTCTCTCCACTGTATGCTTGTTGAGCTTGCATGTTGTTCGGGTTCGGATTTGGCTGGGAAGGCATCTGAGGTTGCTTGTGTGGAGTAGAGTGTAGGAGCCATGGTTGGGTAGGTGGTGGAGGAAATAGATTGGAGAATTGTTGTATTGGGGCCTCCACCCCTAGAGCAATGCATTCCACTAAGGTTGTGGTAGAGCATAAGGTTGAAATGACTGGTTGGCTAGCTGGGAGTGATACTAAGATGCATAGGTCCAAGGAGGGGGTGTAGACTAGGAAGGATGAGCAGGGGGTTCCCAAGAAGGTATGGCTGTGGTTTGGTTTAGGGTTGTAATATGCATGGGATGACCCTTGCATGCCTTGATGGTATGGTCTAGGCCCATGAGGTCTTCTTTGGTTAATGTAACAGAGCTGCTCAGTGACCCCTTCAGCTCCTTGATATACAACTTTGAGTCCAGGAAAAGAAGGGCACTTGTATGTGGAGTAGTTTTCTTCACAAACCAAGCAAATTTCAATAAAGTTCAATGGACATTCATTCCTAGGATGCCTCCTGGTGCATCTAGGATAAAAAATGGCCAAGGCTCTCTCTACTTCCTCTTACTTCCTCTTAATGTGCATGGTGTCCATTTGCAAGGCAAGGGTTTGCAACATCTCACTTTTGAAATCTTCCAGCATGTTTCTAATTTCACCCTTGATGGATGAGTTGGAATACAATGTACTGACCATAGGTTGACTACCCATACCCTTTTTCCTAGCTTCCCTAGAATGGTTTCTAAAGACAGTCTTGATACCCTCATAGGGTAATTTGTAGATATCTCCTCCGGCTAACAAATGTAAGGTATCCATAAGATCTTCTCTTACTCCCCAAAGCAGGACTAGCTTAAGTGACTCAGGGTCAAGTGTGCACCTGGACCTTTTGTAACTAACCTAGAATATTTCTTCATAATCCTCTAGGGATTCATCATTTCCTATGGTCATCCTGAAAATTTCTTCTTTAGTATCCTTTGATCGACAGTAGTCCCGATATTTGTTGTTAAAGGCCTACTACATCTGAGCCCAAGTTGTGATGCTATCTCTAGGAAAACCCATGAACCAACACAATGCTGCATCCTTGAGGGTAGATGGAAATAGTTTTAACTTTTTCTCATCATCTATATAGTCGTAGGCTCAACATATAACAAAAAACTCAAATAGGGAAGTGTCAGGGTCCTCTGTGGTCAAGCCATGGAAATGAGGTAGTGCATAGGGGATGATATTTTTCATCTTAATGTCCCCATTGGTTTTCCTAATGGGGAAGGCACCCTCAACTCTCTCTCTATTCCCTCTGCCATTTCTGTTTTTAGCCATTGGTTTAGTAGGAATGGGTTCTTCTTCTTCTTCTTCCCCTATAGGTTCTTCGAATATGTCAGGTTGCTCACTTAAGGGTTCCTCCAATTCACAGCCATCAAAGAAGAGAGAAGGTTGGTTGTTGGATGCAGTGGGGGTATTTGGCAAAAATTTCCCTAAGTTGTCCCTATTCCTAAGAGGCATGAAAGGAAATATTTTTGGTTTGGTTTTGTATTTTTTTTTTTTAACTTGGAAAGTACATGCAGAATTGAAATTGCTGATTGAAAGAAAATTACTAATAGAATGAAAAAGCTACTTGCTGAATTGAAAGCTTGCTTGAAAAATGGAAAGGAAAGTAGACAATGGAAAATGAAAGAAAGGAAACAACTAGATTACTTTTGCAGAAATAAACTAATGGTAGAATATTGAAGACAATAAATAGAATAAAAGAAAGCAGTAATCACTTTCTACTCAGACACCTCCTCGACAACGGTGCCAAAAAGTGATGAGTGCCAGTATTGCAGCAAGGATACTGCAACTCCTCGGCCACCAGCTTTACTTATCAACCCGGGGTTCATACAAACTTGGAGGTGACAGTGCTGTATGCACAAGTCAAAGTGATGGTTCTACCTGTTGTCACTATTCAACTTGCGAGAGACCACTGGGGTTCCAAGCTAGACTTCTATGGAGTCAACAGAAGTTTGATTCTTTGATGGACGAAAGGTAAATCTACTCTAAGAGAGTTACTCTACTGCATTGATGGAGAAGGTCAACATGTAGTGCTAAATCACACCATTCCCTAATTAACCATTTAAGAACTTAAGCTAGGAAAAATGCTAAATCAACATGAAACAAATGCTACTATCTAAGTTGCAGAAGTAATAAGAATCAAACAACACTAATGTGCAAGTAAAGAGACTAAATAAATATGTTTTTGTTTATTTTGTCTTTTTATGCAAAATCAAGTATGCAACTAATTGTTTTTGTGGATGTGGCAGGTGAATTAATGATGTTTTAGGATGGATGGAAGGGTTATGAAATGGTTGGATGGTGTGGAGGACCCCTGGGAGGATTTTGGTAACTTCCTAGAGGTTTTCCATGAATTTGGCCTCAAAACAGGCCATTTCAGGAAAACCTACAGGATGTACTAGAAACCTACAAGATGATCCTGTAGGAATTACATGAAACCTACAGGATACAACCGAGAGCTAAATGTGAGGTGTTGGAGGTGATGGGAGGCTTAGGAAAGGTGTGTGATGGGTGGAATGGAGTGGGAGAAGGTCTAGGATCACTTAGGAGTCAATATCCAAGATAATAGATGGCTAGATTCACTCAATGTGCTTAGGAAAATTTCTATGAAAAATGATGAAAAACTAGTGAAGGTGATGGTGAAAACAAGGAATGGCTAAGGTGGATGAAGTGGAAGGTGGCTACTGGCTATGAAGTCTTAGTATCCTCCTGAAGCACCTGCTCTGCATAAAACATGTGTGTCTTCCAAAAGGCTATGCAACAAGATACATTTTCATAAACTAGAAAAGCAGAATTAATGAATCAACTACCTATACTATGCATGAAGAAAGTTGCTGAAAGGAATGAAAGCATGAGTGAGATATACTGCAAAAATGGAGATGAAAAAAATAACAATGAAATATACCTTGAAAAACTAACCAAATACTAAATTAAATACAACAAACTCCAAAGCTCATAAAAGAACTAGAAATCTGTGTTTTTGTGGTTTCTTAAGGGTCCCTTCCTCAAGTCATGGTCCTAGAGGGAGGAAGTGAGGCCAAGACACCTGCTAACAACCTTGTGGTGATCCTTTTTCTACTTTCTAATATGCTACTTGAAATAAGGCACAAATGGAAGCAAACTATTAAACAACCAATCTAATCTACACTACTTGTAATGGAAATGCATCTAAAAAGCAAATTAACAATGAATCTATGAATCTACACTAAACATACATGTACAATAAAGAGGAGCCTTGGATGCTAGGGTTGGGCCCTAACCCAAGAGCTTCAGCTCTCTGAGTTAACTCAGTGCTGGCTCAAAACAAAACTCATTCTTATTACCAAAACAACAAATTACATCAAAAGAAATTTCACAAGTATTGTAGCTCAAAAATAGTTTAGAGTTTTACATTAAAAATTTGAATCCTACTAAGGCCCTAGGCCTCTCTACTTATACATCTAAAGTCCCTAACAACTTCCTTAAAATTAGGGAGGCTCGACTCCCAAACTCGAGATCGATTGGTGCTTTGTCTCTCATTTGCTCGGTTGCCTTCTAGTCCTCATGATTTGGCTGTTTGCACTCCGAGCTGATGTGATGAATGGAGGAATATTCAAATGAAGGAGTAGTAAATGAGGAGGATTTACCTCCTACATTCCCTCTCCCTTGTCCCATTCGAGTCCTCAAAGCATAATATCCAACTCTAACTCACCTCATAAACAAAATATAATAAAAAACATGTAATAGGTTATGAGAAAAGTTGGTTTGACTAAGCTAGGAGGTGAATTAAGGACCATATAATTACCCAATGATGAGACTCATCAGCTTGATCTATTCCCCTCATAGGTTGTTCACCCGGAATTGGTCCAACTGCAAGCTAAGAAACTTCCCCTTGAAAATTGTGCATTTCTGGAGGGCAACTAGCCTTCCCTCCAGAAATTACACAATCCTCTCAGGAAGCCTGTTGGGCTCCAAGATTGGGTAATCTTGCCTGCTAACATTCCCAGTAGGATTTGTGTAAATTTCCCTAGCAATGCTGCTCAACCTAGAATTTGTGAAAATCTGTGCAGCAATCAACTACTCTATCCAGAAATTGAACAAATCTCTTGGGCAGCCAGCCCAGCTCCCAGCCAGAAATGCACATTTTTTCTCTAGTAGTCGAGTAGTCTCTTGCATGTGCAGCTGAGTTGAACGATTCCCTTTGGGACTAAGCAAAACAGACTTGCATGCATGGGCTACTTCTCCCAAGGAAATATGCAAAGGTATCCCTTTTTTCAGGGATTTATGTTTAGTAGTTGGAGGTTACATGCAAGGAGAAATTTTGAAACCTCCCACCAAGTTTCGTCCCCTAGATTCGCGCCATGCGTGTTACAACCTCGATGTTATCAAAACTCATCAATTGGACACTACATAACTCATTCCTCACATCAACCTTGCAGCTCTAACATCCCACATCACATCTAGGAGTAGTCGGCACATTCAGCTCGGTTGTTTTGGGGTAAGCCCACTTCCCATGCCTTGTGGCGCATTTCTGTTGATTTTTTTGTTTTTGCTTGTGGGAGTACTGTTTTCTTGATTTCTTTGAATGCTTGCTGTCATTTACATATATACTAGCTTGTCCTAGCTCTGTTTCAGTTTTCATTGCTATCTCATTGCTGTCGCATGCATGAAGCTTTTTTGCATGGACGTTTACCTAACCGACGAACTGTCTCACCCACATGCATGTTGATTTGTTTGATGAATATTTTGTTCATGTTTTTCATGCCCTGTCATTCACTTCTGCTATCACTTAATGTCACCATGCATTTACTGTCTTAGTTGTTTTCAGTTTCCCACCAGCGAGTTGGGCCAACCTTGGCCCAGACTCTGTCTTCACCAAGGCTGCATTGCGAAATGTAGGGAAGGAAGGCTCACCTTCCTCTCCAATTTGTGCATTCCTTCCCAGCACTAGCCTCTAGGACTATTTTCTGCATTTCTAGCGGATAGCAGCTGCTTGGCCTAAGAAATTGCACAAATCTACCCTTAGGCCAACAGTCCTTCCTAGCTGGAATTGCACATTGTGAAATCCCAGCAGTCAGCAGCTAGATTGGACTGTGCATTGCATAGTTCCACCAATCAACCAGTCTCCCAACATCTCAAACTATGCCTTGTGCAGTCTTGGTAGTCGGTCTTTTGACCTCCCGACCAAAATTGCGCAACCTTTGTGATCATGCACCCAGGTATGTTGCAAGTCAGTTCTCATGTTCATTTTTGTTTTTGACTAACAGATTGCTTGCCATGAGTCTTGCCATGTCTCCAGGTATCCTAGACATTCATTTACCTCTCAACAATATAGGTACAATGGTTTTCAGGAGAGCAGAGACAAAGACACTATTCACAACACACTTGGGGATGCAGTCGATCAAGTGTCCATGGACTTTCCTACCCATGAAGACATCAAGTTGTTCGTAGACAAGGACATCAAGATATGACAACAACAACATCACAATGAGCAACATCATGAACATCAACTGAAGACAATATACCAAATGCAATGAATGCAAGAGAAAGGTTGTTGACAACACAAAGGCGAAACAAGGTTGCAAGCTCAAGTAGGTCTATTGATGATGAAAGAAACTTTGGAGACTCCGGCTAGGAAGTGACGGTGCGACATGAAGATCACACGAAGGCAGAAGATGGAACAAAGAAGGAGTTTCATGTATTGAAGCAACAACTCAGGAAGGACATGAAGATGCACAAACACACGAATGAGTTGCAACAAGGATAGGAACAACAGTGGGCACAACATACACTAATGGATGAAACTGCACCTGCACAAGTTAAAGATCCATCCCAGCAACTGACATAGAGCAGATATGGTGAGTAGTGTTGTTGATCACATGCAAGGGATCCAAAACCACGCATGTCATTGAGCACACACATGCAATCCAACCCATTCAACACACTCACCAAGGCGAAGACAAGAAGCAAGTCCAACTGGGGCCGAACATGTACTTTAGCAAGTTGATGCACATGACCCCAACACACACTTGAATATATGCATAGACACTATGCATCAGTGTGTTTCCAGTTCAAACGTACCCAAGACCATGCGCATGTTAGCAGATGAGTTGGATGAAGGGGCTGAACCAATGCATCAGTTGCAATGGAGGCAAGAGTTCACTTCAACAAGATGTCACCATGAGGTGCATGCACACCATCACGGATGACCAAGATTGGCATCAACTCACCACCTTCACCATCACAAGCATGTCAAAGAGTTGGTCTCATCACAACAGACCAAGTGTCAGTGATGTCTTGCAAGGCTTGCTCAAGCCATGTTGCCTCACATGAGTACATGTGCATTGTAATGTTGAGTCATGTCAAGTGTAAGTCAAGTGTCAATGGTTGGATGTAACAATCATAGAGTAGGCGAAGAGTCTTGAGGGTAGTTGAACTGTCACAAAGGAGAATGTCAAGGGTCACCCCACCCTTTGCTATAAATAGTCCCTCATAACTCATTGTAGAGGCTTTTGGTCAACAAAGCTTCTGCTAAGACTATCTTGAAGAAAGCTTGGACAGTATTGTAGTGCGTCTTGGCTTCTCCATTGCACAGAGCTAGTACATCTCTTTGGAGGAGCAGGAAGATGTGGCTGTAATGTTCCACTGTTGGGGCTAGCATGTTTACATGGATGTATTGTATGATTGAGACTTCACTTATTTATATAATAAGAACCAACACAATTTCATGCATATGTTGTTATTGTAGTTGGACTTCTCCGGTTGCCTTAATGATATATGTTGTTTAACTTACATACTTGTGTATGAACTGATTTATGAAATTATATGAATCTTGTTGTTAATGTGTTGCATATGTTGTTAATGTTGTCACCGTCCATGTTGACTGCTCTGTCGGACATCAGACAGACCTTTCACCTGAACCTTGTTGTAACAACCGCCGCACTCGTCTCAGAATGATCCATGAGTGCTGTACGTGTTATCTTACCATGTATGATGTGACTGCCACATCCGAGTGGACTGCTCCATCAGAAGCTGTGCATGTCCTTTTGTGTTGTGTGTTCTGAGTTGAGTTGGGATTGATCCCTTTCAACTTGGATCTCACCTTCACCTTCTTTTCCCTTTGAAGTGTTAGAACCTCTCATACACCTTCCTTGACTCATTTCATCAATCACACCCTTGCTATTGACAAAGTTATCTTACTTGCCTCTGTGTGACATCGCATTCAAGGCATTACCTTACGACCTACTGCTAGGACTCCTAGACCAAACAATTTGAGGTCTAATTGGGACTTCTTACCGGGGAGATCACCTTGACATGTTGGATGTGAAAATGCAATGATTCGATATATTTTCTCGAGACCCTAGATGGTTGGATCTTGGTCAAGGCATTGGTTGAAAAGTGTTAATATTTAGCACCTAACAACTTGCTAATATTTTGTTTTGTTTATTTGTTTTCTTTGTTTTATTTTATTTTTTGTTTTGTTTTATTTTGTTTTTTGTTTTGTTTCGTTTTGTTTTTTGTTTTTTGTTTTGTTTTGTTTTTGTTTTTGGCTTTTTGTTTTGTTTTGTTTTGTTTTATTTTTGTTGATAGGGGAAAGTGCAAACAACTGGCTAAGAATATCTCTGTGTTTTTAAAGAGGCGGTGCTCCTCTATTAATCTCACGCTGATATGCATATAAATTGAATATTAAATATCAAGCATTCAATGCATGCACCTCTGATTGAACTAGGTATTTTTCAATGTAAAGAATAAAAAAATAATTATATTCTCACAAGTTCATTCGACATGATAATCCATAAACATATGTGAGGAACATATTTGAAGCAAATTCAAATATTTGGAAATAGTGAGCGTTGGTCCATATATTTAGAGAACTATAAAATGATATCATGCATTTGGAATCATAGGAGCATAGGAAAACATGCACGATATTCCTACTTCTTATTTGAAAATTAAATTGTCAGAATCACAAATGAAATTATTTGTCTGAATAAGCTCATTACGAGAGTAAAAAAATAATATATGGACTTGAAGTCTCAGAATAAGGTTAAGTTCCTAAAGAACAATCCAAAAATTATATTATTGAATCGTAAAATAAAATGTGTTTACCCTCTAAGAGACTGGGATTAGGTTACCATATACCAATGGTAATGATAAAAGGTACTTGGAAAAAAGAAAGAAACACAATTAAGGATTGGCACTAGAAAACCCACAACAATTCAATAAAGTTATATCAATTGCAAGGATGAGAAGAGAGTAGGGAATTGCTTCAAAAGAAAATAAACAATCACAAAATTGTAGGAGGATTACGTGTGGAGTGAATTCTCCCTCCGTAATGCTGAAGAAGTGTTTATTTATATGGTTACAAGAAAGATTGTTATCCTAACTTCTTGGGTAGTTACTAAGGATTAAGGTAGTTAGAAGGATCATTATCCTAAATCCTTGGGTAGTTACTAAAGATTAAGGTTATCCTTAGTAACAATTACTAAGGAATAACAATTTCTTTAAACGATTGGTGTAACCATTCTTCAATATAATTTTTCATTAGAGGAATGGTGATGTCTTGCTTTACTCGTAAGTCAAATATTTATTCTTTGATTTCTTTTGCATCCAATCATTGTTGTACGACCATAGATAATTGGTCCTCATTTTCATTGGAAAAGGTAACCAACTACTCCCTAATTTGAGCCTCTAGAAAGTCTGTTAAGTTGTCAAACTTAGAACCAAATTGATGGGCCTCTAAATTAGACATAAATTAAGGCCCATGCCTCTAATTTAAAAAATAAATTAAGGCCTATGACCATCCTTTAGCACATTAAACCTCTATTTTTGCATTATATAATTTATTTTTAACTTTAATATATTCATTAGGAAGGTTTATGAATAATTGAATATTTGTGCCTAATATTATTTAGTTTTCTAGAATATTATGAGAATATTGGGTAGATTATGAAGAGTTGGAGGAGGATATAATTTAGGGACTTGTTCCCTACTACTCGAGGATCAATAATAAATAATAAAGTCAACAAGACATTATGGAATTATGGCACAAATTGTGGAACTCCAATGATTGAGAAAATCTAGAAATGTGTTCCACTAATCAAGGGATTTCAGTGGGGAAAGCTTCCTCCATTCAAGGGGAATGATTCTTAATCATTTTTTATAAGTACCAAGTCAAATTTTCCTCTAGGGAATGATTGAGAAAATATAGGAATGTGTTCCCTGCCATTTAATGCAAATTCTTAGTAATGGGAACTAGATCCACCAATTGAGGGATTTTGGTGGGAAATCTTCCTCCATTCATGGGGAATTATTCCTAATCATTTTTTATAATTACTAAGTCGAATTTTCCTCTAGAGGGAGTTTTTCATTAGGGTTATTGTGGAGAGAGCTTGTATTTTTGCAGCTCCATTGTATTTTCTTGCAAGGATGTAATTCTATTGATGAAAATAATGAAGATTGGTGTCATGTTCAGATTCTAAATCTTGTTCTCCTCCATAGGTCTCTGATTTTCCTTGGGCTTGGCCATCCCAGGAACCTCAGAGCCCTTTTGTATCATTTTCTTTCCTTCTTTTCATTGCTTATTCACATGCATCTCTAGTTTTTATTCCTTTCTATTTCTGCATTTAGGATTAATAATTTCTTGTTGTAGGATTGAGTTAAATGGTTGATGTAAGTTCTTTTGCAGGATCACAAGAACTATTTCATGCTTGGAAAAGCTTTGGAAGTTCATAGAAATCACTGAGGTGCTTGGATTAGTCTTCTTATTCCCAAATCTAGATCGTTGGACCTTCTTTTTAGCAAAGAACAATAAATTTCTGCTATTTTTTAGAGCATGCTAACGAGCTTCAATCGACTTGATTCCCATGGAATTAGATCACAAAAAAATATAGTTCATAACAAAAATTACCCATTTTCATTTTCACTTTATTTGGTTATGCATTCTTTAGATCTACTAGTTCACTAGTTCTCAAATTTCTAGATTTTCAACTAGTAATGTTTTTTATTTTTTTTGCATGGGTTAACATAGGTATTTTTGAGTGATTCCAATTGGAATAGGGACCTAAGAAATCCTATTTAATAAAAAAATTTGTCCCATCCAATTTGGATTTGGTTTGCTTGGTCATCAAACCCTCACCAATTTCATCATTTCACAAGGAATCTTCTCCAAGCTTTTTGGGAAAATCCATCCATCTCCCAACTTTGGTTTTGAGTTTTGAGTGATCCTAGGAATTTTTCCTCTCCATTCCACCCATAACACACCTTTCCTATGCCTCCCATCACCTCCAAAACCTCAAATTTTGCTCTCGGATGTATCCTGTAGGTCCACTGTAAAGGTTTCTAGTACATCCTGTAGGTTTTCCTAAAATGGCCTATTTTGAGGCCGAATTGAGGGAAAACCTCTAGAAAGTTAGCAAAAGCCTCTAAAGGGTATCCCACACCATCCAAGAATCTCCTAAACTTTCCATCCAACCTCCAACATCCTTAATTCACCTGCCACATCACCAAACATATTTGATTTTTCCTGAAAAGACAAAAAGACAAAAATAGATTTATTTCAGTCCCTTTACTTGCACATTAGTGATGTTTGATGCTTCTTACTTCCATGCTTAGATAGTATCATTTGATTCATGATAATTTAGCATTATTTCAAAGCATAGTTTCTTGGCACTTAATTAGGAAATGGTGTGATTTAGCATTGAATTTCCGTCTCTTCCCTTGTTTCTTTCTTGCAATAAGTTAAGGTTCAATTTCGAACATTTCATTTTCTGCAATTCATTTTAGATTTGACTTCAGTACATGAATTCCATTACATCATGACAGAAAAGGAATGACACATTGTATGCCACACATATAGTGACGACACCTATTAAGTTTGTACGAACCCCAGGTTGATAATTAAAGTCGGTGGCCTTGGGAGTTGTAGCATTCTTGTTGCAATACCGAGGCTCATCATCAATAATGTTTTAATAATTTCTAATTCTTATTTCAATATATCCCAAGGAATCATCATGGGATCTTTGATCATTCATGGGCCCTGAAGGTCTTTGAAAACCTTAGTAAATTTGAGAAAGGTGTTACTCCTACTGTCATCAATACTTGAACACTCAAAAATGACATCTTGTAACATTTTTATTCTAGAAAACCATCAAACTTTGATTTGATTTATCCTTTGCTTGGAATGCCTTGCTGGGTTCTTTGTAATCCACTTAGAGTATTTACCTTATTTACAAAAGTAGACAACTGATTATAAACAAATTGTTGATAATATTTGAGATCCTTCTTCAAATATTCAATAAATGGACTATTCATTTGGGATAAGTTCCTCAAAATTAATGCAATTTTCCACACTTATTCAATAATTTATAGTCACTTATTATTGTTGGCTATGACATCTGATCTAACATTGTTTAGTAGGTGTGCTTCTTTCCTAATTTTCTAGGGTGTGTCGAGTGTAATAGTTGTGATATCTGGTGCTTGAATAACTAATGGGGTCATAAATAATGGAGCAGGATTATGAGCTTCTTCAAGTTCATTTATCCTCTTCCTAAGATTTAAATTATCTATTTCTTGTTCTATGATGGAGTGTGTGAGAACTTCACCTACACTCTAATGTAGCTTTAGAAGACCTTTGGTTCCAACTTTAGAAACATCAACCTCATACTTCTTGTAGCTAATAATATTCTTATTTAAAACCTTCACCTTTTCAAATCACAATCTCTTGGTTGAATTATCGTACTAAGTATTTTCTATGGTTAAGGACTAGTATTCAAAAGTGACTGGTTCCTCAACAATGATTTCCTTTATTATTATATGGGTTTTGGCCATACATGTAATAACCTATAATGCATTGGCATATTGTCAACCTCCATGTCATCGGGTCCTCCAACACTCTGAGACACTTTTTTTCGCGAACTCTTGCTTTTGGATGGATTAGTAATATGTAACTTTTCCAAAGTCACATGGGGAGGTGGCTCATCTCCATCTCCTCCACCAGAACACCTTTCATTACTCTCTATTCTAATATAGATATTATATCTTTTCCTACAACTAGATGAGGAACTTAGGTAGGCTTGTTGTGTTGAATTCGACTGAGCACTCTTAGAATTTTTACCTCATTATTTGGTTTAAACTCCCATGTTGCTTCTAGTTTCCATGATCACTTGTTTAATAGGGGCGGACACTTCCTTTTCTTTGGATGGTCTTCTTTAGAAATCCTTGTAAATAAGTGTTTGTATCTGACTATAACCAAATGCTTCGAGGATATCCCTTCAGGGTGAAATCCTTAGATGGATTATTCTTTAGTTAAATTTAAATAATTCAATAACTTAGAGAATTCTTCTAGATGAGCATGATTTCTTACAATAATTTCTTCAATGGTAAATGGTAAGGAGATAAATTGTTGTTTCTTTTTTCTTTCAAACAAAACTAACAATGGGTGGTACTATTGGCACATTTTGGTAACATAGTATCTATCAAGCATGAACTTAGGGAGTAATAAGGGCTTGTATTGAAATCCATAAATTCTAAAATAAGTGTGGTCTTCCCTTTCCTCATATATTCCATTTCCCCATAAGAAAGTTTATGCTTTAGTAGAAATTCTTTCGGGTTCCCACCTAGTCAACATAAAATTAACTTCTTTGGAAAATAAATATTGAATTTGATAAAAATGAAATGGATCATTATGTTGAAAATAATACTGAGAGGGGGGGTGAATCAGTATTATCAAGTCAAATATTGCTTTTTCAAAATCAAATTCTATATGCTACTTCAATTAATTAAACCCGCGTATATACGCAACTATGCAGAAGAAAACCCGCGTATATAATGCAAAATTTTAATTTACTTTATCTTTCTGATGTTGATTGTTAATCTGTGATTCAGAAGCAAATAACCAGTAACCAAAAATAGTAAAACAGAGCAGAAATACAATCGCACACAAGAACACAAGATATAAGGTGGAAACCCAATGTGGGTGAAAACCACCTGCTGCAATTCGTCTCTATCTTCTCTTTAATTAGAAACTTCTTTTTACAAATGTACTGGTGCAGTCCTTTACCAGTACGCAGGCTGCAACCTGCAGAGAGCTACAACCCTCTCTCATTTTCCAGCTTCTCCTGGAAGGGAGCTACAACCCCCTTAGCTCTTACACTAGCCAAGATACTAGTACGTAGGTGTTGGCCTACAGAAGGCTACAACCTTCTCTTTCTTTCAGGGACCACGTTTCATAAATTTTCAGACTGGATCCACAAATAACATCAATCAACCATCAAGAATTTTTGCATCAACCAATCACCTTTTCACCAATCAAAACTGAATCAACATAAACACTTCTCTGACGAATGTACCCAGATCACAGTAACAGTACCACACACCAAATCTGAACCCAGAACACTGCAAAAATAAACAGAAGCAGCAAAACACAACTCAAAAATATATACGCTACTTTAATAGCTTGAAACCTGCGTGCATACACTTCTGCGTATTGAACAAACCTGCATATACGGTGTTTTCCTTCACTGAACCTGCGTATATACGCGCCTTAGCTGAACTGAACCTGCGTACAGATCTACAAAAGATAATTCACTCTTTCAAATATTCAGGCACTGATTAACCCAGATTATCAGATTTATAGATCACGCATGCGCCAGATATAACAGATCAAAATCATGCAAAGATATTATCATTCAAGCCAAGAGATTATGACCCATCAATAGAACTTATCCTTCTTTTTGCTAAGGTTCCTCCTTCATTCAGATCCAGATCTGCTCCACAATACTAATCACCAATATTTCAGATCTCGTACTTTATCAGATATTCAATAATAATTCAGATGATACCTTGCCACATGATCTCCTTCCTCTTTTATAGTCTTAGGCCTTCCACAATACCACGGACCAAAACCATAATAAACCAATACCACGGACCCAATACTTGGGATCAACACGTCTGACGAGGTAGCATGGTCCGAAACCATAGGTTCAAATACCAAGGTCTAACTACCACGAACCAAAGGTAAGTTCTCCAACATATACGCATTTTTCCTTGCATGAAAGTGCGTGTATACGCACATGCACCTTTGAAACGGCTAACCCGTGTGTATACGTGACTTCGCCTAGATGAACCTGCATATATGTCTTTTCCTTCATTCTGAAAGCCTGAATAGAGATATGTTACCAAAGAGAGTTGCCATCAAGGACAACACCTGTGCCATAGCTCCAAACTTGTGCCATAATGCCAACAATCTCCCCCTTTGGACTTGATGGCAACCCAACATCCTCAAAGTCATTCTCCCCCTTTGTCATCAAGGGAAAAGGGTTGTGCTCCCCCTGAGTACCTGCTGAAATTTTTGCCCTGCTGTGTTGACCATGCTCCCCCTGACTGTAGGCAAGATCTACAAAAGATGTTCTTCAAGAAGACCTTCCTATCACCAAAAGACTCAATACATACATCCATCACCCATCAAGTGGGGATCATCCACCCAACCAAGTGGGGATACATCATAAATTTACATATGACAACCAAGTTCATTACATATTCATCCCAGGCATAGTGGGGAAACAAAAATAGGCCGTTACATGACCTTGACACCATAAAAGAGATACATGACATAGATACAAAATATTTAGAACAAGACTTATGAAAGTCACCAATAACTGATAGCAGCAGCATCTGTCAATCACAATTCAGATCAGAACCAAGATTTCCTTCTGTTCTCCCTCTGTCTCTGCTCCACCTAAAACCAACCACAGCTGTGAACTAGAACCAAAAGATTATAGGATAATGCCAACAATGCATTATTAGATTATGTGCTCCCCCTGAAGCTATGGCAGATGGTCTCTGTCAGACCCATATCAGGATCTCTTCAACCAGAGTCTGTTCGTGCTGATTTTCTTCAGAACTTCATATACGTGACTGCATCTACATAAATCGGCGTATGTACGCGGATCTTCCTCATTCAACTCGCGTACACCCATTTTTTTTCTGAAACAGACACAATTTAACAGCAAGATGATGCATAAACTACTCCCAGCTTCTGTTTGAGGTATTCAAATGTCTCCTTGGGCAATGGTTTGGTGAGTATATCAGCAACTTGTTCCTTAGAAGGAACATACTTCAACTTGACTTTTTTCTCAAGCACTTGTTCCCGAAGAAAGTGATATTTGATAGGTATGTGTTTGGTCTTTGAATGGATGACAGGATTCTTTGAAATGCTTATTGCACTCGTATTATCACATAAGATAGAGACAGGTGGAGTACAAGTGATTTGAAAATCCTGCAAGGTTTGCATCATCCAAAGAAGTTGAGTGCAACAAGATGCAGCAGCCACATAGTCCGCTTCAGCTGTAGATAAAGCAATCGAACTCTGTTTCTTGCTGAACCAAGATACTAATCTGGAACCCATAAAGAATGCACCACCACCTGTGCTCTTCTTGTCATCCACGCTTCCGGCCCAATCTGCATCTGTGTAAGCATGAAGTGTGAGATCTGTATCTCTAGGATACCATAAGCCATAGTTTTGAGTTCCTTGAAGGTACTTGAAGATTTTCTTGACTGCCTGAAGATGAGTTTCCTTTGGATTTGCCTGAAATCTTCCAACCATTCCCACTGCATGCATGATGTATAGTCGGGTACCTGGCAGATAAAGTAGACTTCCAATCATCGATCTATAGGTTGGTTGATGTACTGCTACTGATTCATCATTTGCACTGAGACTGCATCCTGTAACCATAGGGGTACATACTGCTTTCGAATCTTCCATGCCATATTTCTTTAGAATCTGCTTGAGGTACTTGGTTTGAGACAAGAAGATACCGCCCTCATTTTGTTGGATTTGCAATCCAAGAAAGTATGTCAGTTCTCCAAGAAAAGACATTTTGAATTCTTTCTGCATCACCAAGGCAAAGCTTTGACTCATAGCTTCTTCGTTGCTGCCAAAGATAATATCATCTACATACACAACAAGTATTAGCAATTTGTCATTTTCAATTTTTATATAAAGGTTGCTATCTATTGATCCTTTTGAAAAACCTTGTTGATGAAGGTATTTGTCCAAGCGGTAGTACCAAGCCCTTGGAGCTTGTTTAAGCCCATAGAGAGCCTTTTAAAGTCTGCATACAAGATTTGGATGATTCCCAAGGATAAAGCCATCTGGTTGCTCTATGTGCACTTCTTCTTCTAAGTCTCCATTCAGAAAGGTTGATTTTACGTCCATTTGAAATACTTTGAACTTCTGGAAGCTAGAGAGAGCAAGGAACATTTTGATGGCCTCAAGTCTAGCAACGGGAGAAAAAATTTCTTCAAAGTCTATTCCTTCCTGTTGAGCATACCCTTTACAAACAAGTCTGGCCTTGTTTCTAATCACTTCCCCATTTTCATTCAACTTATTTTTGAAGATCCATTTTGTTCCTATGACATTTTTGTCTTTTGGTCTAGGAACCAACTCCCAAGTGTTATTCTTTTCAATCTGCTCAAGCTCTTCATCCATTTCCTTAACCCAACACTCATCTTTGCATGCTTCTTTTACATTTTGCGGTTCAGTGGAAGAGAGCAATGCCAAATAGCTTGAAGCTTGTGCTATTGTTCTTCTTGTTTGTATACCTGCTTCTTTCTGCCCCAAAATTTGAGATTCTGGATGATTCTTCTTAACGTACCTGGATGGAGTCTTCTCTTCTATCCTTATCTATTCCTTTGGTGCCTCTTGGGGTTCTTCTTCATCATCTGACTGATTTGGAGAGTAGTCTTCATCCTCATCGATATTTTCATGATTCACTTGCCTAGGGATGTATCCTTTTTCATCAACCACTACATCAATGTTGTCAACAATTCTTCCAAGTCTTTTATTGTAACACTTATATGCTTTGCTGTAGGGAGAATAACCAAGGAGAATGCCTTCATCTACTCTAGGTTCAAGTTTTCCAAGCTGCTCATCAGTATTCTTAATATATCATTTGCTCCCAAAAATTTTGAAATGCTTTACCGAAGGAGTCTCACCATACTAGAGCTCATGAGGAGTTCGAGTGTTGTTCACTCGGACATTTGTTTTATTGATAATAACAACCACAGCATATGCAACTTCACCCTAGAAGGTTGCAGGAGTTCTAGACTCATCAAGCATAGCACGAGCCATTTGTTGGACTGTTATGTTCATCCTTTCCGCCACTCCATTTTGCTAAGGAGTCCTAGCTGTAGAGAATTCCCTTCTTATTCCATGTTCTTCACAAAAATCAAAAAATTCATTTGAGGTAAATTCCCCACCTCTGTTGGACCTGAGGCACTTAATTTTGTAATCTGATTCATTTTTAGCCAAGGCTTTGAAGGATTTGAATTTTTCGAATGCTTCGTCTTTGTGCTTCATAAATCCTAACCAAACAAACCTGGAGAAGTTGTCAATGAATAATATAAGGTATTCTTCTCCTTGAGGTGACCTTGTCCTAAATGGACCACATACATCTGTATGGACTAGCTCAAGAGGCCTGCTAGCTGATCCTTCCTTCTCAGGAAAGTTAGTTCTGGTTTGCTTACCAAACTGACATGATTTGCATATGGTGTTGTCTGGAATTTTGATATCTGGAAGACCACGAATTGCCTGGTATTTGCATGCTTTCTTTATTTGTGAAAAGCTTAGATGCCCCAACCTCCGGTGCCATAACCATTGTTCATCATCCTTGCTTAAATAGCATTGTTGTTGTCCTTCTTCAAATATGTATAGATTATTTGGAGTTCTTCTGCCTTTGATCACTGTTTCTCCTGTATCAAGATCACAAACACTACATCCAGTTGATCGAAATATTACCTCGATTCCTTGATTGCACATCTGACTAACACTCAGTAGATTATGCTTCAAGCCATCAACATACAAAACATTTCCAGCCTTGACCTTTTCTTTCAACTGAGCAGTGCCTTTTCCTTTTATGGCTGCAGGGGTATCGTTTCCAAAAGAAACCTTCTTTCCCTTTTCTAATGCAGTATATGATTCAAGTTTTTCTTTATCACCTGTCAGATGCTTTGAACATCCACTGTCAATATACCATAGAATTTCTTGTCCTTCTGCATAAAAGGCTATCCCACATCTTTCTGGTTGTGGTTCCTTCATTCTCCATGTTCTGGCACTTGAGGTTTGTTCCTTCTGAGTTGTCTTCCGAAACCTGCCTTGCATTCAGAATCTTCATGACCAAAGTTATTACAAATATAACATTCAACTTCATTTTCAAGGGCTGAAAAGTTGTTATAAGTCCTTTTCATGATCCCAGTCATATTCCTTTGTTTTTGAGCTTCTCTAGTCATGATTGTCTTATAGGCAACACATTGGGCTACTTTGTGACCAAAGTTATGGCAAGAGAAGCATTGGCCATTGAAGAAACTCCTGCGATTATTAAATCTATCATCCAACCGAATGTAGTTTCTACTGACATCCATTCTTGAGGAAAATTGGGAAGATTTTACCTGAGGCTGATTGTAGCTTCTATTTGTCCTTAAGGTAGCTTGCCCCTGATTTTCTTGATAGTCTTTGTTCGTTCTTGAGGTAAACTACCCCTGATATACCTGATGATTTCTATTAGGCCTTTGCTCACTCCTCCTTGCTGCATCAAGATAACTTTTGGAGGTGGATGCTTGAGATGTTTCTTCATTATATCCTAGACCTGTCTTAATTAGTGGAGAACACTGCACATTGATAATCTCATCCAGAGTTTCAGATCCTTTAACAAATTTAAGATTAATAGCTTTTATTTTCTCAATCTCCTTTCTAAGACCAACAATTTCACATTCGAAATTTTCAAGATGTTTTTCCCTTTCAGCCAGTTGACATTGCAGAGAATCAATAATCGCATTTTTCTCTTCTAAGAAAATTTTGAGATTAGATATCTCTTTATAAAAACCTTCTACATCTATAGCATCCACGTAGTCATCATCTTCAAAAGCCATTAAAAGTTTATACTTATTACCTCATTCATCTTCGTCACTATTTGAAAGTCCATCACTATCTTCATGAGTGTAATAGCTTTTCTTATTTGAATTCTGTTTCTTGTTCCATCTAACAGGTTCCTTCCCTTTGTCAATCTTATCCTTGTAAGGACATTTGGTAGCATAGTGATCGACTCTTCCACAAGCAAATCATTTGAAAGGTAACTTACCTCGGAACCGCCCAGTACCCCATTGAAGATTTCTGACAAAATTTGATTCTTCTTCTTCTTCTGACACGTGTCCTGACTCATAGTACTCGCCTTTGCCTGAAGCCTTGAAGGCAACTTCTCTCCTGTCTAATGGACCTCCTTTCCTCATTTCATAAGCAGTTAGAATCCCGTATAGCTGTGACATTTTAAGGCTTTGTAGATTCTCTTTTTCTTATATTGCAGAAACTTTAGATTCAAACCTAGGGGACAAAGATCTTAGAACTTTTTCAACCACAACAGCCTCTTTTATTTCTTCACCCAAATTTTTCATACAATTAACAATCTCATCTACATGAAGAAAATAGTTAGCCACACTTTCATCATTATACATCCTGAGATTTTCATACTGAATCCTGAGGGTTTGAAGTTTTTCTCGTTTTACCTGATCATCTCCTTCATAGCTTAGAACAATCTTGTTCCATATCTCTTTTGCGGATTTAAACTGCATTACCTTGAAAAATTTTGATTGAGATAGGCATCCTAATAGAGTATTGACCGCCTTTGCATTTGTTTCATATTTCTTCTTTTCAGCTGGATCTGTAGGAGTGGCTAATGGAAAAGTATACACTGTATCTATGATATCCTAGACTTCTGTACCAAGGGATTGAAGATAGGCAGTAACTCTTACCTTCCAATAATCGAAGTTTGTCCCATCAAAAATCGGTGGCCTGATTGATGCTTCCCTCTCGTAGTTTCTCATGATGAATGATCTTCCTTCAAGCGATCAAGCTTCTTCTGAAGGACCTGCTCTAATTCCAATTGTTGAAAATAATAATGAGATGGGGGGTGAATCAGTATTATCAAGTCAAATATTCCTTTTTCAAAATCAAATGCTATACGCTACTTCAATTAATTAAACCCGCGTATATAATGCAAACTTTTAATTTACTTTATCTTTCTGATGTTGATTGTTAATCTGTGATTCAAAAGCAAATAACCAGTAACAGAAACAGTAAAACAGAGCAGAAAGACAATCGCACACAAGAACACAAGATATATGGTGGAAACCCAATGTGGGTAAAAACCACCTGCTGCAATTCATCTCTATCTTCTCTTTAATTAGAAACTTCTTTTTACAAATGTACTGGTGCAGTCCTTTACCAGTACGCAGGCTACAACCCTCTCTCGTTTTCCAGCTTCTCCTGGAAGGGAGCTACAACCCCCTTAGCTCTTTCACTAGCCAAGATACTAGTACGTAGGTGCTGGCCTATAGAAGGCTACAACCTTCTCTTTCTTTCAGGGACCACGTTTCATAAATTTTCAGACTGGATCCACAAATAACATCAATCAACCATCAAGAATTTCTGCATCAACCAATCACCTTTTCACCAATCAAAATTGAATCAACATAAACACTTCTCTGACGACTGTACCCAGATCACAGTAACAGTACCACACACCAAATTTGAACCTAGAACATTGCAGCAATAAACAGAAGCAACAAAACACAACTCAAAAATATATACGCTACTTTAATAGCCTAAAACCTGCATGCATACGCTTCTGCGTATTGAACAACCTGCATATACGTTGTTTTCCTTCACTAAACCTGCGTATATACGCGCCTTAGCTGAACTGAACCTACGTATAGATCAACAAAAGATAATTCACTCTTTCAAATATGCAGGCACTGATTAACCCAGATTATCAGATTTATAGATCACGCATGCGCCAGATATAACAGATCAAAATCATGCAAAGATATTATCATTCAAGCCAAGAGATTATGACGCATCAATAGAACTTATCCTTCTTTTCGCTAAGGTTCCTCCTTCATTCAGATCCAGATTTGCTCCAAAATGCTAATCACCAATATTTTAGATCTCGTACTTTATCAGATATTCAATAATAATTCAGATGATACCTTGCCACATGATCTCCTTCCTCTTTTATAGTCTTAGGCCTTCCACAATACCACGGACCAAAACCATAATAAACAAATACCACGGACCCAATACTTGGGATCAACACATCTGACGAGGTACCATGGTATGAAACCATAGGTTCAAATACGAAGGACTAACTACCACGGACCAAAGGTAAGTTCTCCAACATATACGCGCTTTTCCTTGCATGAAAGTGCGTGTATATGCACACGCGCCTTTGAAACGTCTAACCCGTGTGTATACGCGACTTCACCTAGATGAACCTGCGTATATGTCTTTTCCTTCATTCTGAAAGCCTGAACATAGATCTGTTACCAAAGAGAGTTGCCATCAAGGACAACACCTATGCCATAGCTCCAAACCTGTGCCATAAGCCAACACATTATGCTTCCATAATATGGGATACCAAAATTTTCTTGGCTTCACATCTAGATTTATATTACTTTTATGGGGTAACCCATGAAAAGTATGGCATGGAACGAGAGACATAAATAAATAAGAAATCATGAAAGAATTCTGAATCTTAACAAAATTACTAACTGAAAATAAATCTCATTGGAGATGACCTCCACCTAGATGAAGATGACTTGTCTCTTGAAGGAATAGTACAACACATACAAAACTGCCCTGGGTATAGTTGATGTTGTTTCTCATTCCATTAGTTGTGCAAATAGCTAGTAGAAATCTCTTTATGGCTTAGAAAATATAGAGATATCAGTAAAAGAGATGTTGGGTTGGACTTGTGCTTAGTGTTGGTTGATAAATTTTCCCACTTTTTACTTGCCTTTTTATCCCTTTCCTGTACTCATTTCATGTCCTTGTTGGTCGTGTTATCCTCTACAATTTCCTAGGTTGAGGAGGAGATCAAAAAAGGTAACTTCAAACCACTTTTAGCTCAGTAGCTAGCCCTACTGAGCCAGAGAGGGACCTCTCAAAGTATTTGTCAATGAATATATGCAAAGAGACATGTTTTAGGCTAGATATATAAGTTTTTTTTGAGTTATTGTGAATTTAGGTTTTTTAGGTTTGCTGGACTAAGGTTTAGAGTAGGTAATTAGGTCTAGGATTCAAGTATGCAGAGACAAGTATAAGTAGGAGCTAGATATCAGTGTGTTATGGTGAAATTGGAGTGTTTTTAAATGTAGTATATATTTGTGAGCTTAAAAGAAACTAATGAGCATGTGAAAGCATGAATTCATTAGCTTTAGAAGAAATGAAACACAAGTATGAATTCCACATAAAAAAAACTTAAATTCAAGATTCTTATCTATATAACTGTAAGGAAATTCATAGGAAGAAGATAAAGCATGTAGAGAAAGATGATTTGTCCATTAGAAACTGATAGAAAGAGAAAAACAACACCATAGACTCACTGAACTAGAGTTCCTGAAATATAGCTTCAACTGCTCCTGTATTAGCTGAAGAGAACATAAACATACAAGCCTTCTCCACAAAAGTACAACCCTTCTCTTTGAATGAAAAATGATACATATAGACTCAATTGAACCACTTCCACACCTTTAGGAGTCAAATTCCTAGGTGGTGGAACTCATTCCAAGATTCTCTCAACCAACAGGTGAGAGTGAGAAGGTCAAATACAAACACTTCTTGTAGACTTTGTTTTGGATTTTACTTCCTTAATGAGGCCTATTAAACCAAAAAAACAACCTATCATGTCCATTTATTCATGCTTACATTATCTAACCTAGAAATAAATTCAATTACATCAAGAGTTATGACTTTGACCAAGTCAAATTGAAAACTAGGAAATTTACACAGTGAAATTTAAATAAAAAACACAGAAAT
Source organism: Pinus tabuliformis (assembly GCA_031772625.1). Classification (NCBI taxonomy): domain Eukaryota; kingdom Viridiplantae; phylum Streptophyta; class Pinopsida; order Pinales; family Pinaceae; genus Pinus; species Pinus tabuliformis. The sequence continues at coordinate 60,224,685 of CM062813.1, read as the reverse complement.
TTTCAGAAGTGCAGTGCCAACTTTGATCCCACTTTAAGGTGCCTTCCCGAGGTCAAAATGAAGATATGAAAGAACGGTGAACTATATTTTCAAGTCTAGCTTCTATAACACATTTAATTTTTGAAAATGACCCATGGGAAGGCCTTAAAAAACACATTCTCCCAAGGTGTCTCTAGAAGCGTAGCGCTTGTCAAAAAGAGGGGCAAACCGCTGATTTTTGACCACTTTTTCCTCTTTTTCTCAAAATTTGGGCTCTCTCTGGAAAATATGATGAAATGGGTTTTGAGAGGATTCCATGGGCTTTCCAAAACTGCAAACCATTTATCATTTAGATGCTTGAGGTAAAAGCGTAGCACCAAGGCATTGCACTTTTGTGACTGACCAATTTTCTGAATTAGGCACCAAAATAGCCAAACAACCAAAAAGCTTAAAATTCCTCCAAAATTGGTCATGAGATGCAAAATGAGGTATTTTAAGTCCTCCTGGATGCTTCAGAAAGAATCTCTAGGTTACCCTTCTCATTTTGGTCCTTTAGGGTTTCTTTGAGCTTGTTTTCTAGTTGTTTGACCTTGATGTTATAAATCATATTTCTGGTATGGTTGTGATGTGACATGTGCCTTAGTAGCTGGTTATCTCTATTTCAAGAAGCTTTTACAAGTGGTCATTGACCTTATCTAACCAATACTCCCTATCCTCATTAACCTCTAAGGCAATTATGTCCTCCAAATCTAGTTCTTCATCTAGCAAGATGTGTCTTTTCTCCTCTTTTAATGCCTTCTTGGGTCCTTTGGTCCTTGGCCCCTTTTTCTTGCCTTGTCTTTCAGTTTCTTCAGGTTCATTGGTCTTCAATAATTATTTGCCTTTACCTGATTGCTGCAAAAATTTAGCTTTCTCTTTCTCCATGATAAATTGTTTAGCCTTTAGCTCACCGTTTTCTTGTTCTAGGAATGAGATGACAAACCTTGCCCTTGCCATGTTGTCCATGAGTTCTCTAATCTGAGAGTATTTTTCTTTGATAGTCTGCTGCATGCTTGAAGGCTCATTTTCTATTTCCAAGTCCACCAACTCAAACTCATGCTCAATCAAATCTTTATCCTGTACTGGTGATCCCTGTTTTTCTGATGTAGAAGGCTTGGCCCCTTTCTCAACATGAGAAGCAAACACAAGCCTTTTTCCTCTTTGGTACATCCTAGTCACCTCAGGTCTAGGTGCTTTAGGAACCTCCACTGATTGGCTTGATGATCCAACCTCCATTTTCTGTGTTGGCATGTTTGGATGCTGAACTGAAACATTAGACTCATGCCATTTCAAAGCTATCTCCATGAAAGAATCCCATGTCATGTTTTTCTTTGCAAGCTGATGGAGAACTACAGTCTTGATCAAACTATGATGAAAGAGACTAGGATAGTGTTCTTTTTTTTTCACCTGTACCTTCTCAAACATCTTGACAAGGATTCTACACAGATAGTTGCACATGTTGAGAGGTTTCTGATTTGTAAAGTGCATTAGAAGTCGGATGTGATAGGCATACAATCTAGAAAACCTTCCCTCACATGTGAAAAATTTCATGACAACCTTCATTAATGGAGCATACTTCTCCAACAGGTACCTAAAAGGTATGATATGTGTATGGGTTTCCCTGTATCACGTGTTCTCTATTTTTCTTGTTTTCTTGGGCAATTGTTTTGATGATAATAACATAACTACTAAGAAGAAGAAAATAATAAATCATAAGAAATTGTCAAATAATGGAGAAATCAAATTAAACAAAACTACCCTCCATTTCTCAACATAGAGATCCATAATCCATCCATGTGCTTGAGGTGTGATTGAAGGCTTTATATTATGGAAAAGGAAGGATAAGATAGCTAGGAGAGATCTAAGGGGTAAAGGCATATAAGGGTTGTAATATTCTCTTAATTTTATTAATACAAAAATGCTTTTTCTTCCTATACATTTTGTCTCATTATGCGTGTGTAGAACAAGGAATCCTTGGCTTCTTATTTAGAGTCATTTGTATATGCTATTTGTATGTTTTGGTTCTCTTTCTTGTTTTGGATGTTTTTCAGGTTCTAATTTTAGCATTTGGAGTTGGAGCTAAATATTGGAAGCAGGGAGAATAAGAGAGATTGCATTGGTTCCCAAGTAAGTATTTCTTCCATATTTCAAACTTCTATAAGGAAATCATAACAATTTTGTCTTAGTTGTTTCTAGATCAACCACTAGGTATGGGAAGATTGCTTTTGTCTGCAGAAGGAATTTATCCATAAAACAACTTGGCGACTCCAGTGGAACAAGTTGTTCTTTAATTGTTTCCTTTGTCTAGCCTTTTAAGACCTATAAAATCGACTCATTTTGTTTGTTTGTTTTTGTTTTGTTTTGTTTTGTTTTTCGTCCTTTTTTTGTTTTATTTTGTTTTTTGTTTTGTTTTGCTTTGTTTTGTGTTTTCTTTTTTTCTTTTTTTTGTTTTTTGTTTTTTTGTTTTGTTTTTGTTTTTTGGTTTTGTTTTGTTTTGTTTTTGTTTTTTTTTTGTTTTTGTTTTTGTTTTTGTTTTTGTTTTTTTTTTGTCAGAAAATTATTGGAATTAGGTATGCTTTATTTCAAGCTTGGTTAAGGTTTGATTTGTGTGTTTTAAGAAAGTTTATCGCCATCTCACTTTCTGTTTTGAGATAGAGAAGTACAATGCATTTTTCTCTCTTTTCATGTGCGATGACTTGTGCTGGTTGCTATGCATCACCTGCGCTGATCTTGTAAGTGCAAAAAATGCATTTTCCTTTCCTTTCTCTCAGTTCTATTTTGTTTGTAGTGTTTTCCCAAGTCTCTGGTCTGTCTAAGGTCTTTGTAAAGTCAATGACTTGTGCAGTTTTGAGTTTGATTTCTCTTTGGTAGGAAATCATTTTTTCTTGTCAATTAGAGATTTCTATGATTTGGATTGGTTGTTGATATGTTAAAATAATTTTTCAGAGTAAATTTCAAAACTGTGTGGATTTTTTTTTATTCAATAATATAATTATACTTTCATTTTTCTTTGCATTGAAATTGAAAGAAAAAGAAAAAGTAAAAATTTCATTTTCTTATGCATTAGGGCTTTGAGTTTGTGGAATTAAAAGTGTCTTTTAAGGTCTTTTTTGGGAATTTGTTTTCTGACTTGATTGAATTGAAACCTTCTACCCTTCTTTAGTTAGATCTTCATTGAATCAAAATAGTTCTTTTTTGCATGCTATTTTCATTCTAGGAGTTCAAGTGAATTCGTTTCGATCCCTGAGACTGAAAGCTTAATTAAGACCAACACTAATTTATTATTTAACCGAAGGAGAATCTAGAACATTAATGACACATTTAGTGGTCTAGGCTAGAAGACATGTTCTAACATCGTTAAACGCATGAGCTGTCGTTACTTGTTAGTGTTACATCTAGGGTATGCTTGGTTTTCCATTTACATTGACGTATATTACCATGTTATTTGATGTACCTTTCGGTATATAGGATGACGCTTCATGTACAACGAGTATATAGGAACACCCACATCGTAGGATTACATATTAGACAACACTACTACATACTACACTTCCACGTACCTCTAGGTATATTTTAGAAGTCCTCACTAGGTTGAAAACCTACCATACATAGCTTAGTCTTTTTAACTGTGATACTGAACACAACATTCAGGGAGATTCCCTACATGTAATTAACCATGTATTGTAGTTCATGGTGGCTGGTAATCCTTATATGCCTAGTTACACATCTTTATTGTTATTTGTGTTTTTACTTTCCAAAATCAATTAATTAACTTAATTTCTACTCCTTAGTGGACCTTAGGTTAACTTTGATGGCAATAGTTCCAGAGTCTACTTGTCAAGGAAACCGTCCTGATGGGAATCCTATTAATTTTCCATGTTTTGGAAATATTGGTGCTCCTTATATGGCTACATTGTCTCTTCCTAGATTTCCCATAGGTTTACTAGTTTAGTTGTTTTCAACCTCCTTAGTTCCGAATGTCCACATTGCTTCACAGCTAAGTCCTCCACCTGGACAACATCAACCTCAAGTTGATCCTCAAGTTGACCCTTTTCCTTCACCTAATTTATATTCCTCCCTTTCTTCTTCCTTACCTAGTGAAAGTATTGATACTAGTAAACAAGAAGATAAAAAGAAGAAGAAAAGAATAAAGAAGAGGAAGAAAAATAAGAAAGGGGGCAACCAAGAAACCATTGCTACGAATGAAACTAATCTTGAGAAACTTACCAATAAGCCTCGTTAAGTTAAATTCCCTTGAAAAATTTATAAGCGTGATCAACTTCCTAGATATTTCTCTGGAATTCCACAAGTATTAGAAGTATGGTCCAAAGACTCACATCATCCATTTTCATTAGTCTCTAGAGATCATGCTGGTGACAAATCATCAACTAGTGATAATAAGAATCCCAGTAAAAAGGGAAAATTTAAGTTTCCCTATAGGTGAAGGGAATTATCCAATTCACCTTTTACCTTATATAGATGAAGCATGCAAAGTTTTGGAAAACCTTATTGCTTCTTAGTAGTGACTTCCAACTGGCTACTGTAAGATTTCCCCAAATCGTCCACTAATTGATGAAGTGATTGACCAGATTACAGTCAATCCTTCTCTCTTTAAACATGAATCTCATGAGTCCATTTCCAACCAATCATTGGTTGAGAAAGTGGTCGACTCGATTCTACCTTCAGTTGATCCCACTCTCCCCTTGAAGAGTGAGGTACGTACTGCTCAGTTCTTCTTGTTTCATTTGATTCCACTGAAAAAGGGGGCATTTCTCCCATTGTCACCAAATCCCATCCAATTAATCAGGTCATTGACTTCGATTGGAATCAATTGATAAAGACTCATCTCCCTTCTCACATTCCCTTTCAATTCATGGTGAAGTCTTGTGGTAAAGACATTTATTGCACTGTTATAGATGAGGGATATTTTGTTAGCATTCTATCCTTGACAACTTGGAAGGTTTTTGGTTCTCCTCAGCATGTGTATGTTAATTAGAATCTATTACCTTTTAACAGAAGAACCAGTCAAACTTTAGGGATCCTACCTTAGCTTCCTCTTACCTTGGAAGGAAAAATCATATATGTTGATGTTATGGTAGTCCTAGGCCCCTTTGACTTCAATTTTATCCTTGGGTCAAATTATGTTTATGCTATGAGTGCTATTGTGTCCACACTCTTTCGAGTGATTTCTTTCCTATATGATGGAAAAATTGTGACTATTGATCAACTTTCATTCATTGGTCCTGATTTGACTGCCAATAATCCAACTTCCCTAAATGTTCCTAATATGCAAGTGGTATCTCCTTCACCATAGGATAATTATGTGGCAACTTGTCCCATACTCACACCCACCAATGAAGAAGATATTCTTACTACTTTCTCAACTTCTTTTGACCTAGATCATGTAGGTGATATGGTGAATCATTTACTAGGGGCATTGGAGCCTGATATTTCCATTGGATCCTTTGATTCCTTCCAAAGCATTGTTCTCCCATCTGATGAGAACCTCTTGGAATCCATCAAATCATGCAGGTCGCGACCATGATCACCCTGAGCATAGTTCATTTTCTTGTGTAGATCTCATTAAAAAATGAAGCAGGTCACCCATAGCATAGTTCTTTTACTATGTCAAGCTCGTTAAAAAATGAAACAGGTCACATCGAGAATATTTTTTTCTTTGTTTCAAGCCCGCATAACAATGAAACCAATCCAAAAACATAGTTATTTTTCTTTGTCAGCTTCATTTCATCATCACACGATCCTCTTCCTTCCTTCCTAGTGAACATATTTCTATCAGTAACCAGTAATCTATCTAGGTCCATGAGAAGAGTTGGTGGACGAAAAGAAGCTAGGGGCCCATACCTCTACTGTTATGCTGGAGGCACTGTACTTATCTCAAGCATATTTTTATTTGTTTCAAGTTTGTGTTAAAATGAAACCACTCTCAAGGATAGTTTTTCCTTTGTTTCAAGATTTTGCAAAAATGAAACCACTTTCAAGCATTTTTTTCCCCTTTGTTTCAAGCTTACGTAAAAATGAAACCACTATCAAGCATGGTTTTTCCTTTGTTTCGAGCTTGTATAAAAATGAAACCTATTCTCGTGATTGCCATTTGTTGTCATCCTCTTTCTGTCAAATGAGCCTTGGTTTTCTCATACCACCGTTAACCATCTTCTTGGTTGATCATTTTCTCCCACTTGGTGTTTTCACCCTTTCTCAAGGAACTGCTACCATAAATTGTCTTATTAGCCTACCTCTTCACCTTTATATGTTTTGAGCAGTTCTATCATGACTGGAACCAGTTGCTAGCCTTTATACAAATCATTCCTCTGGGAGGAGTTCTCTTTAAGCTCTTTTCAGACTCTTGAAATATGAATTTTTTTTCGATCACTTATCTTTTCGAACTCGTTAAAATAAATGAAAAGACGTTTGCCAAGTATAAGTTTATCCCTTTTCTAGATTGGATGGAATATTTACGAAAAAGGTTTACTTTAGTTGAACATGGATAAAAGGTTATCCTGGGTATTATTTTATGCCTTTTTAGGCCCAAGGGACTAAATTTACGAAAATGAATCTCTTGGAGTTTTCTTTCTCGCCTCTTTTTCAAACTCTCTAAACATGAAAAATAAGTTGAGTTATACCTTCACTAGACTCGTAAAACCATTAGAAAAATAGGAATCATTAAACATGACAAGAGAAAACCATTCCTTCTAAGGGTTCATTAAAAATAATTAGAAGGATTCATATAAAGGATGAACTTACAGGTCAAGAAAATGTTATCCTCTTTAAGATTGTGTAAAATTAAAGAGGTACTTTACAGAAGTGGTCGCGAAATTGGGGAAATAGGGAATCACACTTTAATTTTGGTAGTGAGTCACTCTTGAACATGGCACTCTTTCACCTTTGTGACTACTTTAGGTTGAGGAATCCACTTACCTCTACGTTGATCACACCTTAATGAAAGCCTTCATGATTTGTCTTTGAGTCAATCCTACCAACCTCATATAAGTGTCGCCGATATGTTCAAGAGAAAGTCCACCCTCAGTTGACATCTGCTACAATACCTTAATCCTTCTTTCATGTTTTTCGCCCTTGAACCAACTCTTAATCATCAACATTCTGTCTCAAATATTGATACCTGTTTCATGTCGTTGATGGGGGATACACTAAGGCCCTCCTGTGAAGAGTTACTTCCTGTCGACATTGACACGTTATCTAGGAAGGTGACTTAGAAACTCTTTTTAGTGCCTTGGAGCTTGCATACCTCAATGACAAGTTTCCTCGATTTCAGTGACATGTTTTCATCATTGGCCTTCGACCAGGAGATTCTTTGTTTTGTCCAACTTCAACTCATTTATTCACACCTCATAGATTGCTCTTAGTACCTTGAGGAACATTTTCATTAATGGTGGTTCCTCTCGCACCTATTAACAACTTTCATCATTAATCAATAGTCATCTGGTGTCTACCATGTTCAACTCCAACACATTTATTCACATGGTTAGACTCGTACTATCGAGTGATGAGGTAGAAGACCCCAGATCTAGTTTCATCCATCTGGGCTGCGATTTCAGGATTCATACAAGATCTACAAAGTATGATGGATATGGTCATACAAAAAGTCATCCAATCATGGGTCCACAATATGTCATCAGTGGATGTGACTTTGATCATTGTACATGTAAAATGGATTATATGTTGAGTATGGGTATGCCTACCTCAACAATGATATCATGATGATAATGTATTGTAACAGACAATTGATGATATCGACCAATTTATTCTTGATCCAGACTTTTCACATGGTAAAGCACTTCAGTCCTCAGCCATTGCTTCTGACTTTTTACTTTAGGGGGCAATCTGTTACAGGTCATTTTGTCACATTCAATTAAATGACCTTGAACCCAAATCAATCATAATATATTCACACTTTGTAATCATCATCTATAAAGCTAAAAGCATGTCCTTTCCATAAGTTCCAAAAAGTTATGCATTATATTGGCTGCAAACCCTAATTTAGGTCATCATCACACTTTCCTAGTTAAGTAAGTGTGATGGCACATGTTGCATCAAAGAAAAAAGCATTGGTCAGTTCTTATCGCTTTCACTACAAATGTGACAACCCTTGAAATGTTGAAAACAATAAATATAATTTTGAAGCCTTTTCTTCTAGAGGATTCTATCGTGGATGTTTCAATTCTCTATTAAAAACGTCCTTGAATTCCTACAAATAAGGTCTTATCACTTATCCCCTTCTAAAGTGGGCATTACCCTAGTTTAATGGATCTACAACCTTTCATTTCTCCTATAAATGCATTACCTGCTATTAGGATTGGGTTAGCTTTTGGAGACTCTTAATTATGCCCTCATGCTGGCAATTTGTGCCTGTAGGTCCATAATCCATCCAAGTGATTAAGGTGTGATTGGAGGCTTGATATTATGGCAAAGGAAAGAGAAGATAATTGGGAGAGATCTACAAGGTCAAGACCTACAAGGGTTTTAATATTCTCCTACTTTTATTAATACAAAAATGCCTTGTTTTCGTATACATTATGTCTCATTTATGCATGTGTAAAATAATGAATACTTGGCTTCTTGTTTAGAGTTGTTTGTATATGATATTTGTATGTTTTGGTTCTCTTTCTTGTTTTGGATGTTTTGTAAGTTCTAATTTTAGTATTTGGAGTTGGAGCTAAAGCTTGCAAGTGGGATAAAGAAGAGAGATTGCATTGGTTCCCAGGTATGTCTTTATTCCATATTTAAAAATTCTCTAAGGAAAGCATAGGAGTTCTGTCATGGTTGTTTCTAGATCAAACACTAGGTCTAGGGATATTGCCTCTTTCCACAGAAGGAATGTATCCATAAAGCATAGATAATTATTAAGAAGCAAGGATTAATCACAATTAGAGGTAGTGGATTGAAGGCTTGGGGGTTTCTAATTGTACAAATATATGGTGCAACTGAGCCCATGGTTGGGTGGAGAGTTGTCCTCACATGTTTGTGACAAATTGGATCAAAGTAGTCCAATGGTTATGAAATAATAATATCATAACAAAGTTGGTTTCTTCATCTCACCTATAAGTTTCTCACCACTCACAACTCCTATGGATTATATAATTATTAATAGAATTTTCTTTGCATTTATTAATTAATGATTTTGATATTATGTGATTTATCTATAATTATACTTGAATTTTGAGCCATTATAAAATGGGATTTTTCATGGTATAGATATTTAAGATGCTATAGGCATAGTGTAAAAGGTTTGGTACTCCACCAAACTATTTAAGAAGAGATAATTTAACGTGAAGATTGACTTATCAAAATAATTTGACCATACTAATTAATTTTATCTCTATCTTATCCTCATGTAAGTTGAATTCACTTGGCCCTTTATTAGTTGGATATAATCCTTATTCAAAACTACATCCTTTACTACTTGATAAATGTTTTGGCCTCCTCTATTTTCCAAGGTTGCCAAGGGCTATTCTAGGGTTATCCCCTATCCAATTTTCTCTTTCTTCTCACTACAAAAGTCTCAAATACTTAATAAAAGTTGATTTCTCCCTAGGAAATCTTTGAGCATTAAAAATGGCTAAGGGGATCCATATAACCCGCATTATGTTTTTTGATGATCTCTTACTCTTTGGTAATGGAACCGTTAGTGATACTAAAAAATTTGCAAGAATTTTGGTTATTTTCTATTTTGTAAGGGGAATGGAGATAAACAAGTATAAATCACATATAAATTTCCTAATATCCATCTCACTTTGATCCTTAAACTCCTCCCTTTCACCTTGGATGAATTTAATTTAAAATTGACCTTAGCTTTCACCTATAACCCAAAAATTACTGGCTTCAATATTAGATTGGGATTCTAGATAGAGTGAAAGTGAAAATATTCTGTTGGACACATTGTTGGATATCTTAAGCAAAGAAAATTGTTCTAATTATAAGTGTGTTACATGCTATTTCAATGTATTGGTTTTCATTAGACTCTATTCGAAAAGAAATACTAATAATGATGAGACATATACGTTTCCACTATCTTTGGAATGACAATAAGGAGGAGGTGGGAATGGACCTTGTAACTTGGAAAATAATCTCAATTCTAAGGAAATGGGGGGTTGTGGCATCAAATAGTTGGGTTAATTCACTTCAATGATAACTACTAATGGTACATGGAACTGACAATTTTTTTTGTCTTGTGGCAAGAAATACTGTATAAACAATACATCACTTTGACAACATTGGAAGAGTGGATTCAAGATCATATAATGAAGGAGGGAAGCCCTTGGTGATTTCCCCTGTCCATAGAGGATCAACAGGCTAGCGCCTAGGAGCAAGAATCCTGTCAGACCTCAGGTTCATTGAGATTTTTCAAAGGCACCATGACTCTCTAACATCTTAATATCCCGAAATCTCGAGATGACATGGTAGGATAGGTGGTTTGGATGAAGTGGAAGTTCGGTGGAAGGAAAAATGGCATGGACACATGAGGTGGTGACACATGGCAGGTGAAAATGGAACTTTTGGTCATCTAAGTGGATGTTTGGTAGGTGTCACATGGTAGGTACAGGTCAACATTAGGAGAAGTTGAAGGTTCAATCTAGTCAATGTAGGTGACATGGTAGCAGATGTGGTGGGTGATGTGGAAAAGTGGGTCCCATATTAGGGACGCAAATCATCAGAGTAGAAAAGCATCAAAACAAAGGAAATAAATTGAATTGAGGGGTGAAGTATCGAAGTGATGAGAAAACTAAATCTTAGTTGTAGATGGGCCAAAATTAATTGTTAATCAAGGTTTTGTCACTCAGAAATTTGGTCTTAGTAAACAGGCATACATGTTTGGCAAGCCCGATACACTGGTATTCGATGAGGAAAAACCCTAGGTCACAACCCCTATGCCTAATTTGGTTTCAACACATTTGTAAAACATATTTTGAAACCCCGATCTACTGATACCTAATGTGTAAAAGATGTTGGTTATAGTTTGTGGTCATGGGGAGCTATAAGGCCAACCTTATGAGCTATCGTTCCATTATTTTGGGAAGGAAATGGAGTGTAACCACCCAATTTCCAAAGTAGTTTGGTATTGGTCACAACCAACAATTATAAGTGAGGTTAGACTAAAGAGAGTTGGAAAGATTAATGTGTTTGGTCATGGGGAAGGGGTTTGAAGGGGACTAAAGACATGGAAAAGGTAAGGTATTGAGAATAAGGTGCTCAATAACTCTCATTCCATTCATAAACATGAACACTATTAAATAATTTGAGGGGTTTGAATGGTGATAAATAGACAAAGGTTGTGGATGTGGACGACATAATAGATTTATTTGTATAGCATTATGTAGAGAGCCAAAAGATCACTGATAAAGAGTATATATGAGTGAAATGTTAGTGAAGTTTCAGAAGAAAGTGTGTAGAGTAGATCTAAGTGAAAGGCCATCGAAATTTGTGAAGAATGTGTGCAGAGTAAATTTGAGTGAGACTAGATCTTGGCCAATAGAAAGCTAGAAAAGTACCAACGTCCGAAGTAGATTTGAGTAGTAGAATAGATATTGTGGAATATCCATTTGGATTAAATAAAAAATGAATGAGGATTTATGTAGTTAAGGAATTTTTGAAATTAGGGTGATCCATCAAACCCACGAAACCTTGGGTGATGCCATGGTTCGACACCCATGGTAAACGAAGGGATAAAAACTAGAAAGTAGAGGAAAAAACATGAAGAGGTGCTCATACTATGTATATGAGAAATATAGTAAGATAGAGGAATGAGAAATGTGATACCAAGTGAGTATATAAGAAAAATAATTGCCCAGTGGACGAAGCAAAAGAAAAATCAATGTGAGTAGAGAAAGAGAGAGAGCTTAAGTTTGATGGCTGAGTAGGCTATTCAAACGTAAGGACCAAAGCATATCTAAATGTAGATTTGTGTTACAGTTGAATTGAAACTAAACTAAAAGTAGAAGAAAGTGCGAGTAGGATTTCTCAATGCGATATCTGAGCAAGAAAAGAGGAGAATAGAACAAATCGTATCGTATATGTGAGATACAACTGAAGAGAGTGTGAACAAATGATGAGCAGTGTGAGATTTGATCCAGTAAAGAACACATTAGAAATCAAGAAGTCCAAATATGTGAAAGGTAAACTAAAATTCATATGGATCTATGTCTGAAAATGTTATTAAAAAGGGATCTGATAGACAATGCAGGTTGGTGTTTGTAAATCAGAGGATGTAAGTCTCCATTAGGTTGGTTCCTGTAAATCTTAGGGGATTAAAGCTTTCTTGAAGTTGGTGTCTATAAATCTCAGGGCTGGGTGTCTCTTTCTGGTTGGTTCCAATAAATTGATGTAACCATAGGTGGGTGCCTACATTCATATTAAGAATTTGTTCCATGTTTTTCTACGATATGGGTTTCCATGTAAATATATGTGTTTCGATATCTATGTGAGTACTGTTTGATTTATGGTGTTGTTGTGTGGCTTATTAAGAAATAGTTAAAATATCTTAAATATTATTAAAAATAGTATAATATTGATTCACCCCCCTCTTAGCATTATCTTTGATTCAACATAGATTTGCAATTAAATTCTTATCACTCTACAAATGAATATTCAAAGAGGCATAAACCCATTTTAAGCTACTATACATCACCTGCGATGACCTTGTAAGTGCAAAACAATTGCATTTTCCTTTCCTTGCTCTCAGTTTTGTTTTGTTTGCAGTGTCTTCCTAAGTATCTAGTCTATCCAAGGTCTCTGTCAAGTCAAAAACTCATGCGGTTTTGAGTTTGATTGCTCTTCGATAGGAAATAACTTTTTTCTTTTAAATTACAGATTATTATGATTTGGCTTGGTTGTTAATGTCTTAAAAGAATTTTTCATAGTACAACTCTAGTCTTTGTGGATTCTTTTGGATTAAATAATATAATCATACTTTCATTTTTCTTTACATTGAAATTGAACTAAAAATAAACATAAAAAAATTTGTTTTCTTATGCATCAGGGCTTTGAATTTGTGGAAATTGTAGTGTCTTTGAAGGTTGTTTTTGGGAATTTGTTTTCTACATTGATTGAGATGAAACTTTCTTCCCTTAGTTAGATATTCATTGAATGAAAATACTTCATTTTCTCTTGCTAGTTGCATTCTAGGAGTTCAGGTGAGTGCATTTCAAGCATTGAAATTGAAACCTTAATCAAGATGAACATTAAAATTTCTCAATTAACATAAGGAGAATTTGGGACATTAATGACACATTTGATGGTCTAGGCTAGAAGATGTGTTCTGACATCGTTAAACGTAGGAGTTGTCATTACTTGTTAGCATTACATCCTAGGGATGGTTGGTTTTCCATGTACATCGAAGTATATCAAAATGTTCTTCCATGTACCTTTTGGTATATAGGATGACACTCCATGTATAACAAGTATATAGGAACACCCCCATCGTACAATTATGTATTAGACAATACTACCACAGACTACACTTCCGTGTACCTCTAGCTATATCCCACTAGGTTGCAAACCTGCCATAGGTAACCGAGCCTTGTTAATTGTGATACACTGAACACAACATTTAGGGAGATTTATTACACATGGTTAACTGTATATTTCATTTCAAAGTGGCTTGGTAATCCTTATATGCCTAGTTACTGTTGTGGACCTTAGGTTAAGTTTGATGGCAACAATTCTAGAGTCTACCAGTCAAGGAAACCCTCCTGATGGGAATCCTAGTCCTTTTCCCTCTTTTGGAAATATTGGTGCTCCTTATATTACTACGTTGTCCCTTATTGGATTTACCATAGGTTTACCAGTTTAGTTGTTTTCAACCTCCTTGGTTCCGAATGTCAAAACTACTTCACAACTAAGTCCTCCACCTGAACGACATCAACCTCAAGTTAACTCTTTTCCTTCTTCACCCAAATTCTCTTACTCCCTTTCTTCTGCCTCGCCTAGTGAAATTATTGATACTAGTAACCAAGAAGTTAAAAACAAGAAGAAAAGGATGATGAAGAAGAAGAAAAATAAGCAATGGGGAAACCAAGCAACCATTGATATGGATGATGCAACTAATGTCAAGAGATCTTCCAACACTCCCCATAGAATAAATTCCCTTGGACGTTTTGTAAGGGTGATAACCTTATTAGATATTTCTCTAGAATTCCCTAAGTATTAGAAGTGTGTTCCAAAGGCTCACATTAACCCTTATCGTTAGTCTCTAGAGATCATGCTGGTGATAAACTGTCAACTAGTGATAATAAGGTTCCAAAGAAAAAGGGAAAATTCAAGTTTCCCTATAGGGTATGTGAAGCGAATCATCCAATTCACCTTTTCCCTTATATAGATGAAGCGTCCAAAGTGTTTGAAAAACTTAATGCTTCTCAGCAGTGACATCCAACTAGATACCATAAGCTTTCCCCAAATCCTCCATTAATTGATGAAGTGATTGACCCAATTACAGTCAATCCTTATCTCTTTGAACGTGAATCTCACGAGTCCATTTAAAACCAACCATTGGTTTTGAAAGTGGTTGACTCAATTCTACCTCAAGTTGATCCTACTCTCCCCTTGAAGAGTGAGGTACATACCACTCAAGTTATTCTTGTTTCTTCTGATTCTACCAAACAAGGGGGAGTTTGTCCCATTGTCACAGAACCCCATCCAAGTAAATAGGTCATCTCATTCAACTGGAATCAGTTGAAATAGCCACATCTCCTTTCTTACATGCCCTTTCAAGTCATGGTGAAGTCTTGTGATAAAGACATCTATCACATAGTTATAGATGATGTAACTTTTGTTAGCATTCTATCCTCGATTGCTTGGAATGCTCTGGGTTCTCCTCACTTCCTCAGCTTGTGTCTATTACTTAGAATTTGTTAGATTTTAATAGAAGAACCAGTCAAACTTTAGGGATCCTTCCTCAACTTCCTATTACCTTTGAAGGAAAATATATATATGTTGACGTTATGGTAGTCTTAGGCCCCTTGGATTTCAATTTTCTCCTTGGGCGAGACTATGTTTATGCTATGAGTGTTATCGTTTCCACACTCTTTCAAGTGATGTCTTTCCCATATGATGGAAAAATTGTGACTATTGATCAACTTTCATTTGTTGGTCCTTATTTGAATGCCAATCATCCAACTACCCTAAATATTCCTAGTATGCAAGTGCTATCTCCTTCGCCACAAGTTAATTATGTGGCAACCTGTCCCATACTCACACCAACCAATGAAGAAGAGCTTCTTACTATTTTCTCAACTTCTTCTGACCTAGATCCTGTAGGTGATATGGTGAATCATTTACTATGGGCCTTGGAACTTGATCTTTCCATTGGATCCTATTGTAGCAGTTGCAACACCCTCCAAAATTTTGGCCTGCATCCAACTTCGAGCCTTCCTTGGTTTTTTCTTTGATGTTTGAAAACACTCGGGCTCATCCCATGATCTCATGTCGAGTCGTTACACCCTCCTCGCTTGACTATTCACCAGACATATTTTGTCATGTTGGTCACGATGCCATGCTTGCGGTCATGTTTTGTCTATGTTGAAGGTCCATCTTCATGTGTACAAGCTGTGTTCACCATGTAAGCATCTGTTGCACTCACACATGAAGTTGTATGCAATGTTGCGCAAGTGTCGTCACGGTCGTTCAAAAATCTATCTCAAGTGTCACACTTGTCTCTCACACCTGTTGGTTAGTCACACTGAACATGTTGTCTTGTTGGTTCGAGGTGTCTTATCATCGAGTCATGTTCGTGTGTTCGCAAGGTCATGCATGCACAATTTCACTTGCTCACACACTTAGTCATTTTTTATGAAACTATGTCTACCAGACCACCCTCCAACAACTGGACCTCTACTGAGATGCAATAAAAAGTCTCAGCCCTCAGTGATCATGTACTACTGCCCAAAATTGCACGTAGATTGAGGCTGCCTCCCAGGCAATCTACATTGGGCAATCCTGGAATCGACCTCACTGACTGTCACTTAGAACAACACAAAAGTTGCTCAGCAAGCTATCTCAATCTGCACTTCCTCCAAGAAAATCTATCAGGCTTCCCAATGGCCAATTAAAGAGTTTAACTAGGCAGTGACCCCGGGCTTCACTCCAAATTTTTTTGAAGAAGCTGCCAGCATGCTCGCGTCCACTGACTGAAGAAATTGCACTGACATGAAGGACAGGCACCCGCTGCATGTCACTACACCATCCCCAAAATTTTTGCAGTTCTGTTAGCCAATCCCTCTATCATCTAACCTGCTTCTCCTCCTGGAATTTGCATATTTTTCTTAGACTATCCTCTCGCTGCCCAACACCCCGCTGCTAGCCTCCCTGGAGAATCTGTGCAGTTTTCACTGCTAGTGTCCTCCTTGTTGCCTACACTGCCTCCCTATAAAATTTGCGCAGTTCTTCCCTCCAGCCGATCGAGATCCTGTAGATGGTAAATGCTGTTCATGACTACTCATCTCAACCTCCTAGTGACCTCTGCACAATTTTCCTTGATAGTGCCCCAAAGCTCGCATCCTGGCTTGAAATGTGCTCTGCTTAGTTTTAGAGCCTTGTCCTCTCTCCTTGTCACCTACACCTGAAAATGAAAGACGATGCATCATGGTAGACTACGAGATTTCTAGATTTGATGTCATGTCATCATGAGTGATTGTAGATACATGTACATGGATGAGACATGGCGCAGCGATGAATGGGATGAATAAGGAGCGCATGCTAGAAGACTTATTTGCGAATAGATGAAAACATGAAGCATTCTAAGTACCAGCAAAGGAGATACATGCACGTGCAACATCAAGCAAACACCAAGACCATCGAAGACTCCACACACCTTGCCATGCAAAGGTGAAGCTATGATACACCAAGAGCACACTCATAACTTAACAACACTACAACTTGACATGAATACCACCATAAACATGAACATACTAGCATTGTTGTGTCAATTTGTTACACATTATTTTGTCACGCCTCCTGCGCTTCCCTGTGTCATACCCTGAAGTACTCGAAACTTGGAAATCATGCAGTGTACCCATCCTGATATGTAGTTCAGATCCTCCTTGAAACACTAATGGAAACATGCCTTGACCCTTCCTTGAAGAAGTAAGCTCTAAAAACCTAATTTCAGGACAAACGCTACTGTGACACTGACAACTAGTGCTGATGGCGAGTTTCACTATACTAGACTTATGCTACCAACACACTTTTTACATGGATACTCATGCTAATCCATAAAAGGAAAGTTTTCCCAAAGAGGACAAGAAGCTTCATGAGCTAGAGGCTTCCAAAATGACAAGCTGGAGGTTGTTCGGTATGGATGTGTTTGAATTATCCCAATATTTCCATTTGATCTTATCCCTATGAGTTACCTCCTTGACATGAGGGCATTCCTCTATCTTTGAAGAGACCCTAACTCCCTCTCCCTACTTATATATTCATCCTCTCCCATTCCCAAATTGTTGGTCTCTAATTATTTTCACCCTTATGTTGAGATAGTGCCTACATGCTACTCATTTGGCTTGGAGAAGGAGTACTTGGAGAACTTGAGCTTGGACTTGGACATTCACTCAAGGAGAGCTTATTGAAATCAAGGCTTGGTTGTATGCTTCCTCCTTTATTTCATTAATATATAAAACTGTTAGTTCATTTTCCATAAATGTTTGTGTTAATGCATCATTTATCTTAATTCTCCTTGATATGTTAAGTGGATTACTTTTGATTATGCTTATTGTACTTGTATGATTTGTTTTGTCTTTGATCTCTCGTGCAGGTATTCAAACACTATAAGAAGTAGAGTTGAGCCTGAGGAGAGAGTGATTCAAGATTTTCAACAAAGGAGTGCGTTATAGCATCAGAACGAGGTAGGTCATCTTCCTCTTCTCTCATTTCGATTGTAATTTAGGAAAGTGTCTTGTAGATTGTCACGTAGGTTGCTAGTCCCACTCATTGGGCTAGAGGGATAGTCTCTATCTACAGAGAGGATTTATATAGACAAAAAAATGGTGACCCACTGGGGAAGCTATAACCCTTTCCATCCATTCCTTCAATTAGATTCTTTGATGATTTTGACCAACTGTTGATTTCTTGGATTGTGTGCATTACTGTAGCCATTTGCAGTCACTGATTTTTTCCTGAGAATGTTAAACATGTTCTGATCTTGAATATTTTTTTATGTTTTCCTTATTTTTCTTGCCCAACACGTTTTATTCTATGATAGAAGTGCTGAAAGTGTTGATTTTCAAATTAGAGTAGCGCTTCTCTTCCTTTCATCACACTTTTTCCTTCAACAGGCGTGCAAATCCTAGAGGATAAAAGAAAAATTAGGGTTTCTTCTTGTTTTCAATGGTTTTCGATCTCTACCAATGATTTTCCAATGTAACTACAATGTCTTTGCCTTGATTTTCATCCTTGTGTGATTGCAATGGTCTCTTGGCTTTGTTGATGTGTGTTTGAAGCTTGATTTCCTTCAAGGGTTTCTAGGGTTTCTAGGTCACCCTTCATTCATTTCTTGGCTTGCCTCTCCGAGATTAACCATTTCCATTTAGGAGTCTTGATGCAGTTAGGACATCATTTTTGAATTGCTTTCGGTTCATGATTGTGAATTTATTTTCATTAATATTGAGTCATATTGGTGCTTTGCAAATTACTTTTGATCCATTGTCAAACATAGATTACAATTGTTTGCCTTGGTAGGATTGAAAGTGAATTATTGTTTTGATTTCTTTGTTTTGAAAAGAAAAGTGAAAGATTTATTCATTTAAGTATTTTTGAAACGATTTTCCTTCGAAACCATAAGTGAATGGAAATTTCATTTTAGTTGTTTTGGATTGCATTTTTCTCTTTTCTCAACGCATTAGTTTGCATTGTTGAATCAAAGTGAAAGGAAAAGAACAAAAAGGTTAGTGTATTTTAGTGAAATAAAAGTGATTTTTGTTTCTCATAGGATTTCATTTTGGCATTGCATTTGTTAGTGAAAGTGAAAGATTAGATTTCATTTTTATGTTTTGCATTGGAAAGATAAAGATTTATGTTTTGATGCATTTTTCTTAATTGATGCATTATTTGGTTGTATCTCTTCCTTCATTAGTTTACCCTTCGCCGAATGAAAATATTTCATTTTTATCATGTAGTTGCATCATAGGAATTCAGGTGATATCATTGAGCCATCAAAGTGAAACTTAATTGAAGATAAACTTAAAATTTACCTCAATCAACCTAACGAGCATTTGTAACCTAAAATAAATATCTATAGGTCTAGGCTAGATATGTGTTCCAACGTATTTAAACATAGCATCTATTGTTAATTTCCTACATTTTATCTTGGGGGTGAAATCCCATTCTAGTACGGAAGTATATAAAAGGTTCTCCAATACTTTCGGGTATATAGGAAGCACTTCAGTATGGAAAGTATATAGGGACACCCTCATCAAACGGTTATGAAATAGACAACGCTAACACAGACTTGTACTCCTCGTACCGTTGAGTATTTATTGGGATACCCCACTAGGTTGCTATCTTTTACCCACATGTAACCAAGTTAACCGCCTTGTAAACGTGATACATTGAACACAACATTTAGGGAGATCGGTCTTCGAACGTCAAGTAATTTGTTTCAGTTAAGGTGTATATAACGGTTCATGGTTACTTGGTAAAGCCCATTGCCTAGCATTATCCATTTTGATTTATTTGTTGTTTTGTGTCATAAAATTAACTTCCAGTGATAACATGTCGAACCCATGCAGTTGCTTCTTGGCCTCACATTGAGTAATTCCTTGTAAATTTTAATTTTAATCAGCCCTCAATGAATCATCTCTTCCCCTTTTCTCTTGACAAAAAAGTCATCGTGGTTGAACCATTGAGTTCACCTCACAGTTCCCCTTCGTTGTTTGATACTGAACGGTCTTCACAAGGAGTTCATCTTGAAATTTCACAGTCGCTTGAAGCTTAAGGCTTTAAACTTGGAATTGTCCCAAGTATCGAACCCCTTGCTTCTCATCCCCCACCTCGAGACTCATCGTCATCTCAGGAGTCTGATCCAGAAACCCCTGAGAGTTCATAGAGGTTTGTTTTATACCCTCCGAATCCATTATTTGATCCATTTTTGATATCTCCTCAACATACTTATAGTCCATATGACACCCCTGGTGTTCCTTTGGATTTATCTCCTCATTCACATTGGATTCATCCTTTCCAGCTTTTTCCACCTATGGCTTCATAAGGTGAGGTTCCAACCTCTCCTAAAGGTCCTCCAGAAGTCTTCGCTACTCATACTCCAAATGTGGATAATGAATCTGAATATGACTTTTCTCTAGAAGGCTTTCCTTATGTAGGAAGAGTTCCATCTGAACCACATCTTGAAAACAACGGGCCTATCCTTCCACATGGTTGTACAACCTTGGCTCAATTAGTTTCAGGAACTCCTAGTTCTTCTTCATTATATCAAAATCCAATTTGGTCATCAAATTCTATGCCTACTTCTGGTCCGTTTATTCCTAACGTGACCTGTCAGATCCCTGTGAAAACTACCATTGATTTAGTACCAATTCAACCGATGATTTCATTGTAACTGTTATTATCGTTTCAACCTTCCATTCTAGTGCAACTGACAGTTTCGGTTTATATGTCTATAAGTTCCTCAGTCCCCCCATAAAGTGGAAAAAATTTACCACTACCTCATTCATAGCCTGGGGGTTAAAATCCAAATATCCGTCTTGTTTCAGGTGGAACCCATGTGAGTGGATCACAACCTCACATGGTTGGAGTGAGTCAACCCAATCGTAGTGGTATTCCTAATCCTGTTGATCCATCCAAGGTGGGTAATATCCAGTATCAACAACCTTACATGGCCCAGATACCTATCCAACAATCTTATGTTCGATATGGTTCAAAATCACTGCAAAATACACCTTATATTCCACAAGTAGGTCCTCATGTGCAACCTGGTTAAAATATTATTCCGGTGCATATGGTGAAATCCCAATTGGAACTTATCAGTACCAATAGGGAATCCCTCAAGGAACTATTCAAAAACCTTCACTGCAATAAGGGAAACCTTTACAACAACAAGGAAAACCTTTGCAGCAACAAGCTTTGCAAAAACAACCTTTGCAGTAGAAGGGGCAACCTTTGCAGTAGTTTTAATAGCCTTTGCAACAACAAACACAGTTTGTCCAAAAACCCAACCAACCCTTGTATCTGCAAGGTCAACCATTGCAGCAGCAAGGTCAACCCTTGTAGCAGTAAGCTCAACCTGTATATCAATAAGGTCAAACCTTGCAGACACAAGGCCAACCCCTACAGCAGCAAGGCCAACAACTTTATTACCAGGGTCAGCAGGTGCAACAACCTTACAATCCATATGCCACACACAATGTTTATCCTCCTTATGGTTATCAACAGCCTATGGCAGGTCAATATCAACCCTACCTTGGGCAGAATCCACCTTATGGTCAAGGTATCCCTCAGTGGGGGCAAAATCAAGCCCCTTATGGTCAAAATCCTCCACTTTGGGGCAAAATCCTTACCAACAAGGTTGGAACCTGCAGACTGGGCCTTATAAAATTCCTTATATGCCGTTTAACTCGTAATTTCCATTTTTAGCGACGTTGGAATTGCCTGATGTCTAAAGGCTAACTAATGATCTGATTGTTCATTTGCTTTATTGGCCTCCAGTTCCCACTAAAATTCCGAGTGATTGCCCCAAATTTGAAGGAAAAGCTAAAGAGGATCCTAAGGCCTGTGTGATGACATATCACTTATGGTGTTCTTCCAATTCCTACCTTGATGATTCTTTTCATCTCCGCATCTTTCAGCGAACCTTGATAGGTGCTTTCACAAAGTGGTACATCGATTTGCCTCAAGGTACCTATGCAGACTTCAACTCTTTAGCGATGGCCTTCCTCAACCACTTCCAGTTACCGATTTGTTATGAAACTAGTACCCACTTTCTCACATCTCTGAAACACGATACAACAACCCATATCTTTGATCACATCCATAAATAGATATGTTGGCATCGCCTCATCAAGTTTGAAATCCATGATGATTTGTTGACTGAATGGTTCACCAAGTCATTCATAAACAAAATCGTTGCAGATATAGCAATAGGAGGTTGTGTTACCAAGGATAAATCTATTGCCTTTGGCTAGTATTTGGATTTGGTTTATTCCTAATCTGGAATGCTGTATGAAATGTTTCTTGATGCTCCAAGGCATTCTTGGGATCTGTTTGGCCAATTTAGTGAAGTCTAAATTGCAAATTTTAAATGTCAACCCGGGGCTCGTAAGCTGATGAAGTGAGGTGTACTGTATGTACTTAGATAACCATTTTCTTAATCTTTTGTCGTTTTTAGTTTTTTTTAGGTTTGTTTTCGAATGTATCTTTCCTACTGTAATGTGATGGAAGTGTAATAAAGCAAGTGGAATGTGGATGATTGTGGTGATCTCTAAATGATTTCTCTAAACTTGAAAAGTATTCTACAAGAAAGCTTGAACAACAACTGCAATAAAATCAACTCTTAAAGGAAAATAAAGACATCAAATAAAAGACTAATGACATCGGCCCAGTATCTCTGCTGCTGAATGAAAATGAAAAATGAAATCTATATTAAATCCACTAAAAGTAAGAACAACTATCTCACACTATTTCAACTCTTCAATTTAATCTTCTCTATGAAAAGATATCATGAAATGTTAAGCAATGTGAAATCTAAGTGAAACTACATAAAAGAGACTAGTCACAATACTTTAACTTTCTCTTAACATTTTGCCTTTCAGCTGAGTTTATCATGTAAGAAATAGTTATGGATAAGTCAAGTAATGTGAGTTCTAAAGCAAACTAAATCAAGCTATGCTAAATGATATTTTGGCTCCCAATAAAGTTATATGATTATGGAAAAGGAACCATCAATAGATGAACAACTTGATGTCTAAGAGCAGAAAGTAAATATGCAAGTTAATGAAATGACAGTAAGGAAAATCAAAACTGCAAAACAATGAAGGTCAGCAACATAGAGAAGATGATCACGCATGCCACTAGTTATGAAAAGAAAAGAAAGAAAACTGTCCCGGGCTTGCCTAAGAAACCTACATAACGCACTGATCAGTCATGAACATAAAAGTGCAGAAATGTAAATCAACAGAAATCAAAGTTATGTACAACTAATATACATGTTGGAAAGAAATAAAAACGCAGTAATTAAAAGACATCTGTACATCTAATATACATGAAATAAGAAAAAGAAATGCAGGAAATTAAAGGTTACTGTACAGGACTTCAGCAAATAGGGGCCCTCTGCCTACTTCAGCCGGTTCAAGGAACAATTATATGCTTAAATGCAAAACAGTCTTCTCATGTATTGACAGCAAATGTAAAGTACAATGGGGAGTTCAAAATTACATACAAAATGATTACAACCACGATTAACTCTACATCGTTCAAGGACGCTTTATTTATAAGGAGAAAAGCAAACTACTTTAACGAGATCTATGCTATTAACCAGCTGTTTTAAAAACACGTGAATCCTCTGCGTCCCCGGATGTAGGTAACTGTCATCGTGTTCATTCAATCTGGAGAATGTGGCTGTTGGATTTGTGCTTCTAGATTGTCTCCGTGGCTGAGGATGATGCCACCTAGCTTCACGTGCCCAAAAATAGATCAACGCAGAGTCGTGCCATCGCTGGACACTTCTGTTGACCGGTATTTGCCTCCTCGTTGACCGCGGGCTTTTATGGCTGTTCTGGGTGATCTGGAGGGACACGTACCATGTCCTTGACCCCTGAAACTTGCCATGTGGCTCATCTTCTCGGAGGACACCTGTAACATATCGTTTAATAAAACAGCTGCGGAATCCTGTGTTGGCTGCAGAAACCTGGATCAGCTGCAGAAACCTGTGTTGGCTGCGGAAACGCAACACACTGAACCAAAATTCTAAACCAAACAACAGTCACTTAGCATAGTTAGAAAATCATGTAAAAAGTCCTAAAATACAATGATTCAATCAACTTGGTGGATGAAATGTGTGGGAAAAGGAGGAAATGAATGGGAAAAGAAGGCTGAGAGGGTGTGTAAGGAGGTACAGGTTCCAGGCTCTACATACCACCACTGTGAAGGTGTTGCATGTCCTCTTGCAACCAAAACTTAGTTCTTTTCCTCAATCCATGTGCTCTGATGCTTCTGCAAGAACATCCAACCTCCTTCTCTTTCTCCTTGATGCCAAAATGGTCCTTGGTTTCTTGACTAGACACCTGAACTTCAAATTAATCAATGCCCTGCTCAGCTTCTTACACTTTTTCTTCAATTTTCTATTCTTCTTCTGCCACAGCCCTAAGTGAAGCATGGTATTCTCATGGAAAATCTTGTCCACTTTACTTTGCTCTTTTAATGCTTCATTTTCTTGTTTAATGTGCCTGTTTAGGACTTCTAGCTCAAACACTTCCTGTTTTAAAGACTGCACTTGTGCATCAAGTGGCAAGGTAGTGCTTGGTCCTGCAACTAATCGTTCCAAGGAATCTAAGTAGTTATATGCTTCTTGCTGGGTGGAATCTACCTTAGGTGTTTGTCTCGGCCTGAACTCAAATTCTTGTAAAGGAGGACTGTTTTCTCTTTCCAGCTGAAAAGGACTTTCCTCACGTGGAGGACTTGCCTCAATGTCTTGCTGAGCTGGACCTTTTTCAGGTGTTCCTTCACCTAAATCAATAAAGTGTGATTGTTTTTCTAGGGTCACTTTCTTTCCTTTGAGCCTACTGCTCCTCCTCACATGTGGACTAGTGCTCTCTTTCTGGGCACTCTGTTTTTCTTTTTGCTTCTTTGCTGAGGCAACAGTTTGAAGATGTGCTAGCCTTTCTGCCAAAGTTTGAGATTCTTCTTCTACAGATGGTTCAGGGGATGGATATGTCTCTTGAATAATTACTTTACCTTTGTCTTTTTTCTGCTTCTTATTTCTAGTTCCCTCTTCTTCTTCCTCATGAACAGTTTCCTGAGTGTCTAATGTAGGAAGGTCCTGGGCTGCAACATTTCTTTCCTTCCTCCTACTTCTTCTTGGGATTTTTGGGGAACTGCTGGCAGAGGCTTCAGTCACTTCTTGGAAGTGATTTCTGATCAAAAACTTTTCCCAAGTATCGTTATTATTTTTCAATTGATCCTCAATGAGAATTCTAATGAGCCCGTGATGATAAAGGTGGGATTCAATATGGCCTACATGTTTCTGAACAGCAGAGCTCATTTTCTTCAGACTTGCTAACATAAAGTAAGGTAAATTAAGGGCATGGCCTTCCATAAAATTCATCATAATCCTTGCATGATACATATACATGGTGCCAAAACGACCCTCTCATGTAATAAACTTCTGAACAAGTAATAGCAATGCAGACCATTCCTCTTTGATTACATGTACAGGAATTCCCTTAGTGAATATAGAAGTATCCATACTTGTGTTTTTGAGCATGACTTTCCATCCTTGATCATCCAGGCCTCTGTTTTTAAACCATCTGTCTCCCTGTTGTGGTAAACTGGTTGTTGCTGCTATTGTGGCCTCTGTTATTGTGAATTTCAAGTCCCCTACCTCCACTACGTGTCCATTGAAGGCCCGAGCAAAAGCTTTAGTGACTTCCTTATTATAACCTCTGAACTTTTGAATAAACTTCAGCCACTTTGCCTTCTTAAATGACTCTTTCATCTGCGGATACCCCTCCAGGTATTTTGGGCCCTCAGGTTCGGCTCTGAGTAACTTTCCCATTCTCGGCTTTCAACCCCGGCTGAAAATTTTACTGTGTGTGGACGTTCAAAGGAAAAACGAGCTGATTACGAGATTCTTGAGGTAAGTGGAGTGGCCGTAGTCGAAATGCAAAGCATATGCAGTGACTGTAATCAGGGTTTAGAGCAAAGCTATGGAGGTTGCAGCGGAAATGGAGAGCAGAGAAGGGTATGAGCACGAGGTAAAAAACAGTCACGGGTTTAGCATCAAATGCATGCGAGAGTGGAGTGATAAATGGGCAGTATAATTGCTGAGTCCTTTCGAATCGGTTGGCTTACGCCGCGTCTCAACGTTGGCTGCGGAAGTTATGGTGGAGGAGAGCCGTAGTACAGTAGGTCACTTCTTCTACGTATGACCAATAAATGAAAGAGCAGCCCCATTTCGAGTTTGAATTAATAGTGATTATGGAACCGTTAGAAAGGAATGAGGTGGATGGATTATCATTGTGGAAGAGGAGTGATATGGATCTTTCCGTATCAAATCATTGTATTTAGTGGAATTTCCATGATCTAATAACTATGCATACAATGACATTAAATTGTTATTTGGTATAGATTTTGATCATACCTTTGGAAGTTTGCCATTTGTTGATTAAGGCTTCTGACCCATTATTGCTTTTTGATCTTGCAGGTGCCTCATATCTTTGCTGCCTTTGGTGATGATGATGCTAACCTTTGACTGTGATTTTCTTTTGAAAACAGAGTGCTGCTGTAGAGACAGAGTGATGCTGGCTGCGGAATCATTTCGAGCTGCAAAAACTGGTGCTAGCTGCGGAAACAATTTCCAGCTACGGAAACTGAGACAACAGCCCTTTAACTGCACAAATTTAGTTAGAAAAAGAACTAACTGAATGAAATAGTCTTGAGAAGGACTTTTATTGATGGAATGGAATGAAATGGAAATGAAGTGGAGTGAAGTGGAATGGAGATGAAGATGAGATGGAGGTGAAGATGGAAATGATAAGTGAGGTGAAGTGAAGATGGAAAGGAAGAGAGATTTTTTTTTTCTTCTGGAAAATATAGAGTGTCAGGTGTCCCTGATTTTCACTGTACATTTTCTGTATAAGACTGCCAATCTATGATTGGTTTTCAGGCTTATACAAAAGATTTTTTTTTTTCTTTTTTTTTCAACTGAAAGAAACAAAGATTAGGCTGATGGAGGAGAAGGATTCCTCTCCACCAGCTTCATTGCAGAATTTTCTTGAAATATTTTGACAAAGTCCTCTTTTGAGAGTGGCTTATGATAAATTTTCAATTGGTGGCCATTCACAATGAGAGGAGTTTGAAACTCATCAATGGTCTTGACTCGAACTGCTCCATTGCTAAAGACTTCATCAATCTCATATGGTCCAAGCCAATGAGTCTAAAATTTCCCTTTGAAGTCTTTAAACTTGGAATCAAACAGTAACGCCCAATCTCCCTTTTGAAACTTTCTCTCTTTGATATATCTGTCATGCCACTTAATTCTTTGGTGCTGAACTAGATCAGTCCTTAAAATTGCATCTTGTCTTATTTCATCTAGCTCATTTAGCTGCTCCATTCTGTGCTTTTGGGCTTTTGATAGATTCATCCCCAACTAAACCGCCATCTTGAAGGTTTTGACTTGAAACTCAATGGGGAGCAAGACTTCTTTCCCATAAACAAGTTCATAGGGAGAATTTCCTGTTGTGTTCCTCCATGTAGTTCTATAGGCCCATAAGGCTTCAGGAAGCCTTTCTGCCCAATCTCTTCTGTGGAGATGAACAGTCTTGGTGATGATGCTCTCAAGAACTTTGTTTGTGGATTCCACTTGACCATTTGCTTGCGGATGGTATGGAGTAGATTTTCTGTGCTTGATTTTGTATTCCTCCATCAGCTTCTCCATCAAGTTAGATGTAAATTGACTTCCCTGATCTGTCACAATTTCTCTTGGGACACCAAAACGAGTAAAAATATCCTCAAAAAGAAATTGAACAACTGAATTTTCAGTGGCAGAAGGCAATGCCTTGGCTTCTACCCATTTAGTAACATAGTCAGTGCAAACCAATATATACTTCTTTTGTCTAGATGGTGGATTAATAGGTCCAATGAAATCTAAAGCCCATTTTTCAAAGGGTTCGATGAGTACCTGTGGCTGTAATGGCATTTCATTTGAAAGAGTTGGTCTCCCAATTCTTTGGCAGCTGTCACACCTTCTAACATATTGTTTTGCATCTTTGAAGAGAGAAGGCCAATAATATTCTAAAGAAAGGATTTTATAGGCATTCCTCTTGTCAGCAAAGTGTCCACCGCACGGTTCATCATGACATGCCTTAAGGATGTCAGGCATTTCATCTTCCCGAACACATCTTTTGATCACACAATCTAGCCCTATTTTGAACAATTCATTAGAAATCCATGAATACTTTGAACTCTCCTGAATGATTTTCCTTTTATCATTAGGAAATAAGTGTGGAGGTAGCTTCCCTGTAACCAAATAGTTAGCAATATCTGCATACCAAGGAGTTTTAGTAGTTTGCAAACAAATATTCATTTGGAAAATTATCCTCTACAGGAGAATCTTCGTTAGTATTTTGGATTCTAGACAAGAAATCAGCTACTGTGTTTTGTTTTCCTGGTCTATCTAACACAGTAATATTGAATTCTTGTAAAAGTAAAAGCCATCTTGTAACTCTGCCATTAGTAACAGGTTTGTTCATGAGATATCTAATTGCAGAATGATCAGTATGGACAAAAGTTTCATAGCCAGTTATGTAATGTCTAAACTTGTTAATTGCATGCACAACAGCTAAGAACTCTTTTTCAGTCACAGTATAATTTAACTCAGTGGGAGTCAAATTTTTACTGGTGTAGTAAATGGCATAAGGAACTAAATCCTTTTGACCCAACACAACTCCTAGAGCTGTATCTGAAGCATCTGTAGAAATATGGAAAGGAAGTTTCCAATTTGGCCCTCTCAAAATGGGTGCTTCAGATATTCTTGTTTTTAAAGTTTCAAATGCAGATTGACAGTCAGGATCCCAATTGAATTCACAGTCTTTTGTAAGTAATTTGAAGAGCGGAGATGCTATCTTGGTGAAGTTTTCAATAAATCTTCTATAATATCCAGTAAATCCAAGAAAACTTCTAACATCTTTTTGACAATTTGGAATAGGTAACTTGGAGATGACTTCAACTTTTGATCTATCAACTTTAATACCATCTCCTGAAATATGATGTCCTAAAACAATCCCTTCAGTAAACATCATAAAAAAATTTTCATGACTTAATGAAAGATTTGTTTCTTTACATCTTATAAGGACTTTTTCCAAATTTTCTAATGCCTCTTCAAATGAATTACCATAAACTGTAAAATCATCCATATAGACCTCTACACAATCATGAATTAGATCAGAAAAGATTCCTAGTACTGCCCTTTGGAATGTTGCGGGTGCATTACATAATCCAAAAGGAAGTACTCGGTAAGCAAAAGTTCCCCAAGGACAGGTGAATGTGGTCTTGTCCTGATCTTCAGGTGCTACCTGAATTTGATTGTAACCACTAAAACCATCCAAAAATGAGAAATACTTTTTGCCTGCTAAAGTATCTAATACTTGATCAATAAAGGGCAAAGGAAAGTGATCCTTCAAGGTTGCGTTGTTCAATTCCCTGTAATCAATGCAAACCATCCATTTACCATTCTTTTTAGGTACTATAACCAAAGGGGAAACCCACCGGCTATTGAAATGGGGTAAATGAAGTTTACATTAAGTAACTTTTGGAGCTCTTCTTTCACTATCTCCCTAAGGTTTGGATTCATCCTTCTTTGAGGTTGTCTGATTGGTCTACTATTTTTCTCAATGTAGATGTGATGAATGCAAGTCTTAGGGTCAATACCTTTCATATCAGTATACTCCCATGCAAATGAAGTAGAGTGTCTTTGCAAGATTTTAGTTAGCTCCTCCTGTTGTGATTTTTCCAAGTTTCTGTTGATATTCAATGTTTTTCCTAGAAAAATCTCAATGGCAGAACTACCAAACTCTTCCATAGAGAAAAGAGACATTTGTCTAGATGATAGACACTCAATGTCAGAATCCAACTGAAATTGTGTGTGGTCATATTCTGAAGATGGTTCAAAGTTTTCTAATGTGTTTAGAATTTGACTATCTTCACTAATCTCAGAAATGGTAAAGACAGGTTGTATAGTATCTTCATCATCAACCCACTCATTATCTCCTATTTCCGTAATTTCTTTTGCTAGAGGATACAGATTGAACTTCTTTGTCGAATTACCATCAGAAATATACATATCCCCAGACCTACAACTTATGAAAGCATCAGCTGTGGCTAGCCAAGGTCTTCCTAAAATAAGAGGATGTCCTCCTAGATTACTCTTGGGAGTTAAAATCATGAAATCTACTGGATATTCCCAAGAGTCTAGGGAGACTGGAATGTCTTCTAATACACCATCTGGTTTAATAATTGATCGATCTGCCAATTGCAATAAAGTAGGTGTAAAAAGAAGATTAGGAAGTTTTAGTTGTTCCATAGTATGTCTACTCATGATGTTGATAGCAGCCCCTAAATCAATCAAAGTATTTGGTATTTCTACCCCATTGATATGTGTTTTGACAATTGGACTACCAGGATCTACATATTTCTGCATAGTAATTTTTCCCATCATGATATCTGCAATTTTCCCTACCAGGTGGATCCTTCTGGTATCTCTTGGTTTCCTTCCTGGTCTTTTAAGACTAACTCCTTTATTGTTTTTGCTAGAATAGGAATCTCTTTAATGGCTTGTAACAAGGGAATCTTGATACAGACATTCTTCAATTCATCTAGAAAATTATAGTCAGGCAACCAAATTTTTTTTTCCACTCCTTTGTCAATTTGTAATCTTTCAGGAAAAGGAGGTGTGGATAAAGATGTAGTTTGCTCAACTATGGGAGTTGTGGGGGTTAATTCTTTTTCTTTTTCTTTTTGAGTGTTTGGGTTTTGAAGAGATGCTTCAGAACCCTTATTGGCTTCAAGAGACTCTTCCTCAAAAATGCTTTGCTTTTGAGCATTTATAGAAGGTTTATCTAGGACTCTATCTGATCTGAGTTGTACTTCATTGAGAGGAACAATCATATAGGTAGGAAATTGTTGGCCTTCCATCATGTAAGCATTTTGAGGGTTTTTATTATTGGGGTTTGGCAATGGTTGAGAAGGAAGTTGATTTGACTTCTGTTGAAATGGAAGCAAGAGTTGAGAATTTGGGTTCTGTTGAGAAGGTTGTTGTTGTTGTGGAAATGGAAATGATAATTGTGGATTTTGATTTGGAAGTTGTGGAGCTTGTTGGTTTTGAAAAGATGGAGGATATTGGTAAAATTGAGCAAATCTCCCATAACGATTTTGCATACCTTGTACCCAGGATTGAAAAGGATTTTGAGGTTGGGACCAAGGTTGTTGCCAAGGATTCCAATTTGGTGGGGATTGAAAATTCATAGAGTTGCTAAACCCTTGATTTTGTTGCCCTTGCCAAGGTCTCCTTCCAACAAAACAGAGAGATTCGATTGTATTTGGATCTTCTTGAAAGACAACTTTGAGCTCAGGAATTGAAGGACAATCCTTGGTCTCATGATTCTCTGAACAAATTACACATGTTTCTACAACTTTTGCATCCAAGGGACATTCCCTTAGAGCATGTTTCTTCCTACACTTTGGGCAAAAGATGGCCAAAGCCTCAGCTTCTGCTTTCTGCTTATTGTGAATCTTAAGGGTGTCTAGTTGCTCACTAAGACTTCCTAAGATATCAATTTTGAATTCATCAAGCATGTTTCTAATCTCAGCCCTACTTACCGATCCAGTTGCAAATTTATTTGCTTTGATGAGAGAAGGATCTCTAGGCCCTTTTTGAGTTTTAGATTTTCCCCTTGAGAGATGGACACATAATTCTGCTATATCAGAAAGTGGAAGTTGAGATACATCTCCTTTTCCCATCATGTTCAGAATATCTATCCATTCATCTCTAATGGATTTTAATAAAAGGGCTTTCAAGGTCTCCTCATCCAAGTTACTCATTTTTTCTCTTTTCAGATTATATTGAAATCTTTCAAGTAACTCCTCCAAGTTTTCATCTTCTTTTTGCATCATTTTGAATACCTCATCCTTGTGATTGGTGGGCATACAATAGTCCAGGTACCTATCCAAAAATTCTTGTTTGATATCATTCCAAGACCTAATTGATTGAGTGAGTAATCCCATGAACCATTTCAAGGCTGCTCCTTTCAATGTTGAAGGAAACAATTTGAGTTTTTGAGAGTCTTCCAAATAATCATAAGTTTGACATACTACCTCAAACTCAAATAGAAATGTTTCAGGGTCCTCATTCCTAAACCCATGGAAGTTTGGGAGGACAGATGGTGAGATGTTTTTCATTGTGGCTCGGGAGTCCTCATCAACTATAGGAAACCTGAATGAGTTATCCCCATCCCTATTTCCCCCAATGTTACCTCTACCTCCTCCATTGTTTCCTCCTCCTTCTCTACCTCTACCTCTACCAAATCCAGTTGCTCCTTCCTCTGTCATGGTAGTTTCCCTGGAGACTTCAGAGTCTTCTGGTTCTTCTACTAAGGGTGTATGAGAAGGAATTCCCCCTCTTCTTCAGATGATTCTACTTCTTCTATTACAATTTGTCTCTCTGTAGAAGGAAGGAAAGGATCTCTTTCTAGTTCAGATTCGATGGAAGGTGTGGGAGAGTCGGCTCCTGCCTCTTGAATTCCAGGAATCCTAGGGCTAGGAGTGTAAGTTGGAGATGATGGAGGTGTCTCTTGTCTATTCCTTGAAGTAGATGGAGTTGTAAAAATCAAACTTTTGGCTCTAGCTAAAAACCTTCCCCTAGAATCTCTTGCTCTATGCATGTCATTTTTTATTTTTTCTTCAAGTCAGGCTAATAATTCTCTTTCTGATCTTCCAGATCACTCTAGGTGCAAGAAGAGAGCATACTCAAGAGACTATTAAACCAATAACTTTCTCTTTTCTGATCCTCCAGATCAAATTAAGTGCAAGAGGAGAGCATACTTTGAGATGTTATCAATTTTCCTTCCTTGAAATTTTCTTGTTTTTTTTTTAGAAATTGGCTACCTAATTTCACTTCCCCGGCAGCGGCGCCAAAATGTTTGCTCAATTTAGTGAAGTCTAAATTGCAACTTTTAAATGTCAACCCGGGGCTCGTAAGCTAATGAAGTGAGGTGTATTGTATGTACTTAGATAACCTTTTTCTTAATCTTTTGTTGTTTTTAGTTTTTTTTAGGTTTGTTTTCGAATGTATCTTTCCTACTGTGATGTGATGGAAGTGTAATAAAGCAAGTGGAATGTGGATGATTGTGGTGATCTCTAAATGATTTCTATAAACTTAAAAAGTATTCTACAAGAAATCTTGAACAACAACTGCAATAAAATCAACTCTTAAAGGAAAATAAAGACATCAAATAAAAGACTAATGACATCGGCCCAGTATCTCTGCTGCTGAATGAAAATGAAAATGAAATCTATATTAAATCCACTAAAAGTAAGAACAACTATCTCACACTATTTCAACTCTTCAATTTAATCTTCTCTATGAAAAGATATCATGAAATGTTAAGCAATGTGAAATCTAAGTGAAACTACATAAAAGAGACTAGTCACAATACTTTAACTTTCTCTTAACATTTTGCCTTTCAGCTGAGTTTATCATGTAAGAAACAGTTATGGATAAGTCAAGTAATGTGAGTTCTAAAGCAAACTAAATCAAGCTATGCTAAATGATATTTTGGCTACCAATAAAGTTATTTGATTATGGAAAAGGAACCATCAATAGATGAACAACTTGATGTCTAAGAGCATAAAGTAAATATGCAAGTTAAAGAAATGATAGTAAGGAAAATCAAAACTGCAAAACAATGAAGGTCATCAACATAGACAAGATGATCACGCATGCCACTAGTTATGAAAAGAAAAGAAAGAAAACTGTCCAGGGCTTGCCTAAGAAACTTGCATAACACACTGATCAGTCATGAACATAAAAGTGCAGAAATGTAAATCAACAGAAATCAAAGTTATGTACAGCTAATATACATGTTGGAAAGAAATAAAAACACAGCAATTAAAAGACATCTGTACAGCTAATATACATTAAATAAGAAAAAGAAATGCAGGAAATTAAAGGTTACTGTACAGGACTTCAGCAAACAGGGGCCCTCTGCCTACTTCAGCCGGTTCAAGGAACAGCTATACGCTTAAATGCAAAACAGTCTTCTCATGTATTGACAGCAAATGTAAAGTACAGTGGGGAGTTCAAAATTACATACAAAATGATTACAACCACGATTAACTCTACAACGTTCAAGGACGCTTTATTTATAAGGAGTAAAGAAAATTACTTTAACGAGATCTATGCTATTAACCAGCTGTTTTAAAAACACGTGAATCCTGTGCGTCCCCGGATCTAGGTAACTGTCATCGTGTTCATTCAATCTGGAGAATGTGGTTGTTGGATTCATGCTTCTAGATTGTCTCCGTGGCTGAGGATGATGCCACCTAGCTTCACGTGCCAAAAACCAGAGCAACGTAGAGCCGTGCCACCGCTGGACACTTCTGTTGACCGGTATTTGCCTCCTCGTTGACCGCGGGCTTTTATGGCTGTTCTGGGTGATCTGGAGGGACACGTACCATGTCCTTGACCCATGGAACTTGCCCATGTGTCTCATCTTCTCGGAGGACACCTGTAACATATCGTTTAATAAAATAGCTGCGGAATCCTGTGTTGGCTGCAGAAACCTGGATCAGCTGCGGAAACCTGTGTTGGTTGCGGAAACGCAGCACACTGAACCAAAATTCTAAACCAAACAACAGTCACTTAGCATAGTTAGAAAATCATGTAAAAAGTCATAAAATACAATGATTCAATCAACTTGGTGGATGAAATGAGTGGGAAAAGGAGGAAATGAATGGGAAAAGAAGGCTGAGAGGGTGTGTAAGGAGGTACAGGTTCCAGGCTCTATAGGATCCAACATCTTCGAAGTGTCCAGATGTACCACTTGTTGATGGTATAATTGGATCAATATCTCAAACCTCCACTAAAGCTTCTTCGAAGCAAAAATTTGTTTCGAATACTGGTTCTAATCATGCTTCGAAAATCCCATCGAATCCTCGTAAAACCTGTGAGGTCAATGTCATCTAGTCTACCGTGGTAGATAAAGCCTTGAAAGGTAAGAAGAAGGGTAAAGGTAAAGAAAAACATGATACCCCAAAACAGGATCCTCCTAAGTCATCTGCTGATGATGCCTCCAAACAAAATCCGAAATATCCTTGCCTCATTTGTAAGGAAGATCATTACACCAAGGATTGTCCCTGATGTGCAAAAGTTAGTCATTTATTGAAACAGATCACTACTATATTAAAAGAACCATTTCCATCTCAGCAGACTCAGTTGTTAGATCAACCACAATCCTCTAGCTCATCCGGTTCTCAGGTTTACATGATAATGGGTTCATTTCCTATCTATGTAGCCACTCGATCGAAAGATTATAAAACTCCTCAAAATAAGACAGTGGAAAAGGAATACACTGATACACCTTCTACTTCCACTCCACCTAGTTTTGGTCCTCTCCATATCGAGATACCTAATAATGAATCTGTTATCCGACTGCCTCCCAAAGGTGTGCTTCGGAATTCATCCTATAATCTGAACGCTAGAGTTGCTCAAAATTACAGTATTTTCAAAGATTTAGCTCAGGCACCTTAAGCAATGTCTGCCTTGAAAGTTCTCCAAACTTGTCCAAAACAGCAAAAATCATTATTGTTTGCTTTAGAAGGCATCGATCCCACTGTTTTGAACTTGATTAATTTTGATCTAGAAAACCATGTTCCTCATCTTCCTCATCAAATTGGATTTTTTATTCAAGTCATTATAAAAGGCAAGATGATCCATCAGACTGTCATTGATGAAGGTGCTTCCACCTGCATCATGTCTCTTTCATGTTGGAAAGCCATTGTCTCTCCACCTCTTAACCAGTCCCCAAACACTCTAGAGGCCTTTGATGGTAGAGGCTCTCATCCTTATGGTATTCTCACAAGTTTTCCTATCACCTTGGAAGGGAAGACTGTCGAGTTAGAAGTAGAAGTTTTAGATGCAAATCTGAATTACAATCTTCTATTTTGGGTGAAGTTGGACCCATGCCATGTTTTGTGTGGTTTCCTCTTTGTTCTGGGTGCTTCGTTTTCCTCATGAAGGAAAAATTGTCACCATCGATCAATTGTCCTTTTTCTCCTCCTGTGCTTCAAATGGCCACATACCATATGTGGCCAATACTGATATTCCATATGAGAGTGTGGGGGCATGTCTTTTCAAATATTATTCTCTAATGGGAACTTTTTCTCTCCCACCTCTGCTTGTCACCTCGATCAACATGATCTCTATCTCCAATGACCCGTGGATCATTTCTTTTCCGGATTAGGTTGATTCATTTGGTGATGTTATGTCGCTAAGTCCCTTAGAACAAGATTATCAAACAATTGTCTTGGCTTCGACAGTCACTGAAGAAATTCATGCTATTTTGAGTATGCACTTGGATACAAATTCATAATCTCCTTGGCTTGGTTCTTGGGATTCTTTGGATCCATTGAATGAGATATTCCCCACTGACAAGAGTAGTGTTAAGGTTATGTATCTCAACGAAGCTCCTTGGAATGATGCCCATCATCATTCCTCATTTCTTCCAAGTCTAAGTGAGATTCCTTCATGTCTTGAAGCTTTTGTTTCTCATAACTTGAAGCATCCACTTCAAATAACTGTTCCGGTGCATGAAGTTTTTTCCAAAGGTAATATGGAGAATATTATTGTAGCCTTTCCTATTGACATTTCATTTCAACCTGAAGTTGTCAAGATATTTCAACTAGAGATATCTTTTCCTCACCATGAGCTTACGATTTTCTCGCCTCACCGAGTTTTTATCATTTTCCCATTATTCCAATGGGATATTCATCCTATGAATCGTAACCCTCACTCACCTGGGGGGCATGGGGTCATAGTTATTTATGAGTGTTATTCCTTTATTTGGGTGAGTCGATGCTTACACGTCATGCCAACAGTAAAACTTCAGTTTCATTCTCTGTTGATCTATTACCCGAGTCTGAAAATAGACTCCATGTGAAATTTTTACGCGTGGTCATCCATGTAAATATGCTTTTGTACATTGGTGTGTGAATTCATTGGTGTGCATTTGTTTTGATTTTTTGGTGTGATTGTTTTCTTTGCAGACATGTTCCCTCTGCTTACCTTATGCTCCACTTGTTTTGTAGACGTCATCTGACCATTATGTTGGTTTTGCTGATGGTGCTTGTCGTAGAACATGGAACCTATCCTCCACAACTTATGCACTATTTTCCGTTGATGGCGAGTTGATCGATTTACAAGGTCTTTTCTTAGGACGAACAACTAATAGTATTACCGAGTACATTGCAGTTATTGAACTGTTATCAGAAGCAGTTGCTCTTGGCATTAGAAATTTTGTTGTTAAGTTAGATTCACAACTCATTGTGTTACAATTGAATGGCCATTACTCGGTAATAAATCCATAAATTTTGCATATGTATTTACGTGTTTGATTATTGGAAAGAGATTTTGATTATATCACATATCAACACATTCCACAAAATTTGAATACACTAATAGACGCAATAGAAAATTATGTTCTCAATAGACATTTGTGTAACTTATAAAACTGATCACATCATCATGATACATGAACACATAAGTAGAAGATAAAAACATGCATATATATATATATATATATATATATATATATATATATATATATATATATATATATATATATATATATATATATATATATATCATTTCTGTCAAAGTTTTTTAATCAAAATCTCAAAAAATAAGTGTTCTGGGACACATGGCTTTCAAAGCCTACAATAGTGTAGAAAAAAATGACTATAAAATGCTATTCACCCACATGGTGCTCACGATAGCATGAGACCACTCTAATCACTCTACCTAAAAATTGATGTAGTCGCGTAGACACTCCAATTGTATGCCTCTAGTATCGCAGTGGCACATCATCTATTGTCACATATTTTGGAATCCCTCGGGTAATCACTTCCAAATTTCATTCCATTTCTACCATAGGATGTTCTCCTTCCTCGTATGGAGCATATTCTATCTGATTTGCAACTTTCCGTGCTATTGATGACATTGCAGGAGGCCATTCCAGTACTACATCTACACAATTATCACAAGTAAACTCTCAAATAAATTAAAAAAGATCGTGAAACTTGAAAAATTTCCAAAAAACAAGTTTTACCTGCATTGGTCCACTGTTCACCTGGTGGTAGCGGAATATCTATATCTCCTGTGAAATCAATACTTACATAGGAATAGTCATCCACAA
Organism: Pinus tabuliformis; assembly: GCA_031772625.1. Lineage (NCBI taxonomy): Eukaryota > Viridiplantae > Streptophyta > Pinopsida > Pinales > Pinaceae > Pinus > Pinus tabuliformis. Next base: position 60,186,514 of record CM062813.1, on the reverse strand, counting down.
CGATCAGTTTTTGGTGCAACCAACCAAAGAACGACGAAGGGAAATGCATCCAAATGGCCCCCTCCTCCTTGAGGCATGATCTCACTCCATCTGAGCAACCTTGAACCTTGTGGAGCTGGATTGTCCATCTCTACCCATTGGTACCAAAATGGTGGCACACACTCCAAAAAGAAAGTGAAGAAAATCAAACCAAAGCCGAGCTGCTTCAAGTTTTCCAACTTGCCTTTGGTAAGTTATCTCTTAATGTCGACCAACAGTACCTCACACCAGTTGAACATTGTTGGAGTGAGGCAATCCATTACGTATTGGAATTATGGTTTTGAGATCTCATGCAAATATTGCGCCCCAAATATATGGGCCATGGTCTGTAGAATTGTCCTTAAGGGAAGATTGTTACTGGTTTCTATCTTCACCGTCCCACTCACAATTGTCTTTGCACCTAGGTAATGCCTTCTAATTAACGTATTGGTGCTGTCACCTCCACCACAGGATCCAAAGAGTTGGACTCTTCCCCTCTTTTAGATAATCGAGTAATGAAGTAGATATCAACTACTTCCAACTATCTTTATTGATCTCCAATGATGAATATTTTCCAATCAAAATCCAATAGACTAATAAGATAATGTAGCTGCTCATTTTGAGCTCTGACTCTCGGGGTTTGGAATAATTTAAATGACCCGCAGTCCCTCAAAGCATTGACACATTCAACTCTTTTGGCAGCCTAGTAATCTTCTGTCTCATGGCCCCTTTCCTTCCATTCAATGACCATGTTGTCGAAATCTCCTGCAAACAAACCATATGTTGGGTTGTGTTATATTCTTTTCACGACTAGCCCATGTAGTCAACCGGGGGGTTAGAGGGGGGGCGAAGCCCCCCCCCTTCATTGCGCCGATTTTGTAGCAGGGGCATCACAGGGGGTTTGAGGGGTGCAGGTAACCCCCCTCTATGGGGTGCATGCAACCCCCTTCTTCATTGGCCCGGAAAATTTTGTTTTTTGGACCCTATATTAGGTTGGGCAGACCTACCTATGGTTTTGTGCATGATTTTTGCACATGGTTTTGGACGTGATGGTTTTCGGTCCATGGTTTTGGACGCGATGGTTTTCAGTGCATGGTATTGGATGCTTCGGCATGTCTAAATATGTATTGTAACATTGAAAGGAGCATAATGAAAAATCAAGCTGGTAGTCCCGGTTTTGGGGTGCAGGGGAAAATCTCTATGTATATGTGTTTTATGTGTTATGCTCTCGCATTGTTTATTTTCTGTGTTTTAGAATTTGTATGCAAGTAATTTTTGTATAGGGTTAAAACCTGCATTTGGTATCAGAGTTGTTTTGGCTTCAAGGGGACACCTTTATTGCTGAGGGGTTTCGCTAGGGCCTGTGGCAGACCTTGTTCAGTGGGAGATCTGCGAGATCGATTCTGGTAGTGAAAGAAGATGGCGAGTAGTGGAAAGATAGAGATTGAGAAATTTAATGGCCAGAGTTTTGAGTTGTGGAAAATCAAGATGGATGATCTGTTGGTGGATAAAGATCAGTGGATCGCGGTAGATATGAGTACTAAACCAATTAGAGTGTCTGATGAAGAATGGAAGAAGTTGGATTGGAAGGCAAAGAGCATAATATGATTGTGTGTCTCAGATTCAGTGTTGCTGAATGTATCAGGGGAAGCTATGATGAAGGTTTTGTGGGACAAGTTAGGGACTTTGTACCAATCTAAGTCTCTGGTGAATAAACTGTTCCCGCAGAAAAAGCTATATAACCTGAGGATGAAAGATGGAGACTCAGTGACAGAGCATCTAAACATATTTAATACTGTGGTAAGTCAATTATTATCTGTTGATATTAAAATTTAATATGAAGATAAGTGAATCAGTTTTTTGTGTTCTCTACTAGATTCATGGGATAGTCTAGTTATTGCAATAGGTAGCAATACATCTGCCTTGCACTTTGATGAAATAGTCTCATCCTTGCTAACGGAGGAGATGAGACGGAAAAATATGGAGAACCAGAATGGTGATGCCTTGTCTGTACGAGGACGATCCCAGGACATAAACAAAAATAAGTCATCGAGTGGGAGATCTAAATCTAGAGGGAGATCCAAATCTCCAAGAAAACCTGTAAAGGTGGTGTGTTGGAAATGCGGAAAGGAAGGGCAATACAAATAGGATTGTAAATCTAAAGCTCCTAATAAAGGAAAGGGATCTGATGATGCTCCTTCTGTAGAGGCGAAAACCACCTCAGATGAAGGTGGGGATGTGTACTTGGATTCTTCAAGTACACATGTAGATCATGAGTGATGGTTGATTGACTCAGGTGCATCCTTTCACTTCACTCCCCATAGAGAGTGGCTCTGCGAGTATGAGAAATACGATGGTGGTGATGTATTCTTAGGGGATGATAGGAAGGCTAGAATTATTGGTCACGAAAAAGTAAAGTTGAAGTTGCAAGATGGAAGGGTTAGAACACTTATGGGTGTTCTGCATATTCCTGCATTGGCCAAAAATCTGATTTTTGTAAGCAATCTGGATGATGCAGGTGTAAAAACAGTGTTCGAGAAGGATACCTAAAAAATGGTTTGGGGAGCACTGGTATTGATGCGGGGAGTTCAGATTGGAACTCTGTACAAGCTACAAGGTAGCACTATTTTTGATGGGTGCAACAACTCTCTGATTCCTGAAAGTGGAGCAGAAAATCTAGTGGTCTCTGGAGAGAAGACCATGCTGTGGCATCAAAGGCTTGGACATATTGGAGAGAAGGGCCTTCAAATACTTCATGGTAAAGGTATGGTAGAAGGTATGAGTAATAGCTCTTTGGATTTTGATTTCTGTGAAAATTGTGTATATGGGAAGCAAAATCGGGTGAGTTTCGCCTATGGTGGTAAGAGGGCGAAACAAATATTAGAACTTGTGCATAATGATGTGTTTGGAACTGTGAAGGTTCCATCATTGGGTGAGTCTATGTACTATGTATCATTTATATATGACTCCTCAAGGAGTAGATGGATATATTTCCTTAAGAAGAAATCTGAAGTCTTTGATAGGTTTAAAGAATTTAAGGCTCTGGTGGAAAACCAGATAGAGAAGAAGATAAAGGTGTTGAGGACAGATAATGGTGGAGAGTTTTGTAGTAAGGAATTTGAAGAATTCTGTAAGAAGTGTGGTATAGCATGGCAGAAGACTACTCCATACACACCTGAGCAAGATGGATTTGCAGAAATAATAAACAAGACGTTGATGGAAAGGGAAAGAAGCATGCTTAGTGGTGCCGGGTTAGGACAAGAATTCTGGGCAGAGGCGGTGGAGACAACATATTACCTGGTCAACAGATCACCTTGATCAACGTTGGAGGATAAGACTCCACAAGAGGTATGGACTGGTAAGAAACCCTCTCTTTCACAAGATGCATATGTACATGTTCCAAAGGAGAAATGAACCAAGTTGGCTAGTAAATTTGAAAAGTGCATCTTTATTAGGTATAAGGATGGTTTAAAGGGTTATCAGATTTGGAACCCAGTAACAAGGAAGGTTGTGTACAGCCGAGATGTGGTGTTCAGAGAGGTAAACGGTATTATTAAACATGAAGTCCAACCAAAGGAACTTAGGAAGATAGAGTTTGAGCTTAAGGAGGAAGAATTAGACTCTACAATGGAGGAGGAATCAGAAGATGAAGAGCCACAAACTTCGGGTGTGAGAAGATCAGTTCGAGAAACAAGGCAACCAGAAAGGTATAGTCCATATGCTTTCTGTTCAAAATTTTCTTTATCTATTACTGACGATGATCCCAGAACTGTGAAGGAAGTAGTAGATTCAGAGGATGGAAAACTCTAGAAAGAAGCCATGGTTTATGAAATGGCATCTTTGCATAAAAATGAGGCTTGGGATCTAGTGAAGTTGCCAGCTGGAAGGAAAACCATTGGCAACAAATGGGTTTTCAAGAAGAAGACAAATGTAGAAGGAAAGGTGGAGAAATACAAAGCTTGGTTGGTAGCAAAAGGTTATTCCCATGTGTCAGGAATTGATTTTGGTGATATTTTTTCTCCTATTGCCAATGTAGCTTCTATTAGATTACTTTTTTCTATTGCTGTTGCTTTTGATTTTGAGGTACAACAAATGGATATGAAGACAACATTTCTCCACGGGGATCTGGAACAGGAAATCTACATGAAGCAACCTAAAGGCTTTGCCGTGAAGGGTAAGAAAGAACTGGTATGAAAGTTAAAGAAGTCTCTGTATGGGTTAAAATAGTCACCAAGGATGTGGTATCAGAAATTTGATACATTTATATGAGGACTTGGCTTCACTAGAAGCAAAGTAGATCCCTGTGTGTATTTTAAATTAATTGGTGACCGTGTTATTTATCTGGTCTTGTATGTGGATGATATGTTGCTCGTTGGAATGGCAAAGAAATTATCTAGGATTTGAAGACCCAACTTTCCTCTGAATTTGACATGAAAGATACTGGTGCTACAAACTATATTTTGGGTTTGGAAATTAAAAGAGATCGGGCAAAGATGAAGCTCTGGTTAAACTAGAGGAAGTATGTCGAGACAATACTGCAGAGGTTTAATATGCAGGATAGTAAACTGGTGAAGGTTCCTATTCCTGTAGGTGTGAAGTTATCTGCTGAACAATGTCCCAAGACATAAGAAGAGGAAGAGGACATATCGCATGTTCCATATGCAAGTGTAGTAGGTAGCCCGATGTATGAAAAGGTCTATACTAGACCAGACATTGCACATGCAATAGGAGTATTGATCAGGTTTATGTCAAAACCAAGGTAGGAGCACTGGACAACAGCGAAGCGAGTTTTCAAGTATTTGCGTGACACTAGTGATTATGATTTGTGCTACCAAGGATGACCAGGATTGGATAGAGTGTTGGATATTCATGGCTTTGTTGATGCAAACTGGGCTGGAGATCTGGATCAGAAAAGATCTAGAAGTGGGTATGTGTTTAACCTATTTGGAGGCGCCTCAGTTGGATGAGTAAGAAACAATCTATAGTGGCACTATCAACTACAAAGGAAGAATACATGGAAACCACTCATGCAAGCAAGGAAGTAGTTTGGTTTCAGAGATTATCTCCAAGTATGGGGTTAGTACAGGGAGCTATAAGGATAGACTGTGACAGCCAAAGTGCAATTTTGTTGGCAAAGGACCCTGTAAATCATTCAAAGACAAAGCACATTGATGTTCCATATCACTTTGTGAGGGATATGATAGAAGACAAAAAGGTGTTGCTAGTAAAGGTGGACACTTTGAAGAATACTGAAGATGCATTGACAAAATCTGTGAGCTCTAAGAAATTCTCTTGGTGTAGAGAAATAATGGGCATTGCCGGGATGGATAAATGACTAAGCTCTCTTGTGGCCCCCTATGGAAAGAAAACAAAAAGTGGGAGAGTGTTGGGTTGTGTTATATTCTTTCCACGACTAGCCCACGTAGTTAATTGGGGCATTATAGGGGGGGCGAATCCCCCTTTTCGTTTTGCTGATTGCATAGCGGGGGGGTCACAGGGGATTTGAGGGGTGCAGGTAACCCCCCTCTATGGGGTCCAGCGCAGCACCCCAGAAAATTTTGTTTTTTGGACCATATATTAGGTAGCGGGGGGGGTCACAAGGGGTTTGAGGGGTGCAGGTAACCCCCCTCTATGGGGTCCAGGGCAACAGCCCAGAAAATTTTGTTTTTTGGACCATATATTAGGATGGGTGGACGTACCTATGGTTTTGTGCATGATTTTCGCACATGGTTTTGGAAGCGATGGTTTTCGGTCCATGGTTTTGGACGCGATGGTTTTTAGTCCATGGTATTGGATGCTTCGACATGTATAAATATGTATTGTAACATTGAAAGGAACATAATGAAAAATCAAGCTGGTAGTCCCAGTTTTGGGATCCAGGGGAAAATCTCTGTGTATATGTGTTTTATGTGTTATGCTCTCGTATTGTTTATTTTCTATGTTTTAGAATTCGTATGCATGTAATTTCTGTACGGGGTTAAAACCTACACCATATACATTGATTAAATGCCTTTCCATGGATCAAAATATCAGAAAAACCAATCAAAAGAGAGGATTTGTCTTTATTTTTTCGCGGTGCATCCAAAATGAATGTTTTAATTGTTTTCTCACTGGCAGTGTGAGAGCCTTTTGGACTTAGAGGTGATTAGCATGGATCCCATGAGAAGACTCGCGTTGGTCGCCCCTAATTTAAAAAATTGAAATCCTCCCTTTTAACCAAGAAAAGTTATATGAAATGGCATGAAATTAGAATGAAAATCAAGAGAAAAGGAAGAGCTCTTACCTGTAGCTATAGTTCGTGAAATGGTTCCCTGGATCTCTGGCACACTACTTGCCTGAAGAATCAAGAAAAATAGGGTAAAATGCACTCTCCAATTTAATCCAAGTGAATAGGTAAAAATATTTTTACTTTTGATCTATTTATAAGTTTTTTAAACACATTTTTGCTAAGATTTTATTATTTTCCTTGATATTAGTGATGTGTGGTTGTCTTTGTGCAGTTACAAGTTCTTTTTGGTGGTTACAGTGATCTTTTTTGACCGATTCAATGAGTTTTTATTTTATCTCTTTTTTGGACTCGTTAAAAATAAACGGAAAAAGAACCCCCCTAGAGTCATCTTTAAGCTCTTTTCTAACTCTAGAAATATGAAAAGATCACTGAGTACTTGTCTTTTAGAACTCATTAAATTAAATGAATTGACATCATCTTAGTACACATTTACCCCTTTTTCGAGCTGTGATTGACTATTTATAAAAACATGGTCAAGAGGTTCTATCGAATATTGTTTTCTACCTTTTTAGGTTTGAGAGACAAATTACGAAAAGGGACATGATGGAGTTTTCTTTTTCATCTCTTTTTCAAACTCTCTAAATATGAAAAATATACTGAGTTATTCTTTCGTCAGACTCGTAAAAAATTAAACGGCGAAAGACTTATCACCATGATGAGACCAACTTTATCCTTCCTAGGGCTCGTAAAACTTACTGGGATGGATTAATTCAAAGAATGAACTTATATGACAAGCATATGCTATCCCCTTCAAGCTTGTGATAAAAAATAATTGGGCTACTTGCTAGAAATAGTGGGGAAAAATGAAAGTGAAACATCTTGTGTATAGGCAACATGTCCCTCTCGAACATGACACGCCTTTGTTTCTCGTGTTGGGTTTGGGATATCCGCACTCACTCACTTTTCTTTCCAAGTTTGGGTGATCCATTTTGCCTCTCATTTGACTATTCCATTTCATCATAATGACCCTTGGCCTTATGTTGAGTCAAATGTTGCCACACTCTAGAGTCGTGTCGTCGATATGTTCAAGAGAAGTCTTATCTGTAGTTTATTACCTATACATTTTCTGACCCTTTGTTACATTCTTGGATCATACTCATTCATTCTACTTTACTCCTTGTTTCTTGTCGATGATGGGGGAATCATCATGGCGCTCCTTCTATGGGTCACTTCTTGTCGACTTCAACTCATTATCTAGGAAAGTGACTTAGAGACTCCCTTTCAGTACCTTAGAGCTTGCACACCTTAATGGAAATTTCTTCACATCTGACGATAGGTTTTCATCATTGGCCTTCAATCAGATGATTCCACGAGTATTCGACTTCAGTTTCATTTTCACATTCATGGATTGTACTGTCGTATCTTGAGAGCCATTATCATTATTGGTGGTCCCTCTCATGCCTGTTAACGTTCCACATCATTGGCCAGTAATCAGGTGGTTTTCTAGCATTTTCAACTTCGACACATTCTTTCACATGTTAGAATTCTTTCTTTGATCGAGATAGGGATGGAGTGCAAGACCCTAGGTTTTATATGATATGACTCAGGTTGCGTGGAGTTATGTATTGTTTATGATTGTACACATGTTTCTTCTATATGGATGGATGTGACCATACCATGGGACTTTATATTTATGATGATGATGATCTTTCTATATTGGGTGGCTACGTCCATACCTTGATCCTTTTCACTCGGAATGCTGCGCCCATACCATGGATCTCTTCTCGTAGTCCTTACTATCTGGATGGCTACGTACATACAGTGGATTCATGTTTTTATATTAGATATGTATATGTATATGCATCCTTGATTTGTAGGTCTCATGACAATGTTTGTTCTCGTCCTTGCAAAAGCTCATAAAGCATCTCAGTCATCACTCCTTGTTCTGACTTCATGCTTTAAGGTGCATATGTTACACAGTATTTTATCACACCTCCTGCACTTCCCTATGTCATACCCTAGAGTGTTCGAAACTTGGCAATCATATAGTGTACCAATCCTAATATGCCATTTAGATCCTCCCTGAAACACTAATGGAAATATGCCTTCATCCTTCCCTCAAGACATGAGCTCTAAAACCCTAATTTCAGGACCAGCGCGACTCTGACACTAGAAACTAGTGTTGATGGCAAGTTGCACTATACTAGCCTCGCACCGCTAGTGCAATTTTTACTTGGATACTCACGCTAATCCCTAAAAGGCAAGTTTTCCTAAAGAGGACAAGAAGATTCATGATCTAGAGGCTTCCAAAATGGTGAGCTGAGGTTGTTCAGTATGGATGTGGTCAAATTATCCCAATATTTCCCTTTGATCTTATCCTTATGAACTACCTCCTTGAGATGGGGGCCTTCCTATATCTTTGGAGAAATCCTAACTCCCTCTTGCTACCAATATATAAATCTTGTCCCATTCCCAAATTGTTGGTCTTTGATTATTTGCACCCTTATGTTGAGATAGTGTGTACATGATACTCGTTTGGCTTAGAGAGCTTGAGCTTGGACTTGGACATTCATTTAACGAGAGATTATTGACATCAAGGCTTGGTTTTATGCTTCCTTATTTATTTCATTAATATATACAACTGCTGGTTCACTTTCCATAAATGCTTGTCATAATGCATCATTTATCTTAACGCTCCTTGATTTGTTAAGTGGATCACTTTTTATTATGCTTTTTGTAATTGTATGCTTTGTTGTGTCTTTGATCTCTTGTTCAAGTATTCAAATGTTGTGAAAAGTAGAGCTGAGCCTAAGGAGTGAGCGATTTGAGATCTTCAACAAAGGAGTGCGTTATGGCATTAGAACGAGATAGACCATCTTCCTCTTCTCTCATTTCGATTGTAATTTAGGAAAGCGTATTGTAGATTGTCACGTAGGTTTCTTGTCCCACTCATTGGGCTAGAGGGATCATCTCTGTCCATAGAGAGGATTTACTTAGACAACACAAGTCATGTCATGAGTCATCTAAGCCACATCACTACTGTGGGCCATACTGTTGTAGTCAATGTAATGTAATGTGGAAGTCCAAGAGACCCACATGTAAAGTTGAAGAGTCATGTAAATTTGAAAAGTCATGTAAGTCAAGCAGTCACGAAGGAAGTTGAACTTTCACAAGGGTAATTTTCACCCTTGGCTATATATGCCCCTCATTTGTACATGCAACGTACTTTTTCACCTTGTCTCCTCCCACATAGCCTTGAGAGTTTATAGTCTTTTCTTTGAGGAGTGAGAAATGGCTCCAATGGCCCAATATCTGGGTTAGTGATGTAATGGTGCATGGATGTGTCTTGGAACTTTCACTTAATTCAAAAGCCTGTTAACAGGCCAACACATTTTCACACATGTATTGTGTTCATTTGTAAGACTATTCTTTGGATGCTTGTAATGCATGTCGCTTTAACATGTATTAAGACAGTTGAACTATTTTGGTTGTTATAGTACATATGTTGTTGGAAATGTGTTGTATCAGTTGTTAACGTTGTCTCGCTTGTGTGGAATATTCCGACAGACACTCAACATATTCATTCTCATAAACTTGTTCTAATGACCGTTGCACTCGTGTGGACTATTTCTCTTAGTGTTGTATGTGATATTTGTTCATCTTGTGTTTGTGACTGATGCATCCGTGTGGACTAGTCTGCTAGAAGCTGCACATGTCCTATTGTGTTGTGTGTCTCTAATAGAGTTGGGACTATTCCCTTTCAACTTGAGACTCACTCTCACCCTCTCCCTATGCAGTGAAATGAACTTGACACAAGCGACACTAAGCACTCACCATACACGTGAATCTCATTGTTAGAAGACTAAGAAAATGACTATCATGTGCTGACAAGAAAGAGCTAAGGCATATATTTAAGATAGTGGAAACTAGGCCATCGTACGTCATGGGAATCCTACACCTAGCCCTCCTTGTCTAATTGGAACTTCATATCGGCGAGATCCACAGAATGTTGGTGGGTCCAGCACCATCAACATTTCTGGTGCTACAAGGAGGGCTAGATGATAAGTTGAGCTTGTTACATCTGGTTTGAATCTCTTACCAAATGGATCATACACAATTCATGCTCCTAGGGTGTTTCTCTCATTTCTCCCTTAATAAACTATCGCTTGTTCTTGTTAAAGTTTGATGGCGAGGATAAAACATCCGTAACCAAGCACATTTTTTATTTTATTCATTTCTACGAATCTCATGAAATCGATAATGAAGAGATTGTTTTCGTAGTTTTCTTCCTCACCCTTGAAGGTCGTGCTAGTTAGTGGTGTCATACCCTATCACCTGCTTCCTTCCATTCCCTTCTTACTCTCCTCAAGGAGCTCCATCAAGCCTTCGATAAGTGTAACCATCAAGATGTCTATGAAAGAATATCTCATTTGAGAATGAAGCCTGACGAATCAGTTGAGGAATTTTCTACCTACTTCCTTTAACTTTGTCATGAAATCCCTGAACCATTTGTGGACCTTGACTTCAAGAGCCAAGAGTTGAAATGATTGGTTCATATTTCCCGACATGATGAACCTCCTAATTTCCCTTCTCCCTTGAATCTTGTGAATTATGAGGCCCATTAGTTTTCAGAGGATGATCTGAACACCTCGTTTGTTCCTTGTCCTCCTTCCTTTTTGGTCTCAAAGTGGGTTCCCCCTTGTAGTGGTCACAAAGCTAAGAAATATGCGCAGTGGGTACCCCCTCGTAACATTTGCAAAGCTGAGAAATCCGTGCAACATGTTCCCAACTCAACTTCTCAACTGTCTGATGTTCCAACGAAGGAAATTCTAGAATGACTCAGAAATCCTATGGTGAAGACTCATTCCTCCATTTTGCAAGAGGACATCACCGTTCATAACCCAAGTCTGGATTCTAATTTGCGTCTCTGCTATCCTCCATCATCTACAAACCATGACTCCTTGTACCATGACTCGCTTAATCAATCCGCTTCCCAAGCTAGCTATGCGCATTCTCTTGATTCTCAAGTTGTTTCCTTAAGTTGCAGTCATGTGCAGGGCAATCTCATTATATAGGCGAAGGAGTAGGAAGGTGAAGACATAAGAAATTCCTCTTCTATGTTTCAAAATGGTTCACATCAAGACATTGAGATTCCATTCTTGATTGATTCTCAATCCACTAATCTTGGTGAAACATCAGGCACAATTAATTTTTTTGATCAACCTACAGTCTTGGGATGTCATGACTCCCATGCTTCCATATGTTGTGATGAATGCCCAAGAACATCGTGTGATCTGTTATTCTCTCATGTACACTCTAACTCAAATTTGGAATGTGCACTGGTCCATATCGAAAATTCCTTTGCACCTCACTTGCCATGTGTCCTACCATTCACATCACATCTGCATGCGGTGAAGATACTCCCTTTTCTCTTGATTCTTCATTTGATGAGTTATCTCCTCGATATGAGGTAGTGAGGCTATCCATGATGAGAAAAGTATCAACGTACATGACTCTTCCTACTCGTCATCATCTTGTGTGTTGCATGAAGACAACTCATCAAGTCATCTTGCTGAAGATGGAAAATTTGATGAGGCCTATGACAGAGATGGCTGCCATCCTAAGAGGATTTTTGAAATCATAGACGACAACCATCCTCAAGCCATGCATGATCTAGTTGACATCTCAAAATGAAAATTTTCAATTTTGGAAAGTTCCAGGACATGCTAGGGAGTCAAGGCACTTCAAGCGCATTGATGGTTATGTTAGGACCTCACGACTCTAGTAGGACCCTTGAATTGAATCAAATTAGGTTTCTCACACACAATCTATCAATCTGCATGGTTTCACTCGATGTGGATCCCCGTGTAAAAACTATTTACTATTCCGAGTGTGATATTTCAAATTTTCACTAATGACTGAATCCACGAGTTGGTTGCAGCGTGTCCATTTTCATGCACTTATCTTACATCCAATTCAGGTTGGGAGTGTCTGTATTTGATGCAATCATAGAAATTTGAAGTTGATCATCTCAAAGACTATATTTTCTTGGAAACATACTTATCAGATGGTCTCTCTCGTGATCAACCCCTTGGTCGTCTTATGGATCTTGCACTTCAAATCTTCCTTCTCATCACACCAGCAACCTCCCTATGTGATGACGAGTGCACAAACTATCACACAAATCAAGTTCCTCTCATTTCACCATACCCCAATTGGCTTCACACAGTCACAGTGCTGGCATCCTTCTTACATTCCTATGATGACCATGATGCTTATGCAATTTTTCACTAGTTACAGGTGGGTGTTATGCCATATTTAGCACATAAAGAACTTGGTTCTATCATTCAGAGCGTTCGCAAGATTGTTCAAAAATATTCTCTGTTCATGTCAAATTTGGAATCTGGCATCTTGACCAACTCATCTGATATTTCTTCTATCTTGGATGACTATCATGTAGTTTATCATTTTCCCAACAGTACATCCAATGACAGTTGCTTCACAAACTACAATTTTCACCATGTAACATATTTCTCCTCAGACTTCTGTCATGAAGGTGAGGCACTTTGGCTTGCATTTATGTCTATGGTAGGTCCTCACTATCTTGACATGACCAATGAGAATGATCAGATCTATCTATCTATACTAGCTTCCCATCATGATGCCCTCTCCCGAATCAGGAACCCATCTTCTCAAAGATCACAAGTCTTTCAAAACAACCATGACATATTTTATGATCCAATCGCTAAATGGATGAAACAATCTTACTTGGCAAGTCATATTGCATGTAACAAGATTCAGTCCTTGGTGCAAAAGAACACACACTCGCAAGTGGCCTCCGAGGTTTGTTGAAAAATAGTAGTCACCGAAAAGGTAAGCATGTGTGTTGGGTGGTTGTGACACATATTTTTTCCCATTGGCGAGACCTTCTCTCTTGTGTGCAAGTTTGTCAAGTTTTTGTATTTTCTGTTGCACATTGTTTTTTATCTGTTTTAATCGCTTGTATCTTTGTGGTTGAAGTCCGGCTACGTTTACGGTGGCATCAATGGAAATTTCATTTCACATAACCCCGACTATTTAGCGTAGGAGTAGGAGTAGTGTTTTCTTTCTTGCTTGTATTTTTTCTTCACTTGGTTTTATTTTCTTAATATCATGTTATTTTTGGTTTCTCCAATAAGTGTTTCAGTCTATTGAGTTCTGTATTTTGAATGAATATGTGGCTAAGATCCAAGGAGTCTTGTGACACTGCAGCACTTGTCCAGTCCTCTATCCCTCTTCTCTGTGCTTGGTTATAACCTTTGGATGATGAAGTCTTGATGGAAAATACTAGCTCTCTATAAGGGAAGATCTGGTCCAACCATGAACCTATGTCCATACTGAGAAATCCTGTGCCTGTACTCAACCTTCTGCTTTGCATGTTCAAGCTCATCCAACTAGTAGAGACAGAGAAGGGGAGAATCTAAATGAGAAAACCTATATCAGAGGTCTTACATGATTCTCTAAAGGAATAACCTCTTCTACTCTCAATAATTCGAGATCCCTCTTCTGCCCCAAAAATAAATAAGTTCATATGCATGATCCTCTTTTAAAGAATACAAAGGAAAAGGAAGAGAGAGGCTTCTTGCGCAGAGATGTGAGGCATGCAACTCCACCGGGGTACTGACTAAGTTCACTGGTAGTGGAGAAATGTGTGTTTTATTGCCTGAATCTGTCGAGGTACTATCCAGGCTTGTTGGCAGCGTAGCAACACCAGAGATGAAAACTTATACTTTGAAAATTTTAAAATCGCGAGCCAAACTACCCTTCCTAATTTTGAAACACTGTGATCAAGCTGAAATTTGTTGTTTTGTTTGACTGAGTTGGAAAAAGGTGAACCATGTATGTCCATGGGGTAAGTGGGGAAGCTAAAGTAACCCGCACAGTGCTTCAATACTCCCTAATAGACCAAGGCCCTATGATGTCAATGGACCAAAACATAGAAGTTGGTATTCAACCAGTGTGTCACCAAGTGTTGTAGTGGCTGCAACACCCTCCAAAATTTTGGCTTGCATCCAATTTTAGAGCCTTCCTTGGTTTTTTCTTTGATGTTTGCAAACACTCGGGCTCATCCCATGAGCTCGTGTTGAGACTTTACACCCTCCTAGCTTGAAAATTCACCAGACATCTTTTAGCATGTTTGTCACAATGCCATGCTTACGGTCATGTTCTGGCTATGTTGAAGGTATGTGTTCGTGTGTAGACATTGTTTTCTCTATGTAAGTATCTGTCTCACACACACAAAGTTTAATGCAACGTCATGCAAGTGTTATCACAGTCATTCAATGATCTATCTCAAGTGTTGCATTTGTCGCTCCCACTCGTTGTATAGCCACATTGAACATGTTGTCTTGTTGGTTCTAGGTGTCTTTTCATCGAGTCATGTTGAGTGTGTGTTTGCAAGGTCATGCATGCACAAGTTCACTCACTTACATAATTAGTTATTTTTGCTAAAAATCTATCGACTAGACCACCCACCAACAACCAGAACTCTTATGAGCTACAATACGCAGTCTCAGCCCTCGCTAATCATGTACTACTACCCATAATTGCGCAGAGCTTAAGGTTTCCTCCCAAACAGTCTGCATTGTGCTATCTTGAAATTGATCTGACTGGCTGTCGCCCAAAACAACACAAAAGTTTCTCAGCAAGTTATCTCAATCTGTGTTGCTCGCAACCAAATCTATCAAGCTTCATGTTGGTCAACCAAAGAGTTTGACTTGGTAGTGACCCTGGGCTTCATTCCTCCATAAACTTGCGAAGAAGCTGCCAACATGCCCTAATCTACTGACTGAAGAAATTGCACAAAAATGAAGGACAGGAACACGCTACGTGTCACTCCACAATCCCCAAAATTTGCGCAGTTAGGTCAACTAGTCCCCCTATCAGCCGACCTCCTACTCCTTTTGAAAACTATGCGATTTTCTTGGATTGTCCTCCCTCTTCCCAAAACCCCGCTCAACCCGTAAAATGTGTAGGCATGTCCTGCAAGCCAGCCTCCTAGTTATGCGTAGTTTTGGTCAACAAGCTCCTGAACCTGTTGCCAGCCTCCCCAAATAATCTGTGCAATTTTCACTACCAGTGTCCTCCATGCTGCCTACACTACCTCCCTAGAAATTTTGCACAGTTCTACCTTCCAGCCGACCTAGATCCTGCATATGGTCACTGCTGTTCTAGACTTCTCATCTCAGCGTCCTAGTGACCTTTGTGCAATTTTCCTTGATAATGCCCCGAAGCCTGCATCCTGGCCTGAAATGTGCTTTGTGTAGTTTCAAATCCTTTTCCGCTCTTCCGGTCACCTGCACCCAAAAATGAAAGATGATGCCTCATGGTAGACTAGGAGATTTATGGATTTTGTGTCATCTCATCATGAGTGATTACAGATACATGTACATGGATGAGACATGGCACGATGAAGAACGAGATGAACAAGGAGCACATGCTAGAAGACTTGTTCCTAAATGAATGAACACATGAAGCATGCCAAGTACCAATGAAGAAGATACATGCACGTGTGACATCAAGCGAAAACCAAGACCATCAAAGACTCCACCACACCTTTCCATGCAAAGTTGAAGCTATGATACACCAAGATCACACTCATCACTTAGTAGCACCGCAACTCGACATGTACACCACCATCAGCATGAACATACCAACACTATCGTGTCGAGTCATGTCATGATTCATCTCGGCCACATCACTACTGTGGGCCATACTGTTGTAATAAATGTAAGGTAACGTGGAAGTCCAAGAGACTGTAAAGTCTAAGAGTCATGTAAGTGAAACAGTCATGAGGGAAGTCGAATAGTCAAAAGGGTCAGTTTCACCCTTGGCTATATATGCCCCTCATTTGTACATGCAACAAACCTTTTAACCTTGGCTCCTCCCACATAGCCTTGAGAGTTTGTAGTATTTTCTTTGATTAGAGAGCAGTGGCTCCAACACCTCGCTATTAGGGTTAGTGATGTAATGGTGTATTTATGTGTCTTGGAAATTTCACTTAATTCAAAATCCTATTAACATGCCAACACATTTTCACACATGTATTGTATTTGTTTGTAAGGCTATTATTTGGATGCTTGTAATGCATGTTATTTTAACTTGTATTAAGACAATTGAAATCTTTTGATTTTTTTAGTACATACATTGTTGGCAATGTGTTGTATCAGTTGTTAACGTTGTCTCGCTCGTGTGGACTATTCTGCTAGACGCTCGACAGATTCATTCTCATAAACTTGTTATAATGATCGTCACACTCATGTGGACTATTCCACTGGGTGTTGTACGTGCTATCTATTAACCTTGTGTTTTTTACTGCTGCATCAATGTGGAATACTTTGCCAGAAGTTGTGCATGTCCTGTTGTGTTGCGTGTATCTAACAGAGTTGGGACTATTCCCTTTCGACTTGAGACTCACTCTCACCCTCTCCCTTTGCAGTGAAAGAAACATGATGCAAGCGACACTAAGCACTCACCAGGCACGTGAATATTGTTGTTCGAAGACTAAGAAAGCCACTCTCATGTGATGAAAAGCAAGTGATAAGGCATATATTTAAGATAATGGCAATGAGCCATCATACCAAATGGGACTCCTACTCCAAATGGTGTGAGGTCTAGTTGGGAATTCATACCGAGGAGATCCATTGAATGTTGGTGGGTCCAACACCGTTAACATATCATTTGATTCCTTCCAGAGTGCTTATTTCCCATATGCTGAAAACCTCTTGGAATCCATGGCATCATGTAGGTCATGATCAAGGTCACCCTAAGCATAGTTCCTTTTCTTGTGTAGAGCTCGTTAAAAAATGAAGCAGGTCACCTAGGGCATAATTCTTTTACTGTGTCAAGCTTGTTAAAAAATGAAATAGGTCCCCTGGAGTATATTTTTTTACTTGTTTCAAGCTCACATAAAAATCAAACAAATCCGTGAACATAGTTCTTTTTCTGTGTCAGCTTCATTTCATCCTCACATGATCCTCTTCCTTCCTTCCTGGTGAACATATTACTATCAGTAACCAACAATCTACCTAGTTCCATGGGAAGAGTTGGTGCACTAAACAAAGTTGGGGGGCCATGCCTCTACCGTTATGCTAGAGGCACCATACTTATCTCAAGCATAGTTTTCTTTGTTTCAAGTTTGTGTAAAAATGAAATCACTCTCAAGCATAGTTTTTCCTTTGTTTCAAGCATGTGTAAAAATGAAACCACTTTCAAGCAAAGTTTTTCCTTTGTTTCAAGCTTACATAAAATGAAACCACTCTCAAGCATAATTTTTCCTTTGTTTCAAGATTGTATAAAAATGAAACTTATTCTCATGATTGTCATTTTTTATCAGCTTGTTTCTATCAAATGAGGCTTGGTTTTCTCATACCATTGTCCATAATTTGTTTGGATGATCATTTTCTCTCACTTGGTGTTTTCACCCTTTCCCGAGGAACCACTACCATGAGTGGTCTTATTAGCCTACCTCTTCACCTTTATATGTTTTGAGCAGTTCCATCATGACTGGAACCAATTGCTAGCCGTTATACCACTCGTTCCTCCAAGAGGATTTCTCTTTAAGATCTTTTCAGAAACTTGAAATATAAAAATATTTCTG
Organism: Pinus tabuliformis; assembly: GCA_031772625.1. Classification (NCBI taxonomy): domain Eukaryota; kingdom Viridiplantae; phylum Streptophyta; class Pinopsida; order Pinales; family Pinaceae; genus Pinus; species Pinus tabuliformis. Next base: position 60,168,629 of record CM062813.1, on the reverse strand, counting down.
AGCACTTGTCTTTTCAAACTCATTAAAATAAATGAAAAGAAGTTAACCAAGTATAAGTTCAACCCTTTTCTAGACTGGATGGACTATTTACGAAAAATGAATACTTTAGTCAAGCATGGCTAAAAGGTTCTCCCGGGTATTGTTTTATGCATTTTTGAGCCCAACGGACTAAATTTAGGAAAATGAACCTCTTTGACTTTACTTTTTTGCCTCTCTTTCAAACTCTTTAAACATGAAAAATAAGTTGAGTTATACCTTCGCTAAACTCATAAAACCATTAAACAACATAGGACTCGCCGAGCATAATGAGATTGAAGCACTCCTTCTGAGGGTTTGTTAAAAATACTCAGAAGGATTCATCCGAAGGATGAACTTACAGGTCAAGCATATTCTATCCTCTTCAAGCCTGTGTAAAAATAAAGAGGTACTTGCCAGAAATGGTGGGGAAATTTGGGAAACATAGCATCACACCTTAATTTTGGCAGCGAGTCACTCTTGAACATGACACTCTTTCACCTCCATGATTGATTTGGGTTGGGGAATTGACTTTCCGCTCTATTGATCACACCTTAATGAAAGCCTTCATGATGGGTCTTTGAGTCAATGCTGCCAACTCCATATAAGTGTCACCAATATGTTCAAGAGAAAGTACACCCTTAGTTGACATATGCTACAATAACATAAGCCTTCTTTCATGTTTTTCACCCCTGGGCCAACTCTTAATCATCAACATTCTATCTCAAATCTTGACACCTATTTCATGTCACTGATGGGGGATTGTTATAGATCCATTTGAGCACATCAAATCCCAACATCCAGATCAGTGTTTTAGGGCTCATAAAACCCTAATTTCAGTTGCTTCATGCCCTAAGCAAGTCACCCCTTTGAATGCCTCCTTCCCAGACAGTTTCATGACTTGAAGACATCCAAAAATAGCCTCTAGAGGGACCAACACAGGTAAGCCCTTGTAAAGGCATGTTGCAGAGCAGTTGAGTCCACTGTAAGGGTTCTCTGCAGAGCACTTAGGCTTCCTTTCACCTATGCTGGGCGAGAATGAGTGAAATTCACATAGGGTTTGGTGAATATTCTTATCTTTTGGAGTCATCTAGAAGGCTCCCTCACTTATCAACTCCTATGAGCTCGGAAATGGATGAGGAATGAGTTAAGATGCATCCTATCCTCCCATCCCTTCCTCCATGGAAATAATTCTAAGTATGGAAGGCCATTCAATGCCACCATTTATGACAAAACCTCCTTCATATTCCTATAAATTGACCACTCATGTAAGTCATCAGGGGACTGGATTATGTTGAATTGTAAGGAGATAATGCTACTATGAGATTTGGCTTTGAAGCAAGTATTGTAATGCTACAATTTTGTCATGCTTTTGATGTGATGTGGATGGGATCCAAGCTGGAGGAACGACTTTGAATTAGATACCAATGGTTGTAATTCCTTCTTCTATCTAATAAAGTGTTTGAACCTTTTTCCAATATGTTTGTATTGTTTCATAATGCTTATATGTGTGAATTGTATCTGATTCCTTTCACTTATATTCAATAGATCGTGTGCTTTGATCAATTCTTTATTTTCTGTTGTGTTTGTAGGGTACTTCTCAAGCATATTAGGTATGGGAAGGAGCGATAAGATCGATACAAAGGAGACGAGAGGAAAGAAGAACTACAAGTAAGTCTTCTTATCTTCTCATATTATCTATTGCTTATAGGAAAAGTCAAACACTTTAAACTGTTGTTCTAGATACAACTACTTATCTAGGGAATTAGTATTTATCTGTAGATACCAAATTCTCCAAAAAAAGTTGGCAACTCCACTGGGGAAGATCCTCTTTCCTAGTAGCTTATCCACCTCTTAAGACATCATTGTAGACCTTATTTGTGTTCATAGATTGTAATTCAACTCTTTACATTGAAAAATTTGTCAAAACTATGTCAAACTGCCTCATGAAATAGCTTACTATCACCAGCATAGGCTTGTGAGGGACACAGTGGGTTGCAGAGCACCTTTGCTTAGGGATAGTGCTTTGAAGCACACTGTCTCCCATTCTGGGCTGCACTAATCCTCCTAGAATCAGTTTCCCACCTTTGGAAAGTGTTTTTTCCAACTTTTCTCTGTTTGTTTGTTTGCAAATTGATCAATGAATGTTATGTATCAGAAAATAAGTTTCTATCTCCTGGTCTAGCCCAACTTTGATTTGATTGATTAATGTTTCTTAATGTTTTCTTTTTCATTATCAATCGATAGCCAAAGTTAGAATATAGTTGATTAATCTTCATTTGAGAGAAAGTGTCATAAAGTATTCTCTTCCTTTGAATTAGAACTTTAGTAAAAGTATTTGTTCTTATGAAAGATTGATTGATTGTATGTGCACATTTCCTTTTGTTCATATTCACATTAAGGAAATTGAAAAGAAATACATGCATGTTGCATTAAAAAATTTTGTGTGTGTTCATAGGAATAGTGTAGGGAAACTGCATTTAGATTGTGCACTTTGCTCTTTGGTCGAAAGAAATTTGATTGCTCTATCCCTAAGTAGCTAGGATTTTCATCGTTAAATTGAATGGAAAGAATGCTTATCATGATAGTTGCATTCCTAGGAATTTCAGAATAAATCACGTGGTGAACTAGAAAGACAAATTCCTAAGCAAGATCAACTTAAAATTAACATTAATTTACCTAATGGAGCATTGTCATTAATGAGAAAATTTAGTGGTTCTAGGCTAGAGACGTGTTCTGGCATCGTAAAACAAAGCAGTTATCACTAACTTGTATACAATACATCTCAAATGTGATACCTCATTCCACATACGTGAGTATATCATAGCTCGTCCACATACCTTCGGGTATATAGCGTGGTGTTACAGTACGTAAAGTATATGGGAATGCTCTCACTATGTGGTTTTGCATTAGACAACGCTTATACGAACTGGGCCTCGATGTAGCTTCGGGTATATATGGGAGGACAACTCTAGGTTGCTATCCATCCTTAAGTAACCGAGTCGGCCGCCTTGTACACTATGATACACTGAACACAACGTTTGGGGAGATTGCCTGCCCGTACTTCTTGGTTCGCTAGGAGGCATTCTGCAATTCACAGTTGCTTGGTAAACCATTTGCCTAGTATACCCCTTTTTGTTTATTTCTTTTTTGATAATAAAATAATTAGCAATCGTGGAGGAACATCAAACCTTACCCCATCGTTCGCAGAGAACAGTGAGAAAACTGCCTTTGCCGCTCGAAGCTACACCTATTCGGTCAAAGCGGTCTCTCTTAACTGAGTCTAGTACATCAAGAACTCCTAGTTCTTCATCTGAATTACCCGAATAATCTATTTCAGTAAGTACTGAGACTCCAGTTACTCCAACCATTTTTGGTACATTCATTTCTGAAGAAGAAGTTTCACAATTACCTGAGGACATTAGCACTAATCCTAGTGAAACAGTAACCGAGGTTGTTCAAAGGGAAGTTGATCATCAACTTGAAGTTTCTCAACAAGAAATTACTTCTAAAATTGAATCAATTCAACCAGAAGTTAATCCAAAACCTATCCTAGTTCGAACATAAGTTACATCTGAACCTAAAGTTGTTTAGGAACCTCTTTTTGAAACTGTTGTTCATTTACCCAAACAAATGGACTTCAAATTTGAACATTCAGAAGTTGTTACTTGACCGGAAGACGATCAACCGATTACCCCTCAGACATCAGTAACTACTGAAACTTCAACTTTATCAACACCAAAAATCTTTTATGGACCAGACGGTGAAGTTCTTCCACCAGGTTCAATTACTATAGAGGAAGAATTGGAAGAAGATTCTACACCTGGAACCCCATTCCACTTTGGAGTTAAGCTTTATCTTTACCCTCATACTCCTTATTTTACCACTCCGTTTGATCCTACTTAGTTTCAAGTACCCGTAGATTCTTTAGGATAACTTTTGGGTCAATTAACTATGGCTAAATAATTGTCAACATCCCAGACTATATCATTTAATGTAGCTGCAGAAGAATATTATGTTGCAATCTCTTTGATGTTTTCTACCACACCTGAGTCACACCTATATGGTGAATCGTCCATCCTGGTTGGTTACCAATCTTTATCTGGAACCCACTCAGGGGTTGCTTCTACACCATGGTCATCACCCATGTCCTCAACTGGAATTCTACCTGGTTCTTCTCTAACGGGAATTCAAAAGTTTGATCCTGCATATCAATATCAAGCTGGGCAATCTGGTCGAAAAAGACCTATGTATCCATTAAATACTGGATTGCCACCATATGGAGAGAAATATTCTTATTCACCATATCCTCCTTATTCCGGAGGACCGTCATATGGTAATATCCCACAGTATTCAGGTCAACCTAGAATTAGAGTTTGTCAACGGAAACCAACAATGCCAGTGCAACCAAGGCTTGTGTATCCAACACAACCAATGCAAACTGTGTCAACTATTCCTACTACACCTATTGTTACTACTGTACCATAGTCACAAGTTCAAACTATTGTATCTCAACCGATACAAACTGGTCCTTCTACCTCGCAACCACAAGTTTCAGGTCAAGAAGTTCAAGTTTCTCAGGTTGTTGTTCAACAACCACTTGTTTCCGGGGTTCAACAACAACCTGAGGTTAGTATACCCTTATCTGGACTGACCCAAGCTTACACTGGTATAGTTTATTCTCAACCTGACCAACCTTTCATTGCTGGGCAACAACAACTGTTAAATCAACAACAGTTGTACCAACAACAATAAAAATTGATTCAACAACCATGGCAACCTCAATTTCAACAACCCCAATTCCAACAATTCCAACCCCAATTTGGACTTGCCCAATAGGCTTAACCTAGGTTTGGACAATATCAAGCTTACCAAGGTCCTGGTCAACAAGGATTTGCAGGTTATGGATAACCACAAATTCAACTGGTTATCAACAACCACCTTATGCTGGTTTTTTAAACAACAACCCTACCAAGGTTATCAAATGAAGATGCCCTACGTTGGTATGCAAAGACCTATTGCTCAGGAAATTCCATCATATCTTGGGTATGCTCAACCTGACTTGAATCGATAGTTTCCATTTGTAGCAAATTTATAATTACCAGATTTAAATCGGCTCACTAATGATCCAATCTTATATGCACCTTGGTGGCCGATAATTCTGTATAAGTTACCTTTTGACATTCCAAAATTCAATGGAAATCTCAGAGAAGACCCATCAAATCATGTCATGACCTTTCATTTTTGGTTTTCATCAAACTCCTTAAATGATGATTTGGTTAGAGTCCATCTTTTCCAAAGAACACTTACTGGTTTTTCTGCTAAATGGTACATCGAGTTACCAAGAGCTTATTTCGACAACTTTATGACTTTAGCCACTACATTTTTTACCCAATTTTAGTTACCTATCAGATACGAGACTGGAATAGAACTCCTAAACAACTTTAAATAGGATATTGCTACCCGTATATCAGATCATATTCATGAGTGGCTGCATTGTTGTCGAATGGTTAAGACATATGTTCCTCATTAGCTTTTAGCTGAGTGTTCATAAAATCCATGTTGCCATCAATCATTGAGGATGTGGCAAAAGGTGGAGTTGTCACAAAAGAGCAAGTAATTGCTTGTGCCTAATACTTGGATTTGATTTACACATAATCTGGCACGCTGTTATGAAACCATGATGCTTATGCAATTTTTCACTAGTTACAGGTCGGTGTTATGCCATATTTAGCACATAAAGAACTTGGTTATATCATTCAGAGCGTTCGCAAGATTGTTGAAAAATATTCTCTGTTCATGTCAAATTGGGAATCTGGCATCTTGACCAACTCATCTGATATTTCTTCTATCTTGGGTGACTATCATGTAGTTTATCATTTTCCCAACAGTACATCCAATGACAGTTGCTTCAAAAACTACAATTTTCACCATGTAACATATTTCTCCTCAGACTTCTGTCATGAAGGTGAGGCACTTTGGCTTGCATTTATGTCTATGGTAGGTCCTCAATATCTTGACATGACCAATGAGAATGATCAGATCTATCTATCTATACTAGCTTCCCATCATGACGCCCTGTCTCGAATCAGGAACCCATATTCTCAAAGATCACGAGTCTTTCAAAACAACCATGACAAATTTTATGATCCAATCGCTAAATGGATGAAACAATCTTACTTGGCGAGTCATATTGCATGTAACAAGATTCAGTCCTTGGTGCAAAAGAACACACACTCGCAAGTGGCCTCCGAGGTTTGTTGAAAAATAGTAGTCACCGAAAAGGTAAGCATGTGTGTTGGGTGGTTGTGACACATATTTTTTCCCATAGGCGAGACCTTCTCTCTTGTGTGCAAGTTTTTCAAGTTTTTGTATTTTCTGTTGCACATTGTTTTTTATCTATTTTAATCGCTTGTATCTTTGTGGTTGAAGGCCGGCTACGTTTACGGTGGCATCACTGGAAACTTCATTTCACTTAACCCCGACTATTTAGCGTAGGAGTAGGAGTAGTGTTTTCTTTCTTGCTTGTATTTTCTTTCTAGTTTGCATGTTTGTTTGCTTGCTGAATTCGTTTGGTTTTGGTTTCTTTCCTGCTTGTTGTATTTTCACTTTATTTTGATATTTTTTCTTCACTTGGTTTTATTTTCTTAATATCATGTTATTTTTGGTTTCTCCAATAAGTGTTTCCCTCTACTGAGTTCTGTATTTTGAATGAATATGTGGCTAAGATCCAAGGAGTCTTGTGACACTGCAGCACTTGCCCAGTCCTCTATCCCTCTTCTCTGTGCTTGGTTATAACCTTTGGATGATGAAGTCTTGATGGAAAATACTAGCTGTCTATAAGGGAAGATCTGGTCCAACCATGAACCTATGTCCATACTGAGAAATCCTGTGCCTGTACTCAACCTTCTTCTTTGCATGTTCAATCTCATCCAACTAGTAGAAACAGAGAAGGGGAGAATCTAAATGAGAAAACCTATATCAGAGGTCTTACATGCTTCTCTAAAGGAATAACCTCTTCTACTCTCAATAATTCAGGATCCCTCTTCTGCCCCAAAAATAAATAAGTTCATATGCATGATCCTCTTTTAAAGAATACAAAGGAAAAAGAAGAGAGAGGCTTCTTGCGCAGAGATGTGAGGCATGCAACTCCACCGGGGTACCAACTAAGTTCACTGGTAGTGGAGAAATGTGTGTTTTCTTGCATGAATCTGTCGAGGTACTATCCAGGCTTGTTGGCAGCGTAGCAACACCAGAGATGAAAACTTATACTTTGAAAATTTTAAAATCGCGAGCCAAACTACCCTTCCTAATTTTGAAACACTGTGATCAAGCTGAAATTTGTTGTTTTGTTTGACTGAGTTGGAAAAAGGTGAACCATGTATGTCCATGGGGTAAGTGGGGAAGCTAAAGTAACCCGCACAGTGATTCAATACTCCCTAATAGACCAAGGCCCTATGATGTCAATGGACCAAAACATAGAAGTTGGTATTCAACCAGTGTGTCACCAAGTGTTGTAGTGGCTGCAACACCCTCCAAAATTTTGGCTTGCATCCAATTTTAGAGCCTTCCTTGGTTTTTTCTTTGATGTTTTCAAACACTCGGGCTCATCCCATGAGCTCGTGTTGAGACTTTACACCCTCATAGCTTGAAAATTCACCAGACATCTTTTAGCATGTTTGTCACAATGCCATGCTTACGGTCATGTTCTGGCTATGTTGAAGGTATGTGTTCGTGTGTAGACATTGTTTTCTCTATGTAAGTATCTGTCTCACACACACAAAGTTTAATGCAACGTCATGCAAGTGTTATCACGGTCATTCAATGATCTATCTCAAGTGTTGCATTTGTCGCTCGCACTCATTGGTTAGCCACATTGAACATGTTGTCTTGTTGGTTCTAGGTGTCTTTTCATCGAGTCATGTTGAGTGTGTGTTTGCAAGGTCATGCATGCACAAGTTCACTCACTTACATAATTAGTTATTTTTGCTAAAAATCTATCGACTAGACCACCCGCCAACAACCAGAACTCTTATGAGCTACAATACGCAGTCTCATCCCTCACTAATCATGTACTACTACCCATAATTGCGCAGAGCTTAAGGTTTCCTCCCAAACAGTCTGCATTGTGCTATCTTGAAATTGATCTGACTGGCTGTCGCCCAAAACAACACAAAAGTTTCTCAGAAAGTTATCTCAATCTGTGTTGCTCGCAAGCAAATCTATCAAGCTTCATGTTGGTCAACCAAAGAGTTTGATTTGGTAGTGACCCTGGGCTTCATTCCTCCATAAACTTGCGAAGAAGCTGCCAACATGCCCTAATCTACTGACTGAAGAAATTGCACAAAAATGAAGGACAGGAACACGCTACGTGTCACTCCACAATCCCCAAAATTTGCGCAGTTAGGTCAACTAGTCCCCCTATCAGCTGACCTCCTGCTCCTTTTGAAAACTATGCGGTTTCCTTGGATTGTCCTCCCGCTTCCCAACACCCCACTCAACCCGGAAAATGTGTAGGCATGTCCTGCAAGCCAGCCTCCTAGTTATGCGTAGTTTTGGTCAACAAGCTCCTCCAACCTGCTGCCAGCCTCCCCAAATAATCTGTGCAATTTTCACTGCCAGTGTCCTCCATGATGCCTACACTACCTCCCTAGAAATTTTGCACAGTTCTACCTTCCAGCCGAGCTAGATCCCGCATATGGTCATTGCTGTTCTAGACTTCTCATCTCAGCGTCCTAGTGACCTTTGTGCAATTTTCCTTGATAATGCCCCGAAGCCTGCATCCTGGCCTGAAATGTGCTTTGTGTAGTTTCAAATCCTTTTCCGCTCTTCCGGTCACCTGCACCCAAAAATGAAAGATGATGCCTCATGGTAGACTAGGAGATTTATGGATTTTGTGTCATCTCGTCATGAGTGATTACAGATACATGTACATGGATGAGACATGGCATGATGAAGAACGAGATGAACAAGGAGCACATGCTAGAAGACTTGTTCCTAAGTGAATGAACACATGAAGCATGCCAAGTACCAACAAAGGAGATACATGCACGTGTGACATCAAGCGAACACCAAGACCATCAAAGACTCCACCACACCTTTCCATGCAAAGTTGAAGCTATGATACACCAAGATCACACTCATCACTTAGTAGCACCGCAACTCGACATGTACACCACCATCAGCATGAACATACCAACACTATCGTGTCGAGTCATGTCATGATTCATCTCGGCCACATCACTACTGTGGGCCATACTGTTGTAATAAATGTAATGTAACATGGAAGTCCAAGAGACTGTAAAGTCTAAGAGTCATGTAAGTGAAACAGTCATGAGGGAAGTCGAATAGTCAAAAGGGTCAGTTTCACCCTTGGCTATATATTCCCCTCATTTGTACATGCAACAAAACTTTTCACCTTGGCTCCTCCCACATAGCCTTGAGAGTTTGTAGTATTTTCTTTGATTAGAGAGCAGTGGCTCCAACACCTCGCTATTAGGGTTAGTGATGTAATGGTGTATGTATGTGTATTGGAAATTTCACTTAATTCAAAATCCTATTAACATGCCAACACATTTTCACACATGTATTGTATTTGTTTGTAAGGCTATTATTTGGATGCTTGTAATGCATGTTATTTTAACTTGTATTAAGACAATTGAAATATTTTGATTTTTTTAGTACATACATTGTTGGCAATGTGTTGTATCAGTTGTTAACGTTGTCTCGCTCGTGTGGACTATTCTGCTAGACACTCGACAGATTCATTCTGATAAACTTGTTATAATGATCGTCACACTCATGTGGACTATTCCACTGGGTGTTGTACGTGCTATCTATTAACCTTGTGTTTTTTACTGCTGCATCAATGTGGAATACTTTGCCGGAAGCTGTGCATGTCCTATTGTGTTGCGTGTATCTAACAGAGTTGGGACTATTCCCTTTCTACTTGAGACTCACTCTCACCCTCTCCCTTTGCAGTGAAAGAAACATGATGCAAGCGACACTAAGCACTCACCAGGCACGTGAATATTGTTGTTCGAAGACTAAGAAAACCACTCTCATGTGATGAAAAGCAAGTGATAAGGCATATATTTAAGATAATGGCAATGAGCCATCATACTGAATGGGACTCCTACTCCAAATGGTGTGAGGTCTAGTTGGGAATTCATACCGAGGAGATCCCTTGAATGTTGGTGGGTCCAACACCGTTAACATATCATTTGATTCCTTCCAGAGCGCTTCTTTCCCATATGCTGAAAACCTCTTGGAATCCATGGCATCATGTAGGTCATGATCAAGGTCACCCTAAACATAGTTCCTTTTCTTGTGTAGAGCTCATTAAAAAATGAAGCAGGTCACCCAGGGCATAATTCTTTTACTGTGTCAAGCTTGTTAAAAAATCAAATAGGTCACCTGGAGTATATTTTTTTACTTGTTTCAAGCTCACATAACAATCAAACAAATCCGTGAACATAGTTCTTTTTCTGTGTCAGCTTCATTTCATCCTCACATGATCCTCTTCCTTCCTTCCTGGTGAACATATTACTATCAGTAACCAACAATCTACCTAGTTCCATGGGAAGAGTTGGTGGACTAAACAAAGTTGGGGGGCCATGCCTCTACCGTTATGCTAGAGGCACCATACTTATCTCAAGCATAGTTTTCTTTGTTTCAAGTTTGTGTAAAAATGAAATCACTCTCAAGCATAGTTTTTCCTTTGTTTCAAGCATGTGTAAAAATGAAACCACTTTCAAGCAAAGTTTTTCCTTTGTTTCAAGCTTACGTAAAATGAAACCACTCTCAAGCATAATTTTTCCTTTGTTTCAAGATTGTATAAAAATGAAACTTATTCTCATGATTGTCATTTTTTATCAGCTTGTTTCTATCAAATGAGGCTTGGTTTTCTCATACCATTGTCCATAATTTGTTTGGATGATCATTTTCTCTCACTTGGTGTTTTCACCCTTTCCCGAGGAACCACTACCATGAGTGGTCTTATTAGCCTACCTCTTCACCTTTATATGTTTTGAGCAGTTCCATCATGACTGGAACCAATTGCTAGCCTTTATACCACTCGTTCCTCTAAGAGGATTTCTCTTTAAGATCATTTCAGAAACTTGAAATATAAAAATATTTCTGAGCACTTGTCTTTTCAAACTCATTAAAATAAATGAAAAGAAGTTAACCAAGTATAAGTTCAACCCTTTTCTAGACTGGATGGACTATTTACGAAAAATGAATACTTTAGTCAAGCATGGCTAAAAGGTTCTCCCGGGTATTGTTTTATGCATTTTTGAGCCCAACGGACTAAATTTAGGAAAATGAACCTCTTTGACTTTACTTTTTTGCCTCTCTTTCAAACTCTTTAAACATGAAAAATAAGTTGAGTTATACCTTCGCTAAACTCATAAAACCATTAAACAACATAGGACTCGCCGAGCATAATGAGATTGAAGCACTCCTTCTGAGGGTTTGTTAAAAATACTCAGAAGGATTCATCCGAAGGATGAACTTACAGGTCAAGCATATTCTATCCTCTTCAAGCCTGTGTAAAAATAAAGAGGTACTTGCCAGAAATGGTGGGGAAATTTGGGAAACATAGCATCACACCTTAATTTTGGCAGCGAGTCACTCTTGAACATGACACTCTTTCACCTCCATGATTGATTTGGGTTGGGGAATTGACTTTCCTCTCTATTGATCACACCTTAATGAAAGCCTTCATGATGGGTCTTTGAGTCAATGCTGCCAACTCCATATAAGTGTCACCAATATGTTCAAGAGAAAGTACACCCTTAGTTGACATATGCTACAATACCATAAGCCTTCTTGCATGTTTTTCGCCCCTGGGCCAACTCTTAATCATCAACATTCTATCTCAAATCTTGACACCTATTTCATGTCACTGATGGGGGATTGTTATAGATCCATTTGGGCACATCAAATCCCAACATCCAGATCAGTGTTTTAGGGCTCATAAAACCCTAATTTCAGTTGCTTCATGCCCTAAGCAAGTCACCCCTTTGAATGCCTCCTTCCCAGACAGTTTCATGACTTGAAGACATCCAAAAATAGCCTCTAGAGGGACCAGCACAGGTAAGCCCTTGTAAAGGCGTGTTGCAGAGCAGTTGAGTCCACTATAAGGGTTCTCTGCAGAGCACTTAGGCTTCCTTTCACCTATGCTGGGCGAGAATGAGTGAAATTCACATAGGGTTTGGTGAATATTCTTATCTTTTGGAGTCATCTAGAAGGCTCCCTCACTTATAAACTCCTATGAGCTCGGAAATGGATGAGGAATGAGTTAAGATGCATCCTATCCTCCCATCCCTTCCTCCATGGAAATAATTCTAAGTATGGAAGGCCATTCAATGCCACCATTTATGATAAAACCTCCTTCATATTCCTATAAATTGACCACTCATGTAAGTCATCAGGGGGCTGGATTATGTTGAATTGTAAGGAGATAATGCTACTATGAGATTTGGCTTTGAAGCAAGTATTGTAATGGTACAAGTTTGTCATGCTTTTGATGTGATGTGGACGGGATCCAAGCTGGAGGAACGACTTTGAATTAGATACCAATGGTTGTAATTCCTTCTTCTATCTAATAAAGTGTTTGAACCTTTTTCCAATATGTTTGTATTGTTTCATAATGCTTATATGTGTGAACTGTATCTGATTCCTTTCACTTATATTCAATAGATCGTGTGCTTTGATCAATTCTTTATTTTCTGTTGTGTTTGTAGGGTACTTCTCAAGCATATTAGGTATGGGAAGGAGTGATAAGATTGATACAAGGGAGACGAGAGGAAAGAAGAACTACAAGTAAGTCTTCTTATCTTCTCATTTTATCTATTGCTTATAGGAAAAGTCAAACACTTTAAACTGTTGTTCTAGATATAACTACTTATCTAGGGAATTAGTATTTATCTGTAGATACCAAATTCTCCAAAAAAAGTTGGCAACTCCACTGGGGAAGATCCTCTTTCCTAGTAGCTTATCCACCTCTTAAGACATCATTGTAGACCTTATTTGTGTTCATAGATTGTAATTCAACTCTTTACATTGAAAAATTTGTCAAAACTATGTCAAATTGCCTCGTGAAATAGCTTACTGTCACCAGCATAGGCTTGTGAGGGACACAGTGGGTTGCAGAGCACCTTTGCTTAGGGATAGTGCTTTGAAGCACACTGTCTCCCATTCTGGGCTGCACTAATCCTCCTAGGATCTGTTTCCCACCTTTGGAAAGTGTTTTTTCCAACTTTTCTCTGTTTGTTTGTTTGCAAATTGATCAATGAATGTTATGTATCAGAAAATAAGTTTCTATCTCCTGGTCTAGCCCAACTTTGATTTGATTGATTAATGTTTCTTAATGTTTTCTTTTTCATTATCGATCGATAGCCAAAGTTAGAATATTGTTGATTAATCTTCATTTGAAAGAAAGTGTCGTAAAGTATTCTCTTCCTTTGAATTAGAACTTTAGTAAAAGTATTCGTTCTTACGAAAGATTGATTGATTGTATGTGCACATTTCCTTTTGTTCATATTCACATTAAGGAAATTGAAAAGAAATACATGCATGTTGCATTAAAAAAGTTTGTGTGTGTTCATAGGAATAGTGTAGGGAAACTGCATTTAGATTGTGCGCTTTGCTCTTTGGTCGAAAGAAATTTGATTGCTCTATCCCTAAGTAGCTAGGATTTTCATCATTAAATTGAATGGAAAGAATGCTTATCATGATAGTTGAATTCCTAGGAATTTCAGAATACATCACGTGGTGAACTAGAAAGACAAATTCCTAAGCAAGATCAACTTAAAATTAACATCAATTTACCTAATGGAGCATTGTCATTAATGAGAACATTTAGTGGTTCTAGGCTAGAGACGTGTTCTGGAATCGTAAAACAAAGCAGTTATCACTAACTTGTATACAATACATCTCAAATGTGATACCTCATTCCACATACGTGAGTATATCATAGCTCGTCCACGTACCTTCGGGTATATAGGGCGGTGTTATAGTACGTAAAGTATATGGGAATGCTCTCACTATGTGGTTTTGCATTAGACAACGCTTATACGAACTGGGCCTCGATGTAGCTTCGGGTATATATGGGAGGACAAATCTAGGTTGCTATCCATCCTTAAGTAACCGAGTCGGCCGCCTTGTACACTATGATACACTGAACACAACGTTTGGGGAGATTGCCTGCCCGTACTTCTTGGTTCGCTAGGAGGTATTCTGCAATTCACAGCTGCTTGGTAAACCCTTTGCCTAGTATACCCCTTTTTGTTTATTTCTTTTTTGATATTAAAATAATTAGCAATCGTGGAGGAACATCAAACCTTACCCCATCGTTCGTATAGAACAGTGAGAAAACTGCCTTTGCCGCTCGAAGCTACACCTATTCGGTCAAAGCGGTCTTGCTTAACTGAGTCTAGTACATCAAGAACTCCTAGTTCTTCATCTGAATTACCCGAATAATCTATTTTAGTAAGTACTGAGACTCTAGTTACTCCAACCATTTTTGGTACATTCATTTCGAAAGAAGAAGTTTCACAATTACCTGAGGACATTAGCACCAATCCTAGTGAAACAGTAACCGAGGTTGTTCAACAAGAAGTTGATCATCAACTTGAAGTTTCTCAACAAGAAATTACTTCTAAAATTGAATCAATTCAACCAGAAGTTAATCCAAAACCTATCCTAGTTCGAACATAAGTTGCATCTGAACCTAAAGTTGTTTAGGAACCTCTTTTTGAAACTGTTGTTCATTTACCCAAACAAATGGACTTCAAATTTGAACATTCAAAAGTTGTTACTTGACCGGAAGACGATCAACCGATTACCCCTCAGACATCAGTAACTACTGAAACTTCAACTTTATCAACACCAAAAATCTTTTATGGACCAGACGGTGAAGTTCTTCCACCAGGTTCAATTACTATAGAGGAAGAATTGGAAGAAGATTCTACACCTGGAACCCCATTCCACTTTGGAGTTAAGCTTTATCTTTACCCTCATACTCCTTATTTTACCACTCCGTTTGATCCTACTTATTTTCAAGTACCCGTAGATTCTTTAGGATAACTTTTGGGTCAATTAACTATGGCTAAATAATTGTCAACATCCCAGACTATACCATTTAATGTAGCTGCAGAAGAATATTATGTTGCAATCTCTTTGATGTTTTCTACCACACCTGAGTCACACCTATATGGTGAATCGTCCATCTCGGTTGGTTACCAATCTTTATCTGGAACCCACTCAGGGGTTGCTTCTACACCATGGTCATCACCCATGTCCTCAACTAGAATTCTACCTGGTTCTTCTCTAACGGGAATTCAAAAGTTTGATCCTGCATATCAATATCAAGCTGGGCAATCTGGTCGAAAAAGACCTATGTATCCATTAAATACTGGATTGCCACCATATGGAGAGAAATATTCTTATTCACCATATCCTCCTTATTCCGGAGGACCGTCATATGGTAATATCCCACAGTATTCAGGTCAACCTAGAATTAGAGTTTGTCAATGGAAACCAACAATGCCAGTTCAACCAAGGCTTGTGTATCCAACACAACCAATGCAAACTGTGTCAACTATTCCTACTACACCTGTTGTTACTACTGTACCATAGTCACAAGTTCAAACTATTGTATCTCAACCGATACAAACTAGTCCTTCTACCTCGCAACCACAAGTTTCAGGTCAAGAAGTTCAAGTTTCTCAGGTTGTTGTACAACAACCACTTGTTTCCGGGGTTCAACAACAACCTCAGGTTAGTATACCCTTATCTGGACTGACCCAAGCTTACACTGGTATAGTTTATTCACAACCTGACCAACCTTTCATTGCTGGGCAACAACAACTGTTAAATCAACAACAGTTGTACCAACAACAACAAAAATTGATTCAACAACCATGGAAACCTCAATTTCAACAACCCCAATTCCAACAATTCCAACCCCAATTTGGACTTGCCCAATAGGCTTAACCTAGGTTTGAACAATATCAAGCTTACCAAGGTCCTGATCAACAAGGATTTGCAGGTTATGGATAACCACAAATTCAAACTGGTTATCAACAACCACCTTATGCTAGTTTTTTAAACAACAACCCTACCAAGGTTATCAAATGAAGATGTCCTACGTTGGTATGCAAAGACCTATTGCTCAGGAAATTCCATCATATCTTGGGTATGCTCAACCTGACTTGAATCGATAGTTTCTATTTGTAGCAACTTTATAATTACCAGATTTAAATCGGCTCACTAATGATCCAATCTTATATGCACCTTGGTGGCCGATAATTCTGTATAAGTTACCTTTTGACATTCCAAAATTCAATGGAAATCTCAGAGAAGACCCATCAAATCATGTCATGACCTTTCATTTGTGGTTTTCATCAAACTCCTTAAATGATGATTTGGTTAGACTCCATCTTTTCCAAAGAACACTTACTGGTTTTGCTGCTAAATGGTACATCGAGTTACCAAGATCTTATTTCGACAACTTTATGACTTTAGCCACTACATTTTTTACCCACTTTTAGTTACCTATCAGATACGAGACTGGAACAGAACTCCTAAACAACTTTAAATAGGATATTGCTACCCGTATATCAGATCATATTCATTAGTGGCTGCATTGTTGTCGAATGGTTAAGACATATGTTCCTGATTAGCTTTTAGCTGAGTGTTCATAAAATCCTTGTTGCCATCAATCATTGAGGATGTGGAAAAAGGTGGAGTTGTCACAAAAGAGCAAGTAATTGCTTGTGCCTAATACTTGGATTTGATTTACACATAATCTGGCATGCTGTTATGAAACCATGATGCTTATGCAATTTTTCACTAGTTACAGGTGGGTGTTATGCCATATTTAGCACATAAAGAACTTGGTTCTATCATTCAGAGCGTTCGCAAGATTGTTCAAAAATATTCTCTGTTCATGTCAAATTGGGAAGCTGGCATCTTGACCAACTCATTTGATATTTCTTCTATCTTGGGTGACTATCATGTAGTTTATCATTTTCCCAACAGTACATCCAATGACAGTTGCTTGACAAACTACAATTTTCACCATGTAACATATTTCTCCTCAGACTTCTGTCATGAAGGTGAGGCACTTTGGCTTGCATTTATGTCTATGGTAGGTCCTCACTATCTTGACATGACCAATGAGAATGATCAGATCTATCTATCTATACTAGCTTCCCATCATGATGCCCTCTCCCGAATCAGGAACCTATCTTCTCAAAGATCACGAGTCTTTCAAAACAACCATGACATATTTTATGATCCAATCGCTAAATGGATGAAATAATCTTACTTGGCGAGTCATATTGCATGTAACAAGATTCAGTCCTTGGTGCAAAAGAACACACACTCGCAAGTGGCCTCCGAGGTTTGTTGAAAAATAGTAGTCACCGAAAAGGTAAGCATGTGTGTTGGGTGGTTGTGACACATATTTTTTCCCATAGGCGAGACCTTCTCTCTTGTGTGCAAGTTTGTCAAGTTTTTGTATTTTCTGTTGCACATTGTCTTTTATCTGTTTTAATTGCTTGTATCTTTGTGGTTGAAGGCCGACTACGTTTATGGTGGCATCACTGGAAATTTCATTTCACATAACTCCGACTATTTAGCGTAGGAGTAGGAGTAGTGTTTTCTTTCTTGCTTGTATTTTCTTTCTAGTTTGCATGTTTGTTTGCTTGCTGAATTGGTTTGGTTTGTTTTCTTTCCTGCTTGTTGTATTTTCACTTTATTTTGATATTTTTTCTTCACTTGGTTTTATTTTCTTAATATCATGTTATTTTTGGTTTCTCTAATAAGTGTTTCCCTCTACTGAGTTCTGTATTTTGAATGAATATGTGGCTAAGATCCAAGGAGTCTTGTGACACTGCAGCACTTGTCCAGTCCTCTATCCCTCTTCTCTGTGCTTGGTTATAATCTTTGGATGATGAAGTCTTGATGGAAAATACTAGTTGTCTATAAGGGAAGATCTAGTCCAACCATGAACCTATGTCCATACTGAGAAATCTTGTGCCTGTACTCAACCTTCTGCTTTGCGTGTTCAAGCTCATCCAACTAGTAGAAACAGAGAAGGGGAGAATCTAAATGAGAAAACCTATATTAGAGGTCTTACATGCTTCTCTAAAGGAATAACCTCTTCTACTCTCAATAATTCGGGATCCCTCTTCTGCCCCAAAAATAAATAAGTTCATATGCATGATCCTCTTTTAAAGAATACAAAGGAAAAAGAAGAGAGAGGCTTCTTGCACAGAGATGTGAGGCATGCAACTCCACCGGGGTACTGACTAAGTTCACTGGTAGTGGAGAAATGTGTGTTTTCTTGCATGAATCTGTCGAGGTACTATCCAGGCTTGTTGGCAGCGGAGCAACACTAGAGATGAAAACTTATACTTTCAAAATTTTAAAATCGCGAGCCAAACTACCCTTCCTATATTTGAAACACTGTGATCAAGCTGAAATTTGTTGTTTTGTTTTACTGAGTTGGAAAAAGGTGAACCATGTATGTCCATGGGGTAAGTGGGTAACCTAAAGTAACCCGCACAGTGATTCAATACTTCCTAATAGACCAAGGCCCTATGATGTCAATGGACCAAAACATAGAAGTTGGTATTCAACCAGTGTGTCACCAAGTGTTGTAGTGGCTGCAACACCCTCCAAAATTTTGGCTTGCATCCAATTTTAGAGCCTTCCTTGGTTTTTTCTTTGATGTTTGCAAACACTCAGTCTCATCCCATGAGCTTGTGTTGAGACTTTACACCCTCCTAGCTTGAACATTCACCAGACATCTTTTAGCATGTTTGTCACAATGCCATGCTTACGGTCATGTTCTGGCTATGTTGAAGGTATGTGTTCGTATGTACACATTGTTTTCTCTATGTAAGTATCTGTCTCACACACACAAATTTTAATGCAACGTCATGCAAGTGTTATCACGGTCATTCAATGATCTATCTCAAGTGTTGCATTTGTCACTCGCACTCGTTGGTTAGCCACATTGAACATGTTGTCTTGTTGGTTCTAGGTGTCTTTTCATCGAGTCAGGTTGAGTGTGTGTTTGCAAGGTCATGCATGCACAAGTTCACTCACTTACATAATTAGTTATTTTTGCTAAAAATCTATCGACTAGACCACCCGCCAACAACCAGAACTCTTATGAGCTACAATACGCAGTCTCAGCCCTCGCTAATCATGTACTACTACCCATAATTGTGCAGAGCTTAAGGTTTCCTCCCAAACAGTCTGCATTGTGCTATCTTGGAATTGATCTGACTGGCTGTCGCCCAAAACAACACAAAATTTTCTCAGCAAGTTATCTCAATCTGTGCTGCTCGCAAGCAAATCTATCAAGCTTCATGTTGGTCAACCAAAGAGTTTGACTTGGTAGTGACCCTGGGCTTCATTCCTCCATAAACTTGCGAAGAAGCTGCCAACATGCCCTAATCTACTGACTGAAGAAATTTCACAAAAATGAAGGACAGGAACACGCTACGTGTCACTCCACAATCCCCAAAATTTGCGCAGTTAGGTCAACTAGTCCCCCTATCAGCCGACGTCCTGCTCCTTTTGAAAACTATGCGGTTTTCTTGGACTGTTCTCCCGCTTCCCAACACCCCGCTCAACCCAGAAAATGTGTAGGCATGTCCTGCAAGCCAACCTCCTAGTTATGCGTAGTTTTGGTCAACAAGCTCCTGCAACCTGCTGCCAGCCTCCCCAAATAATCTGTGCAATTTTCACTGCCAGTGTCCTCCATGCTGCCTACACTACCTCCCTAGAAATTTTGCACAGTTCTACCTTCCAGCCGAGCTAGATCCCGCATATGGTCACTGTTGTTCTAGACTTCTCATCTCAGCGTCCGAGTGACCTTTGTGCAAATTTCCTTGATAATGCCTCGAAGCCTGCATCCTGGCCTAAAATGTGCTTTGTGTAGTTTCAAATCCTTTTCCACTCTTCCGGTCACCTACACCCAAAAATGAAAGATGATGCCTCATGGTAGACTAGGAGATTTATGGATTTTGTGTCATCTCGTCATGAGTGATTACAGATACATGTACATGGATGAGACATGGCATGATGAAGAACGAGATGAACAAGGAGCACATGCTAGAAGACTTGTTCCTAAATGAATGAACACATGAAGCATGCCAAGTACCAATGAAGGAGATACATGCACGTGTGACATCAAGCGAACACCAAGACCATCAAAGACTCCACCACACCTTTCCATGCAAAGTTGAAGCTATGATACACCAAGATCACACTCATCACTTAGTAGCACTGCAACTCGACATGTACACCACCATCAGCATGAACATACCAACACTATCGTGTCGAGTCATGTCATGATTCATCTCGGCCACATCACTACTGTGGGCCATACTGTTGTAATAAATGTAATGTAACGTGGAAGTCCAAGAGACTGTAAAGTCTAAGATTCATGTAAGTCAAACAGTCATGAGGAAAGTCGAATAGTCAAAAGGGTCAGTTTCACCCTTGGCTATATATGCCCCTCATTTGTACATGCAACAAACCTTTTCACCTTGGCTCCTCCCACATAGCCTTGAGAGTTTGTAGTATTTTCTTTGATTAGAGAGCAGTGGCTCCAACACCTCACTATTAGGGTTAGTGATGTAATGGTGTATGTATGTGTCTTGGAAATTTCACTTAATTCAAAACCCTGTTAACATGCCAACATATTTTCACACATGTATTGTATTTGTTTGTAAGGCTATTATTTGGATGCTTGTAATGCATGTTATTTTAACTTGTATTAAGACAATTGAAATATTTTGATTTTTTTAGTACAAACATTGTTGGCAATGTGTTGTATCAGTTGTTAACGTTGTCTCGCTCGTGTGGACTATTCTGTTGGACACTCGACAGATTCATTCTCATAAACTTGTTATAATGATCGTCACACTCATGTGGACTATTCCACTGGGTGTTGTATGTGCTATCTATTAACCTTGTGTTTTTTACTGCTGCATCAATGTGGACTACTTTGCCGGAATCTGTGCATGTCCTATTGTGTTGCGTGTATCTAACAGAGTTGGGACTATTCCCTTTCGACTTGAGACTCACTCTCACCCTCTCCCTTTGCAATGAAAGAAACATGATGCAAGCAACACTAAGCACTCACCAGGCACGTGAATATTGTTGTTCGAAGACTAAGAAAGCCACTCTCATGTGATGAAAAGCAAGTGATAAGGCATATATTTAAGATAATGGCAATGAGCCATCATACCGAATGCGACTCCTACTCCAAATGGTGTGAGGTCTAGTTGGGAATTCATATCGAGGAGATCCCTTTAATGTTGGTGGGTCCAACACCGTTAACATATCATTTGATTCCTTCCAGAGCGCTTCTTTCCCATATGCTGAAAACCTCTTGGAATCCATGGAATCATGTAGGTCATGATCAAGGTCACCCTAAGCATAGTTCCTTTTCTTGTGTAGAGCTCGTTAAAAAATGAAGCAGGTCACCCAGGGCATAATTCTTTTACTGTGTCAAGCTTGTTAAAAAATGAAATAGGTCACCTGGAGTATATTTTTTTACTTGTTTCAAGCTCACATAACAATCAAACAAATCCGTGAACATAGTTCTTTTTCTGTGTCAGCTTCATTTCATCCTCACATGATCCTCTTCCTTCCTTCCTGGTGAACATATTACTATCAGTAACCAACAATCTATCTAGTTCCATGGGAAGAGTTGGTGGACTAAACAAAGTTGGGGGGCCATGCCTCTACCGTTATGCTAGAGGCACCATACTTATCTCAAGCATAGTTTTCTTTGTTTCAAGTTTGTGTAAAAATGAAATCACTCTCAAGCATAGTTTTTCGTTTTGTTTCAAGCATGTGTAAAAATGAAACCACTTTCAAGCAAAGTTTTTTCTTTGTTTCAAGCTTACGTAAAATGAAACCACTCTCAAGCATAATTTTTCCTTTGTTTCAAGATTGTATAAAAATGAAACTTATTCTCATGATTGTCATTTTTTATCAGCTTGTTTCTATTAAATGAGGCTTGGTTTTCTCATACCATTGTCCATAATTTGTTTGGATGATCATTTTCTCTCACTTGGTGTTTTCACCCTTTCCCGAGGAACCACTACCATGAGTGGTCTTATTAGCCTACCTCTTCACCTTTATATGTTTTGAGCAGTTCCATCATGACTGGAACCAATTGCTAGCCTTTATACCACTCGTTCCTCCAGGAGGATATCTCTTTAAGATCTTTTCAGAAACTTGAAATATAAAAATATTTCTGAGCACTTGTCTTTTCAAACTCATTAAAATAAATGAAAAGAAGTTAACCAAGTATAAGTTCAACCCTTTTCTAGACTGGATGGACTATTTACGAAAAATGAATACTTTAGTCAAGCATGGCTAAAAGGTTCTCCCGGGTATTGTTTTATGCATTTTTGAGCCCAACGGACTAAATTTAGGAAAATGAACCTCTTTGACTTTACTTTTTTGCCTCTCTTTCAAACTCTTTAAACATGAAAAATAAGTTGAGTTATACCTTTGCTAAACTCATAAAACCATTAAACAACATAGGACTCGCCGAGCATAATGAGATTGAAGCACTCCTTCTGAGGGTTTGTTAAAAATACTCAGAAGGATTCATCCGAAGGATGAACTTACAGGTCAAGCATATTCTATCCTCTTCAAGCCTGTGTAAAAATAAAGAGGTACTTGCCAGAAATGGTGGGGAAATTTGGGAAACATAGCATCACACCTTAATTTTGGCAGCGAGTCACTCTTGAACATGACACTCTTTCACCTCCATGATTGATTTGGGTTGGGGAATTGACTTTCCTCTCTATTGATCACACCTTAATGAAAGCCTTCATGATGGGTATTTGAGTCAATGCTTCCAACTCCATATAAGTGTCACCAATATGTTCAAGAGAAAGTACACCCTTAGTTGACATCTGCTACAATACCATAATCCTTCTTTCATGTTTTTCGCCCCTGGGCCAACTCTTAATCATCCACATTCTATCTCAAATCTTGACACCTATTTCATGTCACTGATGGGGGATTGTTATAGATCCATTTTGGCACATCAAATCCAAACATCCAAATCAGTGTTTTAGGGCTCATAAAACCCTAATTTCAGTTGCTTCATGCCCTAAGCAAGTCACCCCTTTGAATGCCTCCTTCCCAGACAGTTTCATGGCTTGAAGAAATCCAAAAATAACCTCTAGAGGGACCAGCACAGGTAAGCCCTTGTAAAGGCATGTTGCAGAGCAGTTGAGTCCACTGTAAGGGTTCTCTGCAGAGCACTTAGGCTTCCTTTCACCTACGCTGGGCGAGAATGAGTGAAATTCACATAGGGTTTGGTGAATATTCTTATCTTTTGGAGTCATCTAGAAGGCTCCCTCACTTATCAACTCCTATGAGCTCGAAAATGGACGAGGAATGAGTTAAGATGCATCCTATCCTCCCATCCCTTCCTCCATGGAAATAATTCTAAGTATGGAAGGCCATTCAATGCCACCATTTATGACAAAACCTCCTTCATATTCCTATAAATTGACCACTCATGCAAGTGATCAGGGGGCTGGATTATGTTGAATTGTAAGGAGATAATGCTACTATGAGATTTGGCTTTGAAGCAAGTATTGTAATGGTACAAGTTTGTCATGCTTTTGATGTGATGTGGATGGGATCCAAGCTGGAGGAACGATTTTGAATTAGATACCAATGGTTGTAATTCCTTCTTCTATCTAATAAAGTGTTTGAACCTTTTTCCAATATGTTTGTATTGTTTCATAATGCTTATATGTGTGAATTGTATCTGATTCCTTTCACTTATATTCAATAGATCGTGTGCTTTGATCAATTCTTTATTTTCTGTTGTGTTTGTAGGGTACTTCTCAAGCATATTAGGTATGGGAAGGAGCGATAAGATGGATACAAGGGAGACGAGAGGAAAGAAGAACTACAAGTAAGTCTTCTTATCTTCTCATATTATCTATTGCTTATAGGAAAAGTCAAACACTTTAAATTGTTGTTCTAGATACAACTACTTATCTAGGGAATTAGTATTTATCTGTAGATACCAAATTCTCCAAAAAAAGTTGGCAACTCCACTGGGGAAGATCCTCTTTCCTAGTAGCTTATCCACCTCTTAAGACATCATTGTAGACCTTATTTGTGTTCATAGATTGTAATTCAACTCTTTACATTGAAAAATTTGTCAAAACTATGTCAAATTGCCTCTTGAAATAGCTTACTGTCACCAGCATAGGCTTGTGAGGGACACAATGGGTTGCAGAGCACCTTGGCTTAGGGATAGTGCTTTGAAGCACACTGTCTCCCATTCTGGGCTGCACTAATCCTCCTAGGATCAGTTTCCCACCTTTGGAAAGTGTTTTTTCCAACTTTTCTCTGTTTGTTTGTTTGCAAATTGATCAATGAATGTTATGTATCAGAAAATAAGTTTCTATCTCCTGGTCTAGCCCAACTTTGATTTGATTGATTAATGTTTCTTAATGTTTTCTTTTTCATTATCGATCGATAGCCAAAGTTAGAATATAGTTGATTAATCTTCATTTGAAAGAAAGTGTTGTAAAGTATTCTCTTCCTTTGAATTAGAACTTTAGTAAAAGTATTCATTCTTATGAAAGATTGATTGATTGTATGTGCACATTTCCTTTTTTTCATATTCACATTAAGGAAATTGAAAAGAAATACATGCATGTTGCATTAAAAAAGTTTGTGTGTGTTCATAGGAATAGTGTAGGGAAACTGCATTTAGATTGTGCGCTTTGCTCTTTGTTCGAAAGAAATTTGATTGCTCTATCCCTAAGTAGCTAGGATTTTCATCGTTAAATTGAATGGAAAGAATGCTTATCATGATAGTTGCATTCCTAGGAATTTCAGAATACATCACGTGGTGAACTAGAAAGACAAATTCCTAAGCAAGATCAACTTAAAATTAACATCAATTTACCTAATGGAGCATTGTCATTAATGAGAACATTTAGTGGTTCTAGGCTAGAGACGTGTTCTGGCATCGTAAAACAGAGCAGTTATCACTAACTTGTATACAATACATCTCAAATGTGATACCTCATTCCACATAGGTGAGTATATCATAGCTCGTCCACGTACCTTCGGGTATATAGGGCGGTGTTACAGTACGTAAAGTATATGGGAATGCTCTCACTATGTGGTTTTGCATTAGACAACGCTTATACGAACTGGGTCTCGATGTAGCTTCGGGTATATATGGGAGGACAACTCTAGGTTGCTATCCATCCTTAAGTAACCGAGTCGGACGCCTTGTACACTATGATACACTGAACACAATGTTTAGGGAGATTGCCTGCCCGTACTTCTTGGTTCGCTAGGAGGTATTCTGCAATTCACAGTTGCTTGGTAAACCCTTTGCCTAGTGTACCCCTTTTTGTTTATTTCTTTTTTGATAATAAAATAATTAGCAATCGTGGAGGAACATCAAACCTTACCCCATCGTTCGCAGAGAACAGTGAGAAAACCGCCTTTGCTGCTCGAAGCTACACCTATTCGGTCAAAGCGGTCTCGCTTAACTGAGTCTAGTACATCAAGAACTCCTAGTTCTTCATCTGAATTACCCGAATAATCTATTTCAGTAAGTACTAAGACTCCAGTTACTCCAACCATTTTTGCTACATTCATTTCTGAAGAAGAAGTTTCACAATTACCTGAGGACATTAGCACTAATCCTAGTGAAACAGTAACCGAGGTTGTTCAACAAGAAGTTGATCATCAACTTGAAGTTTCTCAACAAGAAATTACTTCTAAAATTGAATCAATTCAACTAGAAGTTAATCCAAAACCTATCCTAGTTCGAACATAAGTTACATCTGAACCTAAAGTTGTTTAGGAACCTCTTTTTGAAACAGTTGTTCATTTACCCAAACAAATGGACTTCAAATTTGAACATTCAGAAGTTGTTACTTGACCGGAAGACGATCAACCGATTACCCCTCAGACATCAGTAACTACTGAAACTTCAACTTTATCAACACCAAAAATCTTTTATGGACTAGACAGTGAAGTTCTTCCACCAGGTTCAATTACTATAGAGGAAGAAATGGAAGAAGATTCTACACCTGGAACCCCATTCCACTTTGGAGTTAAGCTTTATCTTTACCCTCATACTCCTTATTTTACCACTCCGTTTGATCCTGCTTATTTTCAAGTACCCATAGATTCTTTAGGATAACTTTTGGGTCAATTAACTATGGCTAAATAACTGTCAACATCCCAGATTATATCATTTGATGTAGCTGCTGAAGAATATTATGTTGCAATCTCTTTGATGTTTTCTACCACACCTGAGTCACACCTATATGGTGAATCGTCCATCCTGGTTGGTTACCAATATTTATCTGGAACCCACTCAGAGGTTGCTTCTACACCATGGTCATCACCCATGTCCTCAACTGGAATTCTACCTGGTTCTTCTCTAACGGGAATTCAAAAGTTTGATCCTGCATATCAATATCAAGCTGGGCAATCTGGTCGAAAAAGACCTATGTATCCATTAAATACTGGATTGCCACCATATGGAGAGAAATATTCTTATTCACCATATCGTCCTTATTCCGGAGGACCGTCATATGGTAATATCCCACAGTATTCAGGTCAACCTAGAATTAGAGTTTGTCAACGGAAACCAACAATGCCAGTGCAACCAAGGCTTGTGTATCCAACACAACCAATGCAAACTGTGTCAACTATTCCTACTACACCTTTTGTTACTACTGTACCATAGTCACAAGTTCAAACTATTGTATCTCAACCGATACAAACTGGTCCTTCTACCTCGCAACCACAAGTTTCAGGTCAAGAAGTTCAAGTTTCTCAGGTTGTTGTTCAACAACCACTTGTTTCTGGGGTTCAACAACAACCTGAGGTTAGTATACCCTTATCTGGACTGACCCAAGCTTACACTGGTATAGTTTATTCTCAACCTGACCAACCTTTCATTGCTGGGCAACAACAACTGTTAAATCAACAACAGTTGTACCAACAACAATAAAAATTGATTCAACAACCATGGCAACCTCAATTTCAACAACCCCAATTTCAACAATTCCAACCCCAATTTGGACTTGCCCAATAGGCTTAACCTAGGTTTGGACAATATCAAGCTTACCAAGGTCCTGGTCAACAAGGATTTGCAGGTTATGGATAACCACAAATTCAAACTGTTTATCAACAACCACCTTATGCTGGTTTTTTAAACAACAACCCTACCAAGGTTATCAAATGAAGATGCCCTACGTTGCTATGCAAAGACCTATTGCTCAGGCAATTCCATCATATCTTGGGTATGCTCAACCTGACTTGAATCGATAGTTTCCATTTGTAGCAAATTTATAATTACCAGATTTAAATCGGCTCACTAATGATCCAATCTTATATGCACCTTGGTGGCCGATAATTCTGTATAAGTTACCTTTTGACATTCCAAAATTCAATGGAAATCTCAGAGAAGACCCATCAAATCATGTCATGACCTTTCATTTGTGGTTTTCATCAAACTCCTTAAATGATGATTTGGTTAGACTCCATCTTTTCCAAAGAACACTTACTGGTTTGGCTGCTAAATGGTACATCGAGTTACCAAGAGCTTATTTCGAAAACTTTATGACTTTAGCCACTACATTTTTTACCCACTTTTAGTTACCTATCAGATACGAGACTGGAACAGAACTCCTAAACAACTTTAAATAGGATATTGCTACACGTATATCAGATCATATTCATGAGTGGTTGCATTGTTGTCGAATGGTTAAGACATATGTTCCTGATTAGCTTTTAGCTGAGTGTTCATAAAATCCTTGTTGCCATCAATCATTGAGGATGTGGCAAAAGGTGGAGTTGTCACAAAAGAGAAAGTAATTGCTTGTGCCTAATACTTGGATTTGATTTACACATAATCTGGCACGCTGTTATGAAACCAGCTCAAGAAAAGATAGAAAAGATAGATCAACGCCTTAGAATTCAGCCTCTTCGAGGGGGCAACCTCCTTTACATTACATAAATGAACAATTCTTGGATGATACAAATGAAAAGACCTCCTTTCTATATATAGGATTCTAAGGGGTCATAACATAATCAGAGCCGACATAACAATAATAATGTAAGGGCACAATAATAACAATAGTGGGCTTCTATGGGGCACAATAGTAACAATATGGGCACTACATGGGTACATCAATATAATAAGTGGGTTGTACTAATAACAATAAGGGGTTATACTAGTAGTATAGGGGCCTAACATGCCCCTCTCCTTCAAAAAGCATTGTCCTCAGCGATTGAGTAGTTCTTGATGCTTCTGTATAAAATTATTGTCCTCCCATATGGAATCTTCAGTGGGTAAGTGCTTCCACTTGATGAGATACTCTGAAATTGATCGATTTTGTAGCTGTCAGGTTCTTGTTTATGTGACTGCTCCAGGTTCCAATATGATTTTTCCTTCCACTTCAATTTCTGGCAATATTGCTTGAATTGGGATCTTTTTCAAATTTTGAATAAGTGGCCATACTTCTTCGTCCTTCT
This sequence comes from Pinus tabuliformis, assembly GCA_031772625.1. NCBI lineage: Eukaryota > Viridiplantae > Streptophyta > Pinopsida > Pinales > Pinaceae > Pinus > Pinus tabuliformis. Next base: position 60,140,018 of record CM062813.1, on the reverse strand, counting down.
TCCATTCATCCCTTGCTTCGTTTATCCAATCTGGTTGGATAATAGAAATAGCACAAAACAATGCTTCCACATCCTCATCCTTGAAGAGTCTTCCCATTCGGTAAGGTCGCCATTTTTTAAGTGCATGTAGTATTGCCAACATTTCCTTCTCATAAATAGCTTGCTTGAGATGTAGCAATAAAAATACCCAATCACCTACATCAAAACATTTTTCACTACAATGTTGATCTACCTGTTGTTTCGTTTTATTTTGCACCGAAGTGGCGTTATCCTTTAAAAGTTGGAGAACTTGTTGTTGATGCTCGATGTGATCTTTCACTGCTTGAACATTTTTCTTCTTGATATGTCCTATCTCTAGAGTTTGAGGAGTGGTAATTTCTTCCAATCCTTTACAAGATATGGTCGGATTCATTTCTTGATGCTTGATGTGATCTTTCACTTCTTGAACATTTTTCTTCTTGATATGTCCTTTTATCTTGATAGTTTTAGGAGTGGTAATTTCGACCAATGAATTACAAGATATGGTTGGATTCATTTCTTCTTTCTTGATGTGATCTTTCACTTATTTCACACTTTTCTTATTGATATGTCCTTCTATATTGAGAGTTTGAGGAGTGGTAATTCCTGCCAATGCTTTACAAGATATCGTCTGATTCATTTCTTCTTTCTCTGGGGTGGGGCCCTAGCATATATCTTCTTCTTTTGATGTTTCTTTATCCTTTTCTTCCTCCTCTTCATATCCTATGTAAAATAATTTCTTCTCATCACACTTATGACCTTTAGTGCATGTGCTATCACATTGTAACAAAGCCCTTTTTCTCTTTTTTCTTCCAATTGTTGTGGTGTAACCCTTGTAGGTTGTGGAAGGCTAGGAGAAACAACACTTCCATATTTATAGTTGTGAGGGGTATGCTTCTTGGTTTCCATAATTTTGCTTTCCACTATGTCACACGGAATGAGTCAATCTTGCGGACAAGATAGACCTTCCTAGAATCTAACAATATCTAGTGACAAGCAAGCCAATCAAAAACTATCTTTCTCTAAATATGCATTTACAAACAAAGGCAAACAAGTGTTTTAGGCCTACCTTGGGTCCAATGCAAGTTTGTGGAAGCTTCGCTCCTCTTATCCAAATGAGCTCCCTCGTTGCGAATCTGCAAACACAAACAAGCAAACAAATTAAATAGCACCTGAAAAACCAATATCATAAAGCATATTTAACATGAAGATCAAGGAATTTATGAAACAAATGACATAAGACAATTTGTTGAGAAAAATGAATCTGATTGTATTAATTCAAATCAAAGAAGAACTTTACAACCTGTGCCTTGATGCTGTACAATCTCCTCCTAGGGTCCAACAAGAAGTCTCCTCTACTTTGACAAGTTTCACTCTCTTCCCAATGAAGCCAAAAAGGTATGTGATCTCTCCTCTCAAGCTTAACTAGGAAGTCTCAATTCCACCAGCATTTACCCTAAAAAATGTCCATCTTCTAACCTCCCTAGCAACCAGCCCAATGCCTTAATTTATAGTGCAATAGAGGGAAGTTACTAGGTCCTCCTTCAAAGGGATAAAGCCCTCCTTCAAAGGGATAACTCCTCTCATCAAGGGATTAGCTCCTTCTCTTTTGGGATGCATGAACCACCTAAGAGCGGCCAATCCACGTCAAAATTCCTTCTAGAATCATCTAAAATTAACCCAAAGTGAGTTTTTTAGAATAAAATTGCGCCTTTTTGACTTTCACAGGGGTCCGCACCCACTCCTTTAGGGACAAAGCAGGCAGGTCCGCAGTTTTTGTAAACAGGAGGTGCGGGACCACAGGTAACAGTGAGAGAAAGTGCGGAACCAGAGCTTTGTTGATTTTCAATGTCTTTCTCTCAATTTCAAAGCTTGACTTGAAGAGCTGAGGTCTGAGACTTGCTTAGGAGGACAGTACAAGTGATGATAGACCCATACTGACTGCAAATAATCATGGTGACGATATTTTTGTGCAACAGATTGCCCCTTAAAGTGCGAAGTCTGTAGTAGATGAGGATTTCATTTATCACTTAGGAAGAGTGAAGTACTTTATCATTTTGAGGATCATCTTATGGAGAGCCCGGTCGGAACCTGTAAAAGCATTCAATGCAAGATATATATATATATGAGATCATATCATTGCTGAGGTAGGCATTCCCATACTCAGATCAAAACTGACTTAGAAAACTAACTACTGCTCTGATACAGGAATGATCTTGTAAGAAATCACAAGTATAGACTCATGTGGACACATTATGGACGCAGCCATCTGTTTATGAATAGTCCATTATATAATGAATACAAAATTCCTCGCAACCTGGATTGTGGAAACTAGATCCAGGGTCTTCATTTCTACTTCCCGAAACAGTACGATTCTATCCATGTGAATGAATGTGTTGATGTCGAACATGGTAGAAACCACTTGATTACCAGTCAATGATGTAAACTGTTAACAAGTGTGAGAGAAACCACCAGTGATGTCAATGGCTCTCAAAGTACCCAGTATAATCCATGAGATGTGAATAAGTGTGTTGATGTCGAACATGTCACAGAATCCTTTGATCGAAGGTCAATGATGCAACCTGTCGTCAAAGGCAAGAAACCTGCCATTAAGGCATGCAGATCCCAAGGTACTGACGATTTCTAGATCATCTTTCTAGATAATGAGTTGAAGTCGATAGAAAGAAATCCGTCACAGGCAAGCCTACAACACGAAATCATAGATCAAGTTGAAGAAATTTAGTTGCAAGGACTGACTCAGGGATGGTCAAGATGGATGACAGATATTTTGCAGATGAATGGCTTTTTGGCAGTGACCTCTTGAACACATAAGGACACAACAGATGGCTTAGTGACAATTGACCCAAAGTTAATACCCAGAAACCGGCTGAAGACTTTCAATGTGGTTTGATCAACTGTTAGGCAAAGGATTTCCCAACCCAGGTGAATAAAAGTGTCGTGTTCAAGAGTGGTTACAAAGTATGACAAACAGGATCATTTTTCTCTCTTTTCCCCCACCATTTCTGGCAAGTACCTCTTTATTTTTTGACAAGCTTGAGGAGGATAACATTTTCTTGATTATAAGCTCGTCCTTCGGATGAGTCCAACATAGTTTAAACTTGAACCCTAAGAAGGAGTGGTTCGTTCCTATTTGTAATTGAATAGGTCCTTTACTGTGGAATTTTAACGAGTCCGGTATAGGAGAAACTCGACATTTTTCAATTTTAAAGAGTCTGAAAAAACTTAAGAAGACTCCAGGGTTGACCTTTTTCATAAATTTGTATCTCCTAATCCCAAAAAAGTATAAAATAATACCATAGAGAACCGCTTAATCATTTCGACGAAAGAGTACTTTTCGTAATTAGTGCCCCTGATCCGAAAAAGTAAAAAAAGCGATCAACGACACGTCGTTTTATAACCAATATCGAATTTGAAATGACAAAAATCTGGCAATCTTTTCATGTTTTTACGGTCAGGAAAAGAGCTGTAAGTGGACCGTCTTTTTAGTTCCGTTTTAACGAGCTTAAAAAGAAAAACTTGGCAATCTTTTCATGTTTTAGGAGTCAGAAAAGAGCTTAAAGGTGACTCTAAGGTTTCACTTTTTCCTAAGTTTTAACGAGTTCGAAAAAATGATAAAAATGTACTCATGGTTTTCACTTTTTCGTAAGTTTTAATGAGTTCGAAAAAATGATAAAAATGTACTCATATGGCCGACTTTCAATTTAATTTACGAGCAAGAAAATACGGAAAGAACTCGGCATTTTCATTTGTTTTACAAGAATGAAAGATAGCAAAATAATCTCGAGATTTTCATGAGTTTAACGAGTCTTGAAAATAACTGAAATTGACTTGAGATAGGTTTCATTTTTACAAAAGCTTGAAACAGAGAAAAACTATGCTTCAAAGTAGTTTCATTTTTACACAAGCTTGAAACAGAGAGAAAACTGTGCTTGATGCCCCCTAAGCGTAACTGCTAGAGCGCATGCCCCCCCAGCTTTATTTCATTCAACTAAGTACACTGTTGGTAATTAATATCTGAATGGAATGAAGGTTAATTGACGAGATCATTTGAAAGAGTCGACCTAAAACTGAAATAACTAACCTAAATATACAACTTAACATTTATGAGATCTAGTCAAACTCTCCACTCAATTAGAGGAGGATCTGTTTCATCTTTAATGAGCTTGACACAGGAAAAGAACTATGCTCGGATTCAGTTTCATGTTTGCACAAGCTTGAAACGAAAAACTATGCTTGTTATAAGTTCGCATGCCCCCAGCATAATGATGCAAATCAAGATACATGCCCCCAAGCTTCATTGCATTCAACCAGGTGGATGAAATGAAGGTTTACTTTCGAAATCTTGGAAAGACTCGTGGGAGTTGTTTCATCTTTTAGTTAGGTTGACACAGGAAAAGAAGTATCCTCAAAACCCTTGTTTCATTTTTTAAACGAGCTTGACACAAGATAAGGAACTATGCTCATAACTACTCTCTACAATCTACCTAACAAGGAACTATACTCTAAAAATCCTTGATTCATTTTTTAACGAGCTTGACACAAGACAAGGAACTATGCTCTAAAATCCTTGATTCATTTTTTAACGAGCTTGACACAAGACAAGGAACTATGCTCATAAAATCCTTGATTCATTTTTTAACGAGCTTGACACAAGACAAGGAACTATGCTCATAACTACTCTTTACAAGCTACCTATATAACCTACCCTTGTTTCATTTTTTAAAGAGCTTGACACAAGACAAGGAACTATGCTCAAAACTCCTTGTTTCATTTTTTAACGAGCTTGACACAAGACAAGGAACTATGCTCTAAAAGTTCGCATGCCCCCAACATAATGATGCAAAGTGAGGTACATGCCCCCCAAGCTTCATTGCATTCAACCAGGTGGATGGAATGAAGGTTTACTTTCAAGATTTAACTTGAAAAGGGAGTTGTTTCATTTTTTAAGGAGGTTGACACAAGAAAAGAACTATCCTCATACCTGATTCATTTTTTAACGAGGTTGACTCAGTAACAGGAACTTTCCTCTAACCAACTGATTCATTTTTTAACGAGGTTGACATAGGAAAAGAACTGTCCTCAGCACTCACTGATCATGGCTTCCAACTGGAAGAAAGACATGTCAATGGACACACCTTGATCATGGCTTCGAAAAGGTCTTCATCAGAAGGAAGAATAGTTCTTTGGAAGGAACACATGTCAAGGGACTCAAAAGGGATAAGGACATTGTGTTCAAGTAATCCCATAGAGTTTTCAATGTCAATTACCGGATCTAAATCAAAGGAAGATGAGCAAACAGTGAGAGGCTCACTTAGACCAGTAATTGAAAACATGGGACCATTTGCCACATAATTAACCCGTGGCAGGGTGGATACCACTTTAGAATCAGGAACATTTAGGGGTGTCATATTATTGGTAGTTGAAAAAAAACTAGGTAACGTAAGCTGGTCTACAGTCACAATATTTCCATTGTGAGGGAAAGACATCACGCGAAAGAGTGTCGATATGACAGCTTTCATTGCATAAACATAGTCTCGCCCAAGGAGTAAATTGAAATCCAAGGGACCTCAAACTACCATAAGATCAATATAGATAGTTTTACCTTCCAAGGTAATAGAAAACTTAGGAAGGATCCCTAAAGGTTCACTAATGGTTCTGTTAAAAGATTTCAGATTCTGTGTAATAGGTGCAAGTTGAGGGGAACCCAAAGCTTTCCAAGCAGTTGAGGATAAAATACTAATAGAAGCACCTTCATCTACCTGTGTGTGGTGCATGTCCCTACTACCAGCCTTGACAATGATTTGGAAAGGGATGGAGGAAGGAAGACGAGGTTCTGTCAGTCTATTCCAATCAAAGGAAAATACCTCAGTACTTGGAGGGGGTTTTGTAGAAACAGGTGAAATGCCCCCCGATGTAGAGGAATTTGATGTAACAAAAAGAACCTAAGCAGTATGAAGTTCACTCTCTAAAGGGAAAGTGGGATCGACTGAATGTGAAGTTGAATCGACCACTTGATCAACTAATGGATCATCAACCTGAGTGACATGAGTTTCACTCTCCAATGGAAGAGTGTGATCGACTGTACTCGAAATTAGATCAACCACTCCATCAGTTGACGGTAGGTTGGGAGAAAGTTTACGGTAACCAGTTGGAAATTCTTGCTGTGGAACAGTAAGGTTTTCCAACAATTTTGAGGCTTCATCCATGTGAGGGCAAATTTGAGTTTGATGACTCCCTTTGCATAACTTAAAAGGAAACCTAAATTTACCCTTTTTCCCAGGAACCTGACTATCACTGGTTGATGGATCAATGGAAAGTTGATGAGATTTTTCTGACCATACTTCCAAGACCTTTGGAATACCAAGACAATTGATAAGGAAGTGGTCACCCTTACAAAGCCTGCAAGGGTATTTGGGTTTACGATGCATGTCGGAGTTTTCCTCAACACAACTAACACTTACAGTCGTGGTTGGTTGGTTGACTTCTTTCTTATCTTACTTCTTCTTCTTCTTCTTCTTCTTAGCCACCTGGTTACTAGCATCAAGGCTTTTACCAAGTGAAGAGGAAGAAATGGAGGAAGAAAAATTAGGAGAAGAAGGTAAAGGGTCAACAGAAGGTTGGTGATGTTGAGATGGTGAACTCTTTTGAGGTGGAACAATTGGAGTATTTGGGGCCAACGAAGTTGAAAATAACCATATCGGTAAACCTATTGTAAATCTAGGTAATGACAAAGTAGCCATATAAGGAGGACCAACATTTCCAAAGAAAGGAAAAGTACTAGGATCCTCGTTAAGAGGGGTTCCTTGGTCGGTAAATTCCGGAACAGTTGCCATTATATTCAACTTTAGTGAATTTTATTAACAATTTAAAACTAAAATTAACAATTCACAATTCACACCTATGGTCTCTAAAAGTAAAAACAAACAAATTAACATGCGCTATGAAATCTAGGAGTCAAACCACACACAAACAGTAACTTTCCATACCGAAAACACTAGTTGGTGATGAAATCCAACGTCGCAGAATTCAATACAGAAATGGCGGTTGGAACAGTCACCCCGACAACCTGCTTAATGAATAGACTGGCACAAGTTTCTCCACTAAACCGTCTCGAGTGAAGAGAACCCCGCAGAAAATCCAAGTGAGTCTAGTCGACGTCTGCTCCAGGTACAGTGGGATCTTCCCTCCACCGTCACCTTAGGAAAGAATCCTATGGATTATGGCCACTAAGGTTAGCAACTGAAACAAATATACCTGGGGGAACAGTCTACGATCTGATACGCACGCAAGGGCAGAGTAACAAGCTCAATCCCCTTGAAGGCTCCTTGACATAATCCAAGGTTTACCAACAAGTGACCCCAGGCTCCTCGACAATGGTCAATCTGAGGTTTACCTTTTTTAATACGTGAATATCTTCTATCATTCCCAATGAGGAAGGATTGATTCCCACACTGGTTCAGATATGATCTCGTGCTTTTCCTTTAAGAGGAGCTTTCTTAGAGCATAGATGTAACAATTGGAATTTATCTCCTACCGCAAGATATAGCTACTTGTTTGTTTTACTGTCTTAGAGAGTTAACTAAAACCTATTCCAAGACACTAGCCTAAGCTAGATTGGTGGAAAGAGCCCTAAAAATGTAAAAATTACTAGATGAATTTTAATTAAGTGTTGTGTTATTTAGGCTGTTATTACTCAAAGGGGTAAATGGATATGAAACCAATGGTGTTATGACCCGACTCAAAACAGAATGCAATTGAATATGATAATGTAATCCTTTCAATTCGATGAATCCTAACTAAAGTAAGGAGAGAGTTTCCATTCACTTCCAACAATGCAAAAATTGATCACTAAGAGAAAATATAACAAATTCTCTAATGCGCTAATTTCATCAAGACAAACTAATGCAAATCAATTTCAAAACATTTTTATTTTTATTTTTATGTGTTAAAAACAAGCATAAAAATATGTAATTTCAAATCGAAGAAAACTGATCTAAATCTACGATTAATTTTTTAGAATGTAAACTATGCAATTGTAATCTATGCACAATTCTCTTGAATAGTATGCAAATGTAATCTATGCACATTTTTCATTCATATTCTGAAAATGAGAATTCTAATTATGCAAATGTGATCTATGCAAGAGAATTCTCAAACACAAGATGATTCTAATGTAATCTAAGAACCAATCAAGTGCAAGTCGAGAAAATTGGGTGAGAGTTCCAAAGATCAAAAAATAAAAACACTCAAAGGCGATTAACACTCATACAAAATTTAGCCCCCCCCCCCCCCCGGCGAATGAGGGGGAAATTTTTTTGCAAAACAAAAGCAAAAAGATGCATAATTGTGAAAAGACTGAGACAAACCTCCAAGTAATGACCAAAGGAAATCAAATTAAGAATTTCTCAAAAAAGAGACTCAAAACACCCAATTGATAAAAGCTTAAAACAAGAATGCCAATGGAATGAACCTAAGAAAAGTTCCTGACAAGTCACGTGCAGATTTCGGCAGAGGCTACAAACACATAAACAAATCCTAAGCTGACTGAATGAGAAAATTTTAAGTTTTCCAAAATTTTGACAGGGTCTGCAGGCCCACAGTTCACACAGGTGTGGTACCGCAATGTGCGAAAGGCAAAAGTGCAGACATGTCCGCACTGTGTTGCAAGCTGAGGGTGCGGTCCTCTCCCAAAATTATGAAAAACAAAAAATAATCCTAGATCTACTAAATCTACCCAATTCCACACACAACAAACAAAAAATAGAAACAAAAACACAGTTTCTCAAGTCAAAGTAAAAACAAGGAAAAGATCAAGTCCCCAATGGAGTCGCCATTTTGTCACACGGAATGAGTCGATCTTGTGGACAAGATAGACCTTCCTAGAATCTAACAATATCTAGTGACAAGCAAGCCAATCAAAAACTATCTTTCTCTAAATATGTATTTACAAACAAAGGAAAACAAGTGTTTTAGGCCTACCTTGGGTCCAATGCAAGTTTGTGGAATCCTCGCTCCTTTGATCCAAATGAGCTCCCTCATTGCGAATCTACAAACACAAATAAGCAAACAAATTAAATAGCACCTAAAAAGCCAATATCATAAAGCATATTTAACATGAAGATCAAGGAATTCATGAAACAAATGACATAAGACAATTTGTTGAGAAAAATGAATCTGATTGTATTAATTCAAATCAAAGAAGAACTTTACAACCTGTGCCATGATGTTGTACAAGCTCCTCCTAGGGTCCAACAAGAATTCTCCTCTACTTTGACAAGTTTCACTCTCTTCCCAATGAAGCCAAAAAGGTATGTGATATCTCCTCTCAAGCTTAACTAGGAAGTCTCAATTCCACTAGCATTTACCCTCAAAATGTTCAGCTTCTAACCTCCTTAGCAACCAGCCCAATGCCTTAATTTATAGTGCAATGGAGGGAAGTTACTAGGTCCTCCTTCAAAGGGATAAAGCCCTCCTTCAAAGGGATAGCTCCTCTCATCAAGGGATTATCTCCTTCTCTTTTGGGATGCATGAACCACCTAAGAGCGGCCAATCCACGTCAAAATTCCTTCTAGAATCATCTAGAATTAACCCAAAGTGAGTTTTTTAGAATAAACTTGCGCCTTTTGACTTTCACAGGGGTCCGCACCCACTTCTTTAGGGACAGAGCGGGTAGTACCGCAGGCAACAGTGAGAGAGTGTGGAACCAGAGCTTTGTTGATTTTCAATGTCTTTCTCTCATTTTCAAAGCTTGACTTGAAGAGCTAAGGTCCGAGACTTGCTTAGGAGGACAGTACAAGTGATGATAGACCCATACTGACTGCAAATAATCATGGTGACGATATTTTTGTGCAACACACTATGTCACAAAGCCCTTTTACTCTTTCCAATTGTTGGGGTGTTGCTCTAAAGAAGGTGTTGCTCTTTATATCCTCATAATGTGCTATCATTTCCTCTGTGAAAATTGACCATGTAACAAGTTGTTTACGAGAACAAAGCCCTTCATACCATAAATTGATCCGGTTCTAAATATGAAGATGCAATACATACCTTTTGTAATAGTGGTACACCATGTAGATCAAAATATTGCTCCATTTGAAGTATCCAATTTACCAGATCCTTGCCATCAAACTTACTCATCTTGCTTTTTCTTGATTTTAGGAGCTCGATCTTGAAACGACTGTAACTCTGTACTTGCGGATATTACGAAATTTCAATCTGATGCTCAGAGAGAAAGTTATGATGATTTTTCCCAGGTCACCTGTTTCGAATGTAATTCAGGAGTCTGCAAAAAGACCAAGTTCCTTAGATCATATCTTCGCAAATATAGCACGAAAAGCTCTGAAATTTGGATCTAAGATTCAGCGTGAATTCTTCTCTAATGGGTTTTTTTTGCAACTTCTGAAACATCGCAGAAAAAAAGTTATAGCGAAAATTCCAGGATGACTTGTTTGGAGCAACGAAACCCTAGAATCCAAAGCTCTGATACCAAATGTTATGAAACCAGCTCAAGAAAAGATAGAAAAGATAGATCAACGCCTTATAATTCAGCCTCTTCGAAGGGGCAACCTCCTTTACATTACATAAATGAACAATTCTTGGATGATACAAATGAAAATACCTTTCTATATATAGGAGTCTAAGGGGTCATAACATAATCAGAGCCGACATAACAATAATAATGTAAGGGCACAATAATAACAATAGTGGGCTTCTATGGGGCACAATAGTAACAATATGGGCCCTACATGGGTACATCAATATAATAAGTGGGTTGTACTAATAACAATAAGGGGTTATACTAGTAGTATAGGGGCCTAACACACACTCTACGACAAAATTCCCAATGCACCCCGACCAGCTTTCACTGTTCCTCCTCCTCCAAAATTTAGTAAGGTCATGCTGGTGATGGTGTGATTGGTTCTTCAAGCAGGCAAATGTCAGGAAGACCATCTGGTAAAACTATTTCCATTACCAATCAAACTACAAATGCATAAGAAAATACTCTTACTTTCGAAATTAATGCTGTGTCATCTGACAAAGGCAAAAATCAAAAGCAACCAAGAGGCAAGAAAAAGGGGAAAAACAAAAAGAAACAAGATAATTCCCCTCAAGATAAATCATTTGATTCTTCTACTTCAACAAAGAAACCTTGTTATCCATGTCTAATATATAATGATGGGCATTTGCAAGAGATTGTCCACACCCCTCAGAGGTATCTAAACTTTTAAAGACTTCAAACACATCTGCAATGTTGACTGATCTGTTTCCAAACCCAGAGACACATTTGGTTGCGACAGACCATGCTTCCACATCCCACGTACTGATGTTATCCATCACAAAGCCACAAAACGAAGCTTTGGTGTTAACAAGAAACAAAGGTTATGGAAATCAACCGTTATCATCGAATAATCAGGCCACTGATTAACCTAATCCTTTGACTTCGACTTCATCTAAAACTATTCTACCTATTGTACTAGAATTGACAATAAAACCACTAAAGGGAGTTGTACATAAATTGACATTTAACCCTCGGGCTCGAGCAGCTCAGAACTATAACATAGTGAAAGATCTTTCTCAATCATCTTCTGCTATGTCGACACTCGAGGTCTTACAAAATTGTCTCTCCCAGAAGCAGGCTTTACTGTCAGCAATAGGTGAAGTAGATCCTACGGATTCTAATTCTTGTGGTTTTTAACCATGCAGAATATACACCACAATTACCAACGCAGCTAGCTTTCCTAATTCAAATAAAAGCTCTCAATAAGAATGTTCACTGAACTAATATTGGTGAGGGGGAATCTACTTGCATTATGTCAATGAGCTGTTGGAAAACACTTGGTTCACCACTGTTGTCACGATCACCAACTACGCTAAAATATTTTGATGGAAGAACATATACTCCTTGTGGGATTTTGAGTAACTTGCAAATTGAACTAGGGGGAAAAACAATTACTATTGAATTTGAGGTAGTTGATGGACCCCTTGATTACAACATTTTACTAGGAAGGCCATGGGTATATGCTAAGGCTGTTGTAGTTTCCACGTACTTTCGTACTATTGCATTCCCTCAAGGGTGGAATCAAAATCATCGATCAGCTAGCCTTCTTTTCCAATAGTTCACAGGCTATGGGAAGCATTCCATTGGTACACGGACCCCCGCTGTCACTTCAAAGTGTTGGAGTAGGTCCCTTTAAAGAACCTTCCCTAATGGGTACTTTTACACTATTGTCACCATCTGATTTGGCAGAAGTGGCAAGAGTAGAGGCTTGCAACATGATTTCCTCCACCTCATCTGATTTAATGAGGATTACCAACAATTTTGAAGTTGATAGTAATATTGAGTTAATGCCACTAAGCCCCATTGAATTAGCATAGCAATCAATTTTTCGAGCTTGTGCAACAAATCCAAATCCATATTCACCAATTGTATGGGTAGACCGTTCATTAGAATATGGGACTTCTTCGGGTCCTTTCTCATGTATACATTCTATGGATGAAGGTGTAGAGATTATGAATAATATAACACTTATTCACAGAGATTATCCTGATTATACACTATTTGCGGAATGCATGCATAATACATAACCTCTTCTACCATTGATCATCACTTTGTGGAATTAAGAAACAATTGCATGCGCACATTGAAACATCAATCACACATATCAACACAATATGTACTGGGGAAAGCATACAGCTGAAAACCCCCAACTATCTGTATATTATAATGATAGAGAACATGTAACAATACATAGTACAATACTCCTCACAAGTACTCAGTACTATCTCCACCTGCCACACGCAAACTAGCTCAGATCTGAACAAGTCACAGGTTCAAATCTGCTCCACTGTTTGCCTGCCTCTACTGTGCAATCCAAAACAAGAACATATCTGATCCAAGCTCGAAATCCCTTGGCTTGTACTGCGCAATCATCATTGGCAATCTCAATCAATCATTGTGCAAATCTCATGCACAACTATAGTCACAACTGATAGCAGTCTCACCCTTTCACCCACCTCTAACACTTGTCTCCATTGAACTGTCCATGCACTGAGTTAACTGATGTATTCTTTAGTTGATTTATGAGTTAATAATTAGTGAATTAATTAATAATTAATTCACATCACTCATCACTAGTGTATTTGGCAGTTAGACTAAATACAACTAGTTCAGCTAAGTCAAACTAAACACAACTCCATCAACTCCTCAATCAACTCCACCAAACTCAATCACTTGAGTTCTAACTGAAGTCCATCATGCAATAGCTCAACTAACCCATAGGAAAAGCATATTTCCTTCTGGCAGTTGCATGTGCCACATCTGTAGCTCGAACTGAAGTGCTGCAAGAGGATATGATAATGTTTATAGTCCAAATATTATTAAGGGCTAATAATATTCGCCTGTTCTATTTTAGACTGGCTGTCTAAAAATAGACTCCGCCCATATGTCTAAAAATAGACATAGTCTAAAAATAGACTTTGCACCAAAAATAGCCTGCGGGCCCACTTAGTGAAGGTGACTTCTTTTCACTAAGCTCCATCATCTTGTTGCATTTTCAACACTCCCTCTCAACAAGATATGGATTATCTGCAACCCCTATCCTGCCTCTGTGGTATTCGAATTTGCTCCTGGTGAGCGCCTTTGTCAAGATATCAGCATCCTGATCCTCCGTGGGAATGTATGAAAGTAACATGATTCTCTGCTGCACACAATCTCTAATATGATGGTACCTGATGTCGATATGCTTGGATCTATCATAAAATACTGGATTAGCCGAGAGTTTAATGCAACTCTGGTTATCACAATAAATCACACTAGGCTCCAAGTGTGACCCGAACAACCCGACCAAGACCTTCCTCATCCATATAGCCTCGCATGCAGCCAAACTTGCTGCCATATACTCGGCCTCTGCTGAACTAAGTGCCACGGATCTCTGCTTCCTGCTGTACCAAGAAACTGTTGTTGACCCGATACTGAAGATCCCTCTAGATGTGCTCTTTTTGTCCATTGGGATTGCTACCCAATCTGCATTCGTGAAGCCACATAGCTTCACCTCATCCTCCTGTTTGTACCACAATCCATATCCTGATGTGCCTCTAAGATAACGCAATACATTCTTGCCTGCCTTCCAGAAGAGCTTGGTTGGCTTAAGCATAGCTTGTGAAAGCTGGTTAACAACATAGCATATATCGGGTCGTGTATTGACCAGATACATAAGCAACCCCACCAATTGTCGATAAACAGTGGCATCCACTACCTCCATTGAAGTAGCATCCTCCTTCCTCCAACCTCCAGGAAGAGGAGTACCAACAGTCTTGTAGCCATGCATGCTGAACTTCTCTAGTATCTCCTAGGCATACTTACCCTGAGAAACAAATACTCCATCACTGCGCTGCCAAATTTCCAATCCCAGGAAATAATGAAGGAGGCCCAAGTCCTTCATCTCAAACTCTCTAACAAGATCCTCCTTGCATGAAAGTATCAACAGCTCATCTCCCGTCAAAATCAAATCATCTACATAAAGTACAATGATCAGCAACTTACCCTCCACCACAATCTTGTAAAGGTTAGGATCTGCCTCACTCTTGGAGAATCCAAGTCCAGTGAAATAACTGTCGATCCGTGTGTACCAAGCACGAGGTGCTTGTTTCAACCCATACAACACTCTCTTGAGCCTACACACATGCGACTTGCCGCTAAAGATATTGAAACCTTCGAGCTGCTCTATGTACACCTCCTCCTCAATGACTCCGTTGAGCAATGTAGTCTTCACATCCATCTGATGGATGTGCCACCCGATCTATGCTGAGAGGGCAAGAATCGGCCGTATGGAAAAATACCTTCTGACAGGTGCAAAGGTCTCCTCATAATCGATCCCCTCTATCTGTGAGAAGCCTCGGGCAACAAATGTTGCCTTGTACTTCTCCACATTCCCATCAACTACCTGCTTCACTTTGTAGATCCATCTTGAACACACCACTGATTTCCCCTCTGGTCTTGTGACAATCTCCCATGCACTGTTTCTGACAATCGAATCATACTCTTCCGCCATGGCATCTACCCATGCGGGATCCACAGCTTCCTCAAAAGAGGATGGCTCAGTCATCACATATTTTCTCACAAGAGCCATGTATCTAGTGTACCGATCAGGTGACTGTCTCTGTCTGTGCTGTTCTATAGGTGGTCCTACAACCTTCTCTGCATCTTGAGCCAGTCGCTCAGCTTCTGTAGTGCACTTTCGCCCTCTGATGGTTGGCGCTGCATGAGTGGTCTCTTCCACTCCATGAAATTAATATTGTGGCTGATCCAAATCCTGAAGCTCATCCTTAGGAGCTAATAGCTCCTCATCTGCATGAAAGTGTGGCTTCCTCTCAAGCAAACATTTCATGGCTTTCTCCTCTTGAAATTTGATATCTTGTCGCATAAAAGTCTTGTGACTTTCTGGAAAATACACACGATAGTTGTGGGGCGTATCAGTGTACCCCACAAATATCCCAACCTCTACGGTCAGCTCCAGCTTCTTCCTGGCATCCTTCGTCACATGCATGTAAACAGGAGAACCAAAAATCCTCAAATGGGAAATATCAAGCCTCTTACCAGAATAAGCCTCCTGGGGTGTACTCATGCCAAGTATCTTGTGAGGAAAATGGTTTGGCACATATATTGCAGTATTGCATGCCTCTGCCCACATGTGAATGGGTAGGCCCTGATCATGCAACATCGCCTGTGCAACACCCACTATTGTTCTGTTCTTCCGCTCAGCAACACCGTTATGCTGTGGGTTATGGGGAGCTATGAGCTCTCTTCGAATCCCTTCTGCGCTGTAGAAGTCCTTGAACTCGCCAAAAATGAATTCACCACCATTGTCGCTCCTAAGAGCCTTCACCTTCTTCCCCAATTCCTTCTCGATCAATGCTTTGAACTCACAGAACTTTGAGTATGTCTCGCTCTTCTTCTGCATGAAGAAGATCCAGCACTTTCGAGAGAAATCATCAACAAAGATCACATAGTACTTGTGCTTTGCTGTCAAAGCTACTGAGAAAGGTCCACACACATCTATGTGAATTCTCTCAAGGATCATCGTGGCATGACTATCCTTCTCGTGAAAGGTGGCTTTCACAAATTTTCCCAAAGTACACCCCTTGCATTGATTGCACAAGAGTGCCTTTAAGAAGCCCAGTAGAAATCTGCTGCAGTATCTTCAAGGTTCCATGGTGAAGGTGGCCCAATCTCAGGTGCCACAGCTTGCCATCTTCCCAGCTCACCAATCCTTCTACCTTGCATGCCATTGTTTCACAGCCATCTACATGCATTTGATAAAGGTTCTTGACTCGAACCCCTATCTTCCGGGTTTCTCTAGTTGTTTTACTGTGCAGGAAATCCTTTCCCTCGCTGAAGACAACATCATATCCTTTGTGTTCTAACATCGCCACAGAGATAAGATTCTTCTTCAATCCTGGAACATGCATCACTTCCTTCAATACGAAGGGTTTACCAAACTCCCTCTCAAAAGAAATGGTACTGATACCAGTCGCACTGTATCTACCATCATCGCCCATCTCGATGTGCACTTTAAGATCTTTCTCATCTAGTTCAGAAAACAAATCTCGATCTCCTGTCATGTGAAAAGATGCACCACTATCCAAAAACCATACCAATCCCATCACACTTGATACCAAGCATGCGATCAATGAAAAATCCAGCTCAAACTGTGAGGCTCAGGCCTCTCCCACTGCAGATCCAACAACTTGATTATTTTTCTTCTTCTGTGGACAATTTGTGGCATAATGTCCATGCTGGTGACAGTGAAAGCACTTCACCTTGGACATGTCCTGCTTCTTACCTTTCACACCGGAATGAGAAGCTTTCTTATTCTTCCCCTTCTTTGCTTTGGAAGCCAAACTGCAATTTTCTTCATCAGATGCCTTTGATGAAGATTCGTCCCTGGTATTTCGCTTGATCTCCTCTTGCACAAGATCATACCAAAGTCTCTCCCATATTGGAAATTTCTCTCAACCATTGACAAAGTCTTGATAGGAATACCAACTCTTCAGAAGACCAAGGAGAGCCAAGCTCACCAAGTCCTCATCATTGACAGTCACCCCCACACTTCCCAACTCATCCCGGCATTGGGTGAACTTCGTTAAATACTTGGGTATACTGTCTTCTTTCTCACACTTAATGTGTCTAAGTTTATCCTTGAGCGCCAACTTCCTCTGGTTGCTCTTGCTTTGGAATAAATCTGTCAATGCTTTCCACATCAAGTATGGAGAAGCCTTTCCATGCAGGCTGGATACAATGTGATCCTTCACGCCCTCCAATAGAATCCTTCGACACTTTTCTGTCTTCTTTTGCCAAGCCTCAACGTGAGAAACATCAGTAGGCTTTGGGACCTCAGCCTCTATGAACGCCTTCAACCCATTATCATCTAACACTGCCTCCATCCTATCTTTCCATGCAATATAATTCGAGCTAACTTCAAGGGCATACTCCAATCGCAATTCGTTGAAAGACATTTCAACTTCGACACCAAGAAAACACTGCTACAAATTCGAATTCCACCAGCTCAAAACTCAACCACTTCTGATCTAAAATTCATGAGAACGAAGTATTTCTCATACAGATATTGAATTTATGGGAATTTACCGGATATCTCACCTTCCAAAAGAAGGATGAAACTAGAGGCTACCTGGCCCGATTAGAGACTCTGCCTGAAGAAATAAAATGTAATCACTTTCTAAATAATAGATCTAATGATCAACTTCACTCTGATACCATGTAGAAATTTTGAATAATATAACACTTATTCAGAGAGATTATCTTGATTATACACTATTTGCAGAATGCATGCATAATACATAACCTCCTCTACCATTGATCATCAATTTACGGAATTAAGAAACAATTGCATGTGCACATTGAAACATCAATGACACATATCAACACAGTATGTATTGGGGAAATAATACAACTGAAAACCCCCAACTATCTGTATATTATAATGATAGAGAAAATGTAACAATACATAGTACAATACTCCTCACAAGTACTCAGTACTATCTCCACCTGCTACATACAAACTAGCTCAGATCTGAATCAAGTCATAGATTCAAATCTCCTCCACTGTTTGCCTGCGTCTACTGCGAAATCCAAAACAAGAATAGATCTGATCGAAGCTTGAAATCCCTTGGCTTGTACTACACAATCCTCATTGGAAATCTCAATCAATCATTGTGAAAATCTCATGCACAGCTATAGTCACAACTGATAGCAGTCTCACCCTTTCACCCACCTCTAACACTTGTCTCCACTGAACTGTCCATGCACTGAGTTAACTGATGTATTCTTTAGTTGATTTATGAGTTAATAATTAGTGAATTAATTAATAATTAATTCACATCACTCATCACTAGTGTATTTGGCAGTTAGACTAAATACAACTAGTTCAACTAAGTCAAACTGAACACAACTCCATCAAATCCTCAATCAACTCCACCAAGCTTAATCACTTGAGTTCTAACTGAAGTCCATCATGCAATAGCTCAACTAAGCCATCAGAAAAGCATATTTCCTTCTGGCAGTTGCATGTGCCACATCTGTACCTCGAACTAAAGTGCTGCAAGAGGATAAGATAATGTTTATAGTCCAAATATTATTAAGAGCTAATAATATTCGTCTGTTCCATTTTTAGATTGGCAGTCTAAAAATAGACTCCGCCCATATGTCTAAAAATAGAGGTCCAACTATTTTTACCAACATTACCAATCATCCATAAATAGCATCCTACAACTCATAGACCATTATCCATATGTCTAAAAATAGACATAGTCTAAAAATAGACTTTGCGCCAAAAATAGCCTGCAAGCCCACTTAGTGAAGGCGACTTCTTTTCACTAAGCTCCATCATCTTGTTGCATTTTCAACAGAAGGAATCTTCCAATCAATGATGATAGGAGATGAACCTTGGGAAGATAATCAGCATTGTTCCCATCTTCGAGATGACATCGAAGATTATTAAAATGAAGTAAACCACCCTTCAGTTGTTGACTTTTCTTTTGAATTCAGTTTTCATAGACACAGTAGAATCTGAGTGAAACCTGTCAAATATTGAAGAAATGATTTCTATTAATATTTCAACCAAGCCTAATATTGTAGAGAACATTCATGTTGGCAAATCTTGTTCTCTATCAGAACTCGATAGTTATCGTACTCTCTTTTGTGAATTTAGAGATATCTTTGCATGGTCTTATGAGGAGATGCTGAGCATTGACTCTAGTATTGTTGAACACGAAATCAAAATGTACCCTGATGTCAAGCCAGTTCGACAATGGCTTCGACCTATTCATCCAAAGAAAGCCACTGCAATTAAAGCAGAAGTTGATAAACTTTTGCGGGATGGTTTCGTTTACCTTGTACCCCTCTTACTGACTGGGTTTCCAACCTTGTTCCCGTCACGAAGAAACAAGGGACAATTCAAGTGTGTGTCGATAATAGGGATGTAAATCAGGCATGTCCAAAGGACAACTATCCTACTCCTTTTATCAACCAGATTATTGAAGAATGTGCTGGATGAGAAATATTCTCATTTATGGATGGATTTTCTGGCTACAATCAAATCAATATCTGCCCATAGGACCAATTGAAAACAACTTTTATTTGTCCATGGGTCACATTCGCCTATAGGAAACTCCCATTCAGCTTGAAAAATGCAGGGGCCACATTTCAGAGGGAAATGAATTATGCCTTGCATGACATCAAACACATTGTTCAACCTTACCTTGATGATTTACCTGCTCATTCTCAAAAGTGGACTGATCACACGCAACATTTGAGAGCAATATTTTTACGGTGTCGACACTAGAAGATACTACTCAATCTACACAAATGTGTGCTTTGTGTTGGTTCTAGTCGATTTCTTGGATTTGTAGTGTTTAGAGAAGGGATTCAACTTGATCCATTAAAGGTTCAGGTAATTCTGGATTTGCCTCCACCTTCAAGTCTTTTACAGTTACAGAGACTCCAAGGGAAAGCAAAATTTCTGAGGATGTTCATTCCTAATTATGCTCAGATGGCTAAAGGTTTTACACGTCTTTTGAAAAAGGAGATACCCTTCCATTGGGATCAGGTTGTGCAAGCTTCCTTTGATTCTCTTAAAGATAACTTGATTAGAGCTTCATTAATGTATTCTCCAAATTACCAAAACAACTATTACATGTATCTTGTTGTTGTAGATACAACCATTGGCATGGTTTTAGTCTAGGAAGAAAATGGGATTGAACCTCCAATTTATTACTTGAGAAGAAATCTCAATGATACAGAAAGTAAATACTCTTATGTCGAAAAACTAGCTTTGGTGTAGAAATTTTGAATATTATAACACTTATTCATAGAGATTATCCTGATTATACACTATTTGCGGAATTCATGCATAATACATAACCTCCTCTACCATTGATCATCAATTTTGCAGAATTAGAAACAATCACATGCGCACATTGAAACATCAATCACATATCAACAAAGTATGTACTGGGGAAAGCATATAGCTGAAAACCCCCAACTATCTGTATATTATAATGATAGAGAACATGTAACAATACATAGTACAATACTCCTCACAAGTACTCAATACTATCTCCACCTGTTACATACAAACTAGCTCAGATCTGAATCAAGTCACAGGTTCAAATCTCCTCCACTGTTTGCCTGCCTCTACTACGCAATCCAAGTTGAGAATAGATCTAATCCAAACTCAAAATTCCTTGGCTTGTACTGCGCAATCCTCATTGGCAATCTCAATCAATCATTGTGCAAATCTCATGCACAACTATAGTCACAATTGATAGCAGTCTTACCCTTTCACCCACCTCTAACACTTGTCTCCACTGAACTGTCCATGCACTGAGTTAAGTAATGTATTCTTTAGTTGATTTATGAGTTAATAATTAGTGAAATAATTAATAATTAATTCACATCACTCATCACTAGTGTATTTGGAAGTTGGACTAAATACAACTAGTTCAACTAAGTCAAACTGAACACAACTCCATCAACTCCTCAATCAACTCCACCAAACTCAATCACTTGAGTTCTAACTGAAGTACATAACGCAATAGCTCAACTAACCCATAGGAAAAATATATTTCCTTTTGGCAGTTGCATGTGCCACATCCGTAGCCTGAACTGAAGTGCTGCAAGAGGATAAGATAATGCTTATAGTCCAAATATTATTAAGAGCTAATAATATTCGACTGATCTATTTTTAGACTGGCAGTCTAAAAATAGACTCTGCCCATATGTCTAAAAATAGAAGTCCATCTATTTTTACCAACATGACCAATCATCCATAAATAGCATCCCGCAACTCATAGACCATGATCCATATGTCTAAAAATAGACATAGTCTAAAAATAGACTTTGCACCAAAATAGCCTGCGGGCCCACTTAGTGAAGGCGACTTCTTTTCACTAAGCTCCATCATCTTGTTGCATTTTCAACACTCCCTCTCAACAAGATATGGATTAAATGCAACCCCTATCCTACCTCTATGGTATTCGAATTTTCTCCTAGTCAGCGCCTTCGTCAGGATATCAGCATCCTCATCCTCCGCGGGAATGTATGAAAGTAACATGATTCTCCGCTGCACACAATCTTTGATATGATGGTACCTGATGTCGATGTGCTTGGATCTATCATGAAATATTGGATTAGCTGAGAGTTTAATGCAACTCTGGTTATCACAATAAATCACAGTAGGCCCCAAGTGTGACCTGAACAACCTGACCAGGATCTTCCTCATCCATATAGCCTCGCATGCAACCAAACTTGCTGCCATATACTTGGCCTCTGCTGAAATGAGTGCCATGGATCTCTGCTTCCTGCTATACCAAGAAACTGCTGTCAACCCGATACTGAAGATCCCTCCAGATGTGCTCTTTTTGTCCATTGGGCTCCCTGCCCAATCTGCATCCGTGAAGCCACATAGCTTCACCTCATCCTCTTGTTTGTACCACAATCCATATCCCGATGTGCCTCTGAGATAACGCAATACATGCTTGCCTGCTTTCCAGAAGAGCTTGGTTGGCTTAACCATAGCTTGTGAAAGCTGGTTAATAGCATAGCATATATTGGGTCGTGTATTGACCAGATACATAATCGACCCCACCAACTGTCGATAAACAGCGACATCCACTACCTCCGCTGAAGTAGCATCCTCCTTCCTCCAACCTCCAGGAAGAGGAGTATCAACAGGCTTGCAGCCATGCATGTTGAACTTCTCCAGTATCTCCCGGGCATATTTACCCTGAGAAACAAATAGTCCATCACTACGCTGCCAAATTTCAAATCCCAGGAAATAATGAAGGAGGCCCAAGTCCTTCATCTCAAACTCTCTAGCAAGATCCTCCTTGCATGAAAGTATCAATAGCTCATCTCCCGTCAAAATCAAATCATCTACATAAAGTACAATGATCAGCAACTTACCCTCCACCACAATCTGGTATAGGTTAGGATCCGCCTCACTCTTGGAGAATCCAAGTCCGGTGAAATAACTGTCTATCCATGTGTACCAAGCACGAGGTGCTTGTTTCAACCCATACAACACTCTCTTGAGACTGCACACATGTGACTCGCTACTGAAGATCTCGAAACCTTCGGGCTGCTCTATGTACACCTCCTCCTCAATTACTCCATTGAGGAACATAGTCTTCACATCCATTTGATGGATGTGCCACCCCATCTGCGCTAAGAGAGCAAGAATCGTCCATATGGAAGAATACCTTGCAACAGTTGCAAAGGTCTCCTCATAATCGATCCCCTCTATCTATGAGAAGCCTCGGGCAAAAAAGCTTGCCTTGTACTTCTCCACACTCCCGTCAGCTACCTGCTTCACTTTGTAGCTCCATCTCGAACCCACCACTGATTTCCCCTCTGGTCTTGGGACAATCTCCCATGCACTGCTTCTGACAATCGAATCATACCCTACCACCATGGCATCTACCCATGCGGGATCCTCCATAGCTTCCTCAAAATAGGATGGCTCAGTCACGACACATTTGCTCACAAGAGCCATGTATCTAGTGTACCGATTAGGTGACTGTCTCTATCTGCGCTGTGCTGTAGGTGGTCCTACAACCTTCTCTGCATCTTGAGCTAGTCGCTCAGCTTCTGTAGTGCGCTTTCACCCTCTAATGGTTGGCGCTACATGAGTGGTCTCTTCCACTCCATGAAATTCATCTTGTGGCTGATCCACATCCTCAAGCTCATCCTTAGGAACTAATAGCTCCTCATCTGCATGCAAGTGTGGCTCCCTCTCAAGTGAACACTTCATGGCTTTCTCCTCCTAAAATTTGATATCCCGTCGCACAATAGTCTTGCGACTATCTGGCAAATACACACGATAGTTGTGGGGCGTATTAGTGTACCCCCAAAATATCCCAACCTCTGCGGTCGGCTCCAGCTTCTTCCTGGCATCCTTTGTCACATGCATGTAAACAGGAGAACCAAAAATCCTCAAATGGGAAATATCAAGCCTCTTACCAGAATAAGCCTCCTCGGGTGTACTCATGCCAAGTATCTTGTGAGGACAATGGTTCTGCACATATACTGTAGTATTGCATGCCTCCACCCACAAGTGAAGGGGTAGGCCCTGATCATGCAACATCACCCATGTAGCACCCACGGTCATTCTGTTCTTCCGCTCAGCAACCCTGTTCTGTTGTGGGTTATGGGAGCTATTAGCTCTCTTCGAATCCCTTCTGTGCTACAGAAGTCGTTGAACTCACCAGAGATGAATTCACCACCATTGTCGCTCCTAAGAGCCTTCACCTTCTTCCCTGATTGCTTCTCGACCAATGCTTTGAACTCACAGAACTTTGAGTATGTCTCGCTCTTTTTTTTCATGAAGAAGATCCAACACTTTCGAGAGAAATCATCAACAAAGATCACATAGTACTTGTGCTTTGCTGTTGAAGCTACTGAGAAAGGTCCACACACGTCTGTGTGAATTCTCTCAAGGATCATCATAGCGCGACTATCCTTCTTGTGAAAGGTGGCTTTCACAAATTTTCCCAAAGTACACCCCTTGCACTGATTTGACTGCGCAAGAGTGCCTTTAGGAAGCCCAGTAGAAATCTGCTGCAGTATCTTCAAGGCTCCATGGTGAAGGTGGTCCAATCTCCGGCACCACAGCTTGCCATCATCTCGGCTCACCAATCCTTCTTCCTTGCATGCCATTGTTGCACAAACATCTACATGCAATTGATAAAGGTTCTTGACTCGAACCCTTATCTTCCGGGTTTCTCTAGTTGTCTTACTGCACAGGAAAGCCTTTCCCTCGCTGAAGACAACATCATATCCCTTGTCTTCTAACATCGCCACAGAGATAATATTCTTCTTCAATCCTAGAACATGCATCACTTCCTTCAATACAAAGGGTTTACCGGACTCCCTCTCAAAGGAAATGGTACCGATACTGGTCGCACTGTATCTACCATTATCGCCCATATCGAGGTGCACTCCAAGATCTTTCTCATCCAGATCAGAAAACAGATCTCGATCTCCTATCATGTGAAAAGACGCACCACTGTCCAAGAACCATACCGATCCCATCAAACTGGATACCAAGCATGTGATCAACGAAAAATCCAGCTCAAACTGCGAGGCTAAGGTCTCTCCCGCTGCAGATCCAACAGCTTGCTTATTTTTCTTCTTTTGCGGACAATTTGTGGCATAATGTTCGTGCTGGTGACAGTGAAAGCACTTCATCTTGGACATGTCTTGCTTCTTGCCTTTCGCACCGGAATGAGAATCTTTCTTGTTCTTCCCCTTCATTTCTTTGGCATCCAAAGCACAATTGTCTTCATTAGATGCCTTTGATGAAGATTCGTCCCTTGTATTCTGCCTGATCTCCTCTTGCACAAGATCAGACCAAAGTCTCTCCCATCCTGGCAATTTCTCTCGACCATTGACAGAGTCCTGATAGGAATGCCAACTCTTTGGAAGACCAAGGAGAGCCAAGCTCACCAAGTCCTCATCATCGAAAATCACCCCCACACTTCCCAGCTCACTTCGGCATTGGGTGAACTTCGTGAGATACTTGGGCATACTGTCTCCTTTCTTACAATTAATTTTTCTGAGTTTATCCTCGAGTGACAACTTCCTCTGGTCACTCTTGCTTTGGAATAAATCTGTCAACGCTTTCCACATCAAGTATGGAGAAGATTTTCCATGTAGGCTGGATACAATGTGATCCTTGACGCCCTCCAATAGAATCCTTCGACACTTTGCTGTCTTTTTTGCCAAGCCTTAATGTGAGCAGCATCAGTAGGCTTTGGGACCTCAACCTCTATGAACTCCTTCAACCCATTGTCATCTAACACCACCTACATCCTGTCTTTCCATGCAATATAATTCGAGCTACCTTCAAGAGCATACTCCAATCGTAATCCGTTGAAAGAAATTTCAACTTTGACACAAAGAAAACACCACTGCAAATTCGAATTCCACCAGCTCAAAACTCAACTGCTTCTGATCTAAAATTCTTGAGAACAAGGTATTTCTCGTACAAAGATTGACTATATGAGCATTTACCGGATATCTCACCTTCCAAAATAAGGATGAATCCAAAGGCTACCTGGCCCGATTACAGACTCTGCCTGAAGATATAAAATGTAATCACTTTCTGAATAATAGATATGATGATCAACTTCGCTCCGATACCATGTAGAAATTTTGAATAATATAACACTTATTCATAGAGATTATCCTGATTATACACTATTTGTGGAATGCATGCAAAATACATAACCTCCTCTACCATTGATCATCAATTTTGCGGAATTAGAAACAATCACATGCGCACATTGAAACATCAATGACACATATCAACACAGTATGTACTGGGGAAAGCATACAGCTGAAAACCCCCAACTATCTGTATATTATAATGATAGAGAACATGTAACAATACATAGTACAATACTCCTCACAAGTACTCAATACTATCTCCACCTGCTACACACAAACTAGCTCAGATCTGAATCAAGTCACAGGTTCAAATCTCCTCCACTGTTTGCCTGCCTCTACTGCGCAATCCAAGTTGAAAATAGATCTGATCCAAGCTCAAAATCCCTTGTCTTGTACTGTGCAATCCTCATTGGAAATCTCAATCAATCATTCTGCAAATCTCATGCACAGCTATAGTCATAACTGATAGCAGTCTCACCCTTTCACCCACCTCTAACACTTGTCTCCACTGAACTGTCCATGCATTGAGTTAACTAATGTATTCTTTAGTTGATTTATGAGTTAATAATTAGTGAATTAATTAATAATTAATTCACATCACTCGTCACTAGTGTATTTGGAAATTAGACTAAATACAACTAGTTCAACTAAGTCAAACTAAACACAACTCCATCAACTCCTCAATCAACTCCACCAAATTCAATCACTTGAGTTCTAACTGAAGTCCATCATGCAATAGCTCAACTAACCCATAGGAAAAGCGTATTTCCTTATAGAAATTGCATGTGCCACATCCGTGGCTCAAACTGAAGTGCTGTAAGAGGATAAGATAATGTTTATAGTCTAAATATTATTAAGAGCTAATAATATTCGACTGTTCTATTTTTACACTGGCAGTCTAAAAATAGACTCCGCCCATATGTCTAAAAATAGAAGTCCATCTATTTTTACCAACATGATCAATCATCCATAAATAGCATCCTGCAACTCATAGACCATGATCCATATGTCCAAAAATAGACATAGTCTAAAAATAAACTTTGCACCAAAAATAGCCTGTGGGCCCACTTAGTGAAGGCGACTTCTTTCACTAAGCTCCATCATCTTGTTGCATTTTCAACATTTGGTAGCTGTGCAAGCTATTCAGATATTTCACTATTACATCCTCCTACGGGAAACAACTGTCATTTCAGATTGAAACCCTATGACATACGTTTTGTCACGTCAATTACTAGAGGGAAAATACTCAAAATGGATAGTTATTTTATAGGAATTTGATTTGGAATTCATTAAGTCCAAATCAAAGAAATCCATACACTGATCTATCTCTAGACACAAACTTTCCAGTTGGATACCTCTCGCTCGCAACAAAAACATATTCAATACCAAGCCAAAGATTATCTAAGCATTGGCGACACTCTTTACCATCGTGGTATCGATACGGTTTTACGGAGGTACCTCACACATGAGGAAGCCGAGAAAGAATTAAATGATCTCCATTTAGGTGCTTGTGGTGGACATTTATCTGGATATGCAACCGCACAGAGAATTCTTTGTGCTGGTTACTTCTGGCCAACTATATTCAAAGATTGTATTATTGCTGTCAGAAGTTGCCATGCATGTGAGATATATGACCGAAAAACCAGATTACCACATGCACCATTGCATCCAATCATTTCTATTGGCCCATTCGCCAAATGAGGCATTGACTTTATGACATGTAACCCCACCTCGGCCAAGGGGCATGGGTATATTATAGGCGTCGTTGACTATTTTACCAAATGGGCCAAGGCGATGCAAACATTGAACAACAATAGTGAAATGGATGCTCTTTTCTTTTTTAACCATGTGGTTGCTCGGTTTGGTGTACCACAAGCCATAGTTATAGATCATGGGTTGCATTTTCGCAATCACATGATGGCTAAGTTGACTGCTAAGTTAGGAATGTCACATGATAGTTCTACCCCTTATTACCCGCAAGCGAATGGACAAGTTGAGGCTATCAACAAAGTCCTGAAGCGGATGTTGCAGAGAATGATAGGGGTTCATAAGTGAAACTGGCACTTAATCCTGTACTCTGCCTTGTGGGCATTGTTAGGTTCCTATACCAATAGGTGTCATATATCATGATTGACTTGGTTTAGCTCTGAAATATGTACATACCTTTGCTTTATTCAAATGTTTTCCATGTTTTTAAAAAATCAAAAAATTTAAAAAATGTAAAGAGGGCATGCCCTAAAAGAAAAATCAAAGGGAAAAAAGAAGCAAAAAGGTAAAAAACTGAAAGAAAATGAACCCCAAGAAAAAGAAAAATACCATGAAAGTGTGAAAACCTAGAAGCCACTACTATTTGACTTTTTGAATAAATATTGTGTGCAACTTGTTACTTATGCCACAATCCATGGTAACCAAATAGTTTAATCTTGGTTATTCCATGTTTATAGATATAGAGAATAAAATCTCACCAAACTGTTTAATCTTTGCAGATAAGTAAATAGGTAGAGTGAATAAAAGGAGATCAACAGTTTAATCTAAGCCCTTGGATGTAATAAGGATAGACTTAGATGGATTTCCATTGTAAAAGAAAAGGAAAGTTGATGAGGGTTTTCCAATTTAAGTGCACCCTAACAAAAGAAGTAAAAATGGTAGGATGTGTAGGTGAGTAAGTAGATGATTGGTTGCAAAATTATGTGTCATGAATGGTTAAGTTAAAATCTCAAATCTTTTGCTTTCATCATTTTGACAAAGTATGGATGACAATGAAGACATTTACATTAGAGACAAAAGTCAAACTAATTAACCTCCTCACTCATTTTCCCCTAAATTTTACTAATTTCCCATAAGTACTAAAGGCACCAACAACTTGAAAGTTAAAGGGGCTCAGAGCATTTCTTTGACTTCTGGAGGGACCAGACCCTCGACCCAATAACTTGTAAGGCCTAAGTGCTAAAACCCCTCCATGATTCATTCGTTCCCTTCAGATGCTTTTCCTAAGTAAAATCATTATTTTACTTAGGAAAATAAAGGTTCTTCATAAAATCCCCCAAACACATTTTAGCCTAAGTTATAATGTTAGATGATGAAATGAATTTTCGGAAACATTTACTTAGCACTTTTTCCTTGCCATATTCATATTAATTTTTAATTTTTATTATTATTTAACTCCCAAAAACAATAACCCTTTCTCGTATTAATTAGTTAAAATCCCAAAATAAGTAAATATCCCCTCTCGATGGTTTGAAAAATAAACCAAAATAAAATTAATTAAATTGGATTAATTAATCGAACCACGATTAATTAAGAACCAAACCCCTGCCATATTAAAAAGGGATTAATTAATCACCTGGATTAATTAATAACCTCTCCACCAATCACATCACCCCCGATATAATTAAAGACCTTTTAATTACAATCGGCCCCTCCATTAAACCTCCACCACTTACCGATGCCGACTACCATTTGATCAGCATTCCCAGATCTGACGACTATTGCATACATCGCGTGGTCCTTTTGGTTGAACTTTAAACACACGATGTAAGTGGTTTTTGACTTTTCGCCGATGCTACGTGTCAGCCAGTCTGTGGCATCACGTGACCCTCCTCCAAAACCACCAGCCTCCCAAAAGCTGTGTGATGAAAACCATTACCGCTCCCGCTTACCGCCTCCACTAAATGACAAAGCTGTCCCATCAGTTAGTTAAAGCCAACTGTCATTTTTGTTAACCCGCCAAAAGACATTGACTTTGCATATAAAACAAAAACATCCATTGTTTGTCTTTTTATCGAGAAAGGAAAGTTTTGCCTCCCATGCATGCATAAAGTACGTTCAGATCAGTAGCTTTCTCCCAACTGTCAACCACCATCAGCTACTGAACTTCAAGCTACTCCAGTCTACTGTGCGCACTCTACAGAGCCGTCACCATAATCAAATGCCCCTTCAACCATCCGAAAACAGGTATTTACCACATTTCAATTTCAAAATGACTATTTTAAGCTAAAGCCTCCATCAAATTGCTCTTAATTTAAGTAATTTGGTGCAATTTAACTGTGCCTTGACCCTAAGGCTACCTCAAGTACCTCGCTCATCTGAAAAACCTTGAAAATCCCATCTTCCTTCCTTGAATACACAAGAACCAGGGATGGGAACCCTAGTTGCCCTAAACATCGCTCCAGTCAATGCTCCCCACCGGGATTTGGACTATCTCCCCTTGGTCGATAAGGATTTTCAAATCAAAGACCTTACTTTTGATGATAGCCCCTTGAAATTCTACTGCAGGTACCGAGACAATTACCTGAACCACTCTGATAAAATAGGTCTTTGGGAGTCCAACCTCCCCAAATATCAGTTCCCCACTGTCCATATCTTCCCAGACATTGTTCACCAATGCCATGCAAATTACAACCCCAATCTGAGAGCTGTAATGTCCCCTAACCAAGAAGTTCTTTTCACCATTACAGCTGAGTCCATAAACAAAATGTTGCAATTATAGCTTGGCCAGAACCTCACTCCCCTTTCCATTGCAGAATTACTTGAGAAATCTACCAAGCTGTCCAGTTCTGAAATCAACCAAGTCTGTCAGACTTTCATGGAGGAAAAATACAGGCCCAAAGAACCCCCTCCTTATATGTCAAGCTTCTTTACAAATCTGGGCCAGGATATCATCACCATGATTGCTTGCATTTTGGGTTTTACTACTAGTGAGTATGTAGATGAGTTGACCTTAGCTTTCATGACTATTTTTATCCCTGGTGTTATAGACATTTTTGTGCCTTACATCTATAAGCATGAAATGTCCATAATTCAAGGGATCCAAAGTCCCTAAAGATGTTGTTACAGCTCCTAAAGGAACAAGGTCAACCAATGACAGCTTCTCCCAGAAGTTCTCCACCAAAAACCACTCAGAAATAGTCAATTCAAGATCAATTCAGAGGCTCCACTAGCTGCCTGCGTTGAAATGCAAAGACTACACTGGCTAGGTGCACTGCAACGCAGGTGAAAGCACTACCAGGGTGCGCTGAGCGGGAAATGACAAATGGTAAGCTCATTCAACGAGGTGGAAAGACCCTGGAAGCTTCCAGAATCTTCTCCAATGACACTTGCCTCAATGAATTCGACTAGTGATGAGTAAGAGGTTCTCAACCTCCAAGTGGAAGCAAGAACTGACAGAGAGAAGCCACAAGTCAAAACATAAGCTGACTCATCCTCTCTGCTTACATCTATATATGGATCTCTCACCCAGAGGTTCAGGAGGCTGGAATTTTGTACTTTGCAGAGAATTGCTGTTGGTTTGAGATTGGGATTAGTACATTGGGTGATTTATGCTTTGTTGGAGGAGAGGAAGGGATTCCTTTGCTGGGAGGTAGATGCTGGATCGTAACTCACTTGGTTGTATCTCCTCTTGGACTTTATTATCATATCAATAAACTATTTGAGTTTCTCCTACATGCTGTGTACCAATGATGTTTTGTTATGCTTACATGTTTAGCTTAATCTGATCTTGAGCTTTTTATGAATGTATATCTGTATCTTCGTGTAGTTTCTCTCTCTTGTGATCTTGCAGGAATTTGGTGAAGCTGGGCTGGTGAAGGAGCAAGAAGCTGGGAGCTACTGAAGAGAGGAGTGATTTGGATCGACAAACTAGCGAAAGACACAGGTTAGTTAGATCCTTCTTCCTCATTTACATCTCATAAAGAAGAATACTCAATTAGTTTACCTCGTTTGTTGCTAAGGCACTATCACCTCTTAGAGTGGGATAGGGGCATTCCGAATTGGATACTTTTCCCAACAACAAATTGGCGACTCCGCTGGGGAGAGTATCTTGTTAGTTTATTTGTGTTTCTATTGTTGTTCTTCTCATAAACTCAGGAGTGCTGAATCGAAATGCATTTGCCATTTTCAAATGCAAAGTAGAGATCTGCCACTGTAGTCCACTCACTGGGCCTGTTTTTATGATCTGAACAAACTGATCCAAAAGTTCTCTAACAACCCTTTGTGATAGATCTTAGTCCTCCTTTAAATCATCCTCCTAATTGTACCTAATTGATAGCTTTTATTCGGCCAAAAACTGTAGATTTAACTGCAAACCGTGACCCAAAACCCAAAAACAACTCTCGTTTCTGCTTCAGCGCAGACTCTGTGAAGAGGTTCTGCATTTCAACGCAGGTCCCGTGAAGGATACCTGCGTTGAAGTTCAGTTTCTCTGTGCTGAGGGTGCGCTGATCAGCCTTTGCCTTGTGCAGCCGTGGTTCCCTGCTTCCTTTTGCTCAGTTTTATCTCTATTTTTTGCAGCCTGTTATCAGTCAGTGTACCTATTTGAAACCCCTTTTCTTTGCCTCAATTCCACCTCAGTTTTATAAAGAAACTGTATTTGTTCTTTGTGTATTTGTTACATCATTTGCAGTTTCCCATTACAAAAGTAAACTAGTCATACTGTCGCCCTTAGATCTAGACCTGTCATAAGTGTCGTTTTGATCTTAGGAGTGAGTTTGTTTGCTATTCACAGTTGATTGAGCTTTTACTTTTGTCGTTTGGTTTGAATTTATGTATTTATAGTGTCGAAACAAGTAAATCATAAAGTGTCATAATCGTCTTTTTGATTTTGAAAAAGGAACTTGTTTATGTTTTCACTTGAAATCGAAATCAAATTTGTACAACAACTTTCTTTTTAGGCATCAATATTAAGAAAGCGAAAACAAATACATGCATTTGTGCATTTGCATTTTGATAGTTTGCATGCTTTGATTTAGGGAAAAGTGCATTACAGTGTGTTCTATGCTCTTTGAGAAAAGATTGTGTCTTTCTTTTCCCCTTGTAGCTAGGATTTTCATTGTTGAAAAGATATAAAAGCTTGCTTATCATCTTTAGACTGCATTTAGGAATTGTATCATACATCTCGTGGTGATCCAAAAAGGCAAAATTCTAAGAAAGATCAGCCTAAAATAAATTGAATGAACTTAACAACGCTTTGTAACTTAACGCACAACATAGAGGTCTAGGCTAGAGACGTGTTCCGGCGTCGGAAAACCTGGTGACTGTCGATCTCGCTGATGGTTGGGTGATTCCTCCTGAGGGACGATAGCGCCAGTATGGATTGTGCTCCCACGTACCGTCGAGTATATATTGGGAGACCCCTATAGGCATAAAACCTTTATCCTTAGGAAGCCGTGTCGGCCGCCCTACTGATCGCAATGCACTGAACACAGCATTCGGGAAGATTGATCGCCCGTACCTTAAAAAGTATTCTACGGTTTTGCGAAAAGTTTGGCACACCCTCTACCTAGAACTCCAGAGCAGTTCCTTTTGGCCTTTTTCAGACTCTATAATGGAAAAAGTCCATCCGAGCATTTGTCACTTCGGGCTCGTTAAAACATCGAAGGAGACTAGAGTCATCTTTAGCTTTTTCTCGACTCTTTAAAATTGAAAAAGCAAGTTGTGTCTAAAGCGTCGTTAAAATTTATTTTAAACGGAACAATCACCCCTTTTTCCTGTGTTGATCTTTAGGTTGAGAAAATGGAACTCACCAACCAAGGAATTCCCCTTGGTGGAAATCCTAGTCCCTTCTCCTCTTGGGGAGATGTTGGTGCGCCCCATATGGCCACATTGTCGCTTCCAGGACTGACAATTGGCTTGCCGGTCTGGCTCTTCTCAACCAATGTCATTCAGAACACCACTATTCCTGAACAATCGAATCAACAGTTAGACCAGTACAGAATTGCCCACCAACCTTCTACTTCCTCTAATTCTTCCTCTCCTCCTTCCTCTTCGCTTGACAGAACTGGTAAAACAAAAAACCAAGTTCCTAAGGAGAAGAAGGAAAAGAAGAAGAAAGAGAAGAAGAAGAAGGAGCCAAAAGCGACTGGGGGCAAACAAGTGTCGTCTGACAAAAATCCACACACAACACTGACTAGGCCTAAATCGCCATGTGTCATATGCAAGGGAGACCACTTCCACAGAGATTGTCCCTGCATCCCTCAGATACTAAGGGACTGGTCTCCCCGTTTGCACAATCCGGTGGCATCAACCTCTGATAGCCATGTTGAATGCATACCGTCAACTAGCGAAAGTGAAGTCCTTGGACAAAAAGGGAGAGCTAGATCTCCCTGTAGACTGTGCAAAGGCAACCATACCATCCACCGTTGTCCCTTCTTAGACGAAGCGAAAAGAGTTTTGGATGATCGTCCGGTTTCACCGTTACGACTTCCTCCTGGATATAAGAAACTCTTGCCGAGTCCTTCGTTAGTTGAAAATCCAGTTGGCCCGCTCAAGTGGTCAGTTGAAGCGCTGGTCATTGAAGATGAACCAGCTGAATCCATACCCGACGAAATTCAAAAGGTCGAGGCGGCAGTTGACCGGTCTTGCCTTCAAAGGATTTATCTTCGAATGATACAGTCACTGAAGAGGATAAAGATGACACCATCCAAATTCTCTTCATCAACACAGACTCCGACGAGCATGGGGGCAATCCCCCCATTCCTTTATCGCAGGAAGGAAGTTCGTCAGAGCGATACTCGGCCGTTTACTCGGTCCCACCACCAAGAAACCTAGTTGTCTCCTTCGACTGGAACCAACTAGGCAGACCCCGTTTGCCAGCAAGCATACCATTCAGAATTATCGTCCAAATATACAGAATGGTCATGGCTGGCACCATCATTGATGAGGGGGCATCTGTGAGTATCCTTTCCTCCACTGCTTGGAAAGTTCTTGGTTCGCCAGCGCTTTTGCCTGAAATGAGAAATCTGACAGGCTTTGATAAAGGAACCAGTCGACTGTTAGGGATCCTCCCCAATGTGCCTATCACATTGAAAGGGAAGACCGTTCAAATGAACGTGATCGTCGTTCAAGGACCCTTGGATTATAACCTACTCCTTGGAGGAGACTATATATATTGCATGGGAGCCATCGTCTCCTCACTCTTTAGAGTAATGTGTTTTCCGCATGAAGGAAGAGTGGTCAAGCTCGTGGACCAGCTTTCATTTCCCGGATCACGCATCGCAAATAGTCATATACCATCCCTAAATGGTCTCTTCACGCAAGAAATGTCTCAACCCATGGTCCGTCCTCCCGATGAGCGCGAGTAATTCGGAGGGATATGACTGGAACCCAGGGGGCATGCGTCCTGGTCTGCTTCGGCAGGAAAACTTTGGGTATAGGGTAGGTTTCCGCGGGAGAATATGACTAGTCTGTACCCCGTCCGTCTTGGAAGAGGGATTATTCTAGAATAAGATTCTTTTGTCAAAGTTATGTGTTTGGCGCTCGTTGTCACTCACCTTTGTCTATCTCGGTAGACATCGCCGAAGAAGTGTTTTGTTCGTTGCATTGATGAAACAATCTTTGGGTAACCTGAAAGAGGTAGGCCTCTCCTGGTAAAACAAATGTTTTATTGGACTAAGAAGGGGTAACCTTGAAATCGTACTTTATGCCTGGGGGCATGCAAACCTTTTTGAGTGCAAGCAAGGGGCGGCTATTTATTTTTTAAATTTTTAGGTCCTCCCTTTAAACTTGTAGGTCTAACCCTTTAAACTTGTAGGATTAGTCATTTCCGAACTTGCATAGCGAAAGGATGCGGGGCATAGCTTTGGTAAGGTGCAAGCTCCATAAAAAATGGCATCTTACATGAGACATTCTTATCATATTACTGGATTAATCGAGCAGTTTTAGCACATAGTTCATGCTCGTTAAAAAATAAACATAAGACCGAGCAGTTTTAGCACATAGTTCATGCTCGTTAAAAAATAAACATAAGACCGAGTAGTGTTTTTCCGCGTTTAAGCTCGTTTAAAAATGAACTACCTCCGGTAAATAACCACCGTGAATGTAACATTATCAGCCATTAAAGCCTTGGTCGTGTTTGCACCGTCACCTCCACTTTTCATTTGGCCGATCATTCACCTCCATATGATTGTTTACCCATTTTGAGGAACAGCTGCGAAGAGTGATTTCACTAGCCATCCTTGTGACACTGCCATGATTGGAAAATTCCAACCCTTACCTGGAATCGGCTACTAACCCGTTTTATCACTCGTTCCTCAAAAGACGAGTCTTCTTTAAGCACTTTTCATCTGACTCGTAAAACATGAAAAGATTGCCGAGTTTTGGCCTTCCAGCTCGTTAAAGCGACCAGAAGTGCTATCCCTCCTTTAGATTTTAATCTTTTTGGACTTGAGGGATTATTGCACAAAAAGATCGAGCGATTGTTTTGTTCGGCTCGTTAAAACTATCGAAAATTCATCCCTTCTGTATTGTTTTATACTTTTTCAGACTTAAGGGATTAGATGACGAAAAAGGACTTTCGGAGTTGACTTTACGTACCTTTTCAGACTCTCTAAAAATGAAAAGGACCGAGTTATCTTTGTCGTTAGACTCGTTAAAAACATTAAATAGCGACAAACTTGCCTATAGACGAGAACGAGTTTCACTATCGCTAGGCTCGTTAAAACATAGCGATGGGTTTGCCCGAAGGGCAAATTATAGAACAAGCATATGTTATCCTCCTCAAGCTTGACAAAAATAAAGAGGTACTGGTCAGCAATGACTGGGGAAAAATTGGGAAGAAACTCAAAGAACTTTATTGGTAGCAAGTCGCTCTTGAACATGACACTTCCACTTCGTGCCTGAGTCAGGTTGGGTTGTTTCATTCACCAGTCACATCACCATGGTCTCGCCATACCATCCACCTATGGGGTAAATGCTACCAATCCATCACACAAGTGTCGCCGATATGTCCAAGGGAAGTCATCCAGAGAAGTCAACCGTGTCCCATCCACTACCATACATTATCCTTCATTCTTTCATGACCTCCACCCTAAACTATATATCATCAGATCGTTTTCACCTCCATCAAAATCATTTGCTCCGTTCCGTGTCACTGATGTGGGATACATTAAGGCCCTCCTTTGACGGATCGCTTCTTGTCGACATCAGCTCATTATCCAAGAAGTTGATCTAGGGACACCCCCTTCAGTACTTTGAAGCTTGCATGCCTCAATGGCAAGTTTCTCACTTCCGGCGACAGGTATACATCAATGACCTTCGACCGAAAGATTTTGTGTGGTGTTCGACGCCAAGTCCTTTATTCACACCACGTGAATTGTACTGCAGTACCTTGAGGGTCATTATCATTATCGGTGATTCCTCTCGCGCTTGTTAACGGTTTACCTCATTGACTGGTAATCAAGCGATGTCTTTCCATGTTCGACTTCAGAACATTTCTCACATGGATCGACTTGTACTTAGAGTGAAGATCGAACGAGTTTGAAGACCCCGGATCTAGTTTCATCCATCCGGGCTGCGATATATATTCAGGAAAAATAAAGACATTGACATGTACAGCATTGCAACACAGACAATCATCCTACCAAAGGATGATGATTTCAGCAGGATCATCAGTCTATCATCAGACAATTGTCTGTCCTATGTACATAAAAATAAATTTATAAAGCTGAGCATGGGAATGCCCGCCTCAGCTAGATCATGAAAACAGTATGAAAGATAATGTATTGTATTGTATCTTATTACAGGTCTCCTCCCAGCATTGGAAGAACTTCGGATCCTCCTAATAAAGCATTTCACCCGATAAACGACCTCATACTTTAGGGGGCAACTGTTATAGACATTTTTGTGCCTTACAACTATAAGCATGAAATGTCCATAATTCAAGGGATCCAAAGTCCCTAAATATGTTGTTACAGCTCCTAAAGGAACAAGGTCAACCAATGACAGCTTCTCCCAGAAGTTCTCCACCAAAAACCACTCAGAAATAGTCAATTCAGGATCAATTCAGAGGCTCCACTAGCTGCATGCGTTGAAATGTAGAGACTACACTGGCTAGGTGCACTGCAACGCAGGTGGAAGCACTACCAGGGTGCGTTGAGCGGGAAATGACAAATGGCAAGCTCATTCAACGAGGTGGAAAGACCCTGGAAGCTTCCAGAATCTTCTCCAATGACACTTGCCTCAATGAATTCGACTAGTGATGAGTAAGAGGTTCTCAACCTCCAAGTGGAAGCAAGAACTGACAGAGAGAAGCCACAAGTCAAAACATAAGCTGACTCATCCTCTCTGCTTACATCTATATATGGATCTCTCACCCAGAGGTTCAGGAGGCTGGAATTTTGTACTTTGCAGAGAATTGCTGTTGGTTTGAGATTGGGATTAGTACATTGGGTGATTTATGCTTTGTTGGAGGAGAGGAAGGGATTACTTTGCTGGGAGGTAGATGCTGGATCGTAACTCACTTGGTTGTATCTCCTCTTGGACTTTATTATCATATCAATAAACTATTTGAGTTTCTCCTACATGCTGTGTACCAATGATGTTTTGTTATGCTTACATGTTTAGCTTAATCTGATCTTGAGCTTTTTATGAATGTATATCTATATCTTCGTGTAGTTTCTCTCTCTTGTGATCTTGCAGGAATTCGGTGAAGCTGGGCCGGTAAAGGAGCAAGAAGCTGGGAGCTACTGAAGAGAGGAGTGATTTGGATCGACAAACTAGCGAAAGACACAGGTTAGTTAGATCCTTCTTCCTCATTTACATCTCATAAAGAAGAATACTCAATTAGTTTACCTCGTTTATTGCTAAGGCATTATCACCTCTTAGAGTGGGATAGGGGAATTCCGAATTGGATACTTTTCCCAACAACACCTGGTCAACCTCCTACAACTAAATTTGACTATGCCACATTCATTGCAGACAAGATACATGACCAATTCATGAGATTGGAGAATGAGAGAGTCTTTAAATATTCCACAATATTGTATCATCTTTTTCTTTACTACCAGTCTACTAAATTCCCTTTCTGTGTCCAAAAACTTGATACCAGAGGGAATCCTAGGTTTGTTGTCTTCTGGACTTCAATTTTCCACTGTTTGGCTTCTTCTCCTTATTCTTATATAGATTTTATTGATCAGTTTGTCCAGCCTGTAACTACCATGTTGATATGAATTCCCCCTCCTAGAATCAGTGATGATATCAAAAGAATCCTTCAATTGTCCAAGAAATACAGGATTGGTGATTGGTATTTATACCAAAACCATACCGAGATCAGAGTTTATGGGTGTGAATTGCCTCCCTACAAATTGCCCAAATATGTCCCCATGAGATTGTTTGCCCTGGAGTACTACAGGCAAATGATAAACTCTGATGAAATCCACTTCATGAAAGCAAAAAAGAAAGCCCAACTGAGGATCAAAGATCACCTAGGCCCATTTGTGTGCAACAATAGAAAAGCAGGGCAAGCAGCAGAGGAGATCCTAGAGAGGATGCATTTGAAAAAGAGTTTTATTTGGCCTTATGATCCTCACAACTTTATCTGTGACAGAAGACTAAAACATAAGCTGTCCCCTTACATTCATCATAGAATTCCAGAGATAGAGCAATATGCTAATCAAAATGAATGGGTGGAGGGAACACTCATAGAACAGGATAGTGAAAAGGTCGAAGTAGAAAATGTCATGAAAGATTTAGAAAAGAGACTTGATCTAGATTCCTTTGTACAGGTGCCTGAAGAATCTTCACAAAGGCCACCACAGGAACATAGTGCACAGACATCAGGGCAACTAGATACTTCAGAACAGCCTGAGACCTCAACACAGCAAGGAGAGTCAGAGCAGCCAGAAATCTCAGAAGAATTTGCTCCACCTCAGCCAAATCCACCACAGCCAAATATGAGCAATCCCCTAGTTATACAGACTCCTCTTAATGAGGAAAGAAATTTGAAAAGAGACAGGGAAGAGGCCACTCCCTCAAGGCCTACAGACCAACCTTTTGCTAAAAGGCATAGGTTGAATCCTTACTCAGAAGAAGAATTCATTGAAGAAACCGCAGGAAACACAATGACAGAGAGGGTAGAGAGTCCACAGACTATCCCTACAGGTGGGACACCATCCTCTTCACAAAAGCAGATACTGGAGAGGTAGCAAAGTACAAAGGTATCTTCTTTTAGGGCTTCCTCTGAGCAGAACATAGATATCAAGGGAAAATACAAAGAAATAAAAACAAGAAATGAGCAATTGAAAGCACAAACTTATGCTCATTACTTGAAAATGGCCCCCACAAACCAGACAAGATTGATGTCAGCATTTGACATCAAAGAGGGAAAAATGCAAATGAGCTTTTTGAAGCCAACAGTACAACAGCCAAAGTCCATGGCTAATTTTTTCAAAACTAATTTTGAAGTTCTTGCCAAAGACATCCACCCTATTGATCAAATTGAGCTCCATAAGCAAACGAGTGAGATGGTCTATTCTACTTTGACCAGTAAAGCCATGATGGCACATCAGTTGCAGAATTCCTTGAGTAATACCACAACATAGTTGCAATTGGAGAAAGCCTCTTCTCAGGCTAAAGACACTAGGATCAAATCATTAGAAGATCTGGTGATTGAGTTGGGACACAATCCCAAAGATGTAAAAGCAGCTGAGAGTTTGATAAAGAAGAAAAATGAAGACATTGCAGCACTTAGAAAATAGCTCAAACTCCCTCCCCTCATACATCCACAAACTGCTGAAATCATTGAGAAACAAAATGAGGAAGAACTTATGGACTTAGTCCTTAAGTTAAATGAACAACTGAAAGAGACTGAGCAAGAATTAGAAAAAGCTTTGCAGTCTAAACAGAGTGAGTCGACCACCCTGCCTCAGACTGTGGTACCAATCATTTCTACAGCAGTGCCATCTACTATAGCAGTAGCTTTGGCACCCAACGTTCCCCTAGCAACTGCTCTTTCAGTAACAGCAACAACAGGTACATCAACAACAATAGCCACTTCAACTCAACAAATAGAGGACTTAATCAAGTCCATGGAGGAAATGAAAATTCAAGCAATTGAAATACAAAAATTGAAAGAAAAGGTTACTAGCTTGGAGCATGATTGTGAGATAAATAAGATCAACTATACTGAAGAGAAAAGGAAGAACAGAGGGATGACTGATCAGATCAAAACATTAGAAAATGACTTGACATTTGAAAAGCCCTTAAAAGATATCAAGAAAATTTTATGGATCAATAGCATTGATTCCATCAATGATATTTTGTCTTCTATTCAGATTATCTTTGAACATATAGAATTGGTCCAACTTGCTACTGAGGACATACAAAAAACTAAAGAAGAATTGGGAGGAAAGCCTGAAGAAGAAACTCAGTTAATAAAATTTTTGAATAGCCAGAGCAGACAACAACTGGAACAATGGGACATCGAGGATCAAATTGGTACTATCCTCGAAGTGAATAAAGTTCTTACCAAAAATAACTTAATGCTTAACTTAGAAAGAAGATGTCAAAGCATACAAGAAGACATAGAGGAGTTCATGGTGAAATTTGACATCTTAAGAAGTAAAGGACTCGCAAACCCTCTGGTCATAAATGACAAATTGATGACTCAGATAGACTACATTGACAAATTACACTAGAAAACTGAAAGTCAAGCCAGATCATCCTCAGCAAAAGCACTACCTACTGGAAAAGTGCTTTATGATGGTTTGGAAAACCTTTTCTATATTGAGCATGAAGTAAAACACTTGTTCACAGCCAAGCCCAATTTTGCAAAGCACACTGAGGTTGATGAAATATATAGGAAACTTATCAGGATGAAGATACCCAATGAAGAATGGTGGACTAATATGACAGACATTCTATAATTTACCACAGTAACATTGAGGTAAATAGAAATATTTACTAAGGTAAAGTCTGGTAAAACAAGTAAAGAGTATCAGAAAATAGGTAAAGAGTATCAATAGGGAAAAGTAAACAAGAATCTAGCACACAATTACTAAAGCAACAACAAGAGGCAAATTCGAGCTTCAACCTCCAGCTCTTCCATGGAAAAAGGGACAATAACAATTAGTTTTACATCTGTCTCTATAATTTTGTAAAAGATATTTTGTATTTCCTAGAATAAATCTCACATAGTTATGAGATATTTTGATGTCAATTTTTGTATAAATACTTCTCCATTCAAAGTACTGAGGGTGGATTCTATAACATCTCTGTAAGTCTATGCTGTAAAGTGAAGAAAGCTATTGTAATCAAATCTGGATTTTTGCTGGAAAAGGAATGAAAGTTGAGGACATTTCATCAGATTCTCGTGCAGTCTAATTGAAAATAAGTATTCTATCCTTGTGATTTTATGTGTTTTCAATATGTTTCAACGTTTCATGCATCTGAAATATAAATGGTAAAATAGTCGAAGTATATCAGAATTAGCTTTATTTCTCTCTGCTATCAACAATCTATCATTTACATGTTTTCTTCTAAACTATTTTGATAAAGGAATTCTTAATTGCTCCTCTACCCCTGTAGTTTTTTCTAATAAGTCCTTGGTATATGATTCTTAATTGCCTTATGCTGGTTGACCTATCTTCCTTTCCTCTTTCTAATCCTAAATTGAGGATTCTTGATTGCCCTCTTGTTTTGAGCAGAAAAATCATCCATTCAAACCCCAAAGTTTGTTGTTACTCTGTTATCCTGCATGTTGAAATCCTATCTCAGCAATTTGACTTATTCTAGTGAACTATCCCTGTTTGACTCCATAGCCCAATGGCCTAAAAGCCTAGTTTGCCCATTTTTTTTAGAAGTCCATCATTCTCAAACAAAACAACCTACTTGAACATTTATAACTAGCCTAAAATCTTTTCAAACAAAGCTAAATCATAAAGAGAGAGCCCTCTCTGAGTACAGATTGGCTAGATTATGTACTTAAAAGATTGCTTTGTGGTTACCTCAGATCCTTTCCTTCTTCAAATAGCTTCAAAGGAAAATCTGAGTGATAACATCGTGGCAACCATACTGGGGAGACCAAATCCTCAGTTAAGTAAACCTTTGAGAAACATAAAGTTTGCATTTAAAGAGTCTTAAAGGATTATTTTGAAGTTATTTTGAATTTATCTCAAAAATATATAAAAGAATAGCATTGAAAGATTGAAATCTGGCTTCAGGAAGAACTCATTACAACGGGGCTAACCCTGATCCAAATCCTCCCTGTGTGTTTGAAAATCCTAACCTAATTCCAAGAATCATTAGAAGGCAAGAAAGTTCATTAAGTCCTCGACCATTTTTCAGATCCCGTTCATGCCCCGTTGAGTGGCATTTCCTAGAAGACCTTCCTTTTGATGAACATTTTTAACTCTCTCTATCCAGAACCACATCTGACAGTGAACTGTTGGACCTAGTCCAGGATCCAGAATTCCTTAGAGAACTTGAAACCCAAAGAGCCAATTTGTCAATTGATTAATATTTGCAGAACTCTTCTCAATCGTCTCTCACCACCGATAGAACACCTGAAATTTCTGAGGCTACTTCTCTTTCTGCCATTTCATTATTATTCCCTCATTCATCTGAAATCCATTCCACTCCTCCCCTCATCCCTTCACTCCCTCTTCAATCGATCATCACTCAACATCCTACTACTACCTCTAGTTATTCTTCCTCAATGCAAACACCACCTGTTACCCCTACTCCTACCCAACCTACATTCATGGCCAATAGATATGCTCATCTTATGTTGTCTGCTGCTCTAGGTTCTATGCCACAGGATCATCAGAGTAAAATTACAACTTTTGATGGCACTAGGAC
Organism: Pinus tabuliformis; assembly: GCA_031772625.1. Classification (NCBI taxonomy): domain Eukaryota; kingdom Viridiplantae; phylum Streptophyta; class Pinopsida; order Pinales; family Pinaceae; genus Pinus; species Pinus tabuliformis. The sequence goes on along the minus strand of CM062813.1, from coordinate 60,096,667 downwards.
CTACACAGCTCAACAACATTCTAGGAAAATTACAAACTACTTTGAACTTCACGAGATTGACACAATAGATGTCAAAATGAGAATTTTTGTTCAATGTTTAGCTGGAGAAGTTAGAACCTGGTTTAGATCTTTAGCTTCCCAAAGCATAGACAGTTTAAGAATCCTTTACCAACAATTCCTATATAGGTGGGAGAAGAAGAAGGACACCTTTCAGATCCTCTCTGAATATGAAAACATTAAAAGAGGGCCTTATGAAATCGTTCAAGACTATGGCACTAGGTTCAATAGTGTTTATAGTGCCATTCTAGTTGACCTTAGGCCCCCACCTGGTTTAGCCTTGATCAAATTTCCTGATGGATTTGATTCAGATATGGCTTTCCAGTTAAGAGAAAGGAACCCTCCCTTTTTGGAAGAAATGCAAGGCATAGCTGTAAGTGTTGAGGATAATCTACTGTCTAAAAGAGCTAAAGCTAGAAACGAGAGAAGAATACCTACAAAAGATGAAAGTTCACCCTTTGAACAAAAGCTTGATGCTATTGTTAAAGGAATGGACAAATTTTTTGACAGAGTTGATACAATTGAAAGGAAATCTCCTTGGGATGGCTAGTAGGCCAATTCAGGGAGAAATCCTAATTTTAGGAAAAATCAGAATCAAAACATTGGTAAGAATATTCCTGACCAGAATATCAGACCACCTTTCTAGGAAAACTATGCAGAAGCCTCTCAATCAGAAGACCCTGAAGAAGACACTCAGATAAATTTAATGGGTCTAGATGGTGAGGAAGATGTATTCCTAACTCAGGATGACCAAGAATCCCATGTGCTGCAACAATTTAAAACCCAAACAGGAGAGTCATTTGATTTCAGACAAGGGTATGACTCTGCTATTTTTGAAGTACATAAGCAATATAATTTAAGAAGTAGAAAAAGTACTGATAACCTTGAAACAAACCAGAAAACAACTCCTAATCAACCTAAAATAGATAAAATAGGTCCAGTGACAAAAACACTTCAAATCTTTTCAAGAACAAATCAAAATCCTTCCAGCCCCACCATAGAAGATGTGTCTAATAACCAGCCCAGCAATGAACAACCTTCCACTTCACTTCCCTCCAAGGAAACAGTGGAAGAACCTCAAAAGATCGCATCAGAGAAATCAGCAAAGGATGTTTCAAATCCTGAAATAGAAGAAAACGTAGAAAACATTTCTGCCAGAAACCCAAAGGTTCAAACTGACAAAACAACCCTGCCCTTTAATCTAGGAGTAGAGGTAGCCAAGCTTAAAATTTCGGTTCCTTTGATAGAACTGGAAAAACATGATGTTTACAGGTCTCAAATAAACAAATCATTAAATATCATTGAAAATGCAGATTCTGTAAATCTCTTTGATGACCACACCGAGTTGATTTGTGGCCCTGAAGTAAATGGGAAACCTCTAGAAGGAGGGATACCACCTTTCTATGTCAGTCTCAATATCCATGATAAGATTTTGCAGAATGCCATGTTTGACTCTTGTGCTTCTCACAACCTCATGCCTAAGTCTGTTATGGAGAAACTCAACCTAGACATCACTAGGCCCTATAGGGATTTATTTTCCTTTGGTTCCAATCAAGTGAGATGTTTAGGTCTAACTAAGGACTTATGTGTTTCATTGGTTCAATACCCCTCCAAAACTATACTTATGGACATAGTGGTAGCAAAAATTCCACCCAAGTATGGCATGCTGTTGTCTAGATCCTGGGGTGCCAAACTTTAGGGATCTCTACAATTAGACATGTCATATGCTACCATATCTGTTTTTGGACAAGCAAAAAAGTTATATAGAGAAACTTTAATGAAGTATATAGTGAGTAGTCAGGAGAAGCCTCAAAAATTTCCCATTTACTCAGTACATTTTGATATGGATTCCTTTACTCTCTATAATGTAGAAACTTATCCAAATGATAGAGTAGCAAAACCAAAAGAAATTAAAAAATCTGAAGACATAGCAACAAAACCAAAAGAAATTGTAAAAGAAAGGTCAACTGTCCGAATTCAAAAAATATCGCATGATAAAGAAAAATCAAATAATAAAGAAAATTCAGATACCTTAGCCAAGAAAGACTACACTACCCGAGATACAAATTATGAACATGAAATTTTATGACATTTAGAATTTTATGGTTCAGTAAACAAATTAGGTGTAGGGGCAGGTTTATGGGTCTATAACTTAGAGAATGATCATGCAAAAGTACATGCCTATAGGTTGAATTTTAAATGTAAAAACAATATGGAGGAATATGAAGCACTCTTGCTAGGCCTCAAGTTAGTCAAAAGATTAGGAGCCATAAGGGTATCAATCATGGGAGATTCTGAACTGATAGTTAAATAGATAAAGGGAGTTTACATAACCAGAGATCCTAGATTAGGACGTTACATAGGAACAATAATAGGAATCCTTAATACTTTCTTAGAAACCCAGCTTGCATCTATTCCTCATAAACATAACATGCAAGCTCATAGCCTAGCTATGTTTGCCAGCACCTACAAATTGCCTTTTCAGCCCAATCACCAATATATTGATGAGATTAGGCATCGACCAGCCATACTAGATAATATTAAAAATTGGCAAGTTTTTGAAAGTGATAAGCAGATTAATCACTTTCTAACATTAGATGAATAATTTTCTAGCACTAATATAGATGTAGACATAGTTTCGGATTTTGAACACACTAATGAGTTAGACATCAACAAATTAGAAGAAAACTCAATAAACATGCTTCATCCTACTAAATTCATGAAAACAGTCATTCAGGATTTAAAGAAAATGGATATTGATGAAATAATTGATGATGAAACTGAAGTCATAAATCTAAAAGATAATCAGTTACCCAAAGGACTAACTCCTTTGGAGGACTTATTTGACTCTAATGATATTCCTAAAATGCCTAAGATGGAGCCCTTGAAAGTAGACATTGAAGAATGTAACATAGGAACTCAACAGAATCCTAAACTGATAAAATTGTCCAAATCATGACCTCTTTATTAAAAACTAAAATATATTGAGCTAATGAAAGAATTCTAGGATGTTTTTGCCTGGAGTTACGAAGACTTAAAATCCTATGATACCAGTATCATTCAACACACTATCCCTTTGAAAGAAGATCAAAAACCTTTTAGGCAAAAGTTAAGAAGAATTAATCTTGTTTTATTACCTTCCATTGAAAAAGAGATCAAACGGGATGTATGAAGCAGGAATCATTGCTCCCATTAGGTTTTTGGATTGGGTGTCTAATCTTGTCCCTACAAGAAAGAAAATAGGAGAAATCAGAGTGTGTGTTTACCTTAGAAATTTGAACAAAGTCTCACTCAAAGACAACTATCCCTTACCTAAAATGGATCACATACTACAAAGAGTAATAGGTTCTACAAGGATTTCACTTTTAGATGGTTTCTCAGGATATAACCAAATTTTAGTCCATCTGGATGATCAAGTAAAAACTACATTCACAACACCATGGGGCGCCTTCATGTATGTCAAAATGCCCTTTGGATTCAAAAATGCAAGGGCCACCTTTCAAATAGCAATGGATATTGCCTTTGCAAAGGAAATCCATGATTTCCTGGTTATATACCTTGATGATATAACAATCTTTTCAAAGCCATATCAACAACACCTGGATCATCTCAGGCAAGTTTTTCTTAAAAGCAGAAAAGTTGGCATTTCTCTGAACCCAAAGAAATCTTTATTTGGTTTGGAAGAAGGAAACCTGTTAGGCCACATTATCTCTAAATATGGAATCTGGATTGACCCAACCAGGATTGAAGCTATTCTACAAATACCTCACCCAAGAAACATTAAAGAAATTCAGGCATTTTTAGGAAAAATAAATTTTTTAAGAAGGTTCATCTTTAACTTAGTTGAACTAATTAGATTATTGAATAACATGTTGAAAAAATATTCGACTATTAAATGGATAGTAGAGGATAAACAATCATTCAAAGAAATAAAATTAGCCTTAACTCAAACACTAGTCCTCACAAGCCAAAGATTTGACAGAGACTTCATTATCTTTTCCTGTGCATCAGAACACACTATAGCTGCGGTTTTAATACAAAAGGATGATCAAGGATGTGAAAAACCAATAGCCTTTTCTAGTAAAGCTCTTAGAGATGCCTCATTAAAGTATAAAATAATGGAGAAACAAGCTTTTGCTTTGGTGAAGGCTATTAAAGATTTTAGAGTATATATTTTGTATTCTCATGTAGTAGCTTATGTTACAAATGTTGTAGTCAAAGATATCCTAACACAGGATGGAGTTGATGGCAAGAGGGGAAAATGGATAGCTACTATTTTAGAATATGATATAGAGATAAAACCTACCAAGTTAATCAAAGGTCAGTGGTTGGCCAAACTCATTGTAGAAACAAATTGCCAAGCCCTAGAAATAAATCTGATTGCAGAACTGGATAATGAACAGGAGATGGTGACTCCACATATCAACCAACCTTTTCTAGATTCCCCCTAGTACGCTAATATAATATATGTTCTAAGAAACCTGCAAGCTCCTCCAGGGTTATCCAAAACTAAGAGTAGGTTTTTAAAAATGAAAGCTTTGAAATTTTGCATTATGGATAATACTTTATTTTGGAAAAATCATGAAGGCATTTTGTTAAATTGTTTATTAAAAGAAGAATCTGACAAAGTACTCCAAGAATTTCATGCAGGGGATTGTGGTGGGCATCTCTATTGGAAGTCAACTGCTGACAAAATTCTGAGAGCCAGATTTTACTGGTCAACCTTGTTTTTAGATGTTAAAAAAATTGTAACTTCCTGCCACAAGTCTCAGATCTTTGAAGGAAAAATAAAACTCTTGCCTTTGCCTTTAAAACCCATATCCACAGAAAAACCTTTTCAACAATGGGGTCTTGACTTCATTGGAGAAATCCATCCACCCTCTTCTGCTCAGCATAAATGGATCCTCACTGCAACTGATTATTTCACCAAATGGATAGAAGCTATTCCCTCTAGACAGGCCATTGACACTGTAATAATAGGTTTTCTAGAGTCTAATATTCTTTCTAGGTTTGGTTGTCCTGACAAAATTATCACAGATAATGCTGTAGCCTTCAAGTCAAAGAAAATGATTGATTTCTATCACAAGTATCATATAACACTTGGTCATTCCACAACTTACTATCCTCAAGGGAATGGACTTGCAGAATCTTCCAATAAAAGTCTAATAAATATTATCAAAAACTATTAGAAGATAATAAGAAAACTTGGAACAAGAAATTAACCAATGCTTTGTGGGCAGACAAGCTTACTACCAAGAAGTCGATTGGAACCAGTCCCTATGAGCTAGTGTATGGAATGGAGGCAGTTTTCCCCTCATATTTAGGAGTTCCATTCATGAAGTTACTTCAGGAAGCTCAAGTGGAACCAGATGATATACAGAGGAGAATTAACCAGAATATCCATTTACAGCAAACTAGGGAGGAAGTATACAACAGAGCCCAAGTACTACAAGAAAAACTCAAGAGAATTTTTTACAAAAGGACCAAAGTAGAAGACTTTTATCTGGGAGACAAAGTGTTAAAATGGGACTCAAGAAGAGAGGACAAAGGGAAACATGGGAAGTTCAACTTCCTGTGGAAAGGGCCATACATTATATATATTTTCAGAGGAAATAATTCATATTTCCTTAAAGAATTGAATGGTGAATAGATTGAAGGAGGACCAATCAATGGTCAAATTTTAAAGCACTACGTTGACCCCATTTACTAATTTTACAAGTTCAGTTGTACGTACTATATCCTTCATAATGTTCAGTGTTGATTGGATGGTAAAAATTTTGAAGTTGAAGCTCAAAGAGAAGGCCCCAAGCTTCAGAAATATTACTACCATACATACCAATAAAGTAGCAGGGAAAAGGAAATTGCAGAGTAAAATCACAGTGTTTCAGAAGGCCATTGATCTACTGTTCTTGACATTTCACAAGGAAATTCCATCCCCAAGTGGAGCCACTATTAGGTTCCTATACCAATAGGTGTCATATATTATGATTGACTTGGTTTAGCTCTGAAATATGTACATACCTTTACTTTTTACAAATGTTTTCCATATCTGTAGAAAATCAAAAAATTTAAAAAATGTAAAGAGGGTATGCCCTAAAAGAAAAAGCAAAGGGAAAAAAGAATGAAAAAGGTCAAAAAATGAAAGAAAATGAACCACAAGAAAAAGAAAAATACCATGAAAGTGTTGAAACCCAAAATCCACTACTATTTCATTTTTTGAATAAATATTATGTGCAACTTGTTACTTATACCACAATCCATGGTAACCAAATAGTTTAATCTTGGTTATTCCATGTTTTGAATTTCATGTTTATAGATATAGAGAATAAAATTTGACCAAACTATTTAATCTTGGCAGATAAGTAGATAGGTAGAGTGAATAAAAGGAGCTCAACAGTTTAATCTGAGCCCTTGGATGTAATAAGGATAGACTTAGATGGATTTCCATTGTAAAAGAAAAGAAAAGTTTGACGAGGGTTTTCCAATTTAAGTGCACCCTAATAAAAGAAGTAAAAATGGTAGGATGTGTAGGTGAGTAAGTAGATGATTGGTTGCAGAATTATATGTGATGAATGGTTAAGTTAAAAGCTCAAATATTTTTCTTTCACCATTTTGACAAAGTATGGATGACAATGAAGACATTTACATCAGAGACAAAAGTCAAACTAATTAACCTCCTACTCATTTTCCCCTAAATTTTACTAATTTCCCATAAGTACTAAAGGCACCAACAACTTGAAAGTTAAAGGGGCCTAAGTGCTAAAACCCCTCCATGATTCATTCATTCCCTTCGGATGCTTTTCCTAAGTAAAATCATTATTTTACTTAAGAGAGACAAGGTTCTTCATAAAACCCCCCAAACACATTTTAGCCTAAGTTATAATGTTACATGATGAAATGAATTTTTGGAAACATTTACTTAGCGCTCTTTCCTTGCTGTATTCATATTAATTTTCAATTTTTATTATTATTTAACTCCAAAAAAAATAACGCTTTCCCGTATTAATTAGTTCAAATCCCAAAATAAGTAAATATCCCCTCTCGAGGGTTTGAAAAATAAACCAAAATAAACTTAATTAAATTGGATTAATTAATCGAACTGCGATAAATTAAGAACCAAACCCCTGTTGTATTAAAAAGGGATTATTTGATCACCTGGATTAATTAATAACCTATCCGCCAATCACATGGCCCCCGATATAGTTAAATGCATTTTAATTACAATCGGGCCCCTCCATTAAACCTCCACCACTTACCTATGCCGACTACCATCCGATCAGCCTTCCTAGATCCAACGACTATCGCATACATCGCGCGGGCATTTTGGTTGAACTTTAAACGCTCGACGTGAGTGGTTTTTGACTTTTTGCCGATGCTACGTGTCAGCCAATCTGTAGCATCACGCGACCCTCCTCAAAAACCACCAGTCTCCCAAAAGTTGTGCGATGAAAACCATTACTGTTCCTGTTTACTGCCTCCACTGAATGACAAAGCTATCCCATCATTCAGTTAAAGCCAACCGTTGTTTACGTTAACCCGCCAAAATACATTGACTTTGCATATAAAACAAAACATCCATTTTTTGTCTTTTTACCAAGAAAGGAAAGTTCTACCTCCCATGCACGCACAAAGTACGTCCAGACCAGCAGCTTGCTCCCAACCGTCAACCACCATCAGCTACTGAACTTCAAGCTACTCCAGTCTACTGTGCGCACTCTGCAGAGCTGTCACCATAATCAAATGCCCCTTTCGACCATCCGAAAACAGGTATTTACCACATTTCAATCTCAAAATCCCTGTTTTAAGCTAAAGCCTCCATCAAATTGCTCTTAATTTAAGTAATTTGGTGCAATTGAACTGTTCCTTGACCCTAAGGCTACCTCAAGTACCTCACTCATCTGAAAAACCTTGAAAATCCCGTCTTCCTTCCTTGAATACACAAGAACCAGGGATGGGAACCCCAGTTTCCCTAAACATCGCTCCAGTCAATGCTCCCCACTGGGATTTGGACTATCTCCCCTTGGCTAATAAGGATTTTCAAATCAAAGACCTTACTTTTGATGATAGCCCCTTGAAATTCTACTGCAGGTACCGAGACAATTACCTGAACCACTATGATAAAATATGTCTTTGGGAGTCCAACCTACCCAAATATTAGTTCCCCACTGTCCATGTTTTCCCAAACATTCTTCACCAATGCCATGCAAATTACAACCCCAATCTGAGAGCTGTAATGTCCCCTAACCAAGAATTTCTTTTCACCATTACAGTTGAGTCCATAAACGAAATGTTGCAATTACAGCCTGGCCAGAACCTCACTCCCCTTTCCATTGCAGAATTACTTGAGAAATCTACCAAGCTGTCTAGTTCTGAAATCAACCAAGTCTGTCAGACTTTCATGGAGGAAAAATATAGGCCCAAAGAACCCCCTCCTTATATGTCAAGCTTCTTTACAAATATGGGCCAGGATATCATCACCATGATTGCTTGCATTTTGGGTTTTACTACTAGTGAGTATGTAGATGAGTTGACCTTAGCCTTCATGACTATTTTTACCCCTGGTCAACCTCCTGCAGCTAAATTTGACTATGCCACATTCATTGCAGACAAGATACATGACCAATTCATGAGATTGGAGAATGAGAGAGTCTTTAAATATTCCACAGTCTTGTATCATCTTTTTCTTTACTACCAGTATGATAAATTCCCTTTCTCTGTCCAAAAACTTGATATTAGAGGGAATCCCAGGTCTTTTATCTTCTGGACTTCAATTTTCCACTACTCGGCTTCTTCTCCTTATTCTTATATAGATTTTATTGATAAGTTTTTCCATCCTTTAACTACCATGTTGATAGGAATTCCCCCTCCTAGAATAAGTGATGATATCAAAAGAATCCTTTAATTTTCCAAGCAATATAGGATTGGTGACAAGTATTTATACCAAAACCATACCGAGATCAGAGTTTATGGGTGTGAATTTCCTCCCTACAAATTGCCCAAACATGTCCCCATGAGATTGTTTGCCCTAGAGTACTACAGGAAAATGATAAAATTTGATGAAATCCACTTCATGAAAGCAAAAAAGAAAGCCTAGCTAAGGATCAAAGATCACCTAGGCCCATTTGTGTGCAACAACAGAAAAGCAGGGGAAGCAGTAGAGGAGATCCTAGAGAGGATGCATTTGAAAAAGAGTTTTATTTGGCCTTATGATCCTCACAGCTTTATCTATGACAAAAGACTAAAACATAAGTTGTCCCCTTACATTCATCATAGAATTCCAGAGATACAGCAATATGCTAATCAAAATGAATGGGTGGAGGGAACACTCATAGAATAGGATAGTGAAAAGGCCGAAGTAGAAAATGTCATGAAAGATTTAGAAAAGAGACTTGATCTAGATTCCTTTGTATAGGTGCATGAAGAATCTTCACAAAGGCCACCACAAGAACATAGTGCACAGACATTGAGGCAACCAGATACTTCAGAACGCCTGAGACCTCAACACAACAAGGAGAGTCAGAGCAGCCAGAAATCTCAGAAGAATTTGCTCCACCTCAGCCAAATCCACCATAGCCAAATATGAGAAATCTCCCAGTTATACAAACTCCTCTTAATGAGGAAAGAAATTTGAAAAGGGACAGGGAAGAGGCCACTCCCTCAAGGCCTACAGACCAAACTTTTTCTAAAAGGCATAGGTTGAATCCTTACTTAGAAGAACAATTCATTGAAGAAATCACAAGAAACAAAATGACAGAGAGGGTAGAGAGTCCACAGACGATCCCTACAGGTGGGACACCATCCTCTTCACAAAAGTAGATACTGGAGAGGCAACAAAGTACAAAGGTATCTTCTTTTAGGGCTTCCTCTGAGCAGAACATAGATATCAAGGGAAAATACAAAGAAATAAAAACAAGAAATGAGCAATTGAAAGCACAAACTTATGCTCATTACTTGAAAATGCCCCCCACAAATCAGAAAAGATTGATGTTTTGAAATCAAAGAGGGAAAAATGCAAATGAGTTTTTCGAAGCCAACGGTATAGCAGCCAAAGTCCATGGCTGATTTTTTGAGAACTAATTTTGAAGTTCTTGCTAATGACATCCACCCTATTGATCAGATTGAGCTCCATAAGAAAACAGGTAAGATGGTCTATTCTACTTTGACTAGTAAAGCCATGATGGCACATCAGTTGCAGAATTCCTTGAGTAATACCACAACACAGTTGCAATTGGAGAAAGCCTCTTCTTAGGCTAAAGACACTAGAATCAAATCATTAGAAGATCTGGTGATTGAGTTGGGACATAATCCCAAAGATGTAAAAGCAGTTGAGAGTTTGATAAAGACATTGTAGCACTTAGAAAACAACTCAAACTCCCTCCCCTCATACATCTGAAAACTACTGAAGTCATCAGGAAACGAAATGAGTGAGCAAGAATTAGAAAAAGCTCTGTAGTCTAAATAGAGTGAGTCGACCACCCTGCCTCAAACTGTGGTACCAATCATTTCTACAACAGTGCCATCTACTATAGCAGTAGCTTTGGCACCCAACGTTCCCCTAGCAATTGCTCTTTTAGTAACAACAACAACAGGTACATCAACAACAGTAGCCACTTCAACACAGCAAATAGAGGACTTAATCAAGTCCATGGAGGAAATGAAAATTCAAGCAACTGAAATACAAAAGTTGAAAGAAAAGGTTACTAGCTTGGAGCATGATTGTGAGATAAATAAGATCAACTATACTGAAGAGAAAAGGAAGAACAGAGGGATGACTGATCAGATCAAAACATTAGAAAAGGACTTGACATTTGAAAAGCCCTTAAAAGATATCAGGAAAATTTTATGGACCAATATCATTGATTCCATCAATGATATTTGGTCTTCTATTCAGATTATCTTTGAACAGATAGAATTGGTCAAGCTTGCTACTGAGGCCATACAAAAGACTAAAGAAGAATTGGGAGGAAAGCCTGAAGAAGCAACTCAGTTAATAAACTTTTTGAATAGCCAGAGTAGACAACAGCTAGAACAATGGGACATCGAGGATCGAACTGGTACTATCCTCGAAGTGAAGAAAGTTCTTACCAAAAAGAACTTAATGCTTAACTTAGAAAGAAGATGTCAAAGCATACAAGAAGACATAGAGGAGTTCATGGTGAAATTTGACATCTTAAGAAGTAAAGGACTCCCAAACCCTCTAGTCATAAATGACAAATTGATGACTCAGATAGACTACATTGACAAATTACACTAGCAAACTGAAAGTCAAGCCAGCTCATCCTCAGTGAAAGCACTATCTACTGGAAAATTGCTGTATGATGGTTTGGAAAACCTTTTCTATATTAAGCATGAAGTAAAACACTTGTTCACAGCCAAGCTCATTTTTTCAAAGCACACTGAGGCTGATGAAATATACAAGAAACTTATCAGGATTAAGATACCCAATGAAGAATGGTTGACTAATATGACAGACATTCTATAATTTACCACATTAACATTAAGGTAAATAGAAATATGTACTAAGGTAAATCCTCGTAAAATAGGTAAAGAGTATCTGAAAATAAGTAGAGAGTATCAGTAGGGAAAAGTAAACAAGAATCCAGCACACAATTACCAAATCAACAACAAGAGGAAAATTCGAGCTTCAACCTCTATCTCTTCCATGGAAAAAGGGACAACAGCAACTAGTTTTACATCTGTCTCTATAATTTTGTAAAAGATATTTTGTATTCCCTAGAATAAATCTCATGTAGTTATGAGATATTTTGATGTAATTTTTGTATAAATACTTCTCCATTCGAAGTATTGAGGGTGGATTCTATAACATCTCTGTAAGTCTATGCTGTAAAGTGAAGAGAGCTATTGTAATCAAATCTGGATTTTTGCTAGAAAGGGAATGAAAGTTGAGGACATTTCATCAGATTCTCGTGTAGTGTAATTGCAAATAAATATTCTATCCTTGTGATTTTATGTGTTTTCAATATGTTTCAATGTTTCATGCATCTGAAATCTAAATGGTAAAATAGTCAAAGTATATCATAATTAGCTTTATTGCTCTCTGCTATCAACAGTCTACCATTTACATGTTTTCTTCTAAACTATTTTGATAAAGGAATTCTTAATTGCTCCTCTACCCTTGTAGTTTTTTCTAATAAGTCCCTGGTATAGGATTCTTAATTGCCTTATGCTGGTTGACCTATCTTCCTTTCCTCTTTCTAATCCTTACTTGAGGATTCTTGATTTCCCTCTTGTTTTGAGTAGAAAAATCATCGATTCAAACCCCAAAGTATGTTGTTACTCTGTTATCCTTGCTATTGAAGTCCTACCTCAGCAATTTGACTTATTCTAGTGAACTATCCCTGTTTGACTCCATAGCCCAATGGCCTAAAAGCCTAGCTTTCCCATTTGTTTCAAAGCTCCACCACTCTCAAACAAAACAACCTCCTTGAACATTTATAACTAGCCTAAAATCTTTTCAAAGAAAGCTAAATCATAAAGAGAGAGCCCTCTCTGAGTACAAATTGGCTAGATTATGTACTTAAAATATTGGTTTGTGGTTACCTCAGATCCTTTCCTTCTTCCAATAGCTTCAAAGGAAAATTGGAGTGATAACAGGCATATCAAACCTCGGTGAGAAATGAAACTGGATTCACACCCTTTTAGTTGGTGTATGGTTTGGAAGCAATCTTACCAATACAATGTGAAATTTCATCGCTCAAACTCACGATTGACCTATTACCTGACACTTCTGAAGAAGAAGCATGTTTCTTGGAATTAATCCATCTGTATGAAACCCGTCGTGATGCCGCATTGGCTAACGAAGTGTATAAGAAACGTATTGAGGTGCAATATGATAGAAATGTCAAGCCTCATATCTTCTTAGAAGGAGACCTGGTCTTGCTTTACGATCAGGAAGCTGATAAACTTGGAGCAGAGAAATTCCAACCAATGTGGATGGGTCCTTATATTGTCAAGTGTGTTATGGAAAAGGGTGCCTTCGAGTTAGTATATTATGATGGGATTCCATTGTCACAACCCCGAAATGGGTTGTACCTCAAATGTTACTATGCTTGGTTAAGTGTAGTAAAACTCAATTCATATATGCTTTCATTGCATGTGTGTGTGTGTATCTTTTAGAGATTTTTATCTGTTTAGTAATACCCTTTGCATTTGTTGCAGATGTTGGAGTCTTCGAAACATTTTGTTGGTTACACCGATGGTGCTAGTCATAGTACGCAGAACTTGTCTTCTGCAGCATGGGCTATTTTCACTCTAAGTGGCGAGTTAGTGAGTTTCCAAGGGATTTTTATCGGTCGATCGACGAACAACATCACTGAGTATAGCACATTGATTGAAATACTCTCTGATGCCATTTCACTTGGCATTGATCGAATCATCATTAGGTTGGACTCGCAACTCGTTGTACTACAACTAACAAACATTTACACTATCTGAAATCCAACAATTTTTCATATGTTCCTTAGAGTTCATATTTTGGAAAGATATTTTATACACATTCAATATCAACATATTTCCAAAAATCTTAACATATTAACTGATTCTCTAGCAAATTATGTGTTAAATAGACATTTGCGACACATGTAAAAGTAATATTTTTAATTCACATCATAAGTTGAATAGGATTGCATATAACCATAGAAAACTCTGAAAGTAAAATAGATAGGTGTTTTAAAAGTTTTTACAAAATTTGTGTCCAAGACACATTTGGCCATCTGACCCAAAAACTCAAAATTTATGCAAAACATCCTAGGTAGATCTAGTGGTGCTCATGGTAATAGGTCACATCCTATGCTATCATGTGCAAAAGCCTCACCCAGCGGCTAGGAAAACCAATAGTGTGGCACTGTAGCCTCATAGGTAATTCCTCGATTCGAACATCCAAAATACCAAGGGTTAATCCCTCTATGTGATCCTACAACTCTGCTAAGGTCTCGTGAAATCCAAGTCTTGGAGAACTGCTCTCCTAATGTTTCTCCACATTGGCCCACCTGCAACCTGTTGGTGTCCCACAAGTCGAACAGTACCCACATCTACATGCATATGAGTAATTTTAGTTTAGTCTTGGAAACATTAAAAAAAACACACAAAAAAACATGTAGAAACTTGAAAAAAAAAAAAACACTTTGGTCAAACAACTTACCCATAGCACCCCATTGTGCTGTAACTGGTAGAATCAAATCTGGATCTCCATGGAAATCCATCCCTGAGTATGGATGCTCCTCGATGATGAGATATTGTCACTCGAGCCAACTAAAGAATGCAGTGTAAAAGATGATTGTTGACTGACCTGCATGTCGAGCCATCAATTCAACCCACCTCTACATACGTGGATCTCTAGGACCAGCTACACCCAGTGATACATGTTGTGGTTGCATCAATGGGATTCCCTCTAAGGTAAAAGTGATTAAGATCAAACCATAGTAGAAATTCTTCATTTTACCACTTTTTACCTTAGTCAGTTGTTATTTCAGTGAAGAAAGCACAACCTCGCACCAGTTGAAAACTTTTGGTTCTAGACACTCTAGTGCATATTGCATATAAGATCTATTCACCAGATGTAGTGTCACACTGCCTGCCAATTTTTAGATTATGAAGAGGATCGTTCTCAAAGGCAAATAAACTACATCCCTAATGTTTATTTTCTCATCCTTTCTAGGCTGTGTACCTGGCCGACAAAACTGTCTAATATAATCTCTCACTGATTCACCTCCATGGGAAAATCTAGAAAGTGAGATATGGGCACCTCGCCTCGAAAATCTGGTAAGAAAGTAAATATCATCAATGGTAATAGGGACCATCTTGTCCCTAATGTGAAAAGTCTGAACTGTTGGATCCCATGCACAAACAAGGAACTGTAGTAGTTCTATTTGTTGCCTCATTCCGGACAACTTAAAGTATTTGAGTAACCCGTAGTTTTTGAGGGCCTCAACTGTACCTAGATTATTTAGGGAACCATGTCTTGTTCTTCATGCTCTCATTCTCACCATGTAATCAACATTCTGATCCGATGAAAGCTTGAAACACAATCATAAGCTTAATTAAGATCCTTTCCATACAAAAATAGGACAAATTTTGGAGAAAACAACTAAATCAAACTTGGGAAATCTGCCCAGCGTAGCCCATGCACAGAGACAGTGCATTGCAGAGCATTAAACCTTCTATTTGGGTGCTCTTCCATGCAGTTTTCGATGTGAAAGCACGCGCTGATCCTAGGGAAAAAAAATGAAACCCCAAGGGCCCCAAAAAACCCTAAAACTTGCATGAAATGACAAAAGAATGACCTGAAAAGAAAGTAGAGAGGTTAAGTTCCTACCTGGTCCGAACAGCTTGAGAAATGGTCCACAGAATCTCTCGCAATCAGCTGGTGAAGATCGAGGTAAAAACTAAGCTCAGAGCACAAAACTGAATGGTAAGTTCAAAATGGTAAAATGTCATGGTAAAAACTTATTTTATGTTTATTTCATGTTCATTAATCGAGTAAACATTAGTATTTACCTATTTTTGACTACGAAACAGATATTTTTAATCCATTTGTTGGTGTTTCGAGCAGGTTTTGCAACCGACTTACATAATTTAATGTGCTCGATTGTAAATTGTACCTTTGACCACAGATCACACTTTTATCTCTTTTTCGAGCTCTGTTGAAAACGAAAAAGGAACCCCCTTGGAGTCCTCTTTAAGCTCTTTTTAGACTCTCTAAACATGAAAATATTGTCGAGCGCTTGTCCTTTCTAGCTCATTAACGGATTGGAGACATATCTCTCTTGTATTATTTTACGCTTTTCGGGCTTAAGAGATTAATTTAAGAAAAAGAACTTGTGGAGCTTTCTTTTTGTCCCTTTTCAAACTCTCTAAAAATGAAAAGGACCGATTTATCTTTGTCGTTAAACTTGTTAAAACATCAAATAGTGACAAACTTGTCCATCTAGACAAGACTGAGTTTCACCTTCGCTAGAATAGTTAAAACATAAAATAGCGATGGATTTCTCTAAAGGGTGAAATTATACAACAAGAATACGTTATCCTCAAGCTTGATAAAAATAAAGAGGAACTGGTTAACAATGATTTGGAAAAATGGGAAAAAGGGGAAAACCACTTTATGGTAGCAGGTCACTCTTGAACATGACACTTTCACTCCATCACCGTGACTATTTGGATTGGGTTATTAGCTTGATGGTTATCACACCCTTGGTCTATCATACCATCCATCACTTTGTTTTGGGTCAATGCTACCAATTCATTTCAATGTCACCGACATGTTCAAGAGAAGTCATTCAGTAAAAATTCATCATTTGCAATACCATAAACCTTCATTTTCATGACTTCCATTCCTGAACCTTGTGTCATCAGTCAAATTCCATATCTAAAATCACTACACTTGTTTTGTGTTGTTGATGTGGGATACATCAAGGCCCTCTTGCGACGAGTCGCTTCTTGTCGAAATCAGCTCATTATCCAAGAAGTTGACTTAGAAACACCCTTTCAGTACCTTGAGGCTTTCATACATCAATGGCAGGTTTCTCACTTTCGGCGATATGCATACATCAATGGCCTTTGATCGAAAGACTTTGTATGGTGTTCGACATCAAATCATCCATTAACACCATACAAAATGTACTGCAGTACCTTGAGGATCATTATCATTATCGGTGATCTCTCTCGCATCTGTTAACAACTTACATCATTGGTTGGTAATCATATGGTGTCTTCCCACGTTCGACTTCAGATCTCACATTCACATGGTTAGACTTGTACTTGAGCGAACGATTGAATGAGATAGAAGACCCCGGATCTAGTTTCATCCATCCGGTCTGCAATTTCAGGAGTACTAAATCATATGTACAATGGTTTTACATTGACGGTCATTCCGATCATGGGTCTATATCTGTAGACGACTATTTATGTACATGTAATGAAAATTTATAAGTTGAGCATGGGTATGCCTTCCCTCTGAAATTCATGTAAAAGAAGACATCATGATATATGTATTGTAATTGATGTAGGTCACCTTCCAGTTCGATACCTCCTCATCACATTGTAAAGCATTTCATTCGACATTGGCATTTTTTCTACTTCATGCTTTAGGGGGCATTTGTTACAGATCCATTTGGGCACATCAAATCCCAACATTCATATCAGTGTTTTAGGGCTCATCAAACCCTAATTTCAATTGCTTCATGCCCTAAACAAGTCACCCCTTTGAATTCCTCCTTCCCAGACAGTTTCATGACTTGAAGACATCCAGAAATAGCCTCTAGAGGGACCAGCACAGGTAAGCCCTTGTAAAGGTGCACTGCAGAGCAGTTGAGTCCACTGCTAGGGTGCTTTGCAGAGCACTTAGGCTTCCTTTCACCTGTGTTGGGCGAGAATGAGCAAAATTCACATAGGGTTTGGGGAATATTCTTATCTTTTGGAGTCATATAGAAGGTTCCCTCACTTATCAACTCCTATGAGCTCAAAAATGGATGAGGAATGAGTTAAGGTGCATCCTATCCTCTCATACCTTCCTCCATGGAACTAATTCTAAGTATGGAAGGCCATTCAATGTTACCATTTATGACAAAACCTTCTTCATCTTCCTATAAATTGACCACTCATCTAAGTGATTAGGGGGCTAGATTATGTTGAATTGTAAGGAGATAATGCTGCTATGAGATTTGGCTTTGAAGCAAGTATTGTAATGCTACAAGTTTGTCATGCTTTTGATGTGATGTGGATGGGATCCAAGTTAGAGTAATGAATTTGAATCAGACACCAATGGTTGTAGTTCCTTCTTCTATGTAATAAAGTGTTTAAACCTTTTTCCCATATGTTTGTATTGTTTCATAATGCATATATGTGTGAATTGTATATGATTCCCTTCACTTATATTCAATAGATCATGTGCTTTGATTGGTTCTTTGTTTTCTGTTGTGCTTGCAGGGTACTTCTCAAGTGTATTAAGTACGGTAAGGAGCGACAGGATCGATACAAGGGAGACGAGAGGAAAGCGAAACTACAAGTAGGTCTTCATATCTTCTCATATTATCTATTGCTTATAGGAAAAGTCTAAAACACTTTAAACTATTGTTCTAGATACAACTACTTATCTAGGGAATTAGTATTTATCCGTAGATACCAAATTCTCCAAAATAGGGATACAATAAGGCCCTCCTGCGACGAGTTACTTCCTATTGACATCGACACATTATCTAGGAAGTTTACTTGGAAACTCCTTTCAGTGCCTTGGAGCTTGCATCCCTCATTGAAAATTTTCCTCACTTTCAGCAATAAGTTTTCATTATCGACCATCAACGGAAATATTTTGTGTTTTGTTTGGCTTCAACTCATTTATTCACACCTCAGAGATTATGCTTAGTATCTTAAGGGCCATTTCCATTAATGGTGGTTCCACTTGCATCTATTAACTACTTTCATCTTTGGATGGTAATCAGATAGTGTCTACCATGTTTGAATCCAACACATTTATTCACATGGTTAGATTCATATTATCGAGTGATGAGGTAGAAGACACGAGATCTAGTTTCAACAATCCAGGCTGTGATTTCAGGATTTATATAATATCTACAAAGTATGATGGCTATGGTCATACAAAAGGTCATCCAAGCATGGATCCACAATATGTCATCAATGGACATGACTTTGATCATTGTAAATTTAAAATGGATTATATGCCAAGCATGGGTATGCCTACCTAAATAATGATATCATGATGATAATGCATTGTAACCGTCAATTGATGATCACAACCAATTGATTCTTGATCCAAAATTTTGACATGGTAAAACACTTTAGTCCTCATCCATTTATTATGAATTTGTACTTTATGGGGAAATATTTTATAGTTCATTTTGTCACATTCAACCAAATGGCCTTAAACCTAGATCAATCATCATCCATTCACACTTTGCAATCATCCCCTACAAAGCTAAAGCATGACCTTTCTAGAAGTTCCAAAAATTATGCATTATATTGGCTATAAACCCTAATCTAGGTCATCATCGCACTTTCCTAGTTCAGTAAGTGTGATGGCACATGTTGCATCAAATGAAAAATAATTGGTCAGTACATATTTCTTTCACTACAAATGCGATGACCCTTGAAATGAGGAAAAAATAAATATAATTCGAAGCCTCCACTTCTAGAGGCTTCTATCATGGAAGTTCCATTTCTATATTAAAAATGCCATTGAATTCCAACAAATAAGGTCTTATCACTTATCCCATGGAGCTTATCCCCTTATAAAGTGGATCTTACCCTAGTTTAATGGATCTACAACCTCTTCAATTCTCCTATAAATGCATTACCTGCTATTATGACTAGGTTGAGTTTTGGAGACTCTTAGTTTTTCCCTTGTGATGCTAATTTGTGCCTAGAGGTCCATAATCCATCCATGTGATTGAGGTGTGATTGAAGGCTTAATATTATGGTGAAGGAAGGAAAAGATAACAAGGAGAGATGTACAAGGTCAAGCCCTACAAGGGTTTTAATATTCTCCTACATTTCTTAATAAAAAAATGCCTTATTTTCCTATACATTATGTATCATTTGTGCATGTGTAGAACAATGAATCCTTGGCTTCTTATTTAGAGTTGTTTATATATGATATTTGTATGTTTTGGTTCTCTTTCTCGTTTTGGATGTTTTGTAGGTTCCAATTTTATCATTTGGAGTTGGTGCTAAAGCTTTAAAGTGGGGAGAAGAAGAGAGATTGAATTGGTTCCCAAGTAAGTCTTTCTTTGATATTTAAAACTTCCCTAAGGAAAGAATATCAGTTTTGTCTTGTTTTTTTTTGGATCTAACACTAAGTCTAGGGATATTTCCTCTTTCCACAGAAGGAATTTATCCATAAAACATAGAGAATTATTAGGAAGCAAGGATTAGTCACTGATAGAGGTAGTGGATTGAAGGCTTGGGGGTTACCAATTGCACAAATATATGATGCAAATGAGCCTATGGTTGGGTGGAGAGTTGTCCCCACACGTTTGTGGATAGCGAGATCAGAGTAGTGAAATGGTTATGAAATCATAATATCATAAGCAAGTTTTTTTCTTCATCTCACATATAAGTTTCTCACCACTCACTGCTCCTATGGATTATGTAATTATTAATAGAATTTTCTTTGCATTTATTAATTAATGATCTTGAAATTATGTAATTTATGTATAATTATAATTGAATTTTAAGCCATTGTAAAATGGGATTTTTCATGTATAGATATTCAAGATGCTATAGGCATAGTGTAGAAGGTATGGTACTCCACCGAAACCATTAAGAATATAAAATTTAACGTAAAGATTTACCTGTCAAATTGATTTGACCATACTAACTAATTATATATCTATATTATCCTCATGTAAGTTGAATTCACTTGGCCCTTTATTAATTGGATATAATCCTTACTCACAACTACATCATTTACTATTTGATAAATGATTTGGTCTCTTTTATTTTCCAAGATTCCCAAGGGCTATGCTAGGGTTATCCCTATCCAATTTTCTCTTTCTTCTCATCACAAAAGTCTCAGTTACTTGATAAAAGTTGATTTCTCCATAAGAAATAATTGAGCATTAAAAATATCTAAGGGGATACATCTAACCCATATTATGTTTTTTGATGATCTCTTACTCTTTGGTAATGGAGCCATTAGTGATACTAAAATAATTTGAATTTATTTTGGTTATTTTCTATTTTTCAATAGGCGTGGAGGTAAAAAAGTATAAATCACATATAAATTTCCCAATATCAATCTCACTTTTATCCTTAAACTCCCTCCTTTCACCTTGAACAATTTTAATTTAAAATTGACCTTAGCTTTCACCTCAAGCCCAACAATTACTGGATTCAATATTAGACTAGGATTCTAGATAGAGTGAAAGTGAAAATATCCCATTGGACATATTGTTGGATCTCTTAAGCCAATAAAATTGTGCTAATTAAAAGTGTGTTACATGATATTTCAATTTATTGGCGGTCATTAGGCTTTATTCACATATACTAATAATGATGAGACATATATGTTTCCACTATATTTGGAATGGAAATAAGGAGTAGGTGGGAATGGACCTTGTAGCTTGGAAAATAATCTCATTTCTAAGGAAATGGGGGGTTGCGGCATCAAATATATGGGTTTATTCACTTCAATGCTAGGTACTAATTGCACATGGAAATTGACAATTTTGTTTGTCTTGTGGCAAGAAATACTATATAAAAAATACATCACTTTGAAAACATTGGAAGAGTGGATTCAAGATCATATAATGAAGGAGGGAAACCCTTGGTCATTTCTCCCGGCCATAGAGGGCCAACAGGCTAGCGCCTAAGAGTGAGATTCCCATCAGACCTAAAGTTCATTAACATTTTTCAAAGGCACCATGACTCTCTACGATCCTGATATCCCAAAAACCCGAGATGACATCGCAACATAGGTGGTCCAGATGACATGGAAGTTAATTGGAAGGAAAACTGACATGGAAACATGAGATGGTGACATACGGTAGGTGAAAATTGAACTGTTGGTCAGCTAAGTGGATGTTTGGTAGGTGACATGTGGTAGGTACAAGTCAACACTAGGAGAAGTGGAAGGTTTTAGTTAGTCAATGTATGTGACACTGTAGAAAATGTGGTAGGTGATGTGGAAAAGTGGGTCCCATATTGGGGACACAGATCATCATAGTAGTAGAGCATCATAACAAAGGATATAAATTGAATCGAGGGGTGAAGTCTTGAAGCGATGATAAAATTAACTCTTAGTTGTAGATGGGTTAACATTAGTTGTTACTTAAGGTTTTTTCACTCAAGAATTTTGTCTCAATACATAGCCGTACATGTTTGGAAAGCCCAATACACTCATATTCGATGAGGAAAAACCCTAGGTCACAACCCCTAGTCGTGAGGTGCTAAGTAATAATGAATGACTACTTTGGCTTCAACACATTTTTATAAGATATTTGCCAAGCCCGATCTACCGATACCTAATGTGTGGAAGTTGTTAGTTATAGTGTGTGGCCATGGGGAGCTATAAGCCCATCCTTGAGAATTATCATTCCACTATGTTGGGAAGGAAGTGAAGTGTAACTTCCCAATGCCCAAAGTAGTTGGGTATTGATCACAACCCACGATCATGAGTGAGGTTAGACTAAAAAGAGTTGGGAAGATTAAAGTGTCTAGTGTTATAGACATATTTGGTCACTTCAATCCCAATCTTATATGCGATAAACTAGGGCTATTTAACCCCTAAAAGAGTTGTTTCATACCCTAAAATATCATGGTCAACTGATTACATCATTCCCCAAAAGTTCCACCTAAAAAACCATCTAGAATTGGCCTAAATTGGACCATACTGACTGCTCCACTGTCAGGGTGCGATGCATACTGACTTCTACACTAGCCAGGTGTGATGCATACTGATGAGGCCTTCTGTAGGGTGCAATGAGCAAGGATGGACAAATGTCCAAGACAGTTTTCTAAGTGGATGCTCATGGAATCTTCTAGAAACTTCTCCTATGACACTTGCCTCTCTGAATTCGCCCAAGGATGAGTAAGAGATCCAAGAAGTCTCCAAGTGGAACCAAATGCAACAAGTGGAATGAAACTAATAAAAAACCCAAAGATGACTCACACCCTTGCACACATCTATAAATGGATCCCTCATATGAGAGATCTAGAGGTTGGAATTTTGTGAATTGCAAGGAAGTGCTAATAGTTTGTATTTGAGAGAAATAGCGTTGCATTGTTGGTGTGATCTTGCTATTTCATGAGGTGAAGAGGGTTTCATGCTGGGAGGATGATGCTGGATTAGACAACTGGGTTGTAATTCTCCCTTCTATATAATAAAGTTCTTTGAGTTTTCTTCCATATAACTGTGCAATTGTGAATGTTATTATTTATGAATGCCATTGTATGTTCATTATATTTCTAATTCCGTAATGATTATGATATAATATATCAAGATGATTTGATGGTTCTTTGTTATTGTGTTTCTACAGGTACTCTCCAAGCGAGATAAGTACGAAGAGGAGTTGCAAGCTCTATCAAGGGGGAGAGAGATCAAGTAAGGAGTTAAGAAGAAGATCTAGGTTGGTTCCTTTGTCTTTCTCTTATCTATTATACATAGAAGAAACCACGAATTTCTTTAAACTGTTGTTTCTAGGGTAGCTGTCAATTCTAGAGGGCTAGTCGATTGAAAAGACACTAGTTTTTCCAGAAACAAAATGGCGACACCATTGGGGATTGAATAGATGTTTGTTTGTTGTTATTGTTTGTTTTATAAACTATAGACAGAGCCTGAAGTCAGCCAGGTAGCCTTCGAACTGCTCTTGCTTTACAATTACATAGTAGATGAATGCTACTTCAGTCAACTTCCGGTTTAGTTTATGAATTAAACATTTGAGTTACAAGCATTCTAGATGCCCTTTTGGTAGCTCGTTAACCTCTCAAAATTATTCCTCTGTAATTTTCTCTTTACTGTCCATCATAGCTCAACTTAACTCATTGAAAACAACTGCAAATTTGAGCCAAAACCCACTTCAGTTGTGTTCCCTGGCCCATCGCATTGTCTGTCACTATCAACCAGTATGCATCGCACCTCCCGAGCCTGAAAAGTGCGATGCATCCATGTTTCTATGAAGCCGAGGTGCGATGACTAACTGAGCCTATTTCCATTCTTGAAATTAGGGGGTTTTGTCCTTGTTTTCAGTTTTGTTTATTTGATTTGCTGCTTATGAACAATACCTCATTACTGAAGCCTTCTTGCATCACATAGGTCAACCTCCATTGATTAGGATTAGTAAATGTTTTTATGTATTTTTCCATCATTTAAAATCCTTTGTCGAAAAGTTTCTTAAATCGATTTGTTGTTTTGGTACAAAAAGTGTCGTAACTATCGTTTTGTGTCAAAAAGAGAAGTGTTGTGGATTCTTCCTTCCTTGGATAGTCAATTGAACTTTTTTTCATGTACTTGATTTGATTTGTTGATATTTGAAGTGTCGAAAGAATTTTCTATTCGAAATTGAAAAGTGTCGTTTAGTCTTCCTTTCTATTTTGAAAAATAAATTGTCGAAAATGTCGCTTTGAGTGAAATATTTCAGATCTTTGCTATACTTAGTTTTCCTTTTTGGCATTTTTCACATTAAGGGGAATGAGAAACAAATACATGCATTTGCATTTGCATTTAGTTTCTGTGCGAAATATGATTTAGGAAAATTCACTAGTGTGTGCTCCTTGCTCTTTGTTTGAAAGAAATTGTAATCTTCTTTCCCTAGTAGCTAGGATTTTCATTGCTCAAAATAAACAACGATTGTTTATCATTGTGGATTGCATTTTAGGAACTTCAAAATCATCATCATGTGGTGAACCATTGAAAGGAAAACTTTTAAACAAGACCAACTCTAAAATAAATTTCAATGAACTTAACAACGCTTTGGAACTTAATGCAACACATCTAGAGGTCTAGGCTAGAGACGTGTTCCAGCATCGTAAAAACTAGTAACTATCATTTTCATCGAAGGTTGGGTGATTCCTCCTCTTTGATACGACAATTGCTAACATGGACTTGTGCTCCACGTACGGTTGCGTATATATTGGGAGACCACAATAGGCTTATATCCTTTATCCATAGGAAGCCATGTCTACTGCCCTATCGATCGCAATGCACTGAACACAACATTCGAGAAGATTGACTACTGTACATAAGTCCTTGGTAATTTCTCTTTAATTTATCACCAAGGTGTATATTGCAGTTTTGCGATTGGTTTGGTAATCCTTGTGTCTAGATTTTCCAGAGTAGTCACTTTTGTTCCTTTTTTACTCTTTAAAAGAAAAGGTCCATCTAAGCACTTGTCACTTCAGGCTCATTAAAAATTGAAGGGGACTAGAGTCATCTTTAGCTTTTTCTCGACTCTTAAAAATTGAAACAAAAATTGTGTCAAAGCGTCATTAAAATTTACTAATTCGGAATAACATCATTTTCCCCTTGAAACAACTCCATCTAGAGTTCATCCAGAGACTAAAGTTCACTTACCTGAACATCTAGAAGTTGAGTTCCAGAGTTCTGAAGGTGTCACCCCTTTGGTATCTATCACTGTAGAAGCTATACCTTCTTCGGATCCAAAAATATTTTACGGACCTGACGGTCTACCTCTTCCACCTAGACTGATTGCTATAGAGGAGATAGTAGAGGATCATCCATCTAGTACCCCATTACATTTTGGAACTGGGATTCATCTGTATCTTTCTACTCCTGAATTTGGTTCTTTTAATCATCCTTCATCACAAGTTCCTGTCGAATCGCTAGGAAATATTTTGGATAAACTAAACATGTCTGAGCAACCATCAACATCTAGGACTGTGTCATCTGATACAAATATGGGAGAAATTTCTGTTGCCATTCTGACAATGTTTGGTGGTATACCATCTCTTCCAGTTAGTTATCAATCACTAGTAGGATTCCACTTAGAGGCTGCTTCAGCAACATGTTCTTCTCCTATTTATTCATCCAGAATCCCATTTGATATTTCTTATGTTGACTTTCAGCAAATTGATCCTGCATGCCAATATCAATTTGGGCAGACTAGTCTTCAAAGACTGGTATATCCTTTGAACACTGCATTGCCACCATATGGAGGGAAATATGATTTTTCATTATTCCCTCTTGGGGAATAACCATATGAGAGTTTACAACAAAATTCAGGTCAAACTGGAATTGCATCTAGTGGTTGGGTACCAATACTGCCACTTCAACCAAGGGTTGTATATTCAATGCAACCAATCCAACCTGTGTTGAATATTCCCACTACACCTGCTATTCTGACTGTGTCGCAAGTACAAGCATTGCCTGTTGTGTCTCAACCTCAAGTCTCTCAGGTTGCAGTACAACAGCCTCTTGTCTCTATGGTTCAATTGCAACCTCAGGTTAGTGTTTCCTTACCTGGAATGACTCAGGCTCAAACGGGTATTATCACTCCGCATCTTGGTCAATCTTCCAGTATTGGGAAACAGAAAATGGTCCAACAACCATGGTTGGTACAATACCAACAACCGCAATTCCAGCAAACCCAACCTCAATTTGGGCTTGGTCAATATCAAACCTACCGAGGACCTAAGCAACAAGGCTTTGTAGGTAATGGACAGCCACATTTTCAAAATGGTTATCAACAACCACACTATATTGGTTATGTCTTGTTATGCTTCTATACCAATAGGTGTCATATTTCATGATTGACTTGATTAGCTCTGTAATATGTACATACCTTTTCTTGTTGCAAAGGTTTCCATATTCTCAAAAGATCAAAAAATTTAAAAAAAATGTAAAGAGGGTATACCCTAAAATAAAAATAAAAGGGTGAAAATATAAATGGTCAAAAGAAAAAATTAAAAGAAATGAACCCCAAATGAAAAGGACCAGGAAGGTGTGCAAGTCAAAATGCCACTACTATTTAATTTTCTGTAAATGAAGCATTATGTACATCTTGTTGAACTTTTTTCACAATTGATGAATGGCCAACTAGCTTAATATTGGCCAGTTCATGTTTAAACTTCTTGTTTTAGAGATAGAGAATAAAATTTGTCCAAACTGTTTAAACTTGGTAGATAAGTAGATAGGTAGAGAAGCAAAGGAGCTCAATAGTTTAATTTGAACCGTTCGAAGAAATAAGTGCAAATTTAGATAGGATTATCATGTAAAGAAAAGAAAATTATTGAGGGTTTGCTAGTCTAAGTGCACCCAAAGAAAAAGAAGAAAAAATGTTAGGTACAGTAGGCTGGGTAGGCAGTTTTGATGTTGCAGAAGCATACTTGTGATTAATTTTGTTTCTCAAGTTGTTCATCTTACTGTTATCACAAGTACCATGGCAGATGTTTGGATATAGGTCAAGCAAAGCATAACTAATTCCCCCTTCTTAACTTCCTTAATCATTTACTAATTTTTCCCTTGAGATATTAAGATCTGCTTAATATCCCCAAAAGCTCACTCATTCCATTTCATTATTGCCTCAGTAAACTCCCATTTTACTTATGAAAATGGCCATCTTTCGTGTATAGACCCCTTCTCTTCCCTTTGAGCCTAAGTTTTTATGTAAAAATTCCAAAACATGTAAACTTAGCGCTTGCTTTCATTTGTCATATTAACACTAATTTGTATTATATAATTCCCCTGAAAAAGATACTCTTATCCCGTACTATATATAATATAATTCTCCGCTATCATATATACCATGCCTTGGTTAAATAAACCATATCACTGTGTATAATAGGGATTAATAGCTCATCAGGAGCTTATTAATAACCTCCACATCCATAAATTCAGGATTAATTAACCTTTGGTTAATTAATAACCTAATCTCAACCTCGATAACCAATGAAAATCACCCCGGTACTGTTATAAACTATTATTTAATACTGGGCCCCTCGCACATTAACACTCCGTCACCTCCAACGAGCGCCCACCATCCGATCGATGCCCTCCCATCAGATGGCTGATATGCATATCACCAGCCCTCCATCTACCGAACCTTACTGCCCGGGGGATTGGTGGTATTGCACCCGTACCATGGACGCGTTTCAACCGCCCACACTGCTCGCGACCCTCCCGTCCGAAACCGCTTTAGCCCATAAGCAGTCCGGGGTAAACCACTTACTGCCCTCCCGTTGACCATCTGCCACGTCATTGCAACGTCACCATCCCGTACCCTCCGCTACACAACAAGATGTCTCGTCATGCTGACGTCATCCGCTAATTAAATGCCAAAAAATACCCGCCAAATCAATTTTCACTAAATAAATGATAAAATGTCATTTTTGCCCCAATTATCTACAAACTATGCTCCACGCAGAGCATGTCCAGTCAAATGTTCGAGTAGTTAGCCCATCACCCGGCCAAGAAACTCTAGCGTTGTGCTTAGCAATCTGCCATTCGACTTGCAAATTCACAGTTTTGCCTCTGTAATCTGGGTATTTATCCGTTTTTACCCTACCAACCTGCAAATTCACTTTTCCACAAAGAAATTCTACCTGAAAAAGCCAACTTTAAGTTGAAATCAGTTTGTTTAGTCCATAAGAGACCCTAAAACCTGTTGTTTCGTCCAATTCTCCACAAAAAGGCCAAATTCCTGTTTGAATACACATGAACCAAACATGGAAGCCCCCATAACCCTGAATGTCATGCCCATGAATGCACCTCATAAAGACTTAAATTATCTACCCTTGGCCAATAGAGATTTCCAAATAAAAGACTTGACTGGTGACAACAATCATCTTCAGACCTTCTTCCAAATCAGAAATAGTCATCTAAGCAACTCTGACATTTTTGGACTATGGGAATCAAACCTTCCCATGTAATTTCTTCCCTCAGTCCATGGTTTTCCTGATATCATTCACCAATGTTGTGCCAGCTATGACCCTGTCAACAGAGCAGTTATGTCACCTTCCCAAACTGTCCTCTTTTCCGTAATGGTTGAATCCATCAATGAGATGATACATTTCCATTCCATTGAGCCCCTTGCTCATCTCTCCATGGTATTTTTTCTTGAAAAAGCTTCTCAATTTCCCGACTCAGAGATAACGCGCATTGCCCAAATATTCATGATAGCAACGCATCAACCTAAAGGCCCTCCTCCTTATTTGCGCGCCTTTTTCACTGAGACTAGAAAACTCATTCTCGACATGATATCCTTGATCTTAGGATTTAGATCTAGCGAATATGTGGATGATATCACCCTGGTTCTATTATCTATATTTACTCCAAGACAACCCCCTCCTGTCAAGTATGGCTTTGCCACTTTTACAGCCAACAAAATCCATGACCAATTCCTGAATTTGGATAGGGAAGGAGTTTTCAAATACACTTCTTATATATACCATCTGTTGTTATATTAACAGCCAGATAACTTTCCATTTCCCATCAGGAAACTAGACTCAAAGGGAAATCGGAGGTCTGTGATCTTTTGGAGCTCAGTTTTCTATGACTGTGACTCCCCTTATACCTATAGTGAATTCATTGACTTATTTGTACACCCAGCCTCCACTCTGTTGATAGGAACTCCTCCTCCTAGAATTACTGGTGATATGAAGAAGATTTTACAACTATTAAAACAATACAGGATAGGTGACTGGTACCTTTACCAGAATCACACTAAAATCAGAATATATGGATGTGAACTATGCCCATTGAAGTTGCCTAGATATGTGCCTATGAGGTTATTTGCATTAGAATGTTTCAGGTAGCTCATCTATGCAGACTTAAACCACTTTTGTAATGTAAATAAGAATGCCCAGCTAAGAATCAGAAATCAATTAGGCCCTTATGTCATCAATTCTAGGGATGCATGGAAAGATGTTGAAAGTATCTTAGAAGAACACCTTAAATTCAAGAAGAGTTTTCAGTGGGTGCCATATGACCCATGTAGTTTCATAAGTGACAGAAGGGTAAGAAATAGGCTATCAGTATATGTACATCATAGGATTCTAGAATTTGAACAATATGCAAATCAAGATGAATGGGTAGAAGGGACATTAGTAGATGAAGTTAGTGAACAAGAAAAGATGGAAAAAGCTATGAAAGATCTTGAAAAAACCCTTGAATTGGACTCTTTTGGACAGGTATCTTTCAAGTGGCCTCAACAATCAGGAGTTGGGACATCCTTTACTAGAACTTCTCTGTAGCCTGCACAGAGAACCAATGCATTGGTCATAGGGACTTCAAAGGGAAAAGAAGTGGAAACAATGGAACAACCAATCATGACTGATCAGCCAGGGGCGTCTAGAGAACAGGAACAAGTTCAAATTCCTCCTGCCCAATCTAAAGCAGCAGATCCCAACATTACAAACTCCTCTAAATGAGGAGAAAGGCAAGAAAATAGATATAGAAGAGGCCACACCTATCAATGGACCAGCTGAACAACCAGGAGCAAAGAGACAAACGTTAAATCCTCTGTCAGAAGAGGAAATAATTGAAGAAACAATAGATAGTCTAAGAGGTGAGAGGGTGGTCAGCTAGCAAACCTCCCTAGTGGTGGATACATCAACTAGCTCACATAGACATGAGCTAGAAAGGCAGCACAGTGTAGAGGTGTCATCCACCAGGCCACAAAGCAAACAGGCCTCAGACATTAAGAGGACTTTCACAGAAATTAAGGCTAAAAATGAACCTGTAAGGATTCAAATGTATAATAAATACCTAAAAATGGCCCCTTCAAACCAGAAAAGACTAATGTATGCATATGAAATCAAAGAGGGTAAAATGATAATGAGTTATTTTAAGCCAAAGGTGCAGCAACCCCAATCAGCAATAGATTTCATTAGAACAAACTTGGAGGTGGAACCCCAAAGATGCTGAAAATATCTTAGAAGAACACCTTAAATTCAAGAAGAGTTTTCAGTGGGTTCCATATGACCCATGTAGTTCCATAAGTGACAGAAGGGTAAGAAATAGGCTATCAGTATATGTACATCATAGGATTCCAGAATTTGAACAATATGCAAATCAGGAAGAATGGGTAGAAGGGACATTAGTAGAGGAAGTTAGTGAACAAGAAAAGATGGAAAAATCTATGGAAGATCTTGAAAAAACCCTTGAATTGGACTCTTTTGGACATGTATCTTTCAAGTGACCTCAACAATCAGGAGTTGGGACATCCTTTACTGGAACTTCTCAGTAGCCTGCACAGAGAACCAACGCATTGGTCATAGGGACTTCAAAGGGCAAAGAAGTGGAAAATATGGAACAACCAATCATGACTGATCAGCCAGGGGTGTCTAGAGAACAGGAACAAGTTCAAATTCCTCCTTCCCAATCTAAAGCAGCAGAGATACCAACATTACAAACTCCTCTAAATGAGGAAAAAGGCAAGAAAATAGATAGAGAAGAGGCCACACCTATCAGTGGACCAGCTGAAAAACCAGGAGCAAAGAGACAAACGCTGAATCCTCTGTCAGAAGAGGAAATAATTGAAGAAACAATAGATAGTCTAAGAGGTGAGAGGGTGGTCAGCTAGAAAACCTCCCTAGTGGTGGATACATCAACTAGCTCACATAGACATGATCTAGAAAGGCAGCACAGTGTAGAGGTGTCATCCACCAGGCCACAAAGCAAACAAGCCTTAGACATTAAGAGGACTTTCACAGAAATTAAGGCTAAAAATGAACCTGTAAGGATTCAAATGTATAATAAATACCTAAAAATGGCCCCTTCAAACCAGAAAAGACTAATGTCTGCATATGACATCAAAGATGGTAAAATGATAATGAGTTATTTTAAGCCAAAGGTGCAGCAACCCCAATCAGCAGTAGATTTCATCAGAACACACTTGGAGGTCCTAGCTAAAGATATTCATCTAATGGACCAAATTGAACTTCATAAACAAACGGGAGAAATCGTTTATTCTACACTGGCTGACAAAGAAATGTTGGCCCATCAGTTGCAAAGTTCCTTGGACAATACCTCTGCTCAATTACATTTGGAGAAAGCCTCTTCTCTGGCCAAGGACAATAGGATTAAATCTTTAGAAGAAATCATCATTGAACTGGGACATGATCCCAAAGATGCTAAAGGTGTAAAGGAACTTATAAAGAAGAAATAAGAGAACATTGTTGCCCTGAGGAAACAACTGAAACTGCCTCCTTCCATGCATCCACAGACCGCAGAAGTTGTGCAGCAAAAATCAGAGGAAGACATGATGGACCTGCTCATGAAACTCAATGAAAGATTAACTCATAGAGAGCAGGTACTGGAAAAAGAATTAAGAGAGAAGCAGGGAGATTCGACCTCCCAGCCACCTGAGGTAATTCCTACGGTCACAACTACAGTCCCCTCAATAATTGCATCAGCATTAGCTCCAAATGTCCTAGCACATAAAACAGAAGTAATTACAGGTATAGAAACATCAACAACAACACCAGGCAGCAGTACAAGTATGAGCATAGAGGAATTAATAAAAGCCATGGAAGAATTGAGACTCCAAGTGTCAGAGCTGAAACACGTAAAGGAAAAGTTGGCAAATGCAGAAAAGAGTTAGATAAATCCAAAATAAGTGTGGTAGAGAAAATAAGAGAGATTAAAACATTAGAGAATAAAGTGAGAACATTAGAGAAGGATCTCACTTTGGACAAACCTCTGGCAGAAATCAAAGGGATTCTTTGGACCAACATCAATCAATCCCTAAGCAATGTTTGGCCATCTATCCAAACTATCTAGGAGTAGGTTGACTTAGTGAATGCAGCACATGCAGAAATTCAAAAAGCAAGGGCTTTATTAGGACAAATTCCTGATCAAGCCAACCGGCTCATACATTTTTTGAATTACAGAAATAGAGAATAGATAGAACAACTTGGCATCCCAGACAGGACAGGCACCATTTTAGAAATCAAAAAGTTTTAACCAAGAGAACTTTAATGCAGAATTTGGAAAAAAGATGCCAGGATATGCAAGTAGAAATTAATTCTTTCATGCAAAGGTTTCCAATTTTGTAGGATAAGGGGCTACCAAGTCTTTCAGGAGATAATGACCAGCTTATGAAACACGTAGATTATGTACATAAGTTGAACACATAGGTGGTTGATCAAGTTAATTCATCAACAACTGCTTCAGGAGTAAAAACTCTCCCCACAGGCTAAAATCTCTATGATAATTTGGAGAGCTTATTTTATATTAAACATGAAATAAAACGTCTATTTCAGCTCCAGGCTAATTTTATTAGATATACCAAAGCTGATGAAACCTTGAGGAAAATTTAGAGACATAAATTGCCAGAGCAACAATGGTGGGAAGACATGTTGGGGATCCTATAAATTCCTCTTGGGGTCGAAGGATGTCTGGCAACGACGGAGCAACCAATGCAGAATATCAGTGGAAGACAATTGAAAACCAACTTGCAGAACCTACCTTAGGTACATCCAATAAAGAAGGAACGGCCAACACAGCGTCAATTTATTGTTTCCCTGTTTCCAAGACTGTTTGTCTCTATCTTTTTGTAAAAAAAATTGCGTTAGTCATCACCAGATATTATTTCTATCAGATATTTTGTAAGATATTTTGATATTTTTGTATAAATACCCCCCCAAATGAAGTATTTGGGGTTGGTTGGTGAGTATTCTCAGACTTTGCTGTAATACTGAAATTGTCTAGAATAAAAAGGCTCTTGGAACCATTTTTGTCTGGCCTACTGGATGAGGAATTGATGCTGACCTATTACAAAATTCTTGAATCATCTTATGGATCAATAAGTACCTTCTAACTTGTGTTTTACAGTGTCTATGTTTATTATATCATCTATTTTTCATGCTCTAAATAATAGAGAGAAAGAATAATTCAGAATTTGCTTGATTGCACTCTGTCTTCAGTCTTTGTTATTCTCTATGTTTTCTTCAGAATTAGAATAAACAGTGAATTCTTAATTCCTCCTATTTTCTTATTCTTTCATATTGTGTATTTGCTAAGGAATTCTTACTTGCTCCTTCACAATAATCATCCATCTTTCCCTCTATTAATATGATGAAGGATTCTTAACTGCTCTTCACCCATTTGACTCCATTCCATCTGATTTAAGCCTTTAAAATTATTCCATGTTTGACTACCTTGCTCTGTTATGCCATCCTATGTTAAGAAACTTAATCCAGAAAGCTATCATTCTTTGACTCCATCATGCCCAATGCACTGAACTATTCAGTTTACCTCAATGTTCTATAGGATTCCACCA
Organism: Pinus tabuliformis; assembly: GCA_031772625.1. Taxonomy (NCBI): domain Eukaryota; kingdom Viridiplantae; phylum Streptophyta; class Pinopsida; order Pinales; family Pinaceae; genus Pinus; species Pinus tabuliformis. Next base: position 60,062,900 of record CM062813.1, on the reverse strand, counting down.
TCCAAAAATAAAAAAAAACCCTTGAACTTCATAACTAGCCTAACACTTTTCAAAACAAAGCTAAATCATAAAGAGAGAGCCCTCTCTGGATGCAGATTGGCTAGAATCTGTATCTTAAAGAGTGTTCTGTGGTTACCTCAACTGTATTCCCTTTCTTACAACTTTGGGGAACAACCTGAGTGATAACATCATTGGTGACTCCACTGGGGAACTGAATAATTTACTTATTACAGCTATTGGTTTGAAACTTGTTCCAAATTCTTGATCAGTTCCTTTCTACAAAAGTCTTTAGGAAAGTTTAAAAGTTCCCATATCTAAAAATTCCCAGAAGATAATGTCAAAGTTGTATTGCTACAACATTCCAAGAAAAAACCAAACTATAACCTAGAAACTAGCTCCAAAGAAAAAGATTCGTTACACCAGATCAAACCCGGATCCAAATCCCCCACCTATCTTTGAAAATCCTAATCTAATTCCTAAGATCCTTAGAAGCCAGAAGAGCCAAGAACATTCTGCTTGTTCACACCTTGACAAACATTTACATAACCCTATCCAATCTAAGCTTACTTCTAGAAAAACACCAATCCTTTCTATCATTGCTGCATCTTCTTCAAGTTCTCCATCACCACCTCAAACTATCCTTCCCACTCTTCCATCTACAACATATATTTCCATTGTTATCCCTGATTTTCCAGTTGTCACACATATCTGCAATTATGGCAAACCGATATGCTCCCCTACAATTACCTGCAAATCCAGGGGCCATGCCTCAATATTATCAAAGAAAAATCACCTATTTTGATGGCACTGGCACTTACACAACTCAACAACACACTAAGAAAATGATGGACTACTTTGAAAATTATGAGATTGATGATGATGATGTTAGAATGAAATTCTTTGTTCAAAGTTTAACTGGGGATGTTAGAACCTGGTTTAGAGCACTCCCTGCAAACACTATCAATGACCCAGAATCTCTTTATCAGACCTTCTTGAACATATGGGAAAAGAAGAAGGATCCTCTCAAAATTTTATCAGAATATGAAAACTTGAAAAGAGGCCCACAAGAAACTGTTCAAGATTACTGTACCCAATTTAATAATGTATACAATACTATTCCTCAGAATCTCAGACCTCCTCCAGATTTGGCCATGATCAAATTAACTGATGCATTTGACTCTGATATGGCATACTAGCTTTGGGAAAGAGCTCCTCGAATCTTAGAAGAGATGCAGAGTATAGCTGTCAGCATTGCGGCCAACCTGAATTCTAAACGAGCTCGAGCTAGAGCTGAAATGAGAACACCTTTCAAAGAAGAAACTTCTGCATTTGAACAGAAATTAGATGCTATTATCAAAATAATGGATAGACTTGGTGACAGAGTAGAAACAATTGTGAGGAAATCCGCTTGGGATGGTCAACCGAGCAATACTGGGAGAAATCCAAATTTTAGAAAAAACCAGAACCCTAATACTAGAAAGACTGGGCCTGACCAAAACATTAGACCTCCATTCCAGGAAAATTATGCTGAAGCTTCAACTTCTAGTGAACCAACAGAAGATACTCAGATTAACTTAATGGGCCTCAATAGTGAACAACAAACTTTCTTTACCCAAGAAGACTAAGAAGCTCACACTCTTAATCAATTTCAAGCTCAACCAGGGGAATCATTTGATTTTAGGGAGGGATATGATATATCCAACTATGAAGTTCACAAGCAATACAATCTGAGGAGTAGAAGGATAGATGTCCTTGAAACCAATAAATAGAAAGAAACCAAGTAACCTAACAAAGCTAAGAGCAAGAACCCCCTTGTACAAACCCTCCCTAGAACAGATCCTAACCCAAATAATCCAATAGTTGAAGATGTATCAGACAATCAACAACCTAACATAAAACCTTCCAATTCCATTCCTCCCAAAGGAAAGGTGGAAGAGCCTCTAGAAATTGACTTGGAAGCAACTTCAGCCCATAACACCACACCTGAAAAAGAAAAAGGCACTGAAAATACAACAAAAAAAGGCAATCTCATGGTCCCAAATAAAAAATTTCAAACTGAAAAACCTTTCAATCTTGAGACTAAAATAGGCAAATTAAAGATAGCCATTCCATTGATAGAATTGGCTAAACATGATATCTATAGAAATCAAATTAGTAGATCACTTCAAATTTCAGAGAACAAAGATTCAGTAAATCTCTTTGATGACCAGCCTGAATTAATTTTTGGCCCTGAGGTAAATGGAAAGTCAGTAGATGGAGGGGTTACTCCTTTCTATGTAAGTTTGAACATTCATGAGAAAATACTTCATAATGCCATGTTTGATTCTGGTGCTTCTCATAACTTAATGCCTAAATCTGTAATGGAGAAGTTGGACCTAGATATTACCAGACCATACAAAGACTTATTCTCTTTTGATTCAAGCCAGGTTAGATGTCTAGGATTGATCAAAGATTTATGTGTATCATTAGTTCAATACCCTGCCAAGACCATTTTAATGGATGTAGTGGTAGCTGATATTCCGCCAAAATATGGCATGTTGTTGTCTAGATCTTGGGGCACAAAGCTCCAAGGATCTTTACATTTGGACATGTCCTATGCTACTATTTCAGTATTTGGTCAGCCAAAGAGACTGTATCGCGAAACTCTAATGAAATATGTGGTAAGCAGTCAGGAGAAACCCCAGAATTTTCCCATCTACTCCATGCATTCTGACATGGACTCCTTCATCCTCTACAATGCTGAAAATGATCCTTCAACAGATGTCAAGGATTTAGCACTTGAACAAGAAAAAATTATAAACGAAAACTCTTGCATTCAAATTCAAGAAATTGTTGAGAACAATGATATATCAGACACGCAAGAGAAACCAGATGAAACTAAAAAGCCATATTTCCCTAGCAAACAAATGTCTGAAAGTCCTGATACCAATTATCAACATGAAATTCTCTCGTACTTGGAATTTGATGGTTTAGTAAATAAATTAGGGGCAGTAGCAGGAATTTGGGTACACAATCTAGAAAATGATCATGCTGAAGGGCATGCTTACATATTAAACTTTAGATGTACCAATAATATGGCTGAATATGAAGCCCTCTTGCTAGGACTTAAATTGATCAAAAGTTTAGGGGAAACCAGGGTATCAGTTTTGGGAGATTCTGATTTAGTCATTCAACAGATAAAAGGGAACTTCCTCACAAATGATCCCAGATTAAGATCTTATAGAGGAACAACAATTTAAATACTCAATACATTTTTTGAGACACAACTTACCAAAATTCCAAGGAAACATAATTTGCATGCTCACAGTTTGGCAACTTTTGCCAGCGCTTGTAAACTTCCATTTGAACCAAATCATCGATTTACAACTGAGATTAGACACAGGCCAACCCTACCTGACAATGTAAACAATTGGCAAGTGTTTGAAAATGATATTCAGATTAACAATTTCTTGACCCTAGAAGAAGAGTCTTGTAACAATAATATAGACACAGACACTGTTGGTGAGGATGATCAAAAAGATAAAATTGAAATAGACATTTCAGCAGAAATTGCAACTCAAATAATTTACTCAATGAAATTCACCAAGAAAAACTTTCAAGATCTCAAAGGAGTAGACATTAATGAGATTATTGGAGGAGAATCTGAAATGATTAATTTAAAAGACAATTGTTTTCCCACGGGATTAACTCCTTTGGAAGATTTCTTTGATTTTAATGATATCCCAAAGAAACCCAAGATGCAACCTATAAATGCAGACATTGAAGACTGTAACATAGGAACTGAAGAAAATCTGAAAATGATAAAATTATCCAAAACTCTCCCTCCTGATCAAAAGCTTAAATATGTTGAACTCCTCAAGGAATTCCAGGATGTCTTTGCCTGGAGCTATGAAGATCTGAAATCTTATGACACCTCTGTAATTCAACATACAATACCCCTCAAGGAATATCAGAAACCCTTCAAGCAAAAACTCAGAAGGTTCAACCCTGTACTACTCCCTTTAATTGAAAAAGAAATCAAAAGAATGTATGAAGCCGAGATAATTGCTCCTATCAGGTTTTCAGAGTGGGTATCTAATTTAGTGCCCACTAGGAAGAAAACATGAGAAATTAGATTGTGTGTTGATTTAAGGAATGTAAATAAAGTTTATTTGAAAGACCATGTCACACGGAATAAGTCGATCTTGCGGACAAGATAGACCTTCCTAGAATCGAAAGAAGACCTAATGACAAGCAAACCAACCAAACACTATCTTTCTCTAAATATGCTTTAATAAACAATGGCAAACAAGTGTTTTTAGGGCCTACCTTAGGTCCAACGCAAGCTTGTGGATGCCCTCGCTCCTTCGATCCAAATGAGCTCCTTTGTCACGAATTTGCAAACACAAACAAGGCAAACAAATTAAATAGCACCTGAAAAGCCAAAATCATAAAACATATTTAACATGAAAGTCAAGGAGTCCATGAAACAAATAACATAAGATACTTGTTGAGAAAAATGAGTTTGATTGTATTAATTCAAAAGAAGAAGAACTTTACAACCTTTGCCTTGACACTGTACAAGCTCCTCCCAGGGTCCAGCAAGAAGCCTCCTCTACTTTGACAAGTTTCGCTCACTCCCCAATGAAGCCAAAAAGGTATGTGATCTCTCCTCTTAAGCTCAACTAGGAAGTCTTGATTTCACCAGCATTTACCCTAAAAAATGTTCAGCTTCTAACCTCCCGAACAACCAGCCCAATGCCTGTATTTATAGTGCAATGGAGGGAGGTTACTAGGTCCTCCTTCAAAGGGATAAATCCCTCCTTCAAAGGGATAGCTCCTCTCATCAAGGGATTAGCTCCTTCTCTTTTGGGATGCATGAACTACCTCAGAGCGAACAATCCACGTCAAAGTTCCTTCTAGAAACCTCTAGAATTAACCCAAAGTGAGTTTTTTAAGATAAAACTTGCACCTTTTGACTTTCACAGGGGTCCGCACCTACATCGTTAGGGACAGAGCGGGCAGGTCTGCAGTTTTTGTAAACAGAAGGTGCGGGACCGCATGTGACAGTGAGAGAAAGTGCGGAACTAGAGTTACATTGATTTTTAATGTCTTTCTCTCATTTCCAAAGCTTGACTTGAAGAGCTGAGGTCTGAGACTTGCTTAGGAGGACAGTACAAGTGATGACAGACCCATACTGACTGTAAATAGTCATGGTGACGATATTTTTGTGTAACAGATTGCCCCCTAAAGTGAAAAGTCTGTAGTAGATGAGGATTTCATTGATCATTTAGGAAGAGTGAAGTACTTTATCATTTCGAGGATCATATTGTGGAGAGCCTGGTTGGAACCTGTAAAAACATTCAATGCAAGATATATATATGAGATCATATCCTCGCTGAGGTAGGCATTCCCATACTCAGATCAAAATTGACTAGAAAAACTAACTACTGCTCTGATATAGGAATGATCTTGTAAAACATCACAAGTATAGACTCAGGTGGACATAGTATGGACGCAGCCATCTGTTTATGAATAGTCCATTTATATAATGAATACAAAATTCCTCGCAGCCTGGATTGTGGAAACTAGATCCAGGGTCTTCATTTCTACTTCCCGAAATAGTACGATTCTATCCATGCGAATGAATGTGTTGATGTAGAACATAGTAGAAACCACTTGATTACCAGTCAATGATGTAAACTGTTAACAAGTGTGAGAGAAACCACCAGTGATGTCAATGGCTCTCAAAGTACCCAGTACAATCCATGAGATGCGAATAAATGTGTTGATGTCGAACATGTCACGGAATCCTTTGATCGAAAGTCAATGATGTAAACAGTCGTCAAAGGCAAGAAAACTGCCATTGAGGCATGCATATCTCAAGGTACTGATGATTTCTAGATCATCTTTCTAGATAATGAGCTGATGTCGATAGAAAGCGATCCGTCGTAGGCAAGCCCACAACATGAAATCATATATCAAGTTGAATAAATTTAGTTGCAAAGACTGACTTGGGGATGGTCAAGATGGATGACAGATATTTTGCAGATGAATGGCTTATTGGCAGTGACCTCTTGAACACATAATGACACGACATATGTTTTGGTGACAATTGACCCAAAGTTAATACCCAGAAACCGGCTGAAGACTTTCAATGTGGTTTGATCAACTATTAGGCAAAGGATTTCCCAACCCAGGTGAACAAAATTGTCGTGTTCAAGAGTGGTTACAAAGTATGACAAACAGATTAATTTTTCTCTCTTTTCCCCCACCAATTCTGGCAAGTACCTCTTTATTTTTGACAAGCTTGAGCAGGATAACATTTGCTTGATTATAAGCTCATCCTTCGGATGAGTCCAACTTAGTTTAAATTCGAACCCTAATAAGGAGTGGTTCGTTCCTGTTTGTAATTGAACAGGTCCTTTACTGTGAAATTTTAACGAGTCCAGTATAGGAGAAACTCAGCGTTTTTCAATTTTAGAGAGTCTGAAAAAACTTAAGAAGACTCCAGGGTTGACCTTTTTCATAAATTTGTGTCTCCCAAGCTCGAAAAAGTATAAAATAATACTTGAGAGAACCACTTGATCTTTTACGACCAAGGATTACTTTTCGTCATTAGGGCCTTTGACCCGAAAAAGTAAAAAAGCGATCAACGACACGTCGTTTTATAACCAATATCGATTTTGAAACGACAAAAAATCCGGCGATCTTTTCATGTTTTTTACGGTCGGAAAAGAGCTGTAAGTGGACCGCCTTTTAATTCCATTTTAACGAGTTTAAAAGAAGAACTCGACAATCTTTTCATGTTTCAGGAGTCAAAAAAGAGCTTAAAGGTGACTCTAAATGTTTTTCGTCGAAAATGATAGATTTCGCCTGAATAATCCTTATTCTGCACAAAAACACAAACATTACTCATACCTGTTTGAAATGGATAAAAATGTCGCAAAAATACCTTTCCAAAGTGAAACATAAACAAATTTGCAATTTATTTATTCAAAAAACTTATAAAAAGGGCCTTTGTCAATTCATTTTTACTATTTGAGTTTGGGTGAGAAAATAGTGCTTTTGCTCAGAAAACTTCCTGTGAAGATTGCGGAAAATCCAACCGTCGGAATCGAACGCCGTATTCTCCAAGTAATTCACATCATCCTACTCTTCATTTTTAACCATTTCATTTTTTGTTTTAGTCATTTATTTTCATTCTTGGGAGGGTTTTTAGGCATAAAACCTGCGTGCGGGGGCCCGTAGGTTTACCACTGTTGGCCTGTGGACCCCGACTTTTTCTCCATTGGGAAAAAGCTCGGGGTCCGCACCTTCCATGTAGACAAAGTGTGTTCCCACGCACTGTGTCTAACCTGGAGGGTGCGGTCCCCATCGCAAGGGTTTTTAACCCAAAAATTCTCAAAAATGGACCAATCAAAATAATTTCTAACAATTTAATTTATCTTTATACTTGATGCAGAGAGTACATCATGCTATATTGGCGTGAACGAGAGCATGAAGACATGGATGTCGTCGCATGGAATCATCAACCTTCACTTGATGCTTTGAGGGCGTGCGACTTGTACAAATTCTGGGCCATTCCTAGCATGAGGGCTCAGGTGGATTTCTTACAGTGGATGGTTGACAGATGGAGCGTACGGGACTAGTGCTTCTTCATTGGTGGCCACCAGCTCGAAATCGAGCTGGCAAACATATATTTCTTGACTGGTTTGCCTAAGAGAGGCGAAGACTTGACTCTGTTTGGGGGTAGGGCAGGTGGCCAGTCTGCCGATAGCCTCAAGTTAGAGTACTGCAACAGCCAGGCTAGAGACAAAGGGATAGACATAAAGACCATATCCCGTCCTGAGCTCATGGTGATTGCATTCACTGTCACCAGACTTTGCGAGGCTACCACATTACATATTGCCACAGGATCGTAGATGCGTATGGCAGTTGATTACTTTCGAGGCACCATCTTCAACTAGTGCGATGTTGTGTTGGCCAATGTGAAAGGCCAACTGACCAGGGCCAAGAACGGATGACTAAAGACCTTTGGTTATGGGGCTTTGGTCATGAGTTTTGGCCTGGAGAGGGTTCCTATGTTGATCCCGCAGCACCTTACTATTGGAGCTGGGCTTCCTCGAGAGCCCAAACTGATGCGATGGGTCGCAGTTATGGCCCGTCACCTAGACGAGAGGACAGAGGTTGCTCGATTCAAACCTAAGTATTTCCAATGGCTGGAAAACCAGGTCTTTTCTATTCAGGACTTCCCTTATGTTGGGATAGATTTTCGTGGTGACCCAGACATGGTTCTTCCACCAGGAGAGCAATGGGATGAGTTAGGTAAAATCCTTTTCAACATTTTTCCTATTTTAATTTTTTGTTATTTTTCCATCATCTCAAAACTGATAGTAAAAAATTTCAAATGCAGATGTGGGTCCACAGCGACCAGCCACTCTCTGGCCTTACGAGAGGAAGCAACCAGTTGCACCCGCGCCAGCCCCACAGGATGAATCAGTAGAGGTTTTGGCCGAGTTGGAGAGTCATCTCGAGTGCTTGACAGGAGATATTCCGGAGACCACTATAGATGACATTCCTCGTCGACTTCAGCTCTATGTGATTGGGGTCCCGAGACCTTTTAGGAGGTTCCTTTGCAAGGTGGCCCGTGCAGTGGTTTCTTATAGAGATCATCACCAGCGATAGGATGATCGCCTATTGTGGGCACATGTGACATTTTTGTTTTTTGTACTTATCATTTTTGCCGATCATAAGGTGTTTTTTAACCTATGATCGAGGACGATATATTTTTTGACACACTCCTATATATATATATATATCACTATTACCGGCTTATCTCATAAAGCATGTTATGGAATGGTTTTAAATTTACATGTATGATTATTGCAAATGTCTATTTAACATTCGAGAGGCAATTGCATCTGCTAATGTATTTAAAGATCTTGGAATATGCTGATATTCAATATAATCAAATTCACATTCCAAGACACGCACTCTAAAAAATAATCTTAATAACACTGGATTTCTAATGGCATACACTCTATTAAGCTGTAATACAACGAGTTCAGAATCTAACCTCACTATCAAACTCCAAATCCCAAATGAAATAGATTCAGATAATAACTCAATCACTGCACTATACTCGGTAATGTTGTTCGTTGTTTGACCAAGGCTTACCCCATGCATAGATACTAACTCGTCAGAGGGCGAATAGATAACCCAAGCTACGAAAGAGATGTTCCATGTATTACGACAAGCAGCATCAGCGAAACTAATGTATGTTTGGAGAGGCATCGACATCTGCAATATCAAGAGTAAAACCAAGATAAGCAGGAGTAATGACGAAAAAACACTCTCTAAGCTAAGCACATTGTTTAAACTAAAACACACTAGCTAGAAAGAAAAACTATCCTAACTAAAAATCTCCATACCCATCCTTTAAGCATAATACCTCTTCAAGTAAAGACCATTTCTGGGTTTACGCAAAGAGTCCTCATCAAAGTCTACCAATTCATAGGCCCCTTTGGCTAGCTTTCGCTTGACAACATAGGGACCATGCCACATAGGAACGAATTTTCCAGCGCCTAATTTATCATTAGCTTGATCGTAAACTAAGACTAGATCTCCTTCCGAAAAATTTTGAGGGGTCACATTTCGATCATACTGAGCTTTCATGCATTTTGCGTGAGTCTCGATCGCCAATGCAGCATCGCGTCGATTCTCATCTAATTGAGCCAAGTATAACAAACATTTTTCCTCTTCGGAAGTGGCTGGAAGTAACTCGATGGCCATTTGCAGTGATGGGATTTCGCATTCAATGGGTAACACGGCTTCCAAACCATAGACTAGTTGGAAAGGAGTGAACCCTGTTGATGTTTTTACTGAAGTTCGGTACGCCCAAAGTGCTGAAAATAGCATGTTGTGCCAATTCGACTAATGAATCCCAATGATTCGTCAGATCATGACAACTAAAACTTTGTTGATGGATTCAACCAGACCATTCGCTTGTGGATAATAAGGGGTTGAACTATCGTGACGTAAACCAAGCTGGCCTGTAAGTTCGGTCATCATAACTGTTCGAAAATGGTGCCCATGATCAAAGATTATCGCTTGTGGGACACCAAACCTAAAAATTATATGATTGAACACAAAAATTGCAGCTGTCTTGCCGTCTGCCTCAAATGTAGGCATCGCCTCGACCCATTTAGTAAAATAATCTACCGCAAGGATGATATACGAATGCCCCCCGGCCAAGTGAGGGTTACATGTAATAAAGTCAATACCCCATTTGGCAATAGGGCCAATGGCAATTATAGGGTGGAGAGGAGCAGGTGGAGCGCGCATCTTTCGATCAAAAATTTGGCAGTTGTTGCATTTTCGGACCGTCGTAATACAATCTTTAAATAAAGAAGCTAGAAGTAGCCAGCACACAATATCTTTTGGGCTGTGGCAAACCCAGACATATGACCGCCACACACTCCAGACTGATAGTCATTTAGAACCCTTTCAGCTTCCTCGTGAGTTAAGCAACGTCGAAAAATAGAGTCCGCCCCACGACGATAAAGAGTATCTCCAATAATCCTGAATTGTTGGGACTGGAATCGAATTTTTCGACGTTCTGACCTTGAAATTTCTGGCCGAAAGGATTGGGTCTGGAGATAAACGATGATATCCCCATACCACGGATCTAAAGTGCTGATTAGAAACAAGGATTCGTCCGCAATGGGCTCCTCCACCACAGTTTCCGTGTCAGCACGCGGGAAGTCACACATTAACTCCGCAAAACCTAAAGATTTCTTAGACTTGGATTTCTCAAATTCCAAGTTGAACTCATGTAGGATAACAATCCATTTAGAGTACTTTCCCCCTAGCAATTGCTTGGTCAAAATGTAGATCATAGGGTTGCAATCCGAAATTACTATAGTTTTACGTAGTAAAATGTAGTGACGAAAACGTTGGACAGCTTGAACGGCTGCCAATGCCAATTTTTCCACATGTGAGTATTTTAGCTCAGTTGGATTTAAAGTTCGACTAAGGTAATATATCACATGTTCAGATCCGAATTCATCTTCCTGAACTAAGACCATTCCAATGGTGGAATGAGAGGCAGCGAGATACAAGAAGTAATCCTGGTTGTAGTTGGGAGGATGCAACAACGGTGCATGGGTCAACGCGTGTTTGAGTGCATCAAAATATTTCTAAGCTATCTCATCCCAATAGAATGGAGTATTCTGCTTCAAAAACTGGGTAAAACCCTTTGTAACCTCGGCGTAGTTAGGCATGAATCGTCGTAAAAAGTTTGCTTTCCCTTGCAAACTTTGGAGTTGGCGAAGACTCGAAGGAGGAGTCAATTTGATGATAGCTTCAACCTTTGAGGGATCAACGCGAATGCCGACTTTCGAAACTACGAACCCCAGCAATCGTCCCATTTCTATATAGAAGACACATTTGTGTGGGTTCAACCAAATTCGATAATGCCTACACCTCATAAAGATTTCTCGTAAATGGACGAGGTGATCAGCTTGATGTAATGAATGAGCAGGCAAATCATCAAGATAGGGTTGCACAATGTGCTTGATGTCATGAAACACATAAGACATTGCCCTTTGAAAATTTGCTCCAACATTCTTAAGCCCAAAAGGTAACTTGCAATAAGCAAATGTCCCCCATGGACAAATGAAAGCCGTTCGACAGGTAGAATATTGATTTTATTGTATCCGGAAAAATTGTCCATGAAGGAGAATATTTCGCTGCCGGCACAATCATCAATGATTTGATCGATATAGGGAGTTGGGTAATTGTCCTTTGGACAGGCTCGATTAATGTCCCTATAGTCAATGCATATTCTTATTGTTCCCTATTTTTTGTTAACCGGAACAATATTCGATACCCAATCCGTTAACGCGATCGGATAAATGAAACCCGCTTTCAATAATTTTTCAACTTCTGCTTTAATTGCAACAGCTTTTCGTGGGTGAATCTGACGCAAACGTTGCCGGACGGGTTTAGCATCTGGGTAAGTCTTGATCTCATGGACAACAATCGCGGGATCAATTTCTGGCATTTCCTCATAGGACCAGGCAAACAGTCGCAAAATTCTTGAAATAGGGCCTTATATAGTTGAATTTCGTCATCTGTACACGAGGCACCTATATGAATGTTCTCAACAATTATGGGCTTAACCAAAATGTCAATAGGAATAGTTCGAGAGATGTTTCCCAAATTTAACTCTGAATCAGGATGTTTCATTGGATTCTGAGGTTCCTTGACATATTCAGTTGTAAAAATTGATGAGAAATCATTTTCAAAATGATCATTCTCGGGTAAAAACGAAGATCTGTGATGGAGATCTTCCCATGGTAAATCATCTACACATAGGATTTCACGAATTTGCTCATCAGAGTGAACATGTTCAGGAAACATGATTAAATCCGAGCTTGATGTGAAAAGTGACTCCTCACGGACCACATTCATGAAGTCATTTTCGGTTGAAGATGGGTCGGCAAATGACTGCAGGGCTTCATAGGCAATTTCATATGGACTCAAAGGCATGGCATTACCAAATGAGTCTATCTCAGATTCAGAAGGAATGATCCAAGGATCATCATAAATAATGGTGTCTGATGTAATCATATGAATGGTCACAAATGAAGACGATGCATTGATCAGAGGAAAAGGAAAAGTTCCCAGTAAACTGACATCTTTAACTAGTCCTACTCCAACATCCTTATATGGGATAGTCGTTTTATCGACATGCTGAATACTCTCAGAAGAGGCTGGGCCGGATGAAAAGTAAGCTAGCTGGTCTATTGTTACGATCTTTCCATTATGTGGAAACTTTATTACTCGAAAGATCGATGAAACGACCGCTGTCATAGCGTAAGACCAACTTCGACCCAAGAGAAGGTTGTAATCTAGAGGGGCATCAACCACCTCCACCTCTAGACTTATTGTTTTTCCTTCAACCCCTATAGGCAAATCCTTTAGAATGCCAAAAGGATGAAACCCACGGCCGTCAAAGGCCTTTAGAATCGTCGAGTATTGATTTAGAGAAGGAGAACCAAGCAATCTCCAACACTGTATTGACATAATACACGTTGAAGCTCCCTCATCAATTATAGTCTGATGAATAGGCCTGTTTTTTACTATCACTGGGATCTGGAAAGCCATTTGATGAGGCAAACACGGTGTACTATTTTCTAGATCGAAAATTATTAGATTCGAGTCCTGAACATCAACAGCTCCTATAGCAGAAAGAAGTAATTTACGTTGTGCTAGACATGATTGCAGCACTTCCAAAGCCGACATTGTTGATGGTGAAACAACTAAATCCTCAACAATGTTATAATTCTGAGCCGCTCTCGCATGTGGATTGAAAGCGAACTTTCGAAGTATACCCTTGGTAGGTGGTTTTATTACCAAGTCTGGATTAGGTTTCTCGATTTGTAGTGGATCGGAACCGGGAGCTGAGGTTTATGGATTAGAATAAGAAGATTCTGCTTCTTTACCATCAACAGGACTTTTACTACCATAATCTTGCGATCAAGTCACAATCCTAACATGGGACATCATCAGTATGGGTTCTTCATTGGTACTCAAGGATGAACCTATCATCTTACTGTCTTGAGCCGGAAAAGGATCCTTCAAAACAGAAGGAGTTTGGGAACCCTTGACAATCTTCGCAACCTCTGCACGATGAGGGCAGTCTCTTGTAAAATGTTCATCGTCACAAATGAGACAAGGATAACGAGGTTTGCGCTTTTCATCATTGGATTCCGCCTTTTCAGGTTTCTCCTTTGAACTTTTGTCTGTTTTATTCTTCTTCTTTCCTTTCTTCTTTCCACTGGATTTCGATTTGGCTGTAGATGACTCTACACCGTGAATATCGGCGGAAATCTCTGCAGAAGAATCTCCTGTTGGGGAATCAGGCAAGGTTATGATAGGGGAAGAATTCTTGGAAGACTTCTTCTTACTTTTAGAGTTAATCGTACCAATCATACCATTAGCGGCATGAGATCCCGAAGGAGCTGCAGTGATTTGATTTTGCTTGTGAAGATCAGGGATTTTCTCGTGTAACATACCTGACTAAGTATAGACCAAGTCAAGGTACTGTGCTTGAGCAATTACTTACTCCTCAGTAACAACTTCGGCTTTAGCAACATCTTCAGTGATCTTTGGCAACAAAGATTTTACAAACCACTCGGCCAAGATCTGATCCGGAATAAATACCTTCACTAAACGCCGTCGACGTCTCCACTCATGAATATGATCTGAAATGTAAGTGGATGTCGATTGTTTTAGCGAAGTTAACAATTTCGTGCCATTGTCATATCGGACTGGCAACTGAAAATGAGTTAAAAACAAGGTAGCTAACTGACTAAAATTATAAAAAGCGCCTCGTGGTAACTCAATGTACCACTTGGCCGCGAGACCAATTAGAGTGCACTGGAAAAGTATAAGACGGATTGAATCATCTCAAATGGAGTTAGACGCACACTAGAGGTGGTAAGTCATCACATGCTTCTACGGGTCCTCTCCTGATTTACCTTTGAACTTGGGAATGCCACTGGGCAACTTATTTGGCATTGGCGGCCAAAACGGAAGATAATTAATCAGATCGTTCGTTAGGCATGACAAGTTAGGCAAGTCCAAAGTTGCGATAAACGGTAACTGCTGATTAGGATCCCTAAAACTCTGGGTCATGAGACCAGCCCCAGGAGGAGGATATCCAGGATAACTAGGAATAGGAATTGCGTTTGGGATATTGTATCCTCCCGGAAAACCAGGATTAACTGGACCGTACTGGGGTTGTTGAGGTTGTTGATAAGTGTACCCAGGATACGGTTGATACTGATAGACTGGCTGCTGCACAGTAGGACCGAATTGGTACTATCCCTGGTACAGTTGATAAGTAAATTATGGTTGACTTATGACAACCGTACTTGAACCAGGTTGTCCTACAGGCATCTAAATCAAAGTTTGAATCGTAGATCCAGACGGTGGTAAAGATGTCTGAGGAGTAGATACAGGAATAGTAGAAACCGGAGCTGTTGATACTCCAGAAGTAGGTGGGGTAGATTGAACAGATGTTGCCGTAGTTGTAGCAGTTGTTTGAGGCAGAGTACGAGGTGTACTAGGCCCAGGCTGAGAAACTACCGAAGGTACAAAAGTTTGAATGTTAGACTGGACTGGTTGCTAGGGTGAACCAGAAACTAAGGGTTGTCCAGTTTGAGATGACAACTGTACATTTGGCTGCAAAACCTGTTGGGTTTGCGATGGATCCCACACTATATTCATTCCGAGGTACTGACCCATAACAAGTTGAGAATACTGAGGACCATAACCAAGTTGAGGGTAGGATTGATAATTGAAAGGTACATTTCCTGTTCCTTGAACATACGTTTGACCGGAGGGTGGTTGGAAGCCTTGGTTCAAGTACTGACCTTGGGGTTGATACCCTTGAGGCACGTACTGATACTGGGGTTGAGCTTGAGGTATAAATTGATACTGGGGTTGACCTTGGGGTACATATTGAGTCTGGGGTTGACCCTGAAGAACGTACTGTCCCGTAGGTATGTACTGTCCTTGAGGTTGCCCCCCAGATACAAATTGTGTACCTTGAGGTTGCCCCCCAGGCGTTAATTGAGGCTGCCCCCCAGGCGGTAACTGGCCACCTTGAGGTCGAGGATTGGGAATAGAACTTGACATCATAAGAATTTCTTCTATGTTCAACGGCTTAGTACCATTGCTTCTAGTTAATAACCATTGCTCAATGGGTTGAGGAGATGCTCCCGAAAAAGTACCAGAAAGGGACTGATACCCAGAGGGAACAGAAGGATTGCCATACAAAAAGGATTTAGGTGATTGAGTAAACATGGATGACTGTCCTGACATATTTACAGAAGTATAAAAACCTCTAGGTGTTGGGTGATAAGGAGCGCGAGGTGGTGAAAAACTTAACCCTGAGTTTTCTAAGAAATTAGTCAAAGAAAGATACCAAGAACTGCTCCTAGGTGGACTGTAAAAAATCGATTCACGCTCCCTTAGCTTAATAATAGGTTGATTTTCAGGGATAGGGATGCCTAGTTCTTCTTCTAGAGCAAGTTCTTCAATAGCAATAAGTCCAGAAGGAAGATCTTGGGTGATTATTCTTTCTACCCTAGGTGAACCAGGACCACTAGAAGTTGGAGAAACAAACCCCGATGTCGGAGTAGCAGGAAATTCACTTTCAGGCTCAGATATTTTAGGTTCCTCACCTATATCACTAGTAGATGAAAAGCTACCAGTAACTTCGGAAACAGACACTGACTGTGGATTATAATCTGCTACTAACGGTTGAAAATCAAGATGTACTATCAAAGAAG
The DNA here is from genome assembly GCA_031772625.1 of Pinus tabuliformis. Taxonomy (NCBI): domain Eukaryota; kingdom Viridiplantae; phylum Streptophyta; class Pinopsida; order Pinales; family Pinaceae; genus Pinus; species Pinus tabuliformis. Next base: position 60,046,554 of record CM062813.1, on the reverse strand, counting down.
ATTCTCCTTCTTCAGGTGACCCAACTCTACTGTCTCTAGGAGTTACGAGGACTTTCAAGCCTTCAAGCTGGCTCGGTACTTCCTCAGGAGGTTGGCCCCGAAGTCTACGGGACTTCCCCAGTAACTCATCCACGTTTACAAACTCAGGAGATTAGCCCCGAAGTCCACGGGACTGCCTTGGTAATTCAGCCACAATTAAAGACTTTTAACTACTTCACACGCAAACAAAGTAAAATCTCAATGAAAACCACCTAAAGTCTCTAAACAACCAAACAAATTTGAATCACATGCCTAAAGAATCTAGGAGATCAAACAAACACAAACAGTAACTTTCCGTTCTGAAAACACTAGTTGGTGATGAAATCCAACATCACAGAGTTCAATACAGAAATGGCGGTTGGAACAGTTACCCCGGCAACCTGCTTAATGAATAGATTGGCACAAGTTCCTCCACTTAACCTTCTCGAGTGAAGAGAACCCCCCAGAAAATCCAAGTGAGTCTAGCCGATGTCTGCTCCAGGTACAGTGGGATCTTCCCACCACTGTCACCTCAGGAAGAGTCCTAAAGAATATGGCCACTAAGGTTACCAACTGAGGCAAATACACCTGGGGGAACAGTCTACGATCTGATACGCATGCAAGGGCATAGTAGCAAGCTCAATCCCCTTGAAGGCTCCTTGGCATAATCCAAGGTTTACCAACAAGTGACCCCAGGCTCCTCGACAATGGTTAATCCGAGGTTTACCATTTTTAATACGTGAATATCTGGCACCGTTACCAATGAGGAAGGATTGATTTCCACACTGGTTTGGACACGATCTTGTGCTTCTCCTTTAAGAGGAGCTTTCCCAGAGCATAAATGCAACAATTGGATTTCTTCCCTACCACAAGATACAGCTACTTGTTTGTTTTTACTGTCTTGGAGAGTTAATTACTCTCTTACTCCAAGACACTAGCTTAAGCTAAGTTGGTGTATCAGAACCCTAGAAATAAAAAAGTTATTAGGTGAATTTTACTTTAAGCGTTATTTTTTATTGGTTTTTTTTAAGTCAAAAGGTGCGGAGATGAAACTCGTGGTATGAAGACTTGACTCAAAATCACTAAAAATGCACCTAAGTGATTTAAACAATCTTTTTCTCTTCGATGAACTTCTAAACTAAAAAAGAGTTTGAGAATACAAATACTTTGTAAACACAAATCTTCCCTAATAAAACAAATTAAAAGAAGAGTTTTTGTCCTTTTCCAATGCACTCACAACGAAACAACTAGTTATTTCACAAAAATTTCCCTTTTCATTTCAAAGAACTCAATCACTACAAAAACAAACTTTTTTCAAAAGAGATTTTTATATTTTCTTATAAAACACTCAAAACTAATGAAAATGACTAACTTTGAGATCTATAAACTACAAAAACCTATTTGAAGTCAAAGCCTACTAAAAGTCTTTTTTAAGGATGTTTTACTTAGCTAGATGTAAGCTAAGGACCCATTTATGCAGAATCACAAATAAGTCAAGAACAACCAATTTTGTTTTCTTTTTGAAAATGAAAATCCAAACTTTCAAACACAAGCTTTTCGAAGTTTTGTAAAGAGAAAACTCAAAGCGGATTCCTCAACAAGGGGAGATTTCATAAATGGTTAGACTCATAAGAAGGCTGGTAGACACTAAGGTGATCTGAAGTCCCTATAGATTCTAATCTTAGAACCACTACACAACCAAAATGAAAAATAAACCCAACAAGAAAAACTCCTAGGAATTTCACCTAAAACCCTAACGCTAATAAAATCAACCTAAGGAAAGCTTCTGAGAGGTTATATATAGGTCTGGGCAGTGGATAACAATTTCTAAACAAACACTAAGCTGACTAACAGAGGAAATCTTAGGTTTTTCAAAATTTTGATAGGGTTCGCAGGCCCACAGTTGACACAGGTGCGTTCTCGCTCTGTGCTAAAAGCCAAGCTACGGGTAGGTACACACTGTGTCAAACGGCTAGGGTGCGGTCCTCTCCCAAAGCTATGAAAAACAAAAAATAACCCTGGATCTACAAACTCTACCCAATTTTACACACAACAAGCAAAAAACAGAAACAAAAACATAGTTTCTCAGGTCAAAGTAAAAACAAGGAAAACAATCAAGTCCCTAGTGGAGTCGCCATTTTGTCACACGGAATAAGTCAATCTTGCAGACAAGATAGACCTTCCTAGAATCTAAAGAAGACCTAATGACAAGCAAACCAACCAGACACTATCTTTCTCTAAATATGCTTTAATAAACAATGGCAAACAAGTGTTTTTAGGGCCTACCTTAGGTCCAACGCAAGCTTGTGGATGCCCTCACTCCTTCGATCCAAATGAGCTCCTTTGTCACGAATCTGTGAACACAAACAAGCCAAACAAATTAAATAGCACCTGAAAAGCCAAAATCATAAAACATATTTAACATGAAAGTCAAGGAGTCCATGAAACAAATAACATAAGATACTTGTTGAGAAAAATGAGTTTAATTGTATTAATTCAAAAGAAGAAGAACTTTACAACCTTTGCCTTGACGTTGTACAAGCTCCTCCCAGGGTCCAGCAAGAAGTCTCCTCTACTTTGACAAGTTTCACTCACTCCCCAATGAAGCCAAAAAGGTATGTTATCTCTCCTCTTAAGCTCAACTAGGAAGTCTTGATTTCACCAGCATTTACCCTCAAAAATGTTCAGCTTCTAACCTCCCCAGCAACCAGCCCAATGCCTGTATTTATAGTGCAATGGAGGGAGGTTACTAGGTCCTCCTTCAAAGGGATAAAGCCCTCCTTCAAAGGGATAACTCCTCTCATCAAGGTAATAGCTCATTCTCTTTTGGGATGCATGAACTACCTCAGAGCGAACAATCCACGTCAAAATTCCTTCTAGAAACCTCTCAAATTAACCCAAAGTGAGTTTTTTAAGATAAAACTTGCGCCTTTTGACTTTCAGAAGGGTCTGCACCTACACCGTTAGGGACAGAGTGGGCAGGTCCGAATTTTTTGTAAACAGAAGGTGCGGGATCGGAGGTGACAGTGAGAGAAAGTGCGGAACTAGAGTTACATTTATTTTTAATGTCTTTCTCTCATTTCCAAAGCTTGACTTGAAGAGCTGAGGTCTGAGACTTGCTTAGGAGGACAGTACAAGTGATGATAGACCCATACTGACTGCAAAAAATTATGGTGACGATATGTTTGTGTAACATACCACTACCCGTTACCTAAGATGGACCACATTTTACAAAGGGTAGTAGGTGCCTCAAGGATTTCACTGCTGGATGGGTTTTCAGGCTTTAACCAGATTCTAATCCATCCCGACTATCAGGAAAAGACTGCTTTTACAAAACCATGGGGAACTTTTGTCAAAATGCCATTTGGACTTAAGAATGCAGACGCAACCTTCCAACGATAAATGGACATAGCTTTTGCAAAATAAATTCATGATTTTCTGGTCATATATCTAGATGATCTTACTATGTTCTCCAAATCAGATCAGCAACATCTAGATCATTCGAGACAAGTTTTTTTAAAATGCAGGAAATATGGTATTTCATTAAATCGTAAGAAGTCATTGTTCGGCCTAGAGGAGGGCAAACTGTTAGGCCATATAATCTCCCAAGATGGTATCAAAATTGATCCTGATGGAATAGAAGCCATTCTACAAATACCTCACCCTAGAAATGTCAAAGAACTTCAAGCTTTCCTAGGAAAGATTATTTTTTTAAGAAGATTCATTCCTAATCTAGTTGAATTAATTAGATTGTTGAACAACATGTTGAAAAAGGATTCCAAGGTTAAATGGACATTAGAAGCTAAAAAAGCATTTGAGGAAATTAAAATGGCTTTAACCAGAACACCAATCCTTACAATCCCAAAATTTGATAGAGACTTCATAATATTTTTATTTGCATCAGAACACACCATTGCTGCTGTTTTACTACAAAAAGATGATCAAGGATGTGAAAAACCCATAGCCTTCTTTAGTAAATCACTTAGAGATGCACCGCTAAAATACCCAATCATGTAAAAACAGGCTTACGCACTTGTCAAAGCTATTAAAGACTTCAGAGTCTACATATTGTACTCCCATATAATAGCCTATGTACCAAATACTGTTGTCAAAGATATCCTGACCCAAGAGGGGATTGAAGGTAAAAGAGGTAAATGGATTGCTACTATATTGGAGTATGATATTGAAATAAAACCTAAAAAGCTTATAAAAGGACAAGGATTGGCTAAACTTATGACTAAAACCAATTTCCAAGTCCTGGACATTAATGGACTGGATAATGAACAGGAGATGGCGACTCCACAAATCAGCTAGGCCTTCTTAGAATCACCTTGGTATGTTGATATAACTCATGTTTTACTAAACCTACAAGCTCCTCTAGGGTTATCTAGAACAGAGAAAAGGTTTTTAAAAATGAAAGCTTCAAAATTTTGTATTTTAGATGGTGCTCTTTTTTGGAAAAATCATGAAGGTATTCTATTGAACAATTTAATAAAATATGAAGTTGATAAGGTAATCAAAGAATTTCATGCAGGGGACTGTGGTGGACATCTTTATTGGAAATCAACTGCTGACAAAATCCTAAGGTCTGGATTTTACTGGCCAACCTTGTTTGCTGACGTTAAGAAGTTTTTCACTACTTTCCATAAATGCCAAATTTTTGAAGGCAAGAGGAAACTTTTACCTCTACCCCTTAGACCAATTTCCACTGAAAGACCATTTCAACAGTAGGGTTTAGACTTCATTGGGGAAATCCATCCTCCCTCTTCTGGCCAACATAAATGGATCCTCACCGCCACAGATTATTTCACCAAATGGATAGAAGTTATCCCTTGTAGACAAGCCAATGATTCAGTGATCATAGGATTCCTAGAAACCAACATCTTGTCTAGATTTGGCTGTCCTGAAAATATCATAACTGACAATGCTGCTACTTTCAAATCCAAAAGAATGATCAGTTTCTGTAACAAGTACCACATCACCTTAGGCCATTCCTCGGCCTATTACCCTTAAGGTAATGGTCTAACTTAGTCCAATAAAAGCCTGATCAACATTATCAAGAAAGTGCTGGAAGAAAACAAGAAAAATTGGCATAAGAAACTTATCAATGCACTATGGGCAGACAGATTAACTACCAAGAGATCCATTGGGACTAGCCCCTATGAATTAGTCTATGGTATGGAGGCTGTATTTCCTACATCTTTAGGGGTCCCTGTAATGAAATTACTACAAGAAGCTCAGGTCGAACCCAATGACATTCAAAGAAGAATAAATCAGGCCATCCATTTGCAACAAATCAGAGAAGTGGTGTACCAAAGATCCCAAGTGTTACAAGAAAAACTAAAGAATTTTTTTGATAAAAGGACCAAGGAAAAATATTTTTACTTAGGGGACAAAGTTTTAAAATGGGATTCCAGGAGAGAAGACAAAGGAAAACATGGAAAGTTTGACTTCCTATGGAAGGGACCTTTTATTATTCAGGCTTCACAAGGCAACAATACTTACTTTCTGAAAAGCCTGGATGGTACAAAAGAAGAAGATGGACCAGTGAATGGTCGAATGTTGAAACACTATTTTGATCCAGTTTGTTGATATATCCTGACTCTAACCTGTACATAAGGAAGTTTAGTTTCTGCAGCTTCTTTACAACAAGTAAAATGAGGGGAAATGTGCAGAAAATTTTGAAAAGCAGTGAAGGAATTTTACCATTTTTGTTTTCAGCTCAATAGAAATGTGTATATTCTACATGGTCCTTTGTACAGTTTTCTTCTTACAGCAAAGGAAGATTTCAGAGTGCAGCAAGAGTTATTCATAAGGCCATCTGACCTGCTGTTCTTGACTTTTCACCAGGAAAAGCCATCCCCAAGTGGAGCCAGTGTTATGCTCCTATACCAATAGGTGTCATATTTCATGATTGACTTGATTAGCTCTGCAATATGTACATGCATTTTCTTGTTGCAAAGGTTTCCATATTCTCAAAAGATCAAAAAGGTTAAAAAAAAATGTAAAGAGGGTATACCCTAAAAGAAAAATCAAAGGGTGAAAAGATAAATGGTCAAAAGAAAAAATGAAAAGAAATGAACCCCAAATGAAAAGGACCAGGAAGGTGTGCAAGTCAAAATGCCACTACTATTTCATTTTCTGTAAATGAAGAATTATGTATAGCTTGTTGAACCTTTTTCACAATTGATGAATGGCCAACTAGCTTAATATTGGCCAGTTCATGTTTGAAATTCTTGTTTTAGAGATAGAGAATAAAATCTATCCAAAATTGTTTAAACTTGGAAGATAAGTAGATAGGTAGAGAAGCAAAGGAGCTCAACAGTTTAATCTGAGCCCTTGGAAGAAATAAGTGTAGATTGAGATAGGCTTATCATGTAAAGAAAAGAAAATTATTGAGGGTTTTCCAGTCTAAGTGCACACAAAGAAAAAGAAGAAAAAATTTTAGGTACAGTAGGCTGGGTAAGCAGTTTTGATGTTGCAGAAGCATACTTGTGATTATTTTTGTTTCTCAAGTTGTCCATCTTACTGTTATCACAAATACCATGGCAAATGTTTGGATACAGGTAAAGCAAAGCATAACTAATTCCCTCTTCTTCACTTTCCTTAATCATTTACTAAGTTTCCCCTTGAGATATTAAGATCTTCTTAATATCCCTAAAAGCTCACTCATTCCATTTCATTATTGTCTTAGTAAACTCCCATTTTACTTATGATATGTCCATATTTCTTGTATATAACCCTTCTCTTCCCTTTGAGCCTAAGTTTTTATGTAAAAATTCCAAAACATGTAAACTTAGCGCTTACTTTCATTTGTCACATTAACACTAATTTGTATTATATAATTCCCCAGAAAAATATAACCTTATCCCATACTATATATAATATAATTCCCCGCTATCGTATATACCCCGCCTCGGTTAAATAAACTATATCACTGTGTATAATATGGATTAATAGCTCATCAAGATCTTATTAATAACCTCCGCACGCATAAATTTGGGATTAATTAACCTCTGGTTAATTAATAGCCTAATCTCAACCCCGATAACCAATGAAAATCACCCCGGTACTGTTATAAACTATTATTTAATACTGGCCCCCTCGAACATTAACCCTCCGTCACCTCCAACGAGCACCCACCATTCGATCGGTGCCCTCCCATCGGACGGCTGACATGCATATCGCCAGCCCTCCATCTGTCGAACCTTACCGCCCAGGGGATTAGTGGTATGGACGCGTGTCGACTGCCCGCGCTGCTCGCAGCCCTCCCGTCCGAAACCGCTTTAGCCCATAAGCAGTCTGGGGTAAACCACTTACCACCCTCCCATTGACCATCCACCATGTCAATGCCACATCACTGTCCCGCACCCTCCGCTACATGACAAGATGTCCAATGATGCTGACATCATTCGCTCATTAAATGCCAAAAAATACCCGCCAAATCGATTTTCGCTAAATAAACGATAAAATGTCATTTTCGCCCCGATTTAGCAAACTATGCTCCATGCAAAGCAACTCCAGTCGACTATTCAAGTAGTTAGCTCATCACCCGACCAAGAAACTCCAGCATTGTGCTCAGCAGTCTGGCATTCGACCTGCAAATTCACACTTTTTCCTCTGCAATCTAGATATTTATCCGTTTTTACCTTGCCAACCTGCAAATTCTCTTTTCCACAGAGAAATTCTACTTGAAAAAGCCAACTTTAAGCTGAAATCAGTTTTTTAGTCCATAAGAGACCCTGAAATCTGCTGTTTGGTCCAATTCTCCACAGAAAGCCCAAATTCCTGTTTGAATACACAAGAACCAAACATGGAAGCCCCCATAGCCCTGAATGTCGCGCCCATGAATGCACCTCATAAAGACTTGAATTATCTACCCTTGGCCGATAGAGATTTCCAAATAAAAGACTTAACTGGTGACAACAATCATCTTCAGACCTTCTGCCAAATCAAAAATAGTCATCTAAGCAACTCTGACATTTTTGGACTATGGGAATCAAACCTTCCTATGTACTTTCTTCCCTCAATCCATGTTTTTCCTGATATCAATCACTAATGATGTGCCAGCTATGACCCTATCCATAGAGCAGTTATGTCACCTTCCCAAACTATCCTTTTTTCCATAACTGCTGAATCCATCAATGAGATGATACATTTCCATTCCACTGAGCCCCTTACTCGTCTCTCCATGGGATTTTTGCTTGAAAAAGCTTCTCAATTGCCCGACTCAGAGATAACTCGCATTTCCCAAATATTCATGATACCAACGCATCAACCTAATGGCCCTCCTCCTTATTTGTGCGCCTTTTTCACTGAGACTGGAAAACTCATTCTCGACATGATATCCTTGATCTTAGGATTTAGATCCAGCGAATATGTGGATGATATCATCCTGGTTCTATTATCTATCTTTAATCCAGGACAACCCCCTATTGTCAATTATGACTTTGCCACTTTTATAGCCAACAAAATCAATGACCAATTCCTGAATTTGGATAGAGAAGGAGTTTTCAAATACACTTCTTATATATACCATTTGTTGTTATATTATCAGCTAGACAACTCTCCATTTCCCATTAGGAAACTGGACTCAAAGGGAAATTGGAGGTTTGTGATCTTTTGGAGCTCAGTTTTCCATGACTGTGACTCCCTTTATACCTATAGTGAATTCATTGACTTATTTGTACACCCAGTCTCCACTCTATTGATAGGAGTTCCTCCTCCTAGAATTACTGGTGATATGAAGAAGATTTTACAGTTGTCCAAACAATACAGGATAGGTGAGTGGTCTAGCTGAGTCCTCCAATAAAAGCCTGATCAACATTATCAAGAAAGTGCTAGAAGAAAACAAGAAAAATTGGCATACGAAACTTATCAATGCACTATGGGTAGATAGATTAACTACCAAGAGATCCATTGGGACTAGCCCTTATGAATTAGTCTATGGTATGGAGGCTGTATTTCCTACATCTTCAGGGGTCCCTGTAATGAAATTACTGCAAGAAGCTCAAGTCGAACCTAATGACATTCAAAGAAGAATAAATCAGGCCATCCATTTGCAGCAAATCAGAGAAGTGGTGTACCAAAGATCCCAAGTGTTACAAGAAAAACTCAAGAAATTTTTTGATAAAAGGACCAAGGAAAAAGATTTTTACTTAGGGGACAAAGTTTTAAAATGGGATTCCGGGAGAGAAGACAAAGGAAAACATGGAAAGTTTGACTTCCTATGGAAGGGACCTTTTATTATTCAGGCTTCACAAGGCAACAATACTTACTTTCTGAAAAGCCTGGATGGTACAGAAGCAGAAGATGGACCAGTGAATGGTCGAATGTTGAAACACTATTTTGAACTAGTTTGTTGATATATCCTGACTCTAACCTGTACATAAGGAAGTTCAGTTTCTGCAGCTTCTTTACAACAAGTAAAATGAGGGGAAATGTGCAGAAAATTTTGAAAAGCAGTGAAGGAATTTTACCATTTTTGTTTTCAGCTCAAGAGAAATGTGTATATTCTACATGGTCCTTTGTACAGTTTTCTACTTACAGCAAAGGAAGATTTCAGAGTGCAGCAAGAGTTATTCATAAGGTCATCTGACCTGTTGTTCTTGACTTTTCACCAGGAAAAGCCATCCCCAAGTGGAGCCAGTGTTATGCTCCTATACCAATAGGTGTCATATTTCATGATTGACTTGATTAGCTCTGCAATATGTACATGCCTTTTCTTGTTGCAAAGGTTTCCATATTCTCAAAAGATCAAAAAATTAAAAAAAAAATGTAAAGAGGGTATACCCTAAAAGAAAAATCAAAGGGTGAAAAGATAAATGGTCAAAAGAAAAAATGAAAAGAAATGAACCCCAAATGAAAAGGACCAGGAAGGTGTGCAAGTCAAAATGCCACTACTATTTCATTTTCTGTAAATGAAGAATTATGTATAGCTTGTTGAACTTTTTTCACAATTGATGAATGGCCAACTAGCTTAATATTGGCCAGTTCATGTTTGAAATTCTTGTTTTAGAGATAGAGAATAAATTCTATCCAAAACTGTTTAAACTTGGAAGATAAGTAGATAGGTAGAGAAGCAAAGGAGCTCAACAGTTTAATCTGAGCCCCTGGAAGAAATAAGTGCAGATTTAGATAGGCTTATAATGTAAAGAAAAGAAAATTATTGAGGGTTTTCCAGTCTAAGTGCACACAAAGAAAAAGAAGAAATTTTTTTAGGTACAGTAGGTTGGGTAAGCAGTTTTGATGTTGCAGAAGCATACTTGTGATTATTTTTGTTTCTCAAGTTGTTCATCTTACTGTTATCAAAAATACCATGGCAAATGTTTGGATACAGGTAAAGCAAAGCATAACTAATTCCCTCTTCTTCACTTTCCTTAATCATTTACTAAGTTTCCCCTTGAGATATTAAGATCTTCTTAATATCCCCAAAAGCTCATTCATTCCATTTCATTATTACCTTAGTAAACTCCCATTTTACTTATGAAAATGTCCATATTTCTTGTATATACCCCTTCTCTTCCCTTTGAGCCTAAGTTTTTATGTAAAAATTCCAAAACATGTAAACTTAGCGCTTACTTTGTCACATTAACACTAATTTGTATTATATAATTCCCCTAAAAAATATACCCTTATCCCGTACTATATATAATATAATTCCCCGCTATCATATATACCCCGCCCCAGTTAAATAAACCATATCACTGTGTATAATAGGGATTAATAGCTCATCAGGAGCTTATTAATAACCTCCGCACGCATAAATTCGGGATTAATTAACCTTTGGTTAATTAATAACCTAATCTCAACCCCGATAACCAATGAAAATCACCCCGGTACTGTTATAAACCATTATTTAATACTGGCCCCCCCGCGCATTAACCCTCCGTCACCTCCAACGAGCGCCCACCATCCGATCGGTGCCCTCCCATCGGACGGCCGACATGCATATCGCCAGCCCTCCATCTGCCGAACCTTACTGCCCAGGGGATTAGTGGTATGGATGCGTGTCGACAGCCCGCGCTGCTCGCAGCCCTACCGTCCGAAACCGCTTTAGCCCATAAGCAGTCTGGGGTAAACCACTTACCGCCCTCCCATTGACCATCCACCATGTCAATGCCACATCACCGTCCCGTACCCTCCGCTACATGACAAGATGTCCATTAATGCTGACGTCATCCGCTCATTAAATTCCAAAAAATACCCGCCAAATCGATTTTCACTAAATAAACGATAAAATGTCATTTTCGCCCCGATTTAGCAAACTATGCTCCATGCAAAGCACCTCCAGTCGACTATTCGAGTAGTTAGCTCATCACCCGACCAAGAAACTCCAGCATTGTGCTCAGCAGTCTGGCATTCGACCTGCAAATTCACACTTTTGCCTCTGCAATCTAGATATTTATCCGTTGTTACCTTTCCAACCTGCAAATTCTCTTTTCCACAGAGAAATTTTACCTGAAAAAGCTAACTTTAAGCTGAAATCAGTTTGTTTAGTCCATAAGAGACCCTGAAATCTGCTGTTTGGTCCAATTCTCCACAGAAAGCCCAAATTCCTGTTTGAATACACAAGAACCAAACATGGAAGCCCCCATAGCCTTGAATGTCGTGCCCATGAATGCACCTCATAAAGACTTGAATTATCTACCCTTGGCCGATAGAGATTTCCAAATAAAAGACTTAACTGGTGATAGCAATCATCTTCAGACCTTCTGCCAAATCAAAAATAGTCATCTAAGCAACTCTGACATTTTTGGACTATGGGAATCAAACCTTCCTATGTACTTTCTTCCCTCAGTCCATGTTTTTCCTGATATCAATCACCAATGTTGTTCCAGCTATGACCCTGTCCACAGAGCAGTTATGTCACCTTCCCAAACTGTCCTTTTTTCCATAACTGTTGAATCCATCAATGAGATGATACATTTCCATTCCACTGAGCCCCTTGCTCGTCTCTCCATGGGATTTTTGCTTGAAAAAGCTTCTCATTTTCCCGACTCAGAGATAACTCGCATTGCCCAAATATTCATGATACCAACGCATCAACCTAACGGCCCTCCTCCTTATTTGTGCGCCTTTTTCACTGAGACTGGAAAACTCATTCTCGACATGATATCCTTAATCTTAGGATTTAGATCCATCGAATATGTGGATGATATCATCCTAGTTCTATTATCTATCTTTACTCCACGACAGCCCCTTGCTGTCAGTTATGACTTTGCTACTTTTATAGCCAACAAAATCCATGACCAATTCCTAAATTTGGATAGAGAAGGAGTTTTAAAATACACTTCTTATATAGACCATTTGTTGTTATATTATCAGCTAGACAACTTTCCATTTCCCATCAGGAAACTGGACTCAAAGGGAAATTGGAGGTTTGTGATCTTTTGGAGCTCAGTTTTCCATGACTGTGACTCCCTTTATACCTATAGTGAATTCATTGACTTATTTGTACACCCAGTCTCCACTCTATTGATAGGAGTTCCTCCTCCTAGAATTATTGGTGATATGAAGAAGATTTTACAGCTATCCAAACAATACAGGATAGGTGACTGGTACCTCTACCAGAATCACACAGAAATCATAATATATGGATGTGAACTATGCCCATTCAAGTTGCCTAGATATGTGCCTATGAGGTTATTTGCATTAGAATATTTCAGGTAGCTCATCTATGCAGACTTAAACCACTTTTGTAATGTAAAGAAGAAGGCCTAGCTAAGAATCAGAAATTAGGTAGGCCCTTATGTCATGAATTCTAGGGATGCGTGGAAAGATGCTGAAAATATCTTAGAAGAACACCTTAAATTCAAAAAGAGTTTTTAGTGGGTGCCATATGACCCACGTAGTCTCATAAGTGACAGAAGGGTAAGAAACAGGCTATCAGTATATGTACATCATAGGATTCTAGAAATTGAACAATATGCAAATCAGGAAGAATTGGTAGAAGGGACATTAGTAGAGGAAGTTAGTGAAGAAGAAAAGATGGAAAAAGCTATGAAAGATTTTGAAAAAACCCTTGACCTGGACTCTTTTGTACCGGTATCTTTCAAGTGGCCTCAATAATCAGGAGTTGGGACATCCTCTGCTAGAACTTCTCAGCAGCCTGCACATAGAACCAACGCATCAGTCACAGGGACTTCAAAGGGAAAAGAGGTGGAAACAACTGAACAGCCAATCATGACTGATCAGCTAGGAGGGTCTAGAGAACAGGAACAAGTGAAAATTCTTCCTGCCCAATCTAAAGTAGCAGAGATCCAAGCATTACAAACTCCTCTAAATGAGGAAAAAGGCAAGAAAAGAGACAGAGAAGAGGCTACACCTATCAGTGGACTGGCTGAACAACCAGGAGCAAAGAGACAGAGGTTGAATCCTCTGTCAAAAGAGGAAATCATTGAAGAATCACCTCCCCAGTGGTGGATACATTAAATATTTCACATAGACAGGAGCTAGAAAGGCAGCACAGTGTAGAGGTGTCATCCACCAGGCCACAAAGCAAACAAGCCTCAGACATTAAGAGGACTTTCATAGAAATTAAGGCTAAAAATGAACATGTAAGGATTCAAATGTACAATCAATACCTAAAAATGGTCCCTTCAAACCAGCAAAGACTAATGTCTGCATATGACATCAAAGAGGGTAAAATAATAATGAGTTATTTTAAGCCAAAGGTGTAGCAACCCCAATCAGCAGCACATTTCATCAGAAAAAACTTGGAGGTCCTAGCCAAAGATATTCATCCAATGGACCAAATTGAACTTCATAAAAAAACGGGAGAAATGGTTTATTCTACACTGGCTGACAAAGAAATGTTGGCCCATCAGTTGCAAAGTTCCTTGGACAATACCTCTGCTCAATTACATTTGGAGAAAGCCTCTTCTCTGGCCAAGGACAACATGATTAAATCTTTAGAAGAAATCATCATTGAACTGGGACATGATCCTAAAGATGTTAAAGGTGTAAAGGCACTTATAAAGAAGAAATAAGAGGACATTACTGCCCTGAGGAAACAACTGAAACTGCCTCCTTCCATGCATCCACAGACCGCAGAAGTTGTGCAACAAAAATCAGAGGAAGACATGATGGACCTGCTCATGAAACTCAATGAAAGATTAACTGATACAGAGCAGGAACTGGAAAAAGCATTAAGAGATAAGCAGGGAGAGTCGACCTCCCAGCCACCTGAGGTAATTCCTACAGTCACAACTGCAGTCCCCTCAACAATTGCATTAGCATCAGCTCCAAATGTACCAGCACCTATAGTAGAAGTAATTACAGGTACAGAAATAGCATCAACAACACTAGGTAGCAGTACAAGTATGAGCATAGAGGAATTAATAAAATCCATGGTAGAATTGAGACTCCAAGTGTCAGCGCTAAAACAAGTAGAGGAAAAGTTGGCAAAAGTAGGAAAGAGTTATGATAAATCCAAAATAAGTGTGGCAAAGAAAATAAGAGAGATTAAAACATTAGAGAATAAAGTGAAAACATTAGAGAAGGATCTCACTTTGGACAAACCTCTGGCAGAAATCAAAGGGATTATTTGGACCAACATCAATCAATCCCTAAGCAATGTTTGGCCATCTATCCAAACTATCTATGAACAGGTTGACTTAGTGAATGCAACACATGGAGAAATTCAAAAAGCAAGGGCTTTATTAGGACAAATGCCTGATCAAGCCAACCAGTTCATACATTTTTTGAATTACAGAAATAGAGAACAGCTGGAACAACTTGGCATTCTAGACAGGACAAGCACCATTTTTGAAATAAAAAAAGTTCTAACCAAGAGAACTTTAATGCAGAATTTGGAAAAAATATGCCATGATATGCAAGTAGAAATTAATTCTTTCATGCAAAGGTTTACAATTTTGCAGGATAAGGGGCTACCAAGTCTTTCAGGAGATAATGACCAGCTTATGAAACATGTAGATTATGTACATAAGTTGAACACATATGCGGTTGATCAAGTTAATTCATCAACAACTGCTTCAGGAGTAAAAACTCTCCCCACAGGCCAAAGTCTCTATGATAATTTGGAGAGCTTATTTTATATTGAACATGAAATAAAACATCTGTTTCAGCTCCAGCCTAATTTTATCAGATATACTGAAGCTGATGAAACCTTGAGGAAACTTCAGAGACATAAATTGCCAGAGCAACAATGGTGGGAAGACATGTTGGGGATCCTATAAATTCCTCTTGGGGTCAAAGGATGTCCGGCAACGACGGAGCAACCATCGTAGAATATCAATGGAAGACAACTGCAAACCGAGTTGCAGAACCTACCTTCTGTACATCCAATAAGGAAGGAATGGCCAGCACAACATCAATTTATTGTTTCCTTGTTTCTGAGACTGTTTGTCACTATCTATTTGTAAAAAAAATGCATTAGTCATCACCATATATTATTTCTATCAGATATTTTGTAAGATATTTTGATATTTTTGTATAAATACCCCCCCTAATGAAGTATTTGGGGTTGGTTGGTGAGTATTCTCAAACTTTTCTGTAATATTGAAATTGTCTGGAATAAAAAGGATCTTGGAACCACTTTTGTCTAGCCCACTGGATGAGGAATTGATGCTGAGCACCTGTTACAGAATTCTTGAATCATCTTATGGATCAATAAGTCCCTTCTAACTTGTGTTTTACAATGTCTATGTTTATTCTATCATCTATGTTTCATGCCCTAAATAATAGAGAGAAAGAATAATTCAGAATTTGCTTGATTGCACTCTGTCTTCAGTCTTTGTTATTCTCTATGTTTTCTTCAGAATTAGAATAAATAGTGAATTCTTAATTGCTCCTGTTTCCTGATTCTTCATATTGAGTATTTGCTAAGGAATTCTTACTTGCTCCTTAACAGTAATCATCCATCTTTCCCTCTGTTAATGTGATGAAGGATTCTTAACTGACCTTCACCCATTTGACTCCATTCCATCTGATTTTAGCCTTTAAAATTGTTCCATGTTTGACTACCTTGCTCTATTATGCCATCCTATGTTAAGAAACTTAATCCAGAAAGCTATCCTTCTTTGACTCCATCATACCCAATGGATTGAACTATTTAGTTTACGTCACTGTTCTATAGGATTCCACCATCCAAACACAAAACAAAACCCTTGAACTTCATAACTAGCCTAACACTTTTCAAAACAAAGCTAAATCATAAAGAGAGAGCCCTCTATGGATGCAGATTAGCTAGAATCTGTATCTTTAAGATTGGTCTGTGGTTACCTCGGTCGTATTCCCTTTCTTACAACTTTGGGGAACAACCCAAGTGATAACGTGTCCAACAACCTTATCAAAGTTACTAGCATCATATACATTATGCTGGTATGAAAAGACCTATTGCTTAGGCGATTCCATCTTATCGTGGGTATGCTTCACCTAACTTGAATCAGCAATTGCCTTTCGTAGCAACTTTGGAATTACTAGATTTGAGCCGGCTAACAAATGATCCAATTGCATATGCCCCCTGGTGGCCAGTGATTCCTCATAAAATTCCCTCCGATATTCCTAAATTCAATGGAAATCCAGGTGAAGATCCATTGAATCACGTAATGACTTTTCATTTTTGGTGCTCATCTAACACCCTGAATGATGATTCGATTAGGCTTCACCTTTTTCAGAGAACGCTCACTGGTCTAGCGGTGAAATGGTATATTGAACTACCTAGAGCTTCGTTTGATAACTTTAGCACCATTGCCACTAATTTTCTAACCCACTTTCAGTTACCCATAAGGTACGAAACGGGAACATAACTCCTTACCAACTTTAAATAGACCACGACCACTCACATATCCTATCATATTCATGAGTGGTGACATCGTCTTCGAATGGTAAAGACGTATGTTCCTGATCAGCTTTTAGCTGAGTGGTTTATTAAGTCCTTATTGCCTTCTATCACTGAGGACGTGGCAAAAGGAGGAGTTGTCACTGAAGAGCAAATCATTGCTCGTGCCCAATATTCAAACTTTATCTATACTCAGTCTGGCATGCTCTACGACAAAATTCTTGACGCTCCTAGACCAGAATTTTCCATTCCACCCCCTCCTAAATCGAACAGGGACTCTCACGCCGGTGATGGCGTGATCAGTGCCTCAAGCACACAAACTGCAAAGGCTCCATCTGGTAAAGCCCTTGCAATTTCTAGTCAAAAAGAAAATGAAAAACCTCTTGCCTCGGAGATTAATGCCATGTCATCTGACAAGGGCAAGAATCCAAAGCAACCATGGGGCAAGAAGAAATGGAAAAATAATAAGAAGAAACATGAGAATTCAACTCCTGAAAAATCTTTTGAGAACCCTACTAGGAAAAAGAAACCTCGTTTTCCATGTTACATATGTAATGAGGAGCATTGGATGAAAGATTGTCCATATTGAGCTGAGGTTGCGAAATTTTTAAAGACTTCAAGTACCTCAGCGATGTTGACTGATCCATTTCCAAACCCAGAAACTAATCTGGTTGCTATCAATCATGTTTCCACATCCCAAGTGCTTATACTATCCATCTCAAAACAAAAAAATGATGCTTTGATATCCACAAGGAACAAGGATTACGGGAATCCAATGTCGTCAAACAACCAGGCTACAAATCAACCTAGTAGTTCAACAACGACTTCGCCAGAATTTGTTCCACCCATTATTCTTGAATTAACTATAAAGCTGCCAAAGGGAGTCGTACATAAATATAAATTTAATCCTCATGCTTGAGCTACACAGAATTATAATATAGTGGAGGATCTACCTCAATCGCCATCCTCTATGTCGACACTTGAGGCACTGCAGAATTTCCCCTCCCAAAAGCATGCTTTGTTATCTGCAATAGGTGGGATTGATCCAACGGATTCCAATCTTGTGGCCTTTAATCATAAAGGATATACACCTCAGATACCGACCCAAATCACTTTCCTTATACAGGTAAAATCCCTCAATAAAACTGTTCATCAAACAATCATTGATGAGGGGGAATCTACCTATATTATGTCAATGAGTTGCTGGAAAACTTTAGGTTCACCACCCTTGTCACGATCATCAACGACATTAAAGGCATTCGATGGAAGAACATACACGCCATACGGGATTTGAAGTAACTTTTAAGTTGAAATGGGGGGCAAGACAGTAGAGATTTAAGTCGAGGTCATTGATGGAAACCTTGATTACAATATCTTACTGGGAAGGCCCTGGATTTATGCTATGGCTGCCGTTGTGTCTACATATTTTAGAAAGATTGCATTTCCCTTCCAAGGTGGAATTACAATCATTGACCAACTAGCCTTTTTTCCTAACAGTTCACAAGCTACTGGAAGCATTCCATTGATCCATGGAAGTTCTCAATCGCTTCAAAATGTCGGAGTAGGTCTCCTAAAAGACCCTTCCTTAATGGGTACTTTTGCCCTCCCGCCTCCACCTGGACTTGCGGAAGTGGCCACAGTGGAAACCTATCATATGATATCTTCTACATCACCTGAGATTAAGAAGAACTCTAATGATTTTGATAGTGTGGATCACTGCGAGGTGTTGCCCCCAAGCCCCATAGAACCTTTGTAGCAATCAATCTTCTAGGCCTAGGCGACAAACCCGAATCAGCACTCGATGAGTGTTTGGATAGATAGGTCTCTAGAGTATGGTACCTCTTTCAATCCTTGGTCTCGTATCCATTCTATAGATGAAGGAATCATGTAGTCAATGATGATATGGGAGATGTCGTGGGAATATTACCACCATCATTCCCACCTTCAAGATAATAATGAAGATTATTCAAGCGACCTTAATCATCCTTCAGTTTTTTATTTTTTTATCAAATACTGTAAATATAGTGGATTTCAAGCGAAATATATCCAATATTCAAGAAACTATCGCCATTAATATCTCAACCAAACCTAATGTTGTAGAGAATATTCATGTTGGCAAATCATGTTTTCCATCAGAACTGGAAATTTATTGCGCTCTCTTTTGGCGAATTCAGAGATGTATTTTCATGGTCATATGAAGAAATGCCAGGCATTAACTGGAGAATTGTTGAACATGAAATCAAGATGTATCCAGATGTCAAACCAGTACGACAATGGCTTTGACCTGTCCATATGAAGAAAGCCGCTGCCATTAAAGTAGAGGTTGAAAAACTTTTGCACGCTGGTTTCATTTACCCTGTTCCTCTCACTGATTGGGTATTGAATATTGTTCCTGTAATGAAAAACAAGGAACGATTAGAGTGTGCGTCAATTATAGGGATGGATTTTCCGGATACAATCAAATCAATATTCACCCACAGGACCAGTTGAAGACGACGTTTATATGTCCCTGGGGCACATTCGCGTATCATAAATTACCTTTCGGTTTGAAGAATGCAGGGGAAACTTTTCAGAGGGCAATGAATTATGCCTTCCATTACATCAAACACATCGTTCAACCATATCTCGACGATCTATCGTCTCATTCGCGAAAGTAGACTGATCATCTGCAGCATTTGAGAGCCATATTTCTACGTTTCCGACACTACAAGATATGACTCAATTCGCACAAGTGTGTGTTTTGTGTTGGTTCTGGTCGATTACTCAGTTTTGTAGTTTCTAAGGATGGAATTCGACTCGACCCATTTAAGGTTCAGGCTATCCTTGACATGCCTCCAATTTCTGAGGAGGTTCATTCCACATTATGTTGAACTCACTAAAGGCTATACGAGTCTTTTGAAAAAAGGGGTACCCTTCCACTGGGATTAGGTTGCGCAAGCTTCCTTTGATGCTTTAAAAGATTCCTTGATGATAACATCATTAATGTATGCTCCTGACTATCAAAAAGACTTTAACCTGTATCTCACCACCACAGATACAACCATCGCCATGGTTTTAGTGCAAGAAGATAATGGAATAGAACATCCTATATATTATTTAAGTTGCAATCTTAATGATACAGAAAGCAAGTACTCTTATGTTGAAAAGTTGGCTTTAGCAGTTGTTCAAGCAGTACAAAGATTTTGACACTATGTTCTCTTTCACAAAACTACCATTGTGTAAGATTGCAACCCTATGACCTACATTCTGTCGCGTGAGTTACTAGGGGGCAAATATTCCAAATGGATAGCCATTTTGTAGGAGTTTGATCTGGAATTCACCAAATCCAAATCAAAGAAATATATTGTCTTCGCGGAGTTACTTTGTGACCTTCCCTCGTCATCCAACTATTTAACATCTAAAGCATCAATTGTGGATGAGACTTTGTTTCTGATATTGTCAAGCGATCCGTGGTACGGAGATATACTGGTCTATCTCCAAACCCAAACTTTTAGGCCTAACACCTCTCGGTTTGAACAGTGGCATACTCGATACCAAGCCAAAGACTACCCGATCATTGGCGATACGCTTTACTGTCATGGTGTTGATACAGTTCTGTGAAGGTGCCTCACGCATGAGGAGGCCGAATATTTTTTGCATGATTTTCATTCAGGTGCTTGTTGGGGACATCTATCCGGTTATGCTACTTCATAGAGTAGGTTACATCTAGCCCACCATATTCAGAGATTGCAAAACTGCAGTTAGAAGTTGCCATGCTTGTCAGATTTTTTATCGCAAAACTAGATTACCACCTGCACCACTGCATCCAGTAGTTGTTGTTGGGCCATTTGCTAAATGGGGAATTGATTTCATGACATGTAACCCCACCTCGACTAGGGGGCATGGGTATCTTATAGTCGCTGTCGACTATTTTACAAAATGGGTCGAGGCAATGCCTACATTAAACAATAGCGGCGAAACAACTGCTCTTTTCTTTTTTAATCATGTAGTTTCTAGATTTGGTGTTCCACAGGCTATAGTCACAGATCATGGATCACATTTTCACAATCACATGATGGTTGAATTGACTGCCAAATTAGGACTGTCCCACGATAGTTCTACTCCATATTATCCGCAGGCTAACAGATAGTTTGAGGCAATCAACAAAGTCCTTAAGCGCATGTTGCAGAGAATGATTGGAGTCCACAAATGGAATTTGCATTTAATCCTGTACTCAACCCTGTTGGCATATAGGACTTCGGTGAGAAATGCAACCAGATTTACACCCTTTCAGTTGGTGTATGGTCTGGAAGCTGTCTTACCAATTCAGTGCAAAATCTCGTCCCTCAAGCTTGCAATTGATATGCTTCCCGAAACTTCTAAAGAAGATACTCGTTTCTTGGAACTAATCCACCTATATGAAACCCGTCATGATGCCGCATTGGCTAATGAAGCACATAAGAAACGTGTCAAGGCGCAATTTGACAAAAATGTCAAGCCTCGTGTCTTCTCAGAAGGTGACCTGGTCTTTCTTTACGATCAGGACTCTGACAAATTAGGATTAGGTAAAGTCGAACCATTATGGATGGGTCCCTACATTGTTAAATAGGTATTGACAAAAGGAGCCTACGAGCTGGTCGATTATAATGGGATTCCACTGTCGCAGCCCTGAAACGGGTTTTATCTTAAACGTTACTATGCTTGATTAAGTGTAGTAAACTCATTGTACATATGCTTTTATTGCATTTTTATTTTTCTTTTAGAGTTGTCATTTTGGTTAGGTAATCCACTTCGCATTTGTGGCATATTTCAAAATTTTTGGAACCATTTGTTGGCTACACCGACAAAGCTATTCGTAGTACGCAGAACCTATCTTCTACAGCCTGGGCCATTTTCGCTCCAAGTGGCAAGTTAGTGAGTTTCAGGGGGATATGTATTAGCCGATCAACAAACAACATTGCTGAGTATAGTGCGTTGATTGAACTTCTCTTTGATGCCATTTCACATGGCATACGCTGACTCGTTGTTTGGCTAGATTCACAACTCGTCATTCTACAACTTACTGGCATTTATTCTATTCAGAACCTAGCTATTTATTGCATGTTCCTAAGAGTCAATATTTTGGAAAGACATTTTGATTCCATTCAATATCAACACATTTCCAAAAACTTAAACACATTGACTGATTCATTAGCAAACTATGTGTTAGATAGACATTTGCAGCATTTGTAAAGAAAGCATTTTTACATCAACATTTGCATTAGGATTGCATAACTTAACCAAAATAAAACTCTGAAAATAAAAAATATATAACTGTTTATAGTTTTTACAAAATGTTTCATGTCTAAGACAAAATTGGTCATCTAACCAAGAAACTCAAAATGAATACAGAAAGGCATCCTAGACTAATGATGATGGTGATAACATGTCACCACATGTACGATCATGCGCAAGAGCCTAGTCCATCGACTCAACACACTAGTAGTATGGCACTATAACCTCAAATGCAACGCATCGGTCCTGACATCCTGAATACCAAGAGTGAGGCCCTCGATCTGATCCTGCAGCACTGCCAGGGTCTTTGATATGTCCAGATCCCGAAGGATGTCCCTCCCTACAGCCTCTCCTACTGGAGCATCATCTGCCGCCTGCGGGCGTGCCACTAGTCACACTGGTCCAATATATGCACACACATATAAGTTTAAATAGTCTTGGTAACGTTTAAAAACACAAAAACATTATAAAATTGATAAGCAAAGATGTGGTCGAATCATTTTACCTATAACACTCCACTACTCGCTAGCTGGTAATGCCAAATCTGGGTCGCCTCGGAAATCCATCCCGACGTATGGATACTCCGCAAAGACCATCTCCTGATAGTCGAACCACTTGAAAAAGGCATCAAAAAAGGAAATCTATGACTGAATGGCATGTTTGGCCATAAGATCAACCCATCTCTGCATTCGTGGTTCCCTCGGTGTTGGCAATCCCAGTGAAATGTTCTGAGGCTGTATCAATGGAATCCTCTCCAAAGCAAAAGCAGTCAATATGGAACCATAGCCAAAATTCTTGGTTCTTCCATTCTTTACTTTGGAGAGTTGTTCTTTTATGATAAGAAGTACCGCCTCACACCAGTTGAACACCTTCGGTTCTAGGCATTCCAGTTCATACTGCATGTAAGATTTGTTCGCCAAACGAAGGGCCGTGCTGCCAGCCATTCTAGCAAAAGTAAATAAAATGGTCCTCAAGGGTCGATCAGTGACATCCTAGATATTGATCTTGCCATCTCTACTAGGTTGAGATCCATCTCTACATAATTGACTAATATAGTCTTTCACGGATTCATCTCCACAAGCGAATCCTGATAGTGAAAGAGGGGCACCACGCCTCGACAATCTCGTTAGAAAGTAGATGTCCTCGACTGGCAATGGAATGGATTTACCTCTAATCTAGAATACTTGGTCAATCGGATCCCAAGCATTGAGAAAATATTGCAACAAGTTGATCTGTTGCCTCATGCTGGATATGCATAAGAACTTCAACAAACCATAGTTTCTTAATGCAGCAACTGTACCTTGGTCATGTAAAGAAATCATGTCCTCTTATTCATGTTCACATTCAAGCCATGTGACAACCATCTTGATCCAACAAAAAATTGAAATGCAAACAAAAGATGAGTTAGGATCCAAATTTGAGCAAAAACAAGCAAACATTTAATGAAAAATCACTGTATAAAGATGCCCTTCTGCGCCCATCACACCTTGCCCTTGAGCAAGGTGAGATGCGTACTGACTGGCTAGTGTACAACTCAATATGCATCACACCTTTCGACGTAGACTAGGTGCGATGATTGGGGAACAAAATTTTCAAACCCCGAGGGCCTAGAAATGTGGAAAAACTTGCTAAGAATGAAGAAAAGATGGAATGAAAACGAAGAGCTTAGGGTTAGCTCTTACCTGGTCCTAACGGCATGAAGAATAGTCCACCGGATCTCTTGAAATCAAATGATGAAATTTGAGGGGGAAAACCACTCCAGAGCTCCAAAATCCCAAATTTGAAATGAAATGATGAAAGTGAAAGGTAAAACTACTTTTTATGTTTACTATTCACGTACTTCAAGTAAAATGTTAGTTTTAATTCATTTTTCGTACATATATATGTATTTCTAATCAAGTTGATGGAGTGATGGACCAAGTTGAACGACCGACAAAAGAATCTAATGTGCTAAACAGTAAATTGAACATCTTTGACCACCGATCTGAGCATAGTTCCCCCATGGTTTAAGCTCATTAAAAAATAAACCCACCACTGAGCATAGTTCCCCGATGGTTCAAGCTCGTTAAAAAAAAATGAACCCACCTTCGGTAAATAACCTTTTTGTTTTCCATGCTATTAGCCTTTTGAGCCTTGGTTGTGTTCCTTCCATCACCTCCATTATTTTAGCTGATCATATGCTTCCACTTGATTGTTTACCCTTTTTGAGGAACAGCTGTGACGAGTGGTCTTATTAGCCAACCTCTTCACATCACCATGTTTTGAGAAGTTCCAAGCTTACCCGGAACCAGTTGCTACCCTAGACACCACTCGTTCCTAAAAAAACAAGTCTCCTTTAAACCCTTTTCAGACTTGTTAAATATGAAAAGATTGTCAAGCAATTGGCCTTTCTAGCTTGTTAAAGTGATTGGAAGTGCCAACCCTCCTGTATATTTTAATCTTTTTCAGACCTGAGGGATTATCTCATGAAAAAGTTCGAGCGCTTGTATTTTTCGGCTCGTTAAAGTGATCAGAAAAGTCATCCCTTTCGCATTATTTCATCATTTTTCAGACCTAAGGGATTATTCTACGAAAAAGAACTTCTGGAGTTTCTTTTTTGTCCCTTTTCAAACTCTCTAAACATGAAAAGGACCGAGTTATCCTTGTCGTTAAACTCGTTAAAACAATAGTGACAAACTCGTCCACCTAAGACGAGATAGAGCCCATTTTCATCCCTTTTCAAACTCTTTAAACATGAAAAGGACTGAGTTATCTTTGTCGTTAAACTCATTAAAACAATAGTGACAAACTTTTCCACCTAGACAAGAATGAGTTTCATTGTCACTAGGCTCGTTAAAACATAGCGACAGGTTTGCCCAAAGGGAAAATTATAGAACAAGCATATGTTATCCTCCTCAAGCTTGACAAAAATAAAGAGGTACTGGTCAACAATGATTGGGGAAAAAGGGAAGAAAACTTGAAGAAATTTATGGTAGCAGGTTGCTCTTGAACATGACACTTTCACTCCATAACCATGATTGAGTCGGGTTGGGTTATTCCGTTCACCAGTCATCTCGCCATTGGTCTTTCACACCATCCATATTTTGGGGTTAACACTACCAATCCACATCAGTGTCGCCGATATGTTCAAGAGAAGTTATTCAGTTGAGAATTCACCATCCAGTTAATGCCTCATCCACTGCAATACCTTCAACCTTCATTTTTCATGACCACCATTCCTATACCCTGTGTCATCAAATTGTTTTCACCTCCAGAAATCATTTGCTGTGTTTCACGTTGTAGATGTGGGATACATTAAGGCCCTCCTATGATGAGTCACTTCTTGTTGACATCAGGTCATTATCCAAGAAGTTGACTTGGAAACAACCCTTTCAGTACTTTGAAGCTTGCATGCCTCAATAGCAAGTTTCTCACTTTTGGTGACAGGTTAACATCAATGGCCTTGACCGAAAGATTTTGCATGGTATTTGACATCAGATCATATATTCACACCATGTGAAATGTACTGTAGTACCTTGAGGATCATTATCATTATCGGTGATTCCTCTCACGTCTGTTAACAACTCACATTATTGGCTGGTAATAAGGCAATGTCTTTCCATGTTCGACTTCAGAACATCTCTTCACATGGATTGACTTGTACATTGGGTGAATATTGAACGAGTTTGAAGACCCCGGTTCTAGTTTCATCCATCCGGGCTGCAGTATATTCAGGGATATAAAGACATCAAATGTACACAAAAACTACACAGATGGTCATCCAAGCCAAGGATGATGACTCTACATATGAAGAATCACCAGTCTGCAACTGCAGACAACTATCTGGTCTATGTACATGAAATGAATTTATAAACCTAAGCATGGGAATTCCCACCTCAGCTAGATCATGCAAAAATTATATTATGATGATGTATTTTATTGTATCTTATACAGGTCACCTTCCAGTTCAAAACCTGGGATCCTCATGATAAAGCATTTCACTCAACCACCAAACCTCTCTCTAAAAAATACTATATCTTGAATAAAATACTTAAAACCATTGCCAAGGAACCAAGATAGAAAACTAAGCAAATGATTGAGAACTTACCTAGGCTAACGAAGGAATATGGAAGAGATAAAACCCTAGAAAATTTCCTTCCAAGTGGTAGATTCACCCCTCAAATGAATCAATATTGAAAGTTTGTAGAAGTATTAAACTATCACAACAAATATTTAATGCACCAAGAAGATATCCAAGAAATAAAGAGCTCCAAAACTGGTCACGAACACCTCCAACGTCTACATATTTAAAAACTTGTATTCTCAAATGATATCCAACAACTACAACAACAAATGGGTATGAGAGGAGAGTCACTATTTATAATAGATGAGGATTCTATATCCTTCTCATGCTTTATTATTGTCTAATCTCCATGAATTTGGCCTACAAGATCTACAAAAGTGACTTGTCATCCACATAATGAAGGAGACTAAGTCAATATACAAGTAAATCGTGCCACATATACATAAAACCCTCAAAGATAATGGGTTGTCCCACAAGTGAGAGATTGAATTGGTGAATAAGCCTAATATTCCTTTGAAATAAGCCTTAAACCATGGTGTAGGAGGCTCCTAAGAAAACAATAAGCCAAAATCTATCCCTAAAAGGTGGAACAACCTCATGGAATGAGTGAATAGGGCCCCATGAAGTGGATGATCACTCAAATCATTCTCATACATCATGAAATGATGCCTTCAAGGTGTCATCACATCCATATCTAAAGGAAAGCACATATATAGAGGGTGGAGAGTTTCCCTCTAAGTAAAAAGAAGTCATAAAAATTCCTAATGGATAGCATGAAGTCCACACATGTGAGTTCAACCATCATATCAAGCAATAAATGGCTCAAAAAAGTGATAAAATAAGAAAGATATCGAGGATATTCAATGGGGCATGTCACGAGGAGACTGATGCAATTGAAATAGCCCAAATGTGCCTTAGAGGACATGACCAATGACTTGGAATATGTGAATATCCTCGAGATTTGTGAGACCGCATTTAGAAATATGAAACTGTATGAGCGATAGTGGAATCATCTCCAAGAGTCCATGACCAATGGCAATACATAAGATGGGGGATTGATGCTAGGGAATAAGATAAGTGTTCTTCAAAATAGTCACGAACAACCATTATAACATGAGATATAATTTTACATATAAAAGAAGTGAGAGATACTAAAGATTATTGTAGATAATGTGTCATAGTAAATCCATTTGAGGGCCCTTGCATACCTAACTAGATCATAAATGATTGGCATGATGGTGAGTTATTACCACTAAGGGATAGTTAGCTAGAGCCATAAGGAGCAAAGGATATCTTTAAATGGTGACTAAAAGGATGTGCCATGATCAACGATAAAGGGGTCTAAGCTGCCACCTAGGAAAAACAATGTTACATAAATCATCCACGCATTGCCAATATAATACATGAATACAACAATAGTCACACTTTTGGGTCATCATTATACAATTTATACAAATAACCTACCCACATGATTGGTCCCATTTGTTGAAAAAAGATACGGTGCACTAGAATGAATTTGACATGTAACATAAATGACTCTTAAAATTGCACCATATACTTACAAAAGGATTTTAATAGTTAGTTTGAGGTCATAATGTTACATGCTTCCAAAAATTTCTTTTAAGTAGACATGTATTGATAGTGGTTTTGGATTGAATGTATGAAAAAAGGGTGAAAATATCAAGTAGCCAACTCTTTAGATTCCAATTTATTCCATATCATTCCAAGTTCATCAAGTTACCCCTTGCCATTTGTAATAAGTCTAGATTTATTTATATTTTTATTATTTGATTAAATTTATGCTACCATTGAATGTGCTTTTAAGCATTGGATTTTATAATATCCCGATTCAGGTTTGGGATTGGATGCATAGGCATTCCATCAGTTAAAAATGTTACAAGTTATTATCAAGAGTAAGATACCACTATTCATATGGTAGATGAAAATGGGGATTCATGTTAACCCTCCAATCATAACATGCCATGTTCTAGCGATGATTATAGGCCAACGATACTTCACCATGGATTAGATATCTTTTATGATACCTTATAACATGTGGTTGTTGAAAATTTAAAGGGTTGAAGGTGAACCCTTAGTGTGTCGCATTGTCCCATTATATTAATGATCAAATACCAAAATTTCATGGTCTAATACCTCCCACCATGGTCCAAGATTTGATAGTTAATAAAGAAGAGACACATAGGAACACTTCCATAGGATTATTTTTTAAAAACTTGGAAGCCAAATCAACTATGTTTCATCCTAAATTGACCAAAACATCTCCTTCTATTGAGAAACCAAAAGCTCTAGTGAGCCAAAGTATGATATCAATACTAAAACCTAAAACATCTCTACTAAGATATCCAAAAAATTGTTTGATCTAAGAGCAAAAATTTCTAGCTACACACCAAGGTTGGTCCGATTGTTGGAGGGTAGTGATGATTTCTGTCTTCTTAAGCATTTACAAAGTAAATAATAAACATATTAAAACCACACTTTCTATGATTCTTGGTCATCTTCTCTACCCATTTGTGATGTTAGGACTAAATTATCCTTTTATTATAATAATTATTTGATTTTCAATCCTAATGTACATGTTGCAAATCTTTGGTTGTTTATCATTTCACATGTATTCTTTTGTCCTAAATAATCAATAACACTTATGAAATTTTCTATTCCTCTTTATTGTTGGTATTATTAATTGAATATTGTTAAATACAAGAATAACATTTCCATATATAGTATATATGTTAATGGTAATTCTTCCATAAATGTTAATAGGAAGAGATTGTTATATATCAATGGTCATCCATGCACTTAAGTGAATATTTCTTAGTGGAAACTATTCATTGTATGGGCTCATTGATTAGTGTAAATTATTTTTTTAAGGAAAACTTTAATGGAAAATAATTATTTATGGAAAAAAGGCATCCTATTTTATTGTTGTAGTTCATATCTTGATGATGAGTTGTTAATGATATATAAATTCCATAGAATGCTAACTATGTTTCAAATAATAATATATGAACTACCATGGATATTCCATTGGAACATTTCATCATAATAGATCTTATAATACTCTAAAACCTTTACTATGTAAAGTACTTTTTTCTTGGATTCTAGATTAATTAATTACTAGTTTTTTTTTTGAATTTAATGAAATAGCTAAAATACAAAAATGAAATAATTGACACAACCACACAAATGAACACAATATTTATCATGGGAAACCCAATATGGGAGAAAACCTAGTTAGAAGGTGAGGTCAATGTTATGCTATCTTTTATTTTTCTATAAAATGCACATACGAAGGAATGTGAACACACTATTGAGTTATTTTTTGACACTATGGCATGAACAACTACTATATAGTCCTCCTCCTCCTTTATTATGCTCACAAAATAACACTGAAATGTTTTGATTAGCTACAAAACAATATAAAAATCTAAATAATGAAACCCCCACTCCTCCTAGTAGCTCGATATTTAAAATGTCCCAATGACCATCTAGGTATAGCGTTTGTACTTCCTTAACCCTCAATTGTAATAAGGTTTCAGACCTTATAATATCTTCTTAAAAATCCACACATGGCTAGCCCCACATGTGTGAGTACTGGGGGGCTGACACAACACCCACTCATGCCACGGTGTTCAAGAAGGTAGATCTACTATAACATTTAGACTAATTTATGACAATTTATTGATGTTGATTTCATGAACACATGATGACATTCCAACAAGGTAGATTAGCTTATTTTGTTGGGATGATTTTGTAGAACCTGCAATGAATAAATCCCATAATTGTATGCTCAATGCCAAAAGATTTCCATCTAGAAACAAGATATACAATTAATACGATGAACTTTAATCGAAATAGCTCATTGTAATTGAGACATATTTTCATATGTTTGACACTCATTACTTCCATGTGGCATTTATACAAAGGTTTGATCTACAAGGAATCCATCACATGTCCATACATATGATGACACAACTATGTCATACAAAATAATGATCGTAGCTCATTTGTGATGTGATATCTTACAATATTCATTGAAGTACCAACATGGGCAAGTAAAATTCGTCATAGGTGGGTGTTGGAGCAATGATGCATTGGGGGAATTTTTTACAAGGACCTACCAATAATTTTGGGTTAGATGATAGTCTATTCATTTATGTTCCACTGATCACATGATAATTAAAAAAAAAATTTATACACTAAACGCCATGGTTATAATGCATTGGACACATTGTAATAACCTCACGTGAGCCTCACCCTAGTTCCCTAGGTTCCCTGAAGGAAAATGAGGGGGGTCCAAAAAATGTTCTTCTTTCACACTTCCTTCTAAGACCCACAATTAGGGCCATCATTCAACTCATCTCTTCAAGATATTTCTAATGGTATTACGTTTTGTCACTTATGATTTATAGGAAAAAAATTGTTCCCTTATAGAACTATTTCAACCTTTTATGGCCATGCCCACTAAATGCATGCCACAAGATTTCCACCCATGCATTCCCATAGGCACAAAATTGTATGTTTATAGGCACAAAAATTCAGTCCCAACCCTTAAGAAAATTCCCTCTAAGATTACCATGCTCACAAAATGCATGCCACAATGCTTTCACCAATGCATTCCCATAGGAAAAAAAAATCATGTTGAAGGCACAAAATGCATGCCTGACATTAAGAAAATTTCCATTTAGATTAAGCATAATTCATTATTAGAAATAAGAAAAATTCTTACCGAGCTTAAGAGAAATGTACGATTGACATATAAGAGAAATTCTTGTTGAGATTAAGAGAAATGCACACCCAACACTTAAGAGAAATTCCTACTGGTCACCGTTGGACTCAACTCTTTGTTTTTATTTAGGATTGTTCAAAGCCTTGGAGACAACATCATTATAGAAATTCATTGATCTTTACAATCTTTTAAAATTTTGTTCTTTCATAGAAATATCCATGGGTTCATAGCAATATCCATGATCACCCAAACCTATATTTATATTTTCCATTAGAATGTGCATATGTAAGACTACAATGATTAACACTCATATAACAAGTAATTGACAATAAAGTATGCATATTAGATATAACATTAAGAAAATTAATAGTGACAATATTACCCAACATAAGAAACATTAATCATAAATATTTATCCAATGTAAATAATTTAATTATAAAATTTCACCTAATAAATTTTTTAAATAAGAAATTATTCACAGAGTTGGTATACTTTTCCATGAAAAAAATGATGATTATCCAATCTTAAAATGGACATTGAATTAAAAATTCACCTCCCTTTATAAACTATGTGATAAATATCACATCTTTAAAGTTTCCCTTAATGTGCTCACACAATGAGAAGAAAATATCCCTTCACAATTGGATAGAAAGTGCTACTAGATGTAAACATTGAATACCTATCTCAAAGTTCTCCCACTATTATCACAATGTTAACATGTACCGACTTTCAATCACTTGTGTCCCGTCATTGTATATCAGAGTGTAGTGTGGGATAAACAACATTAAAATTGTTCTTTATATTTAATTAAATTGAGTTCTATATTTGGTTTGGATTAATGTCAAAAGTTAAATTTCCACCAATGAGAGGGAAAATTTTCCTATGTAGATCTTCCCACAGGAATTTTCAAGACAACCTAAATCATGAACTTAAAAAAAATGATATGTTTGAAACTTTAACTTACAAAAAAAGAAAGAGTCCCTAAAAATAAGAAAATTTGAATGTTGGATATCAAATACCATCATACTAATATCATGGTTGTGAAGGTTAGGCTCGATTTCACACTATGTATATGGACCTCCATTCTTAGTCCTATGAACTGGTATCCTAAATTCTCTCGTCACTTACCTACCTTTACACTTGCAATCATGATTTAAATAATTTCTTATTCACATAAAAGAGAGAGCACTAAGGTCTTTCATATTCAAAACTACAAGCATTAGTGTATAGGTTCATCTCTTGGTCGTTA
Source organism: Pinus tabuliformis (assembly GCA_031772625.1). Taxonomy (NCBI): domain Eukaryota; kingdom Viridiplantae; phylum Streptophyta; class Pinopsida; order Pinales; family Pinaceae; genus Pinus; species Pinus tabuliformis. The sequence continues at coordinate 60,014,420 of CM062813.1, read as the reverse complement.
AAGCAATTGTGAACTACCTCAACAGAGTGAGAAGTAGTGACGTGCAATATAAAATGAGAGCCATTCATGAAAGATTAGGTTACCCCAGCTTCCATTAACCCAGGCTAACTCCATACATAACTACGTATTGCTTTCCAACAATATTTCATTCAACATTTAAAATATACAGTCAATATAGGAGTATGAATTTACTTTGCCAAATACGATGAGAGATATTTCTCTCACCTTCTAATCCTTTTCCTCACCTCATCCAACTTACATATGCTTCCACTTATCCAAATGGTGCAACAGGTAGGCCAAATGGGCATCAACACACAGTTATACAATTTCTGGATGTAGGCGCTATGAAATATTTCACAGTGCTAAAAAACTTGTAGGTGCTATGAAATAATTTTGTAACACTCCTTAAAACTTTGTTTTCAGATTTCAAGAAGGTGAAATAGATCAACTCCCACTATAATCGATTTTCCACTCCATTGACTTGCTTTTTAACACTACACATGAATTCGTATGCCTTTCTTCATGGGGACTTACACAACCATAACAATTTTCCAAAAATCAGTTAAAAAGGGTTTTGACATCATTCTAATAGGGTACTCTATTTTATGTGACAATTCTCTATTAATTGTAAATGACACACAAACACTACTCCAGAACACAAAGAATGTTCCTCCATGGGTTTGGAAACAATTACAACAAAATGCCAAAAATACATGACTAAAATACACAACGGTTAATGTCACAAGGTATCAACTCTTAATATCAATTGATTCAACAGATTACAGGGTCTCAAAACTGTGTACCAGAAATACATAACATCTACATCACATATATGACACTACAATATACCAACAATAATGCCACACATCAATATTTATACCAACAACATATATTCTAAACACATCAAAAACAATATAAGATTACATCTTCAAAACATGATCCTCGACATCACCTCAACCTTTGACCCATACGCATAGGTGTATATATTTTCAGATCCAAATTTCACTTGAACCAAAGCATTGATTTGACTTAAATATGAAAACATTCATTAATAATATACAGAAAGAGGAGCTAACAAACTCGTAGGCATATAAATAGGTTACTCATTAATCAAATTTAAATATACATTAAACTGGCTACATATACAATGCAACTTAGACCTCTTTTGAACTTTGTCTCTTCTCCTCATTCTAGAGCTTCTATTCTTCTCTCTTATGCTGCCCCTTTCTTCTCAAACACTCTTTTCTTTAAAAAGAAAGCTAACATGGTACAACCAAGGGTCACAAGATATGGGTCATTTCCCCTTCTCCACAAAATAAGGGAAATTGAAATTATATTTACATTAGGAAATAATTCTTCCAATTTATTCTAAAAACAATCTCACTTCCTAATGTAAATATATACAATTTCTTACAAAAATAAAAAAATTCACCCATCATCATCATGTGACCATCCCATCACATTGGTAAGATTTTGGTCTAGTTTTTATCGATTTTTGTGCTCCATCTATGCCCCTCCATCAAACTCCCAAGACACGAAATTTATGACCTCCTGGTCATATGCATTTGTTATTCGCATAAGAACTTCAACTCGTGAGTTGCAACACGCCTCTGTAGTAACAAGTCTTGACTTTACTAGATGATACCTTACCAAAATTTTTCCCGTTTGGGATTTTGGCATCTTCCTGGTTCTCTTATCTGGAACCCTTCAAGCACTCCTTTCTCTAGGCTACTGCAAATCTCCTCACCTTCCTCTACTACCACCAACATTATTAAACAAATCTCTTACCAGATATTTAATCAACTTGTACCTTCTTCTACTTCTTTTTCAGTGAACGCTGACCTTTACTTACCGCCAAACTATTCAAACTGGCCAATACATTTCTCAAAATCATAGGTTTTCTCTTCTTACAAACAACTATACCTTACTACTTTCCTTTTGTCAATTTCATCTTCTAATTCACTCCTTGGCTGAAATTTGTTGTCTTCAGGCTGTTGCATACCTTCTATTGTCACATAATTTAAACAACCTTCATTTAGTTCTAGTTTATTTCTTTCCTTTACAACATGTTGTTTGTAGCTTGCAATTTCATCTTCATTTCCATCGAAGACAATCATATCCTTTTCCAATTCTGATTTTGCATTATGAATATGCAATCCTTGGTTCTTTATCCTCTCTAACAAGAATTCCAGCTCCTCACATAATTCAGAAAAACCTTCTTGACTTGTATCTATAACCTCTATGCAATATCCATCGCATGGATCTTCTGCCAACCATTCCTCCAAGACTCTACCTCTTCATCAAAGACCAATCCCTATATAAATATAAGAGCATCCATTTGGAACTCAGCTGCTATCAGTTCTTCTTCCAATTTGACGGACACCATCAGTCTCAACTTCCTTTTTAGGGAATGCCATCTCACCTTCTTCTTACTCATTATCCAACGATAACTCTAGTTATATTGAATTTCTTGTAGCAACTATTTTACATGATCTAAGTTTTATCTTAACTCAACCATCTCCTTCTCAAATTATTCATCACTCATTTATTTGTGTATAATTACTTTGGAACTTTTCTTCTTTTGTTGGTGACTTTCCTCTGAACTACTTCTAACAATCATCTTCATCTCTTCTTCTTGTGAACTCTCCTTGTCTAATAGTGAGTTGCAACAAGCCCTCCTTTTCTTTGTAACAATTTTGCTACTTGTCACCCATACCAAGTCATCCTTCTGATATCTTATATTCTATAGGTTATCTATAGTAGAACATGTTCTTGAGCACTCTTGCTCCCCAACTTCCAAAGTTGTTGGCTGTTGCATATTCAATCACTCACTCTTCTTATTTTTCAACAATTTATTTCTTCTATTGGGTTTTGTCACCATTTCTTCATCTAAGATATTTTCCTACTCCTTCTTTGACATAGCTTACTTGATATGGTAGCTACTACCAATTCCATCCTACAAACATAATTCTCATAAGAATCACATTCAATTTTATAAGATCTATAACGAGATCTCATCTCCCATAATATTTCTTGGATCTACATGCTGAACCAATTCCTTTCCAACCAGTATACTCATTTTTCCTAAAGATCACATCAACTCTTCACTTCCATGCAATCACCTCACTTCCTAAGAATTCAACTTGTTCCCCTCTTTCTATAAGGTTATTCTTCTCTTCAACCTCTTTTCACTATCCAACTATGTTCAAACCTAGAAATTCCATATTTACATGGATCGACTCTTCTTGACATGCAAGCACCTCTACTACAACTGTTGCTACATAATTCTTCTTACTTATGTCATCCATTTACTTTTGTATACCTCCATGTTCTTTAAATCAACACCACTCTTCCTCTTGATTGGTTCCTAAGTCAATATGTTGTACTTCAAGGTAGACATCCTCCACTATGTCTGCACAACGCCTCAAAATATGAAAACCTTAATTAAATTTAAGTTGAAAACAATGATTTACCTCAATCTACAATAAAATCTGCTTCCTCTAAGAGTTTCCTGTATCTAAAAATATTTTCGTGGATCTGATACCACTTGATGACATACTAGTTTACCCCCACTGCCAATAACCTATGATAACTCCACACACAACTATGTAAATATTTCCAACAATATTTAATGCAAAATTTATAATATGCAATCAATATAGGAGTATGAATTTACATTTCCAAATTCCATGAGAGATATTTCTCTCACCTTCTAATCCTTTTACTCACCTCATCCAACTTACATATGCTTCCACTTATCCAAATGGTCAAATGGGTAGGCCAAATGAGAATCAACACGCAATTTTGAAATTTCTTATTGTAGGCTCTATGAAATAATGTCGCAACGCTCAAAAACCTACAAGTGCTCGTTCTCCTTAAAACTGTTTTAGGATTTCGGGAAGGTGAAACAACTCAACATCCTCCAGAATCTATTTTCCACTCCTTTGACTTGCTTTTTAACACTACACATGACTTCATATGCCTTTCTTCATGGGGATTTACACGACCATAACAATTTGCCAAAAATTAGTCAAAAATGGTTTTGACAACATTCTAATAGGGTACTCTGTATTCCGTGAAGTCGTTCTATTTGTTGTAAATAACACATAGTCACTACTCCAAAACATAGAGAATGTTATCCACGAGTTTGGAAACAATTACAAAAAAATTCCAAAAATGCATGACTAAAACACACAACAGTTAAAGTCACAATATATCAACTCTTAATATCAATTGATTCAACAGATTACAGGGTCACCAAACTATGTACCAACAATACATAGCATCTACAACACATATATGGCACTACAATATAACAATAGCAATGCCACACATCAATATTCAGACCAACTACCTATATTCCAAACACATCAACAACGATATAAAGTTACAACTTCAAAACATGATCCCTGACATCACCTCGATCTCTAACCCATACACATAGGTGTATATATTTTCAACTCCAAATTTCACTTGAACCAAATCATAAATTTGACATAAATACCAACAACTTCATTAACAATATACAAACAAAGGAGTTAACAAACACGAAGGCATATAAACAAGCTAGTCATTAATCAAATTCAAATATACATCAAATTTGCTAGATATACAATGCAACTTAGGCCTCTTTCAACCTATGTCTTTTCTCCTCATTTTGGAGCTTCTATTCCACTTTCTTCTTCTGCTCCTTTCTTCTCAAACATTCTTTTATTTAAAAATAAAGATAACATGGGAAAACCAAGAGTCACAAGAGATGGGTCATTCCCCCTTGTCCATAAAATAAGGGAATCTGGAACTATATTTACATTAAGAAATCATTCCTCCAAATTATTTAAAAAAAAACTCACTTCCTAATGTAAATATATACAAAATTACTTACAAAAACATTTAAATTTCTCATAGCATCATCATGTGACCATCTCATCACATTGGCAAGCTTTTGGTCTAGTATTCATCGAATTTTGTGATCCATCTATGCACCTACATCAACCATGTTATGAGAAAATGAAATATGGGTTGAATATTTGAAATATTTGAATTTACAATCTAATCCTTATCACATTTCCAAAGATGAATAAAAGAACTAAATCTACATTTGCATTCACAATTGCAATTTCAATAGCAATATAGAAATATACTCACTATTAATCAAATATATTGGTACTCAAGTGGGAAATATGAATGATTCAATGAATCCTTGCATATGGTATAGTATGCAATGGGAAATGCTCACATCACTAGACTTAGTAAGACTAAGTAAGGAACATTGGAATGGTTTCTATATGGGAACTAGGCACCTCTAGAGAAATAATTAAAGGATTTCCAACTTGAAATGGTATATGCCACAATATTTCTTTGTTTTCGAATCACATATATACGGTCAAGTTTGATCCAAGATATGGATTGTACCTTAATCATTAATATTCATATAAAGAAGACCCTATGTGATGGAAACATGGGCTAAGATTTTTAGAAAATGGCTCCATATGCAAATATGGTTATAGGGTCAATATTTGAAAGAGACATTGAAATGATCTAAGATCTATAAAATGCAATAAAAATAATGTGATATGAATGGTACAATAGTGTGTTTTTTATTAACCTCACGAAGAGTTGTCTAGGGGTGGAACATATGTCACTAGTGCTCATGGTTACTAATTTTGAGGATTGACAAATAATATGTGCTCTACCCACTTCTCCTCTATATAAATCAATACTTTTAGGAACAAGGGTCTTTTACCTTTAGTTCAAGTCCTTCCTAAATCTAATGGGTTTGGATATTATATTTCTCAAGTATGACGTAAATATTCTCACAAGAGTTACTTTGTTGTTGCTAGTGGGTTAATGCAACCCTAGTAGAGTCACCATAATGACATTTAAAATGCACTACTTATAGGCAAACATTAATATTCCCGATAGAGGTTTTTTTATATCCATCATTGTAGGTCTTCCTTTCCCTTTTGGCACTTCATGTTTTATTTCTTTCTTTTCTTTATATATGAGAATGAGTAACATTGATTTGGCTTTTTAGTGGGGGAGCAATGATCTAAAAAGTTGTATTAGCAAGTTGCTACATTATATTAGGCATTTTAAATATTTTCATACTAAAGATAAAATTCTCATATAAATATTTTTTGACCCTTGATTTTATCCTTCACCTTATCTAGAATATTTCCTTGTGTAGGATAGATTTCTAGTTAGGATTGTTAAAGGGCCAAAAATATGATATTTATTCATTTGAGAAATTATTGGAACTTACAATTATTTTTGCCCATGCTAGAGATTGTATTGAAAGCAAGAAATTAATTTTATTTTATTCAAATCATCAAATAACCAAAAAACTACCTACGAAGAGATTAAGTGTAGACAACTAAAATATCTAAAAATTAAGAAAATTGAGTTGACTACTATGTACATCATAATCTAATTTGTAAAGTGAACTAGAGTAGGTACTGCTTCATACATGAGGAATTAGTTAATGGAGGGAATAAGATTCCCTCAAATTTTGGAAGATCATAGGTGTTATGACTTAAATTCTTTACAATTTGGTAGGGACCTAACCATAAAGTTTTAAACTTAGGATCTTGTAGTTAGGTTCATGGACTCGATCCCATAACAACACAAAGTCACCTATCTGGAATTATTTATAGGAGGATTATTAATCAAACCAACTTTAACCAAGCATTGATGGGTGATAAATTTTTATCTAGCTTTATCTCTCCCTTCCTCTAATTACAATAGATTATTCAATCTATTTTTTATCCCCAACATCTCCAATAGGACTTTAAATACCTACACAGAAGGTAGACAAATATTGAGAGGGAGGATGCCATCTTTCCTATAGATCAAGAAGTACGTTGAGTTCCCAATAGAATATTTGAGTGTAACTTATTTTTCCAAAAGGGAATTGGATAGATGTTATTCCCTCTTCTACAATGCTCTTCTATGATTTTCTTAATGATATGGACTAGGTTTTCAATGGTGGACTCAAGTAGCCCATTCCTCTAGGGAAAAGATCGAAATAATGTTTTAAAACTATTTCATTGACCATAATAAAGGTGTTAAATTAACTTACATAAAATATTTGGCATTGTTATACATAAATAATATGAGAGGACCAAATCTAGTTATGATGTTTTACTTTTGAAATTTGATAGTTACCTTCATCAACATAGTTTTCATAGGAATGACCTCATACCAATGAGTATAATAAGTAGTGGTTATCAAAATATACTCTTTCCCCATGAAGCCGATACCCTACTTATCAAGAGCTTAATCAACATTAACTAGGTTTAGAGGAGTGAAAGTGTTTCTCTCCTTTCCAGCAAAGACTTTGCAAGTGGAACTTGTGCATTCAGGAATTGGCATATTTAAGTAGCATACACTAATAGTATGGTCTATGATATTTTTATCATCAATGACATCATAGAAAAAGTGACCATTGACAAGCATTCCATGGGAGTTATTTAAGCCCCTTTAAGCATCTTGCTACTCAATGCATCAAAATAAAACACCATCATATTTCTTCTAAATACAACCCATCCTATCATAGCATAATGAGTGGATTTATGTTTTAGCACTTGTTTACCTTTTGAATTCAAGTGCTAATTGGTGTATAATGATGTAAATATAACTTTGAAATTTTATTACCATGAATATGTGAGGGATGGGGAAAATTGTACATCAAAATACATGGAAGATTTATTTTACAAGATTTATTTATTGGTTATTTTTAAAAATTCAATGATTAATTTTCATAACTTCTTTGTTCCTTAAATATATAATATACTTGATATCCATGTCATACTCTTAAATCACTCTATTCATATTACCACTTTTCTCCCCTAATTCCTTCTATGTAAACCAGGATCCGCCCTAAGGAAACCAATGTATAAAGTTTAACTTTAGATGTTCTAAATTTCTTGACAGCTTTATTAGAGCATATGCATGTTGTTCCACTTTGGGACAATTCAACTCAACCGCTGTTAATTTAAGAATCTATGAATTGACTTCCTTAATTAAGACAACAATGATGGAATGAATAGAGGAAAAGGTATTGAGATGGCAATCACTATGGAAATATAGATTAACAAGCTAAAAAAACTGATTACCATAGTCCCATGCCATTGCCAGATGGTAGGGACTAACAAGAATAGGAGTGGATGTTATGTAATCCTTAATTTTCTCAAAAGCTTCCTTATCTAGATGTGTCAAAACAAAAAATTATTTATCTTAATCTTGTACTTTATGGGCTTGATGGTTTCAAGAAAGTTGTAAATGAGTTTCCTAACAAAACTTATTTTATTAAAGAGATATTACACGTGTTATTAAAGAGATAGTATATGCGTTTCCTTGTAGATAGGAGGGGAATATTACAAAGGGCTCTAATACTTTCCAGTTCCACCCAAATCCCATCCTTAAGTATGATATGTCCCAATATTTTCCCTTTAGTTATTTCAAGATAACCTTCTTGGGATTGAGATAATGTCCCAATAGTTTCCCTTTAGGTATTTCAAGATAAGCTTCTTGTGACTGAGATAGATTCAATGTTTATGATATTAATTAAATATTTGTGTGAGATGTTGGACATGATCGATTTGATTTCTAGAGAAAATAATAACATCATCCATATAAATCAGTATTTATTTATTAATCAATCTATTGAAATCAAAGAGATCTCTAAAAAATAGCCCCAACATAATCAATTTGAAGGAAATTATGAAATATGCATAGGTTCTGTAATTGGTCTTGAATATAAATTTCACCACATAAATCAAATGCAATAATGAATTTGTTTTACTAAAAAAACCCATCATGTAAGGGCATCATCTTATAACCAATTACCATTAGCATAATCTAGTCCATGGATGGGAGATGGTAATTTTCTTTCTTATAAGCTGTTATGCTCTTAACCTGCAAAATAATACCCAGATACAGAATATGCGAAGAAAAGATACCCAGAACATAGAATATGCGAAGAAAAGATACCCAGAACACAGAATAGCAATGATTTTATTATTCAAAGAGCAATGTTCACATGCCTCTTCGAGGGGGCAACCTCCAATAGAGCAGAGCTCGATTACAAAATAATACACGATGCTCCTCGCAGGGAGTCTCTATCCTTTATATATGACTCATACATGCAATACCACGGGTCAATACCGTGAGTTTTATTAATACCATCTATCTAATACTACGGCTACGGCCCATTTGCAACTAACTGTGGTCCCGTCATTAATTTCGGGTTAACCACTTACAAAATATATGGGCTTTATTGACTCTTTGACTATGACGTGATCCCAAGACATAAGTAAGGGGGTTAGGGTGGGACCCTAACATGCCCTCCCCCTTAAGACTAGCCTTGTCCTCAAGGTTGAAGCTGCGGAAACTACTGAAGAATGGTAGCTGGTTCCCAAGTTGCATCTTCTGGAGAGGTGTCTTTCCATTTGACGAGGACTTCCTTAATCATGCGGCTGTGCAGGTGCTTGTCTCTTGTGGCGAGGACCTGTTCGGGTTGAAGCCAGATTGACCCTTCGTCGTCCAATTCAGGTAGACTGGTTTGAACTCGGCAATTGTTCCCAATTACTTTCTTGAGGCATGATACATGGAAAATTGGATGGATTTTTGTAGTAGGTGGCAAAGCCAACTTGTAAGCCACTTCTCCAATGCGCTGAAGTACTTGGTAGGGTCCGTAGAATTTTGGAGATAGCTTCTGACACCCCTTGTCTTTGAGTGATGTTTGCTTATATGGTTGTAGCTTCAAAAAGACTTGGTACCCTTCTTGAAACTGGCACTCTGAGCGATGCTGGTCGACCTGTTGCTTCATGCGGTTCTGAGCTTGATGAAGATTCTCTCTAAGATGGGCGAGCATGGTGGCGCGGTGTTGTAGGAGTTGATCCACTGCTTGTACTTTGGAGCATCCCTGGAGATAAGAAATAGGGGAAGGTGGAAGTTGACCATATACTGCTTCATAAGGAGTCATTTTAGTAGAGGCATGATAGTTGGTTTTATACCACCATTCCGCCAGAGGTAACCACTGTACCTAAAGGTGTTGCTTTTCTGAAGTGAAACACCTGAGGTAGGTTTCTAGACATTTGTCGACTGCTTCCGTTTGACCATCCATTTGCAGATGATAGGAAGTGTTGAGTTTTAGTTGAGTGCCCTGTAGCCTGAAGAGTTCTTGCCAAAAATTACTGGTGAAGATCGGGTCGCGATCAGACACAATAGAAGTGGGCATGCCATGTAGTTTGAATATTTGATCTATGAAAGTTTGTGCAACCAAAGTTGGTGTAAACGATTGGGGTAGGGCACAAAAATGAGCATACTTTGACAAGCGGTCCACCACCACCATGATGACTGACTTGTTCCCCGATTTTGGGAGACCTGTAATGAAATCCATGGAAACCTCCGTCCAAATTGATGTCGGAATGGGCAATGGTTGTAATGTGCTTGGTGTGTTGACGGTTTCTCCTTTGTGGCGTTGACAGACATCACATTCTGCGACAAAAGTAAGGATGTCCTTTTTCATGCCGGTCCAAAAAAATGATCTTCTGGTGCGAGAATAAGTTTTCTGAAAGCCCGAATGTCCTGCAATGGGGGATGAGTGCAATTCGGCCAATATGCGACTTTTGAGGGTTGATGTTGGTGATATTACTACTCTGTCCAGGTAGCGAAGAATGTCATCCTGCCAGGAGTATCCCTTTATGGAATTTGGATCGACCTGCAATTGAGAAATGAGTTGGGATAGCCCTGGGTGTGAAAACCATTCTCTGCGAGCTTCTTCAATCCATTCTGGAATGGGGAGGGAAATTGCTAGCAGAGTACTTTCCTCCTCAAATTGGCGAGATAATGCATCTGCTACCCTATTGTCTTTCCCTTTCTTGTAAATGATCTCATAATCATATCCCAGCATTTTAGCTAGCCATTTATTTTGTTGTGGGGAAGATAGGCATTGCTCCAGAAAATATTTAAGACTGTGATGATCTATGTGGATTTGGAAACGTCGCCCCAATAAGTAAGGGCGCCAGGTGTCGACTGCATGTAAGATGGCCATCATTTCTTTTTCATAGGTAGATTGGCCCAGATTCTTCCCACTTAGTTGTTGGCTTGTGAAGGCCAAGGGTCTCCCTTCCTGTATTAAGACTGCCCCAATACCTGTCCCTGAAGCATCACATTCAATGACAAAAGATTTTTTGAAGTCAGGTAGTGCTAAGACTGGAGTGGAACACATGGCATTTTTGAGGGCTGTAAATGCCTGTTGGGATTCCTCATTCCAGAAGAAGGAATTTTTCTTTAGGAGTTGAGTGAGGGGCTTTGCTATGCGGCCATAGTTGCGGACAAATTTGCGATAATAGCCGGTGAGTCCCAAAAATCCTCTCAAGCTCTTCAAGGTCTTAGGTTGAGGCCATTCTTGCATTGCCTGGATCTTTTTGGGGTCCACCTTGACACCTTCCCGCCCCACAATGTGGCCCAAATACTCAACTTCTTCCATGCCAAACGAACACTTGGACAATTTGACAAATAATTTATGTTGGCGGAGCAGTTGCAAGAGTAGATCTACATGGTGAAGATGTGCAGCCCAAGTGCCACTATAGATGAGGATGTCATCGAAGAAGACCAGGACAAATTTCCTGAGATATGTTTTAAGAAGGTGATTCATAAGGCTCTGAAAAGTAGAAGGGGCATTACAAAGACCAAATGGCATGACCAGGAACTCATAATGGCCTTCATGAGTTCAGAACGCCGTCTTGGGAATGTCGAATTCCTTCATGCGAATTTGGTGGTAGCCTGAGCGAAGATCCAACTTAGTGAAGAATTGAGCCCCATTGAGTTCGTCCAGCAAATCGTCAACCACCGGGATGGGAAATTTATCTTTGACTGTCAACTTATTGAGGGCCCTGAAGTCTGGACACATCCGCCACTCTCTGTCTTTCTTGAGCACCATGACCACTGGGGATGAATAAGGACTAATGCTGGGACGAATGACACCTGCTTCCAGAAGTTCCTTGATTATCTTTTCTATTTCATTCTTTTGGGTGAATGGATATCTGTATGGCCGCACATTTGGGGGTTGGGCCACTGGAACCAATGTGATGCTATGATCATGTTCCCCTCGTGATGGTGGAAGCTCCTTAGGCTTGTCAAAGACCTGCCTATGTTTAGTTAAAATTTGTTGCATCTCAGGATGAATTTGCGGGGACTGGGTTTCAACAACCTGGATGGCATTAAATTGAGCTACCACTCCATGATTTCCCTTTTTTAACAATTTTTCCATCCTATGCGAGCTGATGATCGAGGGGGGTCCTGCCTGGAGTCCCCGGAGGGTATGTGTGAAGTTGTTTTGCTTAAAACTCATATATAACTCCTGGAAATCCATTGTGATTGGCCCAAGAGTGCGGAGCCATTCAGCGCCAAGGACAATGTCGCATCCCCACATATGGATGGCAAACATGTGTGTTTTCAACTGATAATCCCCCATTTGAAGTTTGACATTTTCACAGTGGCCTTCACATTTCATTGTGCCCCCATCCGCGATTTGGACTTGGAAGTTAGAAACTGCATGTACAAAACAATGCACTGCGTCGGCGACTTTTTGATGGATGAAATTATGGGTACTTCCACTATCAATCAAGACTACTACTGGGTGATGTTTAATAAAACCCCAGATTTTGAGAGTTTGAGGGGAAGAAATTACGACCAATGCATTTAGCGAAATAACTGTTTCGTCAGATACAATCTCCTTTTGGTTGTCTTCTTCTATCGCCTCAGGTTCCTCGAGTGGTGGATCTTCCTCTATTGAGTTGTAGTTAGTGGCGTCTATTTGAAAAAACTTGGGCTCCTTGCATTTATGACCAGGGGAATATTTTTCATCACAGTAGTAACATAGTCCTTGCTTCCTTCTTTCGGCCATTTCCGCAGGTGACACCTTTTGGATCTTAAGTGTCTGAGTCGTATTGTGAGCTTGTGGGGGACGACCTTTAGTGGGGAAACTGGGGCGGCTGTATTGTGCTGCTAATGCCCGTTCCACCTTATGAGCTACCTGGCAAGCTTCCGTCCACGTGGGAGGGTGGTGGAGTAGAACTTGAGCTTTGATGGCTTCTTTAAGACCGCTGATAAAACATTCCATGTAGAACTCATCTGTGAGACTTTTAGTGCGGAAGGCTAAGGCTTCAAAAGCAGTAATATATTCATCCACTATACCCGTTTGTCTAAGCTTAGTGAGACGCCCCAAAAAAGAGTCTTCCTGTTCAAAGCGAGCTCGAAGAGCTTTGGTAAATTGGGCCCAAGTCGGAAAAGGTCCATTGCAACGCTGATGCCATTCCGCCCATTGCCATCGTTCATTGTCCAAGTACATGGTCCCTACCATAAGCTTAGTCCAATCATCATGGATATGATTCAGTCTGAAATACTGCTCCATTTGTGCTAGCCATGCGGACGTGTGAGAACCGTCAAATTTATGCATATCCAACTTGGGAAGTCGCTGACTGGGTGGTGGATTGGTGTGCCAGACGTGAGGAGAGTCGCTAGACTCACCTTCATGGTGTTCATGGCCATCATACGCTTCCTCGTGGGCTGGCGCCTTGCCCTTATCGAGTACTTCCTGTACCTGGGTTGCTAGGCCTTCAATCATACGTTGGAGGGTGTTCAGATTTGCTTCAATTTTGTCTATCCTTTCATTGGCCATCGCTTGAGCTCTAGTTTCTATCATACACCAACTGGATGAAAAATTGGGACCGCCAAAAAATTTGTACTAATAAATTGAATGGTACCACCGTGCTCAGCTCGTCGTCCTCATGCTAATGGGCTAGATCACAAATAAGCGCTCTGGAAGATCTCAGCAGATTTGATGTTTTTTTTTTTTTTTTTGGAAACCTCCTAATGGAGTTTTACTCCTTCTTCATCAATACTGCAGTCGCCAAATCTTCAAAATGTCAATGCTGCCAAAAGTCCTGCGAAAAGTATACCTCGGTACAGGAACCCTTCACAACAACTCCGATCTGGTGGATCTGATAGATCTGGATGGTGGAACAACTGCTGCTGCGGATCTGATGTCTGCTGCTGCGGATCTGATGTTTGCTACTGTGGATCTGAATGGTGGAACAACTGCTGCTGCAGATCTGATGTGTGATCCCCGATAGAAAAAGGAACTATGGTCTAGAGGAGTGTCAGGTGCTATAGATCGCAATATACATAAGGGTCTGACAGTAGTACTCGGCCCAATGTTTCAGGGCTCTAACTAAGGAGGATCGACCGTACCCTTAGCCGTACAACCCGACTACCCTATCGTACGGGCGAGTAATCTCTCTGAGTGCTGTTCTCGGTGTACTGTAGCCACAAGACGGCCGAAGGTTTATCTATGGCGAGGTTTCAAGGGAGCCTAGGGGGCTTCCTATATACCCAGAGGGTACGTGGAAGACAGTCCGTGCGCGGTTCTGTCTAATGCGCTACTACTCGAAGGGGTACCCACAGGGGTTACAAGGGAGTCCAACAGATGTGACCACCTCTTGTATTTCTTGCATGCATGCCTCCCCAAATCCGTAGGTTTATGCGCTTAACGACAGATCCTGTGGTTTAAAGACGCCGGAACACGTCTCTAGCCAAAAAATTTTTTGCTAAAAATTGGAGATCCCACCGAGCCCTGGAAAGTGCTCTGATACCACTTGTTATGCTCTTAACCTGCAAAATAATACCCAGATACAGAATATGCGAAGAAAAGATACCCAGAACACAGAATAGCAATGATTTTATTATTCAAAGAGCAATGTTCACATGCCTCTTCGAGGGGGCAACCTCCAATAGAGCAGAGCTCGATTACAAAATAATACACGATGCTCCTCGCAGGGAGTCTCTATCCTTTATATATGACTCATACATGCAATACCACAGGTCAATACCGTGAGTTTTATTAATACCATCTATCTAATACTACGGCTACGGCCCATTTGCAACTAATTGTGGTCTCGTCATTAATTTCGGGTTAACCACTTAGAAAATATATGGGCTTTATTGAATCTTTGACTATGACGTGACCCCAAGACATAAGTAAGGGGGTTAGGGTGGGACCCTAACATAGGCTTTGTTAAAGTTCCTAAAGCCTATGCATAAGAAACTTTCTCCACTACTTTTGCAAAATGGGACTAAATTGGCTACCCAAATGTTGTGTCTATTGGATGATAGATTTTGGCATAATTTTTTTTATTTAATATTTACATATAAAGCTCTTTAATGAAGGGTGGATATATATTTGTTTATGTTGAAAATGTTTTATATTTGGTTTCATGGTATGGTGTGCTGGATTATTTTCTTATCATATACTTTTAATTCATTATATGTTCCTACAAAACAATATTATTTACAATGTAAACAAAGTGATATACCATTTCTTTTCTTTATTACTGTAACAAAATCTAATATTGAATATCTTGGGTTTATGCTTAGTTCCTAGATTAATCTCTTCATAGTTTATTGAAGAGCTAGATATTTTCGTATTAGTTAGTTTATGGAACCTTTCTTGAGGTTGGAACCTGCCTTGGGATATCAAAAGTAGAATGAAAGTTAGTTTTTTTTTATCAATATAGTCTATAATATGTTTAGTGTGCATCACTAGCGGTAACATAATTTTTTTGTGATTGGTTAGAAAAATAATGAGTTGATGCTCATCTTCAAATACTTGCCTAGTTTTCAATTTTGTTCAGAAATGCAAGTTTAAAAGTTGATTGTACTGAGAAGTTATTTAATGGAATATATTTGGTAGGTAAAAGAAACTATATTTGTAGAAACTAATGAATCTATTATTATATTCTAATCACGAGGAATGCATTGAATATTGAAGGATTCGAAATTATTGACCAAATCAAAATACCTACATATATACTTTAAAAGGTGTGGGTAGTTACCTTGATACTTATTCTAAATAGTACCTTAAAATCTCCAAATATTTGTGAGTCCTTGATATTAAAATCTATGGATGATTGTAGTTTGTTGTAATATTTTAGATTACACAGACATTAAAAAACATATTACAATAGGAAAAGCACATCACACACATGTAACTCAAGAAGAGAGAGAAAATTGTGGGAGGCTTAACCGACTGAGTATTTATTTATCCTTCAAGAATGTTTATACATTAGGAGGATGGTTGAAGCAATTGTAACCACTCCATCTAATCATTTTTTAGGTTAGATTTATCTTTTGTTACATATATACTTATATATTTACTTAATCTCTAATTTCTAATATGTGATCACCATTAAAAGGGACTAAAAGGCCTCCCAATATCTTCCCCTACCTCAAATATTTTCTCATCTTAAAAAAGTGTGCAACAACATCTTGGGTTTCTACTCTTGCAAAATAATCCTCAATATGCACCAACCATGTATACTAGTCTGCATTGGTAAATTGCAGACTATAATTCCTATCTATATAGGAAGATACATGTGCATAAGCTTTATTATAACTTGTAACTCTTTAGGGTCTAGGTGACTACATATTATAGTTCCTAAATTTTTAACATTCTATGATAGTTAAAGGACACATCTAGTTGCATATACTAACTGTAAATTGACATCGCACTTCAGAATTTTTTAGAATACTCCTTTTGTTAGATCTAGTTGGTCATCACCAAATTTAGATTGCTCAAGAACTCCCGTAAATTTCCATACTCAAGGATTCTTTATATGGAATTGAGGAGGGTTCGTAATACCATCCAATCTACCATTTATCCATAGTCACAACCTAAGAAACTATTCTACAACTCTTATAACAAGGGGCTCAATCTACTCAATCATTATCGTGTCAAAATTTTATCCTTTAGGCTCCTTGTGTGTGTCATTTATTATGTTGTCCTTGAATGTTTTCTTCTGCTATAGCAATAATCTCTGCAAGCACTCTACTCAATCAGCTACTACAAAAATTTCTTAATTCTTGTTGAATCTTTGAATCAAATGCTTTAATGCTTGTATGCTCACTACTCAGTCAAACTAATAATTGGTCTAAATATCTTATTTTTCTTGGTCAATCATGGATTTCATCACTGGATGTTGTGTCATGAAACATTCTTCTATTGCATTGTTATTATCAATCATGGGTGTACTTTATTCTTTAAAGTCTTTGGATTGGATGGGATTTTTCAATTTTCATTAAATGAAGGACAACTCAACTAACTCAATTAGGGCTTCACTACATGTTCATGACTCAAATTGACTAGGAAAAGAATCAATGAAATATTTTATGATTCTGTAACTCAATTATACAAAGACACTTTTTCTAGTACTGGATGGACTCAATTTGTAATCTGAGTATCAACTAATTTCAACAAGGAAATTATCTTATTGGCTTGAAAGCAACTTCCATTACAATATTTGGAGGGGATATCCTATCTCGACGACTCATGTTTAACCCCTTCCTTTCATTTTGACTCTATTATTAACTCAATTGACTCAATAATAATTCGAAAGAACTTTTTTAATTTTAAACTATTCATTAGTAAAATATCCTAACTATAAGGTACCTAGCCCCCTTAATACCTGATTAAGGTTGTGGGGTGTCTAGATCGAACCTCCAGGATGAAGTTATATATATGGAGTTAGTAAAATTTCCTATTTTGACAACCATATCTAAACTCCTTTCTAATAATTCCATCATCTTTTGCTCATCAAGAGATTTCCAACCATATAAATTAATTCTCAAATTTATATCTGGGCACAAAATTGTTCCCATTTGAATATTCCCCCATTTAAGGGCCACCTCATTGATCTATATCACCGTGTACCCTATCTCACTAGCCCACATCCACCAGCCTAGACCACACATTCTACCACGTCGATGCCAATTGTCCTATCAGGCTTGGTTTATATTAAGAGGAAAACCTAATACTGACTATCCAACCTCCTAATACCTAATCTTAGATCTCCTAATATATGATGATAGTAAACATGAAATGCATCTTTGAATATAGACAAGGTTTCAGATCCCATTAGTATCAGGTAAACTCAATATGGATGTCTTGATCCTCCCAAAAACTTGACACTCAACCACCGACCTCCTGATATTGAAATCCACATAACCTGCCACCTAAGGCTATTGTGCATTCTTATCCACATCATCATGCCACATCACTTTTCTACCTCAAATTCCACATTATTCCATGTTAGCATGCCACATTATCAAGGACCATTCCTTGTTTCACTTCATGACGAAACTGTAACACCCCCTTCAAGGTCTACCCAAATTAACCATGCTGACCATGGTAAACATGAGGAGAGATGCTACTATGATAAGATTCGACCTCCTATGTCAGCTTAAGGAAGTGGAATTGATGGAACGTCAAATATAGTAATCCAACATCATCAACAAAACCCTCAGGATACAAGTCAACCACTCAGACAGCCTCATGTCCCTGGGTCCCACCGCTATTATGCAACTCTTAGGCCATAGTTGCTCTCATGCTATGGGTGTGGGAGTGACTAGAAACCCAAAGTGGATTTCACAGGCCTAACTGCCAACGAATCTAGACCAAAATGGCTAGTTTTGTGCCAACGACCCTGTGATTTAAGCCACTTTTCTAGCCCAAAATCCTAGCCTCTGCGTAGAACTTGTTGTAACATACGAAATTCATTAAAACCATGATAACAATGTTGATAAATAAAAAATCACCCTCAGGACTAGGCCTAAGCATACCCAACCATGACTGATATTCTGTCAAACACTTGGCCTCAGTGCAACCTATAGGTTTAGGATACAAGACATATCATAAACGATTGAAACAAATTATGAAACATAACCATAAGTATCACCTACTTCTTCATTGAACTACTACATCATCAATTACATCTTGCATCCATCCATTTAACAATTACAAGTAAATATATGAAATAACCATGACATAAACCAGTCATTCAACCATGCTTATAACCAGCGTAGAACCATATAAATATCAGAGATATGACAACCATTAAATCTACATATAAATTAGTGTGAAAGTAAGAGAACTTAGCCCTTATTAATCATAGGAAAATCCGACCAGGTTCGGGGCTTCCACGTACCATCGACCATAGACATGGCTGAACCATGTCTCTCTTTTAGCCAGTCACCCTCGTGCCATATTCCAAGCATGACTATGGGATCTCATAGAACAACCAATCCAAGAACAACCAAGGGAATCCAGAGGTTAAACCACCTCTACCCTCATCAAAACATGATCAAACCAAAACTGATGCTTCAATCACAATCAAACCAAACTTGGAATGCCATTCGGAATCCATCACTGTGCTTGAGGAATTTTTTGTCTCCTTGTCTCTCAGGCTTTACTACAATCAAAAACTGGATCAATAGGCCCTAAACTGAGACTACTCCCTCAGGATTTATCGTGTATCTTGCCAAAACTAGTCAAGGGATTCCTAGGCCTTTGGGAATGAACGTTGAAACCACCTCCACCCCATCCAACCAGCAATTCCAGAGCTCAAAAACCAAAATAAACATCCCAATATACCATGGCATGGCTACGCTAGGATGAAATGCATTGTCATAACATAACAAAACCATGCCACCGATAACAAGAGAACCATAAACCAAAATGAAAATCCATGCATGTCCAAACCAACTAGGAAATCACACATGAAAAAGGTTACCTGCAAGTATTTCTGCTGAATTTTCTTGATCCTCCTTTCCTTTCCTTTATCCTTGCTTACTTTTCCTTTTCTTTTCTTGCTTTCCTTTCCTTTCTCCAAACTAGAGTGCTCCAAGAAAACTTTAAGTGACCAAGAGTGAGAGAGAGAGAGAATAATGAGAGATCTCTAATCTTGAACTAGCAAAAGCCATGAACTAGTCCTTAGAAGCCTTTTTATGAATGAGGCCTCTATTTTCTTCATTTTCCACTATTTTCCTTCAATTTTGTCCTCGCATGCAACCAATGACCTTTTGGCTTCCTTTTCTCCTAATTTCCTTTATTTTCATAATAAAAATGCCAAAAATGAATGTTTACATTTTAATGCCTTTGCCTTAGCCTTTTCCAATTTTACTTAGCCATAAAACACATCTAGGCATGCCCACTAGGATATATTTTCCCAAAATTCAACTTGGAATAAGTGTCCCTTAACCATGGTCATGTTTTTCCTTTATTAAATTTGATTACATGAAATTTTAACCAGGGATGTTACAAAACCCCCCCTTGGAGAACACCATCCTTGGTGTTAAACCACACCAAGACCTTAACAAAACTATTAAAAATCAAACATACTACCTATGGAGATTTATAACTTAGATTGTTGCAATATTTACAATGAGGGACCTGCTCAAAAGAAAACATCATGACAACATGACAAGATAATAAGCATACCTCTTATTGGAGATTTATAACTTAGATCATGGTGTATTTACATCCATATACATATACATAAATAAATATCAAAACATCAGTGAAACATATGCCAAATATAAACCAACATCAAACCAAAACAACTTTGCCTCAACCGGAAAACAACGAAGGATATAGGGCCCACATTTGATACACCATTTCCCATGTAGCTTCATCAAGCCCAAAGTGCTTCCACTGCACTTTAATTTTCTCTATGGATCTGTTCCTAAGCATGAGATGCTTCTACTGCAATATGAACTGAGCCATTGGCTGGAACTATCCTTCTTTCTCCACCTGCAATATAGACCAATCAATAACATGATCAACATCCTTTATGTCCTTCTTAGGCAATGAAATATGGAAAACATCGTGGAATTTCACTGTTTGAGGCAATACAAGTCAATATGCCACTGTTCCAATCCTCTCAAGGATCTCAAAAGGCCTGCAATACTGTGGTGCCAACTTGGCACATGAACCAAGCCTCAAAGATATTTTCTTGGGCTTAATGTGCAAATACACATCCTCCCAACCTGAAACTCTTTGAACACCCTGTAATGATCTGCATAACTCTTTTTTCTATCCCATGTTTCCTTTAGATTCTTCTTTAGAAACTTTCATTTCCCACTCCATGTTTGTCAACATGTCCAATCCAATAAGTGCCCTGATCACTGGATCACTCCAGCTGATGGGAGTTTTACAACTCCATCCATACAATTCCTTGAAAGGACTCATCCTTAAGGAATCTTGATAGCAACTATTGTATGCGAACTCAACCAATGGAATATACACCTCCTATTTCCTTTGTTCGTGCATCACATGCATCCTTAGCACATCTTCCAAGATCCTATTGACCCTCTCTGTCTATGGATGATAATTTGTATTGAAGGCCAATTTTGTACCCAAGCCTGCAAATAGCTCCTTCAAAAACTTGGAAGTGAACTTCACATCCCTGTATGACATAATCTTATTTGGAACACCATGTAGTCTCACTATCTCTCTGATGAACACCTATGATAGCTCATTGGCTGAATATGTAGTCTTCACCGGAATGAAGTGAGCTACCTTGCTCAACCTGTCAACCACGACCATAAGAGAATCATGTTGCCTCATTTTCCTCTGAAGAGCTATGATGAAATCCATTGAAATGACCTCCCATTTCCATTATGGAATCACAATAGGCTATAGTAGGCCACCTGGATGCTTGCATTCCGCCTTTACCTATTAACAGTCTAAACATCTAGCCATGAAATCTACCACTTCATTCTTCAGATTTGACCAATAGTAAAACTTGTTCAACACCATCAATGTCTTTTGATATCCTGGATGACATGAATACAATTTCACATGAAACTCACTCAAGATAAGCTTCTTAAGCTCACTGTAATTCAACACATAGATTCTGTCTCGAAACCTCACCAAACCATCTGTTGTGAGATGATAGTTTGCATCCTGATCCCCTGTAGTTGTACCTACACCTGCACCTAAACTTGTACATATGCTTGTACTCTTTTGTAACCTATGCATGATCTCCATGTATTTTTTATCTCGTTGTCCTTCCTACAAGATCCTGTCTTGTAACTTTGTCCCATAGGAGCTTATAGCTGCTATATGATTTACATGTACCTTCCTACTAAGAGCATATGCAACCTGGTTCTCCTTCCCTTTGATGTATCTGATCTTAAAGTCAAACTCACTAAGGTAGCCAACCATCTAGCTTTCCTGGAATTTAGATTCACATGGTCTAACAAATGCCTCAACCCACTGTGATCGCTCATGAATGTAAACCTCCTTCCCAGAAGATAATGTCTCCACATCTTCAATGCTTGTATAATCGCTGCTAGCTCAAGATCACATGTTGGATAGTTTTTCTCATGCTCATTTAGTTTTCATTACTCATAGCACACTACCTGTCCTTCTTGCTTGAGAACTCCACCAACTCCCCTCTTGCAAGCACATGTACACACTACAAACTCCTTATTTGGATCTGCAATATTTAGCACTAGTGTATGTGTCAACAACTACTTAAGCTACTCAAAACTATCTTCACATTCCGTCGTCCATTCAAACTTCTTACCTTTCCACTGCAATGATGTGATAGGATATGCAATGCATGAGAAGTTCTAGATGAAACTCTTGTAGTAACCTACCAATCCCATGAATGATCTCACCTCATCTACATTCTTAGGTGCTGCCCATTCCATGATGGCCCTTACTTTTCTGGATCTAATGTCATTCCTTCCTTGGAGACAACATGTTCAAAGTAGTGTACCTTAGTCTAAAAGAAGCTGCACTTGCTAATCATAGCATACAACTGATGCTCTCTTAGCAACCTCAACACCACTACTAAATGTTCCACATGTTCTTCCTCATTCTTAGAATATACCAGTATGTCATCAATGAATAAAATAACAAACTTGTCCAAATAAGGATGCAACACACTATTCATCAAACACATAAATTTAGCTGGAGAATTAATCAAACCAAATGGAACAACAACAAGCTCATAATGCCCATACCTGGTCCTAAATGCAGTCTTAAATATATCCTCTTCCTTGATGCGTACCTGATGGTATCCTGATCTCAAGTCGATCTTAGAGAACATTGTTGCTCCCTTCCACTAATCAAACAAATCATCAATCCTCTACAATGGGTACCTATTCTTAATCGTTACCTTGTTCAGCTACATGTAGTCAATGCACAATCTAAGAGTTCCATCTTTCTTCTTTACAAGCAACAATGGTGCGCCCTATGGTGATACACTAGGTTTGATGTATCCTTTGTCCAACATTCAACTTTAACTCGACTAGTTCAAGTGCGCTCATATTGTAAGGTGATTTTGATGCTGGAGCTGCCCCTGACACTAACTCGATAGAAAATTCTACCTCCCTGTGAGGTGTAAAATCTGTAATGTCTGTAGGGAATACATCCTAAAACTACTGCAAAACTGGGTACCTGCTTAACACATCTGCATCCTCAACCTCCTTACCCTTGTCACTGTAAATGTGTACTAAAAACATCACACAACCTTTTCTGCAACTACGCTTAGCCTGCATAATGGTAACCATCCTCATTGATGTAGGCTTCTTCTTTCGCTGCAAGGTCCACTTTTCCCCACTATCATCCATACATTCAATGGCCTTGTCGAAGAAATCCATTTTGGTTCTGTGAAGGTATAACCAATCCATACCCAAAATCATACTATATGATCCCAATGGAAATACATTCAAATGCACTGTTGTAGGCATACCATTTAATTCAAATGCACAAAATCTTACCCAATGGTGAACTCGCTTCTTTGTACTTGTAGCCAACTGAACCAACCAAGATTTTGCATGCACTTCTTTTCTCAAAACACACTTATCCACTGGGTCAAGATTAATATAACTATAGTTAGATCCAGTATCAATCAAAATAGAAACAAATTGATCACAAATCTTACCATCCATATCAATAATCAATGCTTGATGATCTGCCTGCCTATTGTCCACAACTGCATAAATCTGAGGAATGCTATGACCAAAATCACCAGCCTCCTAAGCACTGTAGGTATGAGGTCTACCACCACTTTGATACTGTTGGCATTATGGCATAGGTTTGGAGCTATGGCACAGGTGTTGTCTTTGATGGCAACTCTCTTTGATAATAGATCTCATTTTAGGCTTTCATAATGAAGGAAAAGACATATACACAGGTTCATCTAGACAAAGATGCGTATACACACGGGTTAGACATTACAAAGGCGCGTATGCGTATACACGCACTTTCACGCAAGGAAAAGCGTGTATAGGTTGGAAAACTTACCTTTGGTCCGTGGTAGTTAGTCCTTGGTACTTGAACCTATGGTTTTGGACCATGGTATCTCGTCAGAAGTGTTGATCCCAAGTATTGGGCCCGTGGTATTGTGTTATTATGGTTTTGAACCGTGGTATTGAGAAAGGCCTAAGACTATAAAAGAGGAAGGAGATCATTTGGCAAAGCATCTTTGGAATAAATTGAATATCTGATAAAGTGCTAGATATGCAATACTGGTAATTGGGTTATGGTGCAGATTTGGATCTGAATGAAGGAGGAACCTTAGCGCAAAAGAGAAGGATAAGTTCTATTGATGGATCATAATCTTTAAGCTTGAATGATAGTATCTTTGTATGATTTTGATCTGTTAAATGTGGCACTTGCTTGATCTATAAATCTGATAATCTGGGTTAATTAATGTTTGAATATCTGAAGGAGCGAATTATCCTTTATAGATCTGTATGCAGGTTCAGTGAAGCGAAGGCGCGTATACATCCGGGTTCAGTGAATTAAAACAGCGTATACGCAGGTTGTTCTATACGCAGGTTGTTCCATACGCAGAAGCATATGCACGCAGGTTTCAGGTTATTGAAGTAGCGTATATCTTTTGAGTTGTGATCTAGCTGCCTCTGTTTATTGTTGTAGTGTTTTGGGTTCAGAATTTGGTGTGTGGTTGTTGTTACTGTGTTTTGGGTACAGCTGTCAGAGAAGTATCTACTTGATTCAGTTCTAATTGGTGAAAAGGAGATTGTTTGATGCAGAAATTCTTGATGTTTGATTGAAGTTCATGGATCCAGTTTGAAAATTTATGAATTGTGGTCCCTGGAAGAAAGAGAAGGTCGTAGCCTTCTATAGGCCAGCACCTACATACTAGTATCTTGGCTAGTATAAGAGCTAAGGGGGTTGTAGCTCCCTTCTAGGAGAAGCTGGAGAACGAGAGAGGGTGGTAGCTCTCTGCAGGTTGCAGCCTGCGTACTGGTAAAGGACTTCACCAGTACATTGTAAAGGAAGTTTCTAATTTAAAGGAAGATAGAGACGAATTGCAGCAGGTGGTTTTCACCCACATTGGGTTTCCACCTTATATCTTGTGTTCTTGTGTGTGATTGTCTTTCTGCTCCATTTTACTGTTTCTGGTTACTGGTTATTTGATTCTGAAAACACAGATTAACAATCAACATCAGAAAGATAAAGTAAACTAAAAGTTTGCCTTGTATACGCTGGTTTCCTTCTACATATTTGCGTATATATGAGGGTTTAATTAACTGAAGTAGCGTATATCATTTGATTTTGAAAAAGGAATATTTGACTTGATAATACTGATTCACCCCCCTCTCAGTATTATTTCCAGCAATTAGTATCAGATCAGGTCCTTTAGAAGAAGCTTGATCACTTGAGGGAAGTTCTTTCATCATGAGCAACTATGAGAGGGAAGCATCAATTAGGCCACCGATTTTTTATGGACAAACTTCGTATATTGGAAGGTAAGAGTTATTGCCTATCTTCAATCTCTTGGCACAGAAGTCTGAGATATCATAGATACAGGGTATACTTTTCCATCAACAAATCCTGCAGATCCAGATCAGAAGAAGAAATATGAAACAAATGCAAAGGTGATCAATACTCTATTAGGATGTCTATCTCAATCAGAATTTGTCAAGGCTATGCAGTATAAATCCGCAAAAGAAATATGGGACAAGATTGTTCTGAGCTATGAAGGAGATGATCAGGTAAAACAAGCAAAACTTCAAACCCTCAGAATTCAATATGAAAATCTCAGAATGTACAATGATGAAAGTGTGGCTAACTATTTTCTTCATGTAGATGAGGTTGTTAATTTGGGTGAAGAAATAAAAGAGCCTGTTGTGGTTGAAAAAGTTCTAAGATATTTGTTCCCTAGGTTTGAATTTAAAGCTTCTGCAATAGAAGAAAAAGAGAATCTACAAAACCTTAAAATGTCACAGTTGCACGGAATTCTAACTGCTTATGAAATGAGGAAAGGAGGTCCATCAGACAGGAGAGAAGCTGCCTTCAAGGCTTCAGGTAAAGGAGAGTACTATGAGTCAAGAAACGTGTCAGAAGAAGAAGAAGAATCAAATTTTGTCAAAAATATTCAATGGGGTGCTGGACGATTCCGAGGTAAGTTACCTTTCAAATGCTTTGCTTGTGGAAGAGTCGGTCATTATGCTGCCAAGTGTCCTCATAAGGATAAGATTGACAAAGGGAAGGAACCTGGTAGATGGAACAAGAAACAGAATGCAACTAAGAAAAGTTACTACACTCATGAATACAATGATGGCCTATCAAATAGTGACGAAGATGAACGAGGTAATGATTATAAACTTTTAATGGCTTTTGAAGATGATGATTACATGGACGCTATAGATGTAGATGGTTTTTATGAAGAGATTTCTCGACTCAAAACATGTTTAGAAGAAAAAAATATGATCATTGATACTCTACAATTCCAACTTTATGAAAAAGAAAAAACTCTTGAGAAGTTAGAATGTAAAATTGTTGGCCTTAGAAAAGAAATTGAGAAAACAAAGGCTCTTAATCTTAAATTTGTTAAAGGATCTGAAACTCTGGATGAGATTATCAATGTACAGTGTTCTCCACTAATCAAGACAGGTCTGGGTTATAATGGAGAAACATCTCAAGCCTCCACCTCAAAGAGTTATCTTGATGCAGCAAGGAGGAATGAGAAAAAGCCCAATGGAGATCACCAGGTAAAACAGGGACAAATTAAACAAAGACTACCAGGTAAACCAGGGGCAATCCATCTTAAGGGTGAACAAAAGCTACAACCAGCCACAGGTAAAAACTTCTCAATTTGCTTTAAGAATGGATGACAATAGAAACTACAATCATTTGGTTGGTAGATTTGATAATCGCAGAACTTTCTTCAATGGCCAATGTTTCTCTTGCCATAACTTTGGTCACAAAGCAGCTCAATTTGTTGCCTAAAAGACAATCATGACTAGAGAAGCTCAAAAACAAAGAAGTATGACTAGTATTACGAAAAGGACCTATAACAACTTTCGGCCCTTGAAAATGAAATTGAATGTTCTATTTGTAATAACTTCAGTCATGAAGATTCTGAATACAGGAGCAGGTGTCTCTAGACAACTCAGAAGGAACAAATCTCAAGTACCAGAACATGGAGAATGAAGGAACCACAACGAGAAAGATGTGGGATAACTTTATATGCAAAAGGACAAGAAAATCAATGGTACATCGACAGTGGATGTTCGAAGCATATGATAGGTGATAAAGAAAAACTTGAATCATATAGTGTTTTAGAAAAGGGAAAGAAAGTTTCTTGTGGAAATGATACCCCTGCAATCATAAAAGGAAAAGGCACTACTCAGTTGAAAGAAAAGGTCAAAGCTGGAAATGTTTTGTATGTTGATGGCTTGAAGCATAATCTTCTGAGTGTCAGTCAGATGTGCGATCAAGGAACCGAGGTAATATTTCGATCAAATGGATGTAGTGTTCGTGATCTTGATACAGGAAAAACAATGATCAAAGGCAGAAGAACTCCAAATAACTTATACATATTTGAAGAAGGACAACAATAATGCTATTTGAGCAAGGATGATGAACACTGGTTATGGCACCAAAGGTTGCGTCATCTAAGTTTTTCACAAATAAGGAAAGCATGCAAATACCAGGCAGTTCGTGGTCTTCCAGATATTAAAATTCCAGACAACACCATATGTAAATCATGTCAGTTTGGTAAGCAAAACAGAACCAACTTCCCTGAGAAGGAAGGATCAACCAATAGGCCTCTTGAACTAGTCCATACAGATGTATGTGGTCCATTTAGGACAAGGTCACCTCGAGAAGAATACTTTATATTATTCATTGACAACTTCTCCAGGATGGTTTGGTTAGGACTTATGAAGCACAAAGATGAAGCATTCGAAAAATTCAAATCCTTCAAAGCCTTGGCTGAAAACGAATCAGATCACAAAATTAAGTGCCTCAGGTCTGACAGAGGTGGGGAGTTTACCTCAAATGAATTTTTCAATTTCTGTGAAGAACATGGAATAAGAAGGGTATTCTCTACAGCTAGGACTCCTCAGCAAAATGGAGTGGTGGAAAGGATGAACATAACAGTCCAACAAATGGCTCGTGCTATGCTTGATGAGTTTGGAACTCCCGCAACCTTCTGGGGTGAAGCTGCATTTGCTGTGGTTGTTATTCTCAACAAAACAAATGTCCGATTGAACAGCACTCAAACTCCTCATGAGCTCTGGTATGGTGAGACTCCTTCGGTAAAGCATTTCAAAATTTTTGGAAGCAAATGCTATATTAAGAATAATGATGAATAGCTTGGAAAACTTGAACCTAGAGCAAATGAAGGCATTCTCCTTGGTTATTCTCCCCACAACAAAGCATATAAGTGTTACAATAAAAGACTTGGAAGAATTGTTGACAGCATTGATGTAGTGGTTGATGAAAAAGGATACATTCCTAGGCAAGTAAATTATGAATATATTGAAGAGGATGAAGACTACTCTCCAAATCAGACTGATGATGAAGAAGAACCTCAAGAGGCACCAGAGGAACAGATAAGGATAGAAGAGAAGACTCCATCTAGGTATGTTCAGAAGAATCATCATGAATCTCAAATTTTGGGGCAGAAAGAGGCAGGTATACAAACAAGAAGAACAATCGCAGAAGCCTCAAGCTATTTGGCTTTGCTCTCCTCCACTGAGCCACAAAATGTAAAAGAGGCATGCAAAGATGACTGTTGGGTCAAGGCAATGGATGAAGAACTTGAGCAGATCGAAAAGAACAACACTTGGGAGTTGGTCCCTAGACCAAAGGATAATAATGTCGTAGGAACAAAATGGATCTTGAAGAATAAGTTGAATGAAAATGGGGAAGTTATTAGAAACAAGGCCAGACTTTTCTATAAAGGGTATGCTCAACAAGAAGGAATAGACTTTGAAGAAACTCTTGCTCCCATTGCTAGACTTGAGGCCATCCGAATGTTCCTTACTCTCTCAAGCTTTCAAAAATTCAAAGTATTTCAAATGGATGTGAAATCAGGCTTTCTGAATGGAGACTTAGAAGAAGAAGTGTACATTGAGCAACCAGATGGTTTCATTCTTGGGAATGATCCAAATCTTGTATGCAGACTTAAGAAGGCCCTCTATGGTCTTAAACAAGCTCCAAGGGCTTGGTACTATCGTTTGGATAAATACCTTCATCAACAAGGTTTTTCAAAAGGATCAACAGATAGCAATATTTATATAAAAATTGAAAATGAAAAATTACTAATACTTATTGTGTATGTAGATGATATTATCTTTGGCAGCAATGAAGAAGCTATGAGTCAAAGCTTTGCCTTGGTGATGCAAAAAGAATTCAAAATGTCTTTGCTTGGAGAACTGACATATTTTCTTGGATTGCAAATCCAACAAAATGAAGGCGGTATCTTTTTGTCTCAAACCAAGTATCTCAAGCAGATCTTGAAGAAATATGGCATGGAAGATGCAAAACCAGTATGTACCCCCATGGTTACAGGATGCAGCCTCAATGCAAATGATGAATCAGCAACAGTGCATCAACCAACCTATAGATCTATGATTGGAAGTCTACTTTATTTGACAGGTACCCGACCAGACATCATGCATACAGTGGGAATAGTTATAAGATTTCAAGCAAATCCTAAAGAAACCCATCTTCAGGCAGTAAAGAGAATTTTCAAGTATCTTCAGGGAACTCAAAACTATGGCTTATGGTATCCTAGAGATACAGATCTCACTCTACATGCTTATACAGATGCAGATTGGGCTGGAAGCATGGATGAAAGAAAGAGCACAAGTGGTGGAGCATTCTTTATGGGTTCCAGATTAGTATCTTGGTTAAGCAAGAAACAGAGTTCGATTGCTTTATCTACAGCTGAAGCGGAATATGTGGCTACTGCATCTTGCTGCACTCAACTCCTTTGGATGATGCAGACCTTGCAGGATTTTCAAATCACTTGTACACCACCTATCTCCATCTTATGTAATAATACAAGTGCAATCAGCATTTCAAAGAACCCAGTCATGCATTCAAAGACCAAGCACATACCGATCAAGTATCACTTTCTTTGGGAACAAGTGTTGGAACAAAAGGTCAAATTGGAGTATGTTCCTTCTAAGGAACAAGTTGCTGATATTCTCACTAAACGATTGACCAGGGAAACTTTTGAATACCTCAGATAGAAGCTGGGGGTAGTAGATGCATCATCTTGCTGTTAAATCTTGTCCGTTACAGAGAAAAATGGGTGTAAGCGAGTTGCCTGAGGAGGATCCACGTACATACACCGGTTTGTGCAGAGACAGTCGTGTATATGGAGGTTTGAGGGATATCAGTAGGGACAGGCTCTAGTTGAATATATTCTGATATGGGGCTGACAGAGACCATCCGTCACAGGTTCAGGGGGAGCAGATAAACTTCTAATGATGCATTGTTGGCATTATCTTAGAAGCTTTGGTTCTAAGCTATTGTTGAGTTTAGGTGGAACAAAGGCAGAGGGAGAACAGAAGGAAATCTTGGTTGCTGATCTGAATGGTGATTGACAGATGCTGCTGCTATCAGTTATTAGTGACTTTCATAAGTATTTCGTCTCTATGTCATGTATCTCTTTGTGGTATCTATTTTATGGTGTCAAGGTCATGTAACGGCCTATTTTCGTTTCCCCACTATGCCTGTGATGAACATGTAATGATCTTGGTTGTCATATGTAAATTTCTGATGTATCCCCACTTGGTTGGGTGGATGATCCCCACTTGGTTGGGTGATGGATGTATGTATTGAGTCTTTTGGTGATAGGAATGTCTTTTATGATGTATAAGTCATGGTTCTTCTCGAAGAACATCTTTTTGCAGATCTTGCCTACAGTCAGGGGGAGCATGGTCAGCATAGCAGGGCAGAGATTTCAGCATGCACTCAGGGGGAGCACAACTCTTTGCCCTTGATGACAAAGGGGGAGAATGAATTTGAGGATCTTGGGGTTGCCATCAAGTCCAAAGGGGGAGATTGTTGGCATTATGGCACAGGTTTGGAGCTATGGCACAGGTGTTGTCCTTGATGGCAACTCTCTTTGATAACAGATCTCAGTTCAGGCTTTCAGAATGAAGGAAATGACATATACGCAGGTTCATCTAGACAAAGATGCATATACACGCGGGTTAGACGTTACAAAGGTGCGTATCTGTATACACGCACTTTCATGCAAGGAAAAGCGCATATATGTTGGAAAACTTACCTTTGGTCCGTGGTAGTTAGTCCTTGGTACTTGAACCTATGGTTTTGGACCATGGTATCTCGTCAGAAGTGTTGATCCCAAGTATTGGGCCCGTGGTATTGTGTTATTATGGTTTTGAACCGTGGTATTGAGAAAGGCCTAAGACTATAAAAGAGGAAGGAGATCATTTGGAAAAGAATCTTTGGAATCAATTGAATATCTGATAAAGTGCTAGATCTGGAATACTGGTAATTGGGTTATGGTGCAGATCTGGATCTGAATGAAGGGGGAACCTTAGCGCAAAAGAGAAGGATAAGTTCTATTGATGGATCATAATCTTTAAGCTTGAATGATAGTATCTTTGTATGATTTTGATATGTTATATGTGGCGCTTGCTTGATCTATAAATCTGATAATCTGGGTTAATTAGTGTTTGAATATCTGAAGGAGCGAATTATTATTTATAGATCTGTACGCAGGTTTAGTGAAGCGAAGGCACGTATACACGCGGGTTCAGTGAATTAAAATAACGTATACGCAGGTTGTTCCATATGCAAAAGCGTATGCACACAATTTTCAGGTTATTGAAGTAGCGTATATCTTTTGAGTTGTGATCTAGCTACCTCTGTTTATTGCTGCAGTGTTTTGGGTTCAGAATTTGGTGTGTGGTTGCTGTTACTGTGTTTTGGGTACAACTGTCAGAGAAGTATCTACTTGATTCAGTTCTAATTGGTGAAAAGGAGACTGTTTGATGCATAAATTCTTGATGTTTGGTTGAAGTTCATGGATCCAGTCTGAAAATTAATGAAATGTGGTCCCTGGAAGAAAGAGAAGGTCGTAGCCTTCTGTAGGCTAGCACCTATGTACTAGTATCTTGGCTAGTAAAAGAGTTAAGGGGGTTGTAGCTCCCTTCCAGGAGAAGCTGGAGAACGAGAGAGGGTGGTAGCTCTCTGCAGGTTGCAGCCTGCGTACTGGTAAAGGACTGCACCAGTACATTGTAAAGGAAGTTTCTAATTTAAAGGAAGATAGAGACAAATTGCAGCAGGTGGTTTTCACCCACATTGGGTTTCCACCTTATATCTTGTGTTCTTGTGTGCGATGGTCTTTCTACTCTGTTTTATTGTTTTTGGTTACTGTTTATTTGATTATGAAAACAAAGATTAACAATCAACATCAAAAAGATAAAGTAAATTAAAAGTTTGCCTTGTATACACTGGTTTCCTTCTGCATATTTGCATATATTCGCGGGTTTAATTAACTAAAGTATCATATATCATTTGATTTTGAAAAAGGAATATTTGACATGATAACACTGGTTCACCCCCCCTCTCAGTATTATTTCCAACAGATACTATGGAAAATCCCTCTTATGATGATCCTTACCACATATCCAACACTGTAATGGTTCCCTAGCACCACCTCTAGCCTATTGCTATCCTTGTCCCTTCTCAATTGTATTGAATCTCTTGTAAGGAACTGCATTATCTTTCTCACTTGAATCTTGAGGTATTCCTCACTTTGGTGCCCATTTTCCTTTAGGTTTATCATTTATCTTTAAGTCATGTTTCCGCTCAACTTTGTGCTTCGACTGCTCATAACAATGCTTTAACTTTTGGATGGTATCCTCCAACGATCTAGGCTCATCGAACTCAATCCGGTCTCTGTATGCAATTGGAAATCCACTGATGAATATTTGAAGCTTGGCCTTCTCCTCTTTGAGGTAAGGCACATATCTCAACAACTCCAAAAATCTCCTAGTATACTCCTCATCTGTCATAAAACCCATCTACAACTCATAAAACTCCTTAGCTCTATTTTCATAGTACCTCTCAGACATGTAATTCTTCTTGAAGAGCCTTTCAAATGCATGCCAAGTAAAATCATCCTCATGTATGTCCTTGACATTCTTCATGTCTTCCCACCAAATATCTGCTTTACCTTTGAGACTGAAAAGGGCTATCCTTTCTTTCATGTTTTTTGAGTAATGATGCAATCTAAAGAATTTCCTCATGCCAAGAAACCAAGCCTCTATATCTTGCAATTTTTTCATCTCTCCATCAAAGGTAGGTGGATTTTCATTCTTGAACTCATTGGGAAAGTATCCCCTACCATTCCTCCTATATGGATGATAATGATGACTCTCATGATGTCTATCAGAACTAGAACTAGAGTAATACTTGTTTCTGTCACCCCTATTATCGGAGTGTCCAACATCCTACCATCTCTGATAGTGTCAGATCTATCTAATTTATGTCTACTATGAGACCTGGTTCCATATGCTCCATTAGTTTTTCCTGATGTCCATGGCTGATCCGAAGAGGTCCCTGTCATTGCAAATCTAAAAAACTCTGAAGTAATATCAAATTCACCTCTACTACTTCTCTTATGCCTACATGATTTTTTCATTGTCTGACTTGCAACTCCTTATTTCTTTCTTCATGCTTCTCAATGTGTCTTCTAAGTCAGAAGAGTGCCATAGACCACACTTCCCATCAGATTCATAGGGATATTCTTTGTAGTCTACCACCTTGCTATCCATATTTTCTCTTTCCTGCACGACATATTATGTCAGCTAAACCAAATCACCATAAGTCAACGTACCTTAGCATAACTCAGGGAGTATACCTTGTTTGTAAGATCATCAAATCAATGTGATGAATGTACAACATAACCATAATAACATATAGACATATATCAATAAGTGCATCAACGCATAACCATCATACTAACTAGGGTCCAGTCATCAATGGAAGGCCATATCAATAATTCATGCTATGACCTCATGTATGAAAAAAACCATTACTCTAGTATACACATTGCCTCATGAAACTATTCACCTGCATAAGAAATTCCTAATCAACTACACATACGCATAACCACATGTAGTCAAGCATAAGCAATCAATTCTTGTAATCAATGTACAAGATTGATGCATGTAATCAAATAACCAAGAATGCAACCCAATGTACAAGGATGTAATCAAGCTACATATAATTGTAAAATCAGTCATACACTCATGATGATGCATTCCATAAACTCGACATCAAGTTCCTCATGATAACCTTACTACTACTATGATAAATATAATGTAGTGCAACAAGCACATGGAATGCAAGTGTAAGAGCTACACATACAACTACATGCATGCATGACCTATTGGAAATAATACAGAGAGGGGGGGGGGGGGGGGTGAATCAGTATTATCAAATCAAACACTCTTTCATTTCCATACTCAGATTCATATACGCTACTTCAGTGAAGGGAAATCGTGTGTATACGCAACTGTGTGTAATGCAACAAGCGTATGTCCATTAAACTTATGATTCAGTTAATCAGTGCATTAGAAAATTATTAACCATATGAACAGTAAACATGAGCAGTAAAACATAATAGATCATCACACATAAGCAACACACATGAACACCAAGATGTAAGGTGGAAACCCAATGTGGGTGAAAACCACCTGCTGCAATTCGTCTCTATCTTCCTTTAATAAGAAACTTCTTTTTAACAATATTTATGTATTGGTGTAGTATTATACCAGTATGCAGGCTTCTACCTGCAGAAGGCTACAACCTTCTCTCATTTTCCAGTTTCTACTGGAAGGGAGCTCCAACCCCCTAGCTCTTGTACTAGCCGATCTGTTTACTAGTATGTAAGCGCCGGCCTACAGAAGGATACTACCTTCTCTTTTCTTCCAGGGACCACATTTCATAAATTTTCAGACTCGATCCATAAATAAAAACAATCACAACTACAATACAATCATCAACTACACTTGCATCATCAATCTCTGAATCACCCAATACTAAATCATTGAAACCCTGTCATCGAAACATAGTAACCAGAACACAGAACTCTGCAACAACAACCAAATCCAACTGCAACTTAATATATCATATCTCTCTATGTATACGCCACTATGATGAACCAAACCAGCGTGTATACGCGCTTTTACCAAAGCCAACCCGCGTACAGATCTACAAATATTTATTCATAACTTTGCAACTATTCCAAACATTAGTCATACCCAGATCATAACATTTATACAATAAAACATGCGTCAATAATTCATATCTAGTCTATCCATGATAAAACCACATAATGATAATACATTCTAAGCCTTATGATCCCAATCCATCATCCATCATCAACCGCATAGGTGCATCCTTGGTTCAGATCAAGCATCACAAACCCATAACCAGCATACTAGATATCACACTTCATTAGATATTCATCACTTGCACACTTGCCCCTTGGCCTAATGATCTTCTTCTTATATAGGTTTAGGCTTCTCTCAATACCATGGTCCAAAACCATGTAGAATCAATACTTTGGACCCAATACCTAGGGTCAACACTTTGAACCAAATACCATGGACCAATACCAAAATACCATGGACCAAATACCACGGACCAAAACTTAGTTTTCCGACATGTACATGCCTTTCCTTCTGTGAACCTGTGTGTGTACGTATACATGTCTTCTATTTTGCTCATCCACGTGTATACGCACTTTCATTAAGGTTAACATGCGTATACCTCTCCCTTGACTTGCTGTACTATGATATGTCATCTGATTGAGTTGCCACTTGTATCATACCTCTAATTGAGTTGCCATCAAGGACAACACCTGTATCATAATGCCAACAATCTCCCCCTTTGGACTCGATGGCAACCACCACACCAAGTCACTCTCCCCCTTTGACATCAAGAGCAAAGGGTGGACCAAGATATTCTCTTCTTTGATATACATTCTGCTATCCATGCTCCCCTGAATACATGTTGAAGTTTCTGATTGAGCTCCCCCTTTGTACATGCCAATTTGTACAAATTTGTCGATGCTTCCCCTGAGCACATGCAAGGTTTACAAAAGCATAACATGACTCTATACATGCATTGCCAATGACCTTCCTAAAGACTCATACATACATCAATCTCCCAACCAAGTTGGGATACACCATTTTTGACTCAAACACAAGAACCATTACATCATCCATCCCATGCATAGTGGGGTAACAAGATACATCATATGACTCACAAAGACCAAGGACCTAGACAAGACCATGACAGTTATCAGCGGCTATCAGCGGCTATCATACACTATATGATCTACACTATAAGCATCTTAACATGCAATCCATTCTCTTGGTCAATCAACAATCAGTAGCAAGATATGTCAATAAGCAACATCACCGAGGACTTCTAACCATAATGCCAAAAATGAATTATTCAAAGCATATGCCCCCCCTGAGCCTGTGCCAACCATCATATACCACGACAGAACCATTTCCTGAGTCTGTTCCGCTGTTTTTCTTCAGAGCTCCATATACGCGACTGTGTAGCGTCTAACTCACGTATATACGTCACTTATCTTCATGAAACCTACGTATGGGATTTAGAAAATGGATGTTCCACACTTTCTGCATCCTCTAAGTCTGTGATGTTTGTATATTCTGCTATGCCACATCTTTTTGGTTGTACTTCCTTTTTCTTCCATATCTTCAACTGTGATGACGTTTTCTCCTTTTGGTATGGTGTCCAAAATATTCTCCTGCATTCCTTTGCTATATGTCCAAGCTTTTTACATGCATAACATCTTACATGTCTCATATTCCTCCTATAGCAGTTAATGGCTTTGTGACCAAACATATTGCAAGAAAAACAATATCCCTTAAAATATCTGGAGCGTGATGATCTTTCTGAGTGATGGTCTTGAACTATTCTACTTCTACATCTAGCTGCAACATGTCCAATATTATGACATACATAACATTCAACATTATTCATCGGAGGAAATATTCATCTATCACTTCCACAGTTAGGAGCAAAAGATATTCTTTGAGGAATTTCTTTCCTTGGCTATTGATGGGGTTGTCTTCTCATCTCCTTGTTGAGCATTTCAGATTTCTCATTAGAGTTCCTTGCCTCACCTTCAACAGATTCATAAAAACCAAGACCAGTTTTGATAGCAGGTGACCTTTGACTACTAAGAATATCATCCAAAATCTTAGTACTGTCTTGAAATCGTAATAGTTTATCCTTTTCTTCTAATTTACCTTTCAAGATATTTACCTCAACCTATTGTTGTTCTTCCTTTTCCAGACATTGCTTCTTCAAAATTTCCTCAGACTTTCTTCCTTTTTCCATTTGTTTCCTTAGTTTGAGAATTTGCTTTTCTTGTTCTTCATTCAGCTCCTGCAGCATTTGATGAACTCTGAAGGCACATTCCAGCTGAACTTTTAAGCTGATAATTTCTTCTTTAAGGGCACTCTCCCTTTTGCCAAGTAGATCTTGTTGATCTATGATTTTATCTGATGCTTCATTTGCTTGTCCATATTCAATCTAAGGTGATTCAGGATCTAAATACTTTCTTCCACTCAATGGTAGGTTGTCATTGTTCCTTTGAGCTGTCTTCTTCTTTTGATGTGCTTTCTTTCCCATTGTTCTACGGATCTCCTTCAAGCAATCAAGATTCTACCAAATGACCTGCTCTGATACCAATTGTTGGAAATAATATTAAGGGGGGGTGGTGTGAATCAGTATTATCAAATCAAACACTTTTTCATTTCCATACTCAGATTCATATACGCTACTTCAGTGAAGGGAAATCGCATGTATATGCAACTGTGTGTAATGTAACAAGCGTATGTCCAATAAACTTATGGTTCAGTTAATTGATCCTTAATGAGTGCATCAGAACATTATTAACCATATGAATAGTAAACATGAGCAGTAAAACAAAATATATCATCACACATAAGCAACACACATGAACACCAAGATGTAAGGTGGAAACCCAATGTGGGTGAAAACCACCTGCTGCAATTCGTCTCTATCTTCCTTTAGTAAGAAACTTCTTTCTACAATATTTATGTATTGGTGCAGTCTTATACCAGTACGTAGGCTTCTACCTGCAGAAGGCTACAACCTTCTCTCATTTTCCAGTTTCTACTAGAAGGGAGCTCCAACCCCCTAGCTCTTGTACTAGCCGATCTGTTTACTAGTACATAGGCGCTGGCCTACAGAAGTCTACTACCTTCTCTTTTCTTCTAGGGACCACGTTTCATAAATTTTCAGACTGGATCCATAAATACAAAACAATCACCACTGCAATACAATCATCAACTACACTTGCATCATCAATCTCTGAATCACCCAATACTGAATCACTGAAACCCTGTCATCAAAACACAGTAACCAGAACACAGAACTCTACAACAAAAACCAGAAACAACTGCAACTTAAAATATCATATCTCTCTATGTATATGCTACTATGATGAACCAAACCAGCGTGTATATGTGCTTTTACCAAAGCCAACCCGCATACAGATTTGCAAATATTTACTCATAACTTTGCAGCTATTCCAAACATTAGTCATACCTAGATCATAATGTTTATACAATAAAACATGCGTCAATAATTAATATCTAATACATCCATGATCAAACCACATAATGATAATACATTCTAAGCGTTATAATTCCGATCCATCATCCATCATCAACTGCATAGGTGCATCCTTGGTTCAGATCAAGCATCACAAACCCATAACTAGCATACTAGATATCACACTTCATCAGATATTCATCACTTGCACACTTGCCCCTTGGCCTAATGATCTTCTCCTTATATCGGTTTAGGCTTCTCTCAATACCATGGTCCAAGACCATGTAGAACCAATACCTTGGACCGAATACCTGGGGTCAACACTTCAGACCAAATACCATGGACCAATTACCACGGACCAAAACTTAGTTTTCTGAGATGTACATGCCTTTCCTTATGTGAACCTGTGTGTGTACGTATACACATCTTCTATTATGCTCATCCATGTGTATATGCACTTTCATCAAGGTTAACATGCGTATACCTCTCTCTTGACCTGTTGTACTATAATCTGTCATCTAGTTGAATTGCCACCTGTATCATACCTCTGATTAAGTTGCCATCAAGGACAACACCTG
Organism: Pinus tabuliformis; assembly: GCA_031772625.1. Classification (NCBI taxonomy): domain Eukaryota; kingdom Viridiplantae; phylum Streptophyta; class Pinopsida; order Pinales; family Pinaceae; genus Pinus; species Pinus tabuliformis. The sequence goes on along the minus strand of CM062813.1, from coordinate 59,975,057 downwards.
TATCATAATTCCAACATGACCAACACATTCACCCATATCTGTAGCACTAGATATGACCTAAAGAGAGTGAAACCATTATCTGATACCAATCTGTAACACCCCCTCCCAGGCCTACCCAAAGTAACCATGCTAACTAGGGTAAACATGAGGAGAGATGCTACTATGATCAGATTCGACCTCCTATGTCACCTTAAAGAAGAAGAATTGATAGAAAATCAGATACAGTCATCCAACATCCTCAAAACAACCCTTAGGAGACAAGTCAGCCACTCACACAACCTGTCCCTGGGGCCCATGTTGGCTTGATGGAGCCTGACCCAAGTTCAATGTTATTTGCACCAACCAATAAAACCATGACTGTTGGCCCTTTCAAAAACAACCTACGTAGCGTAGGCTATAGTCTCACCTGAAGTGGTATTGGGGGATGAAAGACCATGCTTTTGCATCTAGAGGCCTGTGTGATAGGTTCTTGTAGTCCTTATGGCTTAGATCTACTTTCGCGCACCCTTAACCCTTTCGAATAGAAAATCATTGTAAATCTACTTAAATAACCTCCAGATCTTTGTGAAGATTCTTAGTTAGTCTTAGGCTCATGTATTAATATTACATATCTACTATTTTCACACAAAAAGTAAGCATTAATTCATATAAATCATAACATAGAGTGAAGTTCTAGATACTTGCAGAAATAAGAAATAATACACAAATGCATTCAAACTGGCTCAAAAATGTCTTTATTAAGTATAATCATTCAAGTATAGACTTATTTTCCTTGTGCACTTAGCTACAGGGACCCGTGCACTTAGCTTGCAGACCTACCAGGGTCTCTGCACACTGAGCTGCAGGAGGCTTCCCCTTTTTTCTAAGAACAGGAAACATACCCTTCTTTCCTTAGCTTACTTCCTCAAAACAATGATCTTCAATATTATTTTCTTCCTTAGACTCGCTATGACTCATCTATATATAGAATTTTACTTACAATACCATGGTCCACAGACCATGGGCGGGTCTAAAAACTCTCTATCACTTACCCATCTAAGGGACTAAATTCCCTTTGACTCATACTAGGTTCATGCTCCGCTTCCACATTTCGTGGAGATTTTACATGCTTACAAAATAAGATTATAAAATTTGACTCAATGTGACCCCAGAGACACTATCCCAATAGGCCCCCAACACAAATTGGGTGACTTACCCTCGAGTCACTTGACTGGCGCAACAATCTTATCTTGGAGTTCATGGAACTCCATATTCAACACCTGTAAGTTAGTAGTACCCTGCACCACAGCCTGCTATACTTCTTCGACCAACTTTTATGTAGTAGGACCTTCCACTGCGAGGCCCATTGTCCTTTGCATCTGTTGGATGGTCTTCAACTTTTCTTGAGTTGATAGAGTGAGTCAGCATGCTTCCTCTATCTGTTGGGTTGTGTTATATTCTTTCCATAACTAGCCCACGTAGTTAACTGGGGGGTTAGAGGAGGGTCAGAGCCCCCCCTTTGTTGCACCGATTTCATAGTGGGGGGGGTCACAGGGGATTTGAGGGGTGCAGGTAGCCCCCCTCTATGGTGTCTGGGGAAGCGCCCTAGAAAATTTTGTTTTTTGGACCCTATATTAGGTTGGGTAGACCTACCTATGGTTTTGTGCATGATTTTCGCACATGGTTTTGGACGCGAAGGTTTTCGGTCCATGGTATTGGATGCTTCGACACGTATAAATATGTATTGTAACATTGAAAGGAACATAATGAAAAATCAAGCTGGTAGTCCTATTTTTGGGATCCAGGGGAAAATCTCTGTGTATATGTGTTTTATGTGTTATGCTCTCACATTGTTTATTTTCTGTGTTTTAGAATTCGTATGCAATTTATTTCTGTACGGGGTTAAAACCTACATTTGGTATCAGACTTGTTTTGGCTTCAAGGGGATGCCTTTGTTACTAAGAGGTTTCGCTCAGGCCTGTGGTAGACCCTGTTTAGTGGTAGATCTGTGGGATTGATTTTTGTGGTGAAAAAAAGATGGCGAGCAGTGGAAAGATAGAGATCGAGAAATTTAATGGTCAGAGTTTTGAGTTATGGAAACTCAAGATGGAGGATCTGTTGGTGGATAAAGATTAGTGGATCAAGGTAGATCCAGGTACTAAACCAACGGTAGTGTCCGATGAAGAATGGAAGAAGTTGGATCAGAAGGAAAAGATCACAATACGATTATGTGTCTCAGATTTAGTATTGCTGAATGTATCAAGGGAAGCTACGACGAAGGCTTTGTGGGACAAGTTAGGGACTTTGTACCAATATAAGTCTCTGGTGAATAAACTGTTCCTACGGAAAAATATGTGTAACTTGAGGATGAGATATGGAGACTCGGTGACAGAGCATCTGAACACATTTAATACTGTGGTAAGTCAATTATTATCTGTTGATATTAAAATTTCAGATGAAGATAATTGCATCAGTTTGTTGTGTTCTGTTGAAGCCCCGAAAATCGGGTCGACAACAAGGGGGATACCCACCCGGTCCGGACCTTGGTTGGCAGCTCCTTATCTGTTTGGTATAGCGGGTCCGACTGGGGATAATGGGACCAGTTTCCCAATCTAAGGGTGTATGTGTGTGTGTGTAGAGTTGGATGTTGCTGATCTAAGAATACTTAAAGCTAATTTAATTCAAACTTTTAAACTAACTCTATGCTATTTTAATCTAATGAGAAACAACACATCTAAGCTATGCTAACTCGGGGTGTATTTCTTCTATTATGCGATCTAAAGAGATTTCAAACAATAACTGGTAATAAAGATCATTCAGCTATCATAAGAATAGAAATCAATTAAGATAAACCACTTTGCATAAAAAGTTAGGCAAAACAGTTGTGAACAACATATCACATAATAAGTTATTCATATATCAAACATAAATAAATGGCTCCACCATACAGAAGTGCCAAATGGTAACTCATACATTCATGCAGTAACATATAAACAACTGAAAACTGTATATCACTTTAAGAATATAAGCAGAAATGGCCAAGAGATAAAAGTACCATTTATGACTAATCCTACTCATAAGCTTCAAGAAAAAATGATTTATCTCTACTTTTTCTAACATCTACTAAGAGTACAAAAGTGCAACATCCGTAGCAGACATCAAATGCAAACATTAATAAATCTCGATCCATCCATTCATCAAAACCTCCTCTGAGGGTGCAGAAGTGCATGTTCCGAGGACAAGTTTCTGACAAATTTCTGGACCCTTCTCCAAATGCAATGAGAAGGGTTAAAATACTACTTCCTAATTCTAATAATAGTGTATTTACAAAATTTAGGATGCGGTTTTCAAATGACCGTCCTTTTTCTAATCTAATTTTAAAGAAAAAACAACATTCTAAAATAAGGCTACTTCTGAATTTGGTCTTTAAAGCTGCAAGTGTTCATTATGGGCTTGAGGACAGTCGGCTGGCTAACTTCTGCGCTGAGCTGAAAACAGAATCTATGAGAGCTGGCACTACTTTTTCGGCCGCGTTTATGATGCATTTCACAGTCATCCATTGACTATGCGGCTTGACCAAGTATGCCCAGTAACACTCCCAATTTAACCTGTTTAATGCTTGGATCACTTTTCCCTTTTCCTGCGCCTTCTACTTCCATTCTGCTTCCAGTCGTAGTTTATTTGGTAGATACCCCGGGGTGGTCTCTTCGATTAAATTGGCCCTGTGTAAATTCTCATTTACACAGTCGATAAGAATGCTTGCTTGCGTGGCCGCTGTCTCCGCTGCTTGTTCCGCTTGCCTGATTTGATCGTCCCATTTATTAAAGAGAAATTCTTTATGATTCTCGTTTATTCTGGGTGCACTTGCTCTCTTCCCTTCATCTTCATCCTGCCAAGCTAAGTATTCCATCACTTGTCTGTCACTCTGATCATAGTCACTCCGCAAGTCTACCACTTGATTGGTGATTTTATCGCTCAGCTCGCAATAGTGACTCCACTGTGATATCTTACGTCCCAACTCTTCCCGTTGCTGTAGTAGTTGCTCATTTAAGCCAATAGATTCTGGAATAAATTCCACAAGCTTAGGTTCATCTTTATGCATTTCTTGTAAAATTTGCAATTGTTTTCCTTTCTCGTCTAGACTTCTTTGATAGCCTATCTGCATCTGCTGAAATTCTTTTTGCAACTTCTCGAGTTGTTTGGAAGCTTCAATATTAGCATTGGCTTGTTGCAATTGTCGTTGTAGTAGTTGTATTTGATCTTCTTGTTCTTTCAACAGATCTCTACATTGTCAAGTATCCACTTGATCATATCCGTATATGGTAGAATTTTGGGCCTTGCTGCTATCCGGTGAAGAAATGAACATGCTAGCTCCTCTAAGGACGCCTCGGAAGAGCGTTGTGAGCCCGCGACATCAACAACCTTCATTATTCTGGGATTCTCTTCTTCAAGCAGTCTGTACATGCTTTCCCATGTCAATATCCCTGCATCTCTGTTACAGGCTGTGTCTGTATACAGAGGCGCCATCTCCTTCGTCTTTTCCTTTGCCTCAGAGCCTTGAGCTTTATTTTTCTTTCCCATTTCTTTCTGCGTTTGGCTTTGAATCGTCTTTAGTTCTTCGTTCCTACAGCTTACGAGTGAAATGGAAATGACTAATCAAGAAAGGTGATGGGAGAGTTTTAAATGCAACAGATATATCAAATATGCCACCTTACGTGAAGTAATGCTTTACAAAATCACGCGTCTTCATTTCATTTAATAGCTGACAACTAATTCCTTTACTATCATTAAAAGCACATGATCTTGAGTCAGATTATGGTAAGTGGCTTTTCTTTGAATAGCGTGCCTGAAGGATTCGTGATGAAGTGATTTATGATTTTCTTACGTAACATCGCAGATCGCACCATCGCAAATCGCACCATCAAAGATCGCGCAAACATACGAATATAATATCGCATCGATCACAACATCGCAGGTCGCAGAAGTTTAATGTTTGCCGAATCTTGTCAGCTCATTTCTGTGATATGCGATCTTGCGATCGGTGTTATCGCAGATCAGTAAATCTTGAAGTTTTTTCCTTATGAGTATTACTTTATTGCGATGCGATATTATGCTTAACACGAGAGTCTTGCGCATACCGATATTATAGAGAAATGGAGGCATTTCCTATCTTTTTTGCAACGCGGCTTTAAAGATATTTCCCTTATCATAGACTTAGGTTAAAAAAATATTCAAAAGACCTTCCTAAGCTTACGATGGTAACCTTATTTTGAAGAAAGGAAACTCTTGCTTTTTTTTCTAAAATTTAACTAAGGGTCCCCATTCATTTAGTATTTTGGAAAACACTTAAATGAACAAGGGGGGGGGGGGGGGGGGTGTTGCTGGCCACAACAATTGATGATTCACTTAGGAGAACTAGTTATCTCAGAAAACTTAAACTTTATTATAAAAAATAAAGCATATTATACTTCAAACTTTCAATGATATTTTGTTTCAACCTCTTTGTATTTTAGTTACTTGTATCCTCAGCTTGTCCTTGCATTTACATCAGCCATTACTTGGTCTTGTAAAAAATAAAATAAAGTCTTCCCTGTGTAGCAGCCTTTTAAATATGCTCCTTTGTCGCAGGTAGAGCCTCTGCTGCCAGCAGGCGTCCATAGCCTCGACAGGGTTACCTATTACCCAGTAATGATCCTTTATCCTGCTTAAGGTGATCTACAACTCTTAAAGAAAAAACCCAGATTGATACTTTTTCCTTTTTTATTCTTAAAGAACAATGTCTTGGTTTGGTAGCCAAATTATGACACAGTCATTCACTTGATTTACACTTTTGCTGAACAAGCTGGCTCGCGATGAGACCCCTTGTCTTGTGATTTCAATAATCTTAAGTTGTTTCCCTGTTTTGGTGGACAGTAATGGCAAAGTCAGCAAGTTATAATATCTGTGATCATGATAAACCGGCTCGTGATGAGACCTCTTATTCTTCAAGATATAGTGTATCCTTGGGTCTTTTTTCTAAATGCTGCGATATTATTTAGCGTGCAGGAAGTCAATTTTTTTCCTTAAGAAAGTTCTGGACGACAATAATAGAGGTTTTTGGAAATGGCTGTTTCTACAGGGAATCCTTATTTTGTTATTGATGCCTTTCATTGTACTGACATAAAACAATTTCTTCACTAAGATTGCTTTCTTCAAATTTCTTGGAGTTGAAACTATTATCATATCTGGGTTAAAGTTCTATTGATAATAAAGATCAAGTTTCCAAAAGATTTTCTATTTATAGAAGCAGAAGTTCAAAATCTTGATAGAGAAAAGGTGTCTTTAGTAAATGTCAAATGCTGTTAACCATAGCAAATTTTATTATGGAGAAAAATATTTAACGAAATGAGAGGTAGACATTCCCTAGGATTATGTACAGAATAGGGATAATCTCTTCTCTTATTTTGCCTACCAACTATTAAAATTAAATTATAAACCTAATAACCTAGCTAAATTACTCCTACTCCTATTCTAACTATATACAGAAAATTAACTAGGTGAAATGATATTTCCAGTCGAACCATGTTTTCATTTTTATTCCTACACGTATGTAACTTTCAAACATCAGTGTTAAGAACAAAACTTTTCTTGGACTGTTAATGTTGGATGTGGAATAAGAACGTGTAACTTCAGTTGGAATTCTGTCTGAAATTTCTTTCTTATGAAAACTTCTTTCCAACTGGATACCTATTGGATTATAAAAATCAGGATGAATTTCTATTATGGATTGATGATCTCGTAATAGGAATGATGACAAGCCAGGTTGTGAATATGATTTTTCAGTTTTAATGGCCTGTAACCTACTGTGCGTTAAAGTCAAGCTTTTAGCAATTTCTTGTAAAAGGAAAGTTTCCATATATAAATCACTAAATAAATCAATGAAGAATAGATGGAAATTTCTGGAAAGAGATTTATCAATTGGCGCGAATTGCCGACAAGTTTCGAAAGGTACTTTCCTTCGTTGATGGTGTTTTGGATGCCAAAGAAGTTTTTTAAGGAAGTCTGATATTGATTGATCTTGGAATTGAAAAAGTTCTATACTTCCTTGACACAGTTTAGTTTTCCAAAATGGTAGCACATCTTTCGAATGTTCTTTGATAAGGTGCTCAACATACCATAGTAATCTATCAAAAGTCTAAAAATTTAAAACACAATCTGATTTTGTACAAAATGAGTGCAAGTGAGAAAGAAAGAAATGATTATCTGTACAAATATTGTTACAACACAACTGGGATTGACTTGGAATATCTTGTTTTTCACAAGAACTGGCCAGAATTATGGGATCTGAGCAATTTCGAATTCCGTCTTGTGAATCAGAAGACAAGTTATGATTGTGAACAGGCATGGGGGTTTCCTCATGATATGAATCATAGATCGGGGTATTGTCTTGGATAGTAAAATCATGCAAATGATCTTTTACTTTGAAATGAGGATTGACTGATATGATTCCTAAATTAGAATATCTCTCATTATCTAAGCTTTGTTGAGTTACTTGGGATAAATCAACAACATCATCGTTGTCAAAGTAGCTATCATAAATGATTTTACAGGTTTCCCTAGATTTCTCTTTTTCGTCATATATTTTCAGACAAGGAAGGTCAAGTGGTTCTTGTTTGAAAATGATCAAAGGATGTTCTATAGCTGTCTTTTTATCTTGAAAACCTAATGATGACTCATTTGATTAATCCTCTGTTCTTTGAGATATCTTTAATATTGAGAGGGGAAAAATTATCATCACTAAAAACATCAGGATAAAGAGAAAAATGCGATTCTGGAACAATGCATTTGAAAATATCATCATGGAAAAATATTTGTTCATCAGATTCATCATAGACATCGGGCTTTAGATCATACCTTTGTGTATTGATACTTTTTGAAAGAGAAATAGTTTGTTGTTCTAACCTTGGCATCTGCGTTTGTTGATTTGCAACGATATTATCTGACCTTGTATCAAAGTCATCTCCTGGTTCCAAGGCAAGCTTTCCTCCAGCATTCTCGCTTTTGTCTTCTTGCATTAGAGCATGCATGTCTCCTAGGCTTTGGGAACTTTCTTCATCATGGCTGATTTGTATATTCAAATAGGAATTCTCATTCACATTAGAAAAAAATGAGACAAAGCTTGGACTAATTTCTACTTGATCAGACATAGGAGGCAGGGAATGCTCAGCATAATCTGAAGATTCTTCATCCATGAGTTCACTTTCAAGATCATACTTTAGACAATTAAGATGAAATCACATATTAAAATCCCTAACAGATTCATCTTGTTTCCGTAGATAATCAATTTCATCATATACCTGGTCATAGTCATAACAATCAAATTCACAAATGAAAGTCTTGACGAATTGGTCCTAGCTGTGAATTGAGGCAACTGGGAGGGTTCTGCACCATTTTCTAGCTTCCGCCGTGAATGTAAGAGTAAAAATTCTGCATAAAACGCCTTCATCAATTCTTTGAACATCCGAACTTGAAACTCTTTAAATAAATTGAAGAGCATGATTAAAAGCGGAAGAATTATTCTTACCATTGAATTTTACCTGAGACAAGAGTCTTACCACTTCAGGTGGAGTGTTGGAAGAGGTAGGAACATGGATGCAACTCCAAATGGGAAGTTTGTGAGCAGCCATCCTGATTCAAATGTTACAATTGAAACTCATTCCAACAGACGCTATGTTCAGGCCCTCCTTCTAGCGCCAAATATGTTGAAGCCCCGAAAATCAGGTCGACAACAAGGGGGATACCCACCTGGTCCGGACCTTGGTTGGCAGCTCCTTATCTGTTTGGTATAGCGGGTCCGACTAGGGATAATGGGACCAGTTTCCCAATCTAAGGGTGTATGTGTGTGTGTGCAGAGTTGGATGTTGCTGATCTAAGAATACTTAAAGCTAATTTAATTCAAACTTTTAAACTAACTCTATGCTATTGTAATCTAATGAGAAACAACACATCTAAGCTATGCTAACCCAGGGTGTATTTCTTCTATTATGCGATCTAAAGAGATTTCAAACAATAACTGGTAATAAAGATCATTCAGCTATCATAAGAATAGAAATCAATTAAGATAAACCACTTTGCATAAAAAGTTAGGCAAAACAGTTGTGAACAACATATCACATAATAAGTTATTCAAATATCAAACATAAATAAATGGCTCCACTGTACAGAAGTGCCAAATGGTAACTCATACATTCATGCAGTAACATATAAACAACTGAAAACTGTATATCACTTTAAGAATATAAGCAGAAATGGCCAAGAGATAAAAGTACCATTTATGACTAATCCTACTCATAAGCTTCAAGCAAAAACGATTTATCTCTACTTGTTCTAACATCTATTAAGAGTACAAAAGTGCAACATCCGTAGCAGACATCAAATGCAAACATTAATAAATCTCGATCCATCCATTCATCAAAACCTCCTCTGAGGGTGCAGAAGTGCATGTTCCGAGGACAAGTTTTTGACAAATTTCTAGACCCTTCTCCAAATGCAATGAGAAGGGTTAAAATACTACTTCCTAATTCTAATAATAATGTATTTACAAAATTTAGGATGCGGTTTTCAAATGACCGTCCTTTTTCTAATCTAATTTTAAAGAAAAAACAACATTCTAAAATAAGGATACTTCTGAATTTGGTCTTTAAAGCTGCAAGTGTTCATCATGGGCTTGAGGAGAGTCAGTTGACTGACTTCTGTGCTGAGCTGGGCTGCGAAAACAGAATCTATGAGAGCTGGCACTACTTTTTCGGCTGCGTTTATGATGCATTTCACATTCATCCATTGACTATGCGGCTTGACCAGGTATGCCCAGTAACACTCTCAATTTAACCTATTTAATGCTTGGATCGCTTTTCCCTTTTCCTGCGCCTTCTGCTTCTAGTCGTAGTTTATTTGGTAGGTACCCCGGGGTGGTCTCTTCGATTAAATTGGCCCTATGTAAATTCTCATTTACACAGTCGATAAGAATGCTTGCTTGCGTGGCCGCTGTCTCCACTGCTTGTTCCGCCTGCCTGATTTGATCGTCCCATTTATTAAAGAGAAATTCTTTATGATTCTCGTTTATTTTGGGTGCACTTGATCTTTTCCCTTCATCTTCATCCTTCCAAGCTAAGTATTCCGTCACTTGTCTATCACTCTGATCATAGTCACTCCACAAGTCTACCACTTGATTGGTGATTTTATCGCTCAGCTCGCAATAGTGACTCCACTGTGATATCTTACGTCCCAACTCTTCCTGTTGCTACAGTAGTTGCTCATTTAAGCCAATAGATTCTGAAATAAATTCCGCAAGCTTAGGTTCATCTTTATGCATTTCTTGTAAAATTTGCAATTGTTTTCCTTTCTCGTCTAGACTTCTTTGATAGCCTATCTGCATCTGCTAAAAGTCTTCCTGCAACTTCTCGAGCTATTTGGAAGCTTCAATATTAGCATTGGCTTGTTGCAATTGTCGTTGTAGTAGCTGTATTTGATCTTCTTGTTCTTTCAACAGATCTCTACATTGTCAAGTATCCACTTGATCATATCCGTATATGGTAGAATTTTGGGCCTTGCTGGTATCCAGTGAAGAAATGAACATGCTAGCTTCTCTAAGGACGCCTCGGAAGAGCATTGTGAGCCCGCGACAGCAGCAACCTTCATTATTCTAGGATTCTCTTCTTCGAGCAGTCTGTACATGCTTTCCCATGTCGATATCCCTGCGTCTTTGTTACAGGCTATGTCTGTATACAAAGGCGCCATCTCCTTAGTCTTTTCCTTCACCTCAGAGCCTTGAGCTTTATTTTTCTTTCCCATTTCTTCCTGCGTTTGGCTTTGAATCGTCTTTAGTTCTTCGTTCCTGCAGCTTACGAGTGAAATGGAAATGACTGATCAAGAAAGGTGATGGGAGGGTTTTAAATGCAACAGATATATCAAATATGCCACCTTACGTGAAGTAATTCTTTACAAAAGCACGCGTCTTTATTTCATTTAATAGCTGACAACTAATTCCTTCACTATCATTAAAAGCGCACGATCTTGATTCAGATTATGGTAAGTGGCTTTTCGTTGAATAGCGTGCCTAAAGGATTCGTGATGAAGTGATTTATGATTTGCTTACGTAACATGGCCGATCGCGCCATCACAAATCACACCATCGCAGATCGCGCAAACATACGAATATGATATCGCAGCGATCGCAACATCGCAGGTCGCAAAAGTTTAATGTTTGCTGAATCTTGTCAGCTCATTTCTGCGATATGCGATCTTGCGATCGGTGTTATTGCAGATCGGTAAATCTTGAAGTCTTTTCCTTATGAGTATTACTTTATTGCGATGCGATATTATGCTTAACACGAGAGTCTTGCGCATACCAATATTATAGAGAAATGGAGGCATTTCCTATCTTTTTTTCAACGCGGCTTTAAAGATATTTCCCTTATCATAGACTTAGGTTAAAAAAATATTCAAAAGACCTTCCTAAGCTTACGATGGTAACCTTATTTTGAAGAAAGGAAACTCTTGCTTTTTTTTCTAAAATTTAACTAAGGGTCCCCATTCATTTAGTATTTTGGACAACACTTAAATGAACAAGGGGGGGGGGGTGTTGCTGGCCACAACATGTTCTCTACCAAATTTGTGGGATAGTCTGGTTATTGCAATAGGTAGCAATGCAACTGCCTTTCAATTTGATGAAATAGTCTCATCCTTACTAACCGAGGAAATGAGATGGAAAACTATGGAGATCCAGAATGGTGATGCCTTCTCTATACGAGGATAGTCCCAGAACAAAAATAAAAATAAGTCATCAAGTGGGAGATCTAAATCTAGAGGGAGATTTAAATCTCCAGGAAAACTTGTAATGGTGGTGTGCTGGAAATGCAAAAGGGAAGGGCACTACGAAAGGGACTGTAAATCTAAAGCTCCTGATTAAGGAAAGGGATCTGATGATGCTCCTTCTGTAGAGGCGAAAACCACCTTAGATGAAGGTGGGGATGTGTACTTGGCTTCTTCAAGTACACATGTAGATCATAAGGCATGGTTGATTGACTCAGGTGCATCCTTTCACTTCACTCCCCATAGAGAGTGGCTCTGCGGGTATGAGAAATATGATGGTGGTGATGTCTTCTTAGGGGATGATAGGAAGACTAGAATCGTTGGTCGTGGAAAAGTAAAGCTGAAGTTGCAAGGTGGCAGGGTTAGAACACTTTCGGGTTTTCTGTATATTCCTGCATTGGCCAGAAATCTGATTTTTGTAAGCAAGCTAGATGATGCAGGTGTAAAAATAGTGTTTGAGAAGGATACCTGCAAGATGGTTCGGGGAGCACTGGTATTGATGCGGGGAGTTCGGATTGGAACTCTGTACAAGATGCAAGGTAGCACTATTGTTGTAGGTACAAAAGCTCTATGGTTCCCGAAAGTGGAGCAGAAAATCTAGTGGTCTCTGGAGAGAAGACCATGATGTGGCATCAAAGGCTTGGACATATTGGAGAGAAGGACCTTCGAATACTTCATGTAAAGGTATGGTAGAAGGTATGAGTAATAACTCTCTGGATTTTGATTTCTTTGAAAATTGTGTATATGGGAAGCAGAATCGGGTGAGTTTCCTCTCTAGTGGTAAGAGGGAAAAACATATATTAGAACTTGTGCACAGTGATGTGTTTGGACCTGTGAAGGTTCCATCACTGGGTAAGTCTATGTATTATGTATCATTTATAGATGACTTCTCAAGGAATACATGGATATATTTCCTTAAGAAGAAATCTGAAGTCTTTGACAGGTTCAAAGAATTTAAGGCTCTGGTGGAAAACTAGACAGAGAAGAAGATAAAGGTGTTGAGGACAGATAAAGATGGAGAGTTTTGCAGCAAGGTGTTGCCAGGAATAGTGTCTATGCAGAGCTACTAATCCCACTAAGTCTGGTAGCTACCTTAGAAACTAACAAACTAAAACTACTTTCGTTTTCCTTTATGAGAGATAGATGAGAGAAGAATAAAGGAGACCAACCGCTGTCTTACGCTTGGTTCCTTGTTCGATTCCTCTCCCTTCTGATAGATCTTTTGCTACTCGCTTCCTTGTCCACCCAGCTTCACAGGGTACCTATAGAATCAAAGAAGCATAATATTATCCAAGAACATAGATCTATTATCATAAACAATATAGGATCAGATGTACATTGACCACACAAAAGCATAAAACATTAATCATACAAACATGTGGAGGAAAACTTGAATAGCTTTACTGATAATCAAGAAAGAGCCAAGAGAATTACAACCAATTGTTCTGACCCAACATCATCCTCTCAACAAGAAGCCCTTCTTCACCTCATGAAAAGCTTAGATCACCCAACACTATGATATTGCACCAAGAAACCAGCAACACTTCCTTACAAGATACAAAATTCCAGCCTCTGGATCTCTGGGATGAGGGATCCATATATAGATGTTTTCAAGGGGGCTGAGTCAGCTTTTGAGATTTGATTAGTGTCTTCTCTCTGATAGTTATTGATTCCACTTGGAGATTGACGATCTCTTACTCATCCCTGGTCGAATTCAGAGAGGCAAGTGTCATAGGAGAAGCTTTTGGAAGATTCCATGCTCCTCCACCTTGCAGATTGACCCTGCCATTTGTCCCTTCTCACCCATCGCACCCCATAGAAGGAATTTTTGACATGCATCACACCTACTGTGTGTATTCAGGTGGGATGCAATGCACTTTGCCTATGGAGCAGGTGAAATGGTCCAGTTTTGACCAGTTCTGAGTAGTTTTTCATGGAGAACTTCTGGGAGAAGATTTAATCAGTTGACCTTATTCTTTTAGGGGTCGGAACAACACTTTTAGGGACTTAAGAGCCCTTGGTTTATTGACATTTATGATTTGGGTTGTTGTGCCCAAAAATGTCTATAACATTTTCCCCCTAAAGCATGAGGTCGTTAATTTGTCGATGTGGGGTGAAATGCTTTATCATGAGGATCTGAAGTTCTTTCAAGCTGGAAGGAGACCTGTAATAAGATACAATACAATACATTATCTTCATAATATTTTCATGATCTAGCTGAGGCGAGTATTCCCATGCTCAGCTTTATAAATTCATTTTTCATGTACATGAGACAGACAATCGTCTTAGTGTAGACTAATGATTCTGGTAGAGCCATCATACCTTAGATTGGATGATTATCTGTGTAGCAATGATGTACATTTGATGTCTTTATTTTCCTGAATATATATCGCATCCCGGATGGATGAAACTAGATCCGAGTTCTTCAATCTCGTTCGATCTTCACTCAAAGTACAAGTCGATCCATGTGAGAGATGTTCTGGAGTTGAACATGGAAAGACATCACCTGATTACCAACCAATGATGTAAGTCGTTAACAGGCACGAGAGGAATCACAGATAATGATGATGACCCTCAAGGTACTACAGTACAATTCACGTGGTGTGAATAAAGGACTTGGCGTCGAACACCACGCAAAATCTTTCAGTCAAAGGCCATTGATGTAAACCTGTCGGCGAAAGTGAGAAACTTGCCATTGAGGCATGCAAGCTTCAAAGTACTGAAAGGGTTGTTCCTAGATCGACTTCTTCGATAATCAGCTGATGTCGACAAGAAGCGATCCATCATAGGAGGGCCTTAGTGAATCCCACATCAATGACACAGAATGGAGCAAATGATTTTAATGGAGGTGAAAACGATCTGGTGATATAAGGTTCAGGGTGGCGGTCATGAAAGAATGGAGCGTAAATGTATTGCAGTGGGTGAGACACAGGTGAATTCTCTGAGCGACTTCTCTTGAACATATTGGTGAAACTTACATGATGGATTGGTATCATTACCCCAAATGTGGATGGTGTGATGGAACCATGGTGATGTGACTAGTGAATGGAACAACCCAACCCAACTTGGATGCGGAGTGAAAGTGTCATGTTCAAGAGCGACTTGCTACCAACAAAGTTTCTTCAAGTTTTCTTCCCAATTTTTCCCCAGTCATTGCTGACCAGTACCTCTTTATTTTTGTCAAGCTTGAGAAGGATAACATATTCTTGTTCTATAATTTGCCCTTTGGGCAAACCCATCGCTATGTTTTAACGAGCCTAGTGATAGTGAAACTCGTTCTTGTCTGTTACAGACAAGTTTGTCGCTATTAGGTTTTAACGAGTTTAACGACAAAGATAACTCGGTCCTTTTCAATTTTAGAGAGTCTGAAAAGGGACGTAAAGGAAACTCCAAAAATACTTTTTTGTCATCTAATCCCTTAAGTCCGAAAAAGTATAAAATAATACAGAAGGGATGAATTTTCTGTACTTTTAACGAGCCGAACAAAACAAGTGCTCGATCTTTTTGTGCAATAATCCCTCAGGTCCAAAAAGCTTAAAATCTAAAGGAGGGATAGCACTTCCAGTCACTTTAACGAGCTGGAGAGGCCAATGGCTCGGCAATCTTTTCATATTTTACAAGTCAGTTGAAAAGAGCTTAAAGGAGACTCGTATTTGAGGAACGAGTGATAAATTCGGGTAGTAGCTAATTCCAGGTAAGGTTTGGAATTTTCCAATCATGGCAGTGTCACAAGGATGGCTAACAGGATCACTCTTCGCAGCTGTTCCTCAAAAGGGGTAAACAATCAAATGGAGGTGAATGATCGGCCAATACAGAGTGGAGGTGATGATGAGAACATGACCAAGGCTTTGAAGGCTGAAGTACTACATTCACGATGGTTATTTACCAGAAATTGGTTCATTTTTTATTTTAAAATGAGCTTAAATGTTGCGGGAAACACTTGCTCATTGCTTATGTTTATTTTTTAATGAGCTTGAAGTCCGCGTTAAAACTGCTCGATCCAGTCATCAAATAAGAATGTCTCATCTAAAAACGGCATTTTTTCAAAGCTTTGCCCCACATCCTTTCTTTATGCAAGTTAGAGCTACAAAATTAAAAAATAAATGGTCGCTCTTTGCTTGCATGCCAAAAGGTTTGCATGCCCCCAGGTATAGTGAAATAGAGTTTCAAAGTTACCCCTCAATTTGCAGACAAAACATTTGTTTTATCAGGAAAGGCCTACCTTTTCAGGTTACCCCTCAATTTGCAGAAAAAACATTTGTTTTATTAGGAAAGGCCTACCTTTTTCAGGTTACCAAAGATTGTTCTATCTGTGTTACAAACAAAACGCTTCTTTGGTGATGTCTACCGAAATAGACAAAGGTGAGTGGCGCAGATGCCTCCACTCACATAACTTTGATGAGGGAATCTTATTCTAGCCTAATCCCCATTTTCCTAAATGGACGGGTGTGTCAGACTAGTCATATATCCCTCACGAAAGCCTACCCTATACCTGAAGTTTTCCTGCTGAAGCAGACCAAGGTGCATGCCCCCTGGGTTTCAGTCATGTCCCCCAAATCACTCGCACTCATCAGGTGGACGGATTGGGGATTGACGAGACATTCCTTGCATGAAAAGACCATTCAGGGATGGTATATGACTATTTGCTATGCGTGAACCGGGGAATGAAAGCTGGTCTACGAGCTTGACCACTCTTCCTTCGTGCAGTAAACACATTACTCTAAAGAGTGAGGAGACAATGGCTCCCATGCAATAAATATAGTCTCATCCAAGGATTATATTATAATCCAGGGGTCCTTGGACTACCATTACGTTCATGTGAATGGTTTTCCCTCTCAATGTTATGGGCACATCGGGAAGGATCCCTAACGTTCGACTGGTTCCTTTGTCAATGCCTGTTAGATTTCTCATTTCAGGTAAAAGTGATGGCGAACCAAGCGCTTTCCAAGCAGTTGAGGAAAGGATACTCACAGAAGACCCTTCATCTATGATGGTATCGGCCATGACCATTCTATATACTTGAGCAATGATTCAGAATGGTACACTAGTTGGTAAACAGGGTCTGCCTAGTAGATTCCAGTCAAAGGAAATAACTAGGTTGCTTGGAGGTGGGACCGAATAGATGAACGGATATGACTCTGAAGAACTTCCTTCCTGTGGTAAAGGAACAGGTATACTGCCCCCATGTTCATCGGAGTCTGTGTTTACGAAGAGAATTTGAACGGTGTCATCCTTGTTCTCTTCGGTGACTGTATATCTGAAGATGGAACCTCTGAAGGCAAGACCGGGTCAACTGCCGCCTCGACCTTTTGACTTTCTTCTGGTATGGATTAAGATGGTTTTTCTTCAATGATAGATGCTTCGGCCGACCACAAGGGCGTGTCACCCGGATTTTCAACTAGTGACGGACTCGGCAAAAGTTTCTTATATCCAGGAGGGAGCCGTAACGGTGAAACCGAACGGTCGTCCAAAAATCTTTTAGCCTCATCTAAGAAGGGACAACGGTGGACGGTGTGATTTCCTTCACACAGTTTACAAGGAAATTTACACTTTCCTTTTTGTCCAGGGGCTTCACTTTCACTAGTTGACGGTGTATTTTCAACATGATCATCAGAGGTTGACGACACCGGGTTGTGCAAACGAGGAGACCAGTCCCTTAAGATCCGAGGGATGCAAGGACAATCTCAATGATAGTGGTCTCCTTTACAAATGACACATGGCGATTTAGGCCTCGTCGGTGCAGTGTGTGGATTTTCGCTAGACGATGCTTGGTTGGCCCTTTTCGCCTTTGGCTCCTTCTTCTTCTTCTCTTTCTTTTTCTTTTCCTTCTTCTTCTCAGGTACTTGATTTTTGGCTTTACCAGCTTCATCAAGCAAAGAGGAAGGAGGAGAGGAAGAATTGGACGAAGTAAAGGGTTGGGGGGTAACTCCAGAATCGTTTAGTTGCTGACTTGATTGTTCAGGAATCGTGGTGTTCTGAATGATGGAGGTTGAGAAGAGCCATACGGGCAAGCCAATTGTCAATCCTGGAAGCGATAATGTGGCCATATGGGGTGCACCAACATCTTCCCAAGAGGAGAAGGGACTAGGATTTCCTCCAAGGGGAACTCCTTGGTTGGTGGACTCCATTTTCCTCAACCTAAGACCAACGTAGGAAAGGTGATAATTATTCCGTTTAAAATAAATTTTAGACGCTTTGACACAACTTGTTTTTTCAATTTTTAAGAGTTGAGAAAAAACAAAAGATGACTCTAGTCACCTTCTATTTTGAATGAGCTTGAAGTGACAAGTGCTCAGATGGACCGTTTCCGTTAAGGAGTCTGAAAGGGAACGAAAGGGACTGCTCTGGAAATCTAGACAGAGGGATTACCAAACCAATCGCAAAACTGCAGAATACTTTTTATGGTACGGCAGTCAATCTTCCTAAATGCTATGTTCAATTCATTGCGATCGATAGGGTAGTAGACACGACTTCCTATGGATAAAGGATTAAGCCTATTGTGGTCTCCCAAAATATACTCGACGGTACGTGGGAGCACAAGTCCGTACTCGCACTTATCGTCTCAAAGTGGAGGAATCACCCAACCAACAATGAAAACAATAGTTACCAGGATTTGCGACACCGGAATACGTCTCTAGCATATACTTCTAGATGTTGTGTGTTAGGTTCCAAAGCGTTTTTAGATTCATTAAATTTATTTTATAGTTGATCTTGCTTAAGAAATTTTCCTTTCAGGTTCACCGCGTGATGTAGATGTACAATTCCTAAAATGAAATCTAAGATGATAAACAGTCATTTAGTCTTCTTTTTGCAAATGAAAATCCTAGCTACTAAGGAAAGAGAGATGGCGTTCTTTCAACAAAGAGAAAAGAGCACACACTATATGCATTGTCCTAAATCAAACTGACAAACAGTCTAAATGCAAATGCACATGCATGTATTTGCTTTCAGCCTTCTTAATGTGTGAATGATAATAATAAAGCTAAGCGCAAATATGAATTATTTTTCAAGGCGACAAATACTAACATGTTTCTTTTTCAAAACAAAATGAGGACAATGACAACATTTTGCGATTTGGAATTGAAAACTTGCTTTCGACACTAGAAAAAACTACTAATTCAAATCAAATACAAGAGTAATAGGGTAATCGACTGTCAAGAACAATCAGATTCTCTTCTATGACTGAAAATGACACTTGCGACACTTTCAAATCAAGAAATGACAGTACAATTACGCTACTTCTTTGTAAAGGAGAACTGAAAATGACTCAAAAAATGCATAAAAACATTTACAGCTCTTTGCACAATGGAGGCAGAATAACAGCAAGGAAAGGGGTTTCAAATAGAGGTGTACTGACTACAGGCAGCAAAACTCCTGAATAGATCTGAAAAGAGTGAACACAGAAACCAAAATTTAGGAACAAGTCCTTGTCTGATCAGCGCACCTGTAACACAGTGAAACTGAAATGCAACGCACCTACTACACTCAGGAAGTGCATTGCATTTGAAGTTCACAAAACAGACAGTGCGTTGGACCAGGGATGAGACTTTAATTGGGTTCCGGGTCACAGTTTGTAGTTCAGTTCAGGGATTTAGGCCGAGCAAGTGGCAATCAGTAAATCAATCACAGGGGTAGATCTCAAGAGGTTACTAGAGCCACCACGAGGGCAATTAGAGAGCTTGTAAATCAATTGTTTAATTCATAAACAAAACCTGGAGATTGACTGAAGTAGCATTGATCTACTTTGCACTTGCATAGCAAATGCAGTTCGAAGGCTAGCTGGCTTGACTTCAGGCTCCGTCTATAAGTTTATAAAGTAAACAAATGTAGATGAACAAAAAATCTACTCGCTCCCTAGTGGAGTCGGCATTTTGTTACCGAGAATAGTGTCTATGTAGAGCTGCTAATCCCACTAAGGTTGGTAGCTACCTTAGAAGCAAACAAAATAAAACTACTTTCGTTTTCCTTTATGAGAGATAGATGAGAGAATAATAAAGGAGACCAGCCTCTGTCTTGCGCTTGGTTCCTTGTTCGATTCCTCTCCCTTCTGATAGATCTTTTGCTACTCGCTTCCTTGTCCACCTAGCTTCACAGGGTACCTATAGAATCAAAGCAGCATAATACTATCCAAGAACATAGATCTATTATCATAAACAATATAGGATCAGATGTACATTGACCACACAAAAGCATAAAACATTAATCATACAAATATGTGGAGGAAAACTTGAATAGCTTTATTGATAATCAAGAAAGAGACAAGAGAATTACAACCAAATGTTCTGACCCAACATCATCCTCTCAGCAAGAAGCCCTTCTTCACCTCATGAAAAGCTTAGATCACCCAACACT
Organism: Pinus tabuliformis; assembly: GCA_031772625.1. NCBI lineage: Eukaryota > Viridiplantae > Streptophyta > Pinopsida > Pinales > Pinaceae > Pinus > Pinus tabuliformis. Next base: position 59,954,876 of record CM062813.1, on the reverse strand, counting down.
ATGATATTGCACCAAGAAACCAGCAGCACTTCCTTACAAGATACAAAATTCCAGCCTCTAGATCTCTAGGATGAGGGATCCATATATAGATGTTTGCAAGGGGGGTGAGTCAGCTTTTGAGATTTTATTAGTGTCTTCTCTCTGATAGTTATTGATTCCACTTGGAGATTGATGATCTCTTACTCATCCTTAGTCGAATTCAGAGAGGCAAGTGTCACAGGAGAAGCTTTTGGAAGATTCCATGCTCCTCCACCTTGCGGATTGACCTTGCCATTTGTCCCTTCTCGCCCATCGCACCCCATAGAAGGGATTTTTGACATGCATCGCACCTACTGTGTGTATTCAGGTGGGATGCAACGCACTTTGCCTATGGAGCAGGTGAAGTGGTCCAGTTTTGACCAGTTCTGAGTAGTTTTTCATGGAGAACTTCTGGGAGAAGATGTAATCAGTTGACCTTGTTCTTTTAGGGGTCGGAACAAAACTTTTAGGGACTTAAGAGCCCTTGGTTTATTGACATTTATGATTGGGGTTGCAGTGCCCAAAAATGTCTATAACACAAGGAATTTGAAGAATTCTGTAAGAAGTGTGGTATAGCAAGACAGAATACTACTCCATACACACCTGAGAAAAATGGAGTTACAGAAAGAATGAACAAGATGTTGATGGAAAAGGGTAAGGAGCATGCTTAGTGGTGCCGAGTTAGGACAGGAATTCTAGGTATAGGTGGTGGAGACATGTTACCTGGTCAACAGATCACCTTCATCAGCGTTGGAGGATAAGACTCCACAAGAGGTATGGACTGGTAAGAAACCCTCTCTTTCACATCTGAGGGTATTTGGATGTGATGCATATGTACATGTTCCAAAGGAGAAAAGAACCAAGTTGGATAGTAAATCTGAAAGTGCATATTTATTAGGTATAAGGATGGTTTAAAGGGTTATAAGATTTGGAACCCAGTAACAAGGAAGGTTGTGTATAGTCGAGATGTGGTGTTTAGAGAGGTGAATGATGTTATTAAACATGATGTCCAACTAAAGGAACCTAAGAAGATAGAGTTTGATCTTAAGGAGGAAGAATCAGACTTTATAGTAGAGGAGGAATCAGAATATGAAGAGCCACAAACTCCAGGTGTGAGAAGATCAGTTCGAGAAAGAAGGCAGTCGTAAAGGTATAGTCCATCTACTTTCTATTCAATTTTTTTTTTTTTATCTATTACTGATGATGATCCCAGAACTGTGGAGGAAGCAGTAGATTCAGAGGATGGAAAACTCTGGAAAGAGGCCATGGTTGATGAAATGACATCTTTGCACAAAAACGAGGCTTGAGATCTGGTGGAGTTGTCGGCTGGAAGGAAACCCATTGGTAGCAAATGGGTACAGTTCAAGAAGAAGACAAATGCAGAAGGAAAGGTGGATAAATACAAATCTCGCTTGGTAGAAAAAGGTTATTCCCAGGTGTCGGGAACTGATTTTGGTGATATTTTTTCTCCTGTTCCCATGGTGACTTCTATTAGACTACTTCTATCTGCTACTGCTGCTTTTGATTTTGAGGTAGAACATATGGATGTGAAGGCAACATTTCTTCACGGGGAGCTAGAAGAGGAGATCTACATGAAGAAACCTGAAGGCTTTGCAGTGAAGGGAAAGAAAGAACTGGTATGCAAGTTAAAGAAGTCTCTGTATGGGTTAAAATAGTCACCAAGGATGTGGTATCAGAAATTTGATACATTTATACGGGGACTTGGCTTCACCATAAGAAAAGTAGATCACTGTGTGTATTTTAAATTAATTGGTTACCATGTTATTTATTTGGTCTTGTATGTGGATGATATGTTGCTGGTTGGAAATGACAAAGAAATTATCTAGGATTTGAAGACCCAGTTGTCCTCCAAATTCGACATGAAAGATCTTGGTGTTGCAAACTATATTTTGGGCATGGAAATTAAAAGAGATCAGGCAAAGAGGAAGCTCTGGTTAAACCAGAGGAAGTATGTCAAGACAATACTACAGAGGTTTAATATGTAGGATAGTAAACCGGTGAAGGCTCCTATTCTTGTAGGTGTGAAGTTATCTGCTGAATAGTGTCCCAAGACACAAGAAGAGGAAGAGGACATGTCCCGTTTTCCATATGCAAGTGCAGTTAGTATCCTGATGTATGCAATGGTCTGTACTAGACCAGACATTGCACATGCAGTGGGATTATTGAGTAGGTTTATGTCAAAACCAGGAAAGGAGCATTAGACATTAGTGAAGTGAATTTTCAGGTATTTGCTTGGCACTAGTGATTATGATTTGTGCTACCGAGGAAGACCAGGATTGGACAAAGTGTTATATATTTGTGGCTTTGTTGATGTAGACCAGGTTGGAGATCTGGATCAGAGAAGATCTACACGTGGGTATGTGTTTAACCTATTTGGAGGTGTAGTTATTTGGATGAGTAAGAAACAATATGTAGTGGTACTATCAACTACAAAGGCAGAATACATGGAAGCCACTCATGCAAGAAAGGAAGCAGTTTGGTTGCAGAGATTGTGTTCAAGTATGGGGTTAGTATAGGGAGCTATAAGGATAGACTATGACAGCCAAAGTGCAATTTTCTTGGAAAAGAACCCTGCATATCATTCAAAGGCAAAGCACATTGATGTTCAGTATCACTTTGTGAGGGATATGATAGAAGACAAAAAGGTGTTGCTGGTAAAGGTGGACACTTTGAAGAATACTGCAGATGCATTGACAAAACCTGTGAGCTCTGAGAAGTTCTCTTGGTGTAGAGAAACAATGGGCATTGTAGGGATGGATAACTGACTAAGATCTCTTGTGGCCCCTTGTGGAAAAAAAAAAAAACAAGTGGGAGAATGTTGGGTTGTGTTATATTCTTTCCATGACTAGCCCACGTAGTTAACTAGGGGGTTAGAGGGGGGTCGGAGCCCACCCTTCGTTGCGTCGATTGCGTAGCAGGGGTGTCACAGGGGGTTTGAGGGGTGCAAGGACCCTATATTAGGTTGGGAGGACCTACCTATGGTTTTGTGCATGATTTTCACACATGGTTTTGGACGCGATGGTTTTCAGTCCATGGTTTTGGACGCGATGGTTTTCGAGCCATGGTATTGGATGATTTGGCATGTATAAATATGTATTGTAACATTGAAAGGAACATAATGAAAAATCAAGTTGGTAGTCCCAATTTTGGGATCTAGGGGAAAAGCTCTGTGTATATGTGTTTTATGTGTTATGCTCTCGCATTTTTTATTTTCTATGTTTTAGAATTCGTTTGCAGGTAATTTTTGTACGGGGTTAAAACCTACACTATCCATCGTTGTGTCCTAGAAATCAATATGGCCTCTTTGAGTTGCAGGTCTTCAATATTTGTCTGTAGCTATTTTCCTTTCTGTAGCCGAGCGAAGCACTAGATTGGTTTCAAAGTGCACGCAGTCGACCTGATTTCATCAAATTGCTATTGCTTCTACCTTATGTATGTACTTATCTTCTGTAGAGTGGGTTCCTCCTAAAAAGATGTCCAAAGTTCCATGGCCTGTTCAAAGAGACCTGTGTAGTCCTTTACTGTTGTGTCCAAAGTGTCCATTCCCTCTTTAATTGTTGCTTTGCGTTGCTCCTGGACTTCTGGCGGAGTGGTTGGTTGCAACTTCAATTGTAGCTCTGAGATCTGGATCTGAAGTTCAAATCGAACTTGACTGATTTCCTCCTTTGATTCTTGAACTACTGTTGCCAACTTTCGAATCTTTGTGAATGACTCTGTGTCTTTGGGAATGTTCAGCTCTAGCACCATATTACATGCCTGTGTAATGGCTACCTCCAAGGTTTAGCAACGCGTGGCCATTTCTTCCTTCTCTTTCAACGCCTGCACCTTTTCTGTGAATATCTGCTCATTTTTGGTCTTCACTTCACTGATTACCAGTAGCACGTGCTGCTCCTTGACACTTAATTCGTTAGATACTCCTTGATGTAATTCATGGAGGGTATGAATAGGAAGTGTCGCGAGATTGACACCCAAGTCCTTGCATTGTGTTAATTGAGTGCTTCCTTCTTATGAATGCGCGTGCAAGGACCCCTCTGGTAGTGGAATGACTCTGAGGTCTAGAGTTCGATCTGTATCCAACATAGCCATGCTCTCCTGCTACATGCTCACTTGAATCCCACTCGCCTGGCCAGCGCTCGCTTGTAGTCATCCCATTTGAATCTATAGGTCACATAGATCCTTCTGCACATTCCCTAGCTCCTACTGGTATTATTGTTTGAACTGCGTCCATAGTTCCATCATGGTGTCGTGGACCTTATCTCCGATTTGATCCATTTCCCCCTTAGTGAGGACCATTGGATCAACATGTGTGTGCTTCTCGTATTTTTGCTTCTTTCTAGGTTTGGAAGTTGTCTCCTTGGTCTGCTTCTGTAGTTTAAAGGGAGTGCTCTGCTCCTCGCCCCTACTTCCTTCAACTTCAAAATCCCTTTTGTTCTCAGTGTGCTGAGAAGTAGACTCTTTAACATCAATAACAGTCTCCTTAGCCACCCAGTCTTTCTCAGCAGCTACTTTGGCAGTAACTCCCATCTTCTGTTGTTCAACATTCTCTCGAGTTGCGCCCTACTCAACCTCCTTCTGCTGTTGCATTGTTGTGGTCTTTGTAGAGGAACTTTCTCCAGCCTTTATTGTAACCTCTCTGACATCTGAAGGGTACAACCACTCCCTTGGCCATTTCCCCACAATTTCCTGTGCATCAGGCTCACTCACCAGGTTTGACAACTTGTACCATGTCTTCTTCAAATCCTTCACAGATAGACACACTGTGAAAATCTACCTTAAACTCTTCATAAGCCTCCAATTGCTCAAATAGAGTTGTTGACAGCCTCGGCCTTTGGCTGATCAACTTGTGGAGATCCATATCAACCAACACCCAAAACATTTTAGTCTCCATGACCCGTGCAGGGTCCTTGGTCACCCATAGCGAAACGAACTTCATGACTTCTGGTAAATCAAGTTGTTGTGGAGGGAATTGACTATCTTCTAGTAGCCTCCACATGACTAGTGCGATCAATAACAGTAGCCAAGCATAGTGAAATGCGTTTCCCTCATCTTGGGCATCCCAACATTTTTTCCAAAATCTCCTTGCAGAGGTACTGTGCCCAGTTTTTCTACACACTGTTAGCACATTGTGCAACTAACAAAATTACCGACGCCGGAACCTCGTCCACGCAACACTTCCTCATGATCTTGTAGGCCAAGATATGCATGACAAACTACACTGCCTTGTCTGTAATTGAGTGGATGGAATATCTGCATGAATTCTTCACTAAGCCAAACTCACTCTTCATTTGGCCTGCGAATTTCCTTTCCTTAGTTTTTCCTCCAAATGCCTCAGCTAGATCCACCACTTGATGGGGAAACATAGTGATTCAGTGGATCAACATATCTGTAATGGGAATGGGTTCTCCCAATGAGAGACACCCATCATGCGCTAGGGTAAGAAATTGTTGAACACAGACTATGTTGTTGTTGGTTCTGCTGAAATGCAACACACAGAGCATGTTCAACAGTCTCGCTTTCTCAACCCCCGCAACCCACTTCATTGGCTCCAGTCCTGTTACTCATGTCTCTTCCTAATAAATATTCACCAAATACTTGTTCGATGCAAGATGTGGGAAATTTTCATGGTTTTTCAATTCCCAACCCTCTAGCTTGAGTGAGGGAATGCATCCTAAAAGCGCGCCTTCAAACAACTCCTTCTCTAGTAGTGGTGTAGAAACCATAAATTTGGCGGTATCAGGGTCCTTTGACACTTTCAATTTGCCTTTTTATGGTGGGATATACCTCGAGAACCGAGTCATAGGCTCATCCTCTTCATCTTCCATATCCTCAATTCCTCTACAAAGCTCTTCTTCATTAAGATCTAGGGGCTCATGTGGTTGCTTTGACTTATCCATTTTCCCCTTTTGGTGAATCTCTTGGGGGCTTTTCCTCGATGATTGGCACACCAAAACTTGTTGGGGTTTATTTTGTTTCTTCTCAGCAGCATATGGCTTAGGCCTAGGTGACCTTGGTGCCATAGGTACAGAGGGTGTTGCTTCCATTTCCTGTATGAATTCAGGGGCTGTAGCTTTAGAAATTTCAGCTTCTATGAGGTTAGTGGCTGTCATTCTCTCAAATATGATCTCTCAGTCCCTCTCAGGTAAGCTGGTGAATTTTTTTGGGCTAAAATATCTTCCAAAATCTTCTCAGACAACAAAGGTTAGGGGAAATTCTCTGAAAGAAAAGCATTCTGATGTTGGCCATCCTCCCAGATTTATAGGTGAATTTGAATTCAAATCTGACCATTCCCTCCAAATTTCTATCATAAATGCATCTTTGGCGGCAAAATTTCAAAGATTTGTGCCATAAATGTAACCTGCTCACTCCTCCTAATGGAAAATTTACCATCCAATCATCTATAGTACACCCAAAGGCTATTTTTCGACCTTGCTACACGGCACCAATATTCATAGTGCAACTCTCTTGGCACAGCTCCTTTTGGTGCCCTTCTCGTTTCCATCGCATTGTCCCCTTAATTCATCTTTCCACTTCTCAAGCAATGCAGTTTATAGTCCCATACTTCCTTGCAGCTGCCTAGAGTACTAAGACTATCTCACCATCATGTAGTCATTGTGTAGGGGAATGACCCCCTTTATAAGAATTCAAGCGACTGCCACTGAATCTTCCCAGAAACAACTCCCCATTCAGCTTCGCGAGCTGAACTACACCACCATCCAAAATTTCCTTAACTACATAGGGACCTAGCCAATGCATTTGAATCTTCCTAGGAAATTTCGTGAATAATATGTCATATAACAAAACCAAATCATTCACTTGAAAGGTGTGCTCCTTGATGTGTTGATCGTGCCAAGCCTTCTCACACTCCTTTTGCACATGTTGGTGAAATCCTGCTAAAACCCGGTCTTCTTATAATACTAGCAACTACGTGAGGCGTTCCTCCATAGTCTCATGATCAACTATATCAGTGAGCATAGAAATTCATAGGCTCGGGACAATATACTCCATGGGCATCACAACCTCTATCTCATAGACCAACTTGAAAGGAGTTTGGCCTGTCAATGTTTTACAAGTTTCCCTATATGCCCATAGGACTGCTGGTATGCATACATCCCAATCATTCCTTTTTGTGTTTTAGACCTTCATCAGTGCCTTCTCCAAGATCTTGTTGAATGTTTCAACCATACCATTATCTTGAGGATGATAGGGCATACTCTTTTGATGATAAAACTGGAATTATTTAAGCATCGCAACAATTGTTTCATTTAGGAAATGCGTACCCCTATTGCTCATCAATATCTTAGGACACCCAAACTGAGTCAAGACAAATTCAAAAAGGAACTTCGCAGCTATAGCAGTGCTACAGTCTTTGACCACTTGTGCTTCCGCCCATCTCATCAAATACTCTGTCGCAGTAATAATGTATCGCCCACTCGTCGTTTTCCTTGGTGGCTGTATTAGACCCACAAAATCAATCACCCATTTGTCAAACACGCGCAATGAAATATGTGGGTTTAAGGGTAGTTCATCCCTTCGTGAAGGCTTCCCCATTATTTGACAAGCATCGCATGCCCTGCAATATGCCTTAGAATCCTTATGCACCATTGGCCACCACAATCCTGTGCACGTTTTTGCTCTACCTCCACAATGTCCTCCCTCCACTCCTTCATGTGCTTCAATGACGATGCTAGTTCGTTCAAACTCGGAACATGCCAGTGCAATATTTCATTGGAGCCCATCTTATACAAGTGTCATGCGATTATAGAGAAATCAGTTTTGAAGACCACCAATTCCTTTTTCTGTTGTGTAGAATATCCCTCCGCGACTGTACCAGTGGTTAAAAACTAGATTATGTCAGCAAAGTGATCATCTATGAAACATACAACAAAGAGTTGTGCATCCAATGATCCTTCATCCAAACTAGTGGGACCTTCGCATGTCTCAATTCTAGATAGATGATCTGGTTCTACATTCAATCGACCGAGCTTCATAATCGCAAAATCATATTCTTGAAAGAGAAATAACCACCTACTGATCCCCCCCCCCCCCCAACACAGGCTTGTTGACTAGGTGCTTGAGAGCGGACTGATATGTATACATTTTGAAGTGTGTACCCAAAAGGTAATGTCAAAATTTTTGTAGCACTGTTGATGGTGCTAGACTTGCGAACATATCAAGGGATCTCCTTGGTAAGAAGTCCCAATTAGACCTCAGACCGTTTGGTGTAGGAGTCCCAATAGTGGGTCATATGGTATTGCCTTGACCATGGTTTCACACAAAGGCAAGTAAGATGTCCCTGTTGGTAGGAAGGGTGTGGCATATGCAGTAAATCAAGGAAGGTGCATGAGTGGTTCTAACACATGAAGGGTGTAGTGAGTGTGCCCCTTGGAAACCTGTGAAAGTATGTAGTTAAGAAGGGAACACACAAAAAAAATTCATCACAACATGGAAGGCAAGTCAGCTAGCAAGCCAAAGTGATGGTTAAACCAACAACACATTTCAGTAAGATTCATACATACATATACATAAAATAGCCACACATGCATGCATAAGAAAACATATACATATATCATTTAGAGTAAACAAGATAGCTGAAATACAATACGACATATGCATGAAACGTTTTGGTTCTGTTATATTAGGAAGTGTAAGATCCACTCATAATTACAACCATGACCAACTACTAGTTCTGAGAGTGGAACGTTACAGTCACTGCTGCCTGCTCCTCCAAAGAGATATACTAGCTCTACACAGTGGAGAAGCAAAGGCTCATTATAATATTGTCCAATCTCTCTCTAAGATACTCCTATCAGAAGCTTGGCTGACCAAAATCCCACACAATGAGTTATGATGGACTATATATAGCAAAGGGTGGGGTGGCCCTTGACATTCCCCTTTGTGACAGTTCATCTACCCTCATGACTCTTCATCTACTCTATGACTATTACATCCAACTATCGACACTTGAACTTGCACTTGACATGACATTACATATAATCTACACATGTACCCATGTGAGATAAAATAGGTTTGAGCAAGCCATGCAAGACATCACTATGACTCAGACAACAGTGGGAAGACCAACTCTTTGACATCCTCTCAGTGGTAGACAATAATGAACTGATGCCAATCTCGGTAGTTTGCGATGGTGTCCATGTACTCTAAGCTGACATCTTTCTAGAAACGAACTCTTGCCTCCATAGCAGCCAGGTACACTGCTTTGGCTCCTTTTTCCAACTCATCTGATAACATGCGCATCATTGTCTTGAGTGTGGTTGAACCAGTGACATATTGATGCATGGTGTCTGCATTGTTCACCAAGTTTGGGCTGGTGGCTATGCACATCAACTCGTCAAAGTACAAGTCAAGCTCCAGTCAGACCTATGCCTTTGTCTTTGCCTGGGTGAGTGTCCCAATAGATGGGATTGCATGTTTTCACACAAAAACATCCATACTCCTGAATACCCGTGTATGGGAAGCCTGTGGACTAGTGATGAGCTGCGAGAGATATTCATAGTTCTGGATCTGACTCTAGATGTGTGCCTTCAGCTCGACTTCTTTAGGCGTCAGTATCTTTGGAAAGTGTAATGGGGCTCCCTTGTATCTCATTGTCCATGTTTGCATGTAATCAACAACAACATGAACGTTTGACAAGATACATGCTCTCCTAGCACATCGCTGCTAGCAGCTGTTGAGATGGACAACTACCTTATGCACAATACCAAACTTGGAATACAACGCCTGCATGATTGTGTTAAGGGACAATACTTCATCGAGTATTGCCTTCTTCAACTCTACTCGGGTGGATGTTGTAACCAGTTCTCCTCCTTTCTTGGCCTTTTGTAACTCTTTAGCCATTCGCTTGTTTTTTGATGTCTAGAAGTAAAAACTCAAGCTAGTGGATTTAGAATATGCTTAGGTAGCATTGGCCAATGTTGTTGGATGCTTGTGCACATCAAATACGATCACTCATTCCTCAAACTATGTAGGATATGTATGATCATATGGAGTTGACACTTTGCAAGATTGTACAACTCTATGTTGGGACTCATCGAATGAGATGTTGCGCATCTCTTCCTCCGGATTGTCTCCAAGGATTTCAGTGTCTCCTTGGTTGCTTGGGACTTGCTCTGCTTCTAGATCCGGTGAAACTAGTAAGTTGACCTCTTCATGGTGAGGCATGAGGTTGATGTCTGGCTATAACTCTTGTTGCTCCATGTGCATATCCATCTTCTCAACTACTTGTTCAATCTCTTGAGCAAAGTGCAACTCTTATGATTGCTCACCCTACCTGCTTTGTGCCAACTATTCGGATGAGTAAGCTACCTGTCGGGTGTAGTTTCATCAGTATGTACATGTTGCACTCCATACCGTACCTGTTCTTGCTGCACTTCCTTCTCTTGTCTATGCAACTCCTATTCCTTCTAGAGTTTCTCCTTCAACTCATGTAACTCCTTCTTTATTTCCTCCATTCTCCATTTTTCTCTTTGCCCTTATGCATTCCTCTTGTCACATTGTTGCCTCGTCGCCTCTATTACTAAAGCTATTTTCTGCACAAGTGGGTCTGCTCAGAACTTGCAGCTTTGTTCCTCCTCCATGTTGTCGACAATCTTCCTCTTGCCTTTGTCACATGCTAGTATGTTTACCTCTGCTGTTGTTGCTGCTGGTGCTCTCCTGAATGCTGCTTCACACTGCTTCACTAACCATTCTAGAGTGATGTCAACTGGTTCGTTGGGCCTAGAGTAGTTGTAGCAATATCTCCATTGGTCCTCCTCGGCCCATTGACATGCCCTGTGGATCCACTGAAATTGTACTCTCGTGAAGTGATCTTTTACAAAACAATGTGGGTCATATGGATTGTAGCTTTGAGCATCGAATGGATATTTCTTGATCTCCTCCGCTTTGACATCTGCATGCTTTAAATTTTGTATCTCGTATAACTCGATCTACAATGGAAGAGCAGGCCAGGGTGCCTTCTTCTTTCGGTGCAACCTAGCTGACAGTCCTGCTAAGATGTGGTATAATACTTCCTGCATGATGAGCTTGTCCAAGGAAAAATTAGGTAGAACATGTAGATGCCTCTCTAGGTTGTACATCCATATGAAGGTGCCAGACGGTGAGGCATACCAATATACTATATCGATTAGTGCCTCCATTGTTTCCTTTGAAATGCAGGGTAGATCATGTTCAAATATCATTTTGTACACTGATGTGACAAAAATATTGGAAAACTATGTGATAACTCCTCTAAAGCTCCATTCGGACAACATTTTACAATAAGTGTTCACAGAGGTCTCTGCTAATGTCCATGCCCACTTAAAGCTTGGGAACTCCTCGTGGGCACAAATTGCATCCAAGATGTAAGAGAACATGTAGATTTCTTCTTGCTGACTTTTGGGCAGCTGTCGAGCTCTTGTTACTTCTTCCTTCGGCTTGTGAGCCAACATGTCAGACCAGTTGCATGCTTTTCCTTCATTTGCCAGTTGGTCCAACGCAATCACCCAACTCTGTGGGAAGGTTTTCGTGCTCTCTTGGCCATATAAGCGACATGCAAATATGACCAATTATTGATATGCCTTCCACATATCTTGGTCTTGTAAACCTGGTTGGGTGTTGTTGTAACATTATTTGGTTTTGATAAGTTAGTATATTAGTCAAAATAATTTTAAAATGTTAAGTTAGTATATGGATGTAGAATAAAGTAAAGTTAAAATGTTAGGCCAATTTAATGTTTTATAGCCATCCATACAAATAAAATGTTAGGTGTTAGGTGCCATAATTAAAGAAGGCAAAAGGAAAATAAAATGTTAGGGAAGCAAAAAGAAAAGAAAGGCTTCATTTCATGTTTTTATAAATGCACAAGCTCCTAGTCTAAATGTGCCACAAGTCAATTATCAAATATTGTTCTCAGGTGCAGAAGAAAAGGGCACAGGAGTAAAGGTTTACTCTAAGGTTTTATATGTCAAGAAATTTTGGTATTAATCCTATCCCTAAGTTTAAAATCCCAAATCATTCCCCCTTCGCTCATATTTCCCTCCACCCACTTATCCCTAAGTCGATATACCCCTCATATATCGCATATATTCCCAACGCATTACATTATTAATACCCGAACCCACCAAGAAAAGTTCCATCATGTCACGATTAACTTCCTACCAAATCATGCTCCATATCCACCTATCTTCCCACATCTAATGACCCACATCATATTTCAGCCCCCCCTCACCATCCGAGCTTTAGCATTAAGGGGGGTCTGAAATGGGTGGTATACGAAACCGTGCCCTCCCTTACGTGTCAAAACTAGATAATTTCAAACCCCCTTGGGAGAAACCATTAGCCACTCTCCCCCCCTTGAAAAGTTGTTTCCCTTACCGCTGATACCATTTTCCTATCCATTGTGCACTCGCCATTCACCTTCTGCCACCTCTAATTCCACCAATCACCTCCACTCCTCCATAATTAAGCCATTAAGCATTCAATTGGCTTAGTCGTTAATCCAATGGACTCACGCTCCTTCAACAGAAAAACCAAATCTATTGTATAAACCTCCTTTCCATTTGTGAATAGGTTACTGAATTCATACTATCACTGATATCGATTTGTTACAGGCTACTGGACTCAATCCTGACATTTTCAACCGCCAGCGACACTCTCTGCTCGATTGTTTCCAGCCTATTACTTCTGTTCTTGTCTTCAAAACTTGATTCCTCTCTAAATATTGGAGCCTCCAATCTAGTTTTCGCTCATGTTCTTAGCCTTAGCCAAGATGCCTCCAAAAGACAAAGGATTAGAGGAAATTGTCAATCCTCTGATCTATCCTCCCATAGATCTTCATCACATTCCTATGGCTGATAGAGACTATAAAATCCACGAGACACTCTGTGAACTTGACCTCTTCGAGGTGTATTATTGGCTTGAGGACAAATACATTGACATCCGGCTGTGGGAATCCAACTTATCTCATTACATTTTTCCTTGTACCCATAGTACCCCATATTTTGTTAGAAAGTGTCATGCATCATATTTTCCAATCCAAAGGGCCATCATTACCGCTACTGGAAAATTATGTTTACCATTACTCCTCAAGCCATAGAACAAATGATGTAGGCCCCCACAGTAGAGAATGCTACCCCATTTTCCTATGAAGCACTGATTCAACTATACTAGAAACTAGACTTTGCTAAGAGGGCCCAAACTCTTTAGTTGTTCTTGACACAAGATGCTTCATTACCAAAGAAAAATCCTCCTTATCCCTCCTCCATTTTCCCTGAGATAGCCAAGAAGATTATCACAGTTGTCCTCCTTGGCTACAACTCTAATCAATGGGTAGATGAGGCCCTTATAGGACTTTTGTCTATTTTCTCTGCTGATTATAAGCCCTCCATTGTATTTAACTTCAGCGAATTTCTTGCAGAGTCAATTCATCAACAATTTATAAAATTTCCAACTGAGGAGGTATTCAAGTATGTCTCTGTGTTAGTCTACATGTTCTTATAATTTCAAGGGGCAACATCAACCTTTCCTTACAAAAGCTGGATGAAAAAGGAAACCAATAGTTAGTCATCTTTTGGACTACTCTGGTCATGAAGGAACAAAAGGAGTACACTTATAAACAATTTACAGAGATGTTTGTTCATCCAATAATAGGTCTCCTAAGCAGCAAAATAGAACCAAGGATCAATGAGGAAATAAAAAAGGTGTTGTAGCTATCAGATCAAGTTCAAATAGGGGACTGGTACCTCTACGAGAACTATACAGAAATAAGAATATTTGGATGTGAGCTCCCACCTTACAAGCTACCCAAATTCCTCCCAATGAGGATTTTTTCTCTAGAGTACATAAGGCAGATGATCAATATGGATGAAATCCACTTTGTTGCTGCCAAGAATAAGTCCCAGTTTAAAATCAAAACACAGATTGGCCCTTTGATTTGCAACAAAAGGGAAGTAGGGGAAGAAGCAGATAATCTCCTGAAGGAAATGCAGTTTAGCCTTAACTTTACTTGGTCCTATGATCCATTAGGGATCATTTCTAAATTAAGAGTAGAAACCAAGTCTACTCCTTAATTTCACACATCTAGGCTAGAGATAGAGAAGTACAAGAGTCAACTAGAATGGGTTGAGAATACCCTACAGGAGGAAAAAGAATAGTAGGTATCATCATCTATAGTGTAGACTCCTACCATGCAGGAGAAAATAACCAAGAGAAGCAAAGAGGAAGATTCCCCTTTAGGGACTGACATTTCCAATGAATGATTTAAGATCATGTATAGAGAGGAGGCCAGGCTTAGTTCCAACTAAGCCTCAACAAAGATTCAGAGTAGCAGACCATTATCACCACTAATGAACCACTTGTTTCCTCATTAGTGGGTGATCAGACAACATAGTCTCCCACCACCTCCACAACTTCACAAGAGCAACAAAAAATTATGCATACAGGTAGATCTACTTCACGGGAAACAGAGAAGAGTATTATGGACATATTGAAGGAGATAAAAGTTAGGAATGAAGACTTAAAGATTAACACCTACAACCAGTTCTTGAAGTAGAATTTTGGTGCTCAAAGTAGGCTATTGTCAGCCTTTGATCAAGAAAAAGGAAAGATGCAAATGACATTCCTACAAGCACAAGTTCCCTAGCCCAAGGCAGCATTATACTACAAGAGGATAGCCTTTGAGTTCCATTTAAAGGATATACATCCCATTGACCAAATGGAGATGCATAAGAAGACTGGGGAAATGATATTTTCAACTGTTACTAACACTGCTATGACTTTATCAAAACTGCAGGTTACCTTAGAAAATGTCCAATCACAGCTAAAGATGGAGAAGGTCTCTGTGCTTGCCAAAGACACCAGGATTAAAACCCTGGAGGACTTGGTAATCAAACTGGGTTATGACCCTTCAAACATCAATGCTGCAGAGGAACTTGTGAAGAAAAATAATTTAGACATAGCAACATTAAGGAAATAGTTAAAACTGCCAGCTATAGAAGATCCTCTAGCCAATGATATTCAAAAGACAGAGACTCAAAAGGCATATATGAGAAAGCTCATCATTGAGGAGACTACACAGCTCAAGAATATGGAGACAAAGATGGAGAAATTGATTAAAGAAAAGGAGAAAGCTGCTAAAAAGACTATTGTCCATTTGGAAGTACTTCCCATCACAACCATTCCTACAGCCATATCTGCTACAACAAGTACAGGAGATGCTGCAGATTAGTTGGCCAATGCAGTACAAAACATGTCTCTCTAGACTGAAGAGATCAAAAACTTGCAGGACCAAGTGAAACTTCTAGAGGATCATCGCCATAAATCTAAGATTTTTCATGCAGCAAAGCTTTAGAGAGCTCAAAATCAGATAGAGGCATGGAAGAAGTCAGCAACTAAGTCTTCTATTGGCTCTACATTGGGTCATGTTAAAGAAATCATCTGGAATAATATTATTGAAGAGATAGATGAAATCTAGCTATGTATCCAGATTATTTTTGAGAAGAAGGAACTCATGCAAAAGTAAAGAAGACCATTGCCACTATTAATGCTCAACTGGGAGAAATTCTTGCTACATCCAACAACATCATAAAGTTCCTCAATTCTAAAAATAGATATTAGTTGGATGATCTAGGAGTGGATGACAGAACAAAAACCATCCTGGAGGTCAAGAAAGTTCTGACAAAGAAGAATTTAGTTGTACAACTGACAGAGAAGTGTCACACTCTAGAGGTAGCAATCAATAATTTTTTCACAAGGATTGATGCATTGAACCAAAAAGGTCTACCTTCACTGTTTGTAATAAATGATAAATTAATGACCAGAGAAGACTACATGAAGAATCTTCAGGGCATTGCTAGGGATACAGCTAAGTCATCCAATATCAAAGGTTCTATGACAGGCATAGCGTTTTATGAAGCCATGAATAACATAAGTTTTATTCAACATGAGATAAAACATATTTTCATAGTTAATCTCACTTTTTCTTGGTATACCGAGGTAGATGAAATCTACTGCAAGGTAACCAAGATAGCTGTTCCAGATGAAGAAAGGTGGGAAAATTTGTGTGAATTTCAGGATTAAAGGACACATCAGCATCACTAGCGCAGCACCCGAATAGTGGCCACTTAGCAACTTCTCTCCTTCATAATAGGGCCAGATGTTTACATTCATTCATTTTGATTGAATTACTTCTGTTTCAACGAGTTCTAAGTAATAATAGAATGTTGTGTCACTCATGAATTTATTGTAATTTTTTTGTAATTTTTTTTAAATACTTCATTTTTTCGAAGTATTCAGGGTTGAACCCTTGAACCAGTTATCACAAAGATTTGTACTAAGCTGGAGAATTTTTGAAATAAAAAAAGGATTCTGGATTTGCCTCATATGCTCTGTCCCTCAGTGAGTTGTTTTCATCTTAGTTTTTCATTATGTCTTCTTCATACAATTAATTCTTTTACAGTCATCCGATTTAAACTTTAGTTGAATAATAATTTCATTTTGAATCCACTGTGAAGTTTTAATTTAAATAAGAGATTAATTTATAGAACTATCTATTATTGTAAATTCTCGTTTGAACTTAAATTGCACTAGATTTTTGTAATAATTTAATTATATTCCATTGATCAAGGAAATATGTTTTCTTGATTTCTTCTTATAAATGATTAAACAGTCACTTTGAATATTAAATCAGTTCTATCTCTACACATTCTTCTTATCCATCCACCTAAAATCAAAATAACCTTGTGCATGTAAAAACAACCTTTTATTTTATTAAGAATCTTTCTAAGTTTAAAGCACTTGTTTTTAAACGGTTCACTGGTCATCCAAATCATTAAAATCAACAAAACATTATAGATGCTTTGGCATAAATAATTGACCTTAGGTTATCTCAAAGGACAACATCAGATTGGTGCCATTGCCAGGGAGCGAAGAATTGAAAGCTAAATTTTCCCTAGGGCAACAATTCTCCCTTTCCTTTAAGGTGAATAAAGGATAAGGATATAGCTCAAAATCATTCACCCAGTGATTCCACTGGTCAAAGTTGGCTCCTTTTAAGCACACTAGATCACATTCTGCTTCTGAGATTTTTATACCTCTACTAAACCCATAAAGACTTATTAGGGGAGCCTCTTCAAGGAGAAGATGTAGAACACCTTATTCTTCTTCAAATTTACACCCCGAGGACATCTCATATGTAGATCCTTTTTCAGCTATACTGTCCCATCCTGATTGGACTGAACTACTTCCTAGGGTTTCTGAACTCCATTCTAGAGGAGTAGATCTTCAATCAACATCTTTAATATAGTCACTTGAGTCATATCAAGTCCCAACCATTCCTATCAAATCACCTTCATTCGAGGAAAAATTGGGTTTACATTTACCTGTATTCAAGCCTCAAGATTTTATTGCTCGAACTCCTTACTCTATTTCATCAACATCTACTAATCTTGAAGAGACATTTTATGTCTATTCAAATCCTTTGTTTGATAATAAGGAAGGCTTTCCACCAGGAGTTCAGAATTTGGTTATTAAAACTCCTTTGAGATCCTAAAAAAGGCCTCCTCCCTCTCCTCCACATACTAATATGCCTATAGATTCATCTTCATCTCCTAAATATTCATCTTCATCATCCACTAAGTCAACCCATACTCCTACTGTAATGTCTTTTTGAACCATTGTGCAAGCAAGGTATGATGCTCTACTTCTCCCTGTAAACTTTGGAAATTTTCCTGATGGTTATCTAAAACCTCTTCCTAGATTTAATGGAGAAACATGACCCTCAGCAGAAGATCATGTATCAACCCTCTTATATTTTGCTGACAATATGAACATAGAAGAGGAAATTTTTTATATGAGATTATTTGTACAATCTCTAGAAGGAAATGTTAGGATCTGGTTTAGGAAACTTAGAGCTGACTCTATCAGAACATGGAATGAACTCATAACCATATTTAAAAACCAATTGGGGGTAAAGAAAGATCCTATTTACTTTCTCACTGAATTTGAAGAATTGAAGAGAAACCCCATGAACCAGTTGCTGATTTCATTAAAATATCTAACAAACTCTATCATAAAATGCCTATTGATTGCAAACCGCTAGTAGCAGTTGCAAAGGTCAGATTTTCAAAATAATTTGATGATGACGTTGTAGTCATGTTAAGGAAAAGGGTTTCTAATACATTAGAAAACATGCAGACAAATGCTATAGAGGTAGAATCCAATAGGTCAGCTTCTCGTAAGCTTAAAGTTAAAGTAGAAAAAAGAAAGGAAACTAAAAGTTAAGATTGATGATTCATCCTCTTCCAAATCTAAAATTGAAGATAAGAAAATTGATGAAATTACATATTTACTCAAAAACCTTTCTAATAGGATTTATAAAATTGAAGCACACCCTAGATTTATTCAACAAACTGTTGTCAGAGCTCAAGCTCAAACTCAATTTTTAAGAACTCCCCAAATGCAGATTCTTGAGAGACTGAGTTCTGATCGAAACATTCAACCACCTTTGTTGATTGATGATCAACAACCACAAGATACATGCCCTTTAATCACTTAAGACATCAATAATATTGGTTCCTCATCAGTACAAATGGAAATAGTTCCTTCACCTCAGTATTTTGAACAAGAACCGGGAGATGCTCAACTTTCAAAATATATAGCGTTCTCTGAATTTCTGATTACAGAATTGAATAAAAGGTATGATCTAAGGCCTAGATCAGGTCCTAGTAGACCTCCAAAATCTACCACCATAATTGAACCTACAATGGAAATCATTCAAACACAAGCTCCAACACCTCAAACTACAAAGTCATCCACTAAAACCTCTTCACCTGACAAGGCTATTTTGACAACTTTTAATATTGAAAAGGAATTGGAAAGAGTCAAGATTCCTATACCTTTAGCTGAACTTTCCAAAAATCATTGTTACAAAAATCAAGTGTCTAAATGGATACATTCCTCTAGTGTAGATGCTGAGGGAGATGTTATTAGTTTGCAAGATGTAAATCCCTCAGTTGTATCTAGCCCTAGTTCTGATATGATCGATGAAATTTTTCCACCATTTTATTTAACTTTAAAGGATCATGACTTTCTTTTGTATAACTGCATGCTGGATTCTTGAACTTCTCATAACCTTATGCTAAAGGTAATTATGGATCAGCTTAAGTTACAAGTCACCCGTTCTTATCATGACCTTTACACCTTTGATTCAAAGAAAGTACCATGCTTAGGATTGATCAAAGGCCTAGTTGCGACCTTTTCTAAAATACCTGTCAAGAGTATAGTTTTAGACATAGTTGTCACTGATATTCCTGCATAGTTTGGCATGCTTCTATCTAGGTTGTGTTGTGCTAAAATTGGAGGATCACTTCAAATGGACATGTCTTTTTCTACTATTCCAATCTACGGAGGTGAACATTTAAGGTTTTATAGGCAAGTCAGATTCCTTCCTACTGCTTGTAGGTCTGATCAAGTAAAAAACCACCCTATCTATGTAGTAGATCAAGATTTTTGTTGCTTTCAGTTATCTTCAAAAAATGCATTAAACACTCAACTTGCCAATGAGAATATAGTTTCCAAACCTAAAGTTGTAGAATCAGATATATGGAAACTTTATTTTGATGGCTCTTGCTCAAAGGAACAAGCAGGAGCAGTAATTGTTTTAATCTCACCAAATAAAGAAAACATAACTCAGTCATGTAAACTTGAATTTGAGGTCACCAATAATGTGGCTGAGTATGAGGCTTTTCTTCTTGGTCTTGAGCTAGCTAGGAGTTTAAAAGTTCATAAATTGAGTGTCTTTTATGATTTAGAGCTTATTGTGAACCAAGTTACAAAATTTTTCCAAATGAAACACCTAAGGCTCAGGTCCTATAGAAATGAATCATATGACACAATTGAAAATTTCTTTCAAGATTTAACATAACTGTTATTCCCAGAGATGAAAATATGCATGCTAACTCACTAGTTGTATCAATAAGCTCTTTCAAAATCCCTCAACCAGTATTGTTAGAATACCAAATTCAAGTCAAGTATAGACCATCAATTCCTGATAACGTTAAACACTAGCAGATTTTTGAAGATGATGAACAATTAAAATCTTTTCTTCAAGTAATTGATGAATTCTTAAATATGAAAATTGAAGGAGATCAAAATGATATTCAAGAATTAAATCAACAAAATCCAGAAACTTCATTCAGTCCTAAAATTCTTGATCATGATATCATCCAATTATCTAATAATTTTATTCCTAAAGGATTGGTTCCATTGGAAAAACTATTTGATAATAATGATGTCTCTAAAATTCCCTTGTTTAACCCACCTGAAGAAGAAATCGAAGAATGCAATATTGGGACTTTGGATGATGTAAGAAATATTAAATTGTCATCAACCTTACCTTCGGATGTATTAAACAAATACTTGAATCTTCTTAAAAACTATAAACATGTTTTTTCTTGATCTTATAATGAGTTAAAAGCTTATGATACATGTTTTATTGAGCATAAGATTCCTTTGAAACCAGAAGAAAAACCATTTTAGAAAAAACTAATAAGAATAAATCCCATACTACTTGAAACCATTGAGAAAGAACTTAAAAAGCTGCTTGATGCTCATATCATTGTGCCTGTAAAGTATTCTAATTGGGTAGCCAACCTAGTTCTTATCAGAAATAAAAATGGTGAGATTAGGCTATGTGCAGACTTCCGAAATCTGAACAAATCATACTTAAAATATAACTATCCATTGGCCAAAATGGATCATCTACTTCAGAAAGTTTCAGGTGAAAACATGATTTCTATGCTAGATAGACTTTTTGGTTACAACCAGATCATGGTAAGTCAAGATGACCAAGACAAAATTGCTTTCACCACACCTTGGGGTACATTTATGTATGCCAAAATGTCACTTGGGTTAACTAATGCTGGAGCCACTTTCCAGAGATCCATGGATCTAGCATTTGTAGCTAAAACATCTGAGTTTACTATCATTTATTTAGATGATTTAACCTTTTTCTCCGATTCTGATGAAAATCATCTAAAACACTTGAGCAAGGTTTTTGACAGGTGCAGGAAATTTGGCATATCCATCAATATGAAGAAATCCTTATTTGTTGTAAAGGAGGGGAAATTACTAGGGCATATAATCTCCAAGGAGGGAGTTATAATTTTCCCAAAGAGAGTTTCAGCTATTCAAACCCTATCTCTACCAAGGAATAAGAAAGAGATACAACCTTCCTTGGAAAGTTCAATTTTCTCAGAAGGTTTATCCAAAATTATGTTGAGATAGTTAAAGATATAATCGATATGTTGAAGAAAAACAATGAAGTGAAATGGACAGTTCCTGCTAGATATCTTTAAAATAAAAAAGGCTATATCTGAGGCCCCTATATTAGCTAGCCTTGATTATTCTTCACCTTTTAGCATATTTTCTTTTGCATCCGATACAACCTTAGCTGATGTACTTTTACAGAAGAACACAAATGGTGATGACCAACCTATAACCTTCTTTTCCAAAGTTATGAGGGATGTTGAACTTAGGTATGATATTATTGAAAAATAAGCTTATGCCTTAATTCAAGCCCTCAAAGCCTTTACAACCTATGTCTTGTATTCACACATTATGGCTAATGTCCCTAACCATGCTGTTAAAATTTTTTGACCTAGCTTAATACTGATGGAAGAAGAGGGAGGTGGATTGATAAGATCTTTGAATTTGACCTTGAAATTAAAACCACAAAGCTAGTAAAAGGCCAAGGCCTAGCCAAATTGTTAGCTGAATCCAACTGCAAAGTATAGGGCATAAATATGGTTTCTAAAATGCCATCAGGGGAGAATCCATAAGAACCTTCCTTAACATTAGGGTAGAATCCACAAGAACCTCCTCCTCTTAGAGAAGGGAAGAATCCACAAGAACCTCTTTCTTTAGATCAAGCCATTCTTGTTCACATAGAATAGAAATATCTAATATCTAATTGGTACTCTGATATTATGTAGTTTCTTAGGGATTTTCAATGTCCAGTTGATCCTAACTTGAAGCTGTGCAAAGCCTTGAAGATTACAACAGTAAAATATTGCATTATCATGCTAATCTACACTAGAAAGACCCTCTTAATACCCTTCTTCTTTGCTTAACTAAAAATGAAACAGAGGGAATTATAGATCAGTTCCATGTAGGGTTTTGTGGTGGACACTATGCCTGGAGAGCAACAGCCTACAAAATTTTAAAAGTCAGTTTATATTGGCCCACACTTTCCAAAGAAGTTGGAGCAAGAGTAAGAAGTTGCAAACCATGCCAACTATTTGCAGGAAAACAGAAATTGTCAGCACTTCCTTTGGACCCAGTATCTGTCCAAGCTCCTTTTTTGCAATGGAGATTGGACTTTATAGGGGAAATTCATCCACATTCAAGCAATCAACACAGATGGATTTTAACTGCTACAGACTATTTTACCAAGTGGGTAGAAGCCATACCTATTAAAAATACAACTCATACTGTTTTAATTAAATTTCTTGAAGAAAACATCCTATCAAGATTTAGATGTCCTCAAAAAATTGTTACAAATAATGCAAAAATTTTTAGTAGTGTTAAAATGATTGAGTTTTGTCAAAAGTATTCAATCCTTTTACACCATTTTACACCATAGTATCCACAGGGTAATGACCTAGCAATGTACTCCAAAAAGAGCTTAGTTAAGGTCATTAAGAATACTCTTGAAGAGAATAAAAAGAGTTGTGACAACCATCTAATCCATGCAAATTGGACAAACAGAGTTACTCCTAAGAGATCAACAGGCAAGTCTCCTTTCTAGTTATTTTATCGCAAGGAAGCAATTTTACCTACTAATTTAACTTTACGTGTCATGAGATTCCTTTAAGAATCCTATGAAGAAAAATATGATTTCTCGAGAAGGATTAATAAAATTATTGAGTTGAATGAAGACAGGTGTGAAATTCAGTACAAGCTAAGGAAATACCAAAACAATATGAAAGATCTATTTGACAGAAAGGATAGAGAAAGAAACTTCAAGAAAGGTGACCTAGTGCTTAGATCGGATACAAGGAGAGAAGGTAAAGGCAAGCATGAAAAATTTTACAAACTTTGGTTTGGTCCATTCAGCATTACAGAAATCAAAGGGAAAAATACAGTCATCCTACATAATCTAGAATGAGAGTATTCCTCATTACCAGTCAATGAAAGATACTTGAAACATTACATTCAGTATTGATTTTCCATTCATTCATCATCTGTAAATATCCGGAGGGTTTATTTTATTTTTGAAAAAAATTGCAAGTGAGTATCTATTTCAAGAAAGGCTCCATAACCCGATTAGAAGGAACTTGGATCTGCTTTTTCTTTGAATCCCATAGGGGGAAGCAGTCCCCAGCTAGAGCCGATGTTGTAACATTATTTGGTTTTGATAAGTTAGTATTTTAGTGAAAATATTTTTAAAATTTTAAGTTAGGATATGGATGAAAAAGAAAGAAAAGTTAAAATGTTAGGCCAATTTAATGTTTTATAGGAATCCATATCTATTGACTAGTTGGGGCCTGACCCAAGTTTTAGAAGTGTTTTAGCCGAACAAATCCCGCACTACCGACCCTTTCGGTAACAATCCGAGGAGCGCGGATTGAAGTCTCACCCGAGGTAGTATGGGAGGGTGTGGGAACCAGGTTTCCACACCCTTGGGATCTGTTGATGTGGTCTAGAGGGGTTACAAACCGTTCTGCAGCCTTGCACCACTCTACGCAGTTACTTATCTCCTGCGTAGATCTGCACAGATGCGCTTGCCAATTAATGAATTTATTACAGATCTGATCTTCTTTGTATAGTCTTTAAGCAACCATTTAATAATAAAACCCAGTGCGTGCAATAATAATTCTTAAAACAATCATAAATTTCTAAAGATGATATGTAAACCAGAATACAAACAGATCCACAATGTTTGAGAGTCAACACAGTAACTCATAACCAACTTGTATTTATTAATATTCTTGATTCAGTACAATTCACTTCCTGCCCTGTGCACATAGCTGCAGGGGTCCGCGCACACAACTGTGGACTCTACGAGGCCTCTGTGCACACAGCTGCAGAGCCTCTATCTATCTACCAACACCCTTGACTCAGACTTATAGACGCTAAGAGATTTCTTTCTTCATAAACCCATTACATTCAAGATCAAAATTAAACACTAAAAACTGACTTCTAACCATAGAGCCTTGCTCTATTTATACATCTCCATGGTCCGCGGACCATGGGCAGACCGACTCACTTTCTAATTTCCTACATTATTTTTGGGTGGACAACCCTTTGACTTGACTTATTACAATTCATGCTCCGCATACCTCACAGAGCCTTTTCCATACTTTTACCAAAATTGCAGGCTTTGAGCCCCAAAACCGTTACATGGGGCCTCCGCTACCCAACAGGCCCCCAACACAATCATCATGACTCATCTCGAATCACTCGGTTGGTGCGGTAATCTTCGCGTGGAGGTTGTGCAACAACTTGTACACTTCACTTACACTTGCAAAAAACTCGTTCGCCATCTGCTATACCTATTCTAAGCAAGCCCCCGATGCATCAATATCTGTTTCAGTTGCTTCTTCGACTGCATATGCTGCCTGCATGTGTGCCACCTTTCGCTCGATGGTGGTGGAAACCACGAATGCCTCATCAAGCCAAGGATGGAGACATTCTTTAATCACTGCTTCCTTCTATCGAGGAGCGTCAAATTGTATCTTCAGAGCCTGGGCCTCCCTCATCTTGGCCAAGCACTATGTAATAGCAATCGTCTGCACGGTCCCTCTAACAGTATCATAGGCTTTTTGTAGCTCCCTTGCCTCTGTTTCTAATCGTTGTAAGGTGGGATATTCTTGTAGTGAAGTGAGCAGAATAAGTGACTGATCTAACAAGTGGGCACACTCCTTCATGGCACGTGTTATTGTTTCCCACCCGGATTGAATGATGCCTCTGTGCTGCTTGGTGACCTCCAGTGGTGTAGAAGGTTGTGCTTGCAGTTTTAGTTCTACAATCTGTAAGTTGAGGGCCAACTGGACCCTCGCGGCTTCTTCCTTTCCTTCACGGAACCCACTAGCCAACTTGTGGATTCGTATGCTGACAAGTAACTCGGTCGCAATCTCCAGCTTAGGGGCACCAACACATGCTTCCCCTACAACTTGTTCCAATTGTCAATTTTTTGCTACCACTTTGTCCCGTTGGAGGCTCAATTGTTCTATATTAATTCGCTACTCACTGAGTACCTGTACCACATGTCCTTCCCTAGCATGGAGCTCCATCATTGCGCTATCCTGAACCTGGTACAAGCTTTCGCGAGGGTGGGCAGCCAAATTTAATCCAAGCCCCACAAGCCGGCCCACCATAGCTCTGTCTGCTGCATTTTATGTTGTCACTGCTCTTGCTGGGAGTGTGATAGTATTAGCCATTTTGGCCTGTAGCAACTGCTCAGTGGCTGATAGACCTGGAGCTCCAAGGGCAGCGATGGTTCTTGGTTGCGAGGCCCGTACCCCAAGTTCCTGCAGCTGTGCACGGAGCACCTCCAACATAGTCTTTTGCTCCAACATGGCCTCGTCGATCGCCTCCCGGGTGACTTCACAAACTATATCCCCTATGTCACCGAGGTCACCCTCGGTCAATGTGATAAGTTCCCCTTCCCATTTAGATGCCTTGGCCTTCTTTTGCGGCTTCGTCCGTTCTGTCAGCCGTGGTCGTTTTAAGGGCGACCCCGTGGTGGTTGGTGTCGTTCCTTTCGTTCCTATATCTATGGCCGGCTCTGTGGTCACCTTTAGACTGCTTTCATCCTTTGTCATCGCAGGCCCTCCTGCTGTCGCCTTACCTGTAGAATTCTACGCTACCTTTTGGGCCACCCATACTTCCACGACATGTTGTTCATTCTGCTTTTGTTGTGCTACATGCTTAGCTTCAGCCTTCTGTTTTTGGATAGCGGTCTCATCACGCCCCACTGCATCTAGTTCGCGCCACTCTGGTGGCCAAGTATCCAATACCGCATAGATAGCTTCGTCAATGGCAATGAAGGGAAGTGTGGTCCACATCTGTTCGGGGTCCTTGTGCGCCCGGATGTAGACATAGTGCATATTGGCCTTAAACTCAGCTACGTTCTTCACACTGTCATATACCTCGGTGGACAAATGGGGTTGATAGTTGATCCATTATCAGATGTTTGCTTCCATTAGTATCCAGAAAATCTTGATGTCCTAGATTCTGGAAGTGTCCTTTGTCGTCCAGAGTGACGCATATTTGGCGGCTTCTAGCCAATCCTGGTCCAAGGAGGGAAACTAACTATCTTCGGGTAATTCACTTGTAACCAGCATGATGGACAACAACAACCACGCATAGTGGAAGGTCTTACCCTCCTCTTGGACCTCCCTACAGTTGGTCAGGAATTCGTCACAGAGGAACTACACACAATTGAACTGTTCGCCTGCTGCGCATTGCTCAGCTAGCGCAACGACTATTGCTGGGACCTCATTGTCGCGGCATTTCCGCATGACTTTCCCTACCAGCAACTGGGTAGAAACGTGGACCACTTTGTTTGGAATACTGTCAATAGCATACCCTCACTACCCTTTCTCTAGCTTGTATTTCTTTTTTAGGGTTTCATTCATCGTCACATCGCCACTCTTATCAACAATTTCCATGGGGTCTCTTCCTTCACAGGGAAGCCGTGAGATCCTATGAATGAGTTCTGCCATGATGGGGACGGGTTTGTCTATTGATAAGTATCCATTGTGTACTAGATAGATGTTACAGGGAAAATTGTCTACTCAGAACTGCTTATCCCACTAAGGTGTGATAGCTACCTTAGAAACAAACAAAGTAAAGCTACTTTCATTTTTCCTTTATAAAGTATAGATAGAGAGGAACAAAGAAGACCAACCTTTGTCTTGCACAAATCTCCTGGTTTAATTCCTCTCTTCCTTGATAGTCTTTCGCTACTTGTTCCCTTGCACCCCCAGCTTTACAGAGTACCTATAAGATCACAGTAGCATAGAACTATACAAGGACATGGATCTATAATCATAAACAATCTAGGATCAGATGTAAATTGACCATACAAATGTAGCAAACATAAATGACACAAGAGTATGGAGGAAAACTTGAATAGCTTTTATTGTTAAACAAGAAAAAGCCAAGAGGAGTTACAACCAGTTGTTCTGACCCAGCATCAACCTCTCAGCAAGGAAGCCCCTCTTCACCTCATACAAAGCTTAGATCACCCAATAATCTGATGTTTGTCTCAAGAAACCAACAGCAATTCCTTACAATATGCAAAATTCCAGCCTCTGGATCTCTGGGATGAGGGATCCATATATAGATATCTGTAAGGGAGATGAGTCAGCTTATGATTTGATTAGTGTCTTCCCTCTGATATTTCTTGCTCCCACTTGGAGATTGATGATCTCTTACTCATCCTTGGTCGAATTCAGAGAGGCAAGTGTCACAGGAGAAGTTTTTGGAAGCTTCCATTGCCTCTCAACCTCGCGGAATGACACTGCCATTTGTCATTTCTCGCCCATCGCACCCCATAGAAGGGATTTTTGAAATGCAACGCACCCACACAGTGTACTTAGCTGAGATGCAACGCACTTGGCCTGTGTAGTAGCTGAAATGATCCTGTTTTGACCAATTTTGAGCAGTTTTTCATGGAGAACTTCTGGGAGAAGCTGTAATTAGTTGACCTTGTTCCTTTAGGGGTTAGAACAACACTTTTAGGGACTTAGGAGCCCTTGGTTTATGGACATTTCATGCTTGGGGTTGTAGTGCCCAAAAATGTCTATAACAGTTGCCCCCTAAAGCATGAGGTCGTTAATCTTTTGATGTCGGGTGAAATGCTTTATTGTGAGGATCCGAAGTTCTTTCA
Source organism: Pinus tabuliformis (assembly GCA_031772625.1). NCBI lineage: Eukaryota > Viridiplantae > Streptophyta > Pinopsida > Pinales > Pinaceae > Pinus > Pinus tabuliformis. Next base: position 59,926,948 of record CM062813.1, on the reverse strand, counting down.
AGCTGGGAGGAGACCTATAATAAGATACAATACAATACATAATCTTCATAATATTTTCATGATCTAGCTAAGGCGGGCATTCCCATGCTCAGCTTTATAAATTCATTTTCATGTACATAGGACAAACAATCGTCTGAGTGTAGACTGATGATTCTGATAGAGCCATCATCCCTTTGATTGGATGATTATTTGTGCAGCAATGATGTACATTTGATGTCTTTATTTCCCTGAATATATATCGCAGCCCAGATGGATGAAACTAGATCCGGGGTCTTCAATCTCGTTCGATCTTCACTCGAGTACAAGTCTATCCATGTGAGAGATGTTCTGGAGTCGAACATGGAAAGACATCGCTTGATTACCAGCCAATGATATAAGCTGTTAACAAGCGTGAGAGGAATCACCAATAATGATAATGACCCTCAAGGTACTGCAGTACAAATCACATGGTGTGAATAAAGGACTTGGCGTTGAACACCACGCAAAATCTTTTGGTCGAAGGTCATTGATGTAAACCTGTCGTCGGAAGTGAGAAACTTTCCATTGAGGCATGCAAGCTTCAAAGTACTGAATGGGGTGTTCCTAGATCAACTTCTTGGATAATGAGCTGATGTCGACAAGAAGTGATCCGTCACAAGAGGGCCTTAATGAATCCCACATCAATGACATGGAACGGAGCAAATGATTTTAATGGAGGTGAAAACGATCTGGTGATATAAGGTTCAGGGTGGCGGTCATGAAAGAATGGAGTATAAATGTATTGTAGTGGGTGAGACACAGGTGAATTCTCTGAATGACTTCTCTTGAACATATCGGCGACACTGACGTGATGGATTGGTAGCATTAACCCCGAATGTGGATGGTATGATGGGACCATGGTGATGTGACCGGTGAATGAAACAACCCAACCCGACTTGGATGCGGAGTGAAAGTATCATGTTCAAGAGCGACTTGCTACCAACAAAGTTTCTTCAAGTTTTCTTCCCAAATTTTCCCCAGTCATTGCTGACCAGTACCTCTTTATTTTTATCAAGCATGAGGAGGATAACATATTCTTGTTCTATAATTTTCCCTTCGGGCAAACCCATCGCTATGTTTTAACGAGCCTAGCGATAGTGAAACTCGTTCTCGTCTATAGACAAGTTTGTCGCTATTAAAATTTTAACGAGTTTAATGACAAAGATAACTCGGTCCTTTTCAATTTTAGAGAGTCTAAAAAGGAACGTAAAGGAAAATCCAAAATTCCTTTTTTGTCATCTAATCCCTTAAGTCCGAAAAAGTATAAAACAATACAGAAGGGATGAATTTTCGATACTTTTAACGAGCCGAACAAAACAAGCGCTCGATCTTTCTGTGTAATAATCCCTCAAGTCCAAAAAGATTAAATTTAGAGGAGGGATAGCACTTCCGGTCCCTTTAACGAGCTGGAGAGGCCAATGGCTCGGCAATATTTTCATATTTTCGAGTCAATTGAAAAGAGCTTAAAGGAGACTCATCTTTTGAGGAACGAGTGATAAAATGGGTAGTAACTGATTCCAGGTAAGGTTTGGAATTTTCCAATCACTACAGTGTTACAAGGATGGCTAACATGATCACTCTTCGCAGCTTTTCCTCAAAATGGGTAAACAATCAAATGGAGGTGAATGATCGGCCAATGCAAAAGTGGAGGTGACAGTGCAAAACACGACCAAGGCTTTAAAGGCTGAAGTATTACATTCACGATGGTTATTTACCGGAAATTGGTTCATTTTTTAATGAGCTTAAACTCTAGAGGAACATGTGCTCATTGTTTATGTTTATTTTTTAACGAGCATGAAGTCCGCGCTAAAACTGCTCGATTAATCCAGTCGTGTGATAAGAATGTCTCATATATAAAAACAACAACTTTTAGAGTTTTTCCCCACATCCTTTCTTTATGCAAGTTAGGAAACGACCAATCCTACAGGTTTAAAGGGTTAGAGGACCTACAAATTTAAAAAATAAATAGTCACTCTTCGCTTGCATGCCAAAAGGCTTGCATGCCCCCAGGTATAAAACAGAGTTTCAAGGTTACCCCTTCTTCCTTCCGTTAAAACATTTGTTTTACCGAGAGAGGTCTACCTCTTACAGGTTACCAAACATTGTTCTATTTACGGTGTAAACAAAACATTTCTTTGGCGATGTTTATCGAAATAAACAAAGGTGAGTGGCGATGCTTGCCAACCCACATAACTTTGACAAGAGAATCTTATTCCAGAATAACCCCCTCTTCCAATCACGGACGGGAGTACAAACTAGTCATATTTTCTTGCGGAAACCTACCCTATACCCGAAGTTTTCCTGCTGAAGCAGGCCAGGGTGCATGCCCCGTGGGTTTCATTCATGTCCCCTGAATCACTCGCGCTCATCAGGCGGACGGACTGGAGGGTGAGACATTTCTTGCATGAAAAGACCATTCAGGGATGGTATATGACTATTTTCTCTGTGTGATCCGGGAAATGAAAGCTGGTCTATGAGCTTGACCACTCTTCCTTCATGCGGAAAACACATTACTCTAAAGAGTGAGGAGACAATCGCTCCCATGCAATAAATATAGTCTCGTCCAAGGAGTATATTATAATCCAGGGATCCTTGAACAACCGTTACGTTCATTTGAATGATTTTTCCTCTCAATGTTATGGGTACATTGGGAAGGATCCCTAACGGTCGACTGGTTCCTTTATCAAAGCCTGTCAGATTTCTCATCTTAGGAAAAAGCGATGGCGAACCAAGCGCTTTCCAAGCAGTCGAGGAAAGGATACTCATAGAAACCCCTTCATCTATGATGGTACCAGCCATAACCATTCTATATTTTTGAAAAATGATTCAGAATGGTATACTAGCTGGTAAACGGGGTCTACCTTGTTGATTCCAATCAATGGAGACAACTAGGTTGCTTGGTGGTGGGACCGAATAGATGGCCGGGTATGAATCTGACGAACTTCCTTCCTACGGTAAAGGAACGGGTAAATTGCCCCCATGTTCATTGGAGTCTGTGCTTACGAAAAGAATTTGGACGGTGTCATCCTTGTTCTCTTCGGTGACTGTATCATCTGAAGATGGAACCTTTGAAGGCAAGACCGGGTCAACTACCGCCTCGACCTTTTGACTTTCGTCTGGTATGGGTTTAGATGGTTTGTCTTCAATGATAGATGCTTCAGCCGACCACCTGAGCGGGCTAGCCAATTTTCAACTAGTGACGGACTCGGCAAGAGTTTTTTATATCCAGGAGGAAGTTGTAACGGTGAAACCGGATGATCGTCCAAAACTCTTTTAGCCTCGTCTAAGAAGGGACAACGGTGGATGGCATGATCGCCTTCGCACAGTTTACAAGGAAATCTATATTTTCCTTTTTGTCCTGGGGCTTCACTTTCACTAGTTGACGGTGTGTTTTCAACATGATCATCAGAGGTTGACAACACAGGGTTGTGCAAACGAGGAGACCAGTCCCTTAAGATCTGAGGGATGCAAGGACAATCTCTATGATAGTGGTCTCCTTTGTAAATGACACATGGCGATTTAGGCCTGGTTGGTGCAGTGTGTGTATTTTCGCTAGACGACGCTCGTTTGCCCCCATTCGTTTTTGGCTCCTTCTTCTTCTTCTTCTCTTTCTTCTTTTTTTCCTTCTTCTTCTCAGGTACTTGAATTTTGGCTTTACCAGCCCCATCAAGCGAAGAGGAAGGAGGAGAGGAAGAATTGGAGGAAGTAGAAGGTTGGTGGGTAACTCTGGAATCGTCTAGTTGTTGACTTGATTGTTCAGGAATTGCGGTGTTCTGAATGACAGAGGTTGAGAAGAGCCATACAGGCAAGCCGATTGTCAGTCCTGGAAGTGACAATGTGGCCATATGGGGTGCACCAACATATCCCCAAGAGGAGAAGGGACTAGGATTTCCTCCAAGGGGAATTCCTTGGTTGGTGGATTCCATTTTCTCAACCCAAGATCAACGTAGGAAAGGGTAATGAATATTCCGTTTAAAATAAATTTTAGACGCTTTGACACAACTTGTTTTTTCAATTTTTAAGAGTCGAGAAAAAACAAAAGATGACTCTAGTCGCCTTCGATTTTTAATGAGCCTGAAGTGACAAGTGCTCAGATGGATCTTTTCTGTTAAAGAGTCTGAAAAGGAACGAAAGGGACTGCTCTGGAAATCTAGTTAGAGGGATTACCAAACCAATGGCAAAACTGCAGAATACTTTTTACGGTACGGCAGTCAATCTTGCCAAATGCTGTGTTCAGTGCATTGCGATCGATAGGGTGGTAGACACGGCTTCCTATGGATAAAGGATTAAGCCTATTGTGGTCTCCCAAAATATACTCGACGGTACGTGGGAGCACAAGTCTGTACTGGCACTTATCGTCTCAAATTGGAGGAATCACCTAACCATCAGTGAGAACAACAGTTACCAGGCTTTACGACGCCGGAATATGTCTCTAGCCTAGACTTCTAAATGTTGTGCGTTAGGTTCCAAAGCGTTGTTAGATTCATTGAATTTATTTTATAGTTGATCTTGTTTATGAAGTTTGCCTTTCAGGTTCACCACGAGATGTAGATGTAATTCCTAAAATGCAATCTAAGATGATAAACAATCTTTTTATCTTCTTTGTGCAATGAAAATCCTAGCTACCAAGGAAAGAAAGACAAAATTCTTTCACAAAGAGGATAGAGCACACTCTAAATGCACTTTCCTAAATCAAACCAATCAGACTATCTAAATGCAAATGCACATGCATGTATTTGTTTTCTACTTTCTTAGTATATGAATGATAAGAAGAAAGTTGATGCACAAATCTGAATTTCTTTTCAAGCAACAAATATCAGCAAGTTTCTTTTCGAAATAAAAATTGGAGACGATCACAACACCTTATGATTTTGAAATGAATACTTGTTTTTGACACTAGAAAAATTACAAATTCAGACCAAAAGCAATAGTAACAGGATAATCGACTATCAACAGCAATCAAACTCTTTCCTATGATTGAAATCGACACTTGCAACACTTTCAAATCAAAGGATGACAGTACGATTACGCTACTTTTGCAAAGGAGAAATGAAAATGACTTGACAAACACACAAAAAGATTTACAGTTCTTTTGTACAAAGGAGGCAGAATAACAGCAAGGAAAAGGGGTTTCAAACAGAGATATACTAATCACAGGCAGCAAAATTCATGAATAGAACTGGAAAGAATGAATCACAGAAACCAAAATTGCACAAAGCCTAGCCTGATCAGCACACATGTAACACAGGGAATTTGAAATGCAGCGCACCTTCTACACTCGGGAAGTGCGCTGAATTTCAGATTCTTAGAACGGTACCTACGTTGGGCCATAAACGAGACTTTGCTTGGGTTCCGGGTCACAGTTTGCAGTTCAGTTCATGGGTTTTGGCCGAGCAGAAGGTAATCAGTAATTCAACAATCAGGGTTAGATCTGAGGAGGATCTAAGAGCTATCACAAGGGCAATCAGAGAGTTTGTGAATCAGTTGTTTAAATCATAAACAGATCCCGCAGATGGACTGAAGTGGCATTTATCTACTTTTCATTTGCTATGGAAAATGCAGTTCGAATGCTACCTGGCATGAATTCAGACTCTGTCTGTAAGTTTATGAAATAGACAACAAGGAAGATAAACAAACAAACTAATTCGTCCCCAGCGGAGTCGCCATTTTGTTACAGGGAAAAGTGTCTACTCAGAACTGCTTATCCCACTAAGGTGTGATAGCTACCTTAGAAACAAACAAAGTAAAGCTACTTCCGTTTTTCCTTTATAAAGTATAGATAGAGAGGAACAAAGAAGACCAACCTCTGTCTTGCGCTAATCTCCTGGTTTGATTCCTCTCTTCCTTGATAGTCTTTCGCTACTTGTTCCCTTGCGCGCCCAGCTTCACAGAGTACCTGTAAGATCACAGTAGCATAGCACTATACAAGGAAATGGATCTATAATCATAAACTATCTAGGATCATATGTAAATTGACCATACAAATGCAGCAAACATAAATGACACAAGAGTATGGAGGAAAACTTGAATAGATTTTATTGATAAACAAGAAAAAGCCAAGAGGAGTTACAACTAGTTGTTCTGACCCAGCATCAACCACTCAGCAAGGAAGCCCCTCTTCACCTCATACAAATCTTAGATCACCCAAGAATCTGATGTTTGTCTCAAGAAACCAACAGAAATTCCTTACAATATGCAAAATTCCAGCCTCTGGATCTCTGGGATGAGGGATCCATATATAGATATCTGTAAGGGAGATGAGTCAGCTTATGATTTGATTAGTGTCTTCCCTCTGATAGTTCTTGCTTCCACTTGGAGATTGATGATCTCTTACTCATCCTTGGTCGAATTCAGAGAGGCAAGTGTCACAGGAGAAGTTTCTGGAAGCTCGCATTGCCTCTCCACCTTGCGGAATGACACTGCCATTTGTCATTTCTCACCCATCGCACCACATAGAAGGGATTTTTGAAATGCAATGCACCCACACAGTGTACTTAGGTGAGATGCAATGCACTTGGCCTGTGGAGCAGTTGAAATGATCATGTTTTGACCTATTCTGAGAATTTTTTCATGGAGAACTTCTGGGAGAAGCTGTAATCAGTTGACCTTGTTCCTTTAGGGGTTAGAACAACACTTTTAGGGACTTAGGAGCCCTTGGTTTATGGACATTTCATGCTTGGGGTTGCAGTGCCCAAAAATGTCTATAACAACAGAGTAGCTGTTTGATGACCAATATTGTAATGGGGGGCCGGAGAAAGTGGGGAATGGACAGGAGATAGAGTAACCCAGCTTCCTCCACCTTTCGTAGCCATTCCTTCAGCTAAAGTGTTGTAAACACTTTGCTCCATCAGTTCGCTAGTTGCCAAATGGGGAAACTTCTATGTATTTGCAAGGTCCTAGTCTTCAAATTTCATCATTGAGATGCGGCCAGTCACCATGCCTTCAAGCGGAACCCCTTTTGGGAGAGATGGGGTGATGAGTATGTTTTCAATGGCATCTAGATTGTTAGGTACCTTGGCCTTCCCTTTCCTAGGAGGCACATACTTAGGGCTTCTTACTTGTCAGAGGTGTTCTTCCCTATCTTCGCCTGGTTCTATTTCTTCGATATAGGTCGAAGGATCCTCAACCACTTCATCACTCTCAATTGTAATGGTTTTTCCTTTTTCCTCCATCGACAATTTACCGAATCACGGATTTTGCAGAGACGTCCAGACCGGTCTTGCTACCTGGGGGTTCTTCTTAGTCCATGGCATCCTGGGGGATTTAGGGATTTCAACGGTATCATCCGTAGGTGTAGATAGCGACTTAAGTACAGAATCTTGTATTACCTTCGGCAGGTCTTTAAACCATGAACTGCCTCTCAAGGCTGCTTCATCCATCCTGTGCCGCTCTTTTTGAACCCTGACCAATTTACTATGCAAGGGGCCAAATGGTGTGGGGTAATCAACCACTGGTGATTTATATACCCTTTTGACTTCAAATTCGGTCGTTCCCCTTGTACGTGGCTTATTAATGTGATTTTGGTGCAAATCAATTCAGTCTTGTGTCTTAATGGCCCGCCGCTCACTCCTCAGTGTCTTAAATGGGACATCTTGTCACGAACAATAGCTGCAACGGTCACCATGCCTGCTTCCCACGCAGGAGTGTAGTCTCTGGTAAGCAAAAGCAGTCTATGCTTCTTGTTGGCTGAACACGCCATGTCCGAATTGTGCAACCTTTGTGCAGACTGCTTTATAGCCCCGCGTCGTCTTCCAACTGCGTGGAGTGCTGAGACTAGGCCTCCTACAGATAGTCAAGTGATTGCACCCCTCGTGCGAGCCTTCCTCTTTCCTGCTAGCCCGAATTGCATGCACCCTTCGCGTACCATTGAGTTAGGTAGCGCATCGCAGGCTAGGTTCCCTTGTTCCATAGGGTGCAGTCACAACCATGATAGTAGGGTCATGGCTTGTTTTAATATCGTAGAAGGGCCAGCCAGGTCTGGTCTCCTCATTCGCGCATTCGTGCGACCCATTTTTGTGGCTCCTATTTTTATTCTGTCGATTTCTTCATCCAACCTCGCACTTTTCCTCACTAGCCTTGCCGCCACTTCCTCTAGTTCGCGATGTCCCAAGATGCCATGCTGAACAACTTCCTACAACTGCCAAATTCCTTCGTCCAAGTCTTCTCGTTCAGGGCGAACTGCTGGGGCAGTGGTTGGGCAAATTCTCCTAGTTTCAGCACGTTTATTCATGGGTAGAGTTCTCTGCGCACACCCTACAGTATTTATGGTCTTCCTGGCCCAGTGAACCCTTGATACATGCAAATCCTATTGGATCGATGGTTGCACAGCATATAGTCGTGTCTGCCATTGTAGGCGGGTGCCCAAACTGCTGTATCATTAAGGAAGCCCTCCAACCCGTACCCTCCACTGCCTTCTACCTTCACGCTTATTCCGACTCATCTTCCTATGTGCACACCATACTATTGCGCGCAATTCTTCTACTATTGTACCATGTCGCTTCGGCTTATTTATTGAATTTCCACTGAGCGTGACGAACTCGTCCTCATTCATTGTGTCATCGTCCGTTGGCCGTGGCCTTGCTTCACTGATCACACGTCGCAATGATTGAGTCATCATATTGCAGTTGAGGGTTGTGACTTCATGCAATCGGTTCTGCCATCATTCAACCTACTCATCTGAATCTGATGTGCAGGAACTATCACACTCCCATGAGAGTCTTCCTTCCACTAAGGGATTCAACCGATCCTGGTATTGTGTTGTTATCTGGTAGATGCAGTCTAGTTCATCGTCACTATCCTCATCATGCACCAGTTCAGTGTAGCGTGCTCCTTCAGCTGGGTCCAGTGGAACTATGACACAGAGTGACTTTTTCTCGGATGTCATTTTTTGTCTTTTTAAGTTGATGACCCCATTCATGTCCGTGGTCCAATCTATTCCTAGCAATGTAGGGTATGGATTACTTTCATAAACAATTTCTACTACCTCAAAGTTGGTCTGCATACTTACTCCTTCAGTGTCCACTATCACCCCTTGAATTCATCCCATCGGTAAGATCTTTTGCTGGTTGGCCATTCGTAGTTGAATAGGAGACCACTGTAGTGCAGGCCTACCCATGCATTCCCACATTTTCTTAGGCAACAGATTCGCGTCCAACCCTAAGTCCATAATGACCTGGTCCATCTCATACTCACCGATTTGCGCTGTCATTCCCATCTCCCGCCTGGTGCGCAGGGCATGTTTCCCAAGTTTTCAGACTATGCACAGCTCCCCTGATCCTACGCACCTAGTGATCAGCTCTTGCAGTCCTTTAACCACTATATTGTCACGTAGCAACTTCATACATGTATCTAAAGAGGTGGTAAGAATAGAGGGATCCATTCCCGACTCAATTGGATCCCTATTACCTGGAGTAGACTTTCGTGAAGCTCTTCTGGGCTTCTTTAGATGTCCCTTTCACCTATTCTATCTCCACGTCAAGTTCATTTGTAGGAGCATCACGACCCTTCCCATCTTCTCCAGGTTGTTTCCTCACATATCCTCCTATGGTTGCACCACTCCTCAGTACCATGTTTATGCTAGGGTCCTCTTCACGCGGTTCTGACATCATCATTTGGACATTCTGAGTTGGGGTGGGCTACAATACCCCCTTTTCGCACGTCTAGGAATTTAGCATCGGATAGTCTATCATTTCATGGTCAAACTATTCACAGTATGAACACAATATTCTCATCGGGTTAGTACAGTCATGAGCATAGTGCCCCGGCCCTCTGTAGTTATAACAAATTAGCTGTCCATGCCCTTGCCTAGGCCCCATTCCTCTTCCTCGTCCGCATCCTTGGAATCCCCCACACGGCCCTGTGGCTGGGTCGAAACCCCTCACCTCAGTCTACATTCGATAGGCTGGGGTCCTCTCCATTGTTAGGTCATAGCTTTGACACGTTCACTCGTCATGACCCATCGATCAACAAAAGTTACAATACAGCTACTACAGAGTTCGGGTATACTTCTACAATAGGTGGCAGTTGTCTGTTGCGTGATTTCCTCCTACTTGACAAATCGCGCACCAGAGTGCAAGCGCCGTACTTGGTCTACTTGTACCTCCAACCTTAATGGCATCGGCCCCCCTCCTGCCAGATAGTTCTTGAAGACAGGGCAGTGGTCCTTGTTGTGACCTTGACTTTTGCATTTGATGCACCCTACTTCTATATGCACCTCCGGCCGAGGCGCCCTTTCTTGCTTCAGACTTTGCATTTCTAAGCACATGTTTTGTAATTGCGTGTGGATTTACTGAACTCCCAACCCCGAACCCTGTATTGGAGTTTCGTGCAACCTCATTGTTGTTTCCAACACTTCAGCTTGGGTTGAGATGTTTTTCTCTGACAGTGCCATCCTCAGATGTGGTGTCAAAAACGCCATAAACCACGCGCAGTGTTGTGCATCCATCAACGTCATGTTAGCCTCGCGGATTGTACTTTTCAATATTTGATATAGATCCCACAGGGTTTCACCAGGCATCATCACGATCTCCTTAAACCCGATGATCGACTACGTTTCCGATTTTGGTCGGCTAAATTATTTGTTCAATGCGTCCTAAATCACCGATATTCCCGCATTCGGGTGATTTCTAGAGTACTTTATATACCACGTCAACGCGCGGTCCTGTAGCACGCTAACCAAAGTATCCTTTTTGATGTTATCATTCGTTATCCCTTGGGATTTCCATACAGCCTTTACCACGAACCAGAACTGATCTAGTTCCTCATTTCCTACGCCTCTAAATACCGGAAACTTGACCGCACTCGCCATCCCAACCTTGGGTGGTGGCAAAGGTGGGGTAGGTGAAGATGGGTTTGATGCAGGCGAAGTAGGTGATGGCGTGGATGGTGGTGGTATCAATGGAATGCACTACTTTATCAATCGGACTGCGCTTCTTGGAGACAACCCTATGAGCTCCTCCTCGCTTTCTCGCGATAGTGAAATCAGAGGACTATTTTCTAATCCTTCTGTCCCTCTGTAGCCTCTTCCATTCCTTGTTACCCCAGACATCAATGGATGCGCATAACTCATTTTTCACATAACAACATTTTAATCCAAGTATTCAATGATTTGATGTACTTACCCTATGGTCCTTGGAGAAAGCGCCTTTCTCCCTCACTGTAACTCACAATTGTGTCTATCACAAACTTGGTTATAAACCCTCCTATTATCTGATCCAACCAGTGATCTACAGCCCGTGCAATTTTATCTTCAGATGCTTCCTGCCTACAGACCAACTTTGGAGTCCACACGATGGGCTGATCCAGTCTGCACCTTCCTTGACTATCAGCTAGCTTTGCGATCCACTCGTATAGTTTTGTCGAGAAAGACACGAAGAAGATCTCATGGATCTCTGTGTATATGTAGCGATCCAACCACCTTTCCTCAGATATCCGTGGATTTCTATTTTCCTGTACCACGAATTCGTGAAGCTTCTGATCCAACCAATCTTCAAGTTCTTTCTTCATAGGGTTCCAACATCCCAATATCAGACATCCCTCAGGCAGATTCTGGTCCTGGCAACGAAACCATTTGTTGGTTGGTTGGGGCGTGACCCAGGTTTTAGAAGTGTTTTAGCCAAACAAATCTTGCACTACCGGCCCTTTCGGCAAAAATCTGCAGAGTGCGGACTGAAGTCTCACCCAAGGTAGTATAGGAGGGTATTGGAACTAGGTTTCCGCACCCTTGGGATGTCTTGATGTGGTTTGGAGGGGTCGCGAACCATTATGTGGCCTTACACCACTCTACGCAGTTACTTATCTCCCACGTAGATCCGCACAGATGCGCTTTCTAATTAATGAATTTATTAAAGATCTGATCTTATTTGTATAGTCTTTAAGCAACCATTTAATAATAAAACCCAGTGTGCGCAATCATAATTCTTAAAACAGTCATAAATTTCTAAAGCCAATATGTAAACCAGAATACAAACATATCCACAATGTTTCAAAGTCAACACAGTAATTTAGAACCAGCTTATCTTTATTAATATTCTTGATTCAGTACAATTCACTTCTTGCCCTGTGCACACAGCTGTAGGGGTCTGTGCACACAACTATGGACTCTACCAGGCCTCTATGCACACAGCTACAGAGACTCTATCTATCTACCAACACCCTTGACTTGAACTTACAGACACTCAGACATTTCTTTCTTCATAAACCCATTACATTCAAGATCAAAATTAAACACTAAAAACTGAATTCTAACCATAGAGCCTTGCTTTATTTATACATTTCCATGGTCCGCGGACCATGGGTAGGTCGACTCAATTTCTAATTTCCTACATTATTTTTGGGCAGACAACCCTTTGACTTGACTTATTACAGTTCGCGTTCCACACACATCACGGAGCCTTTTCCATACTTTTACCAAAATTGCGGGCTTTGAGCCCCAAAACCGTTACGTGGGGCCTCCGCTACCCAACAATATCAATAAAATGTTAGGTGTTAGCTGCCATAAATAAATAAGGAAAAAGGAAAATAAAATGTTTGGGAAGAAAAAAAAAAGGCTTCATTTCATGCTTTTATAAATGCACAGGCTGCTAGTCTAAATGTGCCACAAGTCAATTATCAAATATTGTTCTCATGTGCAGAAGAAAAATACAAAGGAGTAAAGGTTTACTCTAAGGTTTTATATATCAAGCAATTTTGGTATTAATCCTATCCCTAAGTTTAAAATCCCAAATCATTCCCCCTCCACTCATATTTCCCTCCACCCACTTATCCCAAAGTCGATATACCCCACATATATCGCATATATTCCCAACACATTACATTATTAATACCCGAGTTTGCCAAGAAAAGTCCCATCATGTAAAGATTAACTTCCTGCCACATCATGCTCCATCTCCACCCATCTTCCCACATCGTATGGCCCACATCATATTTTCCCCCCCCCTCACCATCTAAGCTTTAACATTGGGTCAGGGGAGGGGCTTGTCTGAAATCGGCAGTATACGAAACCGTGCCCTCCCTTATGTGTTAGCACCAGAGCATTTCAGATCCCCCTCGGGTCAAACCACTAACCACTCTTCCCCCTCCAAAAAAATGTTTCCCTTACCATTGATACCATTTTCCTATCCGTTGCGCTCCCGCCATTCACCTTCTGCCACCTCATCTGCTCGTTACTTCCACCAATCACCTCCGCTCCCTCCAGAATTAAGTTGTTAAGCATTCAATTGGCCTAGCCTTTAATCCAACGGAACCATGTTCCTTCAATAGAAAAATCAAATCTGTTATATAAACCTCCTTTCCATTTGTGAACATGTTACTCAATTCATACTGTCACTGATATTGATTTGTTACAGGTTGCTGGACTCAATCCCAACATTTTCAATCACCAACAACACTCTCTGCTTGATTGTCTCCAGCCTATTACTTTTGTTCTTGTCTTCAAAACCTGATTCCTCTCTGAATATTCGAGCCTCCAATCCAATTTTTTCTCCTGTTCTTAGCCTTAGCCAAGATTCCTCTTGAAGACAAAGGACCAAGAGGAAATTTTCAATCCTATGATCTATCCTCTCATAGATCTTCATCACATTCCTATGGTTGATAGAGACTATAAAATACATGAGACACTCTGTGAACTTGACTTGTTCGAGATGTATTGCTAGCTTGAGGACAAATACATTGACAAGTCAGATGACATCCAGTTGTAGGAATCCAACTTACCTCATTACATTTTTCCTCGTACCCACATTACCCCATATTTTGTTAGAACATGTCATGAATCATATATGCCAAGCCAAAGGGCCATCGTTATCCCTACTGGACAAATTCTATTTACCATTACTCCTCAAGCCATAGACCAGATGATGCAGGCCTCCATAGTAGAGAATGCTACCCCATTTTCCTATGAAGCACTGATTTAACTGTTATCACTCATAATTTTCTCTAGAAGTTATCAAAAGAAAGAAAATAACCGAGGTGACCACAAACCAACTTTTAAGCATAGGCTCTAGCCAAGCTATGGCTCAGAGAGGGATCTCTCTATATGTTTTAGCTTTGTTTGCTGGGATTTCAGGCTAGTTTTGAATGTTCAGGGGGTTTTTGATTTGTATTGAAGATTGGATGGTGGAATCATTAAAAGAGATGGATAGAATGATGTCTTTAGAGCATTGGGATATGGAGTCAATAGAAGGGCAGCAGAACTGGAATTAACTCACTAAAGGGAATGCTCAAAGGGAAAGATATCAGAGTATAGTACAAGTCTTTAGGCCAGAGGGGAGAAATGGTTTGAATCAGGGTGAGAGAGCAATCAAGAATTCTCAGACGGGGATTTAAACGAGGAAGAGAGAGTAATCGGAAACAAAGGGCACTTAAGAATCCTTTGCTATAGATTATAAAGAGACAACCTAAACTAAGGAGCAACTTAGAATTCATTAACTTAGATATTAGTAGAAAACATTCAAATGCATAACCGTTAAAACAGAGTGCAATTAAGAAAATTCTGAGATATCATTCCATGTTATAGAATTAAGATTCAGATATACATTGTGGAAAAACTTTTAAGGAAGAAAACATCAACATGAGAAAATACTTGTCTGCACTTCGCTTTACACATGAATCCTGTGAAATATCTTGTCTTTATTCATTAATCCAGCTTGCTGGTCCAGCTAATGATATAATAACTTTGCAGTCTTTTGATCAAGAAGTCTATAGAAATGTTTAAGAATCCACCCTACATAATTCGATTTTTGAAGTATTTATACAAAAATTTATTACAAAATATCTCAAACTAACTTGAGATTTAATCTAGGAAATACAAATATCTTCTTGCAAGAAGATGGAGACAACTATTGAACTGCTTTCATACTGTCCCTTTTATTGTGGTGTTGCTAGCCTTTACAGTTTGGTTTGTAGCCCTTCTTGCTCTTTGTTGTTCGAACTTTCATGGTGGAGGCTTTAGTTACTTTTTGATTTTATCTAATACGCTTTAGCACTGATACTCTTTAGCCATGTTGACCTGTCTTTACCTTTTACTTTGCTAATTGTACATTAAACTTTTTACGACATTTTACTATAGTAAATCAGTCAGTTTTTCCCATAATTCTAAATCTGACAACTTGATTTTTAACATCCTTCTATATATCTCATCTACCTCGATGTACTTAGCAAAATTAGGCCTAGTGATGAATATGTGTTTCACCTCATTCTGGAGGGAAAATAGGTTTTCAAATGTCTGGTAAATAACTTTACCTATTGGCAATGCCTTTATCGATGATGTACTAGCATGTTCTTTAGCTAGCTCTCTGATTTTGTTGTCATAATCTTGTTGTGTCATGAGCTTGTCATTTGTGACCAAGGGACTGGGTAACCCTTTCTCTCTCAAAATTGTAACTTGGTCATAAATATATCAACTGCTACCTGCATATTTTGACACTTGTCCTACAAGTTTAACATTAAGTTTCTCTTGGAAAGGACCTTTCTTACCTCCAAAATTGTTTATGTCCTATCCTCTATATCCAATTCCTGAAGTTAATATTTGTTTTTACTATTGAGGAAGTGGATAATTATGGTTTCATCTTCAGGCATGTCTCCTAGTTCTTCCTTGAATTTTTGCATAGCTTCTATAGCTATCTTTATCAGGTCTATCTATTCAAAAATCACTTGAATGGATGGCCAACTATCATTGACAGAGTCAATGATATTGGCCCATAATAGTTCATTGGCTTGCCCAAGGGGTTCCTTTAGTGTCAGATCTTTCTCCATGGCCTTTAATCTTTCATTCATTCTAGCAGCTTTCTGCACTTCTTCCTTATGCATGATCTTGGAAAGCTTGCAATCTGTTTCTAAGCTTGCCACTTTTTCTTTCAGTTTGTTCATTTCTATAGCTTGAATAGACATTTCCTCCATGGCTCTAACCAATTCTGCTGCTTTTTCTCCTGATGCACCTGCTGCTGATGTAGACTTTGTTGACACTGGTTCTGCTATAGCCAAGGGAGCTATGGAAGCCAATGAGGCTTCCATCATTGAAGGGACTGCTGTTGAGACCGTTGGAATGACATTTGTAGATGTAGTGGAAATATCACTTTTCTTCAATTGAATTAAAGTGTCTATTTCTTTCTCCTTCTCCTTTAAATTATCATTAATTTTTAGGACCAAGTCCATCAACTCTTCATGTATGGTTTGTCTTTCTAAGACCTCCTATGTTTGGGGATGTTGTATCTGAGGTATCTTCTATTGTTTTTTAGTGCAACAATGTCATCATTTTTTCTCTTAATCAACTGTTCAGTGGCTTTGATATCTTTGGGATCATGTCCCAATTCAATCACTAAGTCTTCCAAAGACTTGATTCTAGTATCCTTGGCCTATGAGGAGGCATTCTCTAATTGATATTGATCTAAGATATTTCTCAATGAATTTTGTAACTAATGAGCAGCTATGGCTTTACCTGTGAGGGTGGAGTTTATCATCTCTCCAGCCTGTTTATGCGATTCAATTTGGTCTATGGGATGCATATCCCTTGCCATCACTTCAAAATCAATTCTCTTGTAATCTGTCGACGTCCTTGGCTGTTGTGCAGTTGGTTTTATGAAGGACATTTGTAGTTTTCCCTCTTTGATGTCGAAAGTAGACATCAACTTGGTTTGATTAGTAGGTGTGAGTTTGAGATACTGAGCATAATTTTGAGCCTTTAGATTCTCATTTATCATCTTGATTTCTTTATATCTATATTTTATATCCTTATCCTTATCAGCAGGGCTACTAAATGAGGATACTTCTACACTTAACTATCTTTCTAAAATCTGGGTCTGTGATGTAGATGGATCCTATATTTCCTCAGATAGAGCTGTGCCTTTACTTCTGTCCGGCTCAGTATCTGTTATTTCTACTGAGCCTTCTGTGTCTTCCTTCTCTAAAACAAGATTTAGCCTAGGTATTTTTCTCTGACTGGTCCCATATTGTATATTTGATGTGCTCATTCCTGAACTTGAGGTTTCCTCCCTAGTGATTTTGGGGTTCTTTTCCTCATTCTGAAGAGTTTGCATGATAGGAAGGGTGCTCATGGTTGGCTCTTGCTATTCAGGTACCTACAGAAACGAGCTCTCATCAAATTTTCTTTCTAAGTCACGTAAGGCATTCTCTACATATACGTTTGTACTGTCTCTGTCTAAAAGAGTGTTTTCCACCCACTCATATTCATTTGCATATCTTTCTATCTCTGGTATGGGGTGGTGAATATAAGGTCCCAACTTGGCCTTCTTTCTCAATCTGGTCATAAATTCTTGAGGGTCATACCTCCACATGAAACTCTTTTGGAACTTCATTTGCTGCAAAATTTGGTATGCCTCCTTCCACGCCTCTCTAGAATTACAGATGAAGGTGCCTAACTAGCTTTTTACTTTGAATTCTGATATTTTCTTGGCCGAGACAAAATTTATCTCATCAAAGTTCATTATTTGTCTATAGTACTCTAGAGAAAATAACCTCATGGGGAGGTATTTGGGTAGTTTATATGGTGAAAGCTAGCAAACATAAATTCTTATCTCCATGTGGTTTTGGTAAAGGTACCAATCTACCACTTTTCTTTGTTTAGACAACTAAAGGACCCTTTTGATCTTTGGACTTATCTTGGGTGGAGGGCTTCCTTTCAGCATAGTCATGACTAGATGAACAAAATAATCTATGAAATTTGAATAGGTATATGGTGACTCAAACTTATGGAATAGTGGGGTCGAAAAAATGACAGACCTGGGCTGGCCTTTGGTATCCAACTTCTAGAGGGGAAAAGGAAATATGTCTAGATGATAATATAGGAACATATGGTAGAGGACAGATGGGTATTTGAACACTCTTTAATTGTGCATCTTGGTGAGTTTTTCATGCATTCTCTCAGCTATGAAATCAACATAATTGTACAAAACAACAAGTGGCTGTCCTGGGGTATAGATTGACATGAAGGCCAACAAGCTCATCAACAAATTCATTAGCGGAGAAACCTAGGACACATGATATCATGGTGATGATTTGTTTGCCCCTTTAATAGAAAATTGCATAAAGATATTGGGGGGGGGGGATTTTAGGAATGTGCTGCTCTTCAACAATGAAATCTTGGAACAATTGGGCCAGTCTAGAGGGACTTAACTTGGAATATTGGTCTAACAAATATCCAATTGAGAGTGGAGTAAGGTTTGGTCCTAATTGGAGTTGCAAAATTTCATTTATGGAATCATCTATAATGGTGAATAGAATATTTTGGTCAGGGGACATAATAGCTCTTAGGCTGGGAATGTAATAGGCAGGGCAGTGGTGGCCAATTTCAAGGAAAACATGTACATGTGGGAACTCGTATTTGGGAAAATTTGACTCCTAAAGGCCAATATCATCAGTATGGTTGAGGTATCTGTCCCTACTTAAACAATGGATTTTAAGCAGGAGGTCTTGGGTAGATGTATCCTTAATTTGGAAATCCCTGTCAGCCAAGGGAAGGTGGTTGAGGTCCAAATGGGTATTTTTGACAGGTCTAATGTCCAAGGGAATAGGGGAAGCCATAATTTAGTTCTTGTGGATTTAAATTTGGCTTTACAGGTTTATTTAGAAGTTTCTCATGGGAACTGGGATTTTTCATAGGGTTTGGCCGTGGGTTTTTAAATTTAAAGTAATTATTCAATTAATTTTACTTAATTGAAACACTGTACAAGGCTAAGCATTTCCGAATTTGAAAGGGAAAGTGGTAATTTGTGGTGAAATACCTGGAATTGGGTGAAAAGCATGCAAATTTTGGAGTTCAAAGCAACTGCAGAGGTCAGAATTGATTTGGTATGGACTGGGAGGTCGACTGGGGTTTCTACAACTTTCTTCAGGGGTGAATTTAGAGTTCAAACGGTGATTTCAGCGTTTGTAGGAATCATACTTGTTCATAGAGAAAATGAGTGAAAAAGGGTGAAAAAGGGCTTCTCAGCCTTTTTATGGAGCAACAGTTATTTTTTAGTGGGTGATTTCGAATGAACGATAGGTTGTTTAGTGGGCTGAGCAGGGAGGTGGTTTCCCAGGCCATTGCACTGCTTATGGAGGCTGGGCGGTATTTTGGAGGGGTCACCCGATCTAGTCTAGATATTGACACGTAACCTTTGGGGTGTCGGGGAAAACCACTTTATCGAGTGGGTAACGTTCATCCATTGGGCGCAGTTGATATGGTTGTGGATCGTTGCATGAGCAGGAAGTTGATATAATGGTAGTCAGGTGGAAAAATTGCACGGGGGAAATGGACAGGAGTTTAGAGGGGGACGAAGGGCCTTAATCACAGTGGTTTGTGATTAACGTGGGGTTAATCACGAGGTTAGGGGATCAGGTGGAACTTAATGACAGAATTAACTTAAGTTTACTGAGATTTGGTAAATTAAGTGGCTTTTGTCAGGATATGGGGTAAATGTATTAGTTTCTATTAAAACTAAGGATTGGGGGTATTTACATAGGGATTTAGTTAATATACGGCAAAAGGGTTTCATCGGGGAGTTATATAATAAAGTTAAAAATTAATATGCAAAGTGATGAGTGGAGTGACTATATCCTTTGCATAACTTAAAATATGCGCATTTTATTTCATACATTTGGCACTTAGGATAAAGTACCTTTTGTGGGTTTTTGAAATGAAAAGGGTTTTAACATGGAATTATTTTTACTTTTCGTAGGAAAAAGAGTTTTAACGTTAGGAAAAGGGGTTTTATTAGGTAAATGAGGGGGGGGGATGGATTTTATGAAGGGGATTCTATCACTTGTGTCCATGAGTCATTAAGCCGAGGGTCTAGTCCCACCAAAGTTCAGAGAAATGCTCTGAGCCTCTTTGACTTGTAGGATTCAAAGTACTAGAACATAATTGTGGATAGGAAATTAGTAAGTAAAGGGGAAATATGAATGAGGGGGAGTTAATCACGTGAGCTTGTAAACCTTTAATTTTGCCTTCGTAATTGATCATACGTGTTGAAATATGTATCCAAGCATGATGCATGTATTTCGATCCAATTAACTTTGTAGTTCAACAACCTTTTTTCTACTTACCCATCTCTTATTCTAACATTTTTTCTTCATTTATTTGGGTGCATTTAGACTAGCAAACCCTTATTATATATTTTCTTTAATAAAACAAACTATCTATTTCTAACCTTATATCATCCAAGGGCTCAGATTAAAATCATGAGCTCCTTTTATTTTCTCTACCTCTCTAATGATCTGCCAAGATTAAACTTTTTGGTCAAATTTTATTCTCTATATATAAATATAAAATTCAAAGCATGATATAATCAAGATTAAAGAGTTTGATTACCATCGATTGTGGCAAGAATAACAAGCCGCACACAATCATTATTATGCATAAAAGTAAATAGTAGTGGCATTTAGACTTGCTCACTTTCATGGTCTCTTTTTGTTTTTTGGGGTTCATATATTTTCATTTTTTGACCTTTTTTCATTCTTTTTGTCCTTTGATTATTCTTTTAGGACATACCCTCTTTACATTTTTTAATTTTTTAATATGGAAAACATTTGCAGAAAGAAAAGGTATGTACAATATTACAAGGCTTATCCTTAGTCATTCAAAATTATGACTCCTATTGGTATAGGAACCTAACAGTGGCTCCACTTGGGGATGGCATTTTCTAGCGAAATGTCAAGAAATTTAAAGATTAGTGGCCTTTGAATTGTTTTTGATATTACCTCGCAAAGTGTTCTTCTATGCATTTGCGGCATTGATACTTATGACAATAGATATTTAAAGCTTAGGGCCTTCTCTTCAGGCTTCAACTTCAAAGATCACTATCCAATCCAAACTAGACTTTTTAAATGAAGTATGTACATTATGGGAAATGAGAATTAGTAACTTGGTTCAAAGTAATGTTTTAGCATTCGACCATTCATTGGCCCACCTTCTGCATCTGTACCATCAATTTCTCTAAAAAAGAAAACATTATTTCCTCTGTAAGCATAAATGACATAGGGACCTTTCCATAGGAAATCAAATTTCCCATGTTTACCTTTGTCTTCCCTCCTTGAATCCCACTTGAGCACCTTGTCACCCAGGTAGAAATCTTCAGCCTTGGTTCTCTTATCAAAAATCTTTTTAACCCTTTCCTGCACAACTTGAGACCTGATATAGACCTCTTCTCTAGTTTGTTGTAGATGAATAGTTTGGTTGATTCTTCTTTGGATACTATTTGGTTCAACCTGTAATTCTTGAAGTATCTTCATTACTGGTACTCCCAAAGAGGATGGAAAGACAACTTCCATCCCATAAACTAGTTGATAGGGAGAAGTACCAATTGATTTCTTAGTAGTCAATTTGTCTGCCCATAAGGCATTGAATAGCTTTTTATTCTAAGTTTTATGATTGTCCTCTAGTAAATTCTTGATGATGTTTACCAAGCTTTTGTTTGAGGATTCTACCAGTCCATTACTTTGAGGGTAATATGCTGTAGAATGGCCTAGGGTGATGTGATATTTATTACAGAAATCTATCATTCTTTTGGATTTGAAGGCTGTTGCATTATCAGTAATGAGCTTACTTGGACATCCAAATCTTGCTAGAATATTGTTTTCAAGGAAGGTTATGATCACAGTGTCTGTACCCTGCCTTGAAGGTATGACCTCTATCCATTTTGTGAAGTAGTTTGTGGCTGTGATGATCCATTTGTGCTGGGTAGATGAGGGTGGGTGAATTTCACCAATGAAGTCTAAACCCCATTGTTGAAAAGGTATTTCAGCAGAGGTTGGCTTGAGGGGTAAAGGTAAAAGCTTTTTCTTCCCCTCAAAATTTGACATTTGTGACAGGAGGTCGCATATTTTTTGACATCAGAAAACAAGGTAGGCTAGTAAAAACCATCTCTAAGGATTTTATCTACATCGGTCTTCCAATAAAGGTGTCCTCCATAGTCACCTGCATGAAACTCTTGCAAACATTTGTCAGATTCTTCTTTTAATAAGCAATTAAGAAGAATACCTTCATGATCTCTCTAAAATAGAGCATTGTCTAATATACAAAATTTCAAGGATTTCATCTTCAAAAACCTGCTTTTAGTCCTAGATAATTTAGGAGGAGCTTGTAATTTTAGTAAAACATAAATAATATCAGCATACCAAGGTGCTTCAATAAAGTCTTGGTTGATTAGTGGAGTCGCCATCTCCTCTTCATTATCTATTGTTGTAATAAAGTTGATATCCAAGGCCTGACAGTTCGATTCAACCATGAGCTTGGCTAAACCTTGTCCCTTGATTAACTTAATAGGTTTGATTTCTATATCATAATCTAAAATAGTAGCAATCCACTTTTCCCTCTTTCCATCAGGACCATCCTGAGTTAGGATGTCATTGACTACTAAATTTGGAACGCAGGCTACTATATGAGAATATAAGATTTATACTCTAAAGTCCTTAATGGCTTTGACTAAATCCAATTCTTGTTTTTCCATTATATTGTATTTCAAGGGGGCATCTCTCAGGGCTTTGCTAAAGAAGGCAATGGGTTGTTCATAGCCCTGGTCATTCTTCTGCAATAGAACTGCAGCAATTGTATGCTCAGAAGCAAAGGAAAACAAGATGAAATCTCTGTCAAATTTAGGACTGATTAACGTAGGTGTTTTAGTTAAGGCTAGTTTAATATCTTCAAAGGATTTTTTAGCCTCAATAGTCCATTTTACGGTGGAATATTTTGTGAACATGTTGTTTAGTGATCTAATGAACTTTGCTAGATTAGATATAAATATTCTAAGAAAATTAATTTTCCCTAAGAAATCTTGTAACTCACTAATGTTCCTAGGGTGTTGGATTTGCAAGATGGCTTCTATTCTCGCAAGGTCTATTCTTATACCATCTTTTGAAATTATGTGACCTAACAACTTTCCTTCTTCTAACCCAAACAAGGACTTTTTGGGGTTCAAGGAGATTCCAAATTTCCTGCTTTTAATAAGGAAATCATGAATTTCTTTTTCAAAGTCTATATCCATAGGCCTCTGGAAAGTGGCTCCTGCATTCATGAGCCCAAAAGGCATTTTCACATACATAAATGTGCCCCAAGGAGTAGTAAAAGCAGTTTTGAGTTGGTCATCAGGATGAACCAAGATTTGATTGTAACTAGAAAACCCATCCAACAATGAGATTCCGGTTGATCCAACTACTCTCTGTAAAATGTGGTCCATTTTGGGGAGAGGGTAATTGTTTTTCATTGACACTTTGGTGAGGTTCTCAAGATCCACACAGAGTCTGATCTCACCAGTTTTCTTTCTAGTTGGCACCAAGTTCGAGACCCAATCAGAAAATATGATTGGTGCAATTATTTTGTCATCATACATCCTTTGAATTTCTTTTTCAATCGCAGGTAATAAGACATGATTGATCCTTATAAGTTTTTTTTTGAAAGGCTTTTTATTTTCTTTAATAGGAATTGTGTGCTCGATGATGATGGTGTCATAGGATTTGAGGTCCTCATAACTCCAAGCAAAGACATCCTGAAATTGTTTCAACAACTCAATGTATTTCACTTTTTTAGTTGGAGGTAATGATTTTGAAAGTTTGATCAGTTTAGGATTTTCATTGGTGCCTATATTACATTCCTCTATATCATACCTTAATGGTTCCATTTTAGGTTTCCTAGGAACATCATTTGAATGAAATATATCTTCTAGAGGGGTTAATCCCTTTGGTAAGAAGTTATCCTTGAGATTAATTACTTCAGTTTCTTCACTGATTATCTCATCAATCTCAATTTGCTTTAGGTTATCGACATCTAATTTGGTAAATTTAGTTGGGTTGAGTCTATTCAGTTCCTCACCTTCTATCTCATTTATTTCTATCTCATCCTTAGTGTCAGGATCTATGGATGTGTTAGTATCTATATTGTTATTTACAAACTATTCTTTTGAAAGTAAAAATTTATTTATTTGTTTATCATCAGAAAATATTTGCCAATTCTTCAAATTATCTGGAATTGCAGGTTTGTGTCTAACTTTAGCAGTGTACTGATGATTAGATTGCAAGGGTAATTTGCAGGTGCTGGCAAACATTGCTAAACTATGGGCTTGCATATTGTGTTTTCTAGGAATTACTGCAAGCTTTGTTTCTAGGAAAGTATTAATTATTTCTACGATAGTTCCTCTACAACAACTTAATCTAGTGTCCTTTGTCATATATACAACATCAATATGTTTTATAATAAGTTTACAGTCTCCCATGACATAAACTCTTTCATCTCCTAGATTCCTAACTAACTTAAGACCTAAAATTAATGCTTCATACTCAGCCATATTATTGGTACATTTAAAATTCAATCTATATGCATGGCCTTCTGAGTGATTATTTTCCAAATTATATATCCACACTCCTGCTCCTACTCCTAACTTATTGACTGATCCATCAAATTCTAAATGCCATAATATCTCATGATCATAATTTTCACTATCTGGTGCAACAAACTTTTCATCATTTACAACAATTTGACCATCTTGTTCATTGAAAAGGTTTGTAGTTTGGTTAGTTTCATTTTGTGTATAAACTGCAATTTATTTTGGTTGTGCATTAGTACTGTCTAATTTCTTTTCTTGTGTTTGATCAGCATTATACAGGATTAAAGAATCGGTATCTTAGTGTATGGAGTAGATGGGAAAGTTTTGAGGCCAATTCTGGCTACTTACCATATATTTCATTAAGGTTTCTCGATATAGTTTCTTAGGTTGTCCAAAAATAGATATTGTTGCATATGACATATCTAGTTGTAAGGATCCTTGAAGTTTGGCTCCCCATGATTTGGATAACAACATGCCATACTTTGGTGGGATGTCAGCAACCACAATATCCATAAGGATGCTTTTGGAAGGATATTGGACTAAAGTGACACTCAATTCTTTAATCAATCCTAGACACTATACCTAACTAGAGTCAAATGAGAATAAGTCTTTGTAAGGCCTTGTAATGTCTAGGTTTAATTTCTCCATCATTGATTTGGGCATTAAGTTGTGAGAGGCCCCAGAATCCAACATTGCATAGTGAAGAATTTTGCCATGGATACTAAGGTTGATGTAAAAAGGTGGAACTCCTCCTTCTAATGGTTTGCCATTAACATCTGGACCAAATATGAGTTCTGGTTGGTCATCAAACAAGTTGATAGAATCCTCATTTTCAGCAATGTTTAAGGTCTGGTTTATCTATGATTTGTATGTTTCATTCTTGATTAGTTATGTTAAAGGAACTGAAATCTTTAGATTTTCTATCTCTGCTCGCAGATTGAATGGCAAAGAGACTTTTTCTATTTGAAGGTTTTGAATTTTTGCAACAGGGACTTGAACAGGTTTGTCTTCTTTTCCTTTATTGGGGATCTCCTTATGTGCATTTTCAGATCTGATGTTTTGAGCTTTGTACACTGGTTCCTTAGGTGGAATTGAAGTGGATGGCAGATCAACAGAAGGTTGATCAAAGGTTATATCTACAATTATGGGGATAGAAGAATCTTGGTTCTGCCTAGGGAGAATTTGGAGGATTTTTGAAATAGGGGCTTCTTTTATTTTCTTGGATTGACTTTGTACTGTTTTCTTGGTTTGGTCAGGGACATCAATTAGATTATATTGTTTATGTACTGTTATAGACATATTTGGGCACATCAACCCCAAAATTATATGTCGATAAAATAGGGCTCATCAACCCCTAAAAGAGTTGTTTCATACCCTAAAAGAACATAGTCATCTGATTACATCATTCCCCAAAAGTTTCATATGAGAAACCATCCAGAAATTGCCTAAACTGAACCATACTGACTGCTACACTAGCAAAGTGTGATGCATACTGAGTGGTACACTGCTAGGGTGTGATGCATACTATTTAGGCCTTCTATAGGGTGTGATGGGTGAGGATGTACAAATGTCCGAGACAGTTTGCTAGGTGGTTTCTCATGGAATTTTCTAGAAACTTCTCCTGTGCCACTTGCCTCTCTGAATTCGCCCAAGGATGAGTAAGAGATCTAAGAAATCTCCAAGTGGAACCAATTGTAACAAGTGGAATGAAACTATTCAAAACCCATGGATGACTCACACCCTTGCACACATCTATAAATGGATCCCTCATCTAAGAGATCTAGGGGTTTGAATATTGTGAATTGCAAGGAAGTGCCGATAGTTTTTGATTGAGGAAATAGTATTGTATTGTTGGTGTGATCTTGATATTTCATGAAGTGAAGAGGGATTGAAGCTGGGAGGATGATGCTGGATTAGACAACTGGGTTGTAATTTTCCCTTCTATTAATAAAGTTCTTCAAGTTTTCTTCCATATGATTGTGCAATTGTGAATGTTGTCATTTGTGAATGCTATCATTTGTTCATTATATATCTGATTCTGTAATGTTTATGTTGTAATAGATCATGATGCTTTGACGGTTATTTGTTGATGTACTTGTGCAGGTGCTCTCCAAGCGGGTTAAGTATGGGGAGGAGTTGCAAGCTTTATCAAAGGGGAGAGAGATCAAACAAGGGATTAAGCGGAAGTTCCAGGTTGGTTCCATTATCTTTCTCTTATTTGTTACACATAGAAGAAACCATTGAATTGCTTTAAACTGTTGTTTCTAGGGTAGCTGCCAAACCTACAGGGCTAGTCATTCGACAAGACACTAGTTTTCCCATAAACATGTACTTCAAAGATGGCAGAATCATATCCTTGTTTGTAATCAAATGATTCTCTAGACTGTATTTGTAATTGCTGCAGGATATGTAGTTCTTGCTCATCTTGGGTTAGAAAAACAATGTCCTCATCATTTATTCCCATTAGGTTAATTTTTGTATCTTGTTCTGGATCTTCTGGATGGGATGTATCTGCATAATTTTCTTGAAAAGGAGGCCTAATGTTTTGATCCGGTCCATTTTTCCCAATGTTTTGGTTTTGGTTTTTTCTAAAATTTGGGTTTCTAACTGTAGGTGATTGTTGGTTATTCCATTGGGGTTTCCTTTCTATGTTCTCTATTCTATCCATTAGTCTTTCCATACTTTTGGCTAAACTATCTATTTTAATGTCAGATGGTGAAGTTTCATCCTTAGCATTTCCTCTTTTTTCATTTTTGACTCTAGCCCTTTTAGCTAACAAATTAGCTTCAACACTAACAACCACACTTTGCATTTCTTCTAATGTTGGGGTGTTTCTTTCCGTAAGTGGGTATGCCATATCTATGTCAAAACCATCATGGGAATTTATTAATGCTAAGTCAGGTGGGGGTCTAAGATTAACTGGGATGGCATTATATATATTATTGAATCTAGTGCAGTAATCTTGAACAGTTTCATTAGTTCCTCTTCTAATATTCTCATAATCTAAAAGGATTTGTAGGGGATTATTTTTCTTTTCCCATCTGTTCAAAAATTGTTGATGAAATGCATCTAAACTATCAACACTATTAGCAGGAAATGCTCTAAACCATTTCCTAACATAACCAGCTAAAGTTTGGGAAAAGAGTCTCATTTGAACATTATCTGTGTCAATTTCATGCAACTCAAAGTAATTTGTTATCTTGTTCACATGTTGTTGTGCAGTGTAGTGTCCCTTGCCATCAAATTGAACAATTTTACTTTGATATTTTTTTGCATAGCACCTAGTTGGGCAGGTAAAACAAGAGGAGCATATCTATTTGCCATTGCTCTAAGTTGGGAAGGGCTAAGATGTGGGGTTGAGGTACTTGGAGATGATGTAGTAGTGGATGAAGAACCAAGACTAGTAGGTGATGAATGGGTAATGATAGGTTGGTGAGGGAGAGTAGGTATAAATGGTGGTGAAGAATGGACTTCAGAAGGTATTATTGATGAAGTTGAAGGGAACAATGGTGAACTCAAAGTAATGGACGATTGTTCAGAAAGCTCAGGGGTTGTGGCAGTATTAATGGATGATTGTGGAGATTTCAGAATGTATTCATCAATGGATTTGTTGGCTTGTTGAACTTCAAGGTCTGCAATAAAATCAGGATCTAGAATAGTTTCACTGAGTGCATTTTTGGATTTTGTTCTAAATAATGAAAGATCAAATGGCACATCAAAGGGAAGTTCTTCTAAAAATAACCACTCATCGGGACATGAATTAGATTTAACTAATGGTATCTGGCTAACTAAACTTTCTTCTTTTTTGGATTTTCTTGAAATTAGGTTGGGATTATCAACTACTGGGGCATGGTTTGGGTCTGGATTAGCCCTAGTAAAATGAGTCTTCTTGGAAGCCAGAATTTCAAATTTTTAATTGTTTTTGTGAGATTTTTCAAGATAACTTCTAACAAATGACTTTAAGAGGCTCAAAATGTAGATTTAGAATTTTATTAAAGCTTTATTAGGACTAAGGATTCGATGTCCCTAGTGGAGTCACCAGTATGTTATCACTCAGAATTTTCTCTAGAAGTTATCAGAAGAAAGAAAATGACTGAGGTAACCACAAACCAACTTTTAAGCATAGGCTCTAGCCAACCTATGGCTCAGAGAGGGCTCTCTCTATATGATTTAGCTTTGTTTGCTGGGATTTCAGGCTAGTTCTGAATGTTCAGGGGGTTTTTGATTTGTATTGAAGATTGGATGGTGGAATCCTTAAAACAGATGGATATAATGATGTCTTTAGACCATTGGGCTATGGAGTCAACAGA
Organism: Pinus tabuliformis; assembly: GCA_031772625.1. NCBI lineage: Eukaryota > Viridiplantae > Streptophyta > Pinopsida > Pinales > Pinaceae > Pinus > Pinus tabuliformis. Next base: position 59,898,309 of record CM062813.1, on the reverse strand, counting down.
AGGGTAGCAGAAATAAAATTAACTCACTAAAGGGAATGTTCAAAGGGCAAGATAGTAGAGTAGAGTACAAGTCTTTGGGCCAGAGGGGAGAAATGGTTTGAGTTAGGGTGAGAGAGCAATCAAGAATTATCAGACCAGGATTTAAATGAGGAATAGAGGGTAAACAGAAACAAAGGGCACTTAAGAATCCTTTGCTATAGATTATAAAGAGACAACCTAACATAAGGAGCAATTAAAAATTCCTTAACTTAGATATTAGTAGAAAACATTCAAATGCATAACACTTAAAACAAAGTGCAATTAAGAAAATTCTAAGATATCATTCCATGTTATAGCATTCAGATTCAGATATACATTGTGGAAAAACTTTTAAGGAAGAAAAAAACAACGTGAGAAAATACTCTTCTACACTTCGCTTTACACATGAATCCTGTGAAATATGTTGTCTTTATTCATCAATCCAGCTTGCTGGCCTAGTCAGTGATAAAATAGCTTTACAGTCTTTTGATCAAGAAGTCTATATAAATGTCTAAGAATCCACCCTACATACTTCGATTTTTGAAGTATTTATACAAAAAATTATTACAAAATATCTCAAACTAACTTGATATTTAATCTAGGAAATACAAATATCTTCTTGCAAGAAGATAGAGATAGCTATTGAACTGCTTTCATGCTATCCCTTTTATTGTGGTGCTGCTGGCCTTTACAGTTTGGTTTGTAGCCCTTTATGCTCTTTGTTGTTTGAACTTTCACGCTGGAGGCTTTAGTTACTTTTGGCTTTCATCTGATACTCTTTGGCATTGATACTCTTTAGCCATGCTGACTTGTCTTTACCTTTTACTCTGCTGACTGTACATTAACCTTTTTACTACATTTTACTATAGTAAATCAGTCAATTTTTCCCACAATTCTGCATCAAGTAACTTGATTTTTAACATCCTTCTATATATCTCATTTGCCTCAGTGTACTTAGCAAAAGTAGGCCTAGTGATGAATAGTTGTTTCACCTCATGCTGGAGGAAAAACATGTTTTCAAATGTCTGGTAAAGAAATTTAAATTTTGGTAATGCCTTTATCGATGATGTACTAGTCTGTTCTTTAGCTAGCTCTCTGATTTTGTTGTCATAATCCTGTTGTGTCATGTGTTTGTCATTTATGACCAAGGGACTAGGTAACCCTTTCTCTCTCAAAATTTTAAACTTGGTCATAAATCTATCAACTGCTACCTGCATATTTTGACACTTGTCCTCTAAGTTTAACATTAAGTTTCTCTTGGAAAGGACCTTTCTTAACTCCAAAATTGTTTCTATCCTATCCTCTATATCTGATTCCTGAATTTCATATTTGTTTTTACTATTGAGGAAGTGGATAAGTCTAGTTTCATCTTTAGGCATGTCTCCTAGTTCTTCCTTGACTTTTTGGATAGCTTTTGTAGCTATCTTTACCAGGTCTATCTATTCAAAAATCACTTGCATGGATGGCCAAATATCATTGACAGAGTCAATGATATTGGCCCATAATAGTTATTTGGCTTGCCCAAGGGGTTCCTTTAGTGTCAGATCTTTCTCCATGGCCTTTAATCTTTCATTCATTCTGGAAGCTTTCTACACTTCTTCCTTGTGCATGATCTTGGAAAGCTTGCAATCTGTTTCCAATCTTGTCACCTTTTCTTTCAGTTTGTTCATTTCTGTAGCCTGAATAGACATTTCCTCCATGGCTCTGACCAATTCTACTAATTTTTCTCCTGATGCACCTACTGCGGATGTAGACTCTGTTGACACTGGTTGTGATGTAGGCAAGGGAACTGTGGGAGCCAATGAGGCTACCAACGTTGAAGGGACTATTGTTGAGACCGTTGGGATGACATTTGTAGATGTAGTGGAAATATCACTTTGCTTCAATTGAATTAAAGTGTCTAGTTCTTTCTCTGTCTCCTTTAACTGATCATTAAGTTTTAGGACCAAGTCCATCAACTCTTCATGTCTGGTTTGGCTCTCTAAGACCTCCTGTGTTTGGGGATGTTGTATCTGAGGTATCTTCAATTGTTTTTCATTGCAACAATGTCATCATTTTTTCTCTTAATCAACTATTCATTGGATTTGATATCTTTGGGATCATGTCCTAATTCAATCACTAAGTCTTCCAAAGACTTGATTCTAGTATCCTTGGCCTGTGAGGAGGCATTCTATAATTGATATTGAGCTAAGATATTTCTCAATGAATTCTGTAACTAATGAGCAGCTATGGCTTTACCTTTGGGGGTGGAGTATATCATCTCTCCAGCCTGTTTGTGCGATTCAATTTGGTCTATGGGATGAATATCCCTTGCCATCACTTCAAAATCAATTCTCTTGTAATCTTCCGATGTCCTTGGATGTTGTGCAGTTGGTTTTATGAAGGACATTCGTAGTTTTCCCTCTTTGATGTCAAAAGTAGACATCAACTTGGTTTGATTAGTAGGTGTGAGTTTGAGATACTAAGCATAAGTTTGAGTCTTAAGTTTCTCATTTCTCATCTTGATTTCTTTATATCTATATTTTATATCTTTATCCTTATCAGTGAACCTACTAAATGAGGATACTTCTACACTTAGTTGTCTTTCCAATATCTGGGTCTATGATGTAGATGGCCCCTGTGTTTCCTTATATAGAGTTGTGCCTTTACTTATATCCAGGTCAGAATCAGTTATTTCTACTGAGCCTTCTGTGCCCTCCTGCTTTGAAACAGGATTTAGCCTAGGTATTTTGCTATGACTGGTCCCATACTGTATATTTGATGTGCCCATTCCTGAAATTGAGGGTTCCTCCGTGGTCCTTTTGGGGTTATTTTCCTCATTCTGAGGAGTCTGCATGATAGGAAGGGTGCTCATGGCTAGCTCTTGGTGTTCAGGTACCTACAAAAACGTTATCTCATCAAACTGGCTTTCTATGTAATGTAAGGAAAGAGTGTTTTCCACCCACTCAGATTGATTTGCATATCTTTCTATCTCTGGTATGGGGTGGTGAATATAAGGTCCCAACTTGGCCTTCTTTCTTAATCTAGTCATAAATTCTTGAGGGTCATACCTCCACATGAAACTCTTTTTGAACTTCATTTGCTGCAAAATTTGGTCTGCCTCCTTCCCTCCCTCTCTAGAATTGCAGATGAAGGGACCTAACTATTTTTTTAATTTGAATTGTGATCTTTTCTTGGTCGATACAAAATTTATTTCATCATATTTCATCATTTGTCTATAGTGCTCTAGAGAAAATAACCTCATGGGGAGGTATTTGGGTAGTTTATATGATGCAAGTTGGCAACCATAAATTCCTATCTCCGTGTGGTTTTGGTAAAGGTACCAATCTCCCACTTTGCTTTGTTTAGACAACTGAAGGACCCTTTTGATCTCTGGACTTATCCTGGGTGGAGGGTTTCCTTTCAACATAGTCATGACTGGATGAACAAAATAATCTATGAAATCTGAATAGGTATATGGTGACTCAAACTTATGGAATAGTGGGGTCCAAAAACTGACAGACCTGGGCTGGCCTTTGGTATCCAGCTTTTGGAGGGGAAAATGAAATCTGTCTGGCTGATAATATAGGAACATATGGTAGAGGATAGATAAGTATTTGAACACTCTTTCATTGTGCATCTTGGTGAAGTTTTCATGCATTCTCTCAGCTATGAACTCAACATAATTGTACAAAATAGCAGAAGGTTGTCCTGGGGTATAGATTGACATGAAGGCCAGGACAAGTTCTTCAACAAATTCATCAACGCAGTAGCCTAGGACACATGATATCATGGTGATGATTTGTTTGCCCCTTTCAGAGAAAATTGCATAACTATATGGTGGGGGGGGAGGGATTTTAGGAATGTGTTGCTCTTCAACAATGAAATCTTGGAACAATTGGGCCAATCTAGAGGGACTTAACTTGGAATATTGGTCTAACAAATCTCGAATTGAGAGTGGAGTCAGGTTTGGTCCCAGTTGGAGTTGCAGCATTTCATTTATGAAATCAGCTGTAATGGTGAATAGAATCTTTTGGTCAAGGGACATAATATGTCTCAGGCTAGGAATGTAATAGGCATGGCACTGGTGGAAAATTTCAGGGAAAAAATGTACCCATGGGAACTGGTATTTGGGAAAATTTGACTCCCAAAGGCAAATATCATCAGTATGCTTGAGGTATATATCCCTACTTAAACAAGGGGTTTTAAGTAGGAGGTCCTGGGTAGATGTATCCTTAATTTGGAAATCCCTGTCAGCCAAGGGCAGGTGGTTGAGGTCTAAATGGGGAGTTGTGATAGGTCTAACATCCCAGGCAACAGGGGCAGCCATAATTTAGTTGTTGTGGATTTAAATTTGGCTTTACAGGGTTATTCAGAATTTTCTCACAGGAACTGGGATCTTTCAGAGGGTTCGACCTTGGGTTTTTAAATTTAAAGTATTTATTCAATTAATTTTACTTAATTGAAACACTGTACAAGACTGAGCATTTCCGAATTTGAAAGGGAGAGTGGTAATTTGTGGTGAAATACCTGGAATTAGGTGAAAAATCTGCAAATTATGGAGTTCAAAGCAGCTGTAGAGGTTCAAATGAATCTGGTACAGAGAGAATGAGAAAACAAGGATGAAAAAGGACTTCTCGGCATTTTTATGGAGCAATGGTTATTTCGTGGCAGGTGATTTCAAATGAACAGTAAGTGGTTTGGTGGGTTGACTAGGGAGGTGGTTTCCCAGGCCATCACACCGCTTATGGAGGTTGGGCGGTATTTCGGAGGGGTCACCCGATCTAGTCTAGAGCTTGACACGTATCCTTCGGGGGTTCGGGGAAAACCACTTTATTGGGTGGGTAATTTTCATCCATCAGGCGTGGCTAATATGGCTGTGGACCATTGGATAAGCAAGAAGTTGACTAACGATAGTCAGGTGGAAAAAATGTGCAGTGGAAATGAACGGGAGTTTGGGGCGGGGGGGCAGGGGCCTTAATCACGGTGGTTTGTGATTAACGTGGGGTTAATCATGAGGTTAGGGGATCGGGTGGAACTTAATGATGGAATTAACTTAAGTTTACCGAGATTTGGTAAATTAAGTGGGTTTTGTCAGGATATGGGGTAAATGTATTAGTTTCTATTAAAACTAAGGGTTGGGGGTATTTACATATGGATTTAGTTAATATATGGGAAAAGGGTTTCATTGGGGAGTTATGTAATAAAGTTAAAAATTAATATGAAAAGTGATGAGCGGAGTGATTATATCCTTAGCATAATGTAAAATATGCGCATTTTATTTCATACATTTGGCACTTAGGATAAAGTACTTTTTGTGGGTTTTTGAAATGAAAAGGGTTTTAACATGGAATTGTTTTTACTTTTCCTAGGCAAAAGAGTTTTAACCTTAGGAAAAGGGGTTTTATTAGGGAAATGAAGGGGAGAATGGATTTTATGAAGGGGATTCTAGGACTTGTGTCCATAAGTCATGAAACCGAGGGTCTGATCCCACCAAAAGTCAGAGAAATGCTATGAGCCTCTTTGACTTGTAGGATTCAAAGTACTAGAACATAATTGTGAATAGGAAATTAGTAAGTAAAGGGGAAATATGAATGAGGGGGAGTTAATCACATGAACTTGTAAACCTTTGCTTTTTCTTTCATAATTGATCATACATGTTGAAATATGTGTCCAAGCATGATGCATGTATTTCGATCCAATTAACTTTGTAGTTAAGCAACCTTTCTTCTACTTACCCATCTCTTATTCTAACATTTTTTCTTCATTTATTTGGGTGCATTTAGACTAGCAAACCCTTATTATATCTTTTCTTTAATAAAACAAACAATCTATTTCTAACCTTATATCATCCAAGGGTTCAGATTAAACTCATGAGCTCCTTTTATTTTCTCTACCTATCTAATGATCTGCCAAGATTAAACTATTTGGTCAGATTTTATTCTCTAACTATAAACATAAAATTCAGAGCATGATATAATCAAGATTAAACAGTTTTATTACCATGGATTGTGGCATGAATAACAAGTTGCACACAATCATTATTATGCATAAAAGTAAATAGTAGTGGCATTTAGACTTGCTCACTTTCATGGTCTCTCTTTGTTTTTTGGGGTTCATATATTTTCATTTTTTTACCTTTTCTCATTGATTTTGTCCTTTGATTATTCTTTTAGGACATACCCTCTTTACATTTTTTAATTTTTTAATATGGAAAACATTTGCAAAAAGCAAAGGTATGTATAATATTATAAGGCTTATCCTTAGTCATTCAAAATTATGACTCCTATTGGTATAGGAACCTAACATGAACTATACCGGAAACTAGACTTTTCCAATAGGGCCTAAATTCTTGAGCTGTTCTTGACGCAATATGCTTCATGACCAGAGAAAATTCCTCCTTATCCCTCCTCCATTTTCCTTGAGAAAGCCAAGCAGATTATCACAATTTTCTCCTACCTCCTTGGCTACCACTTTGATCAATAGGTAAATGAGGCCATTATAAGATTTTTGTCTATTTTCTCTGCTGATTCTAAGCCCTCCTTGTATTTAACTTCAACCAATTTCTTGAAGAGTCAGTTTGTCAGCAACTTATCAAATTTCCAACTGAGGAGGTATTCAAGTATGCATCTGTGTTAGTTTACATGTTCTTATACTTTCACGGGGACAACTTCCACCTTTCCTTACCAAAGATGGATGAGAAAGGAAACCATTAGTTAGTCATCTTTAGGACTACTCTAATCATGAAGGAACAAAAGGAATACACTTATAAATAGTTTACAGAGATGTTTGTTCATCCAATAATAGGTCTCCTAAGCAACATAATATAACCAAGGATTAGTGAGGAAATAAGAAAGGTGTTACAGCTGTCAAATCAAGTTCAGACATGGAAATGGTACCTCTACGAGAACTATATAGAAATAAGAATATTTGGATGTGAGCTCCGACCTTGCAAGTTGCCCAAATTCCTCCCAATGAGGATTTTCGCTCTGGAGTACATAAGGAAGATGATCAATATAGATGAAGTCCACTTTCTTGCTGCCAAGAAGAAGTCCCATTTTAAAATCAAAACACAGATTGGTCCTTTCATTTGCAACAACAGGGCAGTAGTGGAAGTAGTAGATAAGCTCTTGAAGGAAATGCAGTTCAGCCTTAGATTTACCTGGTCTTATGATCCATTAGGGATCATTTCTAAATTAAGAGTAGAAACCAAGTCTACTCCTTACTTTCACACATCCAGGCCAGAGATAGAGAAGTACAAGAATCAGCTAGAATGGGTTGAGAATACCCTACAGGAGGCAGAAGAACAACATGTATCATCATCTATAGTGCAGACTCCTACCATGCAGGAGAAAACAACCAAGAGAAGCAGAGAGGAAGAGTCCCCTTTAGGGATTGACATTTTCATTGAAGGATTCAAGATCATGTACAAAAAGAAGGCCAAGATTAGTTCCAAACTAAGCCTCAACAAAGATTCAGAGCAGCAGACCATTATCACCACTAATGAGCCACTTGTTTCCTCATTAGTGGGTGATCAGACAACACAGTCTCCCACCACCTCCACAACTTCACAAGAGCAACAAAAAATTATGTAGACAAGAACATCTACTTCAGGGGAAACAGAGAAGAGTATTATGGACATATTCAAGGAGAAGAAAGTCAGGAATGAAGCCTTGAAGATTAAAACCTACAACCAGTTCTGGAAGCAGACTTATGGTGCTCAAAGCAAGCTGCTATCAACGTTTGATTGAGAAAAAGGAAAGATGCAAATGGCATTCCTACAAGCACAAGTTCCCCAGCCCAAGGAAACATTAGACTACAAGAAGACAATGTTTGAGTTCAATGTAAAGGATATACATCCCATTGACCAAATGAAGATGCATAAGCAGACTGGGGAACTGATATTTTCAACTGTTACTAACACTGCTATGACTTTATCAAAACTACAGGTTACCTTAGCAAATGTCCAATCATAATTGAAGATGGAGAAGGTCTCTGCGCTTGCCAAAGACATCGGGATTAAAACCTTGGAGGACTTGGTAATCAAACTAGGTTATGACCCTTCAAACATCAATGCTGCAGAGGAACTTGTGAAGAAAAATAATTTAGACATAGCATCATTAAGGAAACAATTAAAACTTATAGCTGCATAAGATACTCTAGCCAAGGATATTAAAGAGATAGAGACTTAAAAGGTAGATATGATGAAGCTCATCATTGAGGAGACTGCATAGCTCAAGCAGATGGAGACAAATATGGAGAAATTGATTAAAGAAAAGGAGAAAGTTGTTAAAAAGACTGTTTCCCATTTGGAAGCACTTCCTATCACAACCATTCCTACAGCCATATTTGCTACAAAAAGTATAGGAGACACTACAGATCAATTAGCCAAGGCAGTACAAAACATGTCTCTCTAGATTGAAGAGATAAAAAGGTTGCAGGACCAAGTGAAACTTCTACAAGATCATCGTCATAAATATGAGATTTTTCATGCAACAAAGCTTTAGAGAGCTCAAAATCAGATAGAGGCATGGAAGAAGTCAACAACCCAGTATTCTATTATCTCTACACTGGGTCATGTTAAAGAAATCATATGGAATAATATCATTGAAGAGATAAATTAAATCTAGCCATGTATCCAGATTATTTTTGAGCAGAAGGAACTCATGGAGAAAGAAAAATAGACCATTGCCACTATCAATGCTCAACTGGGAGAAATGCCTGCTATAGACAACAACATCATAAAGTTCCTCTATTCTAGAAATAGATATGAGCTGGATGATCTAGGAGTGGATGATAGAACAGAAACCATCCTGGAGGTCAAGAAAATTCTGACAAAGAAGAACTTAGTTGTACAGCTGACAGAGAAGTGTCACACTCTAGAGGTAGTAGTCAACAGGTTTTTCAGAAGGATTGATGCATTGAACCAGAAAGGTCTGCCTTCACTGTTTGTAATCAATGATAAACTAATGACCAGAGAAGACTACATGAAGAGGCTTCAGGACATTGCCAGGGATACAACTAATTCATCTGATATCAAAGGTTCTATGACAGGTAGAGAGTTTTACGAAGCCATCAACAACATAAGTTTCATTCAACATGAGATAAAACATATTTTCATAGTTAAACCCACTTTTTCTCGGTATATTGAGGTAGATGAAATCTACCGCAAGGTAACCAAGATAGTTGTTCCAGATGAATAAAGGTGGGAAAAGTTGTGTGAATTTTAGGATTAAAGGACACATCAACATCACTAGAGCAACACCCGAATAATGGCCACTCAGCAACTACTCTCCTTCATAACAGGACCAGATGTTTACATTCATTCCTTTTGATCGAATTGCTTCTGCTTCTGTTAGTTCTAAGTAATAATAGAATGTCGTGTCACTCAGGCATTTATTGTAATATTTTTATACTTTTGTTTAAATACTGTTAGAAAACTATTATATATGACAGAGAAATGCAAGACATATAATATGCAGAAAAACACAAACACATAAAACCAGAGAGACACATATATACGTGGTTCACGTAGTTTGGGCTACGTCCACCCCGAACAGCTAGTCCTTCCTTTCTATTATCCAGCAAAATGAAGAGACACAACCTACAACAGATCCACTGTAATATCCTCTGTTTTCTCTCACAGTCTCACCTCTTTGTTTCTCACTTTGAGAATACATGTATATACTACATCCTCAATACAATACCCTCATACAAAGATAGGGGTTGCCTTCTAGGGCAAAAAACCCTAAACTAAACATAAATTCTACCATTAGATCATCCACTTAATGAACGACCTAGATTGACTAGAAATTACTATATTTTTACAAGGCAATTTTACATTTGTTTTTAGCTTCGGGGGCGCTGCCCCCGAAACCCCACACCCCTGCATCCCCCGCATGGAGGGGTCTAAAATATTCCTGGGGTATACATCCAGCTGAAACAAAGACCTCTAAATTAGGATGATAATCATGCTCCACACCCAACAATCTCCCACTTGGAGAATGATTGTAGCAACTCCACCACTCCTTCATTTGCTGGACAATGACTCTTCTTTGGACCTGGCTATTTCTCATCTTCATCGTCATCCTTGAAGACCAATTGAAACTGAGCATATTCTCAATTTCTCCCTGGTTACAACTTTTGTTATCATATTTGTAGGATTCTGGCTAGTGTGTATCTTTTCCAGCTTCAACTCTCCATCTTCCAACACTGATCGTATGGAATGGTACTTGAGCTATATGTGTTTAGTCCTGGAATGAAATGCTGAGTTCTTTGCAAGATGAATGGCACTTTGGCTATCACTATATAATGTGCCCATATCATTCTTCTTACCCAATTCATCCATAAACTTTTGTAACCAAATCATTTCTTTACTAGCCTTTGTAGCAACAACATACTCTACCTCTGTTGTTGAAAGTGCAACAACACTTTGGATTTTTGAAACCTAACTGGCAGTTGTTCCACCTACAGTAAATACACATCCTGTAGTGCTCCTCTTGTTATCTTTGTCACCTGTCATATCTGCATCAACATATCCGTGTAGAGAAATATTTGAACCACCAAAGCATAATTCTTGATTTGTGGTACCTCTCAAATATCTGAGAATCCATTTCACTGCCATCCAATGTTCTTTTCCTAGATTGTTCATGTACCTGCTTACAACTCCCACTGCATGTGCAATATTAGGCCTTGTGTAGACCATTGCATACATTAAGCTTCCAACTGCTGATGCATATGGAACTTTAGACATATAATCCATGTCTTCTTAGGTCTTTGGGCAAATCTCCTTACTAAGTTTGAAATGGCTAGCAAAAGGTACTAACTGGTTTTGCATTATGCATATTAAATCTTTTCAACACCTTTTGTATGTACTCATTTTGAGACAATGTTAATTTGCGATTTTTCCTGTCTCTAGTTATTCTCATACCAAGGATTTATTTTGTAGCTCCCAAATCCTTCATTGCAAATGAATTTGATAATTTTCTTTTGAGCACATTTATTTCCTGCATGTTAGACCTTGTAACAAGCATGTCATCTACATACAATAACAATATAATATATCTGCCATCATTTTTCTTTTTCAGATAAACACAATAATCAGAGTGACATCTAATATAACCTTGTTCAGACATAAACTTGTCAAATTTTAGATACCACTACCTTGGAGCCTGTTTTAAGCCATACAAGCTCTTCTTCAACCTGCACACTAGTTTCTCCTTCCCTTTTACCTCATATCCTTGTGGCTGCTGCATATATATCTGTTCCTCCAAATCCCCATGGAGAAAGGTTGTCTTTACATCTAACTGCTCAAGATGCAAATCTTCAACTGCTACTAAACTTAAAATAGTTCTGATTGAAGTAATTGTAACAATAGGAGAAAATATTTCATCAAAATCAATACCTTTCTTCTATGCAAACCCCTTCACCACAAGTCTAGCTTTGTACCTCTGTTTTCCTCCATCTTCTTCCTTCAGCCTGTAAACCCATTTATTCTACAATGTAGTTTTACCTGCAGGAAACCTAACTAAGTCCCAAGTCTGGTTATGCATTAAGGAGTCCATCTCTTCTTCCATGGCTAGCTCCCACTTATTCCTGCTTTCAACCTGCATTACTTCTTCATAACATTCAGGTTCACCAGAATCAATCAACAATAATAATATAATGAAGGAGAGTATCGTTCAGAGGGTATACTTATCTTGGTAGATCTTCTAACACCACTTTTAGGTGTTTGGGGTGCCTGTTGCTATAGTGGTGGTTTTTGTTGTTGTGGTTGTTGATTATTATTATTTTCAGGCACCTTTACTTTTTCAGTGATCCCATCAAGCACTGTGTATTCCTTGTTTTCTTTTTCTTGGTTCTTTTCCTGCAACTGATTCTTATACAGGAACTTTTCATTGAATATTACATCTCCGCTCCTAATGATTTTGTGATTTTCATAATCATATAAGCGATAACCAAAATCATTAACACCATATCCAATAAAGGTACATTTCTTTGATTTTTCCTCAAGATTTGTTCTATTTTCTTTATTAATATGGACAAAGGCCTTACAACCAAAAGGATTTAAAAAGGAGTAGTTTACCTTTTTACCTGTCCATGCTTCCTTTGGAATACCACCATTCGAGGAACTTGAAAGCCCTTTGTTTATTAGAAAAACAATAGTATCTACAACATCTTCCCAAAATTGTAAAGGCAATCCTACATGAAATCTCATGCACCTTGCATGCTCCATGATTGTTCTGTTCATCCTTTTTGACACACCATTTTCTTGTGGTGTTCTTGGAACTGTCTTCTCTCTGTGAATTCCATGCTTTGAACAGTACCTATCAAACTCTTTTCTGCAATATTCATCTCCATTGTCTGATCCGAGACACTTCAATTTCTTTCCTGTCTCAATCTCAACCAAAGCTTTCCATTCCTTGAAAGTATCAAATACATCAGATTTATTCTGAATATAATAAATCCAAATTTTTCTAGTTGCATCATCAATAAAAGTAACATAATAATGACAACCACTGAGAGATGATACCTGAGTAGGTCCCCATACATCTGTATGCACAAACTCTAAGTTTTCGCTCTTCTTTTCTTTCCCAACTCTGACAAATCTGACTCTCTTCTGTTTTCCATAAATGAAATTCTCATAGAAGTCCAAATCAACATTCTTCATACCCGGCAACAAATTCCTTGAGTGAAGAATCTTCATCCCCTTCTCACTCATGTGTTCGAGCCTATGATGCCATAATGCTGCATTTTCTCCTTTGGAACTTAAAGCATTAACAGAGTTAGAAATACCATTGCATAAATACAATGTACCAACCTTTTCACCTTTTGCTATTACCAGGGCTCCTTTGGTGACATTCCAAGCTTGATCTGTGAAAGTTGTCACACAACCTTCACTACCTAACTGCCCTGTTGAATCAGATTTTTCTTTAGATTTGGAACATGCCTTACCTCCTTTAGTAGCCATTGGTTTCCATTTTGTTGTTTTACAAGAACCTTACCCATTCCAAAAATTTTACAAGGTTTATCATCACCCAAATGGACTTGTCCAAAATCTCCTTGAACACAGTCATGAAAATATTTCTTATCAGGTGTGGCATGGAATGAGGCCCCTGAATCTACCACCTAGGAATTAGTAATATTTTCGAAAGAAAGAATCAAAGAATTTTGTAACACCTCACCTGTCACATTTGCTTCATGATTGTTTTCTTGTTGTGCATCTCCTTCTTTCCCTTCCGAGATCTACAGTCTTTCTTTAGGTGTCCTTTCTTTCCACATTTCCAGCACACTATCCCCGATCTAGACTTGGATCTACCTTTCCTTGAATTACTACGATATCCTAAGCTCTTTCCTCTTTCCATTCTTCTTCCCCTACACTCTGCTCTCAAAGCATTACTTGATGTCTCATTGGAGCTTTTCCTTCACATTTTCTCACTAAGGATAACACCGAAAACATCATCAAACTTTAAAGTGCTAGATCCAGAAACAGAGTTACTAATGGCCATTACTAAACCATTCCAACTTTTTGGCAATGAGCATAAGAATAACAGAGCTCTAACTTCATCATCAAAGTTTACCCCTACAAAACTTAATTGAATTGTAACTATATTAAAATCATTTAAATGGTCTGCAACAGATCCACCTTCCGACATCTTCATATTAAATAACTGTTTCATAAGAAATACCTTGTTTAAGGCTGAGGGTTTTTCATATAGTTTTGCAAACGCCTGAATCAAACCCTCTGTCGTTGTTTCCTTCAAAATGTTGAAGGAAACCGATGCTGCGAGGCACAACCGTACTATTCCGAGTGCCTTTCTATCGAGAATGTTCCATTCTTCATCTGTCATAGCCATCGACTTCTTTGTTTTTCTGCTCAATGGTAGGTACAGATCTTTCTGATACAGATAATCGTCCATCTACATCTTCCACAGTGGGAAGTTTTGGCTGTTAAATTTCTCGACCCTAAACTTACCATCTTCTGCCATTTCTCCCACTCAAACAAGAAACCCTTCTTTCCTGTGAGTTTATTATCCAAATAGAACTTCGGCTCTAATACCAGTTGTTAGAAAAATATTATATATGATAGAGAAATGCAAGACATATAATATGCAGAAAAGCACAAAAACATAAAACCAGAGAGACACAAATATACAAGGTTCACCTAGTTTGGACTACTTCCACCTCGAACAGCCAGTCCTTCCTTTATATTATCCAGCAAAATGAAGAGACACAACCTACAGCAGATCCACTGTAATATCCTCTATTTTATCTCATAGTCTCACCTCTCTATTTCTCACTCTGAGAATGCATGTATATACCACAACCTCAATACAATACCCTCATACAAAGAGAGGGGTTGCCTTCTAGGGGAAAAACCCTAAACTAAACATAAATTCTACCGTCAGATCATCCGCCTAATGAACGACCCAAATCTTCTTGGGCTATACATCCGGATGAAACAAAGACCTCTAAATTAGGATAATAATCATGCTCCACACCCAACAAATACTTTATTATATCGAAGTATTCAGGGTTGAACCCTTGAACCAGTTATAGCACATATTTGTACTAAGCTGGAGCATTTTTGAAATAATAAAAGATTCTGGATTTCCCTCATATTGTTTGTCTCTCAGCGAGTTGTTTTCATCTTAGTTTTTCTATGTCTTCTTCATATAATTAATTCTTTAACAGTCGTCCGATTTAAAATTTAATTGAATATCGGTTTCATTTTAAATCCGTTGTGAAGTTGTAATTTAAATAAGAGATTAATTTGCAGAACTATCTGTTATTGTAAATTCCTCTTTGAACTTAAATTGCACTATATTTATGTAATAGTTTAATTATATTTTGTTGATCAAGGAAACACTGTTTTCTTGATTTCTGCTTATAAATGATTAAATAGTCAGTTTGAATATTAAATTAGTTATATCTCTACACATTCTTCTTATCCATCCACCTAAAATCAAAATAACCATGTGTATGTAAAGAACAACCTTTTATTTTATTAAGAATCTTTCTAAGTTTAAAGCACTTGTTTTTAAACAGCTAACTGATCATCCAAATCATTAAAATAAAAAAAACATTATAGATTCTTTGGCATATCTAATTGACCTTAGGTTATCTCAAAGGACAATAGGTGTCATCCTGAATTTGGATGGCTCCTTCACCTAGTTATTCAAGATATCCTTGGCGTTGGCATTGCCACTGGGTATGCTGAAGGGTGTCTCCATGGTGATCGTTGGCTTTGACATATGGTAAATATGTTCATAATCATGTGCCCTGAATGTATCAATCTCCATCCCGCTGACAATTCTCAATGTCATCGTCTCAAGATCAGTGTGTAAGATGATCCAATGTATCATGTCCGCAAATGGGAACACATGATACCTGTATGCAATTCGGTACAATCTAGATAACCATCTTCGAGGTATTTCCCAAATGTTCCTGCAAATGCATCATTGACCTCTTACATTTTCAACTTGATGTCCTTTTCTACAATCAACTTGGTGTCTTCATATATTGGCAGACTTGTAGAAACTCACTCAACTATTGCTCTAGTTGCGCTTCTGTCATTGTCTGTCGATCCTACTCACTTGGAGGCCATTGATCCTGAACTGCTGAGAGGCAGACAAACACATGCTAGATCTGAGGACATGGAGACATGCATGGAAATAAATATTTCAACTAAAACGAAAGAGAACTTGAGGAACGACATGCAACATACTTGGGGATTGACTAGAAAGGATTGCACAATTTTTCCTAGGAGGCTGGGAGATTGGCTGCTAGAACTGCCCAAAAGGTAGTTCAGATTCCTGGGAGGCTAGATGACTGCTGAAATTGTGCAATGTGCAATCCAAACTAGCCTACTGGCTACTGGGATTGAGCAATGCGCAATTCTAGCTAGAAAGGGTTGCAGGCCCAGTGACTGCATTGCACAATTTTCTGTGCCAATAGTCACCGCCTCTCATAATTGCACAATGCAATAATGGAGGATAGTCATTGGGTAGATATTCTCATTTTCTAGGAGGAAGGAAGAGCCTTCCCTTTCAGGATTGTGCAATGTTGTCTTGGTGAGCTAGAGTCTGGGTTAAGGTTGCCTAGACCTGCTAACAGACAACTGAAAGAAAATGTGAATTTTAATGCATGGTGACACTAAGTAAGCAAGAGAGAATGATCATGCATGCAAATAGTGAATGCAAGGTTCAAAAAATGGAACAACATGCATGTGTTTGAAGTGAGTCGTTGAATCGACGACCATTCGTGCAAAACAGTGTCGTGCATGGGACAGCAATGAGATGCTAACGAAAACTGAAACTATGCTAGTACAGGCTAATATGCATGAAAATGACAACATGCATTCATAGAAATCAAGTAGGTATCACTCACACAAGCCAAAACACAAAAAGCAACAGAAATGCTGCAAAATACAAGTTAAGCAAAATTACCCAGAAATAATTGAGCTGGATGTGTTGAAATCTCCTAGATGTGTTGTAGAGCTCAAAGATTGATGTGAAGAAGTGAACTCTGAAGCATCGAATAAATAAGTTTGAGGCTCATGATGTGCATGCCACAAATCTAGGGAAAAACGACACTTGGAGGAAACATTCTAAAATGATCTTTGCATGTAATCTCTAGCTGCTAAAAATAGCTCCCTAAAATCTTAGGATGCTTTTTTCATGTTGATTTTTCTATTTCGAGAAAAAGCATCCCATGCATGCAAGTCAAGTTTTCTCGGTCCCGAGTGGAACCAATCAACCTGAAGGCACATGCGATAGCCTGCCTGACTAAGGGTAACTTTTGCAAAGTTTCTGGGAGGAAGATGGACTGCCTGCCTAGAAGGTTTGCGTAATTTCTGGGCTAAGCTACTGACTGTTTACCAGGATTGTGTAATTTCTGGGTTGAGCAGTCTTGTTGGGTTAGTTTGCTTATTTTTTCCATGGAAGGTTGACAGGAAAAATTGCATAATTCCTGAGCCTAATAGGCTTCCAGATAGGATTGTGCAATTTCTGGAGGGAAGGTTGGTTCCCCTCTAAAATTGCACAATTTCTTGAGGGAGCTACTCTGATTACAATTGGACCAAGTCTAGGGAAGAAGCCTATGAGGGGAATGCAACAAGATATCATGCACAAGTTGTCATGCTGCTAGAAAACCACTGAAGCTTGTGTACTTGATAGTGCAGGACATGCTGTTGAGGGTGGTTGGTAGAGAGGCTCCAAAACGAAGCTAAGGAAAAATTTTGGAGGGTGGTTGTGTCCACTACAATAGTTGGTGACAAACTGGTAGAACTCAAGTTCTCTGAATGGACCTTGTTCATGGCAAGAAAGTCTAACACCTCTGGAACTATTGTTTAGCTCTCTGTTCTTCTTGGTTTTCGCACTTTCTTGATTGTAAGATGTAGCATCTTCTAAGCTCTTGGTTGGTCAAAACACATTCCAAGCCAAGCCAACACAGTTGTTTTGATTGGGGGTGAGGGGTATATTGGTGCAAAACCAGTATAGTCATCAGATTCTTAGTTTCATCTCTGGTGTTGCTCCGCTGCTAGCAGGCCTAGACAGTACCCCTGTGGAGTCACGCAGGAACATAAGCATCACTCTGCTGCCAACGAGCCTGGTCAGTACCCCGATGGATTTACTTGCATCACCTCTTTGCATAGGAAGCCTTTCTCTTCTTTTGCCTTATTCATTTTCATTTTGAAATTTTTTACTTTTCATTTTCATATTCATAATTGTGCATAGTACTTATTCATTTAAGAGGCGGAAGAGGGTTCCTGACTTATTAAGAGCAGAAGAGGTTGTTCCTTTAGAGAAGTAGTATATACCTTTGACGTGCTTGTTAAGGTTTTCCCCCTCACCTTACTATGCTTGACTGAGCTGACAAGGGTTAACCCATAAACAACTAACTAGAGTAGGTGACATTAGTTAGGTGCAAGAGTTTGTGTTTTCACCAAGGTTCACTTCGAACAGTACATATTTTCCATTGGTGTATCATGGACTGAAGATAAAAATTTCTTCATATAGAGATCAGATGAAAGATAACCATGTATTGACAAATACACAAGTCCTCTTGTACCTTACCTAGCTTGTTTCAAGAGTCACACATGGATTCATGCGAAACTAACCTACAAATGTAACAAGCAAACAAACAACGAAACAAAGTGAAAGCATAATTAAATGCCAAAGAAAAGCAAGTAAGCAAACAAGAGAGTAGACAAACAAACATGTAAAGCAAGTAAGCAGACAAGCATGCAAGAAAACAACCAAAAGCAAACACTACTCCTACTCCTAAGCTAACAGTGCATGGGCCTAATCACGTGAAGTGATACTTCCAATGCAACCACTAACACATTGGTCGACCCATGTTGGTGAAAGCATGGTTCACGAACAACACATATGTGCGGACTAGCAAACATGAAAGATGCAACAATGAAGGCAAACACACTCCAAGTTTAAATGTATCCACAGAACATAAGTGAGTGCAAGTACATGAGATAAATTCCATGGACTTGTCATGGTGTTGTGTGACACTACGTGTATCCATGAAGCATATGCATACTCTTGACTGTGACATGCAAGAAAACAAAAGAAATAAAGACAACTTGCATCATGCATGTGCTTGCAATGTAAGATTCCTCCAATGCATGAGCGATGGGATCATGTAGTTCGAGTGGAGGAAGTATGATCTGTGTGTGAGATTGATCTTCAATGCATACAAATGAGTGATGAGGAGCCTTGGGTGTTTCAACAATTTCCTGATCAAAAGTGAAACCAACCTCAGGATAGTGAGGGCCTGACATAACCATCAACTTGGGCTGAAGTGCCTCAATAGTCTGGGGGGTTTTAACTTCGTCGACAGATAGATCATCATAAACAGGTGGCTTCGAAAAATCAACTGCGATAGAATCATTATCGTGATTGAATACGGGAGTAAATAGATCATGACAACTACGATCAGTAAAATCAATGATTTCATCGACATCCTCATGATCTAATGAATTAAATAGAGGGGTAGATGAGAAGTGGACAAATTCATCCTCTGTGTTTTCGGGAAAAGAAGATGAAAATTCAAGTGGATTTTCAATGAATAATTTATCCTCTTCATTGCCGGATGATGGACTGACATCTAGTGTGTTCTGCGAATGATCAACAATGGGTGCATCAGTATACGGAGATACACATGTGAATTCATGGATGGCAGGTTCACCAAAGATGTCAGGAAAGAATGGAGGAGGCTTGGATAGAAGGGAGTCATCCTTCGTCGAGTGTTGATGCTCAAGCTCCCAGTCATACTCTTCATGACTGACAACACATGTTGGTTGTGCAACACCAACTCTGTGCATGGCTTGATCCTCGTTCACAACAAGTGTAGAGTCCATAATGGAAGAACACTAGACAACATCATCCAGAGGATCATCCGAGTATGAAGACGGAGGTTGAGGTCAAAATTGCATGTGACAACTCAATGGACTCACAACCAAATCTGCGTGAAAATTAAGTGAAGTGATGTTGGGAGGATGTGATAGTTGAATAGATGTGTGTGAATGTTCTCCTACATCATTCTATAGTGGTGGAGTTGTTTGATGAGGGGATGGTGGGCAGTCACTCGTGACAACAACCGTATCCATCTAAGATTGCGCAACTCCATCACTGAACTATGCTGAGTGAGGCTTGGGATCAAATTTCTTCTTGGGATGGACTGATCTGTTAAGATAGTACTTGAATCTATCCCAAAGATAAGGAAATTCATTTGGCTTTTCGGAGCTTCAAATTGTAAAACACGGAAGCGCTGCCAAAAATTCTTACGTGATTCATTTAGGGCCTTCTGTTGTTGTAACAAGTTTTGGTCAAGAGGTTCTAGATCAAAATGATGGAAAGTAGATTCAATGAGATCATAGAACTGCTCAAGTGAGTGCACACTATGAGCCAATAGGCTACGGCACCACCATATTGGGGATTCGCGAAGTGTGTATGCAAGCAAAAGACTTGCCTCTTCATCAAAACATCCATCTTCCTCGTCAAGCATGACAAATAAGTCTTGTAAGAACACAGGCCAGGCCACTTCACCTTCACTAACATACGTGAATTCAGACAAGAGATCAAAAAACTCCCTCGTGATGTCGAGAGGTTTAGCATGAAAAAAACATCGTGGAGGTGTGAGTGTGACAGAATCCATGATAGATGTGCAAAGGTTCAAAACAGGATGATAGGACACAACTTGTCATCTAGCCCTCCTTCTAGCACTAGAAATGTTGATGGTGCTGGACCCACCAACATGTCAGAGGATCTCCTCAGTAAGAAGTCACAATTAGACCTTAAACCATTTGGTGTAGGATTCTCAGTAGTGGGTTGTACGGTATTGCCTTGACCGCAGTTTTGCACAAAAGAAATTAAGATGTCTGTGTTGGTAGCAAGGGTGTGACATATGTAGTAAGCCAAGGAAGGTGCATGAGAAGTTCTAGCACATGGAGGGTGAAGTGAGTGCGCCCCTTGGAAACCTGTGAAATCGTGTAGTTAAGAAGGGAACACACGAGCAAAGATGCATCAAAACATGGAAGGAAAGTAAGCTAGCAATCCAAAGTGATGGTTAAACCAACAACACATTTCAGTAATATTCATACATACATATATAGAAAATAGCTACACATGCATGCATAAGAAAACAGATACATATATCATTTATAGTAAACAATATAACGTAAATAGAATATGACATATGCATGAAACATGCTGGCTCTATTATATTAAGAAGTGTAATTTCCAGTCATACAATACAACTGTGACCAACCACTAGTTCTGATAGTGGAAAGTTACATTCACTGTCACCTGCTCCTCCA
The DNA here is from genome assembly GCA_031772625.1 of Pinus tabuliformis. NCBI lineage: Eukaryota > Viridiplantae > Streptophyta > Pinopsida > Pinales > Pinaceae > Pinus > Pinus tabuliformis. The sequence goes on along the minus strand of CM062813.1, from coordinate 59,877,479 downwards.
AAGAGATATACTAGCTCTGTACAGTGGAGAAGCCAAGGCTTGTTACAATACTGTCCAATCTCTCTCTAAGATACTCCTATCAAAAGCTTGGCTAACCAAAAGCCCATACAATGAGTTATGAGGGACTATATCTATCAATGGGTGGGGTGGCCCTTGACATTCCCCTTTGTGACAATTCATCTACCCTCATGACTCTTCATCTACTCTATGATTGTTACATCCAACTATCGACACTTGAACTTGCACTTGACAAGACATTACATACAATTTACACATGTACCCATGTGAAACAAAATAGGCTTGAGAAAGCCATGTAAGACATCACAATGACTTGGAAAATTGTGGGAAGACCAACTCTTCGACATCCTCATGCTGGTCAAGAGTAGCGAACTGATGCCAAGCTCGATAGTCCGTGATGGTGTCCGTGTACTCTAAGGTGACATATTTCTGGAAATGAACTCTTGCCTCCATAACATCTGGGGACACTGCTTGGGATCCTCTGTCCAACTCATCTGATAACATGCACATCATTGTCTTGAGTGTGGCTGGACTAGCGACATACTGATGCGTGGTGTCTGTGATGATCAGCAAGTCTAGGCTAGTGGCTATGCGTATCAACTTGTCAAAGTATGAGTCAAGCTCTAGTCAGACCTGTTCCTTTGTCTTTTCCTGGTTGAGTGTCGCAATAGATGGGATCGCATGTTCACACACAAAAACATCCATGCCCCTGAATACCCGTGCATGGGAAGCCTGTAGACTAGTGATGAGCTGCGAGAGATCTTCATAGTTTTGGATCTGACTCCAGATGCGTGCCTTCAGCTCAACTGCGCTGGGCTTCATCAGCTTGGGAAAGTGTAATGGGGCTCCCTTGTATATCATTGTCTATTTTTGCATGTACTCAACGTCAACATGAACATTCGACAAGATACGTGCTCTCCTAGCACATCACTTCTGTCAATTGTTGAGATGGACAGCTACCTTATGCACAGTACCAAACTTGGAATACAATGTCTACATGAATGTGCCAAGGGACAATACTTCATCGAGTATTGCATTCTTCAACCCTGCTCGGGTGAATGTTGTAACCAGTTCTCCTCCCTACTTGGCTGTCTGTAACTCCTTAGCCATTCACTTGTTTTACTCTACTTATGGATCCAGTGAAGCTAGTAGGTCGACCTCTTGGTGGTGAGGCATGAGATCGATGTCTTGCTCTAACTCCTGTTGCTCCATGCCCATATCCATTTACTAAAATGCTTGTTCAATCTATTTAGAAAAGCATGCTCATACGATTTCTCACCCTGTCTGCTTGGTGCCATCTATTTGGATGAGTTGACTACCTGTATGAGTGCAGTTTCATCTATCTATACATGTTCTGCCCCCTGCCGTATCTGTTCTTACTGTGCTTCCTTCTCCTAACTACGCAGCTCCTATTCCTTTTGGAATTGATCCTTAAAATCATGCAACTCCTTCTCTGTTTCCTCCATTCTCCATTTTTCTCTCTGCCTTTGCATGTTCCTCTTATTGTGATGTTGCCTCTTTGCCTCTATTTCCAAAGATACTTTATACAAAAGTGGGTATGCTTGGAACTTGCATCTTTGTTCCTCCTCCATGCTATCAACAATCTTCCTCTTTCCTTTGTCGCATACTGGTATGTTTACCTCTGTTGTTGGTGCTCTGCTGGATGTTGCTTCAAGCTGCTTCACTAACCATTTCAAAAAGATGCCGACCGGTTCATTGGGCTTGTAGAAGCTGTAAGAATATCTCCATGGGTCCTCCTCTGCCCAATGACATGCCCCATGGATCCACTGAAATTATACTCTCGCACAATGGTCTTTTTAAAAACAATGCGGGTCATACAGATTGTAGCTTCGAGTGTCGAATGGACATTTCTTGATCTCCTCTGCTTCGACATCCGCATACTTGAAATTTCGTATCTCATATAACCCGATCTACAATGGAAGAGTAGGCCAGGGTGCCTTCTTCTTCTGGTGCAACCTAGCTGACAATCCAGTCGAGATGTGGTATGATACTTCCTGCATGACGAGCTTGTCCGAGGAAAACTTCGGTAGAACATGCGAAGGCTCCTCCCTACTACACATCTGTATGAAGGTGCCAGACAGTGAGGCATACCAATCTGCTATATCGATCAATTCCTCCATTACTTCCTTCAACATGCATGGTGGATCCTGTTCAAATATCATCTTGTACACTGGGGTCAAACAATGATCATATATTTGTGTGATAACTCCTCTTAAGCTGCATTCGAACAACATTTTACAATAAGTTTTCATAGAGGTATTCACTGATGTCCATGCCAACTTCAAGCCCAAGAACTGCTGGCAGGCACAGATTGCATCCAAGATGTAAGCGAACATGTCGATTTCTTCTTGTTGATCTTTGGGCGGCTGTCGAGCTCTTGTTATCTGTTCCTTCAGCCTGTGAGCCAACATGTTGGACCAGTTGCATGCTTTGCCTTCACTATCCAGTTGGTCCAACGTGATCACCTAACTCTGTAGGAAGGTTTTCGTGCTCTCTTTGCCATACAAGTGACATGGAAAGATGACCAAGTATTGATACGCCTTCATGGCATTATTCATGGCAAGAAATCTGTCAGCTAAAACCAAAGCAAACTTGAGGAATGACATGCAACATACCTGGGGATTGACTAGCAAGGATTGCATAATTTTTCTTGGGAGGTTGGGAGACTGGTTGCAAAAACTATGCAAAAGGTAGTCTGGACTACTGGGAGGATGGCTGGCTGCTGGAATTGCGCAATGCGCAATGCAGGCTTGCCTACTAGTTGCTGGGATTGCGTAATGCGCAATTCCAATTGGCAAGGGTTGTAGGCCTAGGGATTGCATTGCATAATTTTATGGGCCAATAGTCACTACCTCTCAAAATTGCACAATGTAAGACTGGAGGACAATCATTAGGAAGAAATGCACATTTTCTGGGAGGAAGGCAGAGCCTTCCCTCTCAGGATTACACAATGCTCTCTTCGTGAGGTAGAGTTTGGGCCATGGTTTCCCAAACCCACCGATGGGAAACTGAAAGCAAATGTGAATGTGAATGCATGGTGATACTGAGTGTAAGTAGGAGTGAATGATCATGCATGCAAACAATGAATGCAAGATTCAGAAAATGGAACAACATGCATGTGTGTGAAGCAAGTCACCAAATCAACGACCATTCGTGCAAAACAGTGTCATGCATGTGATAACAGTGAGATGCAAATGAAAATTGAAACTATGCTAGTATAGGCTAATATGCATGAAAACGACAACATGAATTTACAAGAATCAAGCAGACATCACTCACACAAGCCAAAACACAAAAAGCGACAAAAATGATGCAAAGGACAAGTTAAGTGGACTTATGCGGAAATAGCTAAGCTGGATGTGTCAAAGACTCCTGGATGTGTTATGGGATGTCAGAGCTCCAAGATCGATGTGAAGAAGTAAGCTCTAAAGTGTTGAATAAATAAGTTTTAGGATCATGACATGCATGCCAAAAATCTAGGAAAGAGTGAAACTTGGAGGAAAGATTCTTAAACGATCTTTGCATGTAACCTCTAACTGCTAAAAATAGCTCCCTAAAATCTAGGGATTCTTTTTTCATGTTGCTTTTTTATGTTTCAGGAAAAAGAAGCCCATGCATGCAAGTCAAGCTTTCTCGGTCCTGGGTGGAACTAGTTAACCTAAAGGCACATGCAATAGCCTGCTTGACTAAGGGTAACTTTTGCGTAGTTTCTGGGAGGAAGCTGGGCTAGGTTCCCAAAAGGATTGTGCAATTTTTGGGCTGAGCAGTTGACTATTGCCAAGGATTGCGCAATTTCTGGGTTGAGCAGTCCTTCTTGGTCATATTGCACAGTTTTTCCAAGGAGGGGTTGATAGGAAAAATTGCGCAATTCCTGAGCCCAGTAGGTTGCCAGTTAGGATTGTGCAATTTTTGGAGGGAAGGCTAGTTCCCCTCCAGAATTCCGTAATTTATTGAGTGAGCTGCTCAGCCTGCAGCTGAACTGAGTCCGTGGAAGAAGCTTGTAAGGGGAATGCAACAAGATATCATGCTACTAGAAAACCACTGAAGGTTGTGTACTTGATAGTGCAAGACATGTTGCTGAGGGTGGTTGGTAGGGAGGTTCCAAAATGAAGCTAAGGAAAAATTTTGGAGGGTAGTTGTAGCCACTGCAACAAGCGTGTACACCATCACCAAACCTTCACGCTCTATAGTTGAGTAGTTATTATATGCCTTTGATAGTTTCCTACTCACGAAGGCTATAGGGTGATCAATTTTGCCTTCACTTGGCTAGGTCAATACCGCACCCAACATAATACTGGAAGCATCCACATGAACATGAAATTATTTCTTCCAGTCTCGTAATGCCAAAATGGGCGTAGTCACCATATTGTCCTTTAACACATCCAGACTTTGCTGACGCTCCTCATCCCAATAGAAAGTCTCGTCCTTCTTCAGTAATTTCTCCATCGGCACAGTTATCTATGCATAAGATTTGACAAAATTCCTATAGTATTCAGTGTGGCCCAGGGTTGCGCGCAACTACTTTACATTCTTGGGAGCCTCTAAATTGAAAATAATAGCTATCTTCATAGGGTTGACCATTAATCCCTGCTTGCACACCACATGGCCTAACATGATCCCATAAGGCACAAAAAAAATACATTTCTTCAAATTTAGGGTAACCTAGTATTTGCGACAAGTATCCAACATAAGGTGCAAATTTGCAATGTGGTGCTTTAACAACCCAAACATAGTCCAATCATCAAAATATACTTCTAAAACTTTATGGATGAACTCCTTAAAATATACAATTACAAACTTGGAGAAGATCGTGGGTGCATTCTTTAGCCTGAATGGCATTATTGTGTACTGGAAGCAACTCCATTCTGTCGCAAAGGTAGTCTTGTTGTGATCCTTTGGTGTGACCTTAATCTAATGGTACCTTGAGAACCCCTCAGTGAACGAATAGGCTTCCTGCCCTCCAAAATTCTCCAAAAAATCATCTGTAAATGGCGTTGAAATGGGTCATGAACACATGTATCATTGAGCTTTCTCAGATCTACACATATCCTAATTTCATCTTTTTTCTTCTTTTCCTAAACAATCATAGGGCTTACCTAGTCAGACTCTTTCACTGGCTCAATGATTCCAACCTGCAACATTTAGTCCAGCTCTTTGTGCACCTTCTCCTTATATTTGGGATTTAGATGGTAGGGTCTCTGTTTCACAGGCTTCACATCATGCTTTAGAGTGATCTTCATTACACCCATATCCCCTACTATTCCCTTCAGATTTGAGAACTTGGTAGGAAACAAGTCCTGATACTCACGCAGTAGCTCCGCAAATTTATCGTCTGTATCTTCATCCCAATAATCACCTATCTTTGTGAAATTAGGCTGCACGTCAGATCCAATGTTTACATGCCCAGTATTCAGAGGTTTTGTTATATCAGGGTTCGTTGCTTTGGGGCCTTCAACCTCACGTTGTCCCTCGATCTATGGAATGTTGATATTTCATGGATCCTCTTCTCCTTCTTTTGCAGTCACATTGTAGCATTCTAGTGCATGGCACAACTATGTATTCCAGTCCGGTTGAACCCATTCTACTGGCTACTCAAGCATCCTGAAGATTGTGACCTTGATTGACTGGAACTTCTAATCAATTCATGCAAATCCATCCTCAAAACTGAAAGTTAACACAAAAATTTCCCTCAAGATATCCCACTTAGTCATCCCATGGCGTAGCTCCATTTCCAAATACCAATTCATCGGAATAGTATCTAGGGTGTGACAAAATATATGTACCCATTCCGGATGAGGCTCCTCCCCCCAAGCTCTAGTCCATTACGCCAAATGCTCGAGTGGATCATAATTTCCTGAGTATTTCTTGGTCAAGTGGGTATTCGCGTACTCGAACCTTAGCTTCATCATTCGCTTGTACTCTTTCTAGTCAAAAAATCTATCCTTATGCGTACCCCACTGTTTAAGGGTCTCATATCTCTACAACCCCAACATGGGGGATAACCACCCGGTCCAGACCTTAAGACAACTCCTTTTCCATTTAAAGTGGTGGCTCCAACTGGGGATAATGGGACTAGTTTCCCAGTGTGGGTTTCACGATGAGAGTGGCTGGTTCATGAGTGTTTGCAATAGAATAATGATAATCTAAATGGCCTATTCTATCATGAAAATATTATAACTAACTTATTCTAATATAAACACGGGTATTTCTATGTGGTATGTGGTCTACATAGATATCTGCTTAACATGTGATAATAAAGATTAATCACGCATAAACAAAGATGATAACGTATAAGATAATTTCTTTGAATAAATAGTTAGTCAAAGAAATTTATAAAATATATCGCATATATGATGAATTATATATATGAAAATTAATAATTTCAGCTAGGCATCATACAATAGTGCAATTAATACTTAACAAAAAGAATAAATCTCACATACAATTCATGAAAGTAAAGTGTTGTCACTGATTAAAAGAAAACATAATCAATCATACAATATAATAGTACCATATGTGTGAAGTTATGCTCATTTAACTAATCACATGGATCAATTCATTTCTTCAAATCAAATTAACTCCCAAAGAACATAATAGTGCATCAACAAAGGAAAGTAGTTTGATATCTAAAAGAAATGATCATGTTCCATAATTTCACCAAAGAATTCACAAACTTACAAAAGTGCATTCTTTGCAAATGTTTTTGATAAAATTCTGGACCCTTCTCTAAATGCATGAGAAGGGTATAAATACTATTCTAACTAATGTGCAAAAATAGATTATACAAAAAATTGAGGAGGTTTCAAACAACCTTCATCCACACTAGTTAACTAACTCTAAAAATAAACAGTGGCTTTATGAGAAGAACTAAGATGATGATTTGTTTTCTTCCAACTTGTCCTTCAAATCACATATAACGGTCATTGGTTTGAGTTGAGGAGGTGCCCCAAAATGTGTCCTAATCTATCCTGCGAAAATCACATCGGTGAGAGGTGGCAACATCCACTGAGTTGAATGAAGTGAGCAGTTAGGGTTCATGATCTGGTTGTGCAGCTTTAAAAGGTATTTCCAATATGAATCATAGTTGGTCTTGGTCAATTTTGTGATTTCCTCCCTTTGAGTCTCTGCCTTTTACTACCAACTTTTATGAAAAGCACCCAAATTGGGCATTTCTTTTAAGCTGCTTTCCTTTAGCAGGTTGGTGAAAAATAGAGTGTGGTTCACCGCCTTGATTATATTATTCAATATCCCAGCTGCCTTTGCCACTGCTAGCTCAACTTGCTTGATTCTTGTGTCCCAATCTATGAAAAGAATGTCTTTGTGTGTCTCCTCAATTTTAGGTAGATTGGCCTTCCTTTCGTCTTTTGTTTCCTGCCATTCCATGAACTATGAGATTTTGGTGTTGAGATAAGTAAACTAGGTTCTTTGGTCGATTGCCTCATCTATTAGCTGGTCGCTAGTGATCAGATAAGGAGTAACATGTGAGATATTTTGGCAAAAATTCTCATGCTATTTTATTAGGAGGGAATTTAGTTCTAGAGAACTTTAATGAACTCCTCGGTAGTAGGAACATCCTTACATCTTTCCATGGCTTGCTGCAATTCTTGGAGTTGCATGTTTTTAGCCAATATATCGGCTTCATGGCTTATTTTTAGGACCTACATGCTCTATTACAATTGGGAATGTTGCTTAGATGCTTGCTTGTTCACACTTGCTTTCTCTGTTTTGAGCTGTTGCTCGAGCTGTGCAATCCTCTCCTATTTTTCTCTCAACAAAGTAGAGACTTCAGTGGCTTTTTGCATGGTGTTCATTGCATATGCTCCCATGAACTATGAAAATCTACTCAAGTTCTCAGGTGGGTTGAAAGGAATGTCCCTACAAACAATTTCCATTGGCTCATTTCCAGGTGGGAGCTCGAGTGTTTCTACCCTTTTCCTTTTTCTCTATCTCCTTATTATCGCCTTGTGGAGCGGGCTGTAGAACACATCAAGTGGAGGGATTTCGGTCACTTTCAAGATGATCTCTGATGTGGGAAGAGCAAGGATAATCTTAGTCTGCTAGGATGTTTTCACCTGCTCATCCATAGGCTTGGACTGCTCATCCATGGGTTTGGACTGCTCGTCCATAGATTTGGACTCTGTATTCTCCTGAATATGTAGAGGAGTTTGACATTCCATTTTCTCTTGAGTATCTATCATTTTGGGAGTGTCTTGCAGTTTCTGATTAAATTGATCCCACTCCTACTCCAAACTGCTGCCTTTGACCTCTGAACTGATTTATTTAGATGGCGTGCTCAGAACCTGTTTCTCAGCTAATTTCCTATTGGACTCTGTTGTATTATCTGTCTCTTGGGCCTTCCCTATATGTAGTGTTTTCTTAGTATTCACCTAAGACAATGTGTAAGAACTAGGTCCTTCACTATTAACAGTCACACTTGGTGTAGTCTTATTTTCGATCTTCAACGAGTGCAGTGGGATTACTGCGAGCCTTTCATTTTTGTTCCAGAAATCATTTAAAATTTTCAGGACTCAGGTTCTCTTTAGCCCATTCTAACACTTGTTCGAAGGACTTGGCTGACTATAACAGGTCTTCAAAATGATTATCCTCATGGTTGTATGGCTTGAGCTTTACCGCAATAGTTATGTTATGTGCTACCTTGTCTGGATCGAATTGCATTTTCAACAATGTATCAAGCCTAAGGGCTTCCATTTTTGTTGACTCCTTAATGACATGATTAAAATTTCCCAAAGCAAAATATCCACACTTGACAGGAAAAGAGGGCCATAATAACTTCTTGTTTTCTTTGAGGACCTTAGTTAGGCCTCTTCTTACGGTCTGGTGGGCGATTTCCCTTGCTAACAATTTATCATAAACATATAAAGGAAGGAAATGTGGGTTGGTTATGCTACCAAAAACCCTAATGTAAGTGAACCATTCTTCAATAAAATATTTGATGATAGCTAGAAGGTCTGTTGCGGCTTCTTGCGAAAACCTAGGGGCTTTCTTATTGAAAATTATTTGATGCAGGGGCAAAATAACAGAATGACATATCTTATAGAAATGAGGTATATAATGGGATTCCCATATTTTCTTATGACTGAGGTGGATAGCGGGTAGGGATCTTGTAAGGTCCATATCCAACCCATGGTCGGAAATGCAATGCAGAAACAAATGGAATCCATAATATAGGCACTAAAATAGGAGGGGGGAAGGTTCTATGGAGAGATGGCTCTCTTCTGTCAATACTTGGTAATGATGGTGGCTAGGTTATCAGATAGGATGGTGGCCCAATTCATGATGTGGGAATTAACACAAGCATCAATCAGAGGAATTCATTATATGGAAAAATTAGAATTATTGGGCAACCCATATATTCTACATAACATAGCATCTGCATAGTTATAGGGGTTTGCCAAATAGGCTGTAGCATACATACCTGATTTGTCAAATTTGAATTTGTTGTCCAATACTCTCCATCCCTGAATCATCTTGAAGGGGTCTGGGTTCTTCTTTGTGAGGCTAGCCATGTATGTATTATCATATATATCCTGAGGATCATCTATATGATACATTTTCTTCATGTCTTCTACTATGAATGATCCCATGAGTTCGTTTCTTGAATTCTTGAATTTCCTATCTTCAATGGTGAGGTTTTCGACCACCCACCTGATCATATCTGTGTATGGGAGGATTTTAGCCCTTGCTCCTATCCTATGCAGGAAAGAACAGGCAGTGTCCTTGAATTGAAGCCCCGAAGGTCTTGTTGAGTCAGTTGTTTCTCTTGTAATAATAATCTTGGGACGCTCGTCCTCAAGCCTATTGTAAATGATCTCCCAAGCTGTTGCTCCTCCATCAGAGCTACAAACTATATCAGAGAATATGGGAACCATCTCTGTAAACTCAGATTTTGCAATGCTCTGCTTTTTCTGTTTCTGCATCACCTTCCTCAATGACATTTCGTTTGTAGCTTGCCTGAAATGGACAAGATATATTAGTGCAGACAATATTGGAAAATTAAGATTGAAATCATTTTTTAAATTACCTTGGATCGTGAGAAAGGTTTAATGAGATACTCAACATTAACTACCCATAACTTGGAAAATGATTAGCTCTCCTCGGGCCGTTAAATATTTATTAACCTGTCAATTTGTTCGTTTTTGTATTTAAAACACAATTATTTCACTTGCTTACCGCTCTTATTCACACATCGTAATTTTCAAACGGATACAATATAGCGTTGTGCTTTCTATAAGGCGAAATGCAATTGCGGTTATTGCAATATCATATTTCAAAAATTGTCAATGGACATTGTAGTGGCATAGCTTAATTACTTGTGAAGTTTGCGAAGTGTGATTTGTGAAATGACGAGGTGCTTATAATTGGTATATTGCAACGGGAGGTTTGATTGCGCATCACAAATTTTTAAAGGTGTTTCATGATAGTCACATGGAAAAGTGTGATTTGCGATTTGCAATAATGATCTCATCCTTGGGTTGTTTTGCAAGATTTTTCAAGGCAATTTCTTAGATCTAGGTTCTATTATCCTAAGACTAAAAATTTAAAAAGGGTCCCTATTTATATCTCTAACATAGCTATTGTTATTCATAAATGGGGGGGGGGGTGGTTACATAGTACAACAATTGGCGATTCACTTGGGAGAACCAAATATCTCTGAATAGTTTTCTAAAATTTCTAAAACTTTCAAAGTAATTAGAGTTATAGGAATAATAATAGCATGAGTTATAAAGTAAACAACATTTCTCTGGAATCATCATCACTTACACAATCTATTTATTCAACTACTTTACTCTTGTAATGATATAAATACAATTGCTTTCATAAGTCAATAATAAGAGTTAAAGTGATATAGCAGGTGTTTTATACAAATTAGGTTTTTGATGTTTACTTATTTATCATAGATAGAGCCTTTACTACCAGCATGCATTCATAGCCTGGACATGGTTATATTTTAGCCAACAATGATTCATTATCCCATCTGAAGAAATTTTCAAATTTCGAAATGATATTCACTTGCTTTGAATATCACTTGGATCTTGTCCCTTTTTCTTTTTTAACATAATATTTTCTTTTAGGTTTCTTAGAAGACATCGTCTAGGCTTGGTAACCTAATAATGACAATGCCATTCACTGGTTGTAACTAAACTGAACAAGCTAGCTCTTGATGAGACCCCTTGTCTTCTAATTAATGATATATCGGCTATTACCCTGTTTTGATATGCAATATTGGTAATATCAGTTTAATTATTTCCCTATGACCATGGTAAACAAGATCGCAATGAGAATTTTTATCTTCTAAGTTTTGTATATTTTAGAATTACACTCTGAAAAAGGAAATTTTTATTAGATGGGGTGAATCATTAGCTATTTAAAGAGTTTTGGATGATAATGATAGAGTTTTAAGATACTGATATGCAAAAAGTTCTTACTAGGTTAAAGATTCTTTTCTTGACTGATAACAAAACATTCATACTCTAAAAAGATAAGAGTTTGTTCATAGAATAAATGTTTTAAGCAAGATCAAGTTTTTCAAAGAAATGAGGTTTTCTTAGGTACTCAAATGTCCTAATTATTTCTTTTAATTTTTACTTATAGAAGCGAAAAATCAGAAATATTTGAATGGAGTTCGGATTTTCCACAGTGTTCATGTTTTGTAGTCGACGTTTCGAGTCTGCAACTAGACTCATCATCAGGACAAAATGTGAGGAGAAAAGAAGGAAATTTTAGGTATAAATATGAAAAGCCCAGGATGTGAAGCCCAATGGCCGACTCTTTTCCTTATTGATGATTTAATTTATTTATTTCAAGCAAAAATTCTGTGATATCTTTGGTTATGTAACCTGTGTTTGATGTATGCAAAATTAGGTGTGAGATTTGAGTCTCTGCATTGCTTCAGAAAATTTAGATCAGCTTCTTTTCTCCTTATCTTTACCCTCGCTTTTTGTCCTAAGGAGAAAAGAAGCTGATCTAAATTTTCTGAAGCAATGCAGAGACTCAAATCTCACACCTAATTTTGCATACATCAAACACAGGTTACATAACCAAAGATATCACAGAATTTTTGCTTAAAATAAATAAATTAAATCATCAATAAGGAAAAGAGTCGGCCATTGGGCTTCACATCCTGGGCTTTTCATATTTATACCTAAAATTTCCTTCTTTTCTCCTCACATTTTGTCCTGATGATGAGTCTAGTTGCAGACTCGAAACGTCGACTACAAAACATGAACACTGTGGAAAATCCGAACTCCATTCAAAAATCACACCACAGTAATTTGCAAACTAAAATAATCAGAAATATTATCAAAGATTTTATTTTGAAAAGCCAAAAGTAAATACTACTTAAACTTTATTTTCCGAAGAATTTGAAAGGTGATATGATACAAAATTGGAAGAGGATTTCTTCTAAGAAAATTATTTTTTCAAGATTTTCCCATTAATGGGCAAAGAATCCTTCTTACCGGATAAGTCTTGTAAAAGAAATGTTTATTGTCCAATTTCCTAAATAATTTGAAAAGGGCCAAGCCATAGTCTTTGAAATTTGGTATGTTTACCTTTTTCCTCCTGTGCTTTTTCCCATTTCAAAACAAAATCCCCTACTTAAATTTTTTTTTGACTGGCAGAGGTTGTATCAAAAGAGGCTTTGACTAATTGTTAATGATGAAAGTGGGTTGCTTTGGCATTTTCGCGTTCTTCTTCAAGCTTAAGAATCTGAAACTGTCTAGATTGGAGAGAAGAAGAAGAGTTTTCATCGATGAATTTCACTAGGGAAAGAGATGGGATTGCAATGTTTGTGGGAAGAAAAACTTCTTTTCCATAAACCAAAGCAAAAAGGGAAGAACCAATAGATGCCTTTTGTGTAATTATGTCTACCCATAGATCAAATGTCAATGCTTAATGCCAATTCTTATGATTTTGGTCAATAGTCCTTTTGATAATTCTGATGAGGTTTTTGTTTGTTGATTCTGCTAGTCCATTACCTTGTGGATAATAGTTGGTTGAATATTTTAGCTTAAAACCTTGCTTTAGAGCAAATTCTACCATTGCATTTCCAGAAAAGTAAGATGCATTATCAAACATTAAAGCTGAGGGTAATCCAAACCTGGTAATAATGTATTGATCAATGAAGTCCATAATTCTTTCTATATTGGCTATCCTTAAGGGGATAGCTTCTACCCATTTTGTAAAATAATCAGTAACTGTAAAGATGAATCTATGCAGTTTGGAAGAGTTAGGAACAATCTCACCAATTATGTCTAATCCACATTGTTCAAATGGTTGTTGGATGTTTACTAGTTGCAAAGGGAATGATGGCTTCCTTTCTCTTCCGGTTGTAGTTTTACAAGTTTTACACTTTCTTGCATATTCATGTGCATACTTAGATATCGTTGGCCAATAATATCTTACATGCAAGATTTTGTGAGCTGTGGTATTTCCTATGAAATGTCCTCCAGCTGGTCCATCATGTAATTCCTGCATGACCTTTTCAGCTTTAGGTTTATCCAAGCATCTTAATAATACTGAATCATAATTTTTTGTAAATAATAAATCATCGACTAATTGATACTGATTTGATTTCAACCTTAAATCACTGTTTGTTTTGTAATTAAGGTGCATAGGAGCATATATGTTCTTTAAAAAATAATTCAAATCAGCATATTGTGATTGTGTATCATTGAGGATTACCTTTGATATTTGTACTTCATTACCTTGATCTTCTTCTGGTGATAACTGGAAGCTCCTGTTAACATCCTGCAAAAACCTTGACCCCTAAAAATTTTAGCTGGCTGGATTTCCACATCATATTATTGAAGTGCAGTAACCCAATTGGATCTTTTCTCCCCTACTTCTCTTTGGATTAATAATTTCCTTATTGTGGAGTAGGGTACTATCATATTTGAATGGGCTTTAAGAAGAAAATCTTTGAAAATTTTCAAGGTTTTAAAAACAGCAAATACTTGTTTCTCGATAGCTGAATAATTTAACTCGACACCTTGCAAGTTAGAACTGAAAAAGGAAATAGGTGCTTCAATATTTTCATCATTTACCTGTGTTAAAACTATTGCATAAGATGTATCGGATGAAAAAGTATATAATACAAAAGTTTAGAGAAAGTTAGGAGTTGTCAGCGAAGGAGCATTACTAATGGCTTTTTTAGTCAACTAGAATGACTCCCTTTTGTGTTTGCCCCATTTGAAAATTGTGTTTTTTCATATCATTGTTTGAAGGGGTAGGATAATCTGTGAAAAGTCTGGAACACATATTTTTACAAAATTAATTTGGCATAGGAATGCTTACATGGTCTTTTTGTTATGTGAAGGAGGAATGTTTTCGATCTCTTGGACTCTAGCAAGATCAATATACATTCCTTTCTTGGATACTATAAACCCAAGGAGTTTGCCTTCGGGTAAAGCAAAATAAGATTTTTTTGGGATTTAAGGAAATGCCATATTTCCTGCATCTTTCAAAAATATGCTTCAAGTCACTTAAATGATTGTTTCTATCCTTAGAAAAGACTTCGATTTCATCTAAGTAAATAACAATTGATTTATTAATCAGACCTTTAAAAGCAATATCCATAGCACGTTGAAATGTAGCACCTACTTTAATGAGTCCAAAAGGCGTCTTATGATAGGTGTAAGTTACCCACTTCGTTCTAAATGTTGTCTTTAATATGTCATTTGGATGCACAAGAATTTGATTATATCCTGAGAATCCATCTAGAAAAGACATTAATTCAGAACCTGCAACTGATGGTAATATCTGTTCCATGGTAGGAAAAGGAAAGTTATCTTTTGAAAAGCTATATTCAGGTTCCTAAAATCAATACAAATCCTAATATCACCGTTCTTTAGGCACAATATTCGATACACACTTAGAGTGTCTAATAGGGAAGATTATTTTGACTTTTAGAAGCTTGCTTAATTCGGATTTGATTATTTTTTCAAGTTTTGGGTGAATTTTGCGAAGCTTCTGTTGAACTGGCTTTTCATTCAAAGTCATAGGTATGGTATGTTGAATTATAGAGGTATCATAGGTTTTGAGATCTGCATAATCCCAGGCAAAGACACCTTTGTATGTTTTCAACAACATAATGAATGATATTCTTTCTTCTGATGATAGGCCAAGACCTAGGTTAACATTTTGAGGTTTTTCAATTGACCCTAAGTTTACTACTTCAAATCTCAAAGTAGAACTTTGAGTTTTGGAGTTAGTAAATTTCTGGAATCTATCCTTTAGAACATAGAGATCTTCCATCTTAACAACAGACTTTGGGATTGGGTTTTGATTCTGATCATTTTTAATTTGGAGATCAGTCTCTTGTTCATCTATGATCTATTCCTCATAGGACCCTTCTAATGTAAGGAAATTAACTATATCCACATTGTTATTGAATACTCTCCAATTTGTTACATTATCGAGAATAGATGGCCTAAAGATTAACTCTATTGAAAATCTGTCTGGACTAAACTCTTCTGTGGGTATAAGCTTGGATGCCACATTAGCAAGTAAGTCAGCACTTGTATTTTGCAGTCTAGGAACTGAAGAAATGTTAAAAGGAGAGAAATGAAATGTCAGATTCTGGGCTAATGATTGATAATTTTTTAGGTGCCCAGATGAATTGTATTTCTTACCTTCTTCACAATTATTTCTGAATCACCATAGACTTGCAGATATTTGACATTAAGGCCAATGGCTTTGTATAGACCTTGGATCAATGCTTCTTATTCAACAAGATTATTTGTACATTGAAATTCAAGTCTGCAGGCTAACATGGTTTTCTCTCCTTGCGGATTGATCAAAATGCATCCTGTGCCTGCATCATCTTCAGATTTGGAACCATCAAAATAGAGAGTCCAGAAGAAAGAATTATTTGAAATTTTATCTACTAAATTTACACACTTGGAAGCATATGTTTGTGAAATTTTTTCTATTTGAGACACTACTGCATTATCTAGGAAGGGAGACCTCTGAGAATTAAAGGATCCCTAAAATGACTCACCCGAGTAATTTCCAATGATGTTATTGGTTAAGGCAACAGGTTCATTGCTTCCCTCAAGGTCAGTGACTGTATATTTCATGAAATTTTCTCGGTCTACCCTGATTTGTTTTGGTTTACCATTATGTGGCAACCACATGTGAGACCAATTAGTTGGCAAGTAACCATGCAACTTTTCAGACAAATCCCTACTTAGGATTAAACCATAAATTCAAGGATATCAATCACTAAAATATCAATTATTTGGGAAACTTTTGGATTAGAGGAAAGCCTAATTGAAACTGATGTTATTTCTCCGAGTGCCTCTATTTTTGTCCTATCTAACTGAATTATGTGTACCACATATTTTTGAGGTGTAATATTCAATTTGGTGCACATGGCTCTTGGCATAATATTTGAAGAGGCTCATGAATCAACAAGATAGTTATGAACATTCCTGTTGAAAATTTCGTAAGTGAGCAGAAATGGAGGAATATGAGAAATAGATCTATCACTAATTAGGACTAAATCTGAAGGATCTACTTTGTTGTAAGATTATGGAGGTTTTCCCATATCGCAAGTAGCTTGAGTAACTATAGCAAATGGCAGAGGGGATACTAGAACTAATTTTAATTCTCTTAATAAAATTTTCTATTGTTGCTTGAGATTAGTGGGTTCATGCAATGAAATGCTTGCTCTAGTATTTTTCATATCTTCGACTATGTTGTATTTCTCTGTATCTGAGATTACCAATGTTTTGGAAGCATTTGGAGAATCTAGTGGAGTAGGGTCCGTTTGACTAGTCTTAGACTTTTTTGTTACTGTTTTCTCCTTTACATGAGTAGCAGTTTTTTGTTTCTAATTTGTGGTAGACATGTCAAGAGAGTTTTTGCTCCTTGTAGTTATTGGAATACCTTATTCCTCTTCTTCATTTGGGAGGATGAAATCCCACATTCCATTTAATTCAACGTCTTCTTCCATTTCGACTTCCTCTTCAGCTAGTGGGTCTAAATCTATTTCTTGATTAGACTCAGCATTTAAAATGGTGTTTGGGGGTTGTGATGCAGAAGAAGGATTCTTTTTAAACAAGCGAAAAGGTTTCTTGGGAGCAGAGGATTCTGCAACCTGCTTCTTGATTTCAACCATTTCATTTGACATTGTCTTTAATACTTTTTGCAGGCCTTCAAGATCGAAAGGGTCCTTTGAAACTTTCTTTTTAGAATCATCCTTAAATGTTACTTTCTTTGACTTCCTCTTGTTTGTTTGTTATCTCTTTTCTAAAGCTATAATCCTTCTTTCTATAGACAGGGCTTCTTTCATTTTTTCGACGAGGGTAGCCTTATTGGCTCTATCTACGAAAATTTAAATATTAGAGGGAAGAGACTATATGTACCATTCTATTTGTACATCTATAGTAGGCTTTGAGGCAACTGGGATTTTATTTAGTGACTTGTTAAATCTGGAGTTGAAGTATTTGATCCTTTCATCTGAGTTAGCTTTTAAATTATAAATATCATTGATAAAGGATGCTATGGTCCTGTCATCACCAAATTTTGTAAGAAATGCTTCTTGAAAAGTATCCTAGTTCCTAATTGATCTTGTTGGAAGGGAAAAATACGAAGATCCAGCAGATCCTTGGAAGGTATAAGGGAACAGTCCGATTACAACATATTCATGTGCAACTCCATCAAGATTCATGGACAACATGAAGTTACTTAGATGTTCTTCGACTAGA
The DNA here is from genome assembly GCA_031772625.1 of Pinus tabuliformis. Classification (NCBI taxonomy): domain Eukaryota; kingdom Viridiplantae; phylum Streptophyta; class Pinopsida; order Pinales; family Pinaceae; genus Pinus; species Pinus tabuliformis. Next base: position 59,859,708 of record CM062813.1, on the reverse strand, counting down.
AGACCATCGTTAGGATTGTATTTGAATATCCATTTTTATGGGTTTACTAGGAGTGCATTTGGATTTTCAACTAGGACAACATCAGGGTTTGTCCAAGGTTGAGCGGGTTGATTGGCCATCACTTGAGTTAGAGACTGAGAAGATGGGAAGGTCGGTCCAAAAGTAGGTATAGATGGTGAAAAATTTACTACTGGGTTAGTACTACTAGTGGCAGTACTAATTGAAGAAGTGGGTAGTTGAGAAGTTGTGGATTGAGTAGAAGTGAATGGGGAAGATAATGGGTGGAAACATGATGTGATCTCATTGGTATGTGATTTATATATTGGTGAGGTAACTTTCCTACATTGTGTAGGGATGGGGAACTCAAAAGGGGTTACTCCAAGAATTTCACTTTGTAATCTAGTTAATACACTAGTTTATTGTAATAAGGAAGTAACACTTTCATCAGAAACTTCGAGCCTGTGTGGCTTCTTAGCAGAAATGGATATCTACTCCAATTTCTATATCAAAGAACAAACTTCGTGAGACTGAAGAGTGTAATCTGGGGAAGATGGTTTTCTTACTACTTCAGGAGACGAGGGAGATGTTTCTATAACTTTAGATTTCTAATCAGGAGATTTTGATCAAGATCTAGAAGGTGTATAAGTTGTGGAGGGGTTTTGACTCTTATGAATGTTTTTCGATTGATCTTTAGGTTTATATGCCATTCATAGTCATATGGCCCTCCTTATAGCACCACAATGTTGAAGGGCCTCATATCTCTGCAACCCCAAAATGGGGGATAACCACCTGGTCCAGACCTTAATACAACTCCTTTTCCGTTCAAATTGGTGGCTCCGACTGGGGATAATGGGACCAGTTTCCCAGTGTGGGTTTTACGATGAGAGTGGGCGGTTCATGAGTGTTTGCAATAGAATAATGATAATCTAAATGGCCTATTCCATCATGAAAATATTTTAACTAACTTATTCTAATATAAACACGGGTATTTCTGTGTGGTATGCGGTCTACATAGATATCTGCTTAACATGTGATAATAAAGATTAATCATGCATAAATAGAGATGATAATGTATAAGATAATTTCTTTGAATAAATAGTTAGTCAAAGAAATTTATAAAATATATCGCATATATGATGAATTATATATATGAAAATTAACAATTTCAGCTAGGCATCATACAATAGTGCAATTAACACTTAATAGAAAGAATAAATCTCACATACAATTCATGAAAGTAAAGTGTTGTCATTGATTAAAAGAAAACATAATCAATCATACAAGATAATAGTACCATATGTGTGAATTTATGCTCATTTAACTAATGACATGGATCAATTCCTTTCTTCAAATCAAATTAACTCCCAAAGAACACAATAATGCATCAACAAAGGAAAGTAGTCTGATATCTAAAAGAAATGATCATGTTCCATAATTTCACCAAATAATTCACAAACTTACAAAAGTGCATTCTTTGCAAATGTTTTTGATAAAATTCTGGACCCTTCTCTAAATGCATGAGAAGGGTATAAATACTATTCTAACTAATGTGCAAAAATAGATTATACAAAAAATTGAGGAGGTTTCAAACAACCTTCCTCCGAACTAGTTAATTAACTCTAAAAATAAACAATGGCTTTATGAGAATAACTAAGATGATGGTTTTTTGTCTGCCAGCTTGTCCTTCAAATCACATATAACGGTCATTGGTTTGAGTTGAGGAGGTGCCCCAAAATGTGTCCTGAGTTGTCCTGCGAAAATTGCATCGGTGAGAGGTGGCAACATCCGCTGAGTCGAATGAAGTGAGAAGTTAAGGGTCATGATTTGGCTGTGCGGTTTTATGAGGTATTTCCAATACGAGTCCCAGTTGGTCTTGGTCAATTTTGCGATTGCCTCCCTTTGAGTCTCTGCCTTTTCCTGCCAACTTTTATGCAAAGAACCGAAATTGAACATTTCTTTTAAGCTACTATCCTTTAGCAAGTTGGTGACAAACAAAGTGTGGTTCACCACCTTGATTATATTCTTTGATACCCTAGCTACCCTTGCCACTGTTAGCTCATATTGCTTGATTCTTGCATCCCAATCTATGAAAAGAATGTATTTGTGTGTCTCCTCGATTTCAAGCAGATTGGCCTTCCTTCCATCTTCTGTTTCCTTCCATTCGATGAACTCTGAGATTCTAGTGTTGAGATCAGTAAACTTGGTTCTCTAGTCAATCGCCTCATCTATTAGTTGGTCACTAGTGATGCGATAAGGAGTAATGTGTGACATATTTTGGTAGAAATTCTCCTGCTATTTTATTAGAAGGGAATTCAGCTCTAGATCCTCTTTATAAACTCCTCGGTAGTGGGAACATCCTTATTCTTTCCATGGCTTGTTGCAATTCTTGGACTTGCATGTTTTTAGCCGATATATCGGCTCCATGGCTTATTCTCAAGACCGCCATGCTCTATTGCAATTGGGAAAGCTTCTTAGCTACTTACTTTTTCACACTTGATTTTTCTGTTTCGAGATGTTGCTCGAGCTGTGAAATCCTCTCCTCCTTTTCTCTCAACAAAGTAGATACTTCAGTGGCTTTGTCCATGGTGGCTATTGCATATGCTCCCATGAACTGTGACAATCTAATCAAGTTCTCAGCTGGGTTGAAAGGAATGTCCCTCCAAACTATGTCCATTGGGCTCATTTCTAGGTGGGAGCTTGGGTATTTCTATGCTTTTCCTTTTTCTCTATCTCCTTACTACCACCTTGTGGAGTGGGTTGTAGAACACATCAAGTGGAGGGATTTCGGTCACTTTCAAGACGATATTTGATGTGGGCAGAGCAAGGATAATTTCAGTCTGTTGGGATGTTGTGGCCTGCTCATCCATAGGCTTGGACTACTCATCCATGGGTTTGGACTACTTGTCCATAGACTTGGACTCTATATTCTCCTGAATATGTAGAGGAGTTTGGCATTCCATTGTCTCTTGGGTATCTGCCATTTTGGGAGTGTCTTGTAGTTTTTGATTAAATTGATCCCACTCCTACTCCAAACTTTTGCCTTTGACCTTTGAACTGATTTATTTAGATGGGGTGCTCAGAACCTTTTTCTTAGCTGATTTCCTACTAGACTCTATTGTATTATCTGTCTCTTTGGCCTTCCCCGTATTTGGTTTTTTCTTAGTATTTACCTAAGACGTTGTGCAACAACTAGTTCCTTCACTGTTAACAATCACACTTGGTGTAGGCTTATCTTCGATCTTCAACAAGTGTAGTGGGATTATTGTGAGCCTTTCATTTTTGAATTCTCAAAATCTTTAAAATTTTTCAGGATTCAGGTTCACTTTAGCCCATTCGAATGCTTGTTCGAAGGACTTGTCTGACTATAACAAGTATTCAAAATGATTATCCTGATGGTTGTATGGCTTGAGCTTTACCGCACTAGTGACGTTATGTGCTACCTTGTCTGGATCGAATTTCCTTTTTAGAAATGTATGAAGTCTAAGGACTTCCATGTTCACTGACTCCTTAATGGCATGATTAAAATTTGTCAAAGAAAAAGGACCGCACTTGACACGAAAAGAGGGCAATAATAACATCTTGTTTCTTTGATGACCTTAGTTAGGCCTTTTCCTACGATTTGGTGGGAAATTTCCCTTGCTAACAATTTATCAGAAACATATAAAGGAAGGACATGCAGGTTGGCTGTGTTACCAAAAACCCTAATGTAGGTGAACCATTCTTCAATAAAATCTTTTTCGACAGCTAGAAGGTCTCTTGTGGATTCTTGGGAAAACCTAGGGGCTTTCTTATTGAAAATTATTTTATGCAAGGGAAAAATAACAGAATGACATATTTTATAAAAATGAGGTATATAATGGGATTCCCATATTTTCTTATGACTGAGTTGGATATGGTAGGGGTCCTGTAAGGTCCATTTCCAACCCATGGTCGGAAATGCAATGCAGAAACAAATGGCGTCCATAATGTAGGCACTAAAATAGAAGGGGGGAAGGTTTTCTGGAGAGGAGGCCCTCTTCTATCAATACTCGATAACGATGGTGGTTAGGTTATGAAATAGGATGGTGGCCCAATTCATGATGTGGGAATTAACGCAAGAATCAATAAGAGGAATCTATGCTATGGAAAACTTAGAATTATTGGGCAACCCATATATTCTACATGACATAGCATTTGCATAGTTATAGGGGCTTTCCAAAGAGGCTATAGCATGCATACCTGATTTGTCAATTTTGAATTTGTTGTCCAATACTCTATGGCCCTAAATCAACTTGAAGGGTTCTGGGTTCTTCTTTGCGAAGCTAGCCATGTATGTCTTATCATACATATCTCGAGGATCAGGTATATGATACATTTTCTTCATGTCTTCTGCTCTGAATGATCTCATGAGTTCATTTCTTGAATTCCTGAATTTCCTATCTTCAATGGTGAGGTTTTTTATCACCCACTCGATCATATTCATGTATGGGAGGATTTTAGCCCTTGCTCATATCTTATGCAAGAAACAACAGGCAACGTCCTTGAATTGAAGCCCCAAAGGTCTTGTTGAGTCAATTGTTGCTCTCGTAATAGTAATATTGGGATGCTCATCCTCAAGCCTATTGTAAATGAACTCCCAAGATGTTGCTCCTCCATCAAAGCTGCAAAGTGTATCAGAGAATATGGGAGCCATCTCTGTAAACTTGGATTCTGCAATGCTCTACTTTTTCTGTTTCTGCATCACCTTCCTCAATGACATGTCTTTTGTAGCTTTCTTGGAATGGACAAGATATATCAATGCAGACAATATCGGGAAATTAAGATTGAAAGCATTTTTGAAATGACCTTGGATCGTGAGAAAGGTTTAATGAGATACTCAATGTTAACTACCCATAACATGGAAAATGATTAGCTCTCCTCAAGCCGCTAAATATTTATTAACCTTTTAATTCGTTCATTTTTGTATTTAAAACACAATTATCTCACACGCTTACCACTCTTATTTTCACATCACAATTTTCAAACGGATACAATATAGTTTTGTGCTTTCTATAAGGAAAAATTCGATTGCGATTGTCACAATATCGTATTTCAAAAATTGTTAATGGATGTTGTAGTGGCATACCTTAATTACTTGCGAAGTTTGAAAAGTGTGAATTGTGAAATGAAAAGGTGTTTATAATCATGATATCGCCACAGGAGGTTTGATCGCACATCGCAAATTTTTAAAGGTGTTTTATGATAGTCACATGGAAAAGTGCAATTTGCGATAAGGATCTCATCCTTGGTTGTTTTGCAAGATTTTTCAAGGAAATTTCCTAGAGTTAGGTTTTATTATCCTAAGACTAAAAATTTATAAAGGGTCCCCATTTATATCTCTAACCTAACTATTGTTATTCATAAATGGGGGGGTTGTTACATAGTACAACACCCACCAACAGGCAGGCGTAGCACGCAACGCCAGATCAAGAGCTTGGAACCGTTGTTCTCCTCGCACCTGCTTTTCAAACTTATCTAGAAACAAGCTAAAACCATCTAATCCATCACAACGAGGAAGATTTCTTACCTCCATTGAGACACACCAAAGTGATTTTATCTTCATATTGCAGCGCGACATTGAATCTTCGAGCAACCTATTCTTCTAATGCTCGATTTCTTCATTTTAATCCGAGGTATAAGAGCTATGTTTATCCCATGTAATTCTCCCATATACAATGGGATTGATCCAATATTCATCGCGCACAGTGATCTTGTATATTTGATCCAAATCGTCTTCCTCTTCATAGTCGCAAACTGGTTCAGTGTAGCACACTCCCTCAGTAGGATCTAGTGGTATGATAACTTGCAGCGCCTTCCTCTCAAATGTCATCCTTCACTTCTTCAATTTAATTACAACGTCCATGTCAAAGGCCCAAACAATTCCCAAAAGCACAGGGTAAGGATTGCTATCATCCACTATTTCAATTACTTCAAAGTCGGCTAGAGCACTTGCTCCTTCAATGTCTACTATTACCTCATATAGGCACCCCATAGGAATGATTTTTTTTATTAACCATGCATATCTATATAGGATACCATTTTAGTGCATGTCTCCCCATCCTTTCCTACATTTTCTTTGGTAGTACATTCGCATCAAATCCTAGATCTAGGATGACTTGATCCATCTCGTACTCTCCAATCTATGCAATCAACCTCATTTTGCACCCTGTCCACTTCTTATGTTTACCCAATTTCCTCATAGTGTGCTATTCAGGAGGAGTCTTTATTTTACCCATAAAATTGTCAATTAGCTCCTAGAGCCCTTCCACTACCTTCCTATGCTGCAACAACTTCATACAAGTTTTAAGAAAAGTGGCCAATAGCAAGGGATCCACGTCCTACACCTCATTGTTTCCAATTGATTTCTCATGACTTCCTAATGTGGACGCCTCAACAAATTTCTTCTTGGCCTCCATAAAAGTTTCTTTAGCCTTATTGAGATCAAGTTGAACTCTTTTTCAGTAGCCTTGCACACCCAACCTTTAGTTTTTGGCCACTTTCCTTTATCTTCTCTCATGGAAATACCACTTAGCATCACAATATTGATGCTATGGTCCTCTTCACGAGGATCCACCCTCATCATTTGTATGTTTTGCGTGAGTTGTTGTGTCATTTTCTCCTACATCTTGGCTATCAGCATCGGGCAATCTTCTATCACATGATCAAACTATCTGCAGTATTGACAGGATGGAAGTGTTGGGTTCTAACAGTAGCGCGTAAAATGACCTACTTCGCTACAATTATAACAAATGATTTTTCCATGACCTTGGCTTGCCCCTCTGCCTCTTCCTCTTCCACGACCCTGGATTCCTCCGTGCGCTGCACCTACACCCTGATCTTGAGTCTGATTTTAGGCGTGCATTTGATACATAGGGGTTCACTCCATCATTAATTCGTAGCTTCATTAGTTCTGCTCATGATGCCCAAATGATTTACAGAATGGGCAAAACAACTGTTGCAAAGTCTGTACAAAATTTTGCAAGAGGTGAAAATTGTCAATCTTGTGCTTCCCCACTATCTAGTAGATAACGCATTATAAGGGCACTCCTGCGTTCAATCTCGCAATGTTCTCAGGCTTCAAAGGAATAGGACCTCCTCCAATCAGGTAATTCTAATAAACAGGATAGTAATCCTTATCATGTCCCTTGTCTTAACACTTTATCCACCAGACTTCTACACACACCTCAGTCTGAGCTTCCCTCCCTATCTTCAAGCTCTGCAATTCCATGTGCAGGCTTTCTAGCTACGACTAAATCTGTTGTACTCCAAAGTCTTTATCCTGCACTAGTGAGGATTCCAACCTCATTGCGATCTCCATTGCTTCTGCTTGCATTCCTATCTTCTGTTGTGATAATGGAAATCTCAGATGAGGCAAGAGTGAAGCAATGTACCAGTCTTTGTGTTGATCATATATGATATTCATATGAGCCTGCCGGATCAGGCATTTTAGATATGATTGAAGTCCCATGTGGACTCATTCACCCTTTGTTGTATTTGTTTAAACTCTATTATAGACTGCACTTGAGACTTAGGTTTCTTAAACTCATTATTCAATGCTTGCCGAGTCTTTTCCATCATCACGCTCGATTGATCCATTAAAACTTGATATACCAAGTCAATGCCCTATCCTGTAGCACTATGACCAGCTTTGATTTCTTCATATTATCATCAATAATCTGTTGTTCCTTCCACACAAAATTCGCAACGAACCAGAATTTCTCAGGGTCTTCGCTTCCTACCCCTTTAAAGGTTGGCATCTTCATTGTGTTTACAATGTTGAATGGTTGATGTGGAGGTGGAGGTGGAGGTGTAGGTGGTGGTGGAGTGGAGGGATGGGGTATTCCCAAGATACCTTGGCTTACTATCTGTAGCATGCTTCGCGATGTTTTCAGAATAGTTCCTTTGTCATCACTATCAGAAGATCCTAATAGTAGACTGTATTCAGAGCCTAATTCTTCATTTCTTCTGAAGGTTTTTCTACTTCACATGGTCCCAAACATCAATATAATGGCATAACCCTCTTTTCACACAACAACATCTTAATCCAGGTATTCAGGGATTTTAAGTACTTTCCTCTTGGTCCCTTGAAGAATATGTGCTCTGCTTCACTATAGCTGATGGTCATATTGATCATGAGTTAAGTGATGAATCCTCCTAAGATACGATTAATCCATTGATCAACAGCCCACACGATGTTGTTTTCTGAAGTTTTCGAGTGCTTCACCAACTCTGGGGTCCACACAATAGGGTCATCAAGCCTCCATGTACCCTGACTCTCCACTAATCTGGATAGCCACTGATGTAGTTCGCATGGAAATAAACAAAAGAAGGCTCCAGTCTCGTCTATGTACAGATACCTATTCAGCCACTATTCCTTGGATAACCATGGGTTTCTTTTCTCCTAAGCTACAAAAGCGTGAAAATTCTAATCGATCCACTTTTCAATTTCTTTCTTAGTAGGGAACCACTTATTCAACATCACACATTCCTCAGATAGATCCTGGTCCCAACAATGGAACCATTTGTTGGCTTGATGGGGCCTGACCCAGGTTCAACGTTATCTGCGCCAACAAACAAAACCCTAACTACTCACCCTTTCGGCAACAACCTACGTAGTGGAAGCTGTAGTCTCACCCAAAGTAGTATTGGGGGATGACAAAACCAAGCTTATGTATCTAAAGGCTTGTGTGATATGTTTCTATAGTACTTATGGTTTAGATCTACCTTTGCGCACCCTTAACCCTTCCGAACAGAAAATCATTGTAAATGTAAAATAACTTCCAGATCTTCGTGAAGCTTCTTAGTTAGTCTTAACGTGTATTAATATTACAAATCTACTATTTTCACACAAAAAATAAGCATTAATTCATATAAATCATAACACAGGGTGAAGTTCTAGATACTTGGAGAAATAAGAAATGATACATAGATGCATTCAAATTGGCTCAAAATTGTTTGTATTAAGTATAATCGTTCAAGTACAGACTTATTTTCCCTGCACACTTAGCTGCAGGGACCCGCACACTCAGCTGCAGGAGCCTTACCCTTTCTCCTAATTACAGTAAATAGACCTTTCCCGCCTTAGCTTACTTCCTTAAAACAATGATATTCAATCTTAGTTTCCTCCTTAGACTCGCTGTGACTCATCTATATATAGAATTTTGCTTACAATATCATGGTCCGCAGACCATGGGCGGGTCTCAAAACTCTCTATCACTTACCCACCTAAGGGACTAAATCCCCTTTGAATCATACTAGCTTTGCACTCTGCTTCCACATTTCACGAAGACTTTACATGCTTACAAAAGAAGATTACAAAATTTTACCAAAATTTGAATCAACTTGACCCCAGGGACCCTATCCCAACATCTCACTACTATTCTACAGCTCTTAGGCCATAATAGCTCTCACAATATGGGTAAGGGAGCAACTACAAACCCAAAGTCACTCTCATAGGCCTATCTGCCAGTGATAGTGGACCAAAATTACTAGTTTTGTGTCAATGACCCCGAGATTTAAGCCACGTTTCTAGCCCAGAATCATCGCCTCTCCCCATAACTTGTTGTACCTTCTATAATTCATTAAAAACATGATAAAAATTTTGATAAACCAAAAATCACCCTCAGGTTTAGACTGAAGCATCCCCAACTAGGACTGGCATCCTGTCAAACACATGGCATCAATGCAACATATAGGTCTAGGATACAAGACAAATCATAAACGACTGAAACAACTTACGAAACATAACTAGAAGGATGAAATCCTTCTCCATTGAAATACTACATCATCAATTAGGTCTCGCATCCATCCATTTAACAGTTACAAGTAAATATATGAAATAACCATGACATAAACCAGTTATTCAACCATGCTTATAACCATTATAAAATGATATAAATATTAGAGATATGACAACCATTAAATCCACATATAAATTAGTTCGAAAGTAAGAGAAATTACCTTTTATTAATCATAGGAAAATCTAACCCGATTCGGGACTTCCACGTATCACCTGTCCATAGACATGGCCGAGCCCATGGAAAATTTTAGGGGCTAATATTTGCACGTGGGCTAATTTTCCATGCATTTAAAAAAAAAGATTCATCAATTTCCATTTTTTTCTAAAATGATTCGTCAAAATTTTATAATACACCATTATTTTACATTAAAAATTGCCAAAAGATTATATTGACTAATATAAAATAATTGGAAATCCAAATATTTCTACAAAAATATCACACAAAAAATTACAATTTTCATATTAGGGAGTAGTAAGATTCGTGAAGGTTTCTGTTAACACCCAGGTTCTTCCCTATGACTCCCAAGGGAATATGGCCAGGGTAACCACTAACCAAGCTTTGGATTACAGTCTCTAGCCAAACTGTAATCAGAGAGGGCTCTCTCTTTAAGATTTATCTCTGTTTTATGAGGATTTTAGGCTAGTTATGAAGTGAGGGTTTGGTTTGAATTTTGGTTGAATGATATCTTTCAATACCTAAGATGTAGTGTTCAGACAGTTGTAATTCATTGGGCAATGGAGTCTAGAGCTGTGAATTATTTGAAATGCTTAAGTGGGAGTGTTCAGACTGCAGGGCCTATTGGGTATTTCAACAAACAAACTTAAAACTGTGGTGATGATGTATGATTAGCCAATGGAAAGCAATTAAGAATTTTCCACTAAGCTAGTGGTGTGAAAGTGAAGTATATTGCTCAGGAGCAAACTTGAATTCCTGAAACAAGGTTCACCGTGAAAGATATATTCTGAAAGTGCAGCAATTAAGAATTACACTTATCAAGATTATAACTGAAGAAAACATTCATTAACAACATAGATTGAGCTCAGGGTATTTCACGAATAAATCCTGAAGCTATTCTTTTTCTTTGCTGCTAAATACTAGAACTTAGAAACATGTATGGATTGTAAAAGACTGAAACACATAACAAAGAGAGTTACAAAAGACTTATTGTATTGTGAGATGCACAGGGATCCTGCAACTTTTAACAAACACCATGAACGCATTCAAACAGCTCATAACTTGAGAAATTCCATCACTTCTTTTATTAAACTCTGAATAAATTACAGCATAGGATCTCTTCAAGAGGAAATCAACAACCCCTGCAAGCTCATGCGAGGGGGAATTTATACAATCGGTTCCAAAATATATGAACCGCTGAGTTATCTCATAATTAAATATGTTACCAACTTTTACAAAATATCAGAAAAGCAGTTACTGCTGCTATTAATACAAAATGAATTCCCTTTATATCTGTCAGGAGATACTTTGACCCTTGGAGGCCACTTAGTCGGTCTGAAGGTTCTCCTTTAATGCTGGACATGTGCCTTTATGGCTGTTGTGCTGTAGCTTTTCGGCCCTGCTGCCTGTTTAGCTGTCAATCTTGCTTTTGTTGGCCAAATATGATCTAGTGAGTTGGCTCAGCCCATTCCTCTCTCATCCACTGTGTATGCATCACTTTTTATGAAGGTGATGACTTATGTTTTTTGCTGAAAACTGTGCTGGAAGCCTTTATATTTACAGTATCTTCTGTATCATGCTAGTCCACCATTCCTGTGTGGGCAGTTGATGTCTAAGAATTGCATCCAAAGTCTCATCTGCCTCTGTGTATTTATAGAAATTGGGAGGCACTTCAAACAGGTGTTTAATTTCATTCATTATAAAGAATAAATTCTCTACCCTGTTGTAGAGACTTTGTCCTGTGGCTGGCCCTGTTTCTTCTGAGGTGCTGGGCCTTTCAGTGATCTGATTTGTGGCGAACGTGTTAACCCTCTTGGCATACTGCTCATGTGTAAGTAGTCTTCCTGCGCTGTTCAGTAAGCTAGGGAGACCTCTGTTTTACAATGCCACAAATTTTTCCATGAATCTGTTGACCTCTGTCTGCATGTCCTGGGTCCTTCTCTCTAATGTCTGCACCAGGTTTCTTAGTGTCAGGACCCTCTTTACTAACAAAATAGTCTCAGTCTTGTTGGGAATTCCCATAGTTGCTAACTGAGCACTTGTTCTATTATTGAGCACATTGATCATCATGTTGGCAACTTCAGGCATATTGCCTAGAGAGGCCCTTGATCTCTAAATTTCCTTCTGTGCTTATGCAATGAGCTCCAACTGCTCATGAATTGTCTCAATATACTGCCATTGGTCAGTGATGGATTGGCCAATATTGGCCCATAGCACTGTCTTGAGCTCAGCCACTACTTTATCCAGTTTGAGCTCCTTCTCCAGCTCCTTTATCCTGTCTTTGAGGGCTTTTATTTCCCTGCCCTTTTCTGCCACAGTCTGTTTTGATTTATCATATCTTTCATTGAGTTTAGCCAAATTCTCTTTGGCTTGATTCAGCTCTGTCATTTGGGCTTCCAAGGCCTGAATTTCATTCTTGAGTTTCTGCATATCAAGACTTTGAGCCTGCTCTGTTGTTGGTGCTGGTGCTGATGTAGATGGTGTTGTTTGTTCAGCAGGAGGAGCAGTAGTCTGAGGAGGCTCTTCTAGATTGATTATTTCTGGAGGAGGCTGAGAAGTTTGACCTCCTTCCTTTTGCTGTAATGATGCTTGCAATGCTGCCTGTGCAGCCTCTGATTCACCCAGCTTTTCTTGAGTCTGGATTAGCTGTTTATATAAAGACACCAGCAAAGATGTGGCATCTTGATCATGTCTCAGCTGGGCAACTTCATCTGTTTGAGGGTGAATTGTTGCTGGGATTTTGATCTTTCTCCTCAAAGCTGCCATGTCCGCATCCCTCAATTTCAATATTTCTTGTATGCCCTTGATGTCCTTGGGATCATGCCCAATCTCTATGATTATATCTTCCAAGGACTTGATCCTGTTGTCCTTTGCTTGAGAGGATGCTCTCTCCAACTCAAGTTGGGAAGCTGTATTATTTAGGCTATTTTCTAGCCTATAATTATCCAATGCCTTGTCTGCCAAGGAGGCATACACCATCTCACCCGTTTGCTTATGCAATTTGATTTTGTCCATTGGGTGGATGTCCTTGGCAAGGACCTCCAGGTTGGTCCTCAAGTAGTCTGAAGGGGACTGTGGTTGTAATGTAGTTGGCATGAAGTGACTCATGATCATTTTGCCTTCACTAACATCATATGCAGACATCAGTCTTTGCTGGTTAGTGGGAGCCATTTTCAACAAATGATTATATAGTTGTATCTTTATTGGCTCATTCCTCCTCTTTATGTCAATGAACTGCTGTTTGATGCTCAGTTCACCTTCTCTCTGCTGGCTTGAGGAGCTGACTTCTCCTCCCACTATCCTCTCTTGTTCCTGCTGGAAGGAACTCCCAGATGCCTCCCTGCTATGTGGGCCCATGCCCAAAGATTGCCCTATAGGCACTTCTTCCGCTGAGAAGGGGTTCAGTCTATGTCTTTTCTCCCCATAAGTTGTCGATGTTGTGAGGGGAGTTTCTCTGTCCCTCTTCCTGCTTATATCTTCTTTTTGTGGGGTTTGGAGGACTGAGGTCTCCACTGTTGTCTCTTGCCTAGGAGGCACAATTTGTTGGGGCTGTTGCTCAGTGGATTTTGGTGCTTCCACTGTTTGCTTTTGCTGCACAGGTTGCTCCTGTCTTTGTTCTTCTTGCTATTGGTGTTGTTGTTGTTGATGCACTTCCTGCTGCTGCACTTCTTCTTGTTGTTCCACCTCTTTTTCTGTTTGCTCTTCAGTCATGGGAGGTGGCTGTTCCTGTTCCACCTGTTTTTGTTTGCCTTTGCTGGATGTCTGTTGAGTGTCCATGGCAGCTTGCTGATGTGCTGTTGAAGATGAGGCAGCTGCTCCAAGTTGCCTTTGATATGAGAAGGAAACCTGTCCACAAGTTTCCAAGTCGACCTCTTTTTGAATATTCCTAGCCTCTATTTCTAGCATTTGCTCTCTAGTAATTGGCTCTTCTAGAGTGCCCTCTTTCCAGCTCAAAGAATTGGCATACTTTTCAACATGAGGCAGCCTTACATGCGCATAGTTACCCAATTTGTATTTTATCCTCCTGAGGGAAATAAAATGATTAGGGTCATAAGGTGTCCATTTGAAACTGGTTTGCAATTTGAAGCCCTCCAGGATCATGTCTGCCTCCTTCCATCCCTCCTCTCTTTTGTTGTATAGGAAAGGGCCTAGCTGGTTCCTTACCTTCAGCTGCACCTTCTTGTTCTTACTTTGGAAATGGAAGCAGTCGGCATTTCCAAACTGCCTAAAGTATTCTAAGGCAAAAAGTCTCATAGGGACATATCTTGGCAGCCTATAAGGGTTCAACTCACAGCCATATATTCTGATTACTGTGTGGTGTTGGTAAAAGTACCAATCACCAATGCTGTAGGCCTTGGAGAGATGGAGAACTCTTTGCATGTCATCAGTCAACCTTGGAGGAGGAACACCATACAGCAATGTCATAGCTGGGTGAATGAACAGGTCTATGAATTCACAGTATGTGTATGGTGATTCAGAAGTATAATGAAAAACTGAAGTCCAAAACACAACTGACCTTGGATTTCCCTGGGCATTAAGTTTCTTGAGGGGAATGGAGAAACTGTCTGGTTGATAAAATAAGAACAGATGGTAGATGTATGAGGTGTATCTGAACACCCTTTCCCTTTGTAGATTCATTAGCTGTTCATGAATCTTTTCCGCAATATATGTGGCATAGTCATAGTGTACAGCAAGAGGCTTTCCAGGAGAAAATATGGATAGCATTGCCATTATGGTGTCATCAACATCCTCAACTCCCCTATACCCCAGGACATAGCTGATCAAATCCACCAACATTTTTCCCAAGTCATTTAGGTACTGATATCCAATAGGAGGAGTTCTCTTAGTTTCAGAGCTTGGCTGTATGAATAACTGATTGATTTTGATGATCTGGGCACTTGACAAATTACTCCCCTTCTTTACTAATTCCAACATGGAGAGAGGGGTCAATGGTCTTGCAGTGTGAAAATGCAGCATCTCATTTATGGTTTCTGGGGTGATATGGAACAAGACTGAGCCTGTAGAACTGAGAATAGCTCTCTGGCATGGATCATAGCACTCCTGGCATCTATGGATCAAGTCTGGAAGGGCATTGACTTGAGGGAGGTTGTAAATGGGCAAATTTGAGTCCCAAATCCCTAAAATATCAGCTCCACTAAGGTGTTGGGCTTTTAATTCATTTAGCATATGAATATTAAACTTAGAATTCATTGGGAACCAGTCTATCATCTGATAATCTAAATCTCCCAGGGCTTTCCATTCTAACTTCCTTTGAGGGGCATTCAGAGGCTGAATATTCAGGGCTATTGGTGTTTCCATGGCTAATCAGGCTTCTGACTTGTATATGAACTGGTTTGAGTGAGCAGAGCAACACAGAGGGGTTTCTTTGCAATAGAGAGGTGAGTTGCAAGGAACAGAGGGTAAATTGTGAAAACAGCAATTGAAATACTGCTCAGAGGACTGATGAAGCCAGTACCAGGACTGATAAGAGTGTTTCTACGGTGAATTTATGCAGCTGAGGTTTTTAGTTCATGACTGCACGAACTACCTGTGAATTTAGGGAAATTTTGCTAAATGCAGGTTCTGCAGAAGGTTTTTTGCCCCGCCAGTTTGGAAATGGATACAGGTCACTGGTTGTTTGCTGGTGAATTCAGTGCTTTACACTCTCTTAAGCCAGCTTTTTGTACAAATATGGATAAAACCAGGTGCGGGGAATGATTTTGAGAAATACCTTGTGAATTGTCGGTAACAGTTGCAAATGCAGGTATGACAGATGCGCCCATGGTTTCTGAGTTGAGTTCTGCAGGTTGGCGCTGGTTTGGTCATGAAATGCATGCAAGGAGAACAATAGTCGTTTTCGCAAAAAGTGGGAAAAACGCAATTTTTTGGCTAAATATGGATTTTTTGGACTATTGGAGCATTTTTTGGATGACGTCAGCATGACGTCATCAGGTGGGGTCAAGGTCGGATGACGTCAGCATGACGTCACCAAGTGATGTGGCAAGCTGTGAGTGGTCCACGAGGATGGTGAGGTGACGGACAGATCAGAGCAGTGGCGGACAAGGGTGCTAACGCGGCGGTGAGGTAGCACTGACGTGGGCCTGACGTGGTGATGACGTAGGCATAGCTGGACCGGCGGTAAACCAGAAGCGGTAATGGTTTTTCTTGGACCGCCTTAGATATGGTTGCTGTTTTGTCAGAGGCCGACCCGAGAAATTGTGAGGGCGACGCGTGGCAGAGGCCTGACGTCACCCTCTGACAGTTTCTCGGGTGCTATCTTACGGGCGTCAGGCCCAACCCGATATGCATACAGGCCGTCCGATCAAAGGTACCCAATCCGACTGTTGACGGATCGCTAAATTGTGCGGACTATACGGCAGCGGGTGGGGTAATAAAATATTATTTTCTTTGAAAAACGCACCCGGCGGGACTTTGGGTTTCAGCGGAGTAATATAGTTTTCATTGTATTTTTCCAATGAAAATATATATTGCGCCCATACTTTGGATAAGTCGGAAAAAGTGGGTTTTTTGGGCTTTTTGGGTTTTTCTTTAGGAAAAAGAGGTTTAAAGTGGGTTCTAGCAGAGGAAAAAGGGGTTTTTCGTGGAGTTTTTTGAATAGAGGGGAGGTGAGGGCTTAGGGGGAGTTTATCACTCCAACCAGAGGTTAGAGCAATCCCATGACAGGGTTGACCATAGTCCTTGGTGGACTAAAGTTCCCCCAAGACAAACTTATTTAGCTATAGTGCTAAAAAGGGAGGATATCTATACAATGCTTGGGATTTATACACCATAGTGTTTATAGTAGTAGGAAAAAGGGGAACATAGGGGATTTAGATAATAAGAAGTTAGGGGTTAGTGAGAGTGGGGGAAGGGGTGAAACACTGAGTTTTTGTATGAAATCAACTTAGTATAGGAAGTAGATCAAAATAAAAAAAAATTAGACAAGAAATGTGGCTCTAAAGGGAACCAGAACCAACATAAAACCTTGAATTCTTTCATGAACACCACTGGTGTAGGGATGTTAGTAATGAATATGAGAAAGGGAAAAAAAAGGGAGTTAGACATGCTCCATTGTGTTACAGCAAAGTGATAGAGAAGAGGAGCTTTTTCTATCCATTGATGCTTTCCTTGTTTTGACCAGCAAGATTCAGTTGGAAAGGAATGACATTTCTGCAACCCCATCTACCTACCCATCTACTTGCCTAGCATTTTTTGTTTCTTATTGGAGGGTGCACTTGGACTTGCAAACCCATATGTGCCTTTTCTTTTCCATTGGCTTTTTCTTTTGATTGTCTATCTAGCACTACCCTTATTGCTTCCAAGGTCCCAGATTAAGCAGTTGGGAACCTTAATTCTCTACCTAAGCTACTGGTCTGCCAAGATTAAACAGTTTGGACAGACTTCTTTCTCTATTCTACAACAGAAAATTGAAACATGGCATGATCCAGATTAGGCTATTGGACCATCCATTAAAATTGAGTCCACATCAAGCTATATACACACACTGTCTTCTCTTGGAAATATGGGATCTTTGCATCATCAAAGCAGAGCATATTTGGAACTTTTATTTGCCAATCATGAAATATGAAACCTATTGATATAGGTATCCAACAGTGGCTCCACATGGGGATGGTTTTTCTTCTTGAAAGACCAAGAACAGCAGGTCAGACTGCCTTGGCCCTTTGACTACTCTTTACCAAAACTTGGAGTTTTTCTTCGTTGAAACCTCAAAATTGTAAACTGTCATATTTGTAGAACTTGCTGAATTACAGCCTTTTCCTGCTTCTGCAAGATCCTTCAAACTAAGCTATTCACATGCTGAAAGAAAACACTAAACACAACAAATTATGTGCAAGGGAACAACCATGCTATATACATGGGGGGCAGTCAAAATAGTGTTTCAACATCCTGCCATTCACAGGACCTTCATCCAAATTAGTTTCATCAAGATTCTTGAGGAAGTAAGTGTTGTTTCCTTGTATTGCTTGGATGACAAATGGTCCTCTCCAAAGGGAATCAAATTTTCCATGTTTTCCTTTATCTTCCCTTCTTGAATCCCACTTGAGGACTTTTTCACCCATGTTGAAATCTTCAGCCTTAGTCCTCCTGTCAAAGGCTTTTTTCAGCTTCTCTTGTAGGATTTGAACTCTGTTATAAACTTGGTCTCTAGTTTGCTGTAAACATATAATTTGATTTACCCTCCTTTGCATATCATTGGGCTCAGCTTGAGTCTCTTGAAGTAGTTTCATAATAGGGATCCCTAGTGATGAAGGGAATTTGGCCTCTAATCCATAGACTAACTCATATGGGCTGATCCCAATTGATCTTTTGGTTGTTAGTCTATCTTCCCATAAGGCATTTACAAGCTTCTTATGCCAATTCTTCTTATTTTCTTCCAATACCTTCTTTATGATAGTCACAAGGCTTTTGTTTGATGATTCAGCAAGGCCATTTCCTTGGGGATAATATGCAGTAGAATGGCCCAAGGTAATGTGAAATTTGTGACAGAAATTCACCATCTTCTTGGATCTGAAGGCAACATCATTGTCTGTTATTATTTTATCAGGACAACCAAATCTAGAAAGAATATTGGTCTCAAGGAACTGAATGATAGTGGAATCGTTTGCTTGTCTGCATGGAACAGCTTCAATCCATTTAGTAAAGTAGTCTGTAGCTGTTAGAATCCATCTATGTTGGCCTGAGGATGAAGGGTGAATTTCCCCAATGAAATCCAAGCCCCATTGTTGAAAAGGTCTCTCTGTTGCAATAGGCCTCAAAGGAAGTGGCAGTAATTTTCTCTTTCCCTCAAACACTTGACATTTATGACATGAGGTGGTGAATTTCTTGACATCAGAGAAAATAGTGGGCCAATAGTAACCAACCCTCAGTATTTTATCCACAGTGGACTTCCAATACAAGTGTCCACCACAGTCACCTGCATGAAATTCTTTGGTGACATTGTTAGTCTCATTCTCAATTAAGCAGCTTAACAGTATACCCTCATGGTTTTTCCAAAGCAAATTGCCATCTATTACACAAAATTTTGAAGATTTCATTTTTAGGAACCTACACTTAGTTCTGGACAATCCTGGTGGAGCACACAGGTTTTGTAGTACATAACATATATCAGAATACCAGGGGGATTGTTCAAAGGCTACATTGATCTTTGGAGTCGCCAGCTCCGGTTCATTGTCCAGCTGGTTTATGTCTAGGGCTTGGAAGTTTGCTTCTGTCATCAGTTTGGCCAAACCTTGCCCTTTTATCAGTTTTGTAGGTTTTATTTCAATGTCAAATTCTAAAATGTTGGCAATCCATTTTCCTCTTCTGCCCTCTAAGTTCTCTTGAGTAAGTATGTCTTTCACAATTGGTCTTGGTACATAGGCTATAACATGGGAGTATAGGATGTAGATCCTAAAGTCTTTAATAGATTTGACCAAAGCATATGCTTGTTTTTCCATGATCTGGTATTTCAGGGGTGCATCTCTGAGAGCTCTACTAAAAAAAGCAATAGGTTTTTCATTTCCTTGGTCATCTTTCTGTAATAAAACAACAGCAATTGTGTGTTGGGAAGCAAAGGAAAATATGATAAATTCCCTATCAAATTGAGGGTTGGTTAAGACTGGGGTTTGGGTGAGGGCTAGTTTGACACCTTCAAAAGCTTGATTTTCTTCTACTGTCCATTTTACTTTTGAATCCTTTTTTAGCATGTTATTGAGTAATCTGCCTAATTCAGCCAAATTTGGGATAAATCTCCTTAGGAAGTTGATTTTACCCAGAAAGGCTTGTAATTCCTTTACATTTCTTGGATGAGGCATTTGTAAGATGGCCTGGATTCTGTCTGGGTTGATCCTAATGCCATCCTTTGAAATGATGTGACCCAACAGTTTACCTTCTTCCAAACCAAACAGGGATTTCTTGGGATTTAAGGAAATTCCATATTTCCTACAGGTTATGAATATCTGCCTTAGATGTTTCAGATGTTCAGGGTCAGATTTTGAAAATGGTGTAAGGTCATCTAAGTAGACCACAAGGAAATCATGGATCTCTTTGGCAAAAGTAATATCCATTGCCCTTTGAAAGGTAGCCCCTGCATTTTTCAATCCGAAAGGAATTTTCACATATTTGAAGGTTCCCCAAGGGGTTGTAAATGTTGTTTTATCCTGATCATCAGGGTGGACTAGGATCTGGTTGAAACCTGAGAATCCATCAAGTAGAGAAATTCTTGAGGCCCCCACTACTCTCTGCAAGATGTGATCCATCTTGGGTAAGGGGTAGTTATCTTTCAAGGATACTTGATTTAAGTTCCTTAGATCAACACAGAGCCTTATTTCACCAGTTTTCTTTCTTGTAGGGACTAAGTTTGAAATCCAATCAGAAAATCTGATTGGTGCTATGATGCTAGCCTTAAACATTTTTTGTACCTCTTGTTCCATTGCTGGGAGAAGCATAGGATTGATTCTCCTCAATTTTTGCTTAAAGGGTTTTTGATCTGGCTTGAGAGGGATAGTGTGTTGAATCACAGAGGTGTCATAGGATTTTAAATCCTCATAACTCCATGCAAAGACATCCTGGAACTCCTTGAAGAGGTCAATGTATTTAGGTTTTTGATCAGGAGGTAATGAAGCAGACAGTTTTATTATTTTGGGTTGTTCAACAGTCCCAATGTTACACTCTTCTATGGCAGTGTTGAGGGGCTGGATTTTTGGTTTGCTAGGAACATCATTAGAGTCGAAAATGTCTTCTAATGGAGCTAAGCCTGTTGGACGAAAATTGTCTTTCAATTGTATAACTTCGGCTTCATCATCAGCTATCTCTTCACAACTGTTTTGTCCAAGTTCTTGTATATTGTCTTTGTTGAAAATTGTTGGATGTAGGATTTGGTGAGCTGTCTTAGGTGACATTGGCTTGTTATTCTGTTTTCTCTGTATTTGTGATTGACTTGCTCTTTCAAGTATTTGTGATTGACTTGCTCCTTCAAGTATTTGTGATTGACTTGCTCCTTCAGTGTCAATATTTAGTCCTGCAAATTCTTGTTGCAAGGTCAGGAAATTATTTATCTGTGCATCATCTTCAAATACTTGCCAGTCTTTAACATTGTTTGGGACAGAAGGTCTGTGCTTTACCTCAGCTGTGAAGCAATGATGGGGCTCAAAAGGTAACTTGCAGGTGCTTGCAAATGTGGCCAAGCTATGAGCATGCAGGTTATGGGTCCTGGGAATCTTGATAATTTGAAATTCAGTGAAGGACTGTAGTAGTTCAGAAGCAGCAAATCTATAAGATCTCAGTATTTTATCATTAGTAACAAAATTTCCCTTTACTTGTTGGATAATCAAGTCTGAATCTCCCATAATTGAAACTTTTATGGCTTGTAGGGATTTTACTAGCTTAAGGCCTAGCAAGAGAGCTTCGTATTCAGCCATATTGTTGGTGCACCTGAAGTTTAACCTATAGGCTCGGCCCTCTGCATGACTGTTTTGTTTGTTATGTATCCAAATCCCTGCTCCTGCCCCTAACTTGTTGACTGACCCATCAAATTCAAGAAACCAGAGGACTTCTTGGTTAAGGGAAGGTTTGTCAACTGTTATGGGGGTTGGCATCAACAACTTGAGATCTTGGTTTACCCTTGATTTTTCTTTTGGAACAGTTTTGTTAACTGATTTCTCAACCTGCATTTCTTGAACAGCAGTCTCTTCATTTGTCTGCTGGTCTTTTTTGAGTGTGTGGAATTCCTCATCACCTGTGGGGTTTGTTTTGTCATTGAAGAGAATGTAGGAGTCAATGTCAGAATGGACAGCATATATGGGGAAGTTTTGAGGTTTTTCTTCACTGCTGACCATGTATTTCATAAGTGACTCTCTATATAGTCTCTTGGGTTGACCAAAGACTGTGATTGTTGCATATGACATGTCTAATTGTAGGGACCCTTGAAGTTTAGCCCCCCATGATCTTGATAATAACATTCCATATTTGGGTGGGATATCAGCAACTACAACATCCATTAAGATTGTTTTATTTGGATATTGGACAAGGGATACACATAAGTCTTTTATCAAGCCTAAACACTTAACTTGGCTGGAGTCAAATGAGAATAGGTCCTTATATGGTCTTGTAATATCTAGATTCAATCTTTCCATGACTGATTTCAGCATCAGGTTATGAGAGGCACCTGAGTCAAACATTGCATTGTGTAGTATCTTATCATGAACATGTAAACTGACATAAAAAGGTAATATCCCTGTGACTACTATCTTTCCATCAACCTCTGGACCGAATAGCAATTCTGGGGTATCATCCAACACATTGACATTGTCTTTATTACGAGTTAGTCAGAGGGACTTCTTGATTTGTTGTTTGTAGATGTCATGCTTGGCTAGTTCTGAGAGAGGGATGGCTACCTTCAGTTTGCCAATTTCAGCTTCCAAGTCAAAGGGTCTTTCAGATTGAACCTTAGTGTTGTGGGTGACAACCTTTTCTTTGTTTAGTAAGTTTTCTTCTTGATCCTTGTCTTGATCTTGGGGCTTGTGCCTTTCATTCATCTTTTGATGGAGGTCACTTGGATTAGGCTGCAAAGATGATGCAGCCAGTGGCTGTTGTGTTGAGGGAAGTTGTTCAGTAACTTCTTCAACGGTTACCTCCTTTGTAAGTGAATCAGTTGTGTTAATTGGTTCTGTGACTATGGCTCTTTTAGGCTGCAGCCTGTCCTTTGTTTTTTCAGGCTGTGTTATATTTACAGTTCTACTTCTTAGTTTGTATTGTTTATGAACTTCATAAACAGCTGTGTCATAGCCTTGTTTGAAGTCAAATGACTCACCTGACTTGGTTTGGAATTGTTTAATGTCATCATCTTTGTGATCTTCTTGACTCAGAAAAACTTGATGCTCATTATTGAGGCCCATTAGGTTGATGTGGGTGTCATCTACTTGCTCGTTTGAAGTGGATGTTTCAGCATAGTTTTCCTGGAACGGGGGTCTTATCTCTGGGTCAGAACTGGCCTTGCCAACATTTGGGTTTTGATTTCTCCTAAAATTTGGATTCCTTATAGGGTTGTTTTGCGGTGCTTCCCATGATGCCTTTCTCTCAACCGATTCTACTCTATCACCCAATCTCTTCATGCCAGTGAGTATTGCATCCAGTTTTTGATCAAAGGCTGAGGGTTCTTCTTTGAAGGTGGTTCTCTTTTCTAATATTGCCCTGTTTCTTTTGGCAATTAGGTTAGCCTCTACTGTGACAACAACCTTTTGGGCTTCTTCAAGGGTCTCAGGTGCCCTTTCTTTCAATTGATATGCCATATCAGGGTCAAAACCATCAGGAAATTTGTACAAGGCTAAATCTGGGGGAGGTCTTAAATTCTGTGGTATTGCGTTATATACATTATTGAATCTTGCACAATACTCCAAGACGGTCTCTTGAGGACCTCGTTTGATTGTGTCATATTCACCAAGTATGTGCAGGGGATCTTTCTTCTTCTCCCACCTATTAGTAAAGGCTTGATAAAGGTCATCAGGGGTTGTGATGGTATTTGCAGCCAGTGATCTAAACCAAGTTCTTACATCCCCTGTGAGGCTCTGAACAAAAACTCTCATTCTCACACTGTCATCATCAATTTCATAGTTCTCAAAGTGGTCTTGCATCCTTCTGGCATGCTGAATTGCTGTGAAAGGGCCAGTGGAGTCAAAATATGAGATCTTGGATTGATAGTCCTAAGGTAGAGCTGGAGGATTGGCAGGTAACTGCAGGGGAGCATATCTGTTAGCCATATTTGCAGGATTTATTGGGTTGACAGGGATAACTGGGATAGCATGAATGACTGGTACAACAGGGGTAGTGGGAAAAGTGGAGACTAGAGTGTTATTCAGGTGAATATGTGCAGTGGATGGAGGTGTGAAAGGGGGGCTTTGAGATGTGGATGGTGAACTGGGGGAACCAAGGGTAGACCGAAATAAAACCTTGATTGGAGTTGGAACAGGGTTTGGATGAGCTGTCTCAGGACTTGAGTCAGCAAGGGTCTCCTGTTCCCGCTGCTTCCTAATGATCTTGGGGATGGTATTAGGATTTTCAAAAATAGCTGGTGGATTGGGGTCAGGGTTTGACCTAGTGTGTCTAGGTTCCCTTTTAGGAGCCAGCTTCTGAACTTGTTTTTTGATTTTTTAGGATATTTTTAGAACTGTTTCAAGGGACTGCTCAAAGTTTTAGAACCACTGTCTATAGCTAGACAATAGTTGAAAAATAAGTTCCCCAGTGGAGTCGCCAATTATGTTAACACCCAAGTTGTTCCCTATGACTCCCAAGGGAATACGGCCGGGGTAACCACTAACCAAGCTTTGGATTACAGTCTCTAGCCAAACTGTAATCAGAGAGGGCTCTCTCTTTAATATTTATCTCTGTTTTATGAGGATTTTAGGCTAGTTATAAAGTGAGGTTTTGGTTTGAATTTTGGTTGAATGATATCTTTCAATACCTAAGATGTAGTGTTCAGACAGTTGTAATTCATTGGGCAATGGAGTCTAGAGCTGTGAATTATTTGAAATGCTTAAGTGGGAGTGTTCAGACTGCAGGGCCTATTGGGTATTTCAACAAACAAACTTAAAACTGTGGTGATGATGTATGATTAGCCAATGGAAAGCAATTAAGAATTTTCCACTAAGCTAGTGGTGTGAAAGTGAAGTATATTGCTCAGGAGCAAACTTGAATTCCTGAAACAAGGGTCACCGTGAAAGATATATTCTGAAAGTGCAGCAATTAAGAATTACACTTATCAAGATTATAACTGAAGAAAACATTCATTAACGACATAGATTGAGCTCAGGGTATTTCACGAATAAATGCTGAAGCTATTCTTTTTCTTTGCTGCTAAATACTAGAACTTAGAAACATGTATGGATTGTAAAAGACTGAAACACATAACAAAGAGTTACAGAAGACTTATTGTATTGTGAGATGCACAGGGATCCTGCAACTTTTAACAAACACCATGAACGCATTCAAACAACTCATAACTTGAGAAATTCCATCACTTCTTTTATTAAACTCTGAATAAATTACAGCATAGGATCTCTTCAAGAGGAAATCAACAACCCCTGCAAGCTCATGCGAGGGGGAATTTATACAATCGGTTCCAAAATATCTGAACCGCTGAGTTATCTGATAATTAAATATGTTACCAACTTTTACAAAATATCAGAAAAGCAGTTACTGCTGCTATTAATACAAAATGAATGCCCTTTATATCTGTCAGGAGATACTTTGACCCTTGGAGGCCACTTAGTCGGTCTGAAGGTTCTGCTTTAATGATGGACATCTGCCTTTATGGATGTTGTGCTGTAGCTTTTCGGCCCTGCTGCCTGTTTAGCTGTCAATCTTGCTTTTGTTGGCCGAATATGATCTGCTGAGTTGGCTCAGCCCATTCCTCTCTCATCCACTGTGTATGCATCACTTTTTCTGAAGGTGATGACTTATGTTTTTTGCTGAAAACTGTGCTGGAAGCCTTTAGATTTACAGTATCTTCTGTATCATGCTAGTCCACCATTCCTGTGTGGGCAGTTGATGTCTAAGAATTGCATCCAAAGTCTCATCTGCCTCTGTGTATTTATAGAAATTGGGAGGCACTTCAAACAGGTGTTTAATTTCATTCATTATAAAGAATAAATTCTCTACCCTGTTGTAGAGACTTTGTCCTGTAACTGGCCCTGTTTCTTCTGAGGTGCTGGGCCTTTCAGTGATCTGATTTGTGGCGAACGTGTTGACCCTCTTGGCATACTGCTCATGTGTAAGTAGTCTTCCTGCGCTGTTCAGTAAGCCAGGGAGACCTCTGTTTTGCAATGCCACAAATTTGTCCATGAATCTGTTGACCTCTGTCTGCATGTCCTGGGTCCTTATCTCTAATGTCTGCACCAGGTTTCTTAGTGTCAGGACCCTCTTTACTAACAAAATAGTCTCAGTCCTGTTGGGAATTCCCATAGTTGCTAACTGAGCACTTGTTCTATTATTGAGCACATTGATCATCCTGTTGGCAACTTCAGGCATATTGCCTAGAGAGGCCCTTCATCTCTGAATTTCCTTCTGTGCTTTTGCAATGAGCTCCAACTGCTCATGAATTGTCTCAATCTATTGCCATTAGTCAGTGATGGATTGGCCAATATTGGCCCATAGCACTGTCTTGAGCTCAACCACTACTTTATCCAGTTTGAGCTCCTTCTCCAGCTCCTTTATCCTGTCTTTGAGGGCTTTTATTTCCCTGCCCTTTTCTGCCACAGTCTGTTTTGATTTATCATATCTTTCATTGAGTTTAGCCAAATTCTCTTTGGCTTGATTCAGCTCTATCATTTGGGCTTCCAAGGCCTGAATTTCATTCTTGAGTTTCTGCATATCAAGACTTTGAGCCTGCTCTGTTGTTGGTGCTGGTGCTGATGTAGATGGTGTTGTTTGTTCAGCAGGAGGAGCAGTAGTCTGAGGAGGCTCTTCTAGATTGATTATTTCTGGAGGAGGCTGAGAAGTTTGACCTCCTTCCTTTTGCTGTAATGATGCTTGCAATGCTGCCTGTGCAGCCTCTGATTCACCCAGCTTTTCTTGAGTCTGGATTAGCTGTTTATATAAAGACACCAGCAAAGCTGTGGCATCTTGATCATGTCTCAGCTGGGCAACTTCATTTGTTTAAGGGTGAATTGTTGCTGGGATTTTGATCTTTCTCCTCAAAGCTGCCATGTCCGCATCCCTCAATTTCAATATTTCTTGTATGCCCTTGATGTCCTTGGGATCATGCCCAATCTCTATGATTATATCTTCCAAGGACCTGATCCTGTTGTCCTTTGCTTGAGAGGATGCTCTCTCCAACTCAAGTTGGGCAACTGTATTATTTAGGCTATTTTCTAGCCTATAATTGTCCAATGTCTTGTCTGCCAAGGAGGCATACACCATCTCACCCGTTTGCTTATGCAATTCGATTTTGTCCATTGGGTGGATGTCCTTGGCAAGGACCTCCAGGTTGGTCCTCAAGTAGTCTGAAGGGGACTGTGGTTGTAATGTAGTTGGCATGAAGTGACTCATGATCATTTTGCCTTCACTAAAATCATATGCAGACATCAGTCTTTGCTGGTTAGTGGGAGCCATTTTCAACAAATGATTATATAGTTGTATCTTTATTGGCTCATTCCTCCTCTTTATGTCAATGAACTGCTGTTTGATGCTCAGTTCACCTCCTCTCTGCTGGCTTGAGGAGCTGACTTCTCCTCCCACTATCCTCTCTTGTTCCTGCTGGAAGGAACTCCCAGATGCCTCCCTGCTAGGTGGGCCCATGCCCAAAGATTGCCCTATAGGCACTTCTTCCTCTGAGAAGGGGTTCAGTCTATGTCTTTTCTCCCCATAAGTTGTCGATGTTGTGAGGGGAGTTTCTCTCTCCCTCTTCCTGCTTATATCTTCTTTTTGTGGGGTTTGGAGGACTGAGGCCTCCACTGTTGTCTCTTGCCTAGGAGGCACAATTTGTTGGGGCTGTTGCTCAGTGGATTTTGGTGCTTCCACTGTTTTCTTTTGCTGCACAAGCTGCTCCTATCTTTGTTCTTCTTGTTGTTGGTGTTGTTGTTGTTGATGCACTTCCTGCTGCTGCACTTCTTCTTGCTGTTCCACCTCTTTTTCTGTTTGCTCTTCAGTCATGGGAGGTGGCTGTTCCTGTTCCACCTGTTTTTGTTTGCCTTTGCTGGATGTCTGTTGAGTGTCCATGGCAGCTTGCTGATGTGCTGTTGAAGATGAGGCAGCTGCTCCAAGTTTCCTTTGATATGAGAAGGAAACCTGTCCACAAGTTTCCAAGTCAGCCTCTTTTTGAATATTCCTAGCCTCTCTTTCTAGCATTTTCTCTCTAGTAATTGGCTCTTCTAGAGTGCCCTCTTTCTAGCGCAAAGAATTGGCATACTTTTCAACATGAGGCAGCCTTACATGCACATAGTTACCCAATTTGTATTTTATCCTCCTGAGGGAAATAAAATGATTAGGGTCATAAGGTGTCCATTTGAAACTGGTTTGCAATTTGAAGCCCTCCAGGATCATGTCTGCCTCCTTCCATCCCTCCTCTCTTTTGTTGTATAGGAAATGGCCTAGCTGGTTCCTTACCTTCAGCT
The DNA here is from genome assembly GCA_031772625.1 of Pinus tabuliformis. Lineage (NCBI taxonomy): Eukaryota > Viridiplantae > Streptophyta > Pinopsida > Pinales > Pinaceae > Pinus > Pinus tabuliformis. Next base: position 59,831,609 of record CM062813.1, on the reverse strand, counting down.
GCACCTTCTTGTTCTTACTTTGGAAATGGAAGCAATCGGCATTTCCAAACTGCCTGAAGTATTCTAAGGCAAAAAGTCTCATAGGGACATATCTTGGCAGCCTATAAGGGTTCAACTCACAGCCATATATTCTGATTACTGTGTGGTGTTGGTAAAAATACCAATCACCAATGCTGTAGGCCTTGGAGAGATGGAGAACTCTTTGCATGTCATCAGTCAACCTTGGAGGAGGAACACCATACAGCAATGTCATAGCTGGGTGAATGAACAGGTCTATGAACTCACAGTATGTGTATGGTGATTCAGAAGTATAATGAAAAACTGAAGTCCAAAACAGAACTGACCTTGGATTTCCCTGGGCATTAAGTTTCTTGAGGGGAATGGAGAAACTGTCTGGTTGATAAAATAAGAATAGATGGTAGATGTATGAGGTGTATCTGAACACCCTTTCCCTTTGTAGATTCATTAGTTGTTCATGAATCTTTTCCGCAATATATGTGGCATAGTCATAGTGCACAGCAGGAGGCTTTCCAGGAGAAAATATGGACAGCATTGCCATTATGGTGTCATCAACATCATCAACTCCCCTGTACCCCAGGACATAGCTGATCAAATCCACCAACATTTTGCCCAAGTCATTTAGGTACTAATATCCAATAGGAGGAGTTCTCGTAGTTTCAGAGCTTGGTTGTATGAATAACTGATTGATTTTGATGATCTGGGCACTTGACAAATTACTCCCCTTCTTTACTAAGTCCAACATGGAGAGAGGGGTCAATGGTCTTGCAGTGTGAAAATGCAGCATCTCATTTATGGTTTCTGGGGTGATATGGAACAAGACTGAGCCTGTAGGACTGAGAATAACTCTCTGGCATGGATCATAGCACTCCTGGCATCTATGGATCAAGTCTGGAAGGGCATTGACTTGAGGGAGGTTGTAAATGGGCAAATTTGAGTCCCAAATCCCTAAAATATCAGCTCCACTAAGGTGTTGGGCTTTTAATTCATTTAGCATATGAATATTAAACTTAGAATTCATTGGGAACTAGTCTATCATCTCATAATCTAAATCTCCCAGGGCTTTCCATTCAAACTCCCTTTGAGGGGCATTCAGAGGCTAAATATTCAGGGCTATTGGTGTTTCCATGGCTAATCAGGCTTCTGACTTGTATATGAACTGGTTTGAGTGAGCAGAGCAACACAGAGGGGTTTCTTTGCAATAGAGAGGTGAGTTGCAAGGAACAGAGGGTAAATTGTGAAAGCAACAATTGAAATACTGCTCAGAGGACTGATGAAGCCAGTACCAGGACTGATAAGAGTGTTTCTACGGTGAATTTATGCAGTTGAGGTTTTTAGTTCACGACTGCGCAAACTACCTGTGAATTTAGGGAAATTTTGCTAAATGCAGGCTCTGCAGAAGGTTTTTTTCCCCGCCAGTTTGGAAATGGATACAGGTCACTGGTTGTTTGCTGGTGAATTCAGTGCTTTACACTCTCTTAAGCCAGCTTTTTGTACAAATATGGATAAAACCAGGTGCGGGGAATGATTTTGAGAAATACCTTGTGAATTGCCGGTAACAGTTGCAAATGTAGGTATGACGGATGCGCCCACGGTTTCTGAGTTGAGTTCTGCAGGTTGGCGCTGGTTTGGTCGTGAAATGCATGCAAGGAGAACAATAGTCGTTTTCGCAAAAAGTGGGAAAAACACAATTTTTTGGCTAAATATGGATTTTTTGGACTATTGGCGCATTTTTTGGATGACGTCAGCATGACCTCATCAGGTGGGGTCAAGGTCGGATGACGTCAGCATGACGTCACTAGGTGATGTGGCAAGCTGTGAGTGGTCCACGGGGATGGTGAGGTGGCGGACAGATCAGAGCAGTGGCGGACAAGGGTGCTGACGCGGCGGCGAGGTAGCACTGACGTGGGCCTGACGTGGTGATGACGTAGGCATAGCAGGACCGGCGGTAAACCAGAAGCGGTAATGGTTTTTCTCGGACCGCCTTAGATACGGTTGTTGTTTTGTCAGAGGGCGACCCGAGAAATTGTGAGGGCGACGCGTGGCAGAGGCCTGACGTCACCCTCTGACAGTTTCTCGGGTGCTATCTTACGGACGTCGGGCCCAACCCGATATGCATACAGGCCGTCCGATCAAAGGTGCCCGATCTGACGGTTGACGGATCGCTAAATTGTGCGGACTATACGGCAGCGGGTGGGGTAATAAAATATTATTTTCTTTGAAAAACGCGCCCGGTGGGACTTTGGGTTTCGGCGGAGTTATATAGTTTTCATTGTATTTTTCCAATGAAAATATATATTGCGCCCATACGTTGGATAAGTCGGCAAAAGTGGGTTTTTTGGGCTTTTTGGGTTTTTCTTTTAGGAAAAAGAGGTTTAAAGTGGGTTTTAGTAGAGGAAAAAGGGGTTTTTCGTGGAGTTTTTTGAACAGAGGGGAGGTGAGGGCTTAGGGGGAGGTTATCACTCCAACCAGAGGTTAGAGAAATCCCATGACAGGGTTGACCATAGTCCTTGGTGGACTAAAGTTCCCCCAAGACAAACTTATTTAGCTATAGTGCTAAAAAGGGACGATATCTATACAATGCTTGGGATTTATACACCATAGTGTTTATAGTAGTAGGAAAAAGGGGAACATAGGGGATTTATATAATAAGAAGTTAGGGGTTAGTGAGAGTGGGGGAAGGGGTGAAACACTGAGTTTTTGTATGAAATCAACTTAGTATAGGAAGTAGATCAAAATAAAAAGAATTTTTAGACAAGAAATGTGGCTCTAAAGGGAACCAGAACCAACATAAAACCTTGAATTCTTTCATGAACACCACTGGTGTAGGGATGTTAGTAATGAATATGAGAAAGGGAAAAAGGGAGTTAGACATGCTCCATTGTGTTACAGCAAAGTGATAGAGAAGAGGAGCTTTTCTATCCATTGATGCTTTCCTTGTTTTGACCAGCAAGATTCAGTTGGAAAGGAATGACATTTCTGCAACCCCATCTACCTACCCATCTACTTGCCTAGCATTTTTTGTTTCTTCTTGGAGGGTGCACTTGGACTTGCAGACCCATATGTGCCTTTTCTTTTCCATTGGCTTTTTCTTTTGATTGTCTATCTAGCACTACCCTTATTGCTTCCAAGGTCCCAGATTAAGCAGTTGGGAACCTTAATTCTCTACCTAAGCTACTGGTCTGCCAAGATTAAACAGTTTGGACAGACTTCTTTCTCTATTCTACAACAGAAAATTGAAACATGGCATGATCCAGATTAGGCTATTGGACCATCCATTAAAATTGAGTCCACATCAAGCTATATACACACACTTTCTTCTCTTGGAAATATGGGATCTTTGCATCCTCAAAGCAGAGCATATTTGGAACTTTTATTTGCCAATCATGAAATATGAAACCTGTTGATATAGGTATCCAACAGTTTCTAAACTTTAAGATAAACTTCCATCCTTAAATTTTTCCCTGGCTAAACTAAATCTCTCTTTTAGCCAGTCACCCCCATGCCATATTCCAAGCATGAATGTGGGATCTCATAAAACAACCAATCAAAGAACAACAAAGGGAACCTAGAGGTTAAACCACCTCCACCCTCATCAAACCATGATCACAACAAAACCGGTGCTCAGATCACAACCGAAATGAACTTGGAATGCCATCCAGAATCCATCACTACCCTTAAGGAATTTTCCATCTCCTTGTCTCTCAGGCTTTACCACAATCCAAACATGGATCACTAGGCCCTGAACTGAGACCAGTCCCTCAAAATTTACCATGTATCCCACCAAAACTGGTCAAGGGATTCCTAGACCTTTGGGAATGAACCTTGAGACCACCTCTGCCCCAGATTCTGAAATCCATTCGACAATTCCAAATCTCAAAAACTAAAATAAACATTCCAACATACCATGGCATCTGTAAAAAGGCTAGGCTAGGCTGAAATCCGCTTTCATAAGTCGACAAAACCATGCCACCAACAACAAGAGAACCATACACCGACATGAAAATCCATGCATGTCCAAATCATCTAGGAAATCAAACATGAAAAAGGTTACCTGCAAGTATTCTTGTTGAAGCTACTTGATCCTTATTTCCTTTCCTTGATCCTTTCTTGCTTTTCCTTTTCCTTTCTTGCTTTCCTTTCCTTGCTCCAAACTAGAGTGCTGCAAGAAAACTTTAAGTGACCAAGAGTGACAGAGAGAGAGAGAATAATGAGAGAGCTCCAAGCTTGAACTGAAAAAAGATTGAAGTCACAAAATTCATGAATGTTATGAAAGCAACTCATAAAAAGATAGAAAAGACAGATCAATAACTTAAAAATCAGCCTCTTCGAGGGGGCAACCTACCTTACATTATGTTAGTGTCAGTGTTGTCACACTGCCATCAGTGATCAAAATTACTCTTTTGCATTTCATACTAGGTGTCCCATTATGATGAGGTTGCATTCCATTAGGTCATGGATCTATTAATGTTAGGGTTCATTTCAGTCTTTCCCTCATGATATGTACTTGCTAACCTCCTTTCATAGCTTTCAGTTAATGATTTATGCTCATTTTCAGTCTATTTCATTAATTAGATAGGGTTTTGGTCTCATTAGGTCTAGGGTTTCCTCCATGGTCAGATTTCAGTGATTATTTCTAATAATGGTCAGCAAAGACATGAGGAGGTTAATAACAATCAGAAAAGTCAAAATTTGTTAATTTGTAAGCTTAATGAAGTTCTCACCTCAAAACTAGTTTTGAGGTGAAAATGGAGAATTTGTATTTCATATGTAAATTTGATGTAATTTTATCATTCTCATATGTAATAAATGGTTCCATGCTGCTCCTCGTCACCTGGTGATATTGCCAAGCACCTGCCACTGCAAAAATCAAGTCATCTTGAGCACTAATCCGCCTGCAAAAGAAAAAGATAACAAACCCTAATTTCCTCTCCCACTGAGTTAGGGTTGGCTATGGGATCAGAGATATCTGAGTAGAGGAGGCATGAGAGATATCAGAAGGAATGATGCCATCTCATATCATCAAACATCAGGTCTCCACCATTTGTCGAGAAGTCATTCCAAGGAACAAGCCATTCATCACACATAAGGGACAATTTTTCTTCAAACTATGTTTATGAGCAAGAAAAGATGAATTTGGAAAAAGTGAGAGAGGTTTTTGTCCAAAATATGCTAAGGGAGAAAAAAATTCTTCACTTTTTACACAGGTTTCATGGTTTTAGAGAAATGTCAAAAATACAGTGCCTCAGGAGAGTTAATTCATGTCTAGGGTGACCTTGGGAAAATCAAGATTTATCCTAGCTTGGTTGGCCAAATGACTTGCTTGATGAGTCAAATGATAACTAGACACAAAGATATTTCCAATTCACTATCATGAGATCAATTTGGAGTTGAGGAGGACCTTTAAAAGTTGACTACAATAGCACTCTTTTCTGCACATTTTGACTAGTCTTGGGAGAATGGACTTTTGACAGGGAAACTGAACTCCAAATTGGAAAATTTAAGATGTTCTGGGAATTAGACTTGATAATATTTCCAACAGGCTATCAAATGCCAAATTTCCACACTGGGAAGGCCTCTAAAAGTGGTCTGAAAAAGGTGCTACGCATAGGATCAGTGGCACTACGCATAGGATGAATTTTCCAGTTTTGCTCAAAAGTCAAAATTTCACCTAGTTTTTCTACAAGTTGACTTTTACTCTCATTTTGGATGAATTTATGAATGTAAATGATGTTATGTTATGCAAATGTAATTTTAAAATGACTCTAGAGGGTAGATTCATCATTTTGAGGTGGTTTGGAGTTGAATGAATCAGTTTCCATGGTTTTAGAGGCAAGTTATTCCACTGCCTATATTCCTGTTCTTAGTTTAGATATGGTTGAAACCACCCCTCTTCTCATGGATTCGACCCCTGATGGCTAGCATAGGTGGTTTGATTCCTATACTATGTACTTTCTTAGTCATTTGTAAAGGTTTGACTTTTGTGGATGCTTTGAGCTTCATTGTACATTTGTATCAGTAGTTTAGCAAGGAAATAAACCAGGATTTGTAGCTATTTTTGTGGGATTATTGTGGTAATGTGTTTTTGCGTTATTTCTTCTTTTGTAATTACTTTTTCGCATGTGTTATGTGTGACACAATCTTATTCATTCTTCTAATTAGATGAAATCAAGATAGATAGGTGGAATACATTGGTTACAGTGCTTTGCCTTGGGAATTCATTTAGTTTTTTATGTTTTCTACTGTTTGAAGAGGACTCATGATTTGCATGCCCTCATCAACTCCTCACCAGTCTTAGAGCTACCACCTTACTCAATTTCAAGTGCTTAAGCACCTACCTACCTCGCCCCATAGAACACCCTACATTTCTGAGTTGATTTCCTGGACCCAAAGCTACCTACTCCATTTGATCCAGCAACAAAACCATCAAAATCAACCAAAACCCTAGAGCTACTATACCTAAAATCCATATTTGAATCAGTCATCTCAACTAATATTATCAAGGAGAGAGCCCTCTCCTGACCTGGTAGGGATTGCTACCGGGTTAAGCTTGGTTTGTGTTTATCCTAGGATTGCCTCCCTTCAGCCTGAGGTCAATCTAGGCTCTAACATAGTGGCGACCATACTGGGGAACGCAGTGTTATGTTCCTCAGCAAAATGTATCAAGTTTAGATCTTATTGTTGATGGTGGAAAATGATCAAACACCGGAAGGCTGAAATTATTCACTGGGTGATTCCAAATCAGTTTCAAGATGAGATCCAAGGACTCCCTTGGAGGATGAACCTAACCAGTAGAAACATGAAAGGACAATATGGAAAGATCAGGTATTCAAATTGGAATTTCATCCAAGACATTATGTTGTTTTTTATAAATTATTTCTTCTCTTTTCCCGAGAATGTCAAGAAGGCTTTACAAAGTATATTGTATTTGAGAAAATATCCTAAACTTGCATTTGATTCTTTCCCTTTGAAGATTGTGAATACCAAATATTCGCATGCCTTTGAACTTGATCAAGACCGTTCTTTTGAATCTTATGATGACTATCTTGAAACTAATGAGCCTAAAGAGACCAAGACTGATTCTACACCTTCTATACATAACCCTATACCTTGTAAAATTATAGATAGATACAAGCCTTTGATTTTACCTCCTATATCCCATGCTTTCCCTAAACATCATTACCTATATCTACCAAGATTTGATGGTGAATGTGACAACATCACTGCTGAGAGACATGTACTGAATTTTGAGTCTTTTCTTGACCTTTTTGAACTCGATGAAGAGGATGTCAGTATTAGGATTTTTTCTCTTTCTTTGCAAGGCAAAGTCAAGATTTGGTTCAAAACCCTGCCTAATGCGAGCATCATAGATTTCCAGTAGTTCGTCAAAGTTTTCCTCGACAAGTGGGTGGTCAAACAGAACCCTTTCATGATTATAAAAGAGTATAACCAGCTAAAAAGACAACCAGAGGAGATAGTACAAAAATTTTCCACCAGATTTAACCAAGTTTATTGTTCGATGCCTATTACTATAAGACCTCCTCCTGGATCCGCTCTCTTGTACTACCCAGAAGCCTTTCATCCAGAAATGGAGTTTCAACTGAGAGAAAGGAATCTTGCAACACTTGAAGACATGTAGAACAATGCAGTAGATGTAGAAGCTAATCTGCTAATCAGAAGGGCAAAGTTAAAGGAAGATGAGATGAAGAACATAGATCTAGAGGAATCGACATCTTTAGAGGTAAAGCTCGACATTTTGGTAAGTGCAGTGGAAGAGATGATGCAAAATATCACCACAAGGAATGAGTATGATTTTCAAGACCATGGCTCGTTGATTGAAGAAAAGCAAGTGGCTGATCCAAAACATTTTCTTTCTTATCCCAGTTGTCATAAACCTGATAATGATTGTTTTATAGATCATCTTGGAGAAGAGAGATCTGTTGATATGACATGTATGCTTGATGATGTGTTTTTTCTGATGATTTGCCTTAGTTTGATCAGTATGATGATGATTATGTCCTCCAAATAGAAGCTAGTCTTGCAGACAAATCAATAGCTGGTTTGTGGAAGGAGAAGGTTCACTTTCAGCAGCTCAAATACGGTGATCAACCGATGCATATCAGCTATGGAAGTGAAGAGGAAAGTGCATCGAATTTTGAAGTAAGTGAAGGATCTTTGCCTTTTTGTTTTACTTAATTTTAGTTCATCAGAGACCACTTTCATGCAATCAGAAATCAACCACTGATAAGTTTTGATCTAGACCATCTTGAGGGCAATGAAATCCTTGTTCAAGACTTGTCATATCCAGATTTGCAGCCCCCGAATGCCATTGAATGTCAGGTTGTAGATGAAGACCTGGAATCTGTAACATATGATCAAATGACGCAAGATGATTCCGTACCATTCTGTTTTGAATCATTTCAGTTTTTGAAGGGAAATTTGCATAGTATATCTTCAATAAAGGATGGGAAACCTGTAGAAAATCATGCAATCTCATTGGAACCAATAGAAAATGGGTTACAACAGTGTTTTCAAGTTTTTCACAATCCAATAGCAGATGTGTTGGATGATGTCTACAGTCAAATTCCTTCCCCATTAGCTACCTATGAGCTTGAAAAAACTATTGGTACAAACTTGATCTGGCAACCGATTTCTTAGTCATTTTCAGCAGGAGTCTCATCACAAAGCTCAGATGAAAGTTTGCATTCATGGTATGAGGAGAAGGAAATTAATCTATTGGATGAGCTAAGTCCTAGTGCACATGAATTTCAAGATCCTTACACAGTATTTTTGGAGTCAGATGAGAATCCATATTATTCAATCTGGGAAAATTTGGATCTATTTACAATTTTTCATGGGAGTTTCCTTTCAGTAGTTCTCTCGTATTGCTCGGAAACAAGCACTTGAGGAAAATTCAAACAACATCCAGAATGATTACTTAGTTGAATTGGTTGTTTCACTTCACTTGATCAGGTGATGAATGAAAAGTTAGAGTAGGTTTTACTGAATAAGCTCCATTTTGAGCATATTTTCCAGTTTGTCAGTTGTGTTTTAATATTGAGTCAGTTTCAAGTCAGTTTGGGTCTTTGAGTCAGTAATATTGAGTCATGTAATTTTAGTTTGAGTTTTTTACTCCATGCCCAATGGATAAGGCTACTAGGTCTACGGTGTTCTTGGCACCTCTAAGGAGCTACCATCTCCATTGGAGCCAATGTTAGTGTCAGTGTCATCACACTGCCATCAGTGATCAAAATTACTCTTTTGAATTTCATACTAGGTGTCCCATTCTGATGAGGTTGTATTCCATTAGGTCATGGATGTACTGATGGTAGGGTTCATTTCAGTTTTTCCCTCATGATATGTACTTGCTGACCTCCTTTCGTACCTTTCAGTCAATGGTTTATGCTCATTTTCAGTCTCTTTCATTAATTAGATAGGGTTTCCTCCATGATCATATTTTAGCGATTATTGCTAAAAATGGTTAGCAAAGACATGAGGAGGTTAATAACGATCAGAAAAGTCAAAATTTGTTAATTTGTAAGCTTAATGAGGTTCTCACCTCAAAACTAGTTTTGAGGTGAAAACAGAGCATTTGTATTTCATATGTAAATTTGATGTAATTTTATCATTATAACATGTAATAAATTGTTCCATGCTGCTCCTGGTCACTCGGTGATATTTCCAAGCACCTGCCACTGCAAAAATCAAGTCATCTTGAGCACCAATCCACCTGCAAAAGCAAAAGATAACAAACCCTAATTTCCTCTCCCACTGAGCTAGGGTTGACTATGGGATGAGAGATATCTGAGCAGAGGAGGCATGAGAGATATCAAAAGGAATGAGGCCATCTCATATCATCAAACATCAGGTCTCCACCATTTGTCGAGAAGTCATTCTAAGGAATAAGCCATTCATCGCACATAAGGGACGAATTTTCTTCAAACTGTGTTTTTGAGCAAGAAAAGATGAATTTGGAAAAAGTGAGAGACGTTTTTTCCACAATATGCAAAGGAAGAAAAAATTTCTTCACTTTTTACACAGGTGTCATGGTTTTAGAGAAATTTCAAAAACAGAGTTGCCTCAAGAGAGTTAATGCACCTCTAGAGTGACCTTGGGAAAATCAAGATTTCTCCTAGCTTGGTTGGCCAAATGACATGCTTGATGAGTCAAATGATAAATATACACAAATATATTTCCAATGAGCTATCATGAGATCAATTTGGAGTTGAGTAAGACCTTCAAAAGTTGACTGCAACAACACTCTTCATTTAGGCAACCTCATTCTGCACATTTTGACCAGTCTTGGGAGATTGGACTTTTGGCAGGGAAAAAGAACTCCAAATTAGAAAATTCAAGATGTTATGGAAAGTAGACGCGATAAGCTTTCCAACAAGCTATCACATACCCAATTGGGAGACCGGGAAGGCCTCCAAAAATGGTCTAAAAAAGGCACTATGCATAGGATCAATGGCGCTGCACATAGGATGAATTTTTCCAGTTTTGCTCAAAAGTCAAAATTTCGCCTAGTTTTTCTACAAGTTTACTTTTACTCTCATTTTGGATGAATTTATGAATGTAAATGATGCTATGTTATGAAAATGTAATTGTAAAATGACTCTAGAGGGTAGATTCATCATTTTGAGGTGGTTTGGAGTTGAATGAATCCGTTTCCATGGTTTTAGAGGCAAGCTGTTCCACTACCTATATTCCTGTTCTTAGTTTAGATATGGTTGAAACCACCCCTCTTCTCATGGATTTGACCCATGATGGCTAGCATAGGTGGTTTTATGCCTATATTATGTACTTTCTTAGTCATTTGTAAATTTTGGACTCTTGTGGATGCTTTGAGCTTCATTGTACATTTGTATCAGCAGTTTGGCAAGGAAATAAACCAGGATTTGTAGCTATTTTTGTGGGATTCTTGTGGTAATGTTTTTTTTCATTGTTTCTTCTTCTGTAATTAGTTTTCCCATGTGTTATGTGTGCCACAATCTTATTCATTCTTCTAATTATATGAAATCAAGATAGATAGGTGGAATACATTGGTTACAGTGCTCTGCCTTGGGAAATTGTTTAGTTTTTGATGTTTTCTACTATTTGAAGAGACCTCATGATTTGCATGCCCTCCTCAGCTCCTCAATAGTCTTAGAGCTACCATATTACTCAATTTCAAGTGCTTAAACACCTACCTACCTCGCCCCATAGAACACCCTACATTTCTGAGTTGATTTCCCGGACCCAAAGTTGCCTGCTCCATTTGATCTAGCAACAAAACCATCAAAATCAACTGAGACTAAAAAGGAGAGAGCCCTCTCTCGACCTGGTAGGGCTAGCTACTAGGTTAATATTGGTTTGTGGTTATCCTAGGATTGCCTCCCTTCAGCCTGAGGTCAATCTAGGCTCTAACACATTACACAAATGATAAATTCTTGGATGATACAAATGAAAATAAATCCTTTCTATATATAGGAGTCTAAGGGGTCCCAATACAATCATAGCCTACATAACAATAATGTTGTAGGGGCACAACAATAACAATAGTGGGCTTCTATGGGGCATAATAATAACAACACGGGGACTATATGCGCACAATAATACAATAAGGTGGTTGCACTAATAACAATAAGGGGTTATACTAGTAGTATAGGGACCTAACATGCCCCTCTCCTTCACAAAGTGTTGTCCTCAATGCATGAGTAGTTCTCGATGCTTCTGTATAAAATTATCATCCTCCCATGTGAAATCTTCAGCAGGTAAGTTCTTACACTTGATGAGATACTCTAAAATTGATCGATTTCGTAGCTATCAATTTCTTGTTTTTGTGACTTCTTCTGGTCCTAATATGATTTTTCCTTCCTCGTCAAGCTCTTGCAATATTGTTGAACTGGGATATTCTCACCTATAACCTTGTTTAAGCATGAAACATGGAAAACTAGGTGCACTCGAGAAGATGCAGGAAGCTCTAATTGGTATGCCATAGTACCAATCTTTTGTAACACCTTGTATGGACCATAATAATTTGGTGATAATTTCTTATCCTTCTTAGCTTTCTTGAGGGACATTTGTTTGTATGGTTGTAGCTGTAGAAATAACCAGTCACCTACATCAAAACTTCTTTCGCTGCAATGTTGATCTGCCTGTTGTTTCATTCTATTATGCACCAAAGTGAGGTTATCCTTTAAGTGTTTGAGAACTTGTTGTTGATGTTCAATGTGGTCTTCGACTGCTTGAACCTTAGAATTTTATTTTAAATATGGTGTGATGGATGGTGGATGATATCCATAAAGTTCCATAAATGGGATCATTTTTGTTGCAGTATGGAAGGAAGTGTTATACCACCATTCAACCACAGGCAACCACTTGACCCATTGTGTCTGTTTATCAGATACAAAGCAACAAAGATATCCTTCCAAACATTTTTTCACTATCTTAGTTTTCCCATCACATTAAGGATGATAAGATGAGCTATGAGCTAACTAAGTACCCAAATATTCCACCTCTTGTAATCCAAAGAAAAATTTGGAGCTTTTTGCATATAATTGTTTCTCCTCCAATAGTTTGAGCACCCTGTCAACATGTTGAACATGATCCTTCCAAAACTTTTTGTAGATTAGTATATCATCAAAAATTACTAACATAAATTTTCTAAGGAAGGGTTTGAAAATGGAATTCATCAAACCTTGAAATGTACAAGGTGCATTGGTAAGGCCAAAAGGCATGACCAAAAATTCATAATGACCCTCACGAGTTCTAAATGTTGTTTTTGGAATGTCTTCAGTCTTCATTCTGATTTGATGATATCCTGAACAAATATCCAACTTGGTGAAGTCAATTGCTCCATGTAATTCATCCAATAATTCATCAATGACATGAATGAGAACATTATGTTTAATAACAAGCTTGTTGAGCTCCCTATAATCCAAACACATGCCCCATTATCCATCCTTCTTGTGTACCCATACCATTGGAGCAGAGAAAGAACTTTGACTAGATTGAATTATACCAACCTCTAGCACTTTTGCAACCATATGTTCAATTTCACTCTATTGGGCATATGGATATCTGTAAGGCCTGATGTTTGGGGGAACACTTGTTGGAATCAAATGAATAGCATGATCATGATCACAAATAGGTGGGAGGCCTTTGGGAGTCTCAAATACCTTGGAATGATTGTCCAAAATGTTTTGGAGATATGGAGAAACAGATGATTTCGATGTGGGAACCTCTAGTGAACATAATTGTGCAATTATGCCCCTTTTTTTATTTAGAAGATTTTTCATGCTATTAGAGCTGATTATCTTTCCCTGTTTCCCTATGATACCCCTTAATTCAACTTCCTTTCCTTCCCATAAAAAATTCAAAAAAAGTTCTTGAAAATTAGAAGCTATCGTACCCAAAGATTGTAGCCATTGGACTCCTAGTACAACATCTGCACCACCCATTGGAATGGAGAGCATTGGACTATTCAAAACATATTCTACCATGGATAGCTTGATATTATGGAACTTTCCAGAGAAATTTATGGTTCCTCCATTTGTAACCATTGCTTGAAACTCTAGTGTTGGATATAGGAAGCAATTCAATTCCTTGGATATATTACAATCAATAAAATTATGGGTACTACCTGAATCAATCGACACTATTACCTTTTTCTTCTTGATATGCTCTTCTATCTTGAGAGTTTGAGGAGCGATAATTCTTGTTAATGCATTACAGGATATGGATAGATCCATTTCTTCTTTCTCTGGGATTGGTTCCTCGTGTATATCTTCTTCTCTTAACGTTTCTTGTTCCTTTTCTTGCTCCTCTTCCCCATCTATGTAAGTTAATTTCTTCTCACCACACTTATGAACTTTAGTGTCTTTTTTATCACAATTGTAACAAAGCCCTTCTTTTGTTTTTTCTTCCAATTGTTGTGGTGTCAACCTTGTAGGTGGCGAAAGGATAGGAGCAACAACACTTCCATCTTTATAGTTGTGAGTGGTAGGCTTCCTTGTTGCCATAATTTTTCTTTCCATTTTTCTTTCCAACTTGAATGCCTTCTCCATTGAATTAGGTTCACCTTCATGTTAGATGTTATCCTTTAAAGTACCTATGAACACATCAATCTTATGATCCTCTGGAATATATTTTACCCTTATATTGAATTTTTGGAAGTCCTCAATGTGCTCCATCATTGAACCCTTTAGCTTGAGATTTATCAATTGGCTAAAAAAGGTGTTTCTTTTTGTATCCCCATAATGTGCTATCATTTCTTCCATTAAAATTTCTCAAGTGACAATTTGTTTATGAGAGAAAAACCATCGATACCATACAAACTAGTTTGGTTCCAAATATAAAGTTGCAATGCGTACCTTTTATGTGTTTTGAACATTATGGAGATCAAAATATTTCTCCATCTATAGTATCCATGTTACAGGATCCTTTCCATCAAACTTCCTCATATCGGTCTTTGGAACATGATGGGTCTTCAATCCGATGTTAGAGTCTATGAAATCATGATTAACATTTCTTTTGTTTTCATCATGAGTTTCCTTTACTACCCTTTCACCATTAGTAAGCATTTCTTGTAGTAACTTTGTCAAATCTGTCTTCAAATCTTCCATGTTGCCTTTAAATTTTTCTTCTATACCATCCATCTTAGCTTCCACATCATTCATCTTAGCTTCCATGCCTTTCTTTAAACAATCCATATTAGCTTCCACGTCTTTCTTTAAACCATCCATATTAGCTTCCATGCCTTTCTTTAAACCATCCATCTTAGCTTTTGTTACTTTTCATGAGAGTGAATTTTGTTGCACTTGGTCTCGTAATTTTGATATATCATATTGCATTTCTTCCTCTTCTTCATGAGTCATACTAGATATATCAAGTTCCTTACTAGTTGTTTTCATTTTCTTTCTTCAGGGCATCAATTAATGATAATAGTGCTTCACTATTCCCTTTGAATTCCTTCACACTAATTTTTCAACCAAACTTATGCGAAATTAAAAAAAAAAAAAACCACACACTATTTTTCACTTTGTAGGAGCTTGATATTGAATCTGTTATATATCTGTAATTTTGGATCTCCAAGGTGTGAAATTATGTCTTGTAGTAGACCTCTAAGTCCACCTTCCAACCTCACAAGTTTGATCAAGATTGGATTCTCCACGGAATAGTTATGCCAAATATCCCACGATTACCTTATTATAGACTGGTTCAATAGAGTGAACTTGTATGAAGTGCCACATGTCACTATTTTTACCTTAGTACCTGAAACCGATACACATAAAACTATAGGCTGTGATATTTCTATAAATGTTTACGAAATTTCAATCTGATGCTCAGAGAGAAAGTTATGACGCTTTTCCCCAGGTCACATGTTTGGTATGTAATTTGGGAGCCTGCAAAAACCCTAAATGTCTTGGACACTATCTCCCAAAATATTGTGAAACAAGATTTGAAATTTTTTTCCAAGCATCAAAAATATTTCGGCTCAAATTGGTTTTAATTTCAGAGTCTACACCTTTAGAAAAATAATTATAGTAAAAATTCCACAATGACATGTTTGCGATGGAATTATGGAACTTGCAAAAACCCTAACTTCCTTAGATCATATCTCTGAAAATATGGCGAGACAAGATCTAAAATTTGGACCCAAGGTTTATAACAATTGCAGATCAAATGGTTTTTATTTTTTAGCTTTTATAACTTTGTAGAGAAAATGTTATATTGAAAATTCCATGATGGTCAGTTTGGGAGAAGTGAAACCCTAGAATCCAAAGCCCTAATACCAAATGATATGAAACCAACTCACAAAAATATAGAAAAGATAGATCAACAACTTAAAAATCAGCGTCTTCAAGGGGGAAACATCCTTTACATTACACAAATGAACAATTCTTGGATGATACAAATGACCAGACCTCCTTTCTATATATAGGAGTCTAAGGGGTCCCAATACAATCAGAGCATACATAACAATAATATTGTAGGGGCACAATAGTAACAATAGTGGGATTCTATGGGGCATAATAATAACAACATGGGGACTATATGGGCATAATAATACCATAAGGGGGTTGCACTAATAACAATAAGGGTTTACAATAGTAGTATAGGGACCTAACAATGAAGTTGTCCTCATAAGCCTTTTTATGAATGAGGTCTCTATTTTCTTCATTTTCCATTATTTTCCTTTAATTTCGTCCTCACATGCAACCAATGACCTTTTACCTTCCTTGTCTCCTAATTTCCTTTATTTTCATAAATAAATGTGCTAAAAACGTCTTTTTTCCTTTTAAATTGCTTTGCCAATTTTCCTTAGCCAAAACACACATCTAGTGATGCCCACTAGGATATATTTTTGCAACATTCAGCTTGGAATAAGTGTCCCTTAACCGTGGTCTTATTTTTCATTTATTAACTTTTATTACATGAAATTTTCACCAGGACTGTTATGGAAACATCATCTACCACATACTATTTTACATCAGTTCCATGTCATCACCTTGCTATGTCAAGTCCATTATTAGGTTGTAGTCATATCAAGGAAAAGTATGATATATTCATTCCAAGTTCCAAAAACTAACAAGTTGATAGGAGGATACATATTCATCACTTAACAATACTATGAATCCTAATTATTGAGAGTCTTAATGAGTTTTGTCATTATCAGGTTACTAGGCCATCTACCCACCAAGACACTAGGTTGTATAACACAACTCCGTTTTGACATGGTTCGATCCAATTGGTGGTCCATCAACTAATGGTATCCACCTATCATCATCTAACATTCCCATTAGTTAGGTCAGTGGGCCATCGAGCCATTGGGATTTTGGCCATTGGCCCACTAGGGAAAGGATAAAAGAACCTCCAACAAATTTCTTAGATTTAATGCCCTCCACCTTTCGGCTCACAGTCATGGTCCCCTTATCAACCATATCACCAAAGGTTAAGGCCAGGGAAAATTTTAAGGATTGAAGTTGATCATAAAGTTTAGAAACCTTGGAGAATCTTACTAGTCCCTAATATGGAAATTGTAAAAAATTTGGTGATATTTTGTAGGAATATTTAGATTTCCAATGATTTGATATTACTAGATATAATATTTCAGTGATTTTTAAGGTAAAATAATGGTGTACTATGAAATTTAGACAAATCATTTAAAAAAATGGAAATTAACAAATCTTTATTTTGGAAAAAGCAAGGAAAATTACCCCACATGTGAATATTAGCCCCTAATATTTTCCTTCGTTAAGGCTAGGACCCCCAAGCCCTAAATTTCCATAGAATGTTGCACCATGGGATCCATCCCAAAAGTTCTCTCTAGCCTAAAATAAAAGGGTTAATCCTTGATTTTTTCCCTTAGGAAGGCATGCTGCAAGGGGATATTCTTAGCCTGTTTTGAGAGTTGTAAGGACTTTGACAAGTTCTTGAAGTTACCAAAAATACTTTCAATGATGCGCATATCTCCACCTAACCATGGAAATATCTGACATAATCTATTCCTCAACCATTAATCCCTCCTCTCTCCTAGGAATCTTATGTAATCATTGTACTTAGCTTTCCTCTTATGGGGTCTTTTGTCTTCTCCAACTATGGAAACATTCCAACTTCTTAATAGTCAAAGTAGATATACATTTATACTGTTAAATCCTCCTTTTGGATAGTAAGGACCAAACAACTTCACTTCAAGGCCACTCAAACTCTTCATTAGAATTTCCACTAGCTCCAGAGTTCTTCAGTGAACTCTACACAACTTATCACGAATAAGCATTCCAAAGATCCTCATATCCATTCAAAAAATAAACATAATGTACACATTTCATCAATTAATGTTCCTTTCTTATTAACATGGTTTACATTAAAAATATGAAGTCCACAAGGGGACTTGTCTAATCAAGGTCTAAGGTTGTCTGCAACTAATGAAGGATGAGCCACATTTCACCCCACCATAGGCTCAACTACACTACTATATTTCTTGTAGTTGGCCATTCCTAAGCTAGGCCACAAATATATGAGGAAAGTTCTACTTAGCATTATGAGGCAAAGTCAATCCATTTTCCTTCGTCTCATTAAGACCATCAGTTTCCTCAAGATTACATCCAGCCCAAATTTCTATCCAATTGTTATGGGTGGTTTTCTAACTACTCTTCATAGCATGAACCCAAGGTGTAACACTACCTCCCACCCCCTTGTACCTTCTCGGGCCATGGGAGCTATTAATTTAAAATTAACTTGACCTCCATGGTCTATTATAAAGATGGGGTTACAAAAATTCTTCTTCTCCAAAGTTTTTTGAAATAGTTTTTTATATCACCATCACATTTGGCTCATCGAGAGATTTCTAATTACATGAAATTTATCTCAATCTGATTCTTGAATTGAGACTCATTATCTCTTTAATTTTTGACCAATTAAATGGTGCCACATTAGTAAGGCAACCCATGTGGCATCCACATAGTCCTAAATTCCTTGGTGGAACTTTCTACTCACCCATTCTTGTGGGTCCCACAAGGCTCGATTCTTCATGCCTCGTTACTCTTCTTCTTTAAATCTGGTTCCAGAGAAAATATGGTGCACACAAATACACCATATTGGCACACCCATAGATTCCCTAGACCTCTATATCTTACCTTGCCTTTCCTTTCCTCATCCATTAAATTTACCAAATCCTAGATATATATACGAGATGAATCGACATCCAATGCACTTACTAGTGTGCACGATCGTTGACTAGTTGGATGTCTGAATCACCAGATACATTCACCACCCTTATATGCATATGCCCCTCCACATATATAGATGCAACTAGTGTTAGGATATTGAAAATACATCCAAACTAGATATGTGGTTCATCCAAGAGCCATCCAACCCCATACACAAATGTATATTCCTACAAGAAACTTCATTAAGGGAAACAATAAGGATTTATACCATAATTTCCTTAAGACAAGGAAATGCCCAAAACACCAAATTCACTAGGAATAAAATACAGATTTGAACATGAATCCTCCAAGGGATTCTACAAGACCATAATAGGGTCAATGGTGTTACCAAACCTGCTAGATATTAGATGATGATTAAAATAAGAAATGGATCTAGTAGCTCAATTTCATAGGGATTTCACATACAATGCTTCCCCTGTGAAACCCCATACATAAGAGCATCACCTAGATGCGCTTAACCACATAATGTCCTTGTAGCAAACTTGGGTTAAAAGTTCATGTAATAAAAGTTAATAAAGGAAAAATAAGACCAAGGTCATGGGACATGTATTCCAATATGAATGTTGGAAAAAAACAACCTAGTGGGTGTTCATTTGGTTTATTATGGCTAAGGACAATGGAAAATTCTTTGTCAAAGGAAAGAGGCATTAATTCACATTTTATTTATAAAAATAAAGGAAAATGGGAGAAGAGGGAGATGAAAGGTCATAGGTTTGCATCAAAATAAAATTGAAGGGAAAATAAAATAATTGATGAAAATAGAGGCCTCAATGATAAAAAGGCTTCTGAGGATCAATTCACGACATTTGTCAGTTCAGTTTTGAGATCTCTCTATTCTCTAATACTCTTGCACACTTAGAGAATTCTTGGAGCGCTCTAGCATTGGAGAAAGAAAAAAAAAAGGAAAAGGAAGGACATGGAAAGCAAAGTACAAGTAAGGAAAACTTGGATCAAGAAGTTTAAGCAGGAAGACTTGTAGGTAATAGGTTGAATGTGTGATTTCCTAGCTGGTTTGTGAATGCATGGTAGATGCATCTATGTATTTGGTTTTGTTGTTGTTGTGGGCATGGGTTTTCCAAGTGTGACACTAGTTTCAACCTTGCCTTTCCATTTTTGGACAACCATGGTGTGACAGGGTTCCTTTCTTTGGTTAAGATTTGAATTTATGGATGTCTTTGGAATCGGGTGAGGTGGTCTCAAGAAAATTCCCAAGGGTTGGGGGTGGATACAGGAAAATTTCTCAAGGTAATGGTGAAAAAATTCTAAGGCATCTAAAATTGTTTTGGGCTTACTGGTCATTTGAATAGTTTTGATGAGATCTAGGTAGCCTGAGGGTGAAGGTGGTTTAATCTATGAGAAGTCCTGGTTGTTTATGTATTAGTTTTCCTATGTGATCTCTTGACCATTTTTGGTGAGATCGCAGGAGCATGAAGGTGGGGATGGTTTAATATTTGGGAAGCCATGGTTGTTTATGTCTTGATTCCAACATTGATACATGGAATATGGCATGGGGGTGACTGGTTGAAAGAAATATTTGGTTCAGCTCAATCTATGGTCAGGTGGTACGTGGAAGTCATTGACTTGGTTGGATTTTTAATATGTTAATAAGAGCTCTTTTCTTATTGTATCTCATGAGTACTTGTACGTGTTATTATGTGTCTTTCATGGTTGTTCTATTATGGTTATTATTTTTATTATATGATGGTTATAAGCATGGTTCCATGACAGGTTCTAGCCACGACTCTTGATATTTTTTATTAGTTGATGAATGGTTATTGAATGCATGAGCTAATAAATGTTATTGCAACTATTATGAGAGGGCATTAGACCTTCTTGATGATTTTCAGATAAGTATTAGACCCCTATGTTTAGATATGCATTCATGACTTGTAGATTACATGTTCTCAATATGTTTGACGAAATGATTGTCATGGTTAGGCCTAGTTAGGTCAAATCTTTGATCAATTTTTGTATGAATTGATTTGTCTTGAGGTTAATTATCATTCTGGAAAGTATCACCGAGTTCTAGGAAGTGTTCTGGAGGCTAGCCTGAAATGGTGGCTTAGAATCTGGGACCACACCCTATGAACTAAATAATTTGGGTCATAACCACACCCTAATAGGTTTATACATGTGGTTGGAGGCTCTCAACTACATGGAGGTCTTGTCATGCATGCAGTTGGGAGCCTAAGGTAGCAAAAAGGCATTCTAGCTCAAGATTTGGGCACTAGGAGTGGTTGTTTAGCTCTTGGGTGTCTTGTAGCTCCTAACAAAGGTCAGTAAGGTTCTAGTTTGGTGATTCCTCTTCCTTAACTATACTTAGGAGGTTGATTCATGTCATAGTATCCCTCAACTCATTTTTACTCTAGTAGGCCAATTAAGGTGCGTAAATGTAGGGGGGGTGGGCATTATATTCCTTTTCGATCTTAAGACAATTAACTATAATATCTCATTGAATTATCATACATTACAAAACACCTACATCACCCTTGTTCGATGAGAAGTAAGTCAATAGCCTTAAACCACAGAATGAATCATGATACTCATAGCAAATCAGTAAATTGAAATCACATACTCTAATATATTAGTCGATGCACTTCAAGAAATCATGCATATTCATACAGATAAATCTGTAACTTATGAGAATAGCACCCAAAGAAAATATTCATAAGTTCAACATAACCATGAGGTCATATAATCAAAGCATTTATCATAAACATACATGAATATCAACATTCCTCCGTTGGTAGTGTTAATACTCACGGTTTTATATCACATACTAGACATTGTTCATCATATCATGGTACACACATATATACAATTAGATATAATTATTTGTTTAACTTAAAAGGCTAGCAGCTGAATGAGGGACTTCAAATCTCCACCCAAACATAGGCCAGCTACACTATAATATTTCTTGTAGCTAACCACCCTCGAGTTGGATCCAAAGTTTGAGGAGTGATTTTCTTAAGGGAAATTCACATTGATATCAAGTCAATTAGATAAGAGAGGGAGTGCACCGTTTAGGTGGTTTATCAACTACAACATGTAGTGGTAATAATAGTGACTCTTCTTTCTCTCTGAAATAGATCACAAAGACCCACTAGAGTATTAGTGAAGTTCTGTTGAGTTCTAAGAGAATGACTTCACTCTAAAGGTGGTTTATCAATTGGATTTTCAAGGAAAGCATAACAGGAGTAGAACGACCACTATCCATGTGATTTATTAGCTTACTAGGAAAGCACTTAAGTTATTTATTAACCCCAAGGTAAGAACTTAGTGGTTTATTATCCCTTTTCTGCAAGCACCTGAGTGTCTCAGCCTGGCATGTGGTTTATTAGCCCTTTAAACATATTGATTTTTACATGGTCTTCCACACACATAGTTATTTTTGATGATTTAATCCAATTAATGTTCTTAAACATTACTCCATCATTCAATAATTATATAAAATACATCAACGACAAAAAAATTAGGACAATATAAAGAGAAAGACCACATAAGGAACATTGAGATTTACCTTGGGAAAACTCTCATGGGGAAAAACCAAACAACCTTTTTCAATAGAGAATCCTTCAACTCAACAGAGACACATCTAAGTCCAACTAGGTCAAACTTGGTCTAGGGTCCTTCCTCCTAGTAAAGTAAATTAGGCCCACAAATATACTCTGTCTTTAGTGCCTTAGAGAATACCCTTTTCTAACCTCAGAAATATCCTTTTCTTTCCAAAAAATGTACTTAGTTCTACTTCAAAAGTTCCCTTTCCATGCCACAGAGAAGACCTTTGATCTGCATTAGAAGTGACCTTCACATGCCTCAGAGAAGGCCTTTGTTTTTCCTCAGAAATATTCCATATGCTACCTCAGAAATGCATCATAGTTTGTCTCAGAACTATGATAATCCCTACATCATAATAAATGTGTGAGCTACCTTAGAATTAATATGCGAGATACCTTAAAATAAACCCACGAGCTACCTCAGAGCTGCCTCAGAGGATAATATATTCATTGCCTTAGACCTGTTCAAAAATATATCATAAGATGCGAGTTTGTCTTTATATAGATTTTCTTTAGGATGAATGGATGTATCTTTACATGGATCCAACTTGAATTATTTAATGAGCCAACCTAACTAGGAGGAGGCCAAATATACATTTTGGAGCCAAAATTTAAATTTTCAACAATTAAAATTTCTTCCTTTGAAATTCGTAATGGGACTTTGACTCGAAGTGATTTTGTTTTGAATTTAAGCATTTAAATATTCTTTACAAATTCATAATGACTCAAAAATACATTATCAAGACTGACCATATTTACAAAACTCAACACTCTCTCTTAACTAGGGAGGTATTCATAATGAATATCTATATTTTCTCATGTTGACAAAATTTCTCTATGAAAAGGCTGTAATAAATAATCATAAACCTTGTGAGCATCTCTGATATCATCAACGTCATATTTGTCATCAATTACTAGTTGGAATCTCTGACACATTGTCATCATCAACTAGTATGCATCTTTGACATTGACATCATCTTCATCATTAACATCTGCTAATGGCCATATCCAGGGTGGTGTCAAACCCATGGAAATGCCATCAGCATATTAGGACTCAATCCTCTAGAGTGCCCGATCCTCAAATCCTATGGCCTCTTCCTAGGAGAAACTTTCGATACCCTTAACTAGCAAGCACTCACTTACCCTCCTTGGTGAGCACTTTGGGCCAAGACATCACCTAACCCCTATTGGTTGGTGATCAGGTCTAGATGCTAAAAGGACATCACTCCACCCTTCTCATTATGTGATTAAGGTTCAAGACCTCACTCCACCCTTCCTGGTGTTTGATTAGGGTCCAAGACCTCACTCCACCCTACTTGGTGTGTGATTAG
Organism: Pinus tabuliformis; assembly: GCA_031772625.1. Taxonomy (NCBI): domain Eukaryota; kingdom Viridiplantae; phylum Streptophyta; class Pinopsida; order Pinales; family Pinaceae; genus Pinus; species Pinus tabuliformis. Next base: position 59,807,990 of record CM062813.1, on the reverse strand, counting down.
GGTCCAAATGCTGAAGGAGCTCATTGCACCATTAATGGTGCGTGATCAAGGTCCACGACCTCACTCCACCCTACCTGGTGTGTGATCAAGGTCCAAATGCTAAAATACCTCAGTCCACCATTCCTGGTGTGTGATTAGAGTCTAGGAACTCACTCCACACTACCTAGTGTGTCATCAAGGTCTAGATGTTGAACAACATCATTCCATCATTCTTGGTGTGTGATTAGGATCTAAGGCCTCACTCCACCATTCTTGGTGTGTGATTAGGGTCCAGGGCCTCAATCCACCCTACCTAGTGTGTGATGAGGGTCATCCTCTGAGAGGAAATCACTCAACCCTTCCAGTTGAGCACTCTAGGCCTCTTGGACCCATTCTCAGGAGAATTCCCATCCATGTAGCAATCCTCATCAACACTCCCTCTCAACTCGAGGGCTGATCTAAAAAATCCCCAACCTATCTCTGAAGTATACAAACTTATCCATAGGAAACAACTTTGTCATAACATCAACTACCTACTCATTTGTGGAGATATGCTCAAGCCTTATCTCTTTCAGATGTAGAGATACTAGATCTCAAGGTTCCCTAACTCGACATCATGTTGTCACCTAAACCTAATAAACTGGTCATGTAATCTATAATCATATTGATTCACAACTCAACTTTCAAGCTGCAATATACTTGACTCATTATTGCAACAAATTTCTTACTTCCTACTCATCCATGAGACCAGAATCCAATCAGAAGCAATATACAAACTCCCTCTGTTTTCAACACTCCTTGCCCAATTCATATTCTTGCATTTGTACATCTCTCATAATTGACTCTGCCATGAGCGATCTGTACCATCCTAGTACTTCAACACATGTCAAACTATGTTCCTTAGCTCAATCATAAATATATATGCTTCATTTTCTTGATCCATCATCATATCTGTCTATTCATCCTAAGGTAGATCCTGCCATAGTAATCCTCATTTTCTCCCTTTTTCATCGATGGTATCAGTTATCTAGTCAAGATCCTTCATCTAAAATAAACTACCTCTAAAGCTGAGAAAGTATTCTTGGAGGAGCCTTGACTTACTAGAGAAAATCTTCCAAACAATGCAACTCCTTCTGAAATATGAGCCTTTATTTTTTGTCAACAATCATGCAAGATCAATCACCAATCCAAGTGCATCAACTCAGAGGAGCTTACATGCAATCTCCTTTCTACTTACAAGAAATAATAAAATAAGATTAGGTTACCTCATCAAGTTTTGGAGGGGAAAAATAAAAAACTACTTTTTCAACTAGTATTTTCAAATTATCTCCCTATGATTTTACTTAAATTTTGAGTGGGACCACTAGTTGGATACGTAATTTAATTTTTCATCCATGGATTACCCATGTTGCAAACTTTCAATGGATCCTACTACACACAATCACATTTTTCATGTATTTCGGATTTTTCGTGTAGTAGGGTCCATCAGAAGTATGCAACATGGGTATTGCTTGGATGTAAAATTAAATTTCACATCCAATGAGTGCTCTCGCTTTAAATTTCAGTAAAATTGTAGAGAGATAATTTGAAAAATGAGTTTTTTTATTTTATTTTTATCTTTTTACCTTTTTACTCCAAAAATGGTGAATCATCTCCCATGTTTGACATCATCATATTGAATCCTATAGGTTCTTATAAAGTTGATTTTTGTTGTACTTTTTTATTTTAGGCCCATCTTTTACCTCAAAAGTTCTCTAATGAACCATAAAACATTTAAGATAGTATAAAGAGACAAACCATAGAAGGAACACAAAGATTTACCTTGGGAAAAATCTCATGGCGAAAAACACAACAACCATTTTAAATAGATAATTCTTCAACTCAATAGAGACACATCTAAGTCTAACTAGGTCAAACTTGGTCTAAGGTCCTTCCTCCTAGACAACTCAATCGGGCCCACAAACATAATCTGTCTTTACTGCTTTTGAGAAGTCCTTTTCCTAACCTTAGAAATATCCTTTTTTTCCAAAAAAATGTAATTTGTTTTGCTTCTAAAGTGCCCTTTTCATTCCACAGTGAAGGCCTTTTATATTCCTCAGAAATTCCACTCACATACCTCAGAGAAGGCCTTCGATATGCCTCATAAGTGCCCTTCACATGCCTCAGACAAGGCCTTTGTTCTATCTCAAAAATGTGTCATACTCTTTCTCTTTCTTAGAATTGAAATCTTCTCTACATCAGAAAATATTTTCGAGATTCCTTAGAATGGATATGCAAGCCACCTTAGAGCTACCTCAAAAGATAAGATATTTTTTGGCTCACACCTGTCCAAAAATACCTTAGAGGATGTGAGTATGTCTTGGCTTGAACGATGAGTAAATAGGGCCTTTATATAGTTTTTCCTTAAGCTGAATGGACATGTCTTTACATGGAGCCGACTTGAATTCTTTGATCGACTGACTTGACTAGCAGGAGGCCAAATTTACATTTTGGAGCCAAAATTTTAATTTTAAAAAATTCAAATTTGTTTATTTGAAAGTCGCAATGGGACTTTGACCCAAAATAATTTTATTTTGACTCTAAGCATTTAAATGTTCTTTACAAATTTTTAATGAATCAAAAATATATTATGAATACTGACCACACTTACAAAAATCAACACAACAAGATCTAAGTGGTTTATCAACCCCATGGAAAGAACTTATAGGTATATCAGCTAATACAATAAGCACTAGTGAGTCAATATCTCCACTAAGTCTTCGTTGGTCATCCCATTAGCATACAACCATTGGAGACAATGATATTTTAGGGAACGATGTCCCAACACTGGCATTAGATCAGTATCCATATTCTCTTCTCTTCTCCTCAACACTACTCCCTTCATCACTCCTCTTTGTGCTCCCTTATGCTACTCTCGTGTGTTCTCCCCCTCTCTACATGTTGTAGTCCTCGTCACTTGACTTCCTCGTTACCTTCTGTCCGCTTGCATATTGAAGTTCCCCAACATATTCCACAAGGACATGGATAACATGAGCCTAATCCTTCACTTTAAACTTCCCATACAAAACTTCAATGCTTGTACCAATAGACCATTAATCAGGGACACAAAAGGGGAGAATTAAATGAAGTGGGTGTGGTTTTTTTTGGAATCACTTGCACAAGAAACCCCTCCTCCTCACACCTTTGAATCCACGTTCAGTCCTCCAATACAACCATTTTTATATTTTTCACATCTATTTACATCAAAAAATGTACATGGTGACATTTACATGGGGTTTAACTAAAAGGGCTATTAGAGACCCCACCCCCTTAAACAAACATCATCCTCGATGTTCTATAGGGAGAACAACAGATAGAACAATGAGATTTATTTATACCAAAATCTTTATATTAATTTACTGATCCATATTTGATCATGATATTTTTTGTTATCCATCTTGATGCTTTTAGGTTGGAAAAAGTGGAGGAATCAACTCACCGGACCATTTTTATTGGAAGGACCCAATTTTGCAAATTGGGGTCTGAAACATTCCAGTAGCATTTTTAGGCATCGAATGAAATTTTTTAGGGGTAAAAATTTGTTTTTTTAGCTCTACACATTTTTTCATCTTCTATGCATAGAGACCTTTCTAACAGTGTAAGAATCGCCTCAATCAAAATCTATATGCAAAAGTTACGCCACTTGAAAGTTGACCTTCCTATTTTGGCCACCATAATTCAATAGGATGCCACATCAGCCCACATTATTCATGGAAAAGGAGCTAGCCACATGATTATGATGATGAATAATACTCTATAATATTTTTCATTGTAACTGTGGTTAAGAGTTGAGGTAGCCAAATCTAACCACTATTAGGCTGTCGGGCTATGTTACAATCGAGCCACTAAGAGGAAAAGGGCTTCCATTTATTTCAAGTGAATTTATTACATAGATGAGAAAAAATAACTGAGAAGGATAGGATATAGAGCACACAAACACGATTTGTGCATAGTAGTATCCCACGAGCCATAGGCCATACTTATTTATACTCACAACCATTTCTCTGTTCAGAAAAAGAGAGTAAAGTGACCTTGCCTTCGAGATGACATTTCTCCCAAAAGGGTTTCCCAGGTCATATATTATGTCAAATTTTTGGGTTTTTACTTAAATGTTGTCTATTTTTTGCATAATTTTCATTTCCATGCACACACAATTAACATTAAACTATATATCCATAAAAAAGAGGAATAAAATCCTAATAGTGTAGATTTCATATTTCTAAATATAGTTTTAGCACATATATTGTGACAAACTATCCAATGGAATATCCACAACAGTTTACATATCATATTTTTATTAGAGAAGGTTTCTTTGGGTATATGTGGAGAGTTGTATGAGATCTAGATCAGCTAGGAAAAAGTCGTAAAACCCTAATCGTGGTCGATGAATATGTGAATGACTCTCAAGATCCTGCAGAGGAGAGGTTTTCACCATTGGAAGCACAAGTTTCAGATATAAGTTGTAATATGAATCTCCTCATGTCAACCCTAATAAATAATCTAAGATGGAGGTTCTAATGTAGAAGAAAAATCAGATGTGGGATCAGGTGATCAGAAAAAAATAGAGAATCAATTGAAGAAAGGACTCAAAAAAGATCAAGCCAGTTCAAGTGTCATGAATCATTCAGATTCTCTATTCAAAATGGAAGTGAAGGTCGGAATCAAGAAATACCAATGTGATATCGATTCTTTGAAGCTAAATCACTAGTTGCAACAACTAGAAGTGTATTTTAGTCTCCATCATATTGATAAAGAATAAAATATTTCATCTGTGTGGTTAAGATTAGAGGGCCATGCCCAACTTGGTGGGAAATCCACATAGAGACCTTGAGGTTGGAGGGATATACTCCCAGTGACTAAGTGGGAGGTCTTCAAAACCCTCATAAAGTCACAGTTTTACCCTATTGGTTATGTAAAATACCAGTGGATATGGTGGACTTCAAGTAGATGCATGGGCAAAGTGTACAGGAGTACACCACAGAGTTCAAAAATATGGATATAATGTTGGGTATCTATCCAAATAACCAAGATATTCTCCTCAAGTATTGGAGAGTTTACATGTCAACCATCTGCGAAAGCTAGAGATGCTTTTCAAGCCCATATCGGTGGACGAGGTTTGTGTACAGGAACAATATCTGGAGAGCATAAGCTTGAAGAAAGGGAATTCAAGTGTAACCAAGCAGAAGTTTCAACAAGACACTTCTAAGGAGGGGAAGATGAAGTGAAAATGGGTAAAATATAAAAATAGATAGCCGAAAGACACAATGTAAAGATCCCAACAACCATTTCAACCATTGAAACACTAACAACCATGCATAGGAGAAGTGTTGGAAGTTGCATTTAGAGCTTAAACCAAACAAAAGAAAGAAAGACACTAAGAAGAAGAATTGCATAGACACTAATTCGAGTAGCCAAGTTGAAAGAAGCTTGGATGTGGATGAGAATATTGTTTATATGACAATGTAGAAGAAGGTGAATCTGAGTAGCCTTAAACAATAGGAAGAGAAAGAAATGACCAAACTCTTCCACATAAAGATACAAGTCAAGAAGAAAAAAAATGATGCTTTACTTGAATTAGGATCACATGCAAATATCATTGTAGCAGAGTTGGTCCATAGATTGAGATTGCAAGTTCATGATCATCCAAGCCCACATCAAATCAGATGGGTAAATAAGGATGCATAGTTGAAGGTAAAAAAACAATCCAAAATTAGTTTTGCCACCAATGCTAATTTTATTAATGAAGTAGAACTAGAAGTAGTTTCCCTTAATGTATGTGAAGTCATGTTTGGAAATCCATACATGTACATGCGATATGCAATATTCATGTGGAGAGCCAACCAGTAATGAATCATTAAGAATAGAAAATCATTCACCGTCAACACGCACAAACGAAAGTCGAAAATTTTTCTGGTAAGTGAGAACCAAGCCAAGGAATTGATAAGTTCCGACAAGAAGTATGTTTTTCTATTTTTAAGAGAAAACTAGTCTATAGAAGAGTTTGTAAGAGGCAAGGTATCCATGGAGGGGTGTAATAAGAAAAATAAAAAACAAATGGAAGGTTTTTTGTAGGCATATAGGGATGTGTTCCAGGAGCCTAAGGGGTTACCACCCAAGAGGGAATTAGAGCACGAGATCCAACTATTGCAAGGCTCCCCATTTCTAAACATTGGGTTGTACAGGAAGTCTATGAAGAAACTAAGGTGAAGAAACAATTGCAACAATTATTGGAATAAGGTGTCATTCGACAAAGTACATCACCTTGTGGGCTACTCATAATCATTGTGCCAAAGAAGGATGGGACTTGGCAGATGTGTATTGATTATAGGGCGTTGAACAAAATCATGCTCAAGAACATATACCTGTTTCTTAGGATAGATGATCTGTTGGATTAGTTGCAACAAGTGAAGTACTTCACCAAGCTAGACTTAAATTCCAGATATCACTAGGTTTGAGTCAAAGAGGAAAATACCCTGAAGACCACTCTCAAAACTAGGCAAGGTTTTTATGAGTGGTCATCCATTCCATTCAACCTATGAAATGCGCCAACTAAATTTATGAGGATAATAAATGATATACTACACCCTTTTATAGATTCATTTGTTATTGTCTATTTGAATGATATGATGGTATATAGTGCTACATGGGAGAAGTACATCTCACATTTGAACCAGGTGATGGCGATAATAAAGAAGCACCAATTGCTAGAAAATATCAAGAAGTGTGAGTTTGCACAATAGTCTTTAGTATATCTAAGGTATGTCATAGGTGGAGGAGATTTGAAGATAAATCCTTCCAAGATGGAGGCCATCATGAAATGGCCAGTGCCTAGTAATGTTTCTAAGGTTAGGAGTTTTAATGGGGAAACACAATACCTGAGGGCATTCATAGCCTCATTTTTAGCAGTAGTTGTGTCACTCCATACCATAACAACAAGTGGAAATAAATTCTAGTGGGGAAGGGTCATCAAAGGAACTTTGAGGAGTGAACTAAGAATATTAGTCAACCACTAGTTCTGGAATTACCGTACTTGCAATGACACTTCAAAAAAGAGACAAATGTGAGGGGGTGTGTTATGCAAGTGGTCTTGATGCAAGGAGGAAGGCTTGTATGCTACCCTTCTATAATATTTAATGGGGTAGTTCTTAACTACCCTACCTACAATAAGGAGCTCTATTCCCTAGTGAAAGATGTGAAGAAGTGGAAGTACTATCTAATGGGGAAGGAGATAGTAATCCACGTAGATCACCAATAACTACGATACTTGTAGGCCCAGAGTAAGCTACAATCGACTAGGCATTCCAAGTGGATGGGGTTTCTACAACAATTTCATTTAGTGATCAAGTATAAGAAGGGTAGCGCAAACAAGTTGGCCAACATGCTTTCAAGGCCATCCACATCGAAGATCACATCTTTGGAAAATTTGATGCACATGGAGTCATTCACCCATGATGCATATAAGGAGGCATATTCAAAGTATGAGGACTTCAAGAAGGCGTTTCAACAGTTTCAGAGTCAAGAGTCATGTGCATGATGGAAACAACAATGTTCACTACCATCTCCAGGATCAGTTACCCTATAGGCTAGATAATCTATGTAATCCTAAGGGTGAGCATTTGGAGTTGATTAGAGAGGCACACCCATCCAAGATTGCAAGGAACTTTATTGGAGGGAAGATAGTGGCAAACTTACAGAGGTATGTGTATTGGCCCAAGATGTAGGAACATACATAGCTAGTTTCATAAGAGGATGCATGCTTTATTGTACCAACAATCCTAGTAAGAGGAAACATGATCTATATCATCCCTTACCTGTACCCACTCATCCTTGGGAAAGCATTTCCATGGAATTTGTTGGAGGTTTACCAACAACTAGGAAGGGACATGACTACCTGTTCATGGTAGTTGATAGGTTCAACAAGATTTGTGTTATAATTCCATGTAAAAAGACCATTAATGGGAAAGAAGAAAAAAACTTGTCCTTTAGATAAGTTTGGGCGCACTTTGGGATACCAAGGAGCATCATTTTAGATAGGGACATGAGCTTTCATAGTGCATTTTGGACCACATTGTGGGAGAATATCAACATGAAGTTGAATAGGTCTACATCATTCCATCCTCAGAAAAATGGGAAACATAAGTAGTCAATAGGACTTTGGTGTAACTTTTAGGGGTTATATCAGAAAAATCCTAAGACCTAGGATGAAAATCTAGTATATATACAACACTCTTATAATACAGAAATCCAAACTTCTACTTGTATGTCCCCATTTGAAACTTGTTTAGGATATTTTCCACCTTCAACATTGGATATTGCATATGGTAAACACATAGGAGTAAGGGAGGATATTATAGGAGATGCCTTGAATGAAAAAATTGTTTTTCCATGATGGGATAGTTGTGTTCAGGTCCTTACAGGTTTGCACTCATGAAGGAGATGTGTCGTTAATTGTTCAACTCTTCCTTCTGAGTGAGCACAAAAATGACTAAAATTTCGGAAGCAAAAGGATAAAGAAAAAAATCTTTGCTAAAGTTTAGGTTGTAAAATGCGGGTGCTTCTGCTATAGATTTCTTGAAATGGGTGAACGCGTCCTTCTCCTTCTTTCCCCAACTATAGACTACGTCATTCTTGATCATCTCTTGGATGGGTTTGAAAATATGCACATAACCAAAGATGAATTTTTTTAGGAAGTTGATATTCCCCAAGAAATACTGCATAACTTTCTTGTTCACGAGGTAAGGAATCTACATGATGGTGCAAACTATGTCTGGATCTACCTTGATCCCACTTTTAGCAATGATGTGTCTAAGCAGGTTACCCTCAGACATTGCGAAGATGCTCTTCTTGGGATTCAAGGACATCCCTTATTTTCGACATCGCTCAAAAAAATTCTTAAGATGGCATAGGTGGCTTGACTGATATCTAGAGAAGATTGTCACATCATCAAGGCAGACCACTAGGCTTTGTCTGATGAGACCACAAAATGTGATGTCCATCGTGCACTTAAATGTTGCACCTGTGTTCACCAACCCAAATGCAATTCTGCGAAAAGTGAACTTACCCCACTTAGTACGGAACATTGTTTTGAGTCTATCAAGCTCTGCTACTAGAACCAGGTTGCATCTTGAAATTTTATCAAGCAAAGAAAAAACCTATGCTCTAGATACTTTCTGCATTATATGCTCCATGGAAGGAACTGGGTAATTTTCCTTCTCTGAGGTGTTCTTGAGATTACGAAAATATATGCACAAGCGGATCTCCCAGGACTTATTTATAACAAGGACTAAATTGGAAACCCATGTGGGATGTCAAACTTTGTAAATGATATGAGCATCCAACAACTTAGTTAGTTCTTTCTATATGAGGGGCTCAATTGAAGGATGAACTTTCCTTAGCTTCTGCTAAAAAGGCTTGGCCTCTTCCCTGATTGGAATAATGTGCTGGATTATTCATGTGTCATATGTCTTCAGGTCATCGTACACCCATACAAACACATCATGGTACTATCTGAAAAGGAGAATGAAAGCTTGTCACTCTTGTGATGTACAACATGTACCGAGATTTATGAACTTCAAATATTTGTCCATTCCCAGATTAATCTATTCGTGCAACAATGTATAATTGTGGGTTTTGGCATTCACAGGTCCCTAAAAGTGGTTCTACAACTCATACAACTTCTCAAGTGATACAATACCCTCGGGGATGAGGTTGCCTTTGCTTGCATAGGTTGCATCTTGTAGAGACGTCTTGTGCTCGTCCTCATCTATCGCTACACCTTTGAAGACGCCAGCATTATCCATGAAATGTAGTATCTATTGATCATCATAAAAAATGAGTAAATTAGTGATGTCACCTGGGACACATGGTTTATACAAAATCTCAATAAAAAAATCTATCCCTTAATGGTGACATCCTAGTAGCTTCATTTTCCAAGGCATCGACATATGCATTACGCATTATTGGTACTGAAATAATCTTGAAATCTTGGAATCAAGAAATGAGTCACCATACCTCTTGCTGATAACTCTTAAGATCGGTTGACATGGTGTATAGTGTTACGTACCTGACGTGCCACGATCTCTGAGTCACCTGCCACTTTTAGAACAACAATGTTGAGGCTGATGGATTTCTATAAGCCCAAGACAAGTGCTTCATACTCAACGGTGTTGTTTGTGCACTCGAACTCCAAGAGACTAGAGATTAAGTGGTTTCTATGTAGCAGGTCTATTAAAACAAAACTGGCTTGAGAACCCTCCCGTGTCTTAGATCCATCAAAATAAATGGTCCATATGTCATATGTACAAGGACAACTTACCACACTAATACTACTATCACTGTTACTACTACTTTTACAAATTACTTTACAAGTTTCATTTTCACCAGCTGGGCATGGAAGGAGACCCAACTGTGTGTCTTGTGGGGTAGGGGATGGCTATGCAAGGTAACAATCAATGTTTCCATAAATCAATTTCCAAATTTAATTTCTATGAAATCCAATGGTTCATTTTCTCCATTCCAGGGAGTCATATTGTGCTTCATGTATCTTTTCGACAATACCCATATATGATTTTTTCGGCCCTTGTACGGAAGCCATAGGTGTGACCATTCAGTAGAAAGTATCCTTGTAGATTTCTTGACTAGTCTCTACTCAACAACATGTCATATGCTTCTGGGATACCCACAAAAAAAATGTTGATGCACTGATGAACTCGTCCATCAGACGATAACTGGATGATCACATCCCTGAGTTCACCATTGGATGGTACGCATGTTCTATTTATTTAGACGATTTGTGCACTCATGCTACTCCTTTGAGCATTGATCTTCTTAGCAATGGAGAGTGGTATGACATTGACCTATGCACCAAAATCAACCAAACAATTGTGAACATTGAAATTGAAGGTTTCAAATGATAACAAGAATGGTGAGCAGATTGAGTTCACCTCCTCCAAGCAGAGCGCATTGAGCACATATGCGAGTGTGTTAGGAGACTTACTTGATCCCTTGTTGGAAGAGGTTTCACTACCTATAGAGTTCTTCCCAAGTGCTTGTAGAAGAATGTCCCACTGACTCGTGATTTTGGTTAACTCATACAAAGATATGTTTACACGAGTCTTCTTCGTATATTCTCAATTTTATAATCTAGAGTGGGGAGACTCACCGAGGTGTTTGAGGGTGAAATTGTGTTCAAGGTGTCTGATGGGCTACTCTTGTTTTGCTACTCACGGACGTACTCTTTTTTGTAGTTGTCTTTCCAAACGTGCTCTGAGTTTTCTGTGTTGAGGTGACCAACGAACCTACTTCCCTTAGTATGTTTGGTCTTATTTTATCCCTCAATATATCAATCATGGTGGGGCCCCCTTGGCTTCTCAATTTATATTGGTTGTTATACTTTGGGGCTAGACTGTCACTCAGAGGCTCCTTCTCAATGGTACTCTTCTGGGAAGTGCAAGTGTAATGATACATGTTTACCACATGCCTAGTACTTGGGGCTTCATTAGATGCAACCACTTATTCTTCTTTGTGGTTAGACTCAACCTGCTCGTTAACCATGATGTTATTAGAGAACTGCGTAGCCCTGGTGCTCATCCCATGGTTCCATTCTGGGCACATTCTTTTCAAATTCTTTTCATTATGAAATGCGTAGTATGAATTTGTCATGAGCTGGTCAAGGTTGAGCACTAGATTGGAGCTCTACGCAGATTTGGTCAGCTAGTTGTTGCTACAACATGAAGCTATGTTCTTATTTTGTGGGTATCTCGAAGGCCTGCTACTCACGTTTGTCTCGCACATCCGTTGTTTGAGCTCAACAACTTTAGTGGTCAGGGACTTGAGGAGATGAGTAAGCTTCTCAATGTCACTTGCTTCTTTTTCCTTAGCCTTACTCACAGAGGTGTGAGACCTCTTGCCCATGTCTTTGGAGTCCTTAGTGGATTATTCATCTGAAATGACTCCAATAGCTTGCAAGTCTTTCTCCACAACAATTTCCTCTTCACAATTTTTGGTCAGTGTTGGATTCACAGCTTGCTTGACAAACTATGCAATACTGGTAAGTAGTGTAGACGTGTCGTAGTCGATAGTGCTAAGAGCCATGAGGTTTCATTTCTGCTAAGAACTTGCTCAGAATACAATTAAACCTCTAATTGAAATATTTTACTTTCTCTTTCTACCCCATCTTAAGACTACCAAACTCCTTCAACAACATGGTGTGGTCTTGTCTTCAACAAACTTTTCAAGGAAAATTCTATTGAACACCCCCTAGTTCTGGATGGAATTTGGTGGAAGGTTGTGGTACCATACAACTGCTTTTCTATCCAAGGTACATGGAAATAGTATGTATGCAACATCATCATATTGTACCTCGAGTGTCTGCAGATCTAGGTAGAATGCATATAAGTGGTATTCTTCCTTCACTGTCTTGTCAGGGTCATATTTCATTAAAATATTCTCCGCGTGTCCTGGCATATTGTGCCAGAAACTCAGGAGTGCCAACGGGCCCTGAGTCATCAATTCTAGATCTTTCTCTGCCATGTTTCCCTCTTCTTTGTCTTCCTCCTCTTCTTCATTATCTAATAGTTCGTCCTCTAAATCTGTTGGTTCATCTTCACCTCCACCTCCACCAGTGCCTTCCCCTTTGCCTCCTGCACCAAAACTCGAGCCCAAGAGTAAGAGGTCGTCTTCTTCTCCATTTCGAAATATTGGAGGTCCTTCTTCCTTTTCCACAACTTTTTTCATCTCTTCAAGAGTGGCGAAGATTGCTTCTTCCATAAATGAGACTACCACTCCTGTGGGAGTAGTATTTTGCTTCCTCCCCAAATATGGAAGAGCATACACTCCCGAAATCAGTTCAACAACTTTAGAGAATTAAAGGGTGATGGGATGGACAACCCACATATGTTGATATTGGATTTCAAGTTTGGGTCTGGGAGGTGAGAAATGACCAACTTCATAATTGCGTGTAGGAGAGAGGAAGTGAGTGTTACAAAATCTTGGAATTATGATACATTTGTTGTCCTTGATGGAAACTCACTTGTAATAGAATTCACATGTCAGTTCATAGGTGAAAAAATTAATACGGCAGAATACCAAAATGAATACAAATGTGATAGAATGCATGACAGTTCAGAAGATTTAGTTCAGATAAATGATAAAGTTGGAAGTTCAATAACTATACGTGGGTTTTGTTAAGCCAAGTCGCGTATGCACATGAGTTTAGTGAAGAAAAATAGTGTCTGGTTTTTGTACCATGGTTTTCTAAATACAAGGGGTCCTTACCATGGTATTGGCCCATAGTAATGAGCGCAACAACGGATTTTGATCTCATCAAAGATTACCACTAGCACTAACGTAGTTTTGACCCATGGTATTGGATAAGGGATAAACTATATAAAGAGGCGAAGATAAAAGTGCTAAGTGTGCAAGTGAAAGGGGTTTTGATGAAAACTTCAATTTGAAGTATATTTTCATTGTAAGGGCCATAATTATCACATTGATATGAAATAATTACGCACCGATGAATACAATGATGGATCAGGATCATGAGACCTGAAATGAATATTCATTATATGATCCACTCATGGATTGACTAGTTTTTGAATATAATCCTAACATCTACATTTATGTTTTAGCCTAAGTATCCTTGACTTAGCCACATGCACTAAAAATCATCTTCACACTTGGTTTTTGGTAAACTAGCTTGGTGGACCAACTTCCTCTTGTTTTTTAAAGGCTTAATATTATGGAAATATTGTTCCAACCACTTTCCTAAACCATTTAGACATCTAAGTGCATGTTCACACCTAACCACACCTCATCCACTTGTGTTATTTGAGGATTGGCGCCCCACATGAAGATTCCCCCTTAAATAAAGGGATTTGGTTCCCCGGACTATTTTAGCATGTTTTAAAGTTTCCTTCCTTGGGAAATGTGCCCATCCTCATGCTTTCCTTGTGGCTGATAGTTGGAATAGGTTTCCTTTAGTCATTGTTGCTATTTTAGGCCTCCCTTTAGCTTTTCTTAGCCTTTTCTAGTTTTTTACTAGTTTTTTCCTAGTTTTCTAGATTCGACAGTTTCTATATAACCACCTCCCTTTGGGATTAGAGGTTTGGTTGCTCATGTATTAATATTGTTCATTAATTTAATACATTTATTATATGGAGAAAATTATTTCTCTCCTCTCTTGAATATCATAAAATTACTTGTGTTTAATTTACTAGAATTCTAGATCTATCAGAGTTTCTACAGGAATTCTACATGGTATCAGAGCTAGTTCAAATCTAGCAGATTTTACACAGTTTTATTTGAAGGTATAGATAATCAGGAGGTGTAGCAAGCAACAATGCATCATCTCTGTCATCCCACAAAACTCGTTCTAAATCCTTTTAATTGATTCGAATGGAAGACAAAGATTACTCTGCTCCTCCAAAGCAAAGGGCTTTACAGGGTAACAATGGGAACAAAGACTGAACCGACTTATGCAGCGGAAGATCAAGTATTTAAATAAATAAGATGAAGCAATTGGGCTGATATTCCTATCAATTTCTAGAGAAATCCTCTTTCATGTCAGTGAAGCCACTACTCCCGATGCGGTCTGGACCAGATTGGAAGGACTATTCGGTAAGCAGGATGAAATGAGAGTGCATCAACTGGAGAATGAACTCATATCCCTCAGTCCAACTCATTTCAGAAACCTGCAAGAATACTTCACCAAGATTAAATCCCTCCTCATTGAACTTTATTCATGTGGAGTCAAGAAAGAGGAAAGTCAACTCATCCTTTTGATTCTCTCGAAATTAGGCCCTGAATATTCCGTATTTGTATCGTATTTTCACGCATCTACATTGACTCAGGAAAAATGGAAAATGCCTCCATTGAATGAATTCATTGTAGCATTGAATAAAGAGAAAGCTAAGTTAGTCCAAATGGGTGCCAGCAAGCATTCAAAGAACTAAGCACTTGCTGCTACTGATGCTCCAAAGAGTAGTGGAAGAGACAAGAAAAAAGGGAAGGGTAAATTTAATGAATCGAAGAAGGAGATAGCTATACAATCTTCAGAGAGCACTTTTTTGCCTAAGGGTAACAATAACAAGGAAAGAACACCTTGTGTCTATTGTTCAAAGGTTTTCATCTCAAATAAAATTACATGAGTAAAACAATCGATGAGATGGTTAAGCAATTGCAGCAACACAATCTCACCATGCCCGAGAATGCAAAGAAGAAGGATGATAATAGAACAGGAGATGGGAGAGGGAGAGAATGAGATGGTCATGCTTTAATGGCTGTCACATCCACTCCATCAGCTTGGATCCTTGATTCAGGTGCATCAAACCATATGACTGCATCAAAATATGAATTTTCCTCCATTGAAGAAAGCACTAGATCCCCAATTTACTTGGGAGATGCCACACCCGCAAAGGTGTGCGAGAAGGAATTGTAGACCTTGAAGGGGGCTGCTTCACAAATGTGCTTCATGTTCCCTCACTTTCCGTAAATATTCTCTCGATATATCAGATCACTCATTCTGGCTCTGGAAGGAAGGTGGAGTTCACTCCGGACTCTGTAGTGATTATCGACATTTCCACAGGCTCAAAGCTTACACATGGAATTGCATATCACAGTTCTAGTTTGTATTTCTTCTCCCACTTTGTTCCTAAATATATTAGCACTGTATTTCTGTCACAATCTAATGATATCAACATGTTATGGCATGAAATATTTGGCCATCTAAACTATAAGTACTTTCATCAACTCAACAAGGAAAACATGGTAAAAGGATTGCCCGCTATTAAATTCACAAGTGGTGTATGTCAAGGATGCATTCTTGGAAAGCATCCGGACCAAAAGTTTGACAAAGATAAGGCATAGAGAGATTCTTCACCTCTTGGGCTGATTCACAATGACATCATAGGCCCGTTCCCATAGCCTTCAATCAGTAAGGCTTGATATGTACTCACCTGCATAGATGATTTCTCTCACTTTACTTGGGGATTTTTTCTGAAATTAAAATCGGAGGTATTTGAATGCCTTATATAATTTAAAGCACTTGTTGAGAATGAGTTTGGGTGTAAGATTAAGATACTCCATACTGATAATGTGAGGGAATATGTCAACAAATATGTGCAGCAACTTTGTATTGATGCAGGTATACAGCTACAACACACAGTGCCATATACACCACTGCAGAATGGTGTCGCGAAGAGGAAAAACCGGTCGTTAAAAGAGATAGCCAATTGTATGCTACAGTCAAAATCATTAGCGCCTAAGCTATGGGATGAAGCTATTAATTGTGTAGCATACATTCAGAGTTGCATTCCTCACAAAGCACTCAAAGGCACCACTCCATTTGAATGTTGGACTGGTAAGAAACCGAAAGTGTCGCACTTTCACATTTTTGGTTCACGAGCATGGGCTCACATTTCGAAAGATAAGAGGAAGGCTTTGGAGCCTCAAAGTTTTGAATGTATCTTTTTTGGATATCCTGATAGTGTTAAAGGATATAGATTTCTAGACTCTCACATTGAAAATTTCCTTGTAGCTCGAAGTGTGAAGTTTGAAGAAGAATCGTTGCATGATTGTTTAGCAGACCCTGTCGAGGAACCGCTTGTTGCCACTAATGAGGAGGAGTCCAAAAATTCTTCGAGCAATTTACTGTAGCCATTAGAGAATCATCTTGGGTCTAATTTAGAGGATTAGGAGTAGGTCATGGCTACTCCAACTCAACTTCCAACTTGGGCAGAGAAAACCCTGCAAGATGCGGGTGAACTAGTTGGTGATCCTATGGATGTGAGAAGGACTAGATCACAGTTTTTTGAGGCTCCTCAAGCCCTGGCTGCCACTGAACCATTTCCTCCCATACATTACCATATGAAACTTGGTTCAGATCCACAGTCACACTCTAAGGCTGTTGGAAACCTACTTTGGGAGGCTGCCATGGATGAAGAGTACTCTGCTCTCATGGAAAACAACACATGGGACTTGGTTCCACTTCCGAAAGGAAGAAAGCTTGTTCGATGCCAATGGATATATCAAACAAATATTGATGCAGATGGTGAGATCAGTAAGTGGAAATATCAACTTGTTGCAAAAGGATACTCATAGGTACATGGAATAGACTACCCAGAGACATTTGCACCTGTTGCAAAAATGGACTCCATTCGAGTCGTTTTAGCCATTGTTGCTTCTTGCGGATTGGGAAGTTCATCACATGGATGTGAAGAGTGAATTTATTCATGGAGATCTCAAGGAGGAGATATATATGTATCAACCATAAGGATACATTCAAAACTCTTCCCACGTTTGCAGATTAAAGAAATCTTTGTATGGCATAAGATAGGCTCCCAGAGCCTGGTACGCAAAGATGGATTCTTTCTTGCTTTCCATTGGATTCATTCGTTGCAAATCTGATCCGAATGTTTATTTGCTACAACATGGTGATTCCATTTTGCTGATAGTACTTTATGTAGATGATTTACTGATTAGAGGGAACCTTACCTCAGCTATTGATTTGGCAAAATCAGCATTGCACGATCGATTTTCCATGACAGATTTGGGACTGTTGCACTACTTTCTTGGTCTTGAAGTTTCTCAGTCTACTTCAGGGATCAAGATGGCACAGTCTAAGTATGCATCAAATCTACTTGTCCACTTTCAGATGATAGAATGCAAGCCAGAAACATCTCCCTTTCTTTCAAGGATCAGATTTGAGGATGCGGGTACTACACCTTTGGTGGACAGTACACTGTATCGACAGTTGGTTGGGAGTTTGTTGTATCTTACTCACACCTAACCTGATATATCTTTTGTGGTAGGAGTTTGTTCTAGATATATGTAGGAGCCCCATGAGCTTCACTAGGAAGCTGCAAAGAGAATCCTTATATATGTGGAAGGTACTTCCAATTTTGGTATCTTTTATGCTGGAGATTGCCCACTTTCACTGATTGGGTACACAGATTATGATTGGGCTGGCGATGGCACAGATCGCAAGTCCACCTCTGGTTATTTTTTTAGCTTTGGTTCAGGGCATTTTTTCTAGTCTAGCAAGAAGCAATCCATGATTGCTTTATCTATAGCCGAGGTAGAGTATAGAGGTGTAGTGAATGCAGCTACACAGGCTGTTTGGTTGCAGGGGCTTCTCTCCAAGTTTGGTATTCAGTATCCACTTCCGAATGTCATATATTTTGACAATCAAGGGTCCATTTAGATATCGATTAATCTAGTTCAGAGGCATAGGAACAAGCATATCGAGATTCACATGAATTACATTCGTGAGATGATCTGTGACCAAGTCATATCATTGCAGTACTGGCCCACTGAGCAACAAGTTGCAGACATCTTCACCAAGTATTTTACTGAAAAGAGATTTTCAGAACAAAGAGCCATGCCTGGAGTGGTGGAGACAACTGAGTATGCCCTTCTGGCCACTTAGCCCTTTTTTCCTCTTTTTTGTTGGGGGGGGGGGGGGGGGGTTGTTTCCCATGAGGTTTTCCCTCTTTCTTCATTTTATGAGGGTCTTTTATTTATTATCCCTGAATACCTAACATGGCATCTTGGTCGGGACTCAATTTAGATAAGTGAGTTAGGATGAAGGGGGGGTGTTGGAATATAATCTTAACATCTACATTTATGTTTTAGCCTAAGTATCCTTGACTTAGCCACATGCACTAAAAATCATCTTTACACTTGGTTTTTGGTAAACTAGCTATGTGGACCAACTTTCCCTTGTTTTTTGCCTTTAAAGGCATAGTATTATGGAAATATTAGTCCAACCACTTTCCTAAACCATTTAGACATCTAACTGCATGTTCAAACCTAACCACACCTCATCCACTTGTGTTATTTGAGGATTGACGCTCCACATGAAGATTCCCCCTTAAATCAAGGGATTTGGTTCCTCGGACCATTTTAGCATGTTTTAAAGTTTCTTTCCTTGGGAAATGTGCCCCTACTCATGCTTTCCTCGTGGCTGATAGTTGGCATAGGTTGTATTGAGTCATTATTGCTATTTTAGGCCTCCCTTTAGCTTTTCTTAGCCTTTCTAGTTTTTTACCAGTTTTTTCCTAGTTTTCTAGATTCAACAATTTCTATATAACCACCTCCCTTTGGGATTAGAGGTTTGGTTGCTCATGCATTACTATTGTTCATTAATTTAATACATTGATTTTATGGAGCAAATTCTTTCTCTCCTCTCTTGAATATTAGCAAATTACTTGTGTTTAATTTAAATAGAATTCTAGATCTATTAGAGTTTCTGTAGGAATTCTACAACTAGATCTCAGTACTAATGCATGTTTTTATCTATGAATATTATGATCTAGGTCTCTTAGAAGTTCTGAAGACCTGCACAATTTTAGGTCAAAATTTGCAAATCTATACGCTGGTTGGTCGCAGGAAAGGTGTGTATACATGCAGGTTCACTTCTACAAAGTCTCGTCTATATAAGTTTGTTGTAGTCAAGTTTTTAGTTTTTAGTATATTAAGATCTGTACACGGGTTTCTCTCTAGAAAATCAAGTATGCACGTGGGTTTCCTTAAGCAAAGTAGCATATACATTTTGGAAAATGAATGATCAGGGTTGAAATTGATTATGTGTTTTGATGCAGCCTTATGAGTTATGTTATGTATACTGGTGATAATGATTTGACTGTTTCAGTTAATTGGTTAAATTTTAATTAAGTAGTTGTTTGGGTATCAGTGATTGGTTGATTTCGTCAGACATTGATGATTGTATTACAGTGATGATTGAGCATAAGTGTTGATATTGGATCCAGTGTGAAAATTTATGAAACGTGGTCCATGGATGTTGCTAAGGGTTGGAGCCTTCAGTGAGGAAGTCAAAACTTCCTGCTAGTAGTAGCTAGTGATCAGATCAGGGGGTTGGAGCTCCCTTCTAGTAGGAGCTGGATAATGAGTGAAGGTTGTAGCCTTCAGTAGGTGCATGCCTATGTACTACTATGAGTCTGCACCAGTACAAGAATGTAAGAAGTTTTTGATATTAATAAGTTTTGAAGACTGAGATGACAACAATGGTGGTTTTCTCCCACATTGGGTTTCCACATTAAATCCTAGTGTTCATGTGTGTTTAATTATGTGTGATATTTCTTACTACACTGGTTAACTGCTTATCAAATACCTGTAATCTCTTACATTCTAGTTCAAAGTTTAACAGATAAATAATTAGTTATTTTATAAGTTTAATGAGCATGCACTAGTTTATTTTACAATAGTCACGTATATATGCTAGTTGGGTCCAGTCAAGTCGCTTATACATTTCAAAAAAGAAAATTATTGTTAAGAGATTTTAAAATACTGACTCAACCCCCCCTCTCAGTATTTTTCAAAACAATTGGAATCAAATCAGGTCCTTCAAAAGAAGCTTGATCGCTTGAAGGAAGATCTCCCAAAATAAGCAAATCAAGCAGGCTCAAAGTTGTTCATGATCTACCCTACATCACCATACCAGAAAGTACCATATGTAAGTAATGTAAATTTGGTAAGTAAAGTAGAGTAAAGTTCAATGCCAAATAAGGATCAACAAGTAAGCCTCTTGAACTTATACATACTGATTTATGAGGACCAGTAAAGAAAAAGTCCCTCGTGAAGAACAATATTATATCTTATTCATTGATCAATTTTCTAGAATGTGCTGGATTAGTCTATTGAAACACAAAGATGAAGCATTTGATAAATTTAAATTCTTCAAGGCATTAGTTGAAAATGAATTATATATAAAAACCAAATGTCTCAGATCTGATCGAGGAGGATAGTACTGTTAGACACATACATGGAAGCAACAAAATATTAAAGATAAGCTTGAGATTTTGTTTATTATTAACAATGATATACATTTATAGTACATTCGTGTGACTTTTGGGTTCCACATCCCAACGTCTCTTGGACTCTCATGGATGTTCACATTCTACACCAACCCATAGAGGATTAGGTGTCCAACATTCCCCCCCTTAATTCGAAGGGGTATGTATGAGTCCAAGAAGAGAGCTATAATACAAAATGTGCAAAAAATATGCATTGTAGCACTAGACTGAATGTGTTCTCTGAAATTTTGGTATAAGGGGCGGTGGTTTAAGGATGACCACCAACACTGGAATGCTTAGTGCAGTTCCTAGAACTCTTCCATGTCTGGCATGAAGCTCAAGTCTTCTGCTAGAGGAAGTTCTCCTGATGTTTTGAAGAGGGAAACCTTCAACCATGAAAGGGAGGTCTCAACCTGTGATGGTTTAAGGATGACCAACAACTCTGGAATGCTTAATGCAATTCCTAGAACTCTTCCAAAACTGGCAAGAAGCTGAAGTCTTCTGCTAGAGGAAGTTTCCCCAATTCTTTGAAGAGGTATCACTGACTGAAGG
The DNA here is from genome assembly GCA_031772625.1 of Pinus tabuliformis. Taxonomy (NCBI): domain Eukaryota; kingdom Viridiplantae; phylum Streptophyta; class Pinopsida; order Pinales; family Pinaceae; genus Pinus; species Pinus tabuliformis. Next base: position 59,786,610 of record CM062813.1, on the reverse strand, counting down.
AATGCTTAGGGGCATAGTTGTCTCAGGCTACAATTCTGAATCTCATATGGAAGGTTGTGGCTCAGGATCGCTTGATGTGGCTTTGAAGCTTGTAGATGACCATCATTTCCCCCTCTGTCAAATACAAGGTGAGAATATGAAGAGATATCAATTGCAAGAATTTTCAATATTCGAGAACAAATCCTATTGTATGAGCTAAATATCTTCTTGGCTATTGAAGCCCATTACCAAGAAGCGATCCATCCAAGATGAATCTTAGTTCTTGCATGTTTGTTATAGACATTTTTGTGCCTAACAGCATGAAGCATGAAATGTCAATAATCTGAGGGATCCAAAGTCCCTAAACATGTTGTTCCTACCCCTAGAGGAACAAGGTCAGCAAACCACAGCACTAAAAATCAGTTCTCCACCTGAAAACACTCAAAAACAAGCTATTTCTGGATCATGTCAGCTGCTCCACTGAGCATCTGCGCTAAATGTCAACTGCTCCACTCTGTACCTGCGCTGAATGTCAAATCTAATGAAGGCTACCTGCGCTGGGCGAGATTGGCCAAGTGGCACAGTCATTCTGCAAGGTGTCAATTGCCCAGGAAGCTTCCAAACTGACACTTGGGTCAAGGAATTCGCCTTGTGATGAGTAAGAGGGTCTTGATCTCCAAGTGGAAGCAAGAATCTCCAAGTGGACTCAAGAACTGAAGTATAACTGAAGTGGGAGAGGACACTAGTCAGCTTCATGCCAGCCTCAAGCTGACTCATCCTTTCTCCAAATCTCCTATATATAGAGCTCTCTCATGAGGTCTGAGGAGGCTGGAATTTTGTGCAAGTAAGGAAGTGTTGTTGGTTTAAGTATAGAACTATTGGGTGATTGCTTTGAAGGAGGTGAAGAGGAGATTTCTTTCTGCTGGGAGGTGTTGCTGGATTGGGCCTATTATGGTTGTAACACTCTCAGAACTTTACTGCTTCTATTAATAAAGTATTTGAGGTTCTTCTATATGCATGTATCTCTATGGTGAATTGATGCTTGTATATTTGATTTATTCTAATCCTTGAATCAGTTATGGATGTATGCTTCTTGTAGTTTCCTTTCCTTGTGCTTTTACAGGATCTTTGTGTAGCTGGGCCGGTGAAAGAGCAAGGAGCTAGGAGCAAGCAGCAAAGAGGGAAGATTGGATCAACCATTAGCGGAAGATAACGGTTAGTGGATCCCTTTTCTCTTCTCTCTCTCATCTCATAAAGAAGTAATCTTGAATAGCTTTGCATTCAGTTGTTGCTGAGGTACTATCACCCTTAGAGTGGGATAGGGTCATTCCGTATTGGATACTTTTCCCAACAAAAAATTGGCGACTCCGCTGGGGATCGTATCTTGTTGGTTGATTGTGTTTTTTCTATTCATTTCATAAACAAAGGGAGTACCGAATCGAACTGTGTTTGAATCCTTCAAATACAAAGTAGAGGGCAGCTACTCTAGCTCAGTTTCTGGGCAAGTTTATGATTTGAAGAGCTGATCCACAAGGACTCTAATAAGCTCTTAGTGATAGCTTTTCATCCTCCTTGTCATCCCTTAGTGTGTCCTTGACTGATAGCTTCTGATTTGAGCAAAAACTGTGAATTTTTGAGCAATCTGTGACCCGGAAACCACCAGAAATGAAAGTTTCGTTCTTCAGTGCAGGCTGTACAAAGGCTGTTTGCATTTCAGCGCAGTTCCCGAAGGGGCTACCTGCGCTGAAGGTCAAACAGACAGTGTTTCACCTGCGCTGGACCAGTCTTGCCTTGTGCTACTGGGGTTTCCTGCTGTTTCTTGCCCTGTTTTCACTCTTGTTTTTGCTGTTTGTTACCAGTCAGTGTGCCTATCTGAAACCAACTTTCCTTGTCACTATTCCGCCTTGGTTGTATAAAGAAACTGTGTTTGTTCTTTTTGTATTTCTTATACATTTACAGTTTCCCATAATGAAAGTGAACTAGTCTTGCTGTGGCCTCTTAGATCTAGACCTGTGATAAAGTGTCGTTTTGATCTTAAGAGTTAGTTTATTTGCTGTTCATAGCTGATTGAGCTTTTGCTTTCGTCATTTGGTTTGAGTTTATATATTTCTAGTGTTGAAACAAGTAAATCTTAAGGTGTCTTTTGATTTTGGACAAGCTTGTTTGCTTTCACTTGAAATTGAATTCAAAATTATACAACAGCTTTCTTTTTGCATTACACCAACATTAAGAAAGAGAAAAGAAATACCTGCATCTTTGCATTTTGCATATAAGTTTGTATGTTGATTTAGGGAAAAAGTGCATTAGCGAGTGCTCTTTGATCTATGTGAAAAGATTTTGTCTCTCTTTTCCCTCAGTGGTTAAGATTTTCATAAGTCAAAAAGATTGAAAAAGCTTGCTTCTCATCTTAAACTGCATTTAGGAATTTGTATCAATACATCTCGTGGTGAACCTTGAAAGGCAAACTTTAAAAAGATCAACTTAAAATATATTGAATGAACCTAACAACGCTTTGAAACATAACGCAAACATCTAGAGGTCTAAGCTAGAGACGTGTTCCGACGTCGTTAAACGTAGTGACTGTCGATCTCGACGAAGGTGGGTGATTCCTCCTGAGAGTCAGTGGCACTAATACGGACTTGTGATCCCACGTACCGTCGCGTATATATTGGGAGACCCCTATAGGAATAAAGCCTTTATCCAATAGGAAACCGTGTCGGCCGCCCTACTGATCGCAATGCAGTGAACACAACATTCACGAAGATCGACCACTCGTACCGTAAAATGTATTCTGTGGTTTTGCGAAAGGTTTGGCACACCCTCTACCTAGATCTCCAGAGCAGTTTCTTTTGGCCTTTTTTAAACTCTATAACTGAAAAATTCCAACCGAGCATTTGTCACTTCGGGCTCGTTAATACATCGAAGGAGACTAGAGTCATCTTTAGCTTTTTCTCAACTCTTAAAAAGTGAAAAAGCAAGTTGTGTCTAAAAGCGTCTAATAAAATTCATTCAATTCGGAAACACAAATTTCCCCTTTTAATATTTTAGTTGATCGAGTAATCTGCAATCGTGGAAGAAAGTCAATTGAAACCCCGTCGTTCACGGAGGCTTACGAGTCAACCGTCTTTGTCTCCGGAATCGAAAACAGTACGGGCAAAGCGAACTCGTTTAATCCGGTTCAAAATCTCCTTTGAAAGTTAGAACAAGTGTTCCTACTACATCCGAGGTTCTGATTACTCCTAACATTTCTGGAAACCCTACCTCTATAGAAGAAGTTCAACAGCCACAGAAGGACAGTAATACTGATCCTAGTCTGGGGGCAAATACTTGTGTAACTGAACCAGTTCCATCTGTAACCGGTCCAGAAAGTTTTGTTCCCCAAACAACTGTCGCTGTCGAAACAACCACTTCTTCGGAAACAGAAATATTTTACGGACCTGACGGTCTTCCTCTTCCACAGGGTTTGATTGCGATAGAGGAAATTGCAGAGGATCCGCAAGCAAGTACTCCAACTCATTTTGGAGTAGGGGTCACTCTCTTTCCTTCATCAGAGGTTAATCCACCACAAGTGGAAGTCCCTGTAGAATCGCTAGGCAATCTATTGGATAGACTTAAAATGTCTGAACAACCGTCATCATCTAGGACTGTGTCAAATGACACAACGACAGCAGAAGCCCCTGCCGTTACTCCAACGATGTTTGCCGGCATACCAGCTGTCCCAACTAGCTCTCAACAGCTAGAAGGAGTTCACCAAGGGACTATTTCGACAGTATGGTCTATTCCAGTTTGTTCATCCGGAGTAATACCCGGTAATTCTTATGTTGAAACTCGATAGATTGATCCTCATGGAGGTCAATTTGAGCCATCTAGTCCTCAAGGATTAACAATCCCTCTGAGTTCCAGATTGCTACCATATGGGGGGCAGTATGCCCTTTCATTACCTCCTCCAGGAGGATATCCATATGGCAGCTCTCAACAGTATTCAGGTTATACTGGAATTGCATCAAGTAGTTGGGTACCTATGCTACCTCAACAACCAAGGATTGTATATTCTATGCAACAGTGTGTACCTGTGATGAACATCCCAACCACACCGGCTATTGTAACCATGTCGCAAGTTCAAGCGATGCCTGTTACATGTCAACCTCAGATTTCTCAGGTTGTAATGCAACAGTCGCTTGACCATGGGTCACAACCACAATCGCCAACTGGTGGGATGACACAAGTACAAACGGGTACAATTACCCCACACCTTGGTCCAATGGTTAGCATGGCACAACAGAACATGGCGTCACAACCATGGCTAGTACAATACCAACAACCGCAGTTCCAGCAAGTGTACCAAGGTTCTGAACAGCAGATCTTTGCGAATAGTGGACAGCCGTATATCCAAAACGGTCAAAACCAACCACTTTACAGTGGTCAAGTCCACCAACCGTATCAATCATACCAACATCAATTACATTATGCTGGTATGCAAAGACCTACTGCTCAAGCGATTCCATCGTACCCTGGTTACGCTTCGCCTAACCTGAATCAACAGTTACCATTCATGGTGACTTTAGAGTTACCCGATTTACACCGTTTAACCAACGATCCGATTGCTTATGCCCCTTAGTGGCCAGCGATTCCTCATAAACTTCCATCTGACATTCCTAAATTCAATGGAAATCCAGGTGAAGACCCATCGAATCACGTGATGACTTTTCATCTGTGGTGTTCGTCAAACACCCTTAACGACGATTCAATAAGACTTCGCCTTTTTCAGAGGACATTGACAGGTCCAGTGGCTAAATGGTATATTAAATTGCCAAGAGCCTCTTTCGACAACTTTAGTTCCCTAGCCATGACTTTCTTAACCCACTTTCAATTACCGATAAGGTATGAAACGGGAACAGAAATATTAACCAACTTGAAACAGACAACTGCTACCCATATATCTGATCATATACATGAGTGGCGTCGTCGTCGTAGGATGGTGAAAACATATGTTCCCGATCAGCTATTAGCTGAATGGTTTATAAAGTCGTTACTTCCGGCTATTACGGAAGATGTGGCCATGGGGGGAGTCGTAACAGAGGAGCAAGTGATTGCTCGTGTGCAGTATTTGGACTTAGTTTATACTCAGTCCGGCACACTCTATGACAAAATACCTGACGCTCCTAGACCAGAGTTTTCAATTCCTCCCCCTCCTAAATCAAATAGTGACTCTCATGCCGGTGATGGCGTGATTGGCACAGCAAACGCGAAATCGATAAAGGCTTCGTCAAAGAAAGCCCGTAAGAATTCGGATCAAAATGCAAAAGAAGAAATTCTTGCTTCGGAAGTAAATGCCGTATCAGAAGATAAAGGAAAAGAAACCAATCAACCAGGAAGCAAGAAGAAACAAAACAAAGGGAAGAAGAAGAAACAAGGTGAATCATCCCCTGGGAAAAATTCTTCAAACCCTCCTGGCAAAGGGAAACAAAATTATCCATGTCTAATATGTGATGATAAGGATAATAACACAAAAAATTGCCCATTCAAAGCTGAATTAAAGAGGTTCTTTAAAAGTTCCCAAACATCAGCTGTGTTAACTGATCCATTTCCCAACCCAGGTCAAAATCTAGTTGATAGTGGAAATGCTTCCCCGTCGCAAGTCCTTATGTTGTCGGTTTCGAAACAGCAGAATGATGCTTTGATTTCGACAAGGAACAAAGATTATGGAAATCCTCAGGTGTCGAACGAAAAAGGTAAAGATCAACCAAGTAGTTCGACAACGACTTCGACAGAAGTTGTAACGCCTACCATCCCTGAATTAACAATAAAACCGCCAAAGGGTGTAGTACACAAGTCGACATTTAATCCTCGCACCAGAGCGGCGCAGCATTATAACATAGTGGAAGATTTGGCCCAATCGCCATCTGCTATGTCAACTCTTGAAGTGCTACAAAATTGTCCAACCCAAAGGCAGGCGTTGTTATCAGCAATTGGTGGGGTTGATCCTAAGGATTCCAATCTTGTATCCTTTGATCACAAGGGATATGATCCTAAGGATTCCAATCTTGTATCCTTTGATCACAAGGGATTTGATCTATGGTGAATTGATGCTTGTATATTTGATTTATTCTAATCCTTGAATCAGTTATGGATGTATGCTTCTTGTAGTTTCCTTTCCTTGTGCTTTTACAGGATCTTTGTGTAGCTGGGCCAGTGAAAGAGCAAGGAGCTAGGAGCAAGCAGCAAAGAGGGAAGATTGGATCAACCATTAGCGGAAGATAACGGTTAGTGGATCCCTTTTCTCTTCTCTCTCTCATCTCATAAAGAAGTAATCTTGAATAGCTTTGCATTCAGTTGTTGCTGAGGTACTATCACCCTTAGAGTGGGATAGGGTCATTCCGTATTGGATACTTTTCCCAACAACAATGTTTTCTTCTGAAGCATCTGTTTGAATAATGACTTGTTTCATGATAGTTCTTACATGGATGAAGATCAAAATAATGATCTTTCACGTGGCCAACTTGGTCATAGAGTTGGCATTTCATAATATGTTGTTGTTGTTGTGGAAGAGGAGCAGAATCTGGGACAGCTAAAGGTGAACTGTCATGAAGGAATCCAGCACTCTGAAACTGGATGGGCTTTGAGTAGTCTGGATTATGAAAGGACACATCCTTGTCATATCCAAGACCAGTTCTGTGCTTGTTGTGGACAACTTCTTCCCAAGGACTGATGATGGGCTTGGGAAGTGCAAACTGAACTTCTGCATCTGCATGTACAACTGTTGCTTCATTGGGTACTAAATCTGAATGAATTGTAACATTATTGTCTTGTTGCTTATGGGAGTCTATTTCAATCTTCTGAATAGAAACAGGTTCATAATGATGACTCCACTGCTGTAATTCTTCCTCCTATAGTTGAGATTCAAGCTGCAAAAACTCAATATTCTCATGTGCATTTTGGAGACAAATTTTAATATTGGAAAGAGAGATTTTGTTGATCTTAACCATCTCATCAACATTGGAATGTATTAAATTATTCAGTAGTTTCAATACATCATCTATTCGATCCATTTCAAACCAATATAATCAGAGAAGTGATGTTATCTTCAGCTACAAATTGACCTATAAAATGATAAATAGCTGCAACTATTAGATGTTTAGTAGGATACCAATATCACCAAGTCACTGTAGCAAACAACCCAGTACTAATTTCAGCGCAGCAAATGATGCTTCAATGCACTTGGGAAGAGATCCTAATGCACTACAGGGTCTCAAAAAATTTATTGGAAATGAAAACCAAGAACAAATGAGACATCGAAAATGAGGCCATTGAGTGCCACACCAATGTAGAATGGTCAATCGACAATATCTTGAGGCCTGAACTTGGCTACACTGGGATGAAAGAGCGCCAATAATATGTGCATGTGCCCACTTACAACCTTATTCCTTCCCTATGTTCGCCTTGTTTTCTTTTCATTTTTGCATCAACAGTGCATGATCCATTTCAATTTTTTTCATGCGGATCAGCGCTGATGTTGATGAGTTAGTGTTGATCCTTGGAATCCAATAATTATTTAAATATTTTATGTCTCACTGATCTATGCTACAAGGATCACTAGGGGCCCAACATTTACCAATAATTTGGATTAATCGGAGTCGAAGTCTTAGATCTCGGAATCATGACTGCCTTCATGATAGGAATGCGACTGAGGGATATGATTCGAGCCAATCGTACATGTAAAACTATTGCTAAAGAGCATGTTGTTGTTAGAAAGAAGTTTGCAGCTATACGTACTGCAATAGGTGAAAATGATCAGGATTATAGGAATTGCAATCTGGTTCGTGGTTCCTTTTCGGTTCCGATCTAGACTTAGTGCTATCGGGTATGGAACGAAGTCTACGAAGACCCTTTCCTTCAGGTCAATTTTTTTCAAGAAAGCGACAAATTGAAACCTCGGAATTGTTCTTTGATGCTGAAAGCTTGAAAAGTGACGGGATAAGTTCCTAGGAAGAAAATATTGAAAAACGCTTTCTGTTAGGCAAGACCTCTAAAGGAAATCCACTATTGGTTACAATTTTGTCTCTGTGATAGCTATCCATTATCTTACAGTTTCAAAATTTGTGGAAAGAACCTGACTTCTCTCAATTATGGCCACTGATCTCGATTCTGCAAATGGACCACTTTAATCCATTAAAGTCCTCAATTCCGTCCAACTCTTAACATAATTTTTTCCATCAGCTACTTCAAATGTAGAGGAAGCCCATATTTTTCCTTCGCTACAGTTTCCAGAAATTTTAACCATTTACAAGAGAAGTCATGAGCTGCTTTCCGTATAAATTCAAAGGTGATTTTCACAAAATATTCAAATCTACCTCGTGAATCCTTCAAATTTCCATCTAAAGTTTTCTCTTTCCCCAGCCGCTGATTTAAATGAGACAGAAAACAAAATCAAGAACAAGGAGGAGAAATAATACTGTGGAATTTTATCTATTTATCTGAAAATCAGGTGAGCAATGTTGTTGTCTCAGCCACTCTATCCATGCCAGTCCACCTGAACAATTTTCATAGTTCCTTTGGATTTTGTGAATGTAATGACAAATGTAAGAGTGTTGAATTTCTGATGTTTGCAAATAAATTTCTTGAAGTGCACAATGCATGCGAATAGGAACCGAATAAATTCTTGGGGCGGATTCGACACAGGATGATATATATATCTATATATATATATATATATATATATATATATATATATATATATATATATATATATATACGTGAGTTATACTAATAGAAACACTCTCACTTCAAACAAAGGATTAATGGGACTCAAACAAAAAATTGAAGACAGATAGGATATTCACTTTCTTCCAATATTGAAGAGACTATAGCCATAAATATCTCGACTAAAATAGATGTTGTAGAGAATATTTATGTCGGCAAAGGTTGTTCCCCTTCAGAACTGGAAATATATAACGCTCTTTTTCGCGAGTTTAGAGATGTCTTTGCTTGGTCATATGATGAAATGCCAGGCATTGACTCGAGTATAGTTGAACATGAAATTAAAATGTATCCTGATGTCAAACCAGTAAGGCAACGACTTCGGCAGGTGCACCCGAAGAAAGCCGCTGCCATTAAGGCGGAAGTTGAAAAACTCCTCCATGCTGGATTCATCTACCCGGTTCCTCTAACCGATTGGGTATCGAATATTGTCCCTGTTATGAAAAAACAAGGGACGATTAGAGTGTGTGTTGATTATAGGGATGTAAACCAAGCTTGTCCGAAGGACAACTACCCTACACCCTTCATTGACCAGATAATTGATGAATGCGCCGGATGTGAAATCTTTTCATTTATGGACGGATTTTCTGGGTATAATCAAATAAATATCCGCCCACAGGACCAGTCAAAGACTGCATTTATTTGTCCGTGGGGCACATTCGCTTATCGAAAATTACCCTTTGGCTTAAAGAACGCATGAGCGACGTTTCAGAGGGCAATGAATTATGCCTTCCATGACATCAAGAACATCGTTCAACCTTATCTCGACGATCTTCCGGCTCATTCGCGAAAGCGGACTGATCATCCACAACATTTAAGAGCGATATTTCTACGTTGCCGACACTACAAGATAAGACTCAATCCGCACAAATGTGTGTTTTGCGTCGGTTCTGGTCGTTTACTTGGCTTTGTAGTCTCTAAAGATGGGATTCGTCTCGACCCCTGCAAGGTTCAGGCAATCATTAATTTGCCTCCACCTTCAAATTTGCTTCAGATTCAGAAACTCCAAGGGAAAGCAAACTTTCTGAGGAGGTTCATTCCAAATTACACAGAACTTGCTAAGGGTTATACTCGTCTATTGAAAAAGGAAGTACCTTTTGTCTGGGACCAGATGGCGCAAGCTTCTTTTGATGCTCTGAAAAATTGTCTAGTAAAAGCATCATTAATGTACGCCCCGGACTATCAAAGAGATTTTAACCTGTATCTAGCTGCAGCAGATACGACCATTGCGATGGTTTTAGTTCAAGAAATCGACAGAATAGAACATCCTATCTATTATTTAAGTAAAAACTTAAACGATACAGAAAGTAAATATTCTTATGTTGAAAAACTAGCGCTTGCAGCTGTTCAAGCGATTCAAAGGTTTCGACATTATGTCCTCTTTCGGAAAACTACCATCCTGTCAGATTGCAACCCCATGACTTATATACTGTTGCGACAGTTGCTGGGGGGCAAATATTCAAAATGGATAGCGATCCTTCAAGAGTTTGATATGGAATTTGTGAAATCCAAATCAAAGAAAGCCCTAGTTTTCGCAGAATTATTGTGCGATCTCCCATCATCGTCCAACGATGAAACATCGGAAGAGTCAATCGTGAACGAAAGTTTGTTTCTGATATCTGTAAGCGATGAGTGGTATGGAGATATCATAGTTTATCTCCAAACCCAAAAGTTCAGGCCTAACACCTCTCGCTCCGAACAAAAACGTATATGATACCAAGCAAAAGACTACATGATCGTCGGTGATACACTTTACCGTTGTGGTGTCGATACAGTTCTGAGGAGGTGCCTTACCCATGAGGAGGCCAAAAAAGCCCTGAATGATTATCATTCAGGCGCGTGTGGGGGGCATAAATCTGGATATGCAACAGCACAAAGAATCTTACGAGCAGGATACTTCTGGCCAACCATGTTCAAAGATTGCATAACCGCAGTCAGAAGTTGCCATGCTTGTCAAATCTTTGATAGCAAAACCAGACGACCACTCGCACCTTTACAGCCGATAGTTGCTGTTGGGCCCTTCACCAAGTGGGGCATCGATTTCATGCAATGTAACCCCACCTCGACCGGGGGGCATGGGTATATTATAGTCGCTGTTGACTATTTTACCAAATGGGCCGAGGCGATGCCTACATTGGATAACACTGGTGAAACAGCTGCCCTTTTTTTTTCAATCATGTAGTCGCCAGGTTCGGCGTACCACAGGCTATAGTCACAGATCATGGGTCGCATTTTCGCAATCACATGATGGTCGAATTAGCTGCCAAGCTAGGGCTATCTCACGACAGCTCTACCCCATATTATCCGCAAGCCAACGGACAAGTTGAGGCAATCAACAAGGTCCTGAAGCATATGTTGCAAAGGATGATCGGGGTTCATAAAAGAAGATGGCACCTAATCCTGTACTCAGCTTTGTGGGCTTACCGGACCTCGGTAAAGAACGCAACCGGGTTCACACCTTTTCAATTGGTGTATGGCCTGGAAGCAGTCTTACCAATCCAGTGCGAAATTTCATCACTTAAACTCGCAATCGACCTCCTCCCCGAAACTTCAGAAGAAGAGGCTCGTTTCTTGGAATTAATCCAGTTGGATGAAACCCGTCGTGACGCCGCTTTGGCTAATGAAGCTCATAAGAAATGAGTCAAGGCTCAGTTTGACAAAAATGTCAAACCCCGTGTCTTCTCAGAAGGTGATTTGGTCTTTCTTTATGACCAAGAATCCGATAAATTGGGAGCAGGTAAATTCAAGTCCTTATGGATGGGCCCCTATATTGTTAAAAGGGTGTTAGCAAAAGGAGCCTACGAGTTAATGGATTACGATGGAATTCCACTGGCGCAGCCCTGCAACGGGTTGTACCTCAAGCGTTACTATGTTTAAATAGTAACCTGTATGCTTTTGTTGTATTTTGTTTTCGCTAAAGTGTTTGTTCTGGTCGAGTGATCCGCCTTTTTCGTTCGTTGCAGATGTCAAACCTTATGGAGACATGTGTTGGATATGCCGACGGAGCGAGTCGTAGTTCGTGGAACCTGTCCTCCGCAGCCTGGGCCATTTTTGATCCAAGCGACGAGTTAGTAAGTTTCAGAGGTGTATGTATTGGGCAATCAACGAATAACATCGCTGAGTATAGCGCGTTGATAGAACTACTCTCTGATGCCATCACACGTGGCATACGCCGACTAATTGTCAGGCTAGACTCACAGCTCGTAATACTACAACTCAATGGTATATATTATGTTCACAATCCAGCTATTTATCGCATGTTCCTAAGGGTTAAGATCTTGGAAAGACGATTTGATTCAATTCAATATCAACATATTTCAAGAAACTTAAACACATTAACTGACTCACTAGCTAACTATGTGTTAGATAGACATTTGCAACATTTATAAAAAGGGAAACATCATCAAAAATTGTACATATGGATCATATAAATCAACCAGAATAAAACCCGAAAATCAAAATACATATAAGCTGTTTATATAAGTTCATACATAATGTTCTGTAACCAAGACAAAATTGGTCATATGACCTAAAAACTCAAAAAGATGCTAGGGGGCACCCTAGCCTAGTGGTGCTCATGATAGTACGTCACGGCCTGTGCAATCATGCGCAAGAGACGAGTCCATCGTCTAGGCACACCAATGGTATGCCGCTGCATCTGTAAAGGTAACTCGTCAATCTGTACATCCGGAAGGCCACGAGTAAGGCTCTCAACCTGCTCCTGCACAGCTGTAAGGGTCTCAATGTCGTCAAGATCGCGAATAACAACTCTCCTAGCAGGCTCCCCTGCCGAGGCAGCAGCTGGCGATCTCGGACGAACTGCGGGACGAACAGGACCAATATCTGCATGCACCCAAGAGTACAATTAAACAGTCTTGATAGAATAAAGCACAGCAACATTATGAATAAGAACAATAAACAGTAATATGGTCAAAGAGTTTACCAATGGCACCCCACTGATCGCCATCCGGTAGCACCAAATCCGAATCACCTCGGAAATCCATACCCACATATGGATACTCAGAAAACGCCATCTCCTGGCGCTCCAACCACCTAAAGAAGGCCTCAGTAAAAGTAATCTGAGGTTGACCTGCATGCCTAGACATGTGGTCAACCCACCTCTGCATGCGTGGCTCGGTCGGAGAAGGCAAGTCAAGTATGATGTACTGAGGTTGCATCAGTGGGATTTTCTCCAAGGCGAAGGCAGTCAGAATAGAACCAAATCCAAAGTTCTTCAGCTTCCCGTCCTTTACCTTGGTCAATTGACTTTTCATCTGGACAAGTACTGCATCACACCAGTTGAATACTTTCGGTTGGAGACACTCCAAGGCGTGCTGCATATAAGGCCTGTTGGCAACATGTAGAGCTGCGCTGCCGGCCATCCTACCAATAGTGAACAGAATGGACCTGAGAGCCCGATCAATAATCTCACGGATAAAAATCTTGTCGTCTCTGCTCGGCTGAGAACCTTCCCTGCAATACTGGCGGACATAATCTCTGGTGGAATCAGTCCCCCGGGCCGTACTTGATAAGGAAATGGGGGCACCTCGTCTCGACAATCCAGTCAAGAAGTACATGTCCTCTATGGTCAAGGGGATGGTCTTCCCCCTAATCTAGAACACTTGGTTAACAGGATCCCAAGCATCAAGCATATACTGCAGTAAAGAAATCTGTGCTCTCATGCTAGAGATACGGAAGAACTTCAGCAGGCCACAGTTCTGCAGCGCGTTCACCGTGACCGGGTCATGGAGGGCAATCATGTCCTCCTCTTCATGTTCTCGTTCTCGCCATGTAAGGGACATTTTGTTCAAGGTTCCCTGCAAAACAAACAAGAGAAAGAGTGAATTCCTGATTTGATGAAAAACTGGCGAAAAAATCATCAAAAATAACCTTAAAAATCAGTCTTTTTGAGCCCAGCGCAGGCAGGAAGTCTCCCACTTGCGCTGAGGGTCAGGCTGCCTTAAGGCAGCTTGACCTTCAGCGCAGGTTTCGAAAGGGAAACCTGCGCTGATCCTAGGGCGCCCTGGCAAAACCCCAGGGGCTCAGAAAGACCGGAAAATAGGCAAAAAACAGGAAAAGAAAACCATGAAAAGAAAGAGCTAGGGTTTAGCTCCTACCTGGTCCAGACGGCACCGAAAATCGTCCGCAGAATCTCCCGGAATCAGCTGGTGAAAATCAAGGGGGAAGAGGCACCTCCAGAGCTCCAACAAACCAAATGCAAATGAAATGGTAAATTAGAGGTAAAAAACACCTTTTAATGGCTTTTTACACAGTTTAAAGTGAAATATTAGGGTTATAATCTCATTTTCGTGCAAATATTATTCATTTCTAACAAAGTTTGTTGCAGCAATTGAAAAAACAGTACTATATTTGAAAAGAGAAAAGCTAGTAATGGTAAAAATCAAAATTTGACCATAAGATCGAGCAGTTTTACCACGGAATTTATGCTCGTTAAAAAATAGAAAAGCGAGATCCGAGCAGTTTTAGCGTCATAGTTCATGCTTGTTAAAAAATAAACATAAGCTTTTGAGCAGTGTTTTGGCGCATTCAAGCTCTTTAAAAATGAACCCAGTACCGGTAAATAACCATTGTGATCGTAAATTTATTAGCCATAAAAATCCTTGGTCGTGTTTGCACCTGCCACCTCCATTCCATTTGGCCAATCGTTCACCTCCATATGATTGTTTACCCATTTTGAGGAACAGCTGCGAAGAGTGATTTCACTTAGCCATCCTTGTGACACTGCCGTGACTGGAAAATTCCAACCTGTACCTGGAATCAGCTGCTATCCCTGTTTATCACTCGTTCCTCAAAAGACAAGTCTTCTTTGAGCTCTTTTCTCCTGACTCGTAAAATATGAAAAGTTTGCCGAGTTTTGGCCTTCCAGCTCGTTAAAGTGACCGGAAGAGCTATCCCTCCTCTAGATTTTAATCTTTTTGGACCTGAGGGATTATTACACAAAAAGGTCGAGCGCTTGTTTTATTCGGCTCGTTAAAATTATCGAAAACTCATCCCTTCTGTATTGTTTTATACTTTTTCAGACTTAAGGGATTAGATGACGAAAAAGGAATTTTGGAGTTAACTTTCTGTACCTTTTTAGACTCTCGAAAAATGAAAAGGACCGAGTTTTCCTTGTCGTTAGACTCGTTAAAATGATTAAATAGCGACAAACTTGTCTTTAGACGAGAACGAGTTTCCCTATCGCTAGGCTCGTTAAAACATAGCGATGGGCTTGCCCGAAGGGCAGGTTATAGAACAAGCATATGTTATCCTCCTCAAGCTTGACAAAAATAAAGAGGTACTGGTCAGAAATGACTGGGGAAAAATTGGGAGAACCTCAAAGCTTTAATGGTAGCAAGTCGCTCTTGAACATGACACTTTGTCCTCCGTATCACATCGGGTTGGGTTGTTTCATTCACCGGTCTCATCACCATGGTCCTCGCCAAACCATCCACATTTGGGGTAATGCTACTGATCCATCACATCTGTGTCGTTATATGTTCAAGAGATGTGTTCAGAAAGAGTCAACCGTGTCCCATCCACTGCCATACATTATCCTTCATCCACCCATGATCGCCACCCTGAATCATATTTCACAGATTGTTTTCACCTCCACTAAAATCATTAGCTCCGTTCCGTGTCACTGATGTGGGATTCATTAAGGCCCTCCTTTGACAGATCGCTTCTTGTCGACTTCAGCTCATTATCCAAGAATTTGATCTAGGAACACCCCCCCCAGTACTTTGAAGCTTGCATGCCTCAATGGCAAGTTTCTCACTTCCGGCGACAGGTATACATCAATGACCTTCGACCAGAAGATTTTGCGTGGTGTTCGACGCCAAGTCTTTTATTCACACCACGTAAATTGTACTGCAGTACCTTGAGGGTCATTGTCATTATTGGTGATTCCTCTCGCGCTTGTTAACGGTTTACATTATTGACCGGTAATCAAGCGATGTCTTTCCATGTTCGACTTCAGCGCAATTCTCACATGGATCGACTTGTACTTAGAGTGAAGATCGAACGAGTTTGAAGACCCCGGATCTAGTTTCATCCATCCGAGCTGCGATATATATTCAGGAAATATAAAGACATTTGTTATGTACATCATTGCAGCAGATGATCATCCTACTCAAAGGATGATAATTTCAGCAGAGAATTATCAGTCTACCATCAGACGATCGTCTGTTCTATGTACCAAAATGAATTTATAAAGCTGAGCATGGGAATGCCCGCCTCAGCTAGATCATGAAAGCAGAATGAAAAATAATGTATTGTATTGTATCTTATTACAGGGCACCTCTCAGCAATTGAATGAACTTCAGATCCTCCTGATAAAGCATTTCACCCGATAAACGACCTCATACTTTAGGGGACAACTGTTATAGACATTTTTGTGCCTAAGAGCATGAAGCATGAAATGTCAATAATCTGAGGGATCCAAAGTCCCTAAACATGTTGTTCCTACCCCTAGAGGAACAAGGTCAGCAAACCACAGCACTAAAAATCAGTTCTCCACCTGAAAACACTCAAAAACAAGCTATTTCTGGATCATGTCAGCTGCTCCACTGAGCATCTGCGCTGAATGTCAACTGCTCCACTCTGTACCTGCACTGAATGTCAAATCTAATGAAGGCTACCTGCGCTGGGCGAGATTGGCCAAGTGGCACAGTCATTCTGCAAGGTGTCAATTGCCCAGGAAGCTTCCAAACTGACACTTGGGTCAAGGAATTCGCCTTGTGATGAGTAAGAGGGTCTTGATCTCCAAGTGGAAGCAAGAATCTCCAAGTGGACTCAAGAACTGAAGTATAACTGAAGTGGGAGAGGACACTAGTCAGCTTCATGCCAGCCTCAAGCTGACTCATCCTTTCTCCAAATCTCCTATATATAGAGCTCTCTCATGAGGTCTGAGGAGGCTGGAATTTTGTGCAAGTAAGGAAGTGTTGTTGGTTTGAGTATAGAACTATTGGGTGATTGCTTTGAAGGAGGTGAAGAGGAGATTTCTTTCTGCTGGGAGGTGTTGCTGGATTGGGCCTATTATGGTTGTAACACTCTCAGAACTTTACTGCTTCTATTAATAAAGTATTTGAGGTTCTTCTATATGCATGTATCTCTATGGTGAATTGATGCTTGTATATTTGATTTATTCTAATCCTTGAATCAGTTATGGATGTATGCTTCTTGTAGTTTCCTTTCCTTGTGCTTTTACAGGATCTTTGTGTAGCTGGGCCAGTGAAAGAGCAAGGAGCTAGGAGCAAGCAGCAAAGAGGGAAGATTGGATCAACCATTAGCGGAAGATAACGGTTAGTGGATCCCTTTTCTCTTCTCTCTCTCATCTCATAAAGAAGTAATCTTGAATAGCTTTGCATTCAGTTGTTGCTGAGGTACTATCACCCTTAGAGTGGGATAGGGTCATTCCGTATTGGATACTTTTCCCAACAACAATGTTTTCTTCTGAAGCATCTGTTTGAATAATGACTTGTTTCATGATAGTTCTTACATGGATGAAGATCAAAATAATGATCTTTCACGTGGCCAACTTGGTCATAGAGTTGGCATTTCATAATATGTTGTTGTTGTTGTGGAAGAGGAGCAGAATCTGGGACAGCTAAAGGTGAATTGTCATGAAGGAATCCAGCACTCTGAAACTGGATGGGCTTTGAGTAGTCTGGATTATGAAAGGACACATCCTTGTCATATCCAAGACCAGTTCTGTGCTTGTTGTGGACAACTTCTTCCCAAGGACTGATGATGGGCTTGGGAAGTGCAAACTGAACTTCTGCATCTGCATGTACAACTGTTGCTTCATTGGGTACTAAATCTGAATGAATTGTAACGTTATTGTCTTGTTGCTTATGGGAGTCTATTTCAATCTTCTGAATAGAAACAGGTTCATAATGATGACTCCACTGCTGTAATTCTTCCTCCTATAGTTGAGATTCAAGCTGCAAAAACTCAATATTCTCATGTGCATTTTGGAGACAAATTTTAATATTGGAAAGAGAGATTTTGTTGATCTTAACCATCTCATCAACATTGGAATGTATTAAATTATTCAGTAGTTTCAATACATCATCTATTCGATCCATTTCAAACCAATATAATCAGAGAAGTGATGTTATCTTCAGCTACAAATTGACCTATAAAATGATAAATAGCTGCAACTATTAGATGTTTAGTAGGATACCAATATCACCAAGTCACTGTAGCAAACAACCCAGTACTAATTTCAGCGCAGCAAATGATGCTTCAATGCACTTGGGAAGAGATCCTAATGCACTACAGGGTCTCAAAAAATTTATTGGAAATGAAAACCAAGAACAAATGAGACATCGAAAATGAGGCCATTGAGTGCCACACCAATGTAGAATGGTCAATCGACAATATCTTGAGGCCTGAACTTGGCTACACTGGGATGAAAGAGCGCCAATAATATGTGCATGTGCCCACTTACAACCTTATTCCTTCCCTATGTTCGCCTTGTTTTCTTTTCATTTTTGCATCAACAGTGCATGATCCATTTCAATTATTTTCATGCGGATCAGCGCTGATGTTGATGAGTTAGTGTTGATCCTTGGAATCCAATAATTATTTAAATATTTTATGTCTCACTGATCTATGCTACAAGGATCACTAGGGGCCCAACATTTACCAATAATTTGGATTAATCGGAGTCGAAGTCTTAGATCTCGGAATCATGACTGCCTTCATGATAGGAATGCGACTGAGGGATATGATTCGAGCCAATCGTACATGTAAAACTATTGCTAAAGAGCATGTTGTTGTTAGAAAGAAGTTTGCAGCTATACGTACTGCAATAGGTGAAAATGATCAGGATTATAGGAATTGCAATCTGGTTCGTGGTTCCTTTTCAGTTCCGATCTAGACTTAGTGCTATCGGGTATGGAACGAAGTCTACGAAGACCCTTTCCTTCAGGTCAATTTTTTTCAAGAAAGCGACAAATTGAAACCTCGGAATTGTTCTTTGATGCTGAAAGCTTGAAAAGTGACGGGATAAGTTCCTAGGAAGAAAATATTGAAAAACGCCTTCTGTTAGGCAAGACCTCTAAAGGAAATCCACTATTGGTTACAATTTTGTCTCTGTGATAGCTATCCATTATCTTACAGTTTCAAAATTTGTGGAAAGAACCTGACTTCTCTCAATTATGGCCACTGATCTCGATTCTGCAAATGGACCACTTTAATCCATTAAAGTCCTCAATTCCGTCCAACTCTTAACATAATTTTTTCCATCAGCTACTTCAAATGTAGAGGAAGCCCATATTTTTCCTTCGCTACAGTTTCCAGAAATTTTAACCATTTACAAGAGAAGTCATGAGCTGCTTTCCGTATAAATTCAAAGGTGATTTTCACAAAATATTCAAATCTACCTCGTGAATCCTTCAAATTTCCATCTAAAGTTTTCTCTTTCCCCAGCCGCTGATTTAAATGAGACAGAAAACAAAATCAAGAACAAGGAGGAGAAATAATACTGTGGAATTTTATCTATTTATCTGAAAATCAGGTGAGCAATGTTGTTGTCTCAGCCACTCTATCCATGCCAGTCCACCTGAACAATTTTCATAGTTCCTTTGGATTTTGTGAATGTAATGACAAATGTAAGAGTGTTGAATTTCTGATGTTTGCAAATAAATTTCTTGAAGTGCACAATGCATGCGAATAGGAACCGAATAAATTCTTGGGGCGGATTCGACACAGGATGATATATATATATATATATATATATATATATATATATATATATATATAGATATATAGATATATATATATATATATATATATACAACGTGAGTTATACTAATAGAAACACTCTCACTTCAAACAAAGGATTAATGGGACTCAAACAAAAAATTGAAGACAGATAGGATATTCACTTTCTTCCAATATTGAAGAGACTATAGCCATAAATATCTCGACTAAAACAGATGTTGTAGAGAATATTTATGTCGGCAAAGGTTGTTCCCCTTCAGAACTGGAAATATATAACGCTCTTTTTCACGAGTTTAGAGATGTCTTTGCTTGGTCATATGATGAAATGCCAGGCATTGACTCGAGTATAGTTGAACATGAAATTAAAATGTATCCTGATGTCAAACCAGTAAGGCAACGACTTCGGCAGGTGCACCCGAAGAAAGCCGCTGCCATTAAGGCGGAAGTTGAAAAACTCCTCCATGCTGGATTCATCTACCCGGTTCCTCTAACCGATTGGGTATCGAATATTGTCCCTGTTATGAAAAAACAAGGGATGATTAGAGTGTGTGTTGATTATAGGGATGTAAACCAAGCTTGTCCGAAGGACAACTACCCTACACCCTTCATTGACCAGATAATTGATGAATGCGCCGGATGTGAAATCTTTTCATTTATGGACGGATTTTTTGGGTATAATCAAATAAATATCCGCCCACAGGACCAGTCAAAGACTGCATTTATTTGTCCGTGGGGCACATTCGCTTATCGAAAATTACCCTTTGGCTTAAAGAACGCATGAGCGACGTTTCAGAGGGCAATGAATTATGCCTTCCATGACATCAAGAACATCGTTCAACCTTATCTCGACGATCTTCCGGCTCATTCGCGAAAGCGGACTGATCATCCACAGCATTTAAGAGCGATATTTCTACGTTGCCGACACTACAAGATAAGACTCAATCCGCACAAATGTGTGTTTTGCGTCGGTTCTGGTCGTTTACTTGGCTTTGTAGTCTCTAAAGATGGGATTCGTCTCGACCCCTGCAAGGTTCAGGCAATCATTAATTTGCCTCCACCTTCAAATTTGCTTCAGATTCAGAAACTCCAAGGGAAAGCAAACTTTCTGAGGAGGTTCATTCCAAATTACGCAGAACTTGCTAAGGGTTATACTCGTCTATTGAAAAAGGAAGTACCTTTTGTCTGGGACCAGATGGCGCAAGCTTCTTTTGATGCTCTGAAAAATTGTCTAGTAAAAGCATCATTAATGTACGCCCCGGACTATCAAAGAGATTTTAACCTGTATCTAGCTGCAGCAGATACGACCATTGCGATGGTTTTAGTTCAAGAAATCGACAGAATAGAACATCCTATCTATTATTTAAGTAAAAACTTAAACGATACAGAAAGTAAATATTCTTATGTTGAAAAACTAGCGCTTGCAGCTGTTCAAGCGATTCAAAGGTTTCGACATTATGTCCTCTTTCGGAAAACTACCATCCTGTCAGATTGCAACCCCATGACTTATATACTGTTGCGACAGTTGCTGGGGGGCAAATATTCAAAATGGATAGCGATCCTTCAAGAGTTTGATATGGAATTTGTGAAATCCAAATCAAAGAAAGCCCTAGTTTTCGCAGAATTATTGTGCGATCTCCCATCATCGTCCAACGATGAAACATCGGAAGAGTCAATCGTGAACGAAAGTTTGTTTCTGATATCTGTAAGCGATGAGTGGTATGGAGATATCATAGTTTATCTCCAAACCCAAAAGTTCAGGCTTAACACCTCTCGCTCCGAACAAAAACGTATATGATACCAAGCAAAAGACTACATGATCGTCGGTGATACACTTTACCGTTGTGGTGTCGATACAGTTCTGAGGAGGTGCCTTACCCATGAGGAGGCCGAAAAATCCCTGAATGATTATCATTCAGGCGCGTGTGGGGGGCATAAATTTGGATATGCAACAGCACAAAGAATCTTACGAGCAGGATACTTCTGGCCAACCATGTTCAAAGATTGCATAACCGCAGTCAGAAGTTGCCATGCTTGTCAAATCTTTGATAGCAAAACCAGACGACCACTCGCACCTTTACAGCCGATAGTTGCTGTTGGGCCCTTCGCCAAGTGGGGCATCGATTTCATGCAATGTAACCCCACCTCGACCGGGGGGCATGGGTATATTATAGTCGCTGTTGACTATTTTACCAAATGGGCCGAGGCGATGCCTACATTGGATAACACTGGTGAAACAGCTGCCCTTTTTTTTTTCAATCATGTAGTCGCCAGGTTCGGCGTACCACAGGCTATAGTCACAGATCATGGGTCGCATTTTCGCAATCACATGATGGTCGAATTAGCTGCCAAGCTAGGGCTATCTCACGACAGCTCTACCCCATATTATCCGCAAGCCAACGGACAAGTTGAGGCAATCAACAAGGTCCTGAAGCGTATGTTGCAAAGGATGATCGGGGTTCATAAAAGAAGATGGCACCTAATCCTGTACTCAGCTTTGTGGGCTTACCGGACCTCGGTAAAGAACGCAACCGGGTTCACACCTTTTCAATTGGTGTATGGCCTGGAAGCAGTCTTACCAATCCAGTGCGAAATTTCATCACTTAAACTCGCAATCGACCTCCTCCCCGGAACTTCAGAAGAAGAGGCTCGTTTCTTGGAATTAATCCAGTTGGATGAAACCCGTCGTGACGCCGCTTTGGCTAATGAAGCTCATAAGAAATGAGTCAAGGCTCAGTTTGACAAAAATGTCAAACCCCGTGTCTTCTCAGAAGGTGATTTGGTCTTTCTTTATGACCAAGAATCCGATAAATTGGGAGCAGGTAAATTCAAGTCCTTATGGATGGGCCCCTATATTGTTAAAAGGGTGTTAGCAAAAGGAGCCTACGAGTTAATGGATTACGATGGAATTCCACTGGCGCAGCCCTGCAACGGGTTGTACCTCAAGCGTTACTATGTTTAAATAGTAACCTGTATGCTTTTGTTGTATTTTGTTTTCGCTAAAGTGTTTGTTCTGGTCGAGTGATCCGCCTTTTTCGTTCGTTGCAGATGTCAAACCTTATGGAGACATGTGTTGGATATGCCGACGGAGCAAGTCGTAGTTCGTGGAACCTGTCCTCCGCAGCCTGGGCCATTTTTGATCCAAGCGACGAGTTAGTAAGTTTCAGAGGTGTATGTATTGGGCAATCAACGAATAACATCGCTGAGTATAGCGCGTTGATAGAACTACTCTCTGATGCCATCACACGTGGCATACGCCGACTAATTGTCAGGCTAGACTCACAGCTCGTAATACTACAACTCAATGGTATATATTATGTTCACAATCCAGCTATTTATCGCATGTTCCTAAGGGTTAAGATCTTGGAAAGACGATTTGATTCAATTCAATATCAACATATTTCAAGAAACTTAAACACATTAACTGACTCACTAGCTAACTATGTGTTAGATAGACATTTGCAACATTTATAAAAAGGGAAACATCATCAAAAATTGTACATATGGATCATATAAATCAACCAGAATAAAACCCGAAAATCAAAATACATATAAGCTGTTTATATAAGTTCATACATAATGTTCTGTAACCAAGACAAAATTGGTCATATGACCTAAAAACTCAAAAAGATGCTAGGGGGCACCCTAGCCTAGTGGTGCTCATGATAGTACGTCACGGCCTGTGCAATCATGCGCAAGAGACGAGTCCATCGTCTAGGCACACCAATGGTATGCCGCTGCATCTGTAAAGGTAACTCGTCAATCTGTACATCCGGAAGGCCACGAGTAAGGCTCTCAACCTGCTCCTGCACAGCTGTAAGGGTCTCAATGTCGTCAAGATCGCGAATAACAACTCTCCTAGCAGGCTCCCCTGCCGAGGCAGCAGCTGGCGATCTCGGACGAACTGCGGGACGAACAGGACCAATATCTGCATGCACCCAAGAGTACAATTAAACAGTCTTGATAGAATAAAGCACAGCAACATTATGAATAAGAACAATAAACAGTAATATGGTCAAAGAGTTTACCAATGGCACCCCACTGATCGCCATCCGGTAGCACCAAATCCGAATCACCTCGGAAATCCATACCCACATATGGATACTCAGAAAACGCCATCTCCTGGCGCTCCAACCACCTAAAGAAGGCCTCAGTAAAAGTAATCTGAGGTTGACCTGCATGCCTAGACATGTGGTCAACCCACCTCTGCATGCGTGGCTCGGTCGGAGAAGGCAAGTCAAGTATGATGTACTGAGGTTGCATCAGTGGGATTTTCTCCAAGGCGAAGGCAGTCAGAATAGAACCAAATCCAAAGTTCTTCAGCTTCCCGTCCTTTACCTTGGTCAATTGACTTTTCATCTGGACAAGTACTGCATCACACCAGTTGAATACTTTCGGTTGGAGACACTCCAAGGCGTGCTGCATATAAGGCCTGTTGGCAACATGTAGAGCTGCGCTGCCGGCCATCCTACCAATAGTGAACAGAATGGACCTGAGAGCCCGATCAATAATCTCACGGATAAAAATCTTGTCGTCTCTGCTCGGCTGAGAACCTTCCCTGCAATACTGGCGGACATAATCTCTGGTGGAATCAGTCCCCCGGGCCGTACTTGATAAGGAAATGGGGGCACCTCGTCTCGACAATCCAGTCAAGAAGTACATGTCCTCTATGGTCAAGGGGATGGTCTTCCCCCTAATCTAGAACACTTGGTTAACAGGATCCCAAGCATCAAGCATATACTGCAGTAAAGAAATCTGTGCTCTCATGCTAGAGATACGGAAGAACTTCAGCAGGCCACAGTTCTGCAGCGCGTTCACCGTGACCGGGTCATGGAGGGCAATCATGTCCTCCTCTTCATGTTCTCGTTCTCGCCATGTAAGGGACATTTTGTTCAAGGTTCCCTGCAAAACAAACAAGAGAAAGAGTGAATTCCTGATTTGATGAAAAACTGGCGAAAAAATCATCAAAAATAACCTTAAAACTCAGTCTTTTTGAGCCCAGCGCAGGCAGGAAGTCTCCCACTTGCGCTGAGGGTCAGGCTGCCTTAAGGCAGCTTGACCTTCAGCGCAGGTTTCGAAAGGGAAACCTGCGCTGATCCTAGGGCGCCCTGGCAAAACCCCAGGGGCTCAGAAAGACCGGAAAATAGGCAAAAAACAGGAAAAGAAAACCATGAAAAGAAAGAGCTAGGGTTTAGCTCCTACCTGGTCCAGACGGCACCGAAAATCGTCCGCAGAATCTCCCGGAATCAGCTGGTGAAAATCAAGGGGGAAGAGGCACCTCCAGAGCTCCAACAAACCAAATGCAAATGAAATGGTAAATTAGAGGTAAAAAACACCTTTTAATGGCTTTTTACACATTTTAAAGTGAAATATTAGGGTTATAATCTCATTTTCGTGCAAATATTATTCATTTCTAACAAAGTTTGTTGCAGCAATTGAAAAAACAGTACTATATTTGAAAAGAGAAAAGCTAGTAATGGTAAAAATCAAAATTTGACCATAAGATCGAGCAGTTTTACCGCGGAATTTATGCTCGTTAAAAAATAGAAAAGCGAGATCCGAGCAGTTTTAGCGTCATAGTTCATGCTTGTTAAAAAATAAACATAAGCTTTTGAGCAGTGTTTTGGCGCATTCAAGCTCTTTAAAAAATGAACCCAGTACCGGTAAATAACCATTGTGATCGTAAATTTATTAGCCATAAAAAGCCTTGGTCGTGTTTGCACCTGCCACCTCCATTCCATTTGGCCAATCGTTCACCTCCATATGATTGTTTACCCATTTTGAGGAACAGCTGCGAAGAGTGATTTCACTTAGCCATCCTTGTGACACTGCCGTGACTGGAAAATTCCAACCTGTACCTGGAATCAGCTGCTATCCCTGTTTATCACTCGTTCCTCAAAAGACAAGTCTTCTTTGAGCTCTTTTCTCCTGACTCGTAAAATATGAAAAGTTTGCCGAGTTTTGGCCTTCCAGCTCGTTAAAGTGACCGGAAGAGCTATCCCTCCTCTAGATTTTAATCTTTTTGGACCTGAGGGATTATTACACAAAAAGGTCGAGCGCTTGTTTTATTCGGCTCGTTAAAATTATCGAAAACTCATCCCTTCTGTATTGTTTTATACTTTTTCGGACTTAAGGGATTAGATGACGAAAAAGGAATTTTGGAGTTAACTTTCTGTACCTTTTTAGACTCTCGAAAAATGAAAAGGACCGAGTTTTCCTTGTCGTTAGACTCGTTAAAATGATTAAATAGCGACAAACTTGTCTTTAGACGAGAACGAGTTTCCCTATCGCTAGGCTCGTTAAAACATAGCGATGGGCTTGCCCGAAGGGCAGGTTATAGAACAAGCATATGTTATCCTCCTCAAGCTTGACAAAAATAAAGAGGTACTGGTCAGAAATGACTGGGGAAAAATTGGGAGAACCTCAAAGCTTTAATGGTAGCAAGTCGCTCTTGAACATGACACTTTGTCCTCCGTATCACATCGGGTTGGGTTGTTTCATTCACCGGTCTCATCACCATGGTCCTCGCCAAACCATCCACATTTG
The DNA here is from genome assembly GCA_031772625.1 of Pinus tabuliformis. Taxonomy (NCBI): domain Eukaryota; kingdom Viridiplantae; phylum Streptophyta; class Pinopsida; order Pinales; family Pinaceae; genus Pinus; species Pinus tabuliformis. The sequence continues at coordinate 59,760,600 of CM062813.1, read as the reverse complement.
GGGTAATGCTACCGATCCATCACATCTGTGTCGTTATATGTTCAAGAGATGTGTTCAGAAAGAGTCAACCGTGTCCCATCCACTGCCATACATTATCCTTCATCCACCCATGATCGCCACCCTGAATCATATTTCACAGATTGTTTTCACCTCCACTAAAATCATTAGCTCCGTTCCGTGTCACTGATGTGGGATTCATTAAGGCCCTCCTTTGACAGATCGCTTCTTGTCGACTTCAGCTCATTATCCAAGAATTTGATCTAGGAACACCCCCCCCAGTACTTTGAAGCTTGCATGCCTCAATGGCAAGTTTCTCACTTCCGGCGACAGGTATACATCAATGACCTTCGACCAGAAGATTTTGCGTGGTGTTCGACGCCAAGTCTTTTATTCACACCACGTAAATTGTACTGCAGTACCTTGAGGGTCATTGTCATTATTGGTGATTCCTCTCGCGCTTGTTAACGGTTTACATTATTGACCGGTAATCAAGCGATGTCTTTCCATGTTCGACTTCAGCGCAATTCTCACATGGATCGACTTGTACTTAGAGTGAAGATCGAACGAGTTTGAAGACCCCGGATCTAGTTTCATCCATCCGGGCTGCGATATATATTCAGGAAATATAAAGACATTTGTTATGTACATCATTGCAGCAGATGATCATCCTACTCAAAGGATGATAATTTCAGCAGAGAATTATCAGTCTACCATCAGACGATCGTCTGTTCTATGTACCAAAATGAATTTATAAAGCTGAGCATGGGAATGCCCGCCTCAGCTAGATCATGAAAGCAGAATGAAAAATAATGTATTGTATTGTATCTTATTACAGGGCACCTCTCAGCAATTGAATGAACTTCAGATCCTCCTGATAAAGCATTTCACCTGATAAACGACCTCATACTTTAGGGGACAACTGTTATAGACATTTTTGTGCCTAAGAGCATGAAGCATGAAATGTCAATAATCTGAGGGATCCAAAGTCCCTAAACATGTTGTTCCTACCCCTAGAGGAACAAGGTCAGCAAACCACAGCACTAAAAATCAGTTCTCCACCTGAAAACACTCAAAAACAAGCTATTTCTGGATCATGTCAGCTGCTCCACTGAGCATCTGCGCTGAATGTCAACTGCTCCACTCTGTACCTGCACTGAATGTCAAATCTAATGAAGGCTACCTGCGCTGGGCGAGATTGGCCAAGTGGCACAGTCATTCTGCAAGGTGTCAATTGCCCAGGAAGCTTCCAAACTGACACTTGGGTCAAGGAATTCGCCTTGTGATGAGTAAGAGGGTCTTGATCTCCAAGTGGAAGCAAGAATCTCCAAGTGGACTCAAGAACTGAAGTATAACTGAAGTGGGAGAGGACACTAGTCAGCTTCATGCCAGCCTCAAGCTGACTCATCCTTTCTCCAAATCTCCTATATATAGAGCTCTCTCATGAGGTCTGAGGAGGCTGGAATTTTGTGCAAGTAAGGAAGTGTTGTTGGTTTGATTATAGAACTATTGGGTGATTGCTTTGAAGGAGGTGAAGAGGAGATTTCTTTCTGCTGGGAGGTGTTGCTGGATTGGGCCTATTATGGTTGTAACACTCTCAGAACTTTACTGCTTCTATTAATAAAGTATTTGAGGTTCTTCTATATGCATGTATCTCTATGGTGAATTGATGCTTGTATATTTGATTTATTCTAATCCTTGAATCAGTTATGGATGTATGCTTCTTGTAGTTTCCTTTCCTTGTGCTTTTACAGGATCTTTGTGTAGCTGGGCCAGTGAAAGAGCAAGGAGCTAGGAGCAAGCAGCAAAGAGGGAAGATTGGATCAACCATTAGCGGAAGATAACGGTTAGTGGATCCCTTTTCTCTTCTCTCTCTCATCTCATAAAGAAGTAATCTTGAATAGCTTTGCATTCAGTTGTTGCTGAGGTACTATCACCCTTAGAGTGGGATAGGGTCATTCCGTATTGGATACTTTTCCCAACAACAATGTTTTCTTCTGAAGCATCTGTTTGAATAATGACTTGTTTCATGATAGTTCTTACATGGATGAAGATCAAAATAATGATCTTTCACGTGGCCAACTTGGTCATAGAGTTGGCATTTCATAATATGTTGTTGTTGTTGTGGAAGAGGAGCAGAATCTGGGACAGCTAAAGGTGAACTGTCATGAAGGAATCCAGCACTCTGAAACTGGATGGGCTTTGAGTAGTCTGGATTATGAAAGGACACATCCTTGTCATATCCAAGACCAGTTCTATGCTTGTTGTGGACAACTTCTTCCCAAGGACTGATGATGGGCTTGGGAAGTGCAAACTGAACTTCTGCATCTGCATGTACAACTGTTGCTTCATTGGGTACTAAATCTGAATGAATTGTAACGTTATTGTCTTGTTGCTTATGGGAGTCTATTTCAATCTTCTGAATAGAAACAGGTTCATAATGATGACTCCACTGCTGTAATTCTTCCTCCTATAGTTGAGATTCAAGCTGCAAAAACTCAATATTCTCATGTGCATTTTGGAGACAAATTTTAATATTGGAAAGAGAGATTTTGTTGATCTTAACCATCTCATCAACATTGGAATGTATTAAATTATTCAGTAGTTTCAATACATCATCTATTCGATCCATTTCAAACCAATATAATCAGAGAAGTGATGTTATCTTCAGCTACAAATTGACCTATAAAATGATAAATAGCTGCAACTATTAGATGTTTAGTAGGATACCAATATCACCAAGTCACTGTAGCAAACAACCCAGTACTAATTTCAGCGCAGCAAATGATGCTTCAATGCACTTGGGAAGAGATCCTAATGCACTACAGGGTCTCAAAAAATTTATTGGAAATGAAAACCAAGAACAAATGAGACATCGAAAATGAGGCCATTGAGTGCCACACCAATGTAGAATGGTCAATCGACAATATCTTGAGGCCTGAACTTGGCTACACTGGGATGAAAGAGCGCCAATAATATGTGCATGTGCCCACTTACAACCTTATTCCTTCCCTATGTTCGCCTTGTTTTCTTTTCATTTTTGCATCAACAGTGCATGATCCATTTCAATTTTTTTCATGCGGATCAGCGCTGATGTTGATGAGTTAGTGTTGATCCTTGGAATCCAATAATTATTTAAATATTTTATGTCTCACTGATCTATGCTACAAGGATCACTAGGGGCCCAACATTTACCAATAATTTGGATTAATCGGAGTCGAAGTCTTAGATCTCGGAATCATGACTGCCTTCATGATAGGAATGCGACTGAGGGATATGATTCGAGCCAATCGTACATGTAAAACTATTGCTAAAGAGCATGTTGTTGTTAGAAAGAAGTTTGCAGCTATACGTACTGCAATAGGTGAAAATGATCAGGATTATAGGAATTGCAATCTGGTTCGTGGTTCCTTTTCGGTTCCGATCTAGACTTAGTGCTATCGGGTATGGAACGAAGTCTACGAAGACCCTTTCCTTCAGGTCAATTTTTTTCAAGAAAGCGACAAATTGAAACCTCGGAATTGTTCTTTGATGCTGAAAGCTTGAAAAGTGACGGGATAAGTTCCTAGGAAGAAAATATTGAAAAACGCCTTCTGTTAGGCAAGACCTCTAAAGGAAATCCACTATTGGTTACAATTTTGTCTCTGTGATAGCTATCCATTATCTTACAGTTTCAAAATTTGTGGAAAGAACCTGACTTCTCTCAATTATGGCCACTGATCTCGATTCTGCAAATGGACCACTTTAATCCATTAAAGTCCTCAATTCCGTCCAACTCTTAACATAATTTTTTCCATCAGCTACTTCAAATGTAGAGGAAGCCCATATTTTTCCTTCGCTACAGTTTCCAGAAATTTTAACCATTTACAAGAGAAGTCATGAGCTGCTTTCCGTATAAATTCAAAGGTGATTTTCACAAAATATTCAAATCTACCTCGTGAATCCTTCAAATTTCCATCTAAAGTTTTCTCTTTCCCCAGCCGCTGATTTAAATGAGACAGAAAACAAAATCAAGAACAAGGAGGAGAAATAATACTGTGGAATTTTATCTATTTATCTGAAAATCAGGTGAGCAATGTTGTTGTCTCAGCCACTCTATCCATGCCAGTCCACCTGAACAATTTTCATAGTTCCTTTGGATTTTGTGAATGTAATGACAAATGTAAGAGTGTTGAATTTCTGATGTTTGCAAATAAATTTCTTGAAGTGCACAATGCATGCGAATAGGAACCGAATAAATTCTTGGGGCGGATTCGACACAGGATGATATATATATATATATATATATATATATATATATATATACAACGTGAGTTATACTAATAGAAACACTCTCACTTCAAACAAAGGATTAATGGGACTCAAACAAAAAATTGAAGACAGATAGGATATTCACTTTCTTCCAATATTGAAGAGACTATAGCCATAAATATCTCGACTAAAACAGATGTTGTAGAGAATATTTATGTCGGCAAAGGTTGTTCCCCTTCAGAACTGGAAATATATAACGCTCTTTTTCGCGAGTTTAGAGATGTCTTTGCTTGGTCATATGATGAAATGCCAGGCATTGACTCGAGTATAGTTGAACATGAAATTAAAATGTATCCTGATGTCAAACCAGTAAGGCAACGACTTCGGCAGGTGCACCCGAAGAAAGCCGCTGCCATTAAGGCGGAAGTTGAAAAACTCCTCCATGCTGGATTCATCTACCCGGTTCCTCTAACCGATTGGGTATCGAATATTGTCCCTGTTATGAAAAAACAAGGGATGATTAGAGTGTGTGTTGATTATAGGGATGTAAACCAAGCTTGTCCGAAGGACAACTACCCTACACCCTTCATTGACCAGATAATTGATGAATGCGCCGGATGTGAAATCTTTTCATTTATGGACGGATTTTCTGGGTATAATCAAATAAATATCCGCCCACAGGACCAGTCAAAGACTGCATTTATTTGTCCGTGGGGCACATTCGCTTATCAAAAATTACCCTTTGGCTTAAAGAACGCATGAGCGACGTTTCAGAGGGCAATGAATTATGCCTTCCATGACATCAAGAACATCGTTCAACCTTATCTCGACGATCTTCCGGCTCATTCGTGAAAGTGGACTGATCATCCACAGCATTTAAGAGCGATATTTCTACGTTGCCGACACTACAAGATAAGACTCAATCCGCACAAATGTGTGTTTTGCGTCGGTTCTGGTCGTTTACTTGGCTTTGTAGTCTCTAAAGATGGGATTCGTCTCGACCCCTGCGAGGTTCAGGCAATCATTAATTTGCCTCCACCTTCAAATTTGCTTCAGATTCAGAAACTCCAAGGGAAAGCAAACTTTCTGAGGAGGTTCATTCCAAATTACGCAGAACTTGCTAAGGGTTATACTCGTCTATTGAAAAAGGAAGTACCTTTTGTCTGGGACCAGATGGCGCAAGCTTCTTTTGATGCTCTGAAAAATTGTCTAGTAAAAGCATCATTAATGTACGCCCCGGACTATCAAAGAGATTTTAACCTGTATCTAGCTGCAGCAGATACGACCATTGCGATGGTTTTAGTTCAAGAAATCGACAGAATAGAACATCCTATCTATTATTTAAGTAAAAACTTAAACGATACAGAAAGTAAATATTCTTATGTTGAAAAACTAGCGCTTGCAGCTGTTCAAGCGATTCAAAGGTTTTGACATTATGTCCTCTTTCGGAAAACTACCATCCTGTCAGATTGCAACCCCATGACTTATATACTGTTGCGACAGTTGCTGGGGGGCAGATATTCAAAATGGATAGCGATCCTTCAAGAGTTTGATATGGAATTTGTGAAATCCAAATCAAAGAAAGCCCTAGTTTTCGCAGAATTATTGTGCGATCTCCCATCATCGTCCAACGATGAAACATCGGAAGAGTCAATCGTGAACGAAAGTTTGTTTCTGATATCTGTAAGCGATGAGTGGTATGGAGATATCATAGTTTATCTCCAAACCCAAAAGTTCAGGCCTAACACCTCTCGCTCCGAACAAAAACGTATATGATACCAAGCAAAAGACTACATGATCGTCAGTGATACACTTTACCGTTGTGGTGTCGATACAGTTCTGAGGAGGTGCCTTACCCATGAGGAGGCCGAAAAAGCCCTGAATGATTATCATTCAGGCGCGTGTGGGGGGCATAAATCTGGATATGCAACAGCACAAAGAATCTTACGAGCAGGATACTTCTGGCCAACCATGTTCAAAGATTGCATAACCGCAGTCAGAAGTTGCCATGCTTGTCAAATCTTTGATAGCAAAACCAGATGACCACCCGCACCTTTACAGCCGATAGTTGTTGTTGGGCCCTTCGCCAAGTGGGGCATCGATTTCATGCAATGTAACCCCACCTCGACCGGGGGGCATGGGTATATTATAGTCGCTGTTGACTATTTTACCAAATGGGCCGAGGCGATGCCTACATTGGACAACACTGGTGAAACAGCTGCCCTTTTTTTTTTCAATCATGTAGTCGCCAGGTTCGGCGTACCACAGGCTATAGTCACAGATCATGGGTCGCATTTTCGCAATCACATGATGGTCGAATTAGCTACCAAGCTAGGGCTATCTCACGATAGCTCTACCCCATATTATCCGCAAGCCAACGGACAAGTTGAGGCAATCAACAAGGTCCTGAAGCGTATGTTGCAAAGGATGATCGGGGTTCATAAAAGAAGATGTCACCTAATCCTGTACTCAGCTTTGTGGGCTTATCGGACCTCGGTAAAGAACGCAACCGGGTTCACACCTTTTCAATTGGTGTATGGCCTGGAAGCAGTCTTACCAATCCAGTGCGAAATTTCATCACTTAAACTCGCAATCGACCTCCTCCCCGAACTTCAGAAGAAGAGGCTCGTTTCTTGGAATTAATCCAGTTGGATGAAACCCGTCGTGACGCCGCTTTGGCTAATGAAGCTCATAAGAAATGAGTCAAGGCTCAGTTTGACAAAAATGTCAAACCCCGTGTCTTCTCAGAAGGTGATTTGGTCTTTCTTTATGACCAAGAATCCGATAAATTGGGAGCAGGTAAATTCAAGTCCTTATGGATGGGCCCCTATATTGTTAAAAGGGTGTTAGCAAAAGGAGCCTACGAGTTAATGGATTACGATGGAATTCCACTGGCGCAGCCCTGCAACGGGTTGTACCTCAAGCGTTACTATGTTTAAATAGTAACCTGTATGCTTTTGTTGTATTTTGTTTTCACTAAAGTGTTTGTTCTGGTCGAGTGATCCGCCTTTTTCGTTCGTTGCAGATGTCAAACCTTATGGAGACATGTGTTGGATATGCCGACGGAGCGAGTCGTAGTTCCTAACATATGAGGCAGAGAATCAACAGAACTAGGTAAATGTTGGACTACTCAGAGTGGCACATCTGACCAATTTAGAGGTAGATTTGACAGGCATGAAAAAGAACTCAGCAAGATTCATGCTGAGAGGTCAGAGCGATAGGAACGTGGCAAGGAAAATATTTATTTCAGAGAAGTTGCTTGAATGTTGGTGCACATCTTGGGAAATCCAACGGTCAAGAAATACATTATAACAGAGGCCTTATATGGTATGGCAGAGTATACGTTATAACGGAGGCGTTATGAGAGCTTCTTCTGTAGCAACCACCAAATCGCTCTGCAACTCCCCAAAACTATTCAGCGATGTTATCAATCAGAGTGGCACAGAGAATTCAACTTGAGTTTAGTTGAGATGACATTCAAAAGTGCAGCACTAATAGCATAAAATTGATGGATATAATGTCATATTCACACAACAATAAAATATGCAGGGTAGCAAGATGACCAGAAATGCAGCAACATTGATAGGTAAAGAAAGACCACAAAAATGAGTGTCTCAAAGTTAAGCAGGGTAGGAATAAGCCTGCATCTCTGATACCATGTTAAACACATACATGTCAGCAACAAAATATTAAAAAGCTTGAGATTCTATTTATTATTGACAATGATATACATTTATAGTACATTCGTGTGACCGTTGGGTTCCACATCCCAAGGTCTCTTGGACTCTCATGGTCGTTCACATTCTACACCAACCCATAGAGGATTAGGTGTCCAACAAGAACATATCAGATGAATTCTTTGATTTCTATGAACAACATGGCATAAAGAGACAATTTTCTGTAGCTAAAACTCCTCAACAATATGGTGTGGAAGAAAGAATGAATAAAATGGTTCAACTAATGGCCTGTGCTATGCTTGATGAGTCTGGAACTCCTGACTCCTTCTGGGGTGAAGCTACACATACTACAATAAATATTCTAAATAAGGCTCAAGTTTGTGTGAATAGTGATAAAAATCCGTATGAACTTTGGTATGGTAAGCCTCCCATTGTAAATCATTTTAGAGTTTTTGGAAGCAAATGTTTTATAAAAAATAATGATGAAAAAATTGATAAGTTTGAAGCTAGAGTAGATGAAGGAATACTTATTGGTTACTCATCTAGAATTAAAGGATAAAAATGTTACAAGAAGAGGATTCGGAAAAATTTTGAGTGCATTGATGTTATGATTGATGAAGCATTCACATGGCCCAAAAAGGTAATATCAACAAAAGAGGATGATGATGATGAATACTTTGCCACATAAAATCATAATGATATAGAAGAAGGAACTAATGAAGCAACAAAATAAGATACATCATACAAAGAAAAGGCTCCATCTAGATATGTTCAAAAGAATCATCTAGAAACAAAAGGAATATGGGGTAGAAACAAGAAGAACTCTTGTAGGATATTCTAGTTATCTAGCTTCATTATCCACCATCAAAACTCAAAATATAAATCAAGCTAGTAAATATGAATGTTGGGTTAAGGCCATGAATGAAGAACTTGATCAAATTGAAAAGAATGATACTTGGGAATTGGTTCCAAGATCTCATAATAAAAATGTTATTGGGAAAAAATGGATATTATAAATAAGTTGAATGAAAATGGAGGGGTCATTAGAAACAAAGCTAGACTTGTTTGTAAAGGTTATGCCCGGAAAGAAGGTATATACTTTGAAGAAACATTTGCACCAATAGCCAGACTTGAAGCCATAACAATGTTTCTTAAATTTTCAAGTTTTCGAAATTTCAAAGTTTATCAAATGGATGCAAAATCTGCTTTCCTCAATGGAGATCTAGAAAAAGAAGTATATATTGAACAACCAGAAGGATTCATTTTGGGGAATGATGAAAACCTTGTATAAAACTCAAAAAGGATTTATATGGGCTAAAAGAAGCTCCACGGGCATGGTATTATCGCCTTGACAAATATCTTCAACAACAAGGTTTCACAAAAGGATCCGCAGACACCAACTCGTACACAAATATTGAGGGTGATAAACTGCTAATTATTGTTGTTTATGTTGATGATATCATTTTTGTCAGCAATGAAGAATCTATGAGTCAAAACTTTGCTTCCATTATGCAACAAGAATTTGAATTGTCATTACTTGGGGAACTAGCCTATTGTAACATTATCTAGTTTTGATACGTTAGCATATTAGTCAAATGATTTAAGAAAAAAATGTTAAGATAGGATATGGATGCAAAAGAATAAAAAGTTTAAATGTTAGGAAAATTTGATGTTTTATAGGCATCCATATGAATAAAATGTTAGGATTTAGCTGCTCTAAATAAAGAAGGAAAAGGAAAATAAAATGTTAGAGAAGAAAAAGAGAAGGAAAGAGTCATTTTATGCTTTTGAAAATGCACAAGATGCTAGTCTAAATGCGCCATAATCAAACATCCATTGTGTTTTCATTTGCAGAATAAATTGAAAGAAGAGTGAAGGTTACTCTAAGGTTTATATGCTTACTTCGGATATTAACAATATCCTAAGTTTTAAAAAACCCATAACCCAAGTATTATTCCCATACGCCACTCCATTAATTCATTTCCTTCATATCATTTTCCTAATGTTCATAACCCCCTTATTTTTCATATTTCCCAACATCACATTAATGTTAATTCTCGAGCCCACCAATCCATCCCATCACATCATGTTAATCCTCTGCCATATCACTCTGCATCTCCGCCTATCGCTTCTCATCTGATGACCCTCATGCCATTTCGTCCCCCCTTCGCCATCTGAGGTTTACCGTCAGGGTGGCAGGGGGGGGGTCTAAAATGTGTGCTATACCAAACCGTGCCCTCCCCTATGTGGTAGTTCCACATTGTTTCACACCCCCCATGAGAAAAACCACAAACCTCTCACCCCCCCCCCAAAAAGATGAATATCTCATTTCCGATACTGCTTACTTGACCATTGCGTGTCCGCCATTCCTCTGTTTCCACCTCATTTTTCCATTAACCCCATCAGATAATGTCCATTCCCTCCATTATCAATCCATTAAGCATTTAATTTTCTTAGCCGTTAACTCAATAGACCTGTGCCATTAACGGAAAACCAGAGCTCCTATATAAAACTTCTTCTTGTTTGCTTACCGGTTACATAATTCTTGTTTTATCACTACCATTTCTGTGATTGCAGGTTGCTCGCCAGATCCAAATATTGTCAGCTGCTAGCGACACTACCTGCTCTATCATTGTCAAATTATTCCTTCGGTTCCTGGCCCCATAAATTTCTATCTGTCTGTGAATTGTCTCCTTTCCCAATCAATTGTTCACTATCAGACTTAGCCACCATGCCTCCCAACAACAAAGGACCAGAGGAAATTGTTAATCCTCTGATCTATCCTCCTGTATATCATCATCATATCCCTATGGCTGATAGAGACTAGAAGATCCATGAAACACTCTGTGAGCTCGATCTCTTTGAGATGTACTGCTGGATCGAAGATAAACACATTGACAAATCAGATGATATCTAGTTATGGGAGTCAAGCCAACCTCATTACATCTTTCCTCATACCCACAACACCCCTGATTTCATTAGAAAATTCCATGCCTCATATCTACCAAGCCAAGGGGCCATAGTCAATCCTAATGGACACATTCTATTCACCATAACCCCTTAGGCTATTGATCAACTGATAAAAGCCCCCACAGTTAACAATGCTACTCCATTTTCCTATGAAGCTCTATTTGAAATATACCAGAAATTAGACTTTGCTAATAGAGCCCAAACTCTTGAATTATTCTTATCACAAGATGCTGCATTACCAAAGAAAAATCTTCCTTATCCCTCATCCATATTCCCTGAGACAGCCAAGCAGATAATCACTGTCCTTTCCTACCTCCTTGGCTACTATTCTGACCAAATGGTAGATGAGGCCATTATATGAATTTTATCCATCTTTTCTAATGATGCTAAGCCCTCAATTGTGTTCAATTTCATCCATTTCATTACAGAGTCTATCCATCAGCAGCAAATCAAGTTTCCTACAGAGGAGGTATTCAAATATGCCTCCGTCTTAGTCTACATGTTATTATATTTTCAGGGGGACAACATGAACTTGTCATTGCAGAAGCTGGATGAGAAAGGAAACCAACAGTCGGTCGTTTTCTGGACCACTCTGGTTATGAAAGAATAGAAAGAATATACTTACAAACAGTTTACAAAGATGTTTTTCCATTCATCCATAAGCCTCTTAAGTAGGAGAACCGAACCAAGGATTAGTGAAGAAATCAAGAAGGTCTTGTAGCTGTCATAATAGGTACATTTTTTCCAAAATCCCACCCAATGAGGATTTTTTCCTTGGAATACATCAAGAAGATGATCAACATGGATGAAGTCCATTTTGTTGCTGCCAAGAAAAAGTCTCAGTTCAATATAAAAAGGCAGATTGGTCCATTCATTTGCAACAACAAGGCAATAGGTGAAGAGGCTGACAAAATACTAAGGGAAATGCAAATTAATCTTAGTTTTACATGGTCCTATGATCCATTAGGGATAATTTCCAGATTGAGGGTAGAAACCAGGTCTAGTCCTTATTTTCACACACCTATGCCAGAGATAGAAAAATATAAGAATCAGTTAGAGTGGGTTGAAAACACATTACAGCAGGCAAAAGAGAAACAGGTCTCCTCATCAATAGTGCAAACTCCTACAATGCAAGAAAAGAAAGCCAAGAGGAATAGAGAGGAAGAGTCTCCTTTAGGGACTGATATCTTTAGTGAGGGATTTAAAATCACGTACAACAAGAAGGCTAAGCTTAGCTCCAAACTAAGTCTTAGCAAAGAGCTAGAGCAACAAACTCTCATCACCACTGATGAGCCTCTTGTATCTTCATCAATAGGTGACTAGTCTACACAGTCTCCTACCACTTCCATAACCTCACAAGAGCATCATCAGATTATGCACATAGGTACATCTACTTCAAGCAATCCAGAGAAGAGAATCAAGGATGTCTTCAAGGAAATAAAGGTCAGAAATGGAGCCTTGAAGATAAACACATACAACCAATTTTGGAAACAAACCTCTGGTGCCAAAAGCAGGCTACTTTCATCCTTTGACTCAGAGAAGGGGAAAATGAAAATGGCATTCCTTTAGGCACAAGTTCCTCAACCCAAAGGAGCATCAGATGATAATAAGACATATTTTTGAGTTTGATATCAAGGACATACATCCCATTGACCAAATGGAGATGCATAAAAAACCTAGAGAAATGATTTTCTCTACTGTAATTAGCACAACTATGACCTTGTCCAAGCTGTAGGTAACACTAGAAAATGTCCAGTCACAACTAAAGATGGAGAAAGTTTAAGCTCTTGCCAAAGATACCAAGATTAAAACCTTGGAATATTTGGTAATTAAACTGGGTTATGATCTTGCAAACATCAATGCTACAAAAGAGCTGATCAAAAAGAAGAATTTGGATATAGTAGCATTAAGGAAACAGTTGAAACTCGCAACTACTGAATATCCTCTAGCCAAGGATATTGTAGAAACTAAAACTGAAAAGGCATACATGATGAAACTCATCATAGAACATACTTCTTAGTGGAAATAAATTGAGACAGAGATGGAGAAATTAATCAAGGAAAAGGAAAAGGCTGCTAAACGGACTTCTCCTTTAGAAGCACTTCCTATCACAGTCATTCCAACTGTAATATTAGCTATCAATAGTACAGGAGAGGCCGCAGACCAGTTAGCCAGTGCAGTTCAAAATATGTCCCTACAGACTGAAGAGATAAAGAAATTGGAAGATCAAGTAAAACTGCTAGAGGATCATCAAAAGAAGTGTGACATTTTTCATGCAGCAAAGCGTCAGAGAGCTCAGAATCAAGTTAAGGCATGGAAGAAAGACACTGAGTCTTCCATTGGTAACACTCTTGGTAATTTCAAAGATATTATCTGGAACAACATCATAGAGGATATTGATGAAATCTGGCCATGCATTTAGATCATTTTTGAGCAAAAGGATTTAATGAGGCAAACTAGACAATTGCCAATATAAACTCTCAACTGGGAGAGATGCCTTCTATAACCAACAACATAATAAGGTTCCTCAATTTTAAGAACAGGTATGAAATGTATGATCTAGGAGTGGACGAAAGGACTGAAACCATTCTGGAGGTAAAGAAATTCTTGACTAAAAAGAATCTGGTAGGACAGTTAACTGAGAAGTGTCACACTCTGGAAATTGCAGTTAATAATTTTTCCACAAGAATTGATGCCTTAAACAAGAAGGATCTTCCTTTGTTGTCTGTCATCAATGATAAGCTAATTACCAAGGAGGATTACTTGAAGAAGCTACAGGACATTGCCAAGGACACAGCCAAGTCCTCCAATATCAAAGGTTCCATGCCAGGCAGGGCATTTTACAAGGCCATCAATAACATATGTTTTATTCAGAATAAGATAAAACATATTTTTACTGTAAAACCAACTTTTGCCAAGTATACTAAGGTAAATGAAATCTACTGTAGAGTAACTAAAATATCCATTCCAAATGAAGAAAAGTAGGAAAAGCTATGCAAATATCAGGATTAGAAGAAAAATAAGCTTGGCCAGTGCAACACTAGAATAGTGGCCACTCAACAACAGTTTTCCATCAAAGTAGGGCCAGATGTTCAGATTCATTCTTTTGGACCGAATTGCTTCTCTTTTTGTTAAATTTTAAGTAATAATAGCATGCCTCGTCACTCAGGAATTGATTGTAATATTTTGTATTTTTGTTTAAATACTTCATTCTGTCAAAGTATTCAGGGTTGCACCCTTGAGCTAGTTACTAGACAGATTTGTACTAAGCTGCAGCATTTTGGATTGAATAAAAAAATTCTAGATTTACTTCATATGGCTTGTCTCTCTGTGAGTTATTTTATTATGTATTCCTCATATAATTTATTTCATTTACACTCATTCGATTGAAAATCTAACTGAATTTCAGTTTCATTTTGAGTCCACTATGAAGTTGTAGTTTAATTAAGAGATTAATTTACAAGACAATCTATTCTTGTAAATTCCTCCTTGGATTTAAATTGCACAAGATTTATGAAATGACTTGATTATATTTTGTTAATTAGGAAAACACAGTTTTCTCAAATTCTGCTTGTAAATGGTGAAATACTCTATCTAAATATTAAACCATTTATGTTTCTCTATATTCTTCTTATCCATCACATTTAAAATCAAAATAACCATATGTATTTAAAGAACAACCTTTTGTTTTATTAGATATCTTTCTAAGCTTAAAGCACCTGTTAAAAAGTAGTTCACTAGTCATCCAACCATTAAAATCAAACAAAATATTTTAGATGCTTTGGCATAGTCAATTGACCTTAGGTTATCTCAAAGGAAAACATTAGACTGGCATCGTTGCCAGGGAGAGAAGTACTAAAAGTTAAATTTCCCCGGGGCAATGATTTTTTGTTTCCTTTAAGGTGAATAAATGATAAGGTGATAGGTCAAAATCTTTCAACTGGTGATTCCACTGGTACAAGCTAGCTCCATATAAGCATACAAGATCACATTCTGATTATGAAATTATTAACCCTCTGCCAGACCCAGAAAGATTCATTAGGGGAGCCTCTTCAAGGGGAAGACGTAGAACACCTTCTTCTTCTTCTTCAGCTTTACACCCTGAAGACATTCCATTTTTAAATCCATTCTCATCTATACCAACTAACCCTGATTGGACTGAACTACCTCCTAGGGTCAGTGATCTTATCTATAGAGGTGTAGACCTTCCATCAACATTTTTGATACACTCACTTGAAACATACCAAGTCCCATCCATTCCTATCAAATCACCTTCGTCTGAGGATGAATTGAATTTACATTTACCTAAATTCAAACCTCAAGATTTCATTATTCCAACTCCTTATTCTATTCCACCTCAAGATTTCATTAATCCAAATCCTTATTCTTTTCCATCATCCTCAACTAATTTTGAAGAGACATTTTCTATCTACTCGAATCCTTTATTTGAAAATAGGGAAGACTTCCCACCAAGAGTTTAGAAATTGGTTATTAAAACCCCATTCCAACCCTTAAAGTGGTCTCCTCCCTCTCCTCCACACATTAATACACCTACCGACTCATCCTCACCTCCTTCATCTTCATCATCTTCCTCTTCCTCATCAACATCCACTCATACACCCCATACTCCCCCTGTTGTCATGGCTTTTCGACCCATTGTTCAAGCTAGATATGTTGCCCTAGTTCTCCCTGCAAACTTGGGAAATTTTCCTGATGGATACTTAAAGCATTTGCCAAGATTTAATGGAGAAACAGGACCCACATCAGAAGGTCATGTTTCATCCTTCCTATATTTTGCTGACAATATGAACATTAAAGAGGAAAATGTTTATATGAGATTATTTGTACAATCCCTAGAAGCAAATGTTAGGACCTGGTTTAGGAAACTCGGAGCTAACTCTATCAGAACTTGGAATGAACTCATAACCATGTTCAAAAATCAATGGGGGGTAAAGGAGGATCCCGTTTACTTCCTTATTGAATTTGAGGAATTAAAGAGAAACCCAGGAGAACTAGTTGTTGAATTCATTAAAATATTCAATAATCTCTATCATAAAATGGTTGTTGATTGTAAACCACCAGTAGCAGCTGCGAAGGTCAGATTCTCTAAAGCATTTGATGATGAATTTGCAGTCATTCTAAGAGAAATAGTTTCTAATACTTTAGAAGATATGTAGACAAATGCAATAGTGGTAGAAGCCAATATGTCAGTGTCTAGTAAACTTAAGGCTAAGGTAGAAAAAGTAGAAAGAAAAATGAAAGCTAAGATAGATGATTCATCCTCCTCCAAATCCAAATTAGAAGATTAGAAAATTGATGAAATTACATCTTTGCTTAGGAACCTTTCTAACATAATTTCAAAAATTGAAACTCAGCCTAGAGCTCCTCAACAAACTGTTGTTAGACCTCAAGCTCAAACTCAATTCAGAAGAGCTCCTCAAATGAAAATTCTTCAGAGACTAGGTTCTGACCAAAAAATTCAACCACCCTTGCTTATTGATGAGCAATAGTCACAAGATACAGGCCCTTTAATTACTGAAGATATCAATAATATTTATCCTTCAGCAATACAAATGGCCATAGTTCCTTCATCCTCATCTTAGTCTCTTGAGCCAGAAGTAGGAGATACTCAAATTCCCAGATACCAAGCATTCTCTGAATTCTTAATTGCAAAATTGAATAAGAGGTATGATCTAAGGCCTAGACCAGGCCCTATTAGACCTCCAAAATCCACCACCATTATTGAACCTACAGTGAAAACCATACAAACACAAACTCCAACCCCTCAGACTACAGAGTCATCCACTAAAACTCTTTCATTTGATAAGACTATTTTGACTACTTTTAATATTGAAAAGGGATTGGAAAGGGTCAAGATTCCTATACCTTTAGCTAAAATTTCCAAAAGTCCTGGTTAAAAAAATCAAGTGTCTAAATGGATACAGTCTTCTAGTGTAGACGCCGAGGGATATGTTATTAATCTGCAGGATGAAAAACCCTCGGTTGTATTTGGCCCTAGTTTAGATATGATTGATGAAATTGTTCCACCATTTTATGTAACATTAAAATCTCATGATTTTATTCTGTATAACTGTATGTTGGATTCTGGAGCCTCTCATAACCTTATGCCAAAGGTAATAATGGATCAGCTTCAGCTACAAGTCACCTGTAACTATCATGACCTTTACACCTTTGACTCAAAGAAAGTACCATGCCTAGGATTGATCAAAGATCTAGTTGTGACCTTAGCTCAAATACCTGTCAAAAGTATAGTTCTAGACAAAGTTGTCACTGATATTCCTGCCAAGTTTGGCATGCTTCTATCTAGATCATGCGATGATAAATTGGGAGGGTCACTTCAAATGGACATGTCTTTTTCTACTATCCCAGTCTATGGAGGTGAGCACTTAAGGTTATCTAGGGAATTCCATTTCCTTCATAGTGTTTGTAGGTTTGATCAAGTGAAGAACCACCCTATCTATCCAGTAGATCAGGATTTTGGTTGTTTTCACTTGTCTTCACAAAATGCATCAAACACTCAACTTGCCATTGAAAATATCGTTTCCCAGCCTAAAATTGTAGAATTAGACATTTGGAAACTTTATTTTGATGGCTCTTACTCAAAGGAGGGAGCAGGAGCAAGAATTGTTCTTATATCACCAAATAAAGAAAACATAACTCGGTCATGTAAACTTGAATTTGAAGTCACTAATAATTTGGCTGAGTATGAGGATTTTCTTCTCTGTCTTGAGTTAGCTAGGAGTCTAAAAGGCCAAAACTTGAGTGTATTTCCTCACTCTGAACTTATAGTAACCAAGTTAGAAATTTATGTCAAACTAAACACCCAAGGCTTAGATCCTACAGAAATGAATCTTGGGAAACATTGAGAATTTCTTTCAAGGTTTTAACATAACTGTTGTTCCCAGAGATGAAAACATGCATGCTGATTCACTAGATGTCTTAGCATGTTCCTTTAAAATCCCTGAGCCAGTATTGTTAGAATATAAAATCCAAGTTAAGTATCAACCATCAATTCTTAATAACCTTAAACATTGGAAGATTTTTGAAGATGATGAACAATTAAAATCTTTTCTTCAAGTCATTGACGAATTTTCGAATATGCAAATTGAAGAAGATCAACAAGTTATCCAAGAATTAGATCAACAGAGTCTAGAAACATCATTCAGTCCTAAAATTCTTGATCATGATATCATACAATTATCTAATAATTTTATCCCTAAAGGATTAGTCCCATTGGAAAAACTATTTGATAACAATGATGTTCCTAAAAATCCTTTGTTTCACTCACCAGAAGAGGAAATCGAAGAATGTAATATTGGGACTTTGGATGATGTGAGAAATGTTAAACTATCTTCAAGTTTACCTTCAGATGTTAAAGTCAAATACCTAAATCTTCTTAAGAACTATAAAGATTTTTTTTCCTGGTCTTATAATGAATTGAAAACTTATGACACATCTTTGATTGAACATAAGATTCCTTTGAAACTAGAAGCAAAACCCTTTCAACGAAAGTTAAGAAGAATTAATCCCATACTATTTCCAACCATTGAAAAGGAACTTAAAAAGTTGCTTGATGCTCACATCATAGTGCCTTTAAGGTATTCTAATTGGGTAGCCAACTTAGTTCCTGTTAGGAAGAAGAATGGTGAAATTAGGATATGTGTAGATTTCTGAAACCTAAACAAATCATCCTTAAAAGATAACTATACACTACCTAAAACGGACCATCTACTTCAAAAGGTTTTAGCTACCAATAGGATCTCTATGTTAGATGGATTTTTTGGTTATAATCAGATTATGGTTAGTGAAGTTGATCAAGATAAAACTACTTTCACCACACCATGAGGTACATTTATGTATGCCAGAATGCCATTTGAGTTAACCAATGCAGGAGCCACTTTCCAAAGATCCATGGACCTTGAATTTGTAGGTAAAACATATGAATTTACGGTGATTTATTTAGATGATCTAAATGTTTTCTTTGATTCTGATGAAAGTAATTTAAAACACTTGAGCAAGGTTTTTGATAGGTGTAGGAAATTTGGCATATCAATCAATCCGAAGAAATGCTTGTTTGTTGTGAAGGAAGGAAAATTACTAGGGAATATTATCTCCAAGGAGGGAGTTATAATTGACCCAAAGAGAGTTTCAGCTATTCAAACCCTATCTCTGCCAAGGAATAAAAAGGAGATTCAAACCTTCCTTGGAAAGATCAATTTTATTAGAAGGTTTATCCCAAATTATGTTGAGATAGTTAAAGATATAACATACATGCTTAAGAAAAATAACGAAGTGAAATGGACAATACCTGCTAGGTATGATTTTGACCAGATAAAAAATGCTATATCTAAAGCCCCTACATTAGCTATCCCTAACTATTCTTCACCCTTCAACATATTTTCTTTTTCATCTGAAACAACCTTAGTTGTTGTACTTTTACAGAAGAATACAAATGGTGATGACCAACCCATAGCCTTCTTTTCAAAAGTAATGAAAGATGTTGAACTCAAGTATGATATTATTGAAAAACAATCTTATGCCTTAATTCAAGCCCTAAAAGCCTTTAGAACCTATGTCCTACATTCACACATTACATCTTATGTCCCTAATCATGATGTTAAAACTGTCTTGACTCAACGTGACACTGATGGGAGAAGAGGAAGATGGATTGCTAAAATCCTTGAATTTGACCTTGAAATAAAAACCACAAAGCTAGTAAAAGGCCAAGGCTTGGCCAAATTGTTAGCTAAATGCAACTGCAAAGTGTTGGGGATAAATCTAGTTTTTGAAATGTCATCACGGGAGAATCCACAAGAAACTTCCTCCATGTCATTAGGGGAAAATCCACAAGAACCTTCCTTAACAACAGAGGAGAATCCACAAGAACCTCCTCCTCTTAGAGAAGGGGAGAATCCACAAGAACCTCTTCCTTCAGATCAAGCCATTCTTGTTCATATTGATCATAAATATCTACTTTCTAATTGGTATTCTAATATTGTGCAGTTTCAGAGAAATTTCAATGTCCAGCTAAGCTAAATTTGAAACAGTGCAAAGCCCTCAAGCTTAAAGTAATGAAATAAAGCATTATTAATGGTAACCTGTATAAGAAAGACCCTCTTAATATCCTTCTTCTGTGCTTAATTTAAAATGAAACAGAAGGTATTATAGATCAGTTTCATGCAGGGTTTTGTGGTGGACACTATGCCTGGAGAGCAACAACCTACAAAATTCCAAAGGCAGGTTTCTATTGGTCCACACTTTTCAAAGAAGTTAGGGCAAGAGTTAGAAGTTGAAAGGAATGTTAGTTGTTTGCAGGAAAATAGAAACTATCAGCACTTCCCTTGGTTCTAGTATCAGTTGATGCTCCTTTTCTTTAATGGGGATTAGAATTAATAGGGGAAATTCATGCACAGTCAAGCAATCAACATATATGGATTTTAACTACCACAGACTATTTTACCAAGTGGGTAAAATCCGTACCGATGAAGAATGCTACTAATATTGTTGTAATTAAATTTCTTGAAGAAAACATCCTGTCAAGATTTGGATGTCCTCAACATATTGTTACACATAATGCAGCAACTTTCAGCAGTGTCAAGATGATTGAATTTTGTCAAAAGTTGTTATCGGGAAAT
The DNA here is from genome assembly GCA_031772625.1 of Pinus tabuliformis. NCBI lineage: Eukaryota > Viridiplantae > Streptophyta > Pinopsida > Pinales > Pinaceae > Pinus > Pinus tabuliformis. Next base: position 59,740,049 of record CM062813.1, on the reverse strand, counting down.
CTAGTGTCCACTCGGAGCTCCTAGTCCCACTAAGACTGGTAGCTATCTTAGAAACAAACAAACTAAAAATACTTTCTTTTTCCTTTATGAGAAATAGATAAGAGGGGAATGAAGGACACCAACCTCAGTCTTGTGCTTGGTTCTTTGCTCGGTTCCTCTCCCTTCTGACAGATCCTTGTCGCTTCTCCTTCGTCTACCCAACTTCAAAGAGCACCTGTGGAATCAAAGCAGTATAATACTATTGAAGAATAGAGATCTACAATCATAAACAATATAGGACCAGATATATATTGACCATACAAAAGCATATATCATCAAACATACAAGAATGTGGAGGAAAACTTGAATAGATTTATTAATATCAAGAATAGCAAAGAGGATTACAACCAATTGTTCCGACCCAGCATCATCCTCCAGCATAAAATCCCTTCTTTCACCTCATGAAAAGCTTAGATCACCCAACACTATGATGTTCCACCAAGAAACCAACAACACTTCCTTACAAGATACAAAATTCTCGCCTATGGATCTCTGGGATGAGGGATCCATATATAGATGATTGCAGGGGGGTGAGTCAGCTTCTCGGATTTTGATTAGTGTCTTCTCTCTGATAGTTCTTGATTCCACTTGGAGATTGATGATCTCTTACTCATCCCTGGGCGAATTCAGAGAGGCAAGTGTCATAGGAGAAGTTTCTGGAAGATTCAATGATCATCCACCTCGCAAACTGTCTCTGCCATTTGTCCACTCTCGCGCATCGCACCCTACAGAAGGGATTTTCAGTATGCATCACACCCTTTACACTAGGCAAATGGGATGCATTACACCCTTAGCACTGAGCAACCTGTATGGTCCAGTTTTGACCAGTTCTGAGCAGTTTCCTGTGGAGAACTTCTGGGAGATGATGTAATCAATTGACCTTGTTCTTTTAGGGTATGGAAAAACACCTTTAGGGACATAGGATCCCTTGGTTTATGGACATGTATGATTGGGGTTGAAATTCCCAAAAAATGTCTATAACAGTTGCCCCCTAAAGCATGAGTTCGTTAATCTTTTGATGTCGGGTGAAATGCTTTATCATGAGGATCCAAAGTTTTTTCAAGCTGGAAGGTGACCTGTAATAAGATACAATACAATACACTATCTTCATAATGTTTTTCATGATCTGGCTGAGGCAGGCATTCCCATGCTCAGATTTATAAATTCATTTTCATGTACATAAGACAGACAACTGCCTGTGTAGGAGACTGATGATTCTGATAGAGTCATCATCCTTTGATTCAGATGATCATGTGTGCAGCAAAAATGTACATTTGATGTCTTTATTTTCCTGAATATATCACAGCCCCGATGGATGAAACCAGATCCGGGGTCTTCAAACTCATCCAATATTCACTTCGAGTACAAGTTGATCCATGTGAAAGATGTTCTAGAGTCGAACATGGAAAGACATCGCCTGATTATCAGCCAATGATGTAATTTGTTAACAGGCACGAGAGGAATCACTGATAATGATGATGACCCTCAAGGTACTACAGTACAATTTGCGTGGTGTGAAAAGGGACTTGGCGTCGAACACCACGCAAAATATTTTGGTCAAAGGCCATTGATGTAAACCTGTCGCCAGAAGTGAGAAAATTGCCATTGAGGCATCCAAGCTTCCAATTACTGAAAGGGTTGTTCCTAAGTCGACTTCTTGGATAATGAGTTGATGTCAACAAGAAGCGACCCGTCATAGGAGGTCCTTAATGAATCCCACATCTACGACATGGAACAGAGCAAATGATTTTGGAGGTGAAAACGATCTGATGATACAGGGTTCAGGGTGGCGGTCATGAAAGAATGGAGCGCGAATGTATTGCAGCGGATGAGACACAGGTGAATTCTCTGAGCGACTTCTCTTGAACATACCGGTGACACTGACATGGATTGGTAGCGTTAACCCGAAATATGGATGGTACGGTGGACCAATGGTGATATGACCGGTGAACGAAACAACCCAACCCGACTCAGATGCGGAGTGAAAGTGTCATGTTCAAGAGCGACTTGCTATCAATAAAGTTTCTTCAAGTTTTCTTCCCAATTTTTCCCTAGTCATTGCTGATCAATACCTCTTTATTTTTGTCAAGCTTGAGGAGGATAACATATGCTTGTTCTATAATTTTCCCTTTGGGCAAACCCGTCGCTATGTTTTAACGATCCTTGCGATAGTGAAACTTGTTCTTGTTTGTATGGACAAGTTTGTTGCTATTTGGTTTTAACAAGTTTAACGACAAAGATAACTCAGTCCTTTTCAATTTTAGAGAGTCTAAAAGGGACGTAAAGGAAACTCTAATAATCCTTTTTCATCATATAATCCCTTAAGTCCAAAAAAGTATAAAATAATACGAAAGGGATCAATTTTCGGTAATTTTAACGAGCCAAACAAAACAAGCGCTCAATATTTTTGTGTAATAATCCCTCAGGTCCAAAAAGATTAAAATCTAGATGAGGGATAGAAATTCTGGTAATTTTAACGAGCTGGATGGGCCAATCGCTCAGCAATATTTTCATATTTTACGAGTCAGATGAAAAGATCTTAAAGGAGACTCATCTTTTGAGGAACGAGTGATAAATTCAAGTAGCAGCTGATTCCAGGTAAGGTTTGGAATTTTCCAATCACGACAGTGTCACAAGGATGGCTAACAGGATCACTCTTCGCAGCTGTTCCTCAAAAGGGGTAAAAAATCAAATGGAGGTGAATGATCGGCTAAAACAGAGTGGAGGTGATGGTAAGAACACGACCATGGCTCAAAAGCTGATGATAATGCATTCACAATGGTTATTTATTAGAAATTGGTTCATTTTTTAATGAGCTTAAACTCTGGGGGAACGCTTGCTCATTGCTAAGGTTTAATTTTTAACGAGCTTGAACTTCGCATAAAAACTGCTCGTGCCAGTCGTATGATAAGGATGTCTCATTGATAGGTTCAATTTTTAGGGAGCTTGCACCATTCGAAACTTTGCTCCGGATCCTTTCATTATGAAAGCTAGGAACGACCAATCCTACGAGTTTAAAGGGTTGAGAAACTACAAACTAAGAAAACAAATTGTCGCTCTTTGCTTGCATGCAAAAAGGTTTGCATGCCCCCAGGTATAGCAAAATGGCATTTCCAGGTTACCATATGAAAGCTCTCCATCTGCTTTGCAGAAAAAATGCTTCCTTGGCGATGTCTATGGAAATAGACAAAGGTGAGTGGTGTAGCCGCCTCCACTCACATAACTTTGATGAGGGAATCTTATTCCAGTCTAATCCCATTTTCCTAAATGGACAGGTGTGTCAGACTAGTCATATATCCTCCACGGAAACCTACCATATACCTAAGGTTTTCCTGCTGAAACAGACTAGGGTGCATGCCCCCTAGGTTTTAGTCACGTCCTTCCAAATCACTCACGCTCTTCAGGTGGACAGACTAGAGATTGATGAGACATTCCTTGCGTGAAAAGACCATTTAGGGATGGCATTTGACTATTAGCTATGTGTGAGCTGGGGAACGAAAGCTAGTCTACGAGCTTGACCACTCGGCCTTCATTTGGAAAACACATTACTCTAAAGAGTGAGGAGACAATGGCTCCCATGCTATAAATATAGTCGCGTCCAAGGAGTAGATTATAATCTAGAGGTCCTCAGACTACCATTACGTTCATGTAAATGGTTTTCCTCAACATTATGGCCACACTGGGAAGGATCCCTAACGGTCGACTGGTTCCTTTGTCGAAGCCTGTCAGATTTCTCATTTCAGGCAGAAGCAATGGCAAACCAAGCGCTTCCCAAGCAATTGAGGAAAGGATACGCACAGAAGCCCCTTCATTTATGATGGTACCAACCATGGTCATTTTGTAAGCTTGTACAACGATTCGGAATGGAACATTAGCCGACCCGGGGTCTGCCTAGTAGATTCCAATCAAAGGAAATGACTAGGTTGCTTGGAGGTGGGACTGAACAGACGACCGGATATGACTTTGATGAACTTCCTTCCTGTGGTAAAGGAAGGGGTAGATTGCCCCCATGTTCATCGAAGTCTGTGTTTACGAAAAGAATTTGAACGGTGTCATTCTCATTCTCTTTGGTGACTGTATCATCTGAAGATAGACCTTCTGAAGACAAGACTGCGTCGACTGCCACCCCAACCTTTTGACTTTCATCTGGTATGGATTCAGCGGGTTTATCTTCAATGACAGGTTCTTGGACCGACCACAATGGTATGTTAGTCGGATTTTCAACCAGTGACGGACTCGGCAAGAGTTTCTTATATCCAGGAGGAAGCCGTAGTGGTGAAGTCGGACGGTCATCCAAAACTATTTTAGCTTCATCTAGGAAGGGACAACAGTGGATGACGTGATCGCCTTCACACAGTTTACAAGGAGATTTACATTTACTTTTCTGTCCAAATGCTTTGCTCTCACTAGTTGATGGTGTACTCTCAACATGATCTTCAGAGGTTGATGACACCGGATTGTGCAATCGAGGAGACTAGTCCCTTAAGATCCAAGGGATGTAAGGAAAATGTCAATGATAGTGGTCTCCTTTGCAAATGACACATGGATATTTAGGCTTGGATGGTGCAGTGTGTGGATTTTCACTAGATGATGCCTGGTTACCCCTTTTCGCCTTTGGCTCCTTCTTCTTCTTCTGTTTCTTCTCCTTCCCTTTCTTCTCCTTCTTAGTTACTTGATTTTTGCTTTACCAGCTTCATCAAGCGAAGAGGAAGGAGGAGAGGGAGAATTGGATGAAGTAGAAGGTTGGGAGGTAACTTTAGTATCATCTATTTGCCGACTTGATTGTTCAGGAATTACGGTGTTCTGAATGATGGAGGTCGAGAGGAGCCATATTGGCAAGCCAATCGTCAATCTTGGAAGTGACAATGTGGCCATATGAGGTGCGCCAACATCTCCCCTAGAGGAGAAAGGACTAGGATTTCCTCCAAGGGGAAATCCTTGGTTGGTGGACTCCATTTTTCTCAACCTAAGACCAATGCCGGAATGGTGATATTATTCCTCTTAAAATAAATTTTAGACACTTTGACACAACTTGTTTTTTCAATTTTTAAGAGTCGAGAAAAAACAAAAGATGACTCTAGTCGCCTTCTATTTTTAATGAGCCTGAAGTGACAAGTGCTCAGATGGACCTTTTCCTTTAAGGAGTCTGAAAAGGAATGAAAGAGACTACTCTAGAAATCTAGATAGAGGGATTACCAAACCAATTGCAAAACTGCAGAATACTTTTTACGATACGACAGTCAATCTTCCCGAATGCAGTGTTCAATGCATTGCGATCGATAGGGCGGCAGACACGACTTCCTATGGATAAAGGATATAGCCTATTGTGGTCTCCCAATATATACTTGACGGTACATGGGAGAACAAGTTCGTACTGGAACTTTTCGTCTCAAAGAGGAGGAATCACCCAACCAACAGTGAAAGTGACAGTTACCAGGCTTTATGACGCCGGAATACGTCTCTAGCCTAGACTTCTAGATGTTGTGTGTTAGGTTCCAAAGCTTTTTTATGTTCATTGAATTTATTTTACAGTTGATCTTTCTTAAGAAATTTTCCCTTCAGGTTCACCGCGTGATGTAGATATACAATTCCTAAAATGAAATCTAAGATGATAAAAAATCATTTAATCTTCTTTTTGCAATGAAAATCCTAGCTACTAAAGAAAGAGAGAGGATATTCTTTCAACATAGAGCAGAGAGCACACACTAGATGCACTGTCCTAAATCAAACCAACAAGCAGTTTAAATGCAAATGCATATGCATGTATTTGTTTTCAGCTTTCTTAATGTGTGAATGACAAGAAGAATGCTAAGTACAAATATGAATTATCTTTTCAAAGCGACAGTACTAACAAATTTCTCTTCAAAACTGAAAGGAATATAATGACGACACTTTGCTATTTTGAATTGAAAACTGCTTTTGACACTTGAAAAACTACTAATTCAAAACAAATACAAGACTAACTATATAATCAATCGTCAAGAACAATAGAATTCTTTTCTTTGAATGAAAAATGACACTTGCGACACTTTCAAATCAGAAGACGACAGTTTGATTATGCTACTTCTTTGTAAAAGAGAACTGAAAATGGCACATAATACATAAAAACATTCACAGTTCTTTTCACAATGGAGGCAGAATGATGGAAAGGAAGGGAGTTTCCATAGTGGCATACTGATCACAGACAGCAAAAGTCTGATCATCGCACCTGTAACACAGGGAATCCAGTATGCATCCCACCTATTGCACATGGGAGGTGCGATGCATACAGACTTCCTTGAAGAGAGGGTGAGACGGTACCATGACGATACTTTATTTGGCTCTTGGTCACAATTTGCAGCTCAGTTCAGGGATTTAGGCCAAGCAAGTGATGTACAGTAAATATAAATCACAGGGGCTGATCTAATGAGGTTACTAGAGCCATCACTAGGGCAGTTAGAAGGCTTGCAAATCGATTGTTTAGTTTATAAACAAAACCTGGAGATAGACTGAAGCAACATTGACCTACATTGCACTTGCATAGCAAATGCAGTTTGAAGGCTAGTTGGCTTGACTTCATGCTCTGTCTGTAAGTTTAGAAAACAAACAAATATAGAAAAACAAATAATCTATTCACTCCCCAGTGGAGTCTCCATTTTGTTATTGGGAAATCTAGTGTCCACTCGGAGCTGCTAGTCCCACTAAGACCGGTAGCTATCTTAGAAACAAACAAACTAAAACTACTTTCGTTTTCCTTTATGAGAAATAGATATGAGGGGAATGAAGGACACCAACCTCAGTCTTGCACTTGGTTCCTTGCTCGGTTCCTCTCCCTTCTGACAGATCCTTGCCACTTCTCCTTTGTCTACCTAGCTTCAAAGAGCACCTGTGGAATCAAAGTAGCATAATACTATCGAAGAACAGAGATCTACAATCATAAACAATATAGGACCAGATATATATTGACCACACAAATGCATATATCATCAAACATACAAGAATGTGGAGGAAAATTTGAATAGCTTTATTAATATCAAGAATAACAAAGAGGATTACAACCAATTTTTCTGACCAGCATCATCCTCCAGCATGAAAACCCTTCTTTCACCTCATGAAAAGCTTAGATCACCCAACACTATGATGTTCCACCAAGAAACCAACAACACTTCCTTACAAGATACAAAATTCTAGCCTCTGCATCTCTGGGATGAGGGATCCATATATAGATGATTGCAGGGGGTGAGTCAGCTTCTTGGATTTTGACTAGTGTCTTCTCTCTGATAGTTCTTGATTCCACTTGGAGATTGATGTTCTCTTACTCATCCCTGGGCGAATTCAAAGAGGCAAGTGTCATAGGAGAAGTTTATGGAAGATTCTATGATCATCCACCTCGCAAACTGTCTCTGCCATTTGTCCACTCTCGCCCATCGCACCCTACAGAAGGGATTTTCAGTATGCATTGCACCCTTTACACTGGGCAGGTGGGATGCATCACACCCTTAGCACTGAGCAACTTGTATGGTTCAGTTTTGACCAGTTCTGAGCAGTTTCGTGTGGAGAACTTCTGGGAGATGATGTAATAAGCTTACCTTGTTCTTTTAGCGTATGGAACAACACTTTTAGGGACTTAGGAGCCCTTTGTTTATGAACATGTATGATTGGGGTTGCAATGCCCAAAAATGTCTATAAAAAAAGTATTCAATTCTTTTACATCATTCTACACCATACTATCCATAGGGTAATGGGCTAGCAGAGTTTTCTATAAAGAGCTTGTTAAGGTCATTATAAAACCCTTGAAGACCATAAAAGTAGTTGGGACAACCATCTTATTCATGCCATTTGGGAAAATAGGGTTTCTCCTAAAAGATCAACATGCAAGTCTCCTTTCTAATTAGTTTATGGAAAGGAAGCAATTTTTCCTACTCATTTAGGTTTTCCTGTTATGAGGTTCCTCCAAAAATATTATGAAGAAAAAGATGATTTCTCAAGAAGGATTAATCAAATAATTTAGTTGAATGAAGACAGGGATGAAATTCAGTACAAACTAAGGAAATACCAGAACAAGATGAAAGAGATTTTTGACAGAAAGGCTAGAGAGAGAAATTTCAAGAAAGGTGACCTAGTGCTCAGGTGGGATACAAGGAGAGAAAATAAAGAGAAGCATGCCAAATCTGACAACCTCTGGTTTAGTCCATTCAGTATTGCAGAATTCAAAGGGAACAATACATTTATTCTATAAAATCTAGAAGGAGAGTATTCCTCATTGCCAGTCAATAGGAGGTACCTGAAACACTACATTAATTATTGATTCTTCATTCATTCCATTGATCATCTGTAAATATTCAAAGAGTTTACTTATTTTTGAAAATTGCAAGTGATTATCTATTTCAGCAAAGACTCCATAGCCCGAGGAGAAGGTACATCGGTTTGCTCGTTCTCTGCATCCCACAAGGGGAACCAGTCCCCAGCTAGAGATGATGTTGTAACATTGTCTAGTTTTGATAAGTTAGCATATTAGTTAAATGATTTAAAAAATAATGCTAAGATAGGATATGGATGCAAAAGAATAAAAGGTTAAAATGTTAGGAAAATTTTATGTTTTATAGGCATCCACATCAATAAAATGTTAGGATTTAGCTACTCTAAATAAAAAAGGAAAAGGAAAATAAAATGTCAGGGAAGAAAAAGAAAAGGAAATCCTCATTTTATGTTTTTTAAAATGAACAGGCTGCTAGTCTAAATGCGCCATAATCAAACATCCATTTTGTTTTCATGTGCACAAGAAATTGAAAGAAGAGTGAAGGTTACTCTAAGGTTTATATTCTTACTTCAGATATTAACATTATCCTAAGTTGTAACAAACCCATAACCTAAGTATTAATCCCATATTGCCCATCCGTTAATTCATTTCCTTTATATCATTTTCCTAAAGTTCATAAACCCCTTATTTTTCATATTTCCCGACATCACATTAATGTCGATTCGCGACCCCACCAATCCATCCCATCACATCATGTTAATCCTCCACCATATCACTCTTCATCTCTGCCTATCAATTCTCAACCAATGACCCTCATGCCATTCCCCCCCCCCTTCACCGTCTGAGATTTATTGCTAGGGGGGGGTTCAAAATGGGTGGTTTACCAAACCATGTCTACCCCTACGTGGTAGCTCCACAATGTTTCAAACCCCCCATGAGAAAAACTACAAACCGCTAACCCCCCCCCCCAAAAGGCTGAATATCTCATTCTCGATATCGCTTGCCTGACCATTGTGCATCTTCCATTCCTCTGCTGCCACCTCATCTGTCCATTAACCCCATCAAATCATATCCATTCCCTCCATAATCAATCTATTAAGCATTTAATTTTCTTAGCTGTTAACTCAACGGACCCGTGCCATTAATGGAAAATCAGAGCTCCTATATAAACCATATTCTTATAAGTTTACAGGTTACAAAATTCTTGTTTTATAACTACCATTATTGTGATTGTAGGTTGCTCACTAGATCCCAACACTGTCAACTTCCAGCGACACTACCTGCCCGATCATTGTCAAATTATTCCTTATGTTCCTGGCCCCAAAAATTTCTATATTTCCATGAATTGTCTCCTTTCCCAATCAACTTTTCACTATCAGCCTTAGCCATCATGCCTCCCAAGGACAAAGGCTAGAGGAAATTCTTAATCCTCTGACCTATCCTCATGTAGATCTTCATCATATCCTTATGGCTGATAGAGACTACAAGATCCACAAAACACTCTATGAGATCGACCTCTTCGAGATGTACTGTTGGCTCGAAGATAAATACATTGACAAATCAGATGATATCCAACTGTGGGAGTCAAACCTACCTCATTACATATTTCCTCGTACCCACAAAACTCCTGATTTCATTAGAAAATTCTATGCCTCATATCTTCCAAGCCAAAGGAACATAGTCAATGCTAATGGACACATTCTATTCACCATAACCCCTCAGGCTATTGATCAAATGATGCAAGCCCCCATAGTCAACAATGCTACTCCATTTTCCTATGAAGCTCTCGTTGAAATATTCTAGAAATTAGACTTTTCTAAGAGAGCCCAAACTCTTGAATTATTCTGATCACAAGATGCTACATTACCAAAGAAAAATCCTCCTTATTCATCATCCATATTCCCTGGGAGAGCCAAGTAGATAATCATTGTCATTTCCTACCTCCTTGGCTACTATTCTGACCAGATGGTAGATGAGGCCATTATAGGATTTTTATCCATCATTTCTAATGATGCTAAGCCCTCAATTGTGTTCAATTTCAACCATTTCCTTATAGAGTCTATCCATTAGTAGCTAGTCAAGTTTCCTACAGAGGAGGTATTCAAATATGCCTCTGTCTTAGTCTACATGTTCCTATATTTTCAGGGGGACAACATGAACTTGTCATTGCAGAAGCTGGATGAGAAAGGAAACCAACAGTCATTCATTTTATGGACCGCTCTGGTTATGAAAGAACAAAAAGAATATACTTACAAACATGTACAAACACGAGACTGGTACTTATATGAGAATTACATAGAGATAAGGATTTTTGGATGTGAGTTTCCACCATATAAGTTGCCAAAATTCCTCCCAATGAGGATTTTTTCCTTGGAATACATTAAGTAGAAGATCAACATGAATGAAATCCATTTTGTTGCTTCCATGAAAAAGTCTCAGTTCAAGATAAAAATGCAAGTTGGTCCACTCATTTGCAACAACAGGGCAGCAGGTCAAGAGGCTGACAAACTACTCAGGGAAATGCAATTTAATCTTAGTTTTACCTGGTCTTATGATCCATTAGAGATAATTTCTAGATTGAGGGTAGAAACCAAGTCTACTCCTTATTTTCACACACCTAGGCCAGAGATAGAAAAATATAAGAATCAGTCAGAGTGGGTTGAAAACATATTATAGGAGGAAGAAGAATAACAAGTCTCCTCATTAATAGTGAAGACTCCTACAATGCAAGAAAAGACAACCAAGAGGAGTAGAGAGGAAGAGTCTCCTTTAGGGACTGATATTTTTAGTGAGGGATTTAAAATCGTGTACAGAAAGAAGGCTAAGATGAGCTCTAGACTAAGTCTTAGCAAAGGGCCAGAGCAGCAAACTCTCATCACCACTGATGAGCCTCATGTATCTTCATTAGTAGGAGCTTGATGAATGAAGACCTTAGGAGGTATCACTATCAGCACTTAGAAGCAGAACAGGATCTGACTTACCTCTCTGAACCAACTGGTTAGGACCGGCAGGGGCTTGACCATTAGGATGCGTAAGCAGGCTCGACTGTTAAGGATGCGTAATACACATTCTCCTACCACTTCCATGACCTCACAAGAGAAACAACAGATTATGCACACAGGTACATCTACTTCAAGCGAGCCAATGAAGAGCATCATGGATGTCTTCAAGGAAATAAAGGTCAAAAATGAAGCCTTGAAGATAAACACATACAACTAATTTTGGAAACAAACCTCTGGTGCCCAAAGTAGGTTACTTTTATCCTTTGACTCAGATAAGGGGAAAATGCAGATGGAATTCATTTAGGCACAAGTTCCTCAGACCAAAGGAGCATCGGATTATAAGAAGACGTCTTTTGAGTATGACATCAAGGACATACATCCCAATGACCAAATGGAGATTCATAAACATACTAGAGAAATGACTTTCTCTATTATAACTAGCACAACTATGACCTTGTCCAAGCTATAGGTAACACTAGAAATGTCCAGCCACAATTAAAGATGGAGAAAGCTTTAGCTCTTGCCAAAGATACCAAGATTAAAACCTTGGAAGATTTGGTAATTAAACTGGGTTATTATCCTACAAACATCAATGCTGCAGAAGAGATAATCAAAAAGAATAATTTGGATATGGCAACACTAAGGAAATAGTTGAAACTCCTAGCTACTGAAGATCCTCTAGCCAAGGATATTATAGAAACTGAAATTGAAAAGTAAGATATGATGAAACTCATCATAGAATAGACTGCTCAGCTGAAACAAATGGAGACAGTGATTCCCTGAAAGAGGAGGAGTTCAGAAGGATGAAGCACGAGGTTAGAAGACACTGTAAGGGTTTACGGAAAAAAAACCCTAGTTTTACTGCAGCACGATGCACCTCTTGCAGGCACCTGGGCCTGGATGACCGACAATACTCCATTTCTCGTATGTTTCAACCACAACTATCTCCATCTGCTAGCGGTTAATAGCTATCAACATGGGCGATGTCATGTAGGTCGAGGGGCTTGATTACTCTGAGGAACCATTTCCCAACCGCATAATTTTTGGAAACCATAACCTATATTGGCCGACATCAGGCACATCTCCCCCATTTTTCTCTGTTCCATCAAGCACTGCGCCGGTGGTTACCTATCCTGGACACAGTACAGCTCCGCTAGTCTTTGGGACTCTTTCCATTGATTCTCTCACCCTCGATTTCCCTCTATTATCTCCGGGCACTCTAAAAATTCTCACTACTATCACTCCACCATCGCCCTCTTTTGAACCGAATCCATTGATAAACCACCTCCATCTATCTAGCTCAACATTATTCTCAGCTCCGCCTGAGGATCTCCTGGCATCCAATGGACAAAACCCTCCCATATTTGTAAACTCCCCATCAGGTTGTTTCAAAACTCCTGTGGTGAAGGTAAAATCAGCGGCTCATCTACCTTAGGAGGTCTCGGTCACACCAGATCCATTGTCAGACCATCCATCAGTGCCACGAACTGGGAAACAAAAGACCAAGTGTGTGAAGGCTACCTCAAAGGACATCACCATACATTTTAGCGAGAGTACTGCTATTGGGGAAGTTGCTTACATGGATAGTACTATGCTGGTTGGACATGTTCAAGGCAGAGCATACTCAGCAGATAGGCTCACCTTATGGGTCTGAGAGATTTGAGGAAGTATGCTTAAAGAACTGCCTGAGGTGTAGGTATTGCACAGGGGTTGGTTTGCTCTTCATTTTGCTAAAGCAAATTACACAGATCTGATCCTCGCGAGATATTAACATATTGAGATGCCTCCAGTGCTCCTTAAGAGATAGAGTCCCCTATTTGACCCAGAGAGGGAGTAGATTGGGGCGGGACCTCTATGGGTTCGCTTGCTAGGGCTTCCACTACAGTATTTGTGTGAGAAGGTCTTCGTTAGAATTGGAAATTCCCTCGGCACTTACCTGCACCACAATATAACTTTTGTTCAATCGAAGAACCAAACCCTAGCCCACATCTTGGTCCATCTAGACACTTGCAAAGGATTGGAAGAGAAAATCACTCTTCAATGTGGCAAATACACTAGGGTGCAGATCCTGGACTATGAAGGAGTCCCCTTCTGATGTAGAAGGTGTCATAGAGTTGGGAACATCTTTAAGGAATGCCCACTTATCAAAAAACCACAGGATTCTCTGAGAGCACCTACTACAACCATAGGGCTAGATGCACCTACTCAGAATCGCTCTCCTAGTGCGGTTCCACAGCCACCGGTTAGCAACACCATGAGGATTACTGAAGGAGAGTATAGAACACCATCACCCCCTCTAACAAGAGCTCATGTAGCAATCGAGGCCACAAAATCTTCGAGTATTCCTCTGACCTCTTGCCCTTCCTCATTTGCTTTCAACTCTTCACTTGATTCATCCACCATTAATACATTTGTGGCTCATTGTTCACTGGCTCCTTCTTTACCCTCCATCACCACCACCGCTCCATCTTTGCCCTCTTTTTCATCCATTTCCACCTCCCCTTCATCTAACAGGAGGCTTTCATCTCACAATTACAACCTTCACTCTCGTTCTCACATTGATTGTCACCTGACTCAATTCTCAGGTTTGGAAATTTCCCAACCTGGTTCAGTCATACTTTCATCCCGTGGGAGAAAATATAATCTATCCAAAGGCATTCAAAGCGATGGTACAGAGGTCACCTCTGGTAGAAAATTCACTTTGGAAGGGGTTCTTAGAGCACTAAATACCCCGGGCAGGGTTCCCCCATGAAGTGTCTCTCATTCAATTGCAGAGGCATGGTTAGTGCCTCCAAAAAGCTAGCCCTGCGTCAAATATTTGAAGTTGAGCCTTCTGATATCATCATGCTGCAAGAAACCCTAGGTGAGGCTGAACTCATCACTAGCTCATTAGTCTCCTTACTTCCTAGATGGCATTTTTTTGCCATGGATGCTTCAGGATGATCGGGGGGCCTAACCACTGGTTACAATCCCCACACCATCAGGGTATTAACATCCTGGGGAGGCCATGGATTTATCGGCTTAGATATTTTCTCGGTAGAGCTTAGCCTTTACCTAAGGGTCATTAATATATGTGGTCCCTGCCATCAGAGAGAAAAATTCTGGCAATATCTATTAAATCTATCGATCTTTTCTCCTGGTCACATCATTCTCAGTGGAGATCTCAATTTCTCCATGGGATTTGGGGAATCATGGGGGTCACAAGCTCCAGTGGACTCTATTACTGGCTTCATGACAAACCTGTTGGAACAACACAACTTGGTGGATATCCCCATGAATAAGCCACTCTCTACTTGGTGAAATAGAAGGGTGGGGGATGCTGCTCTATCCAGAAGATTAGATCGTTTTATGATAAAGGTTCCCCTTATGAATCAACTACACCATTAAAAACATTGGGTGGGTTTCGGGGGTGTCTTGGATCACTCTCCCATTTATCTTGAAGTCTTTGGTCCCCATCCCAAACCCAAAACTCCATTCAAATTTAATCATGTCTAGCTTTAGGACCCTCGTTACATTAACCTAGTATTAGATGATTGGAAAGCCAACCCTATTGACAGACATGAATCCTTAACAAAGGGTTTCTACCACAACCTATCCCAGCTCAAGCATTTATCCATCAAATGGGCCAAAGAGAAAAATCAGAGGGGGGAGCTATCATTATCCCAAATCGAGGCCGAATTGAGTACACTGTTCGATGACGAAACCTGGGGTTTACTTTAGTTGATGATAAAGCTCACCTGATCGAGCTGGAAAACCAAAAGGAAATGATCCTAAAGGAAAGAGAGGAATCGTGGCATCTCAGGAGCAGAGCTATATGGTTACAAGTTGGAGATGACAACACAAGATTCTTCTAGAACTATGCTAATGGTAGAAAAGTTTCTAACACAATATGGAACTTACCCCTACCCGATGGGGGAGTAGCGGATGCCTTCAACAAACTCTCCCATATTGGCACCTCTCATTTCAAGAATCTCTTTAAAAGCCCTCCTGGATCAAACCTGGTTGATATCATCAATGTGGTTGGACATTTCCCTCATTTTGTAAATGATGATGAGGCCGAGGAGCTAATCGCTCCTGTTACTGCTGGCGAATTGGAAGGAACGTTGAAATGGTTCAAAAAGGACAAAATTTTTTCACCCGGATGGGTGGACGATAGAATTCTATCTTGCCTTCTATGAACTCTTGGGGAATGATTTATTAAAAGTAGCGGAAGAGTGTAGAATCTCTGGATCCATTTACAATGTTGTCAATACTACATTCATTGCCCTTATACCGAAATCCAATTCCCCCTCCTCTTTCAATGACTTTAGGCCCATCTCATTATGAAACTGTCTGCATAGAATTATTTCCAAGGTCATTACGAATCATCTTCGGCCCATTCTTTCTCGCCATATTGCCCTCAGCAGTTTGCTTTCCTTGAGCATTGCCAAATCCACGAAGCCATTGGTATAGCCCAAGAGGCCTTCCACTCGATCTGGACTATACACATAAAAGGAATCATCTTAAAGATTGACCTGGCAAAAGCTTTTGACCAAGTCAGTTGGCTCTACATCAAGATGCTCCTTATTCACCTCAGCTTTCCTCATGATTTCATCTCTTGGATTATGGCATGCATCACCACTCCTACCTTCAGTGTGCTCATCAATGGATCTGCCTCCCACTTCTTTCATGGTGAACGTGGTCTCAAAAAGGCTGCCCCCTCTCTCCCTTACTCTTTCTGATTGTTATGGATGGGCTTAGCAGACAACTAGCCAAAGCTAAAAGAGATGGCAGCCATTGTGGCCTCAATATAACTAAATCCTGCTACCTCATTCATCTCCTTTTTGTGGATGATGCTCTCATTTTCCTTAATGGGAGCATCTGACACTCTCTTACTTTCTCCAAAATCCTCTCCCTTTTCTCAAAGGCTACTAGCATATAGGCTAATCAAGGGAAATCCACCATTACATTAGCCCTCACTTCCATCCAGAAGTCTCAACTTGCCCAGCAACACTTCCCTTATTGTATCACCCCCCTAGACAGGGGTTTCAAATATCTAGGATTTTGGATAAAACCTCTCGGCTAGAAAATAGCAGATTAGGTTTGGCTTGTCACCAAGTTGGAAAAAAGGTATTCTAATTGGATTCATAGATACTTATCCAGAGTAGGTAGATTAGTGCTCATCAAATCTGTTCTTGAGGCCACCCGTATTTTCTGGATGGCTCTAGCATGGATTCCCAGGAACATACTGGCTCGTCTGCAACAACTTTGTAGCAGATATCTCTGGAACGACCATCAAGACAAAAAGATTTTTTCCTGGGTCAACTGGAACAAGATTGCATTGCCAAAAAAATGGGGAGGATGGCGACTAAAAGACCTAACCCTATTTGCACAAGCCCTGGCTACAAAAATGGACTAGACATTATTGACCGGGTAGAATCTATGGACTACAGTCTCATATTACAAGTACATTTGGCCTCAACAAATTATGGATTGGGTTCAGATGCCAAGTTGGCCTAGATCAGGTATATATTTAGTTTGGAAGGCTCTTCTACACTCCCTTCCCAGCATTAGAAACAATCTCGTTTGGAGAATAAATGATGGATCAAAGGCCCGCATTGGATTGGATCCCTGGACTGGGGGAGGAGGTAGATTCTAGCTATCAAGAGAACTCATCCAACACCTTAATACACATGAGATAAAGGTATTGGCTCACATAGCTGATCAAATGAATACTAACATCTTCTCCCAGGGATGGAAATCTACCCAACAGCTTGATATTCCTCCACAGTGGCATCGAGAATGGAAAGATAACATAAATGCACTCAGTGAATCACACATCAGGATTAAGGAAGGACTAGATGAACTTGTTTGGAGCCTTGCTAAGAATGGCATTTATACCCCAAAGGCTAGATACCTCAACCTGATTTCACACAAATAGTCAGAGCAGACAAAGTATGGTGGAAGAGTATCTGGAAGCTTGTATCACCCCTAAGAACAAGACCGTTCTTTTGGTGTATCCTCATAAATAAAGTCCCCATGGGAGAATCACTATCACACCACTCTTTACATGGCCCTCATTGGTGCGTCTTATGCAAGAATTCTACTGAATCGACAATGCACTTATTCCTTCAATGTGATACTTTGAGCAATCTCTATGAGATTGTCTCCTCATCAACTCATTTATCTGGGAATGGGAGGGTGATAACATATGTCATGCCTTGGAAAACTGGTGCAATCTACACCATGGCACAAGACAATTATGTCTTCCCTTACTTATCTGTTGGCACCTATTGCTAGCCCGGAATCAAATCATATTTTAGGATAGAGCTGCTAGCTGGCAGCATACAACAGCCTAGATCATATCATCCTATCACGAGTTCTCTGAGCCTCACAGACCTCGGCCTCGAAGACCGCATGACCCTGCTCCTATTGACAAAAAATCTCCCTAGGCATTTTTTGATGGTGCTTCACAACACCATGGATGTGGTGGCAGATTCATATTATATTTTAATGAACAACATTTCTACAAAGTCAAGATGGGGCTTGGCGAGGGAACGAATAATTATGCAGAACTTATTACACTCCGTCATTTGCTGCATTTTTCTTTGGGTCATAATTGCATGGATTTAAACATATATGGTGACTCAAAAATCATAGTAAATTGGTTCAATAATATTACTATCTGTCACTCACACACACTCAGTAATATTCTGGATGAAATGAACTTGTTCAAAGCACAATTTAATTCTATTTCATGTCAACACCTCTACAGGGAACATAACTGCAGTGTTGATGGGCTTTCCAAGGAGGTGTTGTGGTCACCAACAACCCCCCTTCTTCACTTGACATTAGCGATAACGTCAAGCAAAGAGGGGACCCTGAACAAAAATCCCAAAAAAATATTTTTCTAAAGTTTTTGTATTTCTCTCCCTAAGGCTTAAATCGCATCGCAAAGAAAGGCCGAAGCATTGCTCGAGCGCGAAAAGCAAGATTGCGAAGGAGCAATGCGAAGTTCATCGCGTCGCATACATCACACGCGCCCCTTTAAAAGAAGACCTTCGAGAAATGCCGATCGCCGATATGCGATATCGCAAATCGCAAGCATCGCGCTATGCGGCATAACCATTAAACAAAATTTGCGATATCTGCGATTTGCGATCTGCGATGGCAGTGATTTGCGATCTGCGATCTGAAAATACTTATCACACGATAAACCCAGGATTAAGTGCGCGCCTTGAAGGAATTTAATAACCGCATGCTTGAGTATCTAGGAATGATTGCATTACATTTATCGAAGAGTCAAGTCATGATAAATGTCAGGGTTATGCATTCATTAGAGATTAATACTTTCACGTCAAATCTTTTCATTTCCCTTCTTCTTTGCATAGACTGCAAGACACACAACTAATATAAGTTTATATGCAGGAAACATTTGAGGGAAAGAGGAAAGCGCCAATCAGATAGTAAAGAGAGAATGCCTCCGCAAACGGATGCCGCATGCAGCAGAACCGCGGATTCCAGACTATCAGCCAACCGGCACTGATGAAATTAGACTATTCAGGACTCAGAGTCAAAGGCGCACAAAAGCAGCGTGTTCAGAAAAGATCCTGAAGCTCAGACTTGGTAAAGCAGAGAAAGAAGTGCATGAGAAGGAAGACGCTTCAGGAAAACCTGGAACAAAGAACGGAAACAATTCTTAAAACAGGGGGATGTCCATACAGCACGACTCCTAACCCACTCAGTCATTCGCACAACCGGAAACCGAAAACAGCAACAGCAAAATCAGTTCGAGAAGAACCTGGGTTATGCTAAGTATACACGTGGCGAATGCACCCAGCTAGAGAAAGGTTTTCGAAAATATCTTCTGGTCTGCCGGAAGGAAGTGCCAGCTCCTGTTATTTCCACTTTTATCTCCAGAGCGAAAGAAGAAAGCGGCCAGCCAACTCTTCCCAGGAAAACGTTGCACTGTTGACAGCCCTAAAGAGAATATACAGAAACGGTCAGAAATTAGATTTTAAGTTTAGAAATAAAGTTGCTTTTAGTAAAAGGGCGGTCATTTGAAGCCGATTCCCTAATTTCATGTAATTAAGATTGATTAGTTAGTAGTATTTAACCCTTCTCATGGCTTTTGGAGAAGGGTCCGGAAATCTGTCAAAAAACTTATCCTCAGAACATGCACTTCTGCACCCTCAGAGGAGGTTTTTGATGAATAGATGGATCAAGATTTATTTATGTTTGCATTTTAATATCTGTTACTGATGTTGCACTTCTGTACTCTTAGCAGATGTTAGAACAAGTAGAAATAAATCATTATTACTTGAAGTTTATTGGTGAAGTTAGTCATAAATGGTACTTTTATCTCTTGACTAGATTCTGCTAGTATCCCTAAAGTGATATGTAGCTGAGTTCTTTATATGTTATTGTATGAATGTCTGCATTACCATTTGGAACTTCTGTACGGTGGGATCATTTAATCATGCTTAACATATAGAAGACTGATTATGCGATATGTTGTTCACAACTATTCTGCCTAACTTCTTATGCAAAATGGTTTATCTTTATTGGTTTATATTCTGATATCAGTTGAATGATCTTTATTACGAGCTGCTGTTAGAAATCTTTCTAGATCGCATAAACAAAAGAAAAACACCCCGGGTTAGCATAGATCAGATGTATTTCTCTTCATTAGATTACATTAGCATAAGGTTAGTTTAGCAGTTAGAATCGAGACTAGTTTAGAAAAACCTCTAGATTAATATCATCAGACTCTACACACACACACACACACCCATCACATTGGGAAACTGGTCCCATTACCCCCAGTCGGACCCGCTACTCCAAACGGGCAAGGAGCCGCCAACCAGGTTCCGGACTGGGTGGGTATCCCCCTTGTTGTTGACCTGACTTCGGGCCCCTCAACAGGAGGCCACAGTACTTCCTCAATGAGAGTGGATGATTCAGGAGCATAAAGGCTCAAATGAGTACCGCTACTATCACAAGCCTTACAATGATTAGATTTACCACACGGTAGATAGCCCCTAATTTTGAGTCTTTTTTGGTTTTCACCTGATGGATATGCACGACTTATATATTGTATATTTGTTACATAGAATATATTTTCTTGTTCATATATACAGACCTATATAAATGACATCACCCCACGTGGTGTATGTGGAATATTGTAGATAGCAGACATACTTCTATTTTCTATTTATATCAGACAGTGACTGAGCACCCTGCGTGGTGATGGATGCTATATGCATCCTATTTTTGATAAACTGAGCAAAATTTTTGAAAATTTCCACAGAGATGGCAAAGGGCCAATACAGCATATGCCGAAAAGCATCTACAACATGTAATTTTTCAATCATAATGAAAGATTACGATTTTTCCAGTGGAAAAAAATGGAGATAGAGAAATTAATCAAGGAAAAGGAGAAGGCTGCTAAACAAACTGCTCCTTTAGAAGCACTTCCTATCACAATCATTTGAACTACAATAACCGCTACCACCAGTACAGGAGAGGCCATAGACCAGTTAGCTAATGCAGCTCAAAATATGTCCCTGTAGATTGAAGAGATAAATAAATTGCAAGATCAAGTACAACTACTAGAGGATCATCAAAAGAAGTGTGACATTTTTCACGCAGTAGAGGTTCAGAGAGCTCAAAATCAAGTTGAGGCATGGAAGAAGTTAGCCACTAAGTCTTCCATTGGTTACACTCTTAGTAGTGTTAAAGAGATTATCTGGAACAACATCATAGAGGAGATTCATAAAATATGGCTATGTATCCAGATCATTTTTGAGCAAAAGGAGTTAATGGAAAAGGAAAACCAGACAATTTTCAATATAAATGCTCAAATGGGAGAGATGCATTCTACAAGCAACAACATAATAAGGTTTCTCAATTCTAAGAACATGTATGAACTGGATGATCTAGGAGTGGATGACAGGACTGAAGCCGTTCTGGAGGTAAAGAAAGTCCTGACTAAAATGAACCTAGTAGGATAGTTAACTGAGTAGTGTCACACTCTGGAAATTGTAGTTAATATATTTTTCACAAGAATTGATGCCTTAAAAAAGAAGGATCTGCCTTTGATGTTTGTCATCAATGATAAGCTAATGACCAGGGAGGATTAATTGAAGAATATGCAGGACATTGCCAAGGACACAACCAAGTCCTCCAATATCAAAGGTTCCATGACAGGCATGGAATTTTACAAGGCCATCAGTAACATATGTTTTATTCAGAATGAGATAAAACATATTTTTACTATAAAACCATCTTTTGCAAGTATATTGAGGTAGATGAAATATACTGTAGAGTAACTAAAATATCCATTCCAAATGAAGAACGGTAGGAAAATCTGTGTGAATATTAGGATTATAAGACAGATCAACTTGTCTAGCGCAACACCAAAATAGTGGCCACTCAGCAACAGTTTTCTATCAAAGCAGGGCCATACGTTCAGATTCATTATTTTTTGGACTGAATTGATTCTCTTTCTATTAAATTTTAAGTAATAATAGCATGCTTTGTGACTCATGCATTGATTGTGATACTTTGTATTTTTGTTTAAATACTTCATTCTGTCAAAGTATTCAGGGTTACACCATTGAGCTAGTTAGTAAACAAAATTTTATTAAGCTGGAGCATTTTTGATTGAATAAAATATTCTGGATTTACTTCATATGGATTTTCTCTTTGTGGGTTATTTTCTTATGTTTTACATTATGTATTCCTCATATAATTTATTTCATTTACAGTCATCCGATTGAAAATCTAACTAAATTTTGGTATTTTGAATCCACTGTGAAGTTGTAGTTTAATAAAGAGATTAATTTACAGGACTGTATGTTCTTGTAAATTCCTCTTTGGATTTAAATTGCACAAGATTCCTGAAATGACTTGATTATATTTTGTTAATTAGGAAAACACAGTTTTCTCAATTTCTGCTTGTAAATGGTGAAATACTCTATCTGAATATTAAATCATTTATGTTTCTCTATATTCTTCTTATCCATCACATTTAAAAGCAAAATAGCCATATGTATTTAAAGAACAACCTTTTGTTTTATTAGAGATCTTTCTAAGTTTAAAGCACCAGTTAAAAATAAGTTCACTGGTCATCCAATCATTAAAATAAAAAAAAATATTTTAGATGCTTTGGCATAGCCAATTGACCTTAGGTTATCTCAAAGGAAAACATTACCTATTTTCTTGGTCTACAAGTACAACAAGCAAAAGATGGCATCGTTCTCTCACAAAAAAAAATATCTCGAGCAAATTATGAAGAAGTATGGGATGGAAGAATGTAAAACCTAGATGTATTCCCATGATGACAGGATGTAGCCTTAGTATAATGATGATTCTCCTACAGTAAGCCAACCAGAGTACAGGTCTATGATTGGCAATCTAGTTTATCTACTAAGTACCAGACCAAATATCATGCATGCAATTGGGATTGTTGGATGTTTCCAAGCCAATCCAAAGGAATCACATCCTCAGGAAATAAAGAGAATATTCAAACATCTCCAAGGAAGCCAAGACTTTGCTATATGGTATCCTAAAGATGCAGATCTTACCCTTCATGCATACACTGATGCAGATTGGGCTGGAAAAGTTGATGACCAGAAAAGCACTAGTGGAGGTGCATTTTACATAGGGCCCCGATTGGTTTCTTGGTTCAGTAAGAAATAAAGTTCCATTTCCTTATAAGCAGTGGAAGCAAAATATGTAGTTGTTGCATATTGTTTCACACAACTTCTCTGGATGATGCAAACATTACAGAATATACAAATCAGATGTTCTCCACCCATCTCCATCATATGTGATAATACAAGTGCTATTAGTATTTCAAAAAATCCTGTTATGCACTCCAAGACCAAACATATTCCTATTAACTATCACTTTTTATGAGAACAAGTGCTTGAGAAAAATGTTAAATTGGAGTATGTTCCTTCTAAAGAATAAGTTACTGATATATTTACTAAACCTCTTCCTAGAGAAGCATTTGAATATCTCAGATAGAAACTGGGAGTTGTCTCTATCTCATTTTTCTGTTAAATTAGTATGCTCAGTCTACAGGTGAAAATTCAAAACATTGCTAGCTATACGTAGGTTTCATGAAGTATAGTCACGTGTATACGTGAGTTTCTTTACACTAATTCACATATGTTTTTATTTGATAGAAAAATAGTGGGACAGACTCAAGATTAGCCTCTGACATGCTTTTGACATCTATGATTTGAGTTTTCTTGGTTTGGTGTTGATGGGTACAATCTACTGACATGGTATTGAGTAATGTTTTTATCATTGATATTTATCTGATTGATGAAGATGCTTCGATGAATGAGTTGTTGAAAATGAAAAAGTAGCACAATTTTAGGGGGAGCATGAGCTTTGCAAGATATAATGCATTGTTGGCATTCTGGTTGTTGAATTATGCTACTTTTAAGATCTTTTAGTATTTGTTATAAATATCATGAATATCATTTTATGGGAAGCTCATGTAAAGAACTATGATGTAATAATTGTCATATTCAGTCATCTATGGAATTTTGAGATCATGTCAAATATGTAATCCCACTTGGTTGGGTGATTGATGTAACCATGGGTACTTGGTGATAGGAAGGTCATATTCTATTGAACCATAGAGTCATGTACTCATTTTACATCTGTCAGATATTTCAGCATGTGCTCAGGGGGGCACAGTCAATATTCATATTCAATAGTTTAGATATGGAAGTCTTCATTTAACTTTGGTTGGCCCTTTTCCCTTGATGTCAAAGGGGGGGAGTAGAGTTTTGTGTTTGGAGAGTAGCTTGATTTTTTTAAAATTTTGATGCTTGGCTTGATGTTATTTATAGGTTGTGGTGACCAAACACAAAAGTGGTTGAGATCAAGGCCAAAGGGGGAGATTGTTGGCATTATGATACATGTGTTGTCCTTGATGGAAACTCACTTGTCACAAAATTCACAGGTCAGTTCAGAGGTGATAGAATGAATACAATAGAATACCAAAATGAACACTGATGTGATAGAATGCATGACAATTCAGAAGATTCAATTCAGAGAAATGATAAAGTTGGAAATTCAAGAACTATACGCAGGTTTTGTTAAGCCATGTTTTGTATGCACACACATTTAGTGAAGAAAAGTAGTGTATGATTTTTGCACCATGGTATTCTAAATACCAGGCGTCATTACCATGGTGTTGGCCCATAGTAATGAGCACGATAATGAATGTGATCCCATCAAAGATTTCCATCTGCGTTAATGTAGATTTGACCCGTGGTATTGGATAAGGGCTGAACTATATAAAGAGGTGAAGATCAAAGTGCTAAGTGTGCAAGTGAAAGGGTTTTTTATGAAAACTTCAATTTGAAGTATATTTGCATTGTAAGGTTCATAATTTTCACATTGATATGAAATAATTATGCACTGATGAATACAATGATGGATCATGATCATGAGACCTAAAATGACTATTCATTGTATGATCCGATCATGGATTGACTAGATGTCAATACTGACACATGTTTTTATCTATGAATATTATGATCTAGGTCTTTCTAAAGTTCTGAAGAACTGCACAATTTTAGGTCAAAATTTGTAGATCTATACATTGGCTAGTCTTGGGAAAAGAGCGTATACACACGGGTTCACTTCTACAAAGCCACATATACAAAAATTGTTCTTGTCAAGTTTTCATTTTTCAGTATATTAAGATTTGTATGTAGGTTTCTCTCCAAAAAAGTTCATATGCATGCAAGTTGCCTTAAGAGAAGTAGTGTATAAATTTTGGCAAATGAATGATCAGGGTTTCAATTTATTTTGTGTGTTAATGCAACATTTTCAGTTATGTTTTGTATACTAGTTACAATGATCTGACTGTTTCAATTAACTGGTTAAGTTTTGATTATGTATTAGGTGTTTGGGCTTCAGTGATTGGTTGATTCTGTCAGAGATTGATGATTGTATTACAGTGATGATTGAGCATAAGTGTTGATATTAGATCCAGTGTGAAAATTTATGAAACATGGTCCATGGATATTGCTGAGGGTTGGAACCTTCAGTGAGGAAGTCGAAACTTCCTGTTGGTAGTAGCTAGTGATCAGATCAGGGGGTTGGAACTCCCTTACAACAGGAGTTGGAGAACGAATGGAGGTTGTAGCCTTCAACAAGTGGGTGACTACATACTAGTATGATTCTACACTAGTCCAAGAATGTAATAAATTTTTTATATTAATAAGTTTTGAAGACTGACACGACAACAAAAATGGTTTTCTCCCACATTGGGTTTCCAACTTAAATCTTAGTGCTCATGTTTGTTTAATTATGTGTGGTACTTCATAATGCACCTATTTATTTCTTATCAAATACCCAATAAATATCTTACATTCTAGTTCAAAGTTTAATAGATAAAGAATTAGTTTTTTACAAGTTTACTGAGCATATGCTAGTTTCTTTTACAACAATCACGTATATATGCTAGCCGGTTTCAGTCAACTCATGTATACATTCCAGAAAATAAAATTATTATTGAGAGCTTCTAAAATATTGATTCACCCCCCTCCCTCAGTATTTTTCCCAACATTGCCTTGGCAAGATGATGGATGAGTGGGGTTGGTAGGACAATCAGACATAAACTGTTGGTGACCCTCCTTCTAGCACCAGAAAATTTGATGGTGTTGGACCTCCCAATATTCAAGGTATCTCCCTAGTATGAAGCCCTAACTAAACCTCACATCATTTGGTGTAGGAGTCCCTTCTAGTAGGATCGCCCGGTTTCCATTTACTTAGAGATTTTCCTTAACTCTTGTTGTTTAGCACATGAGGGTGTTATGCTTGTATCTTCAAAAAGTAAGGTGAGTATGCATGGTGAGTGTGTAAAGTAACTTATGTCTAGGTTCACTTACTTTAAAGGGGGAGAGTAAAGTGAGCCTCTAAATGAGAGGTAGCAGTACCACCCAAGAAGAGACACACATAAACCAGAAAGGGTATGTCCATCATCCAGCGGAGTAGTCCACAACAGATGCGACATTTGTTAAAACCAAAGTGTAAGGGAAAACACATACACCATCCAGCAAAGTAGCCCACACGGATGTGACAATCATTATAACCATTAAATAAGACAGCTCTGTCTAATGTCATGTGGAGTAGTCCACAAGGACAAGAAAACAGTGAGAAGAAATAAATCACATTCTCAACTATGTAAGTACTAAAACAAACAAAGTAGTTCAACTATCTTAGTATAGGTTAAGAAAACATTCATTGAAAATGTATAAAGAATATTCTTACAAACATCTACAAAACATGGGTAAAAATGTGATGGCCTTAACAGACTTTTGAATTAAGAAAAATTCCCAAGACACATCTGTACACCATATATCACTAGTCCCAATAGTGGGACATTGGAGCCACTCCTCGCCTATGTGGGAGGAGCCAAGGTGAAAATTCCTTTCTCATATAATGGGAGGGGTATATATAGCCAAGGGTGATGCTTGACCCTTGTGACTCTTCGACTACCCTCATGACCGTTCAACATCCTATGACTTTTCAGCTGACATGACTCTTCAAATTCTTGTGTGCGTCCATTGGAATTTCACTTTACATTATATTTAGTTGCAATAGATATGGCCCATAGTGGTGATGTGGTCTGGCCAACTAGTTACACAACTTGACATGATGCTGCTAACATGTACTAGCTGTTTGTGGTGGCCATGTCAAGTTGTTGCTCTGCTAAGTGATCGATGTACTCTTGGGTGTGCTTTGTCTTCTCCTCTGCATGGCTTGATGTTGTGGGGTCTTTGATGGTCTTGGTCTTGTAATATGGTTCCATGCATGTGTTCCTTTCGCTTACTTTTTGATGTGCTTCTTTATTCCATCAAGCTACAAGTAAGTATTTTAGCATGCATGATCCTTCTTCATCACGTTCATCATCTCGACATGATCTATCAGTGTACCTATTCCTTAAATTCACTCATGACGAGATGGCATCAAATGAAAAACCTCCTAGTCTAGCATGATGCATTATTTTTCATGTTCCGGGCATTTGATAGATGATAGGGTGGGAAGAGGGCCCAATAATTGCACATTGCACAGTTCTAGGTGACAGCGAGGGGGACTGGTCACTAAGACTGTGCAGAGCAT
The DNA here is from genome assembly GCA_031772625.1 of Pinus tabuliformis. Classification (NCBI taxonomy): domain Eukaryota; kingdom Viridiplantae; phylum Streptophyta; class Pinopsida; order Pinales; family Pinaceae; genus Pinus; species Pinus tabuliformis. Next base: position 59,712,632 of record CM062813.1, on the reverse strand, counting down.
AACTCGAGCTTGGACAATGAACTCTGGGGCACATTCTTCATTGTCAAGGAAAATTTCACAGCGGCCACTAGGAGATAGGATGCGCGGTTGAGGACACTGGTGGTAGCTGCAAGGTGGGACCTTGAGGGACACCTTTGCATATTTTCCAAATGGAAGACAAGGTAAGACATCATAGGGACCTATTGATGGTGTTGGATCCACCAACATCAGGGGATCTCCCTAGTATGAAGTCTCAACTAGACCTCACACCGTTTGGTGTAGGAGTCCCATCCGATATGTTGGCTCGGTTGCCATTATCTTAAAGATATGCCTTAGCTATTTCTTGTCAACACGTGCGAGGTTTGTTTTGTCTTCAAAAAATGAGGTTTGTGTGTCTAGTGATTTCTAGTGTTACTTGTATCAAGGTTCTTTCACTGCATAGAGAGCGGGTGGGCTTGAGTCTCAAGTCGAATGGGAGGAAGCCCCAACTCTGTTAGAAGCACACAACAAAACAATACATGCACAACTTCTAGAGGAGAAATCCACACAGATGTGGAAGTCACAAGACACAAGGGAAGATAGAGTGTACAACACTCAGTGCGTCAATCCGCGTGAGTGCGACGGTCGTTATAACAAGTTTACATGGAAGGTTATGTTTGATGTCAGGGGAGGTAACCAACATGGAAATACAATGTTAACTACTTATACAAAACATTTTCATAAATATATGTATTATAACAACTGAATGAGTTCAATTGTTTAACATAGGTTAAAGCAACATGTATTACAAGTGTTCAAGATAAATCTTACAAACAGTTACAACACATGTGTGAAAACATGTAGGCCTATTAGTAGGTTTTTGAATTAAGAAAAAGTTCCAAGACACATCAGTACACCATTACATCACTTACCCCATGGGCGAGGTCTTGGAGCCACTCATCACTCCTCAAAGAAAAGATTACTGACTCTCAAGGCTGTGTGGGAGGAGCCAAGGTGAAAAGTCTTTTGCATGTATAAATGAGGGTTATTTATTGCTAAGGGTAAAACTAGCCCTTGTGACTGTTGGACTTCCCTCATGACTGTTTGACTTTCATGAATCTTCATATTACAAGTGGGTATCTTGGACTTCCATGCTGCATTACATTGATTTACATAGTATGGCCCACAGTAGTGATGTGGCCTAACATGACTCATGACACGACTTGACATGACAACGCTGGTATGTTCATGCTACTACTGGTGTGCATGTCGATTTGTAGTGTTGTTGAGTGATGGATGTCCTCTTGGTGTATCACAGCTTCACCTTCACATGGAAAGGTGTGCAAAGTCTTTGATAGTCGTTGGGTTCGCTTGATGTTGCATTCACATGTTGCTTCTTGCTTGTAATTGGCATGCTTGACATGTTTGTCAGTCCACAAAAATTGTATGTCTGTCCATTCATCCGTATGTGAAAACTTCTTTGCATGTTTTTCTATCCATTCATCTATGAACACATATTCACATGATCATCCATCCACAAACACATCTTCGCATGTTCGTCCATCCATCCGTCCGCGAACACATCTTTGCATGGCCATCCTTTCGCGACCACATCTCCTTGCATGGCTCATTTGTTTGTCTGTTCATGGACATGTGCTCTTGCATGTACTCTCCTCTTCTCATCCCATCTGTCATAGCATCATGTCTATTCATGTACTTGTATCTTTAGTCAATCATGATGAGACAACATCAAATCAATAAATATCCTAGTTTACCATGATGCATGATCCTTTTCAGATGCAGGTGACCGGGAGAGAGGACAAGGTTACGAAACTGTGTGAGGAAAGTTTCAAGCTGGGATGTAGGCTCCAGGCACTATTGGTGAAAACTACAAAGAAGTCTCTGGGAGAAAGAGACGGGAAATCTAGATCAACAGTGACCATCTACGGGATCTAGCTCGGTTGGAGGACAGATCTACACAATTTCTAGGAGAAGCGGTGCGGGTTGTAGGAAGGCTTGGCAAGAAAGATATGTGCAATTTTTAGAGTGAGCAGGTAGCGAGAGCTTGGCAACAAGAAATGCGTAGTTCTTGGAGGGAGCTAGCAGCAGGCTACTGGCAGGAAAAATTGGGTAGTTTATGGGAGGCTGACCTGTTGACCACCTCTGTGCAGCTTCTGAGTTGAACAGGCTACTAGGCTACAAGAGGCTTGCTCATGAAATATGCACAGTTTTCTCGGTGAGAAGTCGGTCGACTGACTCAGTGACTAACTGGGAAAATTGCATAGTTTTCCTAGGTTCCTGTCTACCCTGTCTGCGCAATTTTCTCAGTCAGCGGAGCAGGCAAGGTTTGCAACCTCTGCGCAATTTTTGAAGGGAGTGAGTCTCGGGGTGACTTCTTGGTCAAACTCTCCATTGACCAACAGGAGGGTTGATTTATCAGCTTGCGGGCATCGCAACTTGGAATGGCTTGTTGGATGCTTCTTCACTGTTCTGGGTGACAGTCAACCGAGTCAATGGTAGGGTGAAGGATCAGCTATTAGAGGGGGATTCGATTGTCAGGACTTCAACAAAGTGGAGAGCAAGAAAATTTGTGCATATGCAACCTTGCAAGCACACACTCACATAACTTGATGACAAGACACCTCAAACCATCAAGACACACATGCTCAACATGAATGACTAACATGCGAACGATAAGCATGGAACTTGTGATAGATAGTTGAACGACCGTGGTGACACTTGCGCAGTATTGCATACAACTTGGTGTGTGAGCATGATAGATGTTTACAAAGTTAACACAACATGTATTCACAAAGTGAAGAACTTGTGGACCACTAGAACATGGTCGCAAGCATGACATAGGAATCAACATGCAGAAGATGACAGTTGGTCGAACAAGTGAAAGGAAGAACGACATTTAGAAGCAACACATAAAGTGAATTTTTTCATTTGTGCACATTCATGTTACTGAGGACATGGTGATATGACAATGTCAGATAGTCCTTCAAACTCAACTAAGAGGTGTACTTCGAAAGATGTTCCTTACTTACCATACTTACCCTCAAGATGATCACACATTCGACAGAGATTGCATGCGGTCCTAATATTTTCCATTACTCGATTCCTTGGTCCTTCTCCTCAACTCCTTGGAAGCGATTTTAGCATGTCACCATTTCCTATAGTCATTGAGAGGTAGATCTACGTAATTTTAGTGGACATTGAATGTTGTAAGAATGAAGCCCTGGGAGGCCCGTCTACACAATTTCCAAGTGCAGTGCAGGTGGATTGCTCTATGCATTTCTAGAGATCAGTGCTGGTTGCCTGACTTCTATGCACAATTTTTGGGAAAAGTGTTGGCTGGGGCCTCTGTAGGCTGCGGGGTTTCAGCAGAAAAGAGAAATTGGTGTCTTTGCGCACTGTGGGGTTTCAGCAGGAAAGGGAAGCTGGTGGTTGCAGAAGCAAAGAGCATAGTTTCGTGAAGCTGGATTAGACTAGGTTGCTTGGGAAGATGGATAAGTGTGAGATCATTGAAATATATGCAAACATTAATAGGAATCGACTATGATCAAACACAGAAATTTAGTGACACAATGTGGACCATCCATAATACATAAGGCATACTTTTCATGATGCAACAATCTTCATGACATGTGTGCTTGAGGTGAGTGTGAAACATGTCTATGTGATGAAAACCACTCATATGCACACAATTCCCTTGAAGCAAGACAACATTCCCATAGTATGAAAAACAACAACCCCTGTGCCCAAAAATTACGTATGTTTCATAAAGATGAGAACGCGGACAACTCTTTAGGATCAAGGAGAGGGGCTTGAAATCATCATCTTACCAACAAATGACCAAACATGATCGATCGAAGGATCCAATGTAGGCTCTAAAATTTTCATGCGAGTCAAAATTTTGGAGGGTGGTTATAGCTGCTACAGCACTTGGTGACACACTAGTAGCACTCCAACTCTTTGTATGAAACTTGTTTCGTCAAAAGTGAGTCTAAGCCTTCCAAAATTATTGTTCGGTTCTTTGATCATCGTAGTTCCCACATGGGCTTGGTTGAAAGATGTAGTCTCTACCATTTTCTTGATTGGTTAGCACACATTCCAAGCCAAGTCAATCTAGTTGTTTTGATTAGGGTTGAGGGGTATATTGGTGCACAAGTAATATGACAGTCAGAGTTTAAGTTTCATCTCTAGTGTTTCTCCACTGCCAGTAGGCCTAGATAGTACCCCATGGAGTCACGTAGGAACACAAGCATCGCTCCGCTACTAGTGAGCCTGGTCAGTACCTTGGTAGAGTTACTTGTATCACCTCTCTACAAAGAAAGCCTTTCTCTTCTTTCACCTTATTCATATTTTTTTTATTTTTTTTACTTTTTTTTTAGAGAAATGTGCATAGGCACTTTTTTAGTTCAAAATCAGAAGAGGGATCCCGACTTATTGAGAGAAGAAGAGGTTTTTCCTTTAGAAAAGTATGTTATGTATACCATGACATACTTGTTAAGCTTTCCCCCTCATCTTACTCTACTTGACTGAGCTAACAAGGGTTAACCCAAAACAACCGACTAGAGTAGGTGGTGCTAGTTACAGTACAAGCATTGTGTTTTCACAAAGACTCACTCTAAACAAAACGTATTTTTTGTCAAGGCATCGTCGACTGAAAACAACAAGTTCTTCATAAGAGAGAGGAAAAGAGATAACCAAATGTTGATAGTTGTACAAGTTCTCTTAGATTCGCCTGACTTGTCTCGAGATCCAAACACGACTTCACAAGAGGCTAACCTATGGCTACAAGCAAGCAAAGGAATCAAAAAGCAAAAATCATAAGTAAAGTGAAGGAAAAACAAGTAAGAAAATCAGACAAGAAAGAAAACCAAATCAAGTAAGCAAGCAAACAAACATGCAAATTAGAATGCAAAGCAAAGAAAATCAAGGAAGAAAACACTACTCCTACTCCTATGCTAAACAGTGCATGGATCTACTCATGTAAAGTGATACTTCCAATGTAGCCACTGGTGCATTGGTCGACCCATGTTGGTGAAGGCATGGTTCACGAACAACATAGATGTGTGAGCCAATAAACATGCAAGATATAACAATGAAGAAAAACACACTTCAAGTTTAAATGCATCCACAGAACATAAGTGAGTGCAAGAGGATGACATGCAATGCATGGACTTACCATGGTGTTGTGCGACACTATGTGTAGATGTTAAGCATATGCATACTATTGATTGTGACATGCAAGAAAAAGAGAGAAACAAAGACAACTTGTGTCGTGCATGTGTGCTTCCTGTGTAAGATTCCTCCAATGCATGAGAGATGGGATTGTGTAGTTCGAGTGGAGGAAGAAAAGTCTGAGTGTTTGATTGATCTTCAGTGCATACATATGAGTGATGAGGAGCCTCAGGTGTTTCACAAATTTTCTTATCAGAAGTGGAACTAATCTCAGGATAGCGAAGGCTTGGCATAACCATTAGCTCAGGCTAAAGTGCCTCGATAGCCTGTGGGGTTCCCACTTCGTCAATAGATAGATCATCAGAGACCAGTGTCTTAGACATATTAACAACGAGTGAATCAACATCGTGACCAGATAAAGAAGTAAATAGGTCATTACAATCAAGATTAGAAAATTCAGGATGTTTTCCAACAACCTCATAATATGATGAATCACATAGAGGGGTAGATGGAAAGCAAGAATGTTCACCCTCTGCATTTTTGGAAAGAGCAGATGAAAAATCCAGTGGATGCACATTGAATGATTTTTCCTCTCTGCTGTCGAATGATGGACTATCATTCGGTATGTTTTGCAAGTGATCAATAATGGGTGCATCCGTAGATGGGGATACACGAGGAAAATTAGGGATGGAAGAATCATTGAAGATGTTAGGAAAAAGCGGAGGAGGCACAGACAGAAGGGGTTCATCCTTCGTCGCGGATTGATGTTCAGGCTCCTAGTCATACTCTTCATGAATAAGTCTAGTGCAGGTTGGTTGTGCAACAACAACTCCGTCGATGACTTGATCCTTGTTCATAACAGGTGTAGAGTCTAGAATGGAAGAACACAAGACAGTGCAATCTGAAGGATCAGAAGAACACGAAGAGATGCATGTGACAACCCATGGGCTTCACAACCAAATCCGTGTGAAAATTTAGAGAAGTGATGTTGAGAGGATGTGACGGTTGAACAAACGTGTGTGCATGTTCCCCCACATCACTCTATGGCAGTGAAGCTATTTGATGAGAGTACGATGGACAGTCACTTGTGATAGTGATCATGTCTGTCTGTGATTATGTAGCTCCATCACCAAAGTATGCTGAGTGGGGTTTTAACTTCAACTTCTTCTTGGGATTGACAAATTTGGTAAGGCAATATTCAAATCTATCCATGAGATACTAGAATTTCATCTGACTTTTCAGAGCTTCAAATTGCAATACCCGGAGGAGGTCCCAGAAATCCATAGGCAATTCTTGTGGATTCTTCTGTTGTTTTAACAAATTTTTTTCAAGAGGTTCTATATCAAAATGATGGAAAGTAGCTTCAATGAGATCACAGAATTGGTCAAGTGAGTGCACACTGCTGGGTGGCAGACTGTCGCACCATTATTTCAGGGATTCATGAAGTGTGTGTGAAAGAAGAATGTTGACCTCTTATGCATCCTCAAGGAATTCATAGAAAACTTCTATGTACTCAGGCCAACCTACTTCACCTTCACCATCATACGTGAATTCAGACAAGAAAACTCCCTCGTGATGTTGAGAGGTTTGGCATGTGATGGGCTTCTAAATTAGACATAAATTAAGGCCCGCGCCTCTAAATTAAACATAAATTAAGGACCATTTAACCATCCTTCAGCATATTAAACCTCTATTTTTGCATTAAATAATGTATTTTTAACTTCAATATGTTCATTAAAAAGGTTTATGAATAATTTCATATTTTTGCCTAATATTATTTATTTTTGTGGAATATTATGAGAATATTGGGTCATTTATGAAGATTTGGAGGAGGATATAATTTAGAGACTTGCTCCCTACTATAGGAGGATCAATATTAAGTAATAAATCAACAATATATTATGGAATTATGGCATAGATTGTGGAACTCCAATGATTGAGAAAATCTAGGGATGTGTTCCCTGCCATTTAATGCAGATTCCTAATATTGGGAACCAAATCCACTAATCAAGGGATTTTGGTGTGGAAATATTCCTCCTTTGATGGGGAATGATTCCTAATCACTTTTTATAATTAACAAGTCAAATTTTCCTCTAGGGTATATTTTTATTATTCTTCTTCTGGAGAGAATTCATATAATTGCAGCTCCATTGTATTTTCTTGCAGGGATGTAATTGTATTTATGAAAATAATGATGCTTGGTGTCATGTTGAGCTTCTAAATCTTGTTATCCTCCATAGGTCTCTAAGTTTCCTTTCGCTTGGCCATCCCAAGAGCCGCAGAGCCCTTTTGTATCATTTGGTTTTATTTTTTTCAATTCTTATTCACATGCATCTCTTGTTCTTGTTTCTTTCTGTTTCTGCATTTAGTATTAATGATTCATTGTTGTAGGATTGGGTTAAATGGTTGATGTAAGTTCTTTTGTAGGATAAAAAACATAATTTTACTCTTGGAAAAGCTTTGGAATTTCATAGTAATCATTGAGCTACTTGGATTAGTTTTCTTATTTCCAAATCTAGATTTATGGAACTCCTTTGTAGCAAAGAACAATAAATTTATGCTATTTTTTAGATTATGCTAACGAGATTCAATAAATTTGGTTGCAATTGAATTATATCAAAAAAAATTCTATTTAATAACAAATTTTACCCCATTGAATTTTCACTTGATTAGGTTAGGCATTTGATATATTTAGTAGCTCACTAGTTCTCGAATTTTTGGATTTTAGACTAGTAATTTTCTGAATTTATGGCTTCAGTTCTGGGTAGTGTCCACCACCTCCATGGCTTATTATTCCATTATCCACCTTTCCCAATCTCCATTCCACCTTCTAGACCACTTCCTAATCTTTCAGCCTGTTCTTGTAATAAAACAGGGGATCCTGTAGGAACTAGTACATCCTGTACAAATACTGTAGTGGCCTGTTTTGAGCCTGAATTGAGAAAATCACCATTGAAGGTAGGATTAGGCCTCTAATTGAAATCCAAGACATCAATACCATTGTAACCCTCTTCCTCCATATCTGTCTCCCCTGCCAAAGAAAAAGGAAATATTAGAATTTGCATGTATAAAACAAAAAGATTAAAAAAATAGTTCTTTTATATTCACACATGCACATAGCAGTTAATACTCCCTAGATTAGATTCCATGTTCAGTTATTTTAAATCATTACTTGTGATAAATAGGGTTAAGACAGGTTTATTTTACATTTATTTCATTATATTTATGCAATTAGAATAGGGTTCTTGCCTTGTACTTTATTTCTTGCAATAAGTTAAGGTTTCCATTTCGAGCATTTAATTTTCTGCAATTAGTTTAGGATTTGATTTCAGCACATGCACTCCATTACATCTAGATATGAAAGGAAGGACACATTGCATGCTTTAGATATAGTTCTGATACCTCTTAAGTTTGTATGAACCTTGGGTTGATAATTAAAGTTGGTAGCCTTGGGAGTTGTAGCATTCTTGTTGCAATACCGAGGCTCATCATTTTTTGGTGCCGTTGTTGGGGAGGTGTCAAAGTATGCATTGTTTTTTTCCCTAGTTGATTAATTTCTTTTTAATTTTTGAAAAAAAAAATATATTTTCATTAGGCATATTTCATTTCAAAAATATAAAAGTGCATTACATTATTGTTTCCATTCAATCATAAAAACAAAAAATAATCTCTAACACCAACCCACCCCCTGCATTTGATCATGCGGTGCAGTAAGAGCCACATCAACATCCACTTTTGAAGGTATAAGAAGAAGAGATGGCAAGGAATGTAGAAGAAATAGATGGAGATAATGACAATGAGGAAGATCTTATCGGATTTCCCATTCAAGATACTGATATTAGTGTGAACATGGGGAACATCCCTCCATCTTTTCTTCCAAAATTTCATGGTCTAAGGTCAGAGGATCCAAAAGGCTTTCTCTTTGAATTTGAAATCCTTTGTAGATCTTATGGTTACTTATTGAACACTCAAAAATTGAGATTTTTCTGGAAACATTGAAGGATAGATCTCTTAAATGGTTCATGATTTTAGGGACTAATTCAATAAGATCATGGAGTGAGATGCAAAAGATATTTCTAGAAAAATATAAGGATCGTGATCTTAAAGAAGAAATCTTTAGAATGAATTAAAGAAAATATGAGAGTCTAAAGGATCTAATAGAGAGGTTCATGTATAATGTTAGGAGGGTAAAACTACATCATTTAGGATCCGACTTACCTAGAACAATTAAGGATGAGTGGATTGATCTCCTTGATCTCATGAGTGGGGGTGATGTATACCAACTATGATTTAAAGAAATTTGTGAAACATGAAAACACATATCAAGAGGAAGGGCAAGAGTAAGTAAATCAACATCAAGATCGGTAAGTCAAGCTATACTTGGAAATTTGCTTGATAACTTTAAAACAAAAATTCTTAGTAATCTAAGTGAAGAAGTAGAAATGTTAAGAATTTAAAATGAGAAAAAAAAGATGTTGATATTTGCATCATCCATGTTGTTGGTTGATAAAAGGTGTCTTTTAAAACTCATAATTACCTCACATTAATCATCAACTTGGGCAAGTCCTTTTATTCCAAGAGTGTACACAATATGTGCATGCTATGAATCCAAAGAGTAATGTTTCTTAGAATCAAGTATAAACCTTTGATACAAGAGTAAACGGATGCATTTATAAAACTCTAATTGCAACTGTTAAAGGAAATATTACATCTAAGCATCAAGACTCAATCCTCTACTGAAATCGTAATCAAATCTCAAACAAGCAATTCAATTGACAATGGCATCAACCGAGAACGTAGTAGCAATAACCAATCTCTTCATGGCTGATTCAATCTAATTCACACTCAATCTCTATTAAGCAATCCAAACGGAAATGATGTCAACCGAGAGTTCAATAGCGATAACCAAACTCTTACAGCTAATTAAATCAATAAGATTCTTTGTCTTAATGGCTAAATAATTTAATCTACAATAAGCATAAATAGAATCAAATGACAGTGCTACAAAACATGTAATGCAAATGTACTACTACAATATAGGAAATTGGTAAATAGCAAATAAGATAAACTCACAAAAAATGGGAAAACTATCAAACCAATCAAACCTGCAAGAATCAGAAATACATAACACAAGGGAGTAGTTTAATCCAACAGAGGTCGGGCCCTTAGCCACCAGTGAATACTGTTGAGCTACTTCAAAGAATACGAATAAACAACAACGCAAATTATATATTAATCATTGAACTCAAGTCTCATTACAATACGATCGTGTTATCTAATAGCACAAGTCTGTAAATTAGAATTACAATTTGAAATAACAAAAATTGATCCCCTTTCCTCCTACAATATTTTTCTTTTATAGTCAGAAAGAGATAAAAGATAAATGTGATCCCTCAGGATCTCCCGATCTGGAGGGATTCACAACTGAATGCTATCTTTAGACACCCTTCATATTTGGCTTTGATCCTCCTGATTCGTCCTCTGATTTGACCACAACTGATGTGCTCCATTCATCCTTTGTTGGTTTATGTTGTTCCGCCGCTAGGGAATAGCAACTGTTCCTTTCGTTGTTTTTCTGCATAAAGAGGAGTAAAAGTTAGTTATGATGGTTAAATCTTAACTAAGAGTAGTTCATCCGTTTCTTATCATAATCCATCAGTATGTTAGCGTACCAAGATATGAAAGAGATAAGAAAAGAGGAAAAAGGTGATCGAATTAGGAGTAAATACATAGCCATTTCATAACTCAACATACTCCCCTGCTTACCCTGTTTCATGTCCTCATAAAAAGTAAGTAGTTCTTATGCAGAGCAGTTAATGAGTAGGTGTTAGGCCTCTATACTACTAGTGTAACCCCTTATTGTTATTAGTGCAACCCAGTTATTATATTGATGTACCCATGTAGTGCCCATATTGTTACTATTGTGCCCTATGGAAGCCCACTATTGTTATTAGTGTGCCCTTACATTACTATTGTTATGTTAGCTCTGATTATGTTATGACTCCTTAGACTCCTATATATAGAAAGGAGGTATTTTCATTTGTATCATCCAAGAATTATTCATTTGTGTAATGTAAAGGAGGTTTCCCCCTCGAAGAGGCTAAATTCTAAGGCATTGATCTCTCTTTTCTATCTTTTTGTGAGTTGGTTTCATAACATTTGGTATCAAAGCTTTGGATTCTAGGGTTTCGTTGCAACAAAAAAGTCATTGTGGATTTTTTGCTATAACATTTTTTCTACGATGTTTCAGAAGCTAAAAAAAAACCCATTTGAGAAGACATCACGCTGAACCTCAAGTCTAAATTTCAGAGCTTTTCGCACTATATTTGCGGAGATATGATATGAGTAAGTTGGTATTTTTGAAAACTCCTGAATTACATTCCAAACAGGTGACCTGGGGAAAATTGTCATAACTTTCTCTCTGAGCATCAAATTGAAATTTCATAAGAAGGTACAGAAAGAGGACGGACTTTAGATTCTTGTATATATTTCTCATTGCCAAAAATTGAAACAGTGACACGTGGCACTTCATACAAGTTCGCTCTTCTGGAAAGGTCTATAATTCGGTCATCTTGGGAGATTGTGCATAACTCTTTCTTGGAGAATCCAATTTGGATCATACTGGTAGCATTAGAAAGAGGATGCAGAGGGCTACTACAAATCACAATTTTAGAACTTAAAGATCTGAAAGTACAGAGTTACAGTCGTTTCAAGATCGAGCTCCTAAAATCAAGAAAAGGCAAGATGAAGAAGTTTGATGGCAAGGATCCAGTAAATTGGATACTTCAGATGGAGCAATATTTTGATCTACATGGTGTACCATTGTTACAAAAGGTATGTATTGCATCTTCATATTTGGAATCGGATCAATTTTTATGGTATGAAGGGCTTTGTTCTCGTAAACAACTTGTTACGTGGTCAATTTTCATGGAGGAAATGATAGCACATTATGAGGATACAAAGAGCAACACCTTCTTTAGAGCAACACCACAACAATTGGAAAGAGTAAAAGGGTTTTGTGACATAGTGGAAACCAAAATTATGGAAACTAGGAAGCATACCTGTCACAACTATAAAGATGGAAGTGTTGTTTCTCCTAGCCTTCAACAATCTACAAGGGTTACACCACAACAATTGGAAGAAAAAAGAGAAAAAGGGCTTTGTTACAATTGTGATAGAAAATGCAATAAAGTTCATAAGTGTGCTAAGAAGAAATTATTTTACATAGAATATCAAGAGGAGGAAGAAAAGGATCAAGAAACATCAAATGAAGAGGATATATGCCAGGACCCCACCCTAGAGAAAGAAGAAATGAATCAGACCATATCTTGTAAAACATTGGCAATAATTACCACTCCTCAAACTCTCAATATAGAAGGAAATATCAAGAAGAAAAAGGTGCAAGAAGTGAAAGATCAAACCGAGAAAGAATAAATGAATCCAACCATATCTTGTAATTCATTGGTCGAAATTACCACTCCTCAAACTATCAAGATAGAAGGACATATCAAGAAGAAAAATGTTCAAGAAGTGAAAGATCACATCGAGCATCAAGAAATGAATTCGACCATATCTTGTAAAGGGTTGGAAGAAATTACCACTCCTCAAACTCTAGAGATAGAAGGACACATCAAGAAGAAAAAGGTTCAAGCAATGAAAGATCACATCAAGCATCAACAACAAGTTCTCCAACTTTTAAAAGATAACGCCACTTAGGTGCAAAATCAAATGAAACAATAGGTAGATCAACATCATAGTGAAAAATGTTTTGATGTAGGTGATTGGGTATTTTTATTGCTACATCTCAAGCAAGCTATTTATGAGAAGGAAATGTTGGCAATATTACATGCACTTAAAAAATGGTGACCCTACCGAATGGGAAGACTCTTCAAGGTAAAAATGGATCATGATAATCTTAAATACTTTTTAGAACAACTATTATCTTTAGAATAAAAGAAAAAATGTTTCACAAATATGTTGGGTTATGCTTTGACATCATCTATAGAAAATGGAAGCAAAATTTTTTTGCAGATGCACTCTCAAGAAAGGATGAGGATGTGGAAGCATTGTTTTGTGTTATTTCTATTATCCAACCAGATTGGATAAAAGAAGCAAGGGATGAATGGAAGAAGGATGAAGAAGTATGGCCACTTATTCATAAGTTGAAAAAGATCCCAATTCAAACAATATTGCGAGCAATTGAAGAGGAAGGAAAAATCATATTGGAACCTGGAGCAGTCACAGAAACAAGAACCCAACAGCTACGAAATCGATCAATTTCAGAGTATATCATCAAGTGGAAGAACTTACCTGCTAAATATTCCACATGGGAGAACAAGAATTTTATACAAAAGCATCAAGAACTACTCATGCGTTGAGGACAACACTTTTTGAAGGAGAGGGGCATGTTAGGCCCCTATACTACTAGTGTAACCCCTTATTGTTATTAGTACAACCCAGTTATTATATTGATGTACCCATGTAGTGCCCATATTGTTACTATTGTGCCCCATAGAAGCCCACTATTGTTATTATTGTGCCCTTACATTATTATTGTTATGTCAGCTCTAATTATGTTATGACTCCTTAGACTCCTATATATATAAAGGAGGTCTTTTCATTTGTATCATCCAAGAATTGTTCATTTGTGTAATGTAAAGGAGGTTGCCCCCTCGAAGAGGCTAAATTCTAAGGAGTTGATCTCTCTTTTCTATCCTTTTGTGAGCTGGTTTCATAACAGTAGGCTGGAGAGGAAGCATAAAAAATTGGTCTAAAACCATGATGTTGAGCCAGGAGCACAAAGACGGACCCTTCCTTTCCTTCAGGCAATTCATAGTTAACCCAATAACCTTCAGGGGGATACCAAATAATGGGGCTCTGAAACCGACATCCTAACCAATAAGGTCCTTCTCTCAAAGTAAGATTTCTATAAGTGACCAAACGGGCCGTGGCTACCTTAAAATTTCTATAATTAAATGGTTCCCTATCTTGCACACTACTAGTGGAGATCGTCCATCTGTGTTTAGATGCAGTCAGAGAAATTTCTTGAATGGAGAGGAAATATGATATTCCTTTCTATTCAATCTCCTTATGTATGGGCCCTAAAGTTTTAATCACCCCTTCTCGTGTCATCAGACTCTTATGGTTGGCAAACATTTGTAAGGGGTGATTAGGTTCACTTCTCACCCAAAGATCCAATCCATGTTCCTGTCTTTAAAATGCATTATAAGCTTTAAACCACTTGAGTTGGTTAACTGCAAACGAAATGAAAGCCTGGAATTGAAAATCTCCTACAAAAGGGTTAGGGTTCATTTCCACTTCATTCTCTAATATAAAATTGTGCAGATAAAATTCAAAAAGAAGCCTTTGGACCTTTACACCATGTTGCTTGCAGTAGTTTATAAAATCTTCAATTTTTCTTAGTTCAATTGTTTTACCAGTGCTTACGGCTTTAATTTTTAATAACATGTACCGTTCTAACAAAAACAAGGCATAATTGGTAGCGGGAGACCTGCGTTCCAGGACATCCAAATACAGTGAGCAGATGGTGTTTGTCTGACTTATGACTCTGTCTAGCTTGAGCTTGATCTTCTCCATTTTTTCTTCCACCTTTATACATCTATCAAAATTCTCGCTCTCTATTGTCTTCATTTCTCGAAGTTGTTTCTACAACTCTTGATATTTCTACCGGGAAACGATTTCTTTCTTAAGTCATTCCAACACAAGCCGAGCTCGTGCCAATTCTTCCTAAAGATTCAGTAGAATGGGGTCATGGTGTGTCATGATGTCTTTGGCTTGTATGTCTGTTTGAGTGCCTATGCTATAAGAAGGGATATCTTTTGTCTGTATTTCTTTATTGTGGGAGGTCCAAACCTCTGTCTGAGTGCCCATGCTATAATAGGGTACAACTTTTGTCTGTACTTCTTTATGGTTGGAGGTCCAAACCTCCATCTGTGTAGTTATGTCTACTAACTCTACATGTGGCTCCTCTTGAGTGATGACTGTTTGAGTAGGTATGGGCTCAGTTTGAGTTCCTGTAGCCCTATCTTCATATAACTCCGTTTGCACAACCACATTTACTACCTTAGTGGTATTGTTCAAAACCTTTCCCGTTGTGATTTCTTTTGTTTTTCTTCGAATCCTCTTGACCGTCTTGCAAAGCTTATGGTGTTATTTTCTTAGATTCTTTAATTTCGTTCTGTCTCTATACCTTTTAAGAGGAGTAACTGGTCTACTAATAGTCTTGTTAATAACTTCTGTCTCTAAAGAGCCTAGTTGTTCACCCTGGCTTTGTTCCAATAAGACTGTGTCTCCAGATTGATTATCAGATTCCCAAATAATCTCTGTCTTTGCTTCCTCTTCTTGGCCTATGTTTTCTGTGTCTAGACCTTCATGACTGTTTTCCACTGGGAGCGTGTCACTAGATTGGTTCTCTAGTTCCTGAATGGCCTCTATATATGTTTCTGCTTCTTGGCCTATATTTTCTTTTGGAGAAGGCATAATTCTGGTATAGCCAGAATTCCAGGGAGATTGGGTTTCTCCTAAATCAATATTAAGCGGTCCTTTAGGCTGCATGTAGACATTCATGTTGGCCAGGACCTGGGCCATCCCTGTCTCGAAATCGTGCAACAGATCGTCTTTAGAACTCGTATTTGGTGTTGGGGGAGGTCCCAATTTGTTTCTTCATTCATCGTTGGAATGACCTGCTCCTTCCTCAGGTTCTGGTTCAGGGTTATCCTGTCCTTCTGACTCTAGTTGCAAGTCTCGTTCACTTACTGGGCTAGATAATTCTATGGGTTGACTAGCACTGCCTTGAGGATTTTCAGATGCTCCCTATTTTGAATTCAACCTTGTGGATCGTCTACATTTGTGAGGTATTATTCCTAAAAGAGTTGTCCTCTTTCTTTTTGGAATAGGCTTAGGTGCTGGCAGGTCTTCACCTCTTTCGAGGGCCAATATTATATCATCCCAGGATGATTGTTGTTGGGCCAGGTTGTGACTAACTATTAATCGGACCAAACACTTGTGGCTAACAACTGTTTTTGGGTGTTGAGACTGTCTCATACTCTTGGTAGTGTCATGCAATAATGAATTCAATAGCGCAGGCAAATTAACAAATCATTTTTGTCTTAAAACTACCAAAAGTTTGAGTTATCGTGGCCTTACCACGTCTTTATGCCCATCGCAGGTAATATAGTTCTGGACAATTCTTGCCAATTCTCCCCATGGCTTTCCAAGAGAATATGGTCGAATGCCTTTACCCTTCTTGATTAGGTCCTGTCCTTCATCCCTAAAAGCCTCCATAATGTCATGCAACTTTAATCACTAGCCAAGCCATACTGGTCCTTCTGCCGGCAACCTAGACACTTCTGCTATCATAGCATCTGTTACAATTATTTTTCTGCCTCTTACCAAGGATTTTCCATTCTATAGATGCTGTAAGAATTCGATGGCGATTTCCTCATTGGGGGGTTGAAATCTTGTAAAATATGTTTTCCACCTTGCGCGAGCTAGAATTTCCCTGGCTTCATCGGAGACAGCCATTGTTAAAGGTTCTCGACGCACTGTTCTTCCTCCCATGATGCTTGACTTCTGCAAACGCTTAGTGTAATGGAGAAAGCACAACAATGAGCAAATCCGAGAGATGTAACAACAAGTGGTTGTAATGGCTCTAACAGGTGATGATTTATAAACATAAATATCGTTATCGAGGACTGTTATAATGCCACACACTCTATGATTATGGGATGTCATATTATTCTACAAAATCAAATGAAAAGATGACAATGCATGCATGAGTATACCAGAGGTCTTGGCCCCCTCTCAAAATGATAGGTCACCTACGACCGAATGAATGAAAGGATGACGCGCTAGCAGTGAAGTACATGGGTGATGGATTGGGTAATGAAAGTGGTAAAGTACATATATTAATGAAAGGATAATAAAGGATATTGGAGTAATGAAAACAAGGCGTGTAATGAGAATTATCAATAAGTGATAAGATGTCGTGAGGTGATGCGATAAATAAAAGGATAGCATACGTAGGAGATAATACTTTACTGTTGTTATTCCACTTAAAACTGTTGTGATTGATTTTAAAGGATTAACTCATGCATAAAGGTTCAAGGTAAGTTAGGGACATAATCTCTCCATAGAAAAAATAGAAAAATAAGAAGAGGGCATTATAAGAATTATTGATGTAGAAAATAAAACTTCAATACCATAAGCAGAGCTTCTGTTGCATACAGGCATCCATAGCCTCAATATATTTACTTTCTAACCCTTGGGAACCATGGTCGTCTATGTATTAATGGGGAAGTGCATTATGATGTCCATAGTAGAGGCCAATGTGATGGCATGGTAACCAGATGAACACATTGCCATTCACTCGGAAGTAGCGAAAGTGGTTAGCTGGCTCGTCGATCCGAATTGGATCCTTAAAACTCTCTTAAATTTTCCTGAAAAAAAAACTCATGCCAAAGTTTCAAAGTCTTATGGATATTGAGCTTATCAGAAATAACCTCTAAGCAATGGAAATTTGTGGTTAGCATGGAACAATGAGGACCCTCGGTCAAAGCACGTAGACCATTAGCCCATGGTGACCGCGTGAAGGAAAGCCCCCAAGCGCTCAGTCACAAGGAAAGCATAAAACCATACGGAAATCGCCGATTCCATCAGAAGGCGAGTCCCATGCTAAAACCGGCAGGATATCGGAAGGGCTTCAAGTGGTAAGCAGGTTTGACCGAGTCTCGCCCGATGCCATACACTGGGTGACACGCGTCCGGTGGATGAGAGAGAAAATTGGTCACATCAGACGAGTAAAGGGCATGCTACTTACCCGCCCGATATGGACGGAGACTGTAGGATTTGGAGGCTCCAAATCAACGACGGAGAAATGATCCAATGGATGACCGGATTTGATGGGGAAATAGGCTGATTCATATGAGATTTGAGGTCCGGCATGACCGATGAGTTGGCATAGGAATCAATTTCGCAGGAAATCTTGGAGCAACAGAAATAACAACCATTAAAAGATAACTGACACTTAGTTCGTGAGGAAACAGGTGGCCACCTCTCTGTGAAGCGTTACACAGTGATGATGACGCAGAGCAAGGGAATTCAAGCAGACAAAGGTAGGAGATCTAGAGAGCCGAGAAGTAGAAACAAACAGTTAGGAAGTGGATTGGCTTTAAGTCATGAATGGATAGAGAGTAAAAGAAAGCAGGCAGAAAGTGAGAGAAGCAAATTACAGAGAACAGAGAAGCCGAGATGACCTGCAAAGCAAACATTTGTAGATGAGGTTGAGTTAGATATAGTTCCTTTGGATATATGTGGAATTGTTTTAGGAAGTCCCTACTTGTATAATAGAAAAGCTATTTTCTATAGAGCTGAGAACAAGTATCTACTCGTTAAAGATGGAATCGAATATATTGTAAGAGCTCATAAGCTCAAGAATAGTTATACTCTCATAAACTCAGGGCAGATGAAACGAATTGTAAATTCATGCAAACAATTTTTACTGATGGTTATAAAGGAAAAGAAACCTAATAAAACCAATGTAATTGAGGGTTGTGATGCTAAACAACAAGATGATTTAGAAAAATTTGTTTCAGAATATGATATCTTGTTTCAAGAACCTAAAGGTCTGCCACTCAAAACGGAAATAGTGCATGATATTAATTTGCAACAAGATGCTCCATTGCCTAACATCGGAATGTATAGGTTGTCCGCTTTAGAGAATGCAGAAATCAAGAGGTAGGTATAGGAGTTGCTCGAGAAGGGGTTCATCAGACCTAGCACATCACCATGTGGGTCTCCAATCATTTTGGTGAAAAAGAAATATGGCTCGTGGAGAATGTGCATTGATTACCGAGAAATGAATAAGATAATGATCAAAAATAGTTATCCCCTTCCTTGCATAGATGATCTATTAGATCAGTTAAAGGAAGCTGTTTATTTTTCCAAATTAGACTTGCATAGTGGCTATCATCAGTTCAGAGTTGCAGAACAAGATGCATGGAAGGCTGCTTTCAAAACAAAGCAGGGATTGTATGACTGGTTGGTTATGCCTTTTGGCTTAACTAATGCTCCTGCTACGTTCATGAGAGTAATGAATGATGTACTCAAACCTTTTCTTGATGATTTTGTTATTGTATATATGGATGACATTCTTATATTTAGCAAAACATGGGAAGAACATTTAAAGCGTGTTAAGCTGGCACTAGATGTTTTTAAAAGAGAAAAACTTTATGTTAAACTCTTAAAATGTGAATTTGGCAAAACATCTTTGAATTATTTGGGACATATAGTAGGGGGTGGTGAATCGAAGATAGATCCCTCTAAGGTTGCAGTCATTGTAAACTGGCCTAAACCCAAATCTACTACAGAAGTTAGAAGCTTCTTAGGAGCAGCACAATATTGGAGAAAGTTCATTTCTAACTTTTCCTTAATTGCAGCTCCATTACATGCTTTAATAGGATTGAACAAGGTGTTTTAGTGTGGAGGCAAACAATAGAAAGCCTTCGACACCTTGAAAGAAAAGATTAGTATAGCACCAATACTAGCACTTCCTGATCTTCAGAGACCATTGACATCCAAATGGATGACAGTGACTATGCCATGGGAGCAGTGTTGATACAACACGGTAAACCCATATGTTATCATTCTGAGACATTTAATTCTACAGTAGTTAACTATCCCACATATGATAAAGAATTGTATGCATTAGTACAAAGTGTGAAAAAGTGGAAACATTACTTAATGGGAAAAGAGACAGTTATACATACTGATCATCGACCACTTCAATATCTACACTCCCAAACTACGTTGCAGCAATCAAGACACTATAGATGGATGGGTTTTCTACAACAGTTTCAGTTAGTCATCAAATATAAAAATGGCATACACAATAAAGTTGTAGATATGTTATCTAGACCAATTATAAATGCATCTACTATACTTAAGCATAATTCAATATTGCATGAGAGCTACATCGAAAAATATGCTCAAGATATAGATTTTAAAGATGTATATGCAACTTTAAGTGAAGGAAAATGAGTAGAAGAATTGGATTATCATGTTAAGTACAAAATCTTGTATCATTTTGGGAAGCTATGCATTCCACAAATTGAAAGAGTAAAGATAATTCGAGAAGCACATAATTCTCTAATATCAGGTCACTCTTGGGTAAGTAAAACAGTTGCACAGCTGCAAAGATTTTGTTATTGGCCAAAAATGAATGAGACAGTTTCTAGATATGTGAGAGGGTGTACCATGTGTGCTAAAAGAAAGCCCAGCAATAGAAAACTAGGCTTGTACACTCCACTACCAGTTCCTTCTCATCCTTGGGAAAGTGTTTCCATGGACTTTGTTGGAGGACTACCTAAATCTAGGAAAGGTCATGACTATTTATATGTTGTTGTGGACAGATTCAACAAAATGTGTATTTTGATACTTTGTAATAAACATATTACAGCTGAACAAACCGCAAAGTTGTTCTTTCAGAATATATGGGTTCATTATGGATTACCCACTTCCATTGTAACTGATCGAGATTCCTGATTTGTTGGGAAGTTTTGGTCGAGTCTGTGGGAACTGATGGACACCAAACTGAAGAAAAGCACAGCCTTTCATCCATAAATAGATGGCCAAACAGAAGTGGTCAATAGGACAGTGATCCAGTTGCTGATAGGCTATTGCAGCAAGCATCCCAAACTTTGGGATGAACATTTGCGTTATGTGCAACATGCTTACAACCGAGCAAAACATTCTTCCACATAGAGATCTCCTTTTGAGAGATGTTTTGGTTTCAAACCAAGGTCTCCCTTGGATTTTGTCTTTGGTAAAGACATAGCAGTTGATGGACATAGTGATGTGGATAGGGCAACCAAGTTCATTGAACAAATCCAAGAGATTCACCAAGTAGTAGAGGAACAACTGGAAAAGAGCCAAGCCAAGTACAAGGCAAGGCATGAAAAGCATCGGATGGAGCATAGTTTCCAAGTTGGTGATCAATTTTGGCTATATATCAACGAAGACATAATGCAAGGTGAAGGTAAAAAGCTAAAGCTAATAAGGTATGGACCTTTCAAGATACTTGAGAAAATTGGTGAGAATGATTTTCGCCTTGATTTACCAGCTTACATGCACATCTACTCAATCATTAATGCAGACAGCTTGAGACTATTCAAACCTTCATTAATTGAAGATCTCGAAGAGTAGAGTCAATTGTCTTCTATTGATGATCTATTACCTGAATATCTCAATGAATTGTAGGAAGACACAGTTTTGGATAGGAAGGTGAGGACGACGCACAGGGGAGATGTTGAGTACCTCAGGATTGGAATCAAGGGTTCAAAGCCAAGCAGTGCAAAGTGGATAGAGATTGGACAAGTGAGACAACTATACCCTCACTTAGTCGATTCTTCAAAACCAAATTTTGGTGGTCCAAAAGCTTTTACATTGGGAAGGCCGTGATCCGAATTGGATCCTTAAAACTCTCTTAAAGTTTCCTGAACTCTGTAAAAACTCATGCCAAAGTTTCAAAGTCTTATGGATATTGAGCTTATTAGAAATAACCTCTAAACAATGACAATTTGTGGTCATCACAGAACAACGAGGACCCTCAGTCAAAGTTCGTAGACCATTGGCCCATGGTGACCGCACGCTGGCACAAATTGACAAACGGGAGGTCAAATCCAAAAATAGAGGCAGTTTCTGATATGCAATTAAAACTAAAGTGAAGGAAAGCCCCCAAGCGCTCGGTCACGAGGAAAGCATAAAATTGTACGTAAATCGCAGGGCGTCCCCCTCAGTGAAGGAAAGCCCCCAAGTGCTCGGTCACAAGGAAAGCATAAAACCGTATGGAAATCACTGATTCCGTCAGAAGGCGGGTCCTACGCTAAAACTGCCAGGATATCGAAAGGGCTTCAAGCAGTAAGCGGGTTCGACCAAGTCCCACCCGATGCCATACACTGGGTGACATGCATCCGGTAGATGAGAGAGAAAACTGCTCACATCGGATGGGTAAAGGGCATGCTACTTACTCGCCCGATATGGACAGAGACCGTAGGATCTGGCGGCTCTAGATCAACGGCAAAGAAATGATCTGATGGATGACCAGATTTGATGGGGAAATAGGTTGAGTCATATGAGATTTGAGGTCTAGCATGACAAATGAGTTGGCAGAGGAATCAATTTCGCGGGAAATCTTGGAGCAACGGAAATAATGACCATTCAAAGAGAACTGACACTCAATTCGTGAGGAAACAGGTGGCCACTTCTCTGTGAAGCGTTACATAATGATGATGACGCAGAGCAGGGGAATTCAAGCAGACAGAGGCAGGAGATACAATGAGCTGGGAAGCAGAAACGAACAGTCAGGAAGCGGATTGGCTTTAAGTCACAAATGGACAGAGAGTAAAAGAAAGTAGGCAGAAATAGAGAGAAGTAAATTGCAGAGAACAAAGAAGCCGAGCTGACCTACAAAGCAAAGGCAGCATCAAGCAGACAGAGATAGAGAGAGTCTGAGAGTCTGTGAACTCTAGAGAAGGATTGAGAGGTTCAAGCAACTCTGCTGTGTATACATGTTAGGTATTGAGTGCCAAATTGGACTCATACCACTGAGACCAGTTGAGGTCGAGATTTAGTAAGGGGAGTCTGTGTACTCTAGAGACTTGAGGGATCCAAGTACAATCTTACTGATCATCATCTGTTAAGTGAGACTCAAATTGAGCTCCTTATTGTAAAAACTCTACTTTAAGACACAATGGAAAGGCCACCACTGAAGGTTGGACCAGGAGACGTAGCTCGGGAGGATTGGGTCAACTCCTTATTAAACTTGTTGTGTTTATGTGTTTGCTTACTGTGTTTCTCTTACTATTTCAATGTCTATGTATTTCGTAATCTTATCGATACGTTGCATAAAATAACATAGGCACACCCCAGCACATGAGTCTGTAATACCTTCATTAATTCTCTGAGGTCATTTACGGGTGATTTCAGATCACTCGTGATGAGACCTCCTGTTGAAAGGACTGTGTTTCTTAATGTATCCATTGGATCATATCCCTGGTGTGGTTGCCATAGAGGGAATGCCACTTCGCTCCTTCCTTATGATCATGGTAGGCTGGCTCGTTATGAGACCCCCATATCCTCCATCTATGGAAAAATCATAAAATTGTTAGTGAATATCTCTCTCTCTCTCTCTCTCTCTCTCTCTCTCTCTCTCTATATATATATATATATATATATATATATATATATATATATATATATATATATATATATATATATATATATATATATTAAACACTCCCCATTTTATGCATAGAAGGTGGCTCAGTACTCCTTAAGAGTGAGGATAGCAGAAGAAGTTTGAACATATTAATAGAAAAAAAAATATACCCATAATCTTATTGATAATAAACAGAGAGAGTTATAAGGGATAGGGAAGAACCAGCATGGTACAGATAATCAATTAGTTTGATTTATAGTGGGAATGAGGATAGTGAAGTGATATAGATAATTGTGTCCTTTCTTTTTCGATCATCACAAAGTAATCTTGTTAAAGATGATAATATTTAATATATTTGCCTATTTTAGTAGACTCCATACTTGTTGTCCTTAAATATATATTGTAATTTTATGCCATAAAGAGGATCATAAAGAGTGATCTGGGATGGCCTAGGAATGATCATGAAAGGGGGAGAAAGGGTGCTCTCAAAAATACTCACAAAGTGTTGTTCCCTATAGGGAACAACACATGAAAGGTGTTGTTCCCTATAGGAAACAGCAAGAGGAAAAAAAAACACGCAAAAAGTGTTGTTCCCTATAGGGAAAAATAGTTGTTCCCTGCAAGGAACAACAAAAAAAATCACGCGAAAAGTGTTTTTCCCTATAGGGAACAACAATTGTTCCCTGTAGGGAACAGTAAGGAAAAATACCAAAAAGTGTTGTTCCCTATAGGGAACAAAAGTTGTTCCCTGTAGGGTACAACAAAGAAAAATTACACGCACACACGAAAAAAGTGTTGTTCCCTAGAGGGAACAGTAGTTGTTCCCTGTAGGGAACAACAAAGAAAAATGCACACAAAAATTGTTGTTCCCTGTAGGGAACAACAAAGGAAAATGCACATGAAAAGTGTTATTCCCTATAGGGAAAAACAATTGTTCCCTGTAGGGAATAGCAAAGGAAAATAGGGAAAAAAACTGTCAAACAATCATCTTTACTATTCTAAGCAAATACAATCAAATATAATGAAAATAGAAAATTAATTTTATGTATAGGTTTCAAAAATACATTCTTCCCTGGACTGGTGTTGTCAAAGAGTTGCCCTCTTCAGCGAGAATTTGTATCGTGGAATCTTCACGTATATGTTGGCAAAAGGATTCCCTTGTAAGCAGTTTGTGGTAGAGGCATACTCAATGTCCATTTGCTTTAAAAGAGTAGCCAGACCCATCAATGGTGGCTAATGTAAGGGTGCCATTATTGTGCACCTCTTGTATCTCGTGGGGACCTAACCATCTAGTCTGGAGTTTTCCCGGGAAATCTGGACCTAGAATCATACAGAAGTTCCCAGTCACCTTCATGGAATATATTTTTCTTGATGAGGGCATCATGCCATTTTGCTCTTTGTTGTTGAATCAGTGCAGTATGCTGAAGAGCTGATAGCCAGATTTCATCCAATTCATTGATTTGTTGTAGTTTGTTAACCTGTGCTTCATTCAAATCCAGCCATACTTCTTGGGCTATCCTCAATGTTTTCAAATTCTATGGGGAAGATAGGTTCTTTGCCAAACACTAGCTGATATGGGGAGTATCCTGTGGTATTCCTCCAAGTCGTGCGATATTCCCACAAGGCTTTTGGAAATTGGGTAGCCCAGCCACGTCTATGCGAGGCAGCTGTCTTTGTTAGAATGACCTCGATTACTTTGTTGGTACTTTCTACCTGGCTCTTTGCCTGCGGGTGGTATCGAGATGTGATTCTGTGCAAAATGTGATATTTTTTAGTGTAGCAGCAATCTTATGGCCTACAAATTGTGGCCCTTCGTCCGTAATTATTTCTCTGGGAAAGCCATACCACATGAAAATTTGGAAAAGAAAGTGGATTACTGTGTCCTCTGTTGGCCTTGGTAATGCTTCTGCCTCCACCCATTTAGTCACATATTCTGTTGAAACCAATATATATGTCTTTTGATTAGATGATGGATTCATTGGGCCAATGAAATGTAACGCCTAGTGTTCAAAGGGTTCAATGACTAATTGTGAATGTAGGGGAATCTCGTCAGACTGGCCCGGGTGGCCCATTCTTTGGCAGTTGTCGCATGCCTGGACAAATTTCTTGGCATCCTTAAAAATGGTGGGCCAATAATAGCCCATCTGTAAGAGTTTATGTCCAGTCCTGCGGTCTACAAAGTGTCCACCGCAAGTTCCATCGTGGTAGGCTTTTAGGATATCGTATATCTCGTCTTCCTTGACACACCTGTGGATATGTATATTGGCTCCTGTGTGAAAGAGGTATCCTCTGATCTAGGAGAACCGAGTGCTGCATTGCACTATTAGTTTTCTTTCTCTAGGTGTCAGGTGTTTGGGTAGTTTTCCCACTGCTAGGTAATTCGCGACATTTGCATACCACAGTGTTTTCATGGTCACAACAAATAGGTTCTCATCAGGGAACATGTATTCTACTGCCACTGTGTTGTTTGTTCTTTGCACACGTGAGAGGAAGTCTGCCACTAGATTTTCCTTTCTTGGTTGATCTTTGATTGTTATGTCAAATTCCTACAAAAGGATTAGCCATTATGTCACTCTTCCATTTGTAATAGTTTTATTAGCTAAATATTTGATAGCAGAGTGATAAATATACAAAACCATAGGGTATCCTATTATATAGTGTATGAATTTGTTAATAGCATAGATTACGGCTAGAAACTCTTTCTCGGTCAAGGTGTAATTCAATTCAGTAAGAGTTAAATTTTTGTTGATGTAGTATATCGCATAGGGTTTCTTGTCTTTCTCTTGGTCAAGAACTACTCCAATGGCCATATCTGATGCATCAGATGAAATCTGGAATGGTAAATCCCAATTCGGGCCTCGTAGTACTGGGGCTGTCGATACTAGCTGTTTTAATTCTACAAAGGCAATGTCACATTTGTCAGTCCATATAAAATCGATATTTCCTGTCAAAGCATATAATGGTGCAGAAATTTGGGAGAAGTTTTTTTATAAATATTCGATAATACCCAAAAAATCCCAAAAAACTACGTACCTCAGTTTGAGTGCAAGGGGTAGGTAGTAAGAGGATTACCTGAAATTTTACTGGATCTACCTGAATTCTAGCTGTTGAGATGTAATGACCCAGGATCAAGCCTTCGGTCATCATCATGTGGCATTTCTCATGGCTTAAGCAGAGCCTAGTAGTAATGCATCTTTCCAGGACTTTCTCGAGTGTTTGTAATGCCAGTTTGAAGTCATCTCCATAGGGTGTAAAATCGTTCATCTACACCTCTAATCCCTCATTTATCAGGTCTGTAAAAATACTCAGTATGGCTCTCTGGAATGTAGCAGGTGCATTGCACAGTCTGAAAGGTAATACCCTGTAAGCAAACGTCCCTCAGGGGTAGGTGAAGGTGGTCTTATCTTGGTCTTAAGGGGAAATTTGGATTTGGTTGTAGCCACTGAAATTGTCCAGGAAAGAGAATAATTTTTTACCTGCCAATGTGTCTAGAACCTGGTCGATAAATGGAAGGGGAAAATGACCTTTTTTTGTTGCTTTGTTAAGTTCTCTATAATCAACACATATACATCAATTCCCATTCTTTCTAGGAACCAAAACTAATGGAGAAACCCATTTGCTATTAGATATAGGATAGATGAAATTTACATCTAAAAATTTTTGCAGTTCATCTTTAACAACATCCTTTAGGTGAGGGTTTAATCTTTGCTAAGATTATCGAATGGGTCTCGCATCTTTTTCAGTGTAGATGTGGTGCATGCATAATTTGGGGTCAATCCCTTTCATATCTGGGTAATCCCAAGCGAAAGCCCCTTTATATTTCCTAAGGAGTTGGATAAGCCTCTGTTGTTGGTCATCAGTTAGGTTTTTGTTAATGTTTATAGGACTTTCCCTGGCTCAATTTCAATGGGTTTGATGTTATAAATAGTTGTTGTTGGTAATGTTTGGTCATTGATATCTTTTAAAGGATCTTCTTTAATTTTGTTATCTAGGGTTGCTTCAATCATGTGAAATTTTAGATTAAATACGGCAACTGGGTGGTTAATATAAGTGTTAATAATATCATCTTCTGTTTGATTCTTAAATTCAAGAGCATCTGCTACAATTAGTGGTGATCGAATATTTTTAGTTAAATATGTTACAGGTTGCTTCTTAGTTTTTATTATGGTTAAGCTTGGCTGAGCTGGAGGATATAAAGCTAGGTTCTTCACATTGTTTCCTCTGGCTATAGTCATACTGCCTGTTTGACAACTTATATAAGCATCTTCGGTCACTAGCCAAGGTCTTCCTAATATTAGAGGATGTCCATCTAGCCGCTTTCTAGGATTAAGAATCAAGAAATCTGTTGGGTACTCCCAAAAATCTACAAAAACCATTACTTCCTGTAATGTCCCTTCTAGTTTAATAACCAAATAGTCAACAAGTTCCAGCAAGGTCATAGTTTGGTCTAAGGCTGTGATGCCAAGTTTCTGACAAGTTGTTGTTGTGAGAATATTGATGGCTGCCCCTAGATCGACTAACGCATTGGGAAAGGAACATCCATTTATTTGCACTATGACAATAGGGTTTCTTGGGTTCTCATATTGCACTGGTATCTCTCTGCCTAATAATAAATCAGAAAAAGTTCCAACTACGTGGACAGTTGGTGTTGATTTTATTTTCCTCGTAGACTTTTTGGTATAAAATTCCTTAATGGTTTTTGCATAGATTGGAATGTCCTGAATAGCCTGGAGGAGGGGTATTTTTACACAAATATTTTTCAATTCTCCCAGGATATTGAAATCGGGATATTCGATTAGGTGAGGTATAATCAATCTTTCTGGGAATGGTGGAGAAGAGGTAATAGTTTGTTCATGGATATTTTATTTGACTATATTCTCCCTTTGAGGTGTTTGTTCTACAGGTAGTGATTCTTCCAATTGTATATTTTTATCATCCTCTAACTCAATTATTCGTCTAGACCTCAATTTGAGCTCATTACATTCTCTCAACTTAGTTTTCGGATACAGAACTTCAATAATTTGCACTGAATGGACTGGTCTGTTGTTAGGATTCGGGTTGGGCTGGTCTGGGAGCTGTGGTCGTAGATTGGGTTGAGGATTTTGCTGCAACTTGTAAGGTGCTGGCAGCGTAGGATGAGGCAGGGGGATTGTTCCTGATAGCTGGTTTGTAGGTCTTTGCCAGCTTGATTGCCAGTTTTGGTTTTTTGAAGTGGAGGGGGACCATTGAGATGGATATGAATTGTTCTACCAGAATGGTGGAAAGTAAGAGGAATTTGGCCAACTATTGTTTGGATTTTACTGATTGGACCAAGGTGGCATAGAAAATGCTTGTGGTGGCCAATTAGGAAAAGGTGGCTGGTTCTGCCATGTGGCTCCTGTGTATTGCTGAGAATTATATTGTGAAGGATGAAAGAATGAAGGTGGGTCAGTAGACATACCTGTTTTTCACGCTTACCATTGGTGACGCTGATTTAATAGGTACAATGGTTTCTCTTCTTCCTCTGCCTCTTTGAAGACTGATTTTAATCCTGGGAGCGATGGGAAATTTTCTATAGCATGTTCTTTAGTGCATATGGCACAGGTCTGTACCATATCCAATGGAAATTCTTTATGACTATGTTTCTTCCTGCATCGAGGGCAAAAAATAACCAGGTTTTGGTCTACTTTAGCCTACTTCTGTTTGGCTTGCATGATGTCTAATTTTGTTGTCAAAGTTCCCAAGATATCCGTTTTGAAATCTTCCAGCAGGTTGTTGATTTTAGTACGAGTAATGCTTCTACCAGAGATTTTTCTCTCCTTGGTGATTTTATCGCGTTCAACTAGTTTCAATCTTGTGCTGCCCCTCGAGCACCTAATACACAAATAAATAATATTAGCATAGTCTTCTTGATAGATCTCACCTTTACCCATGATATTTAATGTCTATATCCATTGGTATTTCATCCCTTTAATCAACGTGGTTTTTAGCACATTAACAGGCAGAGGTGGATTTACGTAGGGAGACCTTTGGAGGTTATATTGGAAACACTCCACATACTCTTCCAAACTTTCACTAGGCTTTGCTACCATTTGGAATATCTCATATTTTAGTTCTCTAGATCTACAATAATCTTGATAATTTTTTAAGGAGGAAATTTTCCCAATCATTGATGGTGCCTCCACCCAGTCCCATAAACCAACGTAGGGCTGCTCCCTTTAAAGTAGAGAGAAACAACTTCAGTTTCTGGGGATTAGTGGTGTAATCCTAACCCCGACATAGGACGTCGAACTCAAACAGGAATGCATTCGGATCTTCTGAAGTGAGTCCATGAAAGGTGGGAATATTTTGTAGAAGTATAGATTTCATGTGGGTGTTGATAGCTGTGTCAAAAATAGGGTACTGTAATGTAAAGGTCTGGGGTGCTTGTGGATTATTGGCCATTTGATCAAATATATGCCAGTACCCTTCGGGGATCTCTAGAGCTGGAGAGTTATCCCTATGATTTCTAGAAGAGGCAGGAATGATCCTAATAGCACTCCCTTGATTTGGGACACTAGGTGTCCTCCGCTCAATTACTACTTGAGGGGATCTTGGTTCCTCTATTTCCCCTGTTTCTCCTCCTCCTTCATGGATATTGCAAGAATTCCCTTCTTGTGAGGGAATTGGTCGCAAATTTTCAATATCTTGAAAACTCTACTCAGTCGCTTCATTTTTACTGTGGACCTTATTGTAGGCTACAGATGGTGAGCTTTTGGCCCGAAGGGAGACAGTAGGTTGTCTAGAAGAAACAATTCGGGGACCTACTGATGGTTGAGATTTAGCTCTTCTTAAGATGTCGTCGATGAAATTTGATCGTCCAAGGGTCACTGGTCCCTTATATTTTTCAGGTTTGGGGTTTGGGATTGTATTGTTTTCTGGTCTTTTCTTCTTAGTCATTCATGCAAAAATTCAAATGTTTATTTCTACCTCAAATTCCTAGCAATTCTGCTGGAAAGCAGGCAGGGGAGCAGGCATTTTACTTGCTCCTTATACAGGTTCTTACCTTTCATTTTTAATACCAATTTATCTCTCAATAGAAAAACATCAAACACCTACTTCACTTTTCTGTAATTGTGCTGAAAATTGGGCAGAGGAGCAAGGAATTTACTTGCTCATTACATAGGTTTTTACCTTCCGTTTTCAATACCCAATTATTTCCCAACAACAATTATCAGATATACATCACTCTTTGTAAAATGGCAACACTCTCCCCGACACGGGGCCAAAATTTTGGTTGATAAAAGGTGTCTTTTAAAACTCCTAATTACCTCACATTAATCATCAACCCGAGCAAGTCCTTTTATTCCAAGAGTGTGCACAATATGTGCATGCTATGAATCCAGAGAGTAATGTTTCTTAGAATCAAGTATAAACCTTTGATACAAGAGTAAACAGATGCATTTATAAAACTCTAATTGCAACTATTAAAGGAGATATTACATCTAAGCATCAAGACTCAATCCTCTACTGAAATGGTAATCAAATCTCAAACAAGCAATTCAATTGACAATGGCATCAACCGAGAGCATAGTAGCAATAACCAATCTCTTCATGGCTGATTCAATCTAATTCGGACTTAATCTCTATTAAGCAATCCAAACAGAAATGATATCAACCGAGATTTCAATAGTGATAACCAAACTCTTACAGCTGATTAAATCAATAAGATTCTCTATCTTAACGGCTAAATAATTTAATCTACAATGAGTGTAAATAGAATCAAATGACAGTGCTGCAAAACATGTAAAGAAAATGTACTACTTCAATATAGGAAATTGGTAAATAGCAAATAAGATAAACTCATAGAAAATGGGAAAACTATCAAACCAATTAGACTTGAAGGAATCAGAAATATATAACACAAGGGAGCAGTTTAATCCACCAGAGGTCGGGCCCTTAGCCACCAGCGAATACTGCTAAGCTACTTCAGAGAATACAAATAAACAACAACACAAATTATATATTAATCATTGAACTCAAGTCTCATTACAATATGGTCATGTTCTCTAACAGCACAAGTCTGTAAATTAGAATTACAATTTGAAATAACAAAAATCGATCCCCTTTCCTCCTACAATCTTTTTCTTTTATAGTCAGAAATAGGTAAAATATAAATGTGATCCCTCGGGATCTCCTGATCCCGAGGGATTCGCAACTGAATTCTATCTTTAGACACCCTTCATATTTGGCGTTGATCCTCCTGATGCATCCTCCGATTTGACCACAACCGACACACTCCATTATTCCTTTTTTGGTTTATGTTGTTCCATCGCTAGGGAACAACAATTGTTCCTTTCGTAGTTTCTCTGCATAAAGAGGAGTAAAATTTAGTTATGATGGCTAAATCTTAACTGAGAGTAGTTCATCCGTTTCTTATCATAATCCATCAATATGTTTGCGTATCAATATATGAAAGAGATAAGAAAAGAGGAAAAAGGTGATGGAATTAAAAGTAAATACATACCCATTTCCTAACTCAACACATACAAAATCACATGATGCTAAATATTTCCCCTCATTACCAAGGTTGAAGAAATTTTACCAAGAGGACAATGGAGCAAGTCAATTACCAATGCATCTATGTTATGTATCTCCAAGAGGACCATGGCAACCTATTCAACCTAGTATTATGCAAGAACATAATTCACAATTTCAAACTTATGCACATCCATCTCAAATTAATTGGAACACACCCTTCCTTGGAAAAATTGATCATCTCAACCCCAAAACCAATCTTGGAAGCAAGTTTGGAAAGGAAATTATGGGATCCATCCAAAATATCTTCAATATCCTCCATACCCAACTCCATGTTATCCCTTCCATTCACCTCCACCACAACCACAACCCCAACCACTTCCATCTCAAATATCCACTCCCACTCAACTACTTGTACCACCATTTCCAAACCCACACAATGAAGTAGCTCAGCCCACTTACAATGCTGAGGTACAACACTTCCAAATATCTCCTTTCAATCTCAATGGTATTCATCTCATCTCATGAAGAATATTCAAAAAAATAGATTCTCTTGATTCCATTGAAGGACAACATGCATAAAAAAAAGATTCAAAAGAGAAGATCAAAGAATCATGGGCTTCACTTGATGAAGAGCAGACAACAAAATCATAGATTGAGAAAGCTCCCTCATGGTTACCATCAAACCCTCCATGTGTTCAAGAGAACAATCAACAAAAAGAGGAAGATTTGAAGGTCATAAAAGAAGAAGACATCCAAGATGATCCAAATCAACAAGTGGACCAAGGGCATCAAAACTATATTTAAATATGGTTCCAGACAGTCATTAAGTTGCAGCAACACTCTCTTCTTCAACCATTCTTGATCTTTTCAAAGTCAAATCATTTGGTATTTGAAATCCACGTACATGTCAAATCATATATTGCAAGCCTACACATCTGTTTATCTGTCATCTTGATGTGCACATGGCTCCATTGGAAGTATTCTTATACTTGAGAGTAATTTTGTTTTTTAAGTAGGGTAGGGTTAAAAAAAACTAAAAAAAAGAGGAAAAAAATAAAATCTCAAGTGAAAACATCCTTTGAGGCACCTGAGATTGGCTCATTGATTGAAAACCTCCATGAGGTGGTCAATGGGTTGGGAAAAAGAGAAAAAAGAGAGAAAAAGAAAAGATCCTTGGTGATACCTCCTTTGAGGCACCTAGGCAGACCTACTAGTTGGAAACCTCATTGAGGTGGTTAGTAGGTCTAGAAGAAATAAAGAGAAAAAAATTAAAAAATGTGTTCTTCATGTATCTTTCTGATGAATTCAGGTGCCCTCCAACATCGGAAAGCAAAAGAAACAAGTTGGTAGCAACAAAAGAAAAGATAGGTCAAACCTAGTTAAAAGAAGTCAAATTTTGACTTTCTCCTCCTTTGCTCAAATGCTCCAACATGACCAAGCCCATCAAAATCGATCACCCTCATCTATTTCCACCATCCACTCATCATTTCCAAGCTTCTACCACTCATTTTCCTTCTTGTCTAAAAAAATACAAGAATGCTCTATTTTACTACAAGAAATAGAAATACATAGGGCAAAAAACTATTTTTGCCATATCTTGCAAACCATGCATCCATCTTCCAATTTGTTTCAGGGGGGATGCATATAGATGATGGTAACATGCTCAAGAGATTTCAGCAAATTCTAGTGCACAATTTTTGAGAAATCAGTGTCCATCACCTACAACCATTTTTGAATTTTCTCGATATCCATGCATCCATTTAAAAATTTGTTTCATGGGGAGAAGCATATGGATGATGGTAACATTCTCAAGAAATTTCAGAAAACTCCATTGCATGATTTCGAAGAAATCGACCTCCATCACCTTCAACCATTTTTATTTTTTCTCTAGATTCATGCATCCATTGGAAAATGATTTTTTATGTGTAGGTGCATAATGATGATGGAAACCTGCTCATAAAATTTCAGGTCAATTCATTCTACCATTTGGGAGATATGGAAAAAAAAATTGTTCTACAAGAGGTTGTCCTCACTTACTACATGGTCTCTATAGGAAGGCCGAGAAGAAGCTATAAGAGGAAATATGATGGAGAAATGGGTCAAAAGGTCAGGTTTTCCTTAGGGAAGGTTGATATAAGTCCCCCAACACCTGCACATCAATAAGAAGACATCCCATCAGCAAAATGAGATCAACAAAAAAAAAGGCAGTCAAGAAGATGTATCTGAGTCATTAGCAACAACAACATCAACTCAACAGCAACATGCATGCCTCTCCAACTACCATCAAGTAGGTACAGGTATGAAATATTCTTGATCTCTTCTCTTAAGCATATTATAGTTAGAAATTTGTTGTCAATGCATGAGAGATGAGGTTTTATAAGCTAAGGATGGGTCAGCAGTCTCAACCACCATCAACTAGTTAATTTCATCTCACTCATTCACTCATGCAATGTGGATAAGTCAAATTATGAAGGGTGATGATTTCAAGGAATGGGGACAACAGTTAAAAGAAGAATTTTTTGCAAAGGCCAAGTCACCACATCACTCCAAGCCCTCCATCCACTTCATATTCACTATCTATCCATCATTCATCCATCCCATTTCATAATTTCAAGAACATACCCTACACTTTGTCTCGCCATGAAAATATCTTGAAAAAAAAATAAACAGAGCATCCTCTCCATTTTCAAAAACCTACATTACTCCCTCTGAGCCCT
Source organism: Pinus tabuliformis (assembly GCA_031772625.1). Lineage (NCBI taxonomy): Eukaryota > Viridiplantae > Streptophyta > Pinopsida > Pinales > Pinaceae > Pinus > Pinus tabuliformis. The sequence continues at coordinate 59,678,033 of CM062813.1, read as the reverse complement.
AGATTCGTCCTCCAAACCCTCTACATCATTTCTCATCACTCCCATACATTTAAAAGACCCTGAAATAGAAGGAATGGCTGCTACATGAAGACAAAAAGTTGCTACAAGAAGTAAGGAATAAATTGTGCTAAAACCAAAAAAAAAAGGTAGTGCATAAGAGAGACCTAATCAAAATAGAAAACTCCAAGGCTATTAGGAAATCATCTAGGCCACAAAAGAAAGGAAGGAGGCACACTAATGGTCTCAAGAAACAATGATTTTTGTACGCACAAATATATTTTTGGGCTTGTCCTTGTAGAACTTACAACCAAGATTCTTAAGAGAAAGCACTAAGGAATGCACAAGAGAGAGGCCACCAGGGTCATGAATGAGGGACAATGAGGTCACTAAGTTGCTCAGAGGATGAGCAACACTTTTAGCAGGGGGTATGATGGGCCTCTAAATTAGACATAAATTAAGGCCCATGGCTCTAAATTAAACATAAATTAAGGCCCATCTAACCATCCTTCATCATATTAAACCTCTATTTTTGCACTAGATAATGCATTTTTAACTTTAATATGTTCATTATGAAGGTTTATGAATAATTGCATACTTGTGCCTAATATTATTTATTTTTGTGGAATATTATGAGAATATTGGGCGGATTATGAAGATTTGGAGGAGGAGATAATTTAGGGACTTGCTCCCTACTACAGGAGGATCAATATTTAGTAATAAATCAACAATATATTGTGGAATTATGGCACAAATTGTGGAACTCCAATGATTGATAAGATATAGGAATGAGTTCCCTGCCATTTAATGCAGATTCCTAGTATTGGGAACCAGATCTATTAATCAAGGGATTTTGGTGGGGAAAAATTCCTCCTTTCATGGGGAATGATTCATAATCATTTTTTATAAGTACCAAGTGGAATTTTCCTCTAGGGTAGATTTGTATTAGTCTTCTTGTGGAGAGAACTCGTATTTTTGCAGCTCCACCATATTTTCTTGCAGGGAAGTAATTATATTGATGAAAACACTGAATATTGGTGTCATGTTTAGCTTCTAAATCTTGTTCTATTCCATAGGTATCTGATTTTCCTTGGGCTTGACCATCCCAAGAGCCTCAAAGCCCTTTTGTATCATTTGTTTTTATTATTTTCACTTCTTATTCGCATACATCTCTTGTTCTTGTTTCTTTCTATTTATTCATTTAGTATTAATGATTTCTTGTTGTAGAATTGGGTTAAACGGTTGATGTAAGTTATTTTGTAGGATAAAAAGCATCATTTCATCCTTGGAAAATATTTTTAAGGTCATAATAATCATTGAGCTACTTGGATTAGTTTTCTTATTCCCAAATCTAGATTTCTGGAACTCCTTTGTAGCAAAGAACATTAATTTTCTGCTATTTGTTAGAGCATGCTAACGAGCTTCAATCAAGTAGATTCCACTTGAATTAGATAAAAAAACATTCTATTTAATAAAAAATTTACACCATTGCATTTTCACTTGATTAGGTTAAGCATTTGATAGATTTACTAGCTCACTAGTTCTCAAATATCTGGATTTTAGACTAGTAATTTTCCATTATTTAATAAATATTTTCCATGTATAGATAAATTTGTGGATAGATGCAGACAATAATGTGTGTTTTTGTAGAAGCTTCTACATTTTAGGGAGACCTCATCTCATTCACCTCATCCAACCATGTTGCCAAAATCCACTAAAATCTCAATCCAAATTCTTGTTTTATAAGCAAAAATTGCCATTTTTATTGAGCAAATCTACCCATATTGAAGCCCTTGCTTGAGTTTTGGGTAGTGTCCACCACCTCCATGACTTATTATTCCATTATCCACCTTTCCCAGGCTCCATTACACCTTCTAGACCACTTCCTAATCTTTCGGCTTGTTCTTGTAATAAAACAAGGGATCCTATAGAAACTAGTACATCTTGTGGACATCCTGTAGGAAATCTTGTAGTGACCTGTTTTGAGCACGAATTTAGAAAAATCATCATTGACGTTGGGATTACACCTCTATTTGACCTCCAAGCCATCAAGACCATTGTAACCCTCTTCCTCCATACCTATCTCCCCTGCCAAAGAACAAGGAAAGATTAGCATTTTCATTTGTAAAACAAAAAGATTAAAAAAAAGTTCTTTTATATACACACATGCGCATAACAGTTAATACTCCTTAGATCAGACTCCATGATAAGTTAGTTTAAATCATCACATGTGATAAATAGGGTTAAGCTAAGTTTCTTGTACATTTAGTTCATGATCTTTATGCAACTAGGGTAGGGTTCTTTCCTTGTACTTTATTTCTTGCAATAGGTTAAGGTTTCGATTTTGAGCATTTCATTTTCTGCAATTAGTTTAGGATTTGATTTCAGTACATGCACTCCATTACATCATGGTAGTAAAGGAATGCCACATTTTATGCTGCACATATAGTTTTGATACCTCTTAAGTTTGTACGAACCCCGGGTTGATAATTAAAGTTGGTAGTCTTGGGAGTTGCAACATTCTTGTTGCAATACCAAGGCTCATCAGCACGTGAAAAACATCACGAAAGGATGAGTTTGATAGTATCCATGACATATGTGTGAAGATTCAAAACAGGATGAGAGGACACAACTTGTCATCTGGCCCTCCTTATAGTGCCAAAATGTTAATGGTGCTGGACCCGCCAACGTCATGGGATCTCCCTAGTATGAAGTCCCAACTAGACCTCACACCGTTTGGTGTAGGAGTCCCATCTGTTACGATGGCACTGTTGCCATTATATTAAAAATATGTATTAGCTCTTGCTTGTCAACACGTGAGAGTGGTCTTCTTTGTCTTTGAACAACGAGGTTTGCTTGCCTGGTGAGTGCTAGTGTTACTTGTGTCAAGGTTCTTTCACCACAAAGAGAGAGGGTGGGAGTGAGTCTCAAGTTGAATGGGAGGATGCCCCAACTTTGTTAAAAAAACACAACACAATAGGATGTGTGCAACTTCCAGAGGGATAATCCACACAGATGCAACAGTCACAACGCAAAAGGGAAGATAACACGTAAAACACTCAACGGGTCAATTCGTGCAAGTGCAGCAGTTGTTATAGCAAGTTTACGTGAAAGGTTTTGTCTGATGTCTATGGAGGTAACCAACACGTGCAAGAAAACTTTAACAACTTATACAACACATTTTCATAAATATATGTATTAGAACAACTGAATGAGTTCAATTGTTTAACACAGGTTAAAGAAACATGTATTACAATTGTTCAAGATATATATTCTTACAAACAGTTACAACACATGTGTGAAAATGTGCTAGCCTGTTAGAAAGCTTATGAATTAAGTGAAAGTTCCAAGACACATCGATACACCATTACATCACTAACCTTGTGGGTAGGGCATTGGATCCACTGCTTGATCCTCAAAGAAAAGATTACAGACTCTCAAGGCTATGTGGGAGGAGCCAAGGTGAAAAGTCTTTTGCATGTACAAATGAGGGCTATTTATAGCCAAGGGTAAAACTATCCCTTGTGATTATTCGACTTTCCTCATGACTCTTTAGATTACAAGTGGGTCTCCTGGACTTCCATGTTACATTACATTGATTTACAGAGTATGGCCCATAGTAGTGATGTGGCCTGACATAACTCATGACACGACTCGACATGACAGCGCTGGTATGTTCATGCTACTATTGGTGTGCATGTCGAGTTGCAGTGCTGCCGACTGATGGATGTCCACTTGGTGTATCACAGCTTCACCCTTGCATGGAAAGGTGTGCGTAGTCTTCAATGGTCATTGGGTTCGCTTGATGTTGCATTCACACGTTGCTCCTTACTTGTACTTTGGCATGCTTGACATGTTCATTCGTCCACGAAAATTGCATGTTCATCCATTCATCAGTCCACGAACACATATTTGCATGTTCTTTTGTCTATCCATCCACAAACACTTCTTTGCATGTTCATCTATCCATCCATGAACACATCTTCGCATGTTCATCCATCCTTCCATCCGCGAACACATCTTTGCATGGTCGTCCATTCGCGATCACAACTCCTTGCATGGCTCATTTGTTGGTCCATCCGCAGACATTTTCTCTTACATGTACTATCCTCTTCTCATCCCAGCTGTCATCGCGTCATGTCTATTTATGTACCTATATCTGTAGTCACTCATGACTAGACAACGTCAAATCCATGAATATTCTAGTCTACCATGATGCATGATCATTTTTAGATGCGAGTGACCGGGAGAGAGGACAAGGTTACAAAATTTAGTGAGGCATGTTTCGAGTTTGGATGTGAGCTCTAGGCACTGCTGGTGAAACCTGTGCAGAAATCACTTGGAGACAGAGACAAGCAATCTAGATTGGCAGCGACTGTGCACGGGATCTGGCGTGGTTGGAGGACAGATCTCCATAATTTCTGGGAGAAGCAATGCAGGCTGCAGGAAAGCTTGGCCAAAAAAAAATCCCAATTTTGAGAGTGAGCAGGCAGCGAGATCTTGGGAGCAAGAACTGCGTAGTTCCTGGAGGGAGATGGAAATGGGTTGCTGGTGGGAAAAAATGCACAATTCTTAGGAGGATGACCTGTTGACCACCTCTATGCAGTTTCTCAGCTGAGCGGACTCTTGGGCTACAGGAGGCTCGCTCATGAAAGCTGCGCATTTTTCTGGGTGAAAAATTGGTTGGCTGACTTGATGAATGACTGGGAAAACTGCACAATTTTCTAAGGGAGACATGGATGGGCATCGGGTGTCTATCTGGCTTGTATGTGAAATTTTCTCAATCAACAGAGCAAGCAAGTTCTATAGCCTCTATGCAATTTTTGAGGGGAGTGAGTCCCGAGGTGACTTCCCGATCAAACTCTTCGGTTGATTGACAGAAGGGTTGATTGATCAGCTTGAGGGAAGCACAACTTGGAATGGCTTGCTGGATGCTTCTATTATGTTCTGGTGACATTCGGTCCAATCGATGACGGGGTGATGGTTCGTCTTTTAGAGGGGGATCCGGTTGTCAGGACTTCAGCAAAGTGGCTAGGTGTGTGAGCAAGAGAATTTGTGCATATGCGACCTTGCAAGCACACACTCACATAACTTGACAACAAGATGCCTCAAACCATCAAGACACACATGCTCAACATGACTGACCGACGGTATGAGCAACAAGCACAATGCTTGTGATATATCGTTGAACGACCGCGACGATTCTTGCATGACAGTGTATACAACTTTATGTGTGAGCACAACGAATGTTTACATAGTGAACACAACATGTACACCCAAAGTGAAGACATTGTGCATGACTAGAACATGGTTGCAAGCATGACATAACAATCAACATGCAAAAGACAACAGTTGGTTGAAAAAGTGAAACAGAAGAACGACACGTAGAAGCAACAATTAAAGTGACTTTTCGCATTTGCGCACATGCATGTTCCTGAGGACAAGGTGATATGACAATGTTAGGCAGTCTTGCAAATTCAACTAAGAGGTGTACTTTGAAAGATGTTCCATACTTACCATACTTACCCTCAAGATGATCACGCATATGACAGAGTTTGCATTCGGTCCTAATCTTTTCCATTACTCAATTCCTTGGTCCTTCTCCTTAACTCCTTCGAAGCGATTTCAACATGTCACCTTTCCATGTAGTCACTGAGAGGTAGATATGTGCAATTTCAGCAGACAATGATTGCTACCAGAATGAGGCTCTGGGAGGCCCATCTTTGCAATTTCTGAGTGTAGTGTAGTTGGACTACTATGTGAATTTGTAGAGAGCAGTGTTGGTTGCCTGACTTCTCTGCCCAATTTTGGGGAGCAGTGCTGGCTGGGGCCTCTGCAGGCTGCGGGGTTCAGCAGACAAGGAAAATTGATGTCTATGTACACTATGTGGTTTCAACAAGCAAGGGAAGCTGGTGGCTACAGAAGCAAAGCACATAGTTTCTAGAAGATGGATGAGGCTAGGTTGCTTGGGAAAATGGCTAAGTGTGAGATCAGTGAAACATATGAAAACATTGATAGGACTCGACTATGATCACACACAAACATTTAGTGACACAACATGGACCATCCAGGATACATAAGACATAATTTGCTTGATTCAATAATCCTCATGGCATGAGTGTGTGAGGTGGGTGTGAAACATCTCTATGTGATGAAAACCACTCATATGCACACAATTCCCTTGAAGCAAGCCAACATTCCCTTAGTATGAAAAACAAAAACCCCTGTGCCCAAAAATGACATATGATGCATAAAGATGAGAATGTGAAAGCTCTCTAGGATCAATGAGAGGAGATTGAAATCATTAGCTTACCAAAAAACAACCAAGGATGATTGATTGCAAGATCCAAAGTAGGCTCCGAAATTTGCATGCGAGTCAAAATTTTGGAGGGTGGCTATACCCGCTACAACAGGACTAGAGGATAGCTCTACGCATTTTTTGAGAGCAGTGGGTCCTGGATAAGGGAGGTCACTAGGAGGACATCTCTACGCAGTGCCTAGGAGCAGTGCAGGGCTTAGGTCTCTACACAATGTAGGGTTCCAACAAGTGAGAAGGAAGCTTGATAATTGATCTTGTGAATTGCGCAGTTTAGGTCGGGATATGAGGAAGTTTCTATGTAGTTCTGGTTAGGGAGACAAATTTCTCACCTCTGGGATTGCGCAATGCAACTAACCCAGAGGAAAACCTCAAGCACTATGTAGTTCCAGATAGCAGAGTGGCACCACTAAGGGTTCAGACTACATAGTGTAGCTCAGTCGAGGTTCGGTGAAGTGGGGTTGTTCAGTCGAGAGATTTTCAGGAAAATGGCTAAGTGTGAGAGGCAAGTGACAGCATGACAACACTGACCACCAAGGTAACATAGCAAATCATGAACCTCTGTAGGACTGTCTAGTGCTGAAAGTGACAATTGTGCACTTGGGATAGACCTTTGGACGACTGTGATGACACTTGCGTGATAGTTATTACAAATTTTTGTTTCAGTGCGATGGGTGTTCACATAAATAAGACAAGCCAAACACACAAATACATACCTTCGTAATCACCAGAACAAAGTCACAAGCATGAAAAAGAAATCAACATGCCAAAAGATGACAGTTGGTTAAGTAAGCAAAAGGGTGAAAAGACTTTAAAGGAGTTCAAGGAATGAGCTCAAGTGTTTGCAACCATCAAAGGAAAAACCAAGGAAGGCTCCAAAATTTGAGTGCAAGCCACAATTTTGGAAAGTGTTGCAACCACTACAACAAAAGGAAGACAACATACTGAGACTGCATAATGCAAAAAAGGAGTCTAATAGGGAGACTTGATTACGTAGTTTTGGGGTCACGAGGCAAGCATTGAGTATTGTGACTTTGCAATGCATAGTCCTTGGAGGTAGGAAGTATGCATTACACAGTTCCAAGAGGCAAGGGTACAAGATTGAGGCTTTCCACTAAGTAATGTACAGTTCAAGGAGGGTAGAGTGAGGTCAAGTTAGTTAGAAAGAAAATAATCCAAAATTTGGCTATGTGTGGGATCACACACTCAACACAATCAATGACACAACATTAAACATTCAATACTTTTAAAAACATGGTCCTCTTAATGTGAATAAAAAACAACATACTCCTCCAAGTGCAACACTTAAGGTACACTTTGAGATGACAATGACAACACTTATGCAATAGAAGATGGAACTTTGGGAATGGGTAAAATACATGTCTATATGGTAAATAGAATCCATCAAAATCAAATTTTATCTTTGAAATGAATCATAACTCCACTTTGCGATTTGCTACACTTCCCATGCCAAAAGAAGACACTTGAATTTTGTTCACCAAAGGACTAGAAAAATTAAAGAGTATCCATGGGATTACTCTTACTACTCGAAACAACAACTTGCATGGTCGAAGTAGGCTCCAAAATTTGAATGTATGCAAAAATTCTGGAGGGTGTTGTAGTAGTGACAATACTTGGCGACACCTTGGTAGAACTCCAACCTCTCTACCTTGGTCTAATATTTTGTGCAGGGTCTAGTTTTTTAGTAAGTATTGATTTTATGTATGGATTAGTTTGGCTTTCCCACTTAACCCAGTTATAGATATAGTTCCCTCTATTCCTTTCTTCGTTAAAACACGTTCATAATGATGACTATATCAAAATTGTTTTGATTGAGGAGAAGGGTAATATATTTTCAAGCTTAAGATATACAGTATTAGTTTTCATCTCTAGTGTTACTCTGCTACCATCAAGGCCTATACAATACCCCGATGGATTCAATGTAGGAACAAACATTGCTTTGCTGCCAGCAAGCCTTGACAGTACCATGATGAAGTTTCTTTCTTCACCTCTCTGCGTAGGAATCCTTTCTCTTCTTTCACCCTTTTTTATTTATTTATAGAACCGTGCTTTGGCACTTACTATTTCATAGGGGTGGAAGAGGGATCCTGACTTGTTAAGAGAAGAAGAGGTTGTCCCTTTAGAGAAGGATATATATATATATATATATATATATATATATATATATATATATACATACATACACCTATGATACTAGCATGCTCAATAAATATTTTCCCCATTTCCTTCTCTACTAAATTGGATTAGCGTGCAAAACACTAAAACATAAAGAATTGAGCATAGGAAAGAGGTTCCTAGAATAGATACAGGTATCATGGTTGTACACAAAGCTCTCCTTATGCATGGATCGTATTTTCCATTGAAACATCATCGACCAAAATATATGGACCAAGATGAAGAATAAGGACAAAAGGTTAGTTGAATATTGTGGTGTCACATGTCCCTTTCATTTTTCCACATGCATTGGAACCAAATACAACACTTTCACACAATGTTTATTCAAAAGAACGAAAAAATGACAGGAAATACTAAACATGACAAGCAAACAAACAAATATGAAGGAATATGTACATAGGATAGGGCAAAACCCTAGACTTCTATTGAAAATATTGTTTCAAATCTTGGCCATTAATAGGAAGAGAATCCATATTCCCATCCAAATATTGAAATACGATAACTATGGTGGCCAAGCTCGTCACAAACAACAAATGGTTTGATCCACAAGTACTAGAGTTTAGTGTGCTTCTCTTTCTCTTCATGGGATTTATCCCACTTCAATACCAGGTCTCCCACACTAAATTCTCTTTTCCCACTTGATATGACTATGATGAATGACAATTTTTTCTTTTTCTTTCCTCCTTTCTTCATGTAACCTCAAAAAGTGTCTATCCTACTCTGAACCATGAGACAAGGTTTACCCTGCGACTCTTGAGAAAGTTGGAGGGTTAGGAGATATATGTTCAGAGGTAGGATGAATTCCTTTCCATACAACAGAAAGTAAGAGCAAGTTTTCAGAGAGGGCTTAGGCATAACACAATCAACCCATACAGTGTTCACTAAAACATTGTGTCGTTTCCTTTATTCAAAGTAAATAATTTTCTTAATAATGTGGATCAAATTTTTGTTGGTTGAATCAACAAGAATGTTAGTCTATGGATAATATTTAGATGAATATTTCAATACAATGTCATTCTCTAATGAAAAATCATAAATTTTAAGTAATGAGAAATAATATACTTCATTAAAAACAGGTGATGTTGCAACATTGAACCTAGGAATGATATTCTGTCTATGGAAATTGATGAATTCCTGATCATTCACTTATTTGAGAGGAAATTATTTTGTACACCGCATAAAGTAGTCTATAATAGTGAGAATATAACGATGATGTTTTGACGAGTGTAGAATTATTTCACTGATGACATCCAATCCCCATTGTTGGAAAGGTTCTTCTACAATAATAGGAAATAATGGGGCAAATGAATTTCTATCAAGGCCATTGGATTTATGAAAAATTAGACACTTTCGAGCATAAGCATGAGCATCCTTAAAAAGTGTGGGAAAATAGTAACCGACCTATATAAATTTGTGCATAGTAGTGTCACCCACGTAATATCCATCGGTTGGTTTGTTGTGGAGATCATGTGCTACCCTTCTCGAATATGGTGTTTCCAGACATCTGAGCAGGACCCCATTATGGTGCTTTTGAAAAATCACTCCATGTACAAACTAATATGATAAATCTTTGATGCAAGTAGTCCTCTTCTCTGTCGCTGATAAGTGTGAGGGAAAGGCACCATGTTCAAGATATTTTCACACATCTACATACCAAGAGGTGGGTGTGTCAGTTGGGGTAGCTTGTTCGGTATTATACATTTCAATTTCTTGCTCCCATCCAAAAGAGTCATCTTCTAGTTTAATGACTACTTTTGCTGCTAGCTGACATGATCCTCGCCTTTTATTGTGTGAACTGACTTGAAGTTGAGATCATACTCTTGAAATCTTGTCATCTAGTTCTCTCTTCTTTCACCTAGCTCTTGTTGAACAAACAATGATCTAACCACTAGGTGAGGCACAAATATGATAACATGATTTTTCAAAAGGTATGGCCTAAAGCGTTTCACTACCTTATACATAGCGTAATCTTTCTTATTGATGGTGGAGTAGTTTAATTTAGGTCCTTTCAAGCTAGCACTCATGAAGGATGTAGGCCCATCATTACCTTGATCATCCTTTTTAATGAGAACAACTGTAAGCGAATTATCAAAAGCAAAGGTAGACAATAGAAAATCTTTTCTGAAATTTGGACTGTATAGTGTTGGAGCTTCAACGATTGCTTCCTTAATACAGGTGAAAGCATCCTTTTACCTTTTATCCCATTTGTAGATTGCATCCTTCTTGATCATCTCCTATAATGATTTTACTATCTATGCCTAGTCTGAGATGAACTTATGAAGGAAATTTATTTTCCCTAAAAAGGATTGCTTAAATTTCTTTCTTGTTGGGAAGGGAATTTGAGTGATATATTTGACCCATTCTGAGTCCACTTTAATCCCACTCTTTGTAATGATATGGCCAAAGATATTTCCCTTGGAAACTATGAAAATTATCTTATTAGGATTCAAAGATATCCCTTATTTGTGACATTGCTCAAAAAATTGCCTTAGATGACACAAGTGATTAGAACTCTTCTTCGAAAACATTGTCACATCATCTAAGTAAACCACAACTCTTTTTCCATTGAAACTACAAAATACGATGTCCACAGTGTGTTGGAAAGTATATCCCACATTGATAAGTCTAAACGACATTCTTTTGAAGGCAAAATTTCCCCACTTTGTCCTAAAAGTGGTATTTTGTTTATCGGGTTCCGCCACCAAAACCTGGTTGTAACTAGATAAACCATCCAGGAACGAAAACATTTCTAACCCCAATATTTTTTGCAACATTTTCTCCATAGACAACATTTGGTGTTGGGCGCGGGATCCCCCAAGCCAAGTTTTGGGGCTTAAAGCCCAGATTTTGACCAAATCCGATGTAAAGACTCCGTGTTTTTTGGGCACGAAGCACGAAGATTGTAAATGAGTAATAGGGTTGTCTGCCCTCATTTTTGTAATGTAATGTTAGCTTTAGAAATCTACCCATGGTCCATGGACCATGGGATTGTATAAAGAGAGCGAGGAACTAAGTTGTAAAAGGGAATGAATGGAAGTACTAGATGGAGAATTGAGTCTTATCTAAGTGTAGAGTTGAGTCTTTGGGTTGTAGATTAGGAGAAGGCTCTGCAGTTGAGTGTGCAGAGGCCTAGTAGTCTATAGCTAAGTGCGCAGACCCCTGTAGCTAAGTGCGTAGGGGGGGTTGAGTCTGTCACCTTTGGAGATGTAATAAAGAGAAGTTTTACATCATTTCAGTGTATCTTTTTCCTATTTTGTGCATTGAATGTATTGGATATAAATTGTATTTCTATTGTCTATATGATGTGAAAACTTATATGAATGTGTTGATAAAGTATATGTTTACACGAAGATAACTAACTGTTATGAGAATATTAGTAAAATCTACAGTATAACTTGGGGAAGTAGCGTAGATCGCTGCTAGGGCAGTGCAAAGTCACCTCAGCCCCTCGTGAGGGTTGTGCAAAGGTGATTATAACAAACTGCGAAGGCCTCACAGGTCAAGATATTGCGTGAAGCGACCTGCATGAAGGTATTCACAGTTGGACTAAATCGACCCCTCAGAAATCTCAAGGGTGCGGAAACTTGGTTCCAACATCCCCCCATACTATGTTGGATGAGACCTTAGTCTGCACCCCGTGGGATGTTGTCGAAAGGGACAATAGTGTAGGGATTTGTTTGTCTAATTAAATTCGAACCTAGGTCAGGCTCCCTCAAGCCAACAAATGGTTCCATTGCCGGGACCGGAATCTGCATAGAGATGTCTGATGTCATATCATTGGAATCCAACTAAGAAGGAAATTGAAGGTTGGTTGGATAGAAGAATTCACGAGTTCGCGACGCATGAGAACAAGAACCCATGACTGACAAAAAAAGAGTGGTTAGACTGCTACCTGTTCACAGAGATCCACAAAATCGTCTTCGCATATTTCCCTACTAAGTTGTACGAATGGATCACGAAGCTAGCAGATAGTCAAGGAAGGTGGAAACTCAACAATCCTATTATGTGGACCCTAGAGTTGGTGCGTAGATTGGAAGCATCGAAGGATAGGATTGTGCGTGTTGTTGATCACTGGCTCAATCAGATTATAGGAGGATTCATTACTAAGTTCGTGGTAGATACTTCAGTCAGCTATAGCGAGGCAAAGTGACGCTTTTTAAAAGGAATGCAAGGTAAGTACATAAAGTCTCTGAATACTTATATTAAAATGTTATTGTGTGAAAAGAGGGTTATGCAATTACCTTGATGTCCAGAGCTACACGAAGTGGAAAAACATACAGAAACGAAGGAAGTAAGGGAGTAGAGAATAACCCTTTGATTTCACCTCTACAAGGGGACGAGGAATAGCTCACGAAGCTCTCGTCATGAAGTGAAATCCATTTGATAAGGCAAAGGATTCCACGCATACCACCCCCACCCACACCACCACCATTTTCACCCCCTTCACCTCCATCTTCACCTGTACCACCTCCGCCACCACCGTGAGTCAATATGGCAAGCACGATAAAGTTTCCTGTGTTCAAGGGAGTAGGAAATGAAGATCCAGACCAGTTTTGGTTTGTGATAAGAGCTGTATGGGAAATGCAGGGAGTTACGGATGATGATATAAAGAAAGTGATGCTAGCTCTGTAGGATCACACGCTGACCTGGTATATTAAGCATTCTAATGACAATCCGAATGCGGGAATCGCGGATATCCAAATTGCACTAAATAGAGAATTTAGCAAGCCGAAGTCAGAAGCATAGTCGATCATTGGATTCAAAGAGATCACAATGATACTGAGCAAGACTCCTTGGGAGCTAGATCAAAGACTAAAGTGTATGATTTGCGAAGCCAATCTGACTTTGACGGATTGACAACACCTTGAATGATTTGTAGCATTGCTAATGTTGCATTTGAGGAACGCACTATCACAACAGAGGTTAATGACTCAGGCAGAGGCCTTGGAGATCGCAATGAGGCTGCATGAAACCTCGATGTAGGATCCTAACTTGGTAGTTCAGCAGATCCACGTGCAGTTGAAAATATTGTGCCTTGAGATGCAGAGTCTAAAACAGGACAGGACAACTCGCCCGGAAGTGTGCGAAGAGGTATGGTGCGTAAAATGCAAGGGTCAGGGTCATGATAAGGACCACTACCCTATGTTCACGAATTACCTCACGGGAGGAGGACCAATGTTGTTAAGGCTGGAAGCACAAGCAAGACCTAGTGAAACACCTACTTTGTGGTGCACGATTTGTCAAATAGGAGGAAAGCATGCTACGGACAACTGCCATTTGTCACAGAAGTACACATAGAATTCGCAACAGTTGTTATGTAATTCTTATAGATCGGTTGGACATGATGAGTGAACTTGTAGAAGCTATGAGTTAATGATGGATAAAACTCCCACCTATAGAGTTCAGGATGAAACACGACCCCTAGGACAGAATGCAGGAGTGGCATGAACCAAATTTTAGGGGCACGGATGAGGTTGAGGTGGAGGAGGACCTGGAAGAGGTCATGGACAACTGATATGCTACAATTTCAGAGGCCCAAGACATTATGCTCACAATTGTACAAATCCAATGCGCCCATCATGTCAGTACTGTACCTTGTTTGATAATGAGATGGAGGATTGTCCTATGCTGATAGCTAGGATACGCAACAAGGGAGTGCTACCACCTCCCCCAACTTAGAACCTGCAGATGATGAGGTCTGAATTGCGAAAGGAAGATATAAATGTGAACATTGTGCTCCAAGTGGAATCACGATGGAGATGATAAAGTAAAATAGCCCAAAGATAGTACTTGGGTTCACAAGGCTTCGATGAAAGAAGTAGAGTTTGATTTGGAGCACGCTAAGGAAACCTTCATGGAAGCCAGGAAGAGCTTCATTGATGCCTCCACTTGAGGAAGAAAAGATAGACCTGTGCCGGAAATGTACCCATCTATGCTTAAGACGTTCCTGGAAACATCCATGAAGCTACTACGCAACAGTAAGGCTATAAAAGGATTGCAATAACTCGTTAACAGATGCGCTAGGACTGCGCCAGGAGAACCGTGTGTAGTCCAGAAAATTGGAAAGCATGCAATGAGGATGGGAAGAGAAATGAGGTTAATTGCGTAGGTTGGGGAATATGAAGTGGACCAAGTAATTCTAGACTTAGGATCGGATGTGAATGTTCTGCCGAAGCAAATGTGGGAGCACATGGGGAGGCCTACACTATAATGGTCTCATATCCAACTATGAATGGTGAACCATCAAAAGATAATACCTATGGGGAGATTGCAGGGAATCACTATGGATATTGAGGCAGCAAGCGCGCTAGCAGACTTTGAAGTGATAGAGATTATTGATGATCACAACCCCTACCTCACACTCTTAGGAATTGATTGGGTCACTGACATGAATGGGGTGATTAATCTGAAGAAGTGAAAGATAATTTTTAAGAAGAAGTCTCTGCACATAGTTATACCCTTAGACCCTTCTAAGGGATCATGCTACACCGAGCTAGTGGGTGACTATGAAGTGATGACGATTTGGACTACATCTACAAGATAACCACATGAGAGCAAGATTGGGTAAATCCAACCACGGACGGAGGGATCTCATGGGAGCATGAACGCTCCAGTACTTCAAATTTGGATGAGGAGATAAAGCGATGGCAGAACCGGTTACATGAGGTAACCACGCTTAATTGTAACATGATGACAAGGTCACTATAATGTGTATCAACAGAAGCAAGAGATCTACCTACGTATAATGGATTAGGTGAGGTAGATGCTTTCTTGGACAACTTTGAAAGGGAGGTGCTGGAAAAGCAATGTTTCTAGGTCTTGAATGGGGTACTACATGCTACGCCCACAAGGTGGTGGGGTACGCACCAAGGAAGCTTTGAGGACTAGTCCGAATGCAGGAGAATGATGCGCATGTGTTTTTGGAAGCCTAAGATGTGACTAACATACAAGTATGATGGACGGTATGATCCATGCGCACAATTGGTCAAGTGGACGAAGGTCTATGTAGAAAAGCCACAACCTGGTGGATGCACCTATTCTGTCATACCCTAGATGTTATACCCATGAACTGGTATATAGAGATGGAGCTCTACCATGGGACAGGTAATGGTATATCCTACGTGAAGGGTTCCTGTTAACCTTCACTTTTGAGGATAGTTGGTGGGAGAGCGTTGATGAGGCGCTACAAGAGGTAAAAGAAGCTATCTTTAGGATACCACAGGAGCCGATAGAATCGATTCAGCCTGAATAGGATACTCAGCTAAGCTGTGCACTAAAATTTTATAATGTAAATGATGAAGAAGAAGACGAGGATCCATGGAAAATTAACTTCCCAAAACAAAAGGCCATCATGAGGTTCAAGGACCACAGATTGAGAACCCTGAAATAACTGTGCCGGTAAAGACAAAGCAAGTGAACATTGGTACAGAGGTCGAACCTAATTTTTCAATGCTCGCAGACTACTGGGATGACACGACGGTGGATAAGGTCACTGAGTTACTCCGCGAGTACCAAGATTTTTTCCCGACCAAGTTTACAGATTTAAAGGGAATCATCAAAGATATAGGAATGATGGGATCACATTAAAGCTCGATGCGAAGCTAGTTAAGCAGAGGCCTTACCGCTTAAATCCGAAATACAAGGAGAAGGTCCATGTAGAAATAGACAAAATGCTCACAACAGGAATCATTGAGCCGGTGGAAGAATCTGATTGTGTAAGCCCAATGGTGGTACAGGAAAAGAAGCAGAAGGGCGAGATAAGAATGTGCATGGATCTTAGAAAATTGAATGACATGTGTGTGCATGATCCATTCCCAAATCTGTTCACAGATTAGGTGTTGGACAATGTCAGTGGGCAAGAAGCATATTCCTTCACTGATGGGCTCTTAGGGTACCACCATGTCAAAATCGCACTGAAATATAGGAGCAAGAAAACCTTTGCAACTGAGTGGGGTTGCTTTTAATACAATATCATGCCGCTTGGATTTAAGAACGTGTCGACCATCTTTTCGCGTGTAGTTGTTGCAGTATTCAAGGAATATATCCAAAAGTTCTTGGACGTTTATTTTGATGATTGGACTGTATTTGGGTTGGTTAAGAACCATGTAGAGAGCTTACGCTTGATGCTGGATACCTGCCGAAGATACCAAATCACACTTAACCTCAAGAAGTGTACGTTCCTCGTTCCTTTTGGGAACCTGTTGGGACATGTGGTTTGTAGACAAGGACAGATGGTAGATCCTGCCAAGATTGCAGTGATTCTGAATTTGGAAGCGTCGCGAAGTGTGAAACAGCTGCGCGCCACTCTTGGACTTACGAGATACTACAAGAAGTTCATCAAAAGCTATGCCCAAATCACTGCGCCGATGGAAAAGCTGTTGAAAAAGGAAATCATGTTCTGCTGGAATGATGATTGTAAAAAAATCCTGGATGTATTGAAAGAAAAGATAGTCACTGCACTGATTCTGGTCTTCCTAAACTAGGGCAAGGAGTTTCATGTCCATGTTGACGCATCCTGTATAGTGCTAGGAGCGGTACCAACACAGGATGGTGGAGAGGGCTTGGATCAACCTATCGCATTCACGAGTCGTAGACTTTCTAGAGCAAAAAAGAAATATTCCACCACTGAACGCATGGGACTGGCCATGGTGTATGCACTCCAGAAATATCGACACTGTTTGCTAGGAGGACACTTCAAAATGTATACAGATCATTCCATGCTGAAATACTTGGTTAATAAGCATGTGTTGGGGGGGCGCATATGCAGATGGCTTCTATTGTTCCAAGAATATGATTTTGAAGCTATTGTGAAACCTGGATGACTGAATGCAGGACCAAATCACCTGTCATGCATTGAGACAGGAGAAGAACCTACTAGTATGGAGGAAGGATTACCTGACACACAGCTCTTTGCTATGTGCATAGCGAATGGACATTTTGAAGATATAATCCACTTTCTCACAACTGGAACTGTGCCAAAAGGTGATGTAGGAGCATTCAGGCCTAGTTAGCAATGTGATAGCATGATCACATGTTGTGACTAGCAAGGGGTTGGAAGACAAGAGTTTAGTTAATTTTGTTTATTTAAATATGTGAGAGTGTTTATTTATTGTCAAAATGATTAAAAAGGGGCATAGTGGCTGATTGATCCTCCCTATGTGGAGATCAGGCCAAACAGTTAGATTTATTTGGTTTAAATAGAATATGAGTGATTTGAAGCTTGATTTAGTGTTAGTTTAGAAAAGAGTGGGCTTGAGGAGACTTTTTAGGAGAGGGTGAGAGATTTCTGGTTCTGAACCAGAATTGGTTCATGAACCCATTCTTATATAAAATGTGATCTTTTTTCATAAATTAGAGGTTTGATAGGTTAGACAGGGGAGAGATAAGCTAGATAGATAACTGAGGTTTCAATTGTAAGCCTACAGGCAGAGTTGAAATAGAGGCCACTTATGTGCAAAATCACGCTGAGAGATAGAACAACTTGATTTGTAATTTCTCATTTAGATATATATCCAGTGATTCATTTTTAGATTGTATACATGTATTATTCGAATGTTAAAGGATAATTATTGTGTGAACCAATATTCCGTATACATATGTGCGCAGGTTGAGTTCTGTGAAATCCACAGAGAAGGAGCAGAGACAGAAGAGCATGATGGATCTTTGAATCCATTAAAGGGACCAAAGAGAAAGCTCAAGAGGAAGTACGGATTGAAAAAGCCAAGGGGCCAGAACCTTCGAAAGAAAACCCGCGAACATAGACAAAACTGAAAACATCGCAAAAGCGAGTAAAAAGACAGAGCGTTGGAGTATAGTGTCCATGCACAACAACTGTTAGATCTAAAAGATCAACGGTCGATATTTATCACATGGGTGGAAGTCTTTATGGATGGATCAGCCCTAACCCTTTGTAATCTCCAAGTACGACATTGTCGATGAAACAAGGGTCGTTTGATCGAAAAGGTGATCGATGGTGGAGAATTGATCACATATCACAGGATAGGAGGGCCGATGGTTAGTGTAACAGAACACCAATATAGCGATCACCGATAATCAGAGATTAGAAATCGGGACAACCGAAGTTTGGATCTATTGGAGGGGTGGAGCGACTTAAGTGTGGACCAGATATTTTTATATATGTGGGTGAATAAAATTTGAGATCTAGCCTATGTGTTTGTGGGTGGATTTCTTTGTAATTCTGTGTAAATGCGGAGATTGAAGTCGGAGGAGTGAAGGGGTATATATATATATATATATATATATATATATATATATATATATATATATATATATATATATATATCTATATATATATATATATATATATATATATATATATATATATATATATATATATATATATATATATATATATATATATATATATATATCTGTGTGTGTGTGTGTGTAAAGACCTGTGGAAGAGCCAATTGCGATCAACAATAAATGTAAAGCCTCGAGAAGTGTACCAAGACTATACAAAAGGCAGAAAAGGTATGAAATGCAGGGCTTTTCTTTGTAAATGGATTGAAGAGGGATTTAAGACTCAATAGAAGGATTTAGAAGGAAGCCTTCAATAAAGTATTATATGAAGGTTAGGAAAGGTGAAATAGTCTGATAGAGGGTTTAAAGGAAGGCGATTGTGTTCCAATATAAAGGAACTGATAAAGGGGCCTTAACCATTGACATTTAAAGATTTGACTCGTTAGGGAGTTAAATACCTGGGACTATTGAGTGAAAGCATTTATATGCATACAGTGGGTATGCTAGGGGTAACCCTGCATCATTTTTGGTATCAGAGCTAGCTCAATGCTCTGTAAAGAATGGTTTGGAAATTGAATTATAGCCTCAGCATATGTATATTTGCACTGAAGAGAATTTGATACAGATGGGGACCAGACTACTAAGAACACTAAGATCAGAATGGATAGGTAGTGAACTTCTGAGGAAGGCCTAGTAAGAATGTTTAAATTTGATAAATTTGTAGAGATTTGTTTGAATGTCTGAAGAACGACAAGGGACTAAAATTTCAAAGGTGAAGATGTTTTCCTTTCAGGAAAACGAAATTTCTAAGTAAGTTGATTGCATGTTTGATTTGATTGAGATGAAAGATTTAGAAGCTAAAGAGGAATGAAGAGCGGTTTGCTATGGTATTTAAGTCATTTGAATGATTTGAAGAGTTTTGTGAAAACTGAGAATGATTGAAGATTTCTTGAAGTATTATTTAAGGAAATGATAATGATGATTGAAAAAAAAACAGAGATTAGGTTTAATAGGACTGAAAAAATAACTACTACAGGAAATGGGTTTTGGAAATTGTAGAGGCAAAATAGGATTTTCTTACAAACAAGTTATCAGAAGGAATTGATAGTGTTTGTCATAAATTGGCAAATATAATTGAAACTCAGATCTAATCTTAATTGATCTTGAAAGCTGAAGAGTCTATTATGAAAAGTAGAATGGGAAATAGTTGTTCGCTATATGGATTATTTTGAATGGAAAGTCTAAATGAAATAGTGAACAGATGAATCCCTTGACTGATGGAATGGGAATTAGTTTTAAGACATCTTTGAAGGAAATATTGCAGGTTTGAAAGATACTTTGATGTATCTTGAGATAAGGTTGTCCAGGTCAATAGAAGTAGTGGAATTGCTGAAAGTTGGAATGAAGTGTAACAACATCATAGCATAGGAGCTATGTAAAGAAGATAGAGCAAGAAGAACTCTCAGATGAGTAAAGGTGACAGTACCCAACAGTAAATGAATTTACTAAAGGAAAGAAGGAAGTGAGCAATTGGAGATGCAGAGGCTAAAGCAAGGAGTATTCAAGAGGAGATAACAATTCCAGTAAGAGGAGTGTTGGGTAGAATTGTTAGTCAGTGAGAGGTTTGAAGAAATAACCAATAGATGCCAAAAGGATAAACTCACGAAATTTTGGTGAGGCATGAATGAGACTTGTTATAGGTGAAATGGAAAAGATTAGTTGCAGCTCACTAGTGAACAAGGAAAGCTCACCAAAGGTAGGAAAGGAATTGACTATTGATAGTCATGATAGGGGTACAGAGGAAAGTCACAAATAGAGGGAAAGGAGTGTTGATGCAGTTGGAATCGAAGGAATGAGTAAAGAAAAAAGGGACATAGAGTTGGCTAAGATGAAGCTAGAACTCAGTCATTTGGAGAAGCTGGTATTGAAAGGGATTAGAGAAAAATGGAAACAAGGATTTTATGTGGGAAGAAGAGTTAAATGGTCTGTCAGAGAATTGTTTGATGAAAAATTGATACTTCAAACAGTTGAGAATGAAGGAATAAAATACATCTGTGAACCAAGGAAAGGATCTCTCCTTGGGGAAGGAGACAATGATGACAGTAAAGAAGAAATGATCTATGCAGATCAGTGTGAGAGGAATGTGCTGGTGGCATCCTCACAGACAAGAGGATCTCATATTTTTGGGATCAACCATTTCTGTGAATGTAAAATTGTGGGTATGCATCTTAATGAATTTGAATCTGTGTATAAAAAGGTGAGAGAGGCAGAGGCAGGACAAACAAAAAAGGAGATGCATAAGGACTTCCAACAATCCAATTGGTGGAAGAAATTAAAAGGTATAACTAAATGGTTGTGCCTTCTCTTAATGAAAACTTATTGGATCATATTTGAAGGAATTTTAGCATGGATAGAAGATCAATGGGAAATGGAAATAGGGAAGGAAACAAATGCATCGCATATTTGTGGAATGAAGAAAAGGAAAGATGACGCAGAGAAATTAGCTGAAGAAGTTAAGTCAACGGAATCTTTGAAAGATAAAAGTCTTATAAGAGAAGTGGAGGAGGCATTGTTATCTTATTTGGACAAATTGAGTGTTGGAAGAGATTATGTAGAATAGGGAGGTATTCTACAAACTTATGATGAAGTTGCCAAGCATAGTCAAGAAGCTGTAGTCCCAGAAGTTTTCTTCAATGAGGAAGAAGTAAGAAATGTTGAGGAAGAATTTCTCAATAACTTAGTGAACTATCAAAATAGTTCAGGGAAGCATGAGGAGTTGATCATTGAGCCTTCAAATAAAGAGCCTTGCATTTTTGAAACTGACATGTTGTGTATGCTTTCAAGTTTGACGGGTGATAGACAACAATTGGACAATGTGCTTATGCATGTTGATGAAGAAGTGAGATTATTAGAAGAAATGGCTGAAGCAGAAAGCTATTTTGAGAATGTATTTAATAGTCATGAGAATGATGGTATTGATAGGGAAATTGTCATAATTAAAGAGATGAAGATAAGAAAATGAACGCTAGTGATGATAACTAGAATGAAATATCTTCAATGGAGAATCAAAATGAAAGTATTATGGGAAATATGAAGGAATATAAGATGATGTTGACCGATACAGAAGTTCAGGAATTTTGTGATTTTAAAGAGGATTATTTTTATGAATCTGTAAACCATGAAGAAGCTTTAGAAACTGAAAATTTTGTTTCTGATGTAAGAGAAGAAGAAACAACATCGTTTTGTTGCAATAGTTTAAGTATAGAGGCTAAAAATATGCTTCATAATGATATGTTCCAAGAAATCTTAGATAATGAATTATTGAATGATAATCTTGCGTTAGAACAAGGAACACTGTGTAATACAGAGGAAAGTATTGGAATGAGAATTGTTGACAATTTCATAACTTATGCAAAGGGATATTATAAAGATTTGATGGCAGAATCACCTATGAATATTGAAACCCATAGTTATTTTGAATCTGAGAATCGTGATGGAAATTCTGTTTTATACAGGAAGGAGGAGTCATATGCAAATGACATGCTTATTGAATGTGAAGAAATTTGTATTTTTCTGGGAAGGTTATTAGGTGAACCTGATAACATAAAGGAAACAATTAGCTTTGATGATAATGAAAGAGAAGATTTAGAGTACAACCAACATTTTGTAAATGGTAGAGGTGAAGAAGAATTAGACAAAAACTTCATAATTTCTATGGAGAGGAGAAATGTACAACAGGAAGATGTCAGTGGAGATTAGTTGAGAAAAAATTGTAAAGAAGAGTTAAGAAGTTGCGGAAGATGAAGTCAATGAAGAAGAGGGACAGCAAGGAAGAGAAGTTAACAAGAGGAAATTGTATTAGAAAGGAAAAATGACAGCAGCAACATAAGATTTGGAAATATGGAGTAATAGAAGTGACAGTGGTAGAAGAATTTAATCAATAGCATGATGAAAGTGATGACCAGTTACAAAGTAAAGTTTGGGATACTGGATGGACAACAGAAGAAACACATGACTAGGAGGTCATGGAAACTTTCAACTTTGGGAATCTGATGCAGGAGCATTCAGGCCTAGTCAACAGTGTGACACCATGATCACATGTTGTGACTAGCAAGGGGTTAGAAGACAAGAGTTTAGTTAATTTTATTTATTTAAATATGTGAGAGTGTTTATTTATTGTCAAAATGATTAAAAAAGGGCATATTGGTCGATTGATCCTCCCTGTGTGGAGATTAGGCCAAAAAGTTAGATTTATTTGGTTTAAATAGAATATGAGGAATTTGGAAGCTTGATTTAGCGTTGGTTTAGAAAAGAGTGGGTTTGAGGAGACTTTTTAGGAGAGGGTGAGAGATTTCTGGTTCTGAACCAGAATTGGTTCATGAACCCATTCTTGTATAAAATGTGATATTTTTGCATAAATTGGAGGTTAGATAGGTTAGACAGGGGAGAGATAAGCTAGACAGATAGCAGAGGTTTCAATTGTAAGCCTACGGGTAGAGTTGAAATAGAGGCAACTTATGTGAAAAATCAGGCTGAGAGATAGAACAACTTGATTTGTAATTTCTCATTTAGATATATATCCAATGATTAATTTTTACATTTTATACATGTATTATTCGAATGTTAAAGGATAATTATTTTGTGAACTAGCATTCCATATACAAATGTGCGCAAGTCGAGTTCTGTGAAATCCACAAAGAAGTAGCAGAGACAGAAGAGCGTGATGGATCTTTGAATCCATTAAAGGGACCAAAGAGAAAGCTCAAGAGGAAGTACACATTGAAAAAGCCAAGGGGCCAAAACATTTAAAGGGAACCCGCGAGCATAGCCAACACTAAAAACAATGAAAAACCGAGTAAAAAGACAGAGCAGAGGAATATAGTTTCCATGCACAACAACCGTTAGATCTAAAAGATCAATGATCAAGATTTATCACATCGGTGGAAGTATTTATGGATGGATCAGCCCTAACCCTTTGTAATCTTCGAGTGTGACATCGATGATGAAACAAGGGCTAGTAGATCGAAAAGGGGATCGAAGGTGGAGAATCGATCGCATATCATAGGATAGGAGGGTCAATGGACAATGTAACAGAACGCCGATACAGCAATCGTCGATAATCAGAGATCGGTGATCGGGACAATCAGAGTTCGGATCTATTGGAGGGGTGGAGTGACTTAAGTGTGGACCCGATATTTTTATATATGTGGGTGAATAACATTTGAGATCTGGCCTATAAGTTTGTGGATAGATTTCTTTGTAATTCTGTGTAAATGTGGAGATCGGAGTCAGAGGAGTGAAAGGGTATATATATATATGTGTGTGTGTGTGTGTGTGTGTGTGTGTGTGTGTGTGTGTGTTAAATACCCACAGAAGAGCCGATTGCGATCAACAATAAAAGTAAAACCTCGAGAAGCATGCCAAGACTGTACGAAAGGTGGAAAAGGTATGAAATGCGAGGCTTTCCTTTGTAAATGGATTTTAAGGGATTTAGCGCCGATATGTGGTTTTGTGTGTTTTATATATATTAATCAATGCTATAAGGGGGGAAAGGTTAACAGATATACGGCTTATGGTCTTATAAAGGATTGAAGACGGCTTTAAGGCCCGATAGAAAGATTTAGAAGGAAGCCTTCAATAAAGTCTTATATGAAGGTTATGAAAGGTGAAATAGTCTGATAGAGGGTTTAAAGCGGGGTGATTGTGTTCTGATATAAAGGGACTGATAAAGGGGCCTTAACCATTGACAGTTAAATATTTGATGCCTTAGGGAGTTAAATACCTGGGACTATTGAGTGAAAGAATTTATATGCATACAGTGGGTATGGCAGGGGTAACCCTGCATCATTTTTGGTATCAGAGCTAGCTCAACGCTCTGTAAAGAATGGTTTGGAAATTGAATTGTAGCCTCAACATATGTATTTTTGCACTGAAGAGAATTTGATATGGATGGGGACTAGACTACTAAGAACACTGAGATAAGAATGGAAAGGCAATGAACTTCTGAGGAAGGCCTGGTAAGAAGGCTTAAATTTGATAAATTTGTAGAGATCTGTTTGATTGTCTGAAGAACGACAAGGGACTGAAATTTCAAAGATGAATATGTTTTCCTTTCAGGAAAATGAAATTTCTGGGTAAGTTGATTGCATGTTTGATTTGATTGAGATGGAAGATTTAGAAGCTAGAGCAGAATAGAAGAGCGGTTTGCTATGTATTGAAGTAATTTAAATGATTTGAAGAGTTTTGTGAAAACTAAGAATGATTGATGATTGCTTGAAGTATTATTTAAGGCAATGATATTGATGATTGAAAAAAAAATAGAGATTGGTTTTAATAGGACTGAAAAAAGAACCACTACAGGAAATGGGTTTTGCAAATTGTAGAGGCAAAATAGGATTTCCTTACAAACAAGTTATCAGAAGGAATTGATGGTGTTTGTCATAAATTGGAAAATATAATTGAAACTCAGATCTAATCTTAATTGATCTTGAAAGCTGAAGAGTCTATTTGAAAAGTAGAATGGGAAATAGTTGTTGGATGTATGGAGTCTTTTGAATGGAAAGTCTAAATGAAATAGTGAACAGATGAATCCTTTGACTGATGGAATGGGAATTAGTTTTGAAACATCTTTGAAGGAAATATTACAAGTTTGAAATATACTTTGATGTATCTTGAGATAAGGTTCTGTAGGTCAATAGAACTAGTGGAATTGCTGAAAGGTGGAATGAAATGTACCAACATCATAGAATAGGATCTATGTAAAGAAGATAGAGCAAGAAGAACTATCAGATGAGTAAAGGTGATAGTACCCAACAATAAATGAATTTACTGAAGGAAAGAATGAAGTGAGCAATTGGAGAGGCAGAGCCTAAAGCCAGGAGTATTCAAGAGGAGATAATAATTCCATCAAGAGGAGTGCTAGGTAGAATTGTTAGTCAGTGAAAGGTTCGAGGAAATAACCAACAGATGCCAAAAGGATAAACTCAGGAAAGTTTGGTGAGGCATGAAGGAGACTTGTTACAAGTGAAATGGAAAAGGTTAGTTGCAGCTCACTAGTGAACAAGGAGAGCTCACCAGGGGTAGGAAAGGAATTGACTATTGATAGTCATGACAAGGGTACAGAGGAAAGTCACAGACAGAGGGAAAGGAGTGCTGAAGCAGTTGGACACAAAGAAATGAGTAAAGAAGAAATGGACATAGAGTTGGCTGAGATGAAGGCAGAACTCAGTCATCTGGAGAAGCTGGTATTGAAAGGGATTAGAGAAAAATGGAAACAAGGATTTTATGTGGGAAGAAGAGCTAAATGGCCTGTTAGAGAATTGTTTGTTGAGAAATTAATACTTCAAACAGTTGAGAATGAAGGAATAGAATACATCTGTGAACTAGGGAAAGGATCTCTCCTTAGGGAAGGAGATAGTGATGATAGTAAAGAAGATCTTATCTATGCATATCAGAATGAGAGGAATGTGTTGGTGGCATCCTCACAGACAAGAGGATATCATATTTTTGGGATTAATCATTTTTGTGAATATAAAATTGTGGGTATGCAGCTTAATGAATTTGAACCTATGTATAAAAAGGTGAGACAGGCAGAGGCAGAACAAACAAAAAAGGAGATGCATAAGGACTTTCAAGACTCCAACTGGTGGAAGAAATTAAAAGGTATAACTAACTGGTTGTGTCTTCTCTTAATGAAAACTTATCGGATCATATTTGAAGGAATTTAAGCATGGATAGAAGATCAATGGGAAATGGAAACAGGGAAGGAAACAAATGCATCGTAGATTTGTGGAATGAACAGAAGGAAATATGACACAGAGAACTTAGTTGAAGAAGTTAAGTCAAGGGAATCTTTGAAAGATCAAATTCTTATCAGAGAAGAGGAGGAGGAAAAACTGAGTGTTGGAAGAGATTATGTAGAATAGGAAGGTATTCTACAAACTGATGATGAAGTTGCCAAGCATAGTCAAGAAGTTGCAGTCCCAGAAGTTTTCTTCAATGAGAAAGAAGTCAGAAATGTTGAGGAATAATTTCCCAATAACTTAGCGAACTATCAGAATAGTTCAGGGAAGCATGAAGAGTTGATCACCGAGGCTTCAAATCAAGAGCCTTGAATTTTTGAAACTAACATGTTGTGTATGTTTTCAGGTTTGACAGGTGATAGAAAGAAATTGGATAATGTGCTTATGCATATTGATGAAGAAGTGAGATTATTGGAAGAAATGGCTGAAGCAGAAAGCTATTTTGAGCATGTATTTAATAATCTTGAGAATGATGGTATTGAAAGGGAAATTGTCATAATTAAAGAAGCTAAAGATAAGCAAATGAAAGCTAGTGATGATAACCAAAATGAAATA
The DNA here is from genome assembly GCA_031772625.1 of Pinus tabuliformis. NCBI lineage: Eukaryota > Viridiplantae > Streptophyta > Pinopsida > Pinales > Pinaceae > Pinus > Pinus tabuliformis. The sequence continues at coordinate 59,650,904 of CM062813.1, read as the reverse complement.
TCTTCAGTGGAGAATCAAAATGAAAGTATTATGGGAGATATAGAGGAACATAAGCTGATGTTGACCGATACAGAAGTTCAGGAATTTTGTAATTTTAAAGAGGATTATTTTTATGAATCTGTAAACCATGAAGATACTTTAGAAAACCAAAATTTTGTTTCTGATGTAAGAGAAGAAGAAACAACATCATTTTTTTTGCAATAGTTTAAGTATAGAGGCTGAAAATATACTTCATAAAGATATGTTCCAAGAAATCTTAGCTATCGAATTGTTGAATGATAATCTTGTGTTAGAACAAGGAACACTGTGTAATGTAGAGGAAAGTATTGGAATGAGAAGCGATGACAATTTCATAACTTATGCTGAGGGACAATATAAAGAGTTGATGGCAGAATCACCTATGAAGATTGAAACCCATAGTTATTTTGAATCTGACAATTGTGATGGAAATTCTGTTTTATACAGGAAGGAGGAGTCATATGCAAATCAAATGCTTATTGAATGTGAAGAAATTTGTATTTTTCTGGGAAGGTTATTAGGTGAACCTGATAACATAGAGGAAAGGATTATCTTTGATGATAATGAAAGAGAAGCTTTAGAGTACAACCAACAGCTTGTAAATGGCAGAGGTGAAGAAGAATTAGACACAAAATTCATAATTTCTATGGAGAGGAGAAATGTACAACAAGCAGATGTTGGTGGAGATCAGTTGAGAACAAATTGTGAAGAAGAAATTGAGAAGTTGTGGAAGATGAAGTCAATGAAGAAGAGGGACATCAAGGAAGAGAAAGTAACAAGAGGAAATTGTATTAGAAAGGAAAAAGGACAACAACAACATAAGATTTGGAAATCTGGAGGAACATAAGTGACAAAGGTAGAAGAATTGAATCAGCAGCATGATGAGAGTCATGACCAGTTACAAAGTAAAGTTTGGGATACTGGATGGATAGCAGAAGGAACACATGACTAGGAGGTCATGGAAACTTTCATCTTTGGGAGTTTGATGCAAGAGAATTCAGGCCTAGTTAGCAATGTGATAGCATGATCACATGTTGTGACTAGCAAGGGGTTGGAAGTCAAGAGTTTAGTTAATTTTATTTATTTAAAAATGTGAGAGTATTTATTTATTGTCAAAATGATTAAAAAGGGGTAGAGATAGAAGAGTGTGATAGATCTTTGAATCCACTGAAGGGACCAAAGAGAAAGCTCAAGAGGAAGTACGCATTGAAAAAGCCAAGGGGCTATAACCTTTAAAGGGAACCCACGAGCATAGCCAACACTAAAAACAATGCAAAACCAAGTAAAATGACAGAGCAGAGGAGTATACTGTCCATGCACAGCAACCGTTAGATCTAAAAGATCAACGGTTGATATTTATCGCATCAGTGGAAGTCTTTATGGATGGATCGGCCCTAATACTTTGTAATCTCCAAGTGTGACATCACTAATGAAACGAGGGATATTGGATTGAAAAGGGGATCGATAATTAAAGAAGCTAAAGATAAGCAAATGAAAGCTAGTGATGATAACCAAAATGAAATATCTTCAGTGGAGAATCAAAATGAAAGTATTATGGGAGATATGGAGGAACATAAGCTGATGTTGACCGATACAGAAGTTCAGGAATTTTGTAATTTTAAAGAGGATTATTTTTATGAATCTGTAAACCATGAAGATACTTTAGAAAACCAAAATTTTGTTTCTGATGTAAGAGAAGGAGAAACAACATCATTTTTTTTGCAATAGTTTAAGTATAGAGGCTGAAAATATACTTCATAAAGATATGTTCCAAGAAATCTTAGCTATCGAATTGTTGAATGATAATCTTGTGTTAGAACAAGGAACACTGTGTAATGTATAGGAAAGTATTGGAATGAGAAGTGATGACAATTTCATAACTTATGCTGAGGGACAATATAAAGAGTTGATGGCAGAATCACCTATGAAGATTGAAACCCATAGTTATTTTGAATCTGACAATTGTGATGGAAATTCTGTTTTATACAGGAAGGAGGAGTCATATGCAAATCAAATGCTTATTGAATGTGAAGAAATTTGTATTTTTCTGGGAAGGTTATTAGGTGAACCTGATAACATAGAGGAAAGGATTATCTTTGATGATAATGAAAGAGAAGCTTTAGAGTACAAGCAATAGCTTGTAAATGGTAGAGGTGAAGAAGAATTAGACACAAAATTCATAATTTCTATGGAGAGGAGAAATGTACAACAAGCAGATGTTGGTGGAGATCAGTTGAGAACAAATTGTGAAGAAGAAATTGAGAAGTTGTGGAAGATGAAGTCAATGAAGAAGAGGGACATCAAGGAAGAGAAAGTAACAAGAGGAAATTGTATTAGAAAGGAAAAAGGACAACAACAACATAAGATTTGGAAATCTGGAGGAACAGAAGTGACAAAGGTAGAAGAATTGAATCAGCAGCATGATGAGAGTCATGACCAGTTACAAAGTAAAGTTTGGGATACTGGATGGATAGCAAAAGGAACACATGACTAGGAGGTCATGGAAACTTTCAGCTTTGGGAGTTTGATGCAAGAGAATTCAGGCCTAGTTAGCAATGTGATAGCATGATCACATGTTGTGACTAGCAAGGGGTTGGAAGTCAAGAGTTTAGTTAATTTTATTTATTTAAATATTTGAGAGTATTTATTTATTGTGAAATCCATAGAGAAGGAGTAGAGATAGAAGAGTGTGATAGATCTTTGAATCCACTGAAGGGACCAAAGAGAAAGCTCAAGAGGAAGTACGCATTGACAAATCCAAGGGGCTATAACCTTTAAAGGGAACCCGCGAGCATAGCCAACACTAAAAACAATGCAAAACCAAGTAAAATGACAGAGCAGAGGAGTATACTGTCCATGCACAGCAACCGTTAGATCTAAAAGATCAATGGTTGATATTTATCGCATCAGTGGAAGTCTTTATGGATGGATCGGCCCTAATACTTTGTAATCTCCAAGTGTGACATCACTAATGAAACGAGGGATATTGGATTGAAAAGGGGATCGATGATGGAGAATCAATCACATATCGCGGTATAGGAGGGCCGATGGATGGTGTAACAGAATGCTGATATAGAGATCACCGATAATCGGAGATTGGCGATCGGGACAATAGGAGTTCGGATCTATTATATGGGTGGAGCGACTTATGTGTGGACCCTATATTTTTATATATGCGGGTGAATAACATTTGAGATCTGGCCTATGTGTTTGTGGGTAGATTTATTTGTAATTCGGTGTAAATGCAGAGATCGGAGTCAGAGGAGTGAAGGGGTATATATATATGTGTTAAAGACCCACAAAAGAGCTAATTGCGATCAAAAATAAAAGTACAGCCTCGAGAAGCATGCCAATACTGTACGAAAGGCAGAAAAGGTATGAAATGCGGGGCTTTCCTTTGTAAATGGATTTTAAGGGATTTAGCGCCAATATGTGGTTTTGTGCATTTTATATATATTAATCAATGCTATAAGGGTGGAAAGGTTAATATATATGTGGCTTATGGTCTTATAAAGGAGTGAAGAGGGCTTTAAGACCCAATAGAAGTATTTAGAAGGAAGCCTTCAATAAAGTCTTATATGAAGGTTACGATAGGTGAAATAGTCCAATAGAGGGTTTAAAGCGGGGTGATTGTGTTCTGATATAAAGGAATTGATAAAGGGGCCTTAACCATTGACAGTTAAAGATTTGACTCCTTAGGGAGTTAAATACCTAAGACTATTGAGTGAAAGCATTTATATGCATACAGCAGGTATGTTAGGGATAATGCTGCACCAAAAGGGTACTCCATCCAATAGAAGAAGGAACTAGTGGTGCGGGCAGCAGATTTTTCTGTCATTGCGGGGCACCTTTATAAGATGTGCAATGATGAGATACTGCAAAGGTATGTACCTAAATTTGAATGAAGACATATCCTCATGGACACACATGGGGGTGCTAAGAGAGGATACTATAGGGAGAGCGACTGCGCAGAAGATTCTCCGTGTAGGATTGTGGTGGTTGGCCCTTCATCAGGATTCAAAAGCACATTGCATGGCCTATGATTTATGTCAAATAATAGGTACACCATCATGGAGGGATGGGATGCCTTTGAATCTACAAATGATGTTGCAGCCTTTTGAAAAGTGGGCGATCGACTTTGTAGGACCTATCAAACCTCAAGGAAAAATGGGTGTGAGATATATTATCACTGCAACAGAGTACCTCACTTGTTGGGAAAAAGCACAGCCAGTAAAAGATTACACGGACGCCACGATCACAAAGTTTCTATTTGAACACATATTGACACGATTTGGATGTCTGAAGATCTTGATGAGCAATTGCGGTACACATCTCCTGAACGAGATGATCAGCGCGCTAACAGAAGAGTTTTAGGTGTATCATAAAAAAAGCACACCATATCGCCCACAAGCTAACGGGATAGTAGAAACATTTAACAAAGTACTAGAGACTGCATTGACCAAAGTATACAATGCGCAGTGAAGTGATTGGGACCTACACGTAGCAACATAATTGTGGGCTTATAGGATGACATGCAAAAAACTGACAGGATAGACACCTTTCCGGCTGGTCTATGGAGTGGAAGTTGTAATGCCGATGGAATACATCTTGCCTGGTATGTGTATAGCAGCGCTCGTAGGTATGATGGATCACGAAGCCCTAGAGGAGAGGCTCACACAGTTGGAGGAACTCAAAGAAGAATAGTTTTTGGCTGGATTCCATCAGTAGGTACAAAAACAACAGAAAAAGGCCTAGCACGATCGACATATTAAGTTGCACACCTTCAAGGTGAACAATTTGGTGTTACTATATGATAGTAAGTTTGATAAATTTCCCGGAAAATTCCGAATGCATTGGCTAGGACCATATGTTATTAAGGAGGTCACAAACGGAGGCACAATGTAGTTCGTAAAGTTAAATGGAGAACCTTTCCCAGGAAGAGTAAATGGCAGTCGGTTGAAGCCATATACGGGTGGCCCAGCTATCTGAATAGCCCATCAAAGTACAGTCTTAGCACTCCAAGTAGCTGAAAGGAGGTGCGGGACTATAAACATATGCAAGGAATATAGGAGCAGATACAAGGAAGCAATTTAGATACAACAGTCTTTGAACAACGTGTGCAGCAGATACAACAGGTAGCTGCTCAGTGCGCTACCGATCTTCCAGCAGTTCGGACAGAGTTGGGAGGTCTCCACACGAAGATCTCCACACCAACAGAGTGAATCGAGGGCGAGTCACAATGTTTGTGTTGGGGGCTTGTTGGGCGAGGGATTCCCCAAGGAAAGTTTTGGGGCTTAAACCTCATATTTTGACCAAATCCGATGTAAAGACTCTATGTTTTGTGGGCGCGAAGCGCAATGATTGTAAATGAGTCATAGGGTTGTCTGCATTCATTTTTGTAATGTAATGTTGGCTTTACAAATCTACCCATGGTCTGAAGACCATGGGATTGTATAAATAGAGTGAGGCTCTAAGTTGTAAAAGGGAATCAATGGAAGTATTAGATGGAGAATTGAGTCTTATCTAAGTCTAGAGTCGAGTCTTTGGGTTGTAGAGTAGGAGAAGGCTCTGCAGCTGAGTGCGCAGAGGCCTTGTAGTCCTCAGTTGAGTGCATGGATCCCTACAGCTGAGTGTGCAGGGCGGGTCGAGTCTGTGACCTTTGGAGAAGTATTAAAGAGAAGTTTTACATCATTTCTGTGTATCCTTTGCATTGAATGTATCAGATATGAATTGCATTTCTATTGTATATATGATGCCCGAACTTATATGAATGCGTTGATAAAGTGAATATAAGTTAAAGTATCTGTTTATGCGAAGATATCTAACTATTATAAGAAGATCGGTAAGATCCATGGTATAACTTGGGGAAGTAGCACAGATTGCTGCTAGGGTAGTGTGAAGTCACCTCAGCCCCTGGTGAGGCCTGCACGAAGGTGATTATAATAGATCATGAAGGCCTCGCAGGTTAGGATAGTGCTCAAAGTGAACTGCATGAAGGTTCACAGTTGGACTAAATCGACCCCTCAAACATCTCAAGGGTGTGGAAACTTGGTTCCAGCATCCCCCCATACTGCTTCGAGTGAGACCTCAGTCTGCGCCCCGCGGGCTGTTGCCAAAAGGGCCAGTAGTTATGGGATTTGTTTGTCTAATTAACTCCGAACCTAGGTCAGGTCCCCTCAAGCCAACATTGGGTAATTATCCTTGTCTGAGGCACAATTCAAATTAGAAAAATCAATGCATAGGTGTATCGCCCCAGACTTCTACCTTATGGGAACTAGATTTGAGACCCATATTGAATGACTATCTTTAAATATGATCCAAGCATCCAATAATTTTCGTATCTCTTTTTGAATGAGGGGTTCAAGCATAGGATGAACTTTCCTCAGTTTCTACCAGAAAGGATTGACCCCTTCCTTGATGGGAATCTCATGATGGACTATTCATGTATCATAATTTTTAATATCATTGTACGTCCAAGTGAAGACATCTCAATACTGCTTAAAGAGGCAGATAAAAGCTTGTTTCTCATGAGGTGTGCAAAAAACACCGATATTTACATACTTCATATTTTATTTCATGTCAATATTTACTTGTTCATGTGAAAGTGTAGAGCAATGAGTCTTTGCATTAACTGGGCCCCTAAACCGATTTTGCAGGTTGTACAGTTTTTCTAGTGATACCACAACCTCGAGCATGGGATTTCCTTTACTTGCTTATGCTAACCATTGCAATGCTTTTTTGCGCTCGTCTTCATTGATAGATGCATCCTTGAATACATCAATGTTCACCATAAAGTCCATTATTTGTTGGTCGTCATTGAAAACATGAAATTTAGTTATCTTATTAGAAATGAATGGCCTATAAATAATCTCAACTGAAAAGCCATCCCTTAAATGTGACAACCTAGAAGCAACATTTTCTAATGTATCAACAACAACATTGCAAATTTTAGGAAAAAAATAATATTGAAAGCTTGGAAATGCGAAATAAAATTCCATACCTCTTGTTGATGATTTCTAAGATTGGGTGACACACAATGTATTGCATTCCATACCTCTCATATGACAATTTATGAGTCACATATTGCTTTGAGTCCTCTAAATTTGAGGTCAATGGCTTTCTTGAAACCCAAATGAGTGCTTCATATTCAACAATGTTGTTGCTAAACTCAAATTCAAAGAAACAAGAGATCAAATGTTTGTTCTATTATGGGTCTATTAAAATTCAACCAACTCCATATCCCTCCTGCATTTTCGAATCATCGAAATAAAATATCCAAATATTATCAATACTAGACTTATGTCCTATACCATACTGTTTACATCTATTGTACAAGATTCATTTTCACCATTTGGATTTCGAGGAACAATTTCCAACTATGTATCTGGTGGGATGGATGAAGGTTGTGCTAGATAACATCTGTGATCTGCTTCCAAAAGAAATCCAAAAATGACATCCGCAAAGCCTATTGGCTTGTTATGTCCCTCAAGTTGTGTCATGGTATCTTTAATGTAGGGCTCGCTTTCTACTCGAATCTAGTTATTTATGCCCTTATACGGAAGCCATAAATGTATCTAGTCAGTTGAAAAGTACCCTTTTAGCTTGTTGGACCAATCTCTGCTTAACAGTAAACCATAGGCTTCGCGAATGTCCACAATCACTATGTTTATGCACTGGTGAACTCTATGGTATGATGAAAAACAAATGATAACATTTTTGAGTTCACCAATGGCTTGGAAAAATGATTTGTCCAGCTATATGATATGTGCATCAATATTATTCCATTTAGAATTAATTTTCTTAGAAACATATAATGGCATAACATTCCCAGATGCACAAGAATCACTAAAAAACTATGGAAATTATAATTGAAGATTTTGAATGTTAAAAGAAATGGGGGGTAGAGAGTGTTAGAATTCAAATCGACAACATTAACTACATATTCGATAATTACTATAAATTACCTAAGAAGCATAAACTTCCTTACATACAGAAGAGTGCGATGAGAGTGCTTGGATAATCATTTCTCAATGGCCCGTTATCTTTGCGAGATCAAAGATTGAAATTTTGGCCCAAGCTCTTTTCATATCATTGACAATGTTGTAATCAATACCTTCATTCTTAATGGCCTGTGCTGATGTATCGGGTGGTGTAGCTTTATTTGAGGCTTCAAGAGCAGTGTACTTGTTCTTGTTGTTGGCAGAAGTGTTCTTATTAGAGGGAGCACTTCCAGACTTGTTCTATGAATTTTGAGTTGAGTTGAAAGGTGGTAGAATTCTTCTTAACAACTTATTCTTGAGCTCATTCTCCAAGATAGGTCCTTTTCTCCTCAAACTATAATGACCAATTTTTTGCTAAGGAGGAGCCTATCTCACTGATGGTTCATCACAACTCTGTTTGTCAATGTTGTATACGATGTGAAATGTATTAAATGAGTGTCCAACACCTGAACTTTCCTCAGTTTCAGTAGGTTCATTCGCTTCTTCACTCGACTCAAGTTGTTCTTTCACTAACAAGATATCAACTAGATTAGTCATCATAGTTTTCATATTCTGATTCCACTGTGGGCATATTTTTTCTAAATGCTTCTCTTGGCAAAAATCCAAACTTTTTCCATGTCCAAACATTTGACATTTAACACTGTATTAGAAATTTGAGGAAATTTAGTCAGTTGAGAGTTATTTTTCTTTTTAAGCAAGTCGACCTAAAATAATTGTTGCTTGTAGTGGATGCATCACTTGGACTCCTCTTTAATTTTGATACTTCATTCATGAGAAACTTCAAAGACTTGGTCAAGGTTTACATATCAAGAGAATATTTCTCTTTATTTTTGGTGGAAGAGGCTTGTGTTTTCTTACCAGTTTCTTTTGAGTATTTAGGATCATTGGTGTCTTCAATGACCCCAATAGAATGCAAAAAATTCTCAATAATAAGAGCTTCTGCAAAGTTTAAATCCAAAGTATCCTTTGCAATTCTTTCGGAAAGCACATAAATGTTAGTTGGCAAGGCAATTGTATAGTAATATTTCATAATGTCATCGTGCGGTTGCACATCTGTGGGGAACTTGTTCAACAAATGAGTAAATATTTGGTTGAAATCTTTGAATCTTTCTTTGTCCCCCATTTTTAGGTTCCAAATTTCTTTCAATAACATGGAAGAATTCTTATCATCAATAAATGTTTCCAAAACCAACTTCTTAAACTCCATTAGATTATACACTAAATCTATCAGAAGGCTGTGATACCATACTGACACAATACCTTCTAAGGTATACATAAAAAGTCTACAAGAAAAATCGTTAAAACATACCTCAAGCATTCATAGATGCATGTAGAAATCGTCAATATGTTCTTCTTCATTGGTCTCCTTATCAGGATCGAACTTTGTCAACAACTTTTCTAGATGCTTAGGTATGCGGTGAAGATTACCTGGAAGAATGAGTGGCCCTTGGGACATCCAATATAAGTCTACATCATCCATGTATTCATCTCTTTCCTCCTCTTATTTTGAGTCTGAAGAAGGTTCTCCTTCACCTTTAGATTCTTCATTATAATTAGGATGGTCCTCATCAGAAAACTAAAAATCCTCCCCTTCAGTGTCCAAATTCTCATCAATAGGCAGAAGTTCCCCTTGTTGATTTGTTCTTTCCATAAGATCAGCCAACTCTTCATGGGTTGCGATAAATAAATCTTCCACTGAAGAAACCAATACATCGTTGGGGGTTATTTATTTATTTACAAGTTTATGAGATAGAATGGCAACAACAGGGAGCAAAACAAGAGTTCTTGCAAATTGACGAGTAATAGGTTAGATTATTTGGAGTTGATTGTAAGTAACTTCAAATGTTTTTCCCTGAATAGGATGAGAAGTTTCCTTTCTCCTAGGATTATGAGTTAAAGTGGTAATGGGAACATTACTACCTTGCACGAAAGTTCCCTTTTTAATATGTGGTGAGTTATCAGCCATAAATCGATGACTTGCCTCTTTCTAGTGCCAAAATTTTGACGATGCTGGAACCCATCAACATGCAAAGGGGTCTCCCTGACGAGAAGTCCCAATTAGAATTCACACTATTTGGTTTTGGAGCCCTTCCAGAAATAAGGCCCAACTTCCATTTTTCTTAGAGATTTTCCTTCGTTGCAACAATTATCACAATAGAGTAATGCACAGGTATTTTGAATGAACACATGAGTATGCCTTATGGAATGTTCAGTTGCATAATATATTAAGGTTCTTTCATTGCAAGGAAATGAAAGTGGTCCTTTAAGATAAGAGCAATACTACTAATCTAATAAATACACATGACCATATATATATATATATATATATGAAATATTCATTAATCAACTAGTGAAATAGTTCACATAGAAGTAATGATTGTTAAAGCAAGTACAACACACCTTTAATAAGATAAGCACCAGAGCCACTAAAATAGTTAAATTTGTATAGTACAAATGAAAACAACATATATTGCAAGCATTCAAAGAATGGTCTTACAATATTTACGACATACACATGAAAGTGTGTTGTCTCAGTGAGCTTAAGATATTAATTGAAAGTTCCAAGATACATCAATACAATGAACACCACTACCTCCAATAGTGGAGCATTAGAGCTACCACTTGCTCCTCAAAATAATTATCTTCCTCTCTAATGCCTAGTTAGAGGAGCCAAGGTGAAAAGTCATTTTCTAGAGCTATAAGGGTGTATATATAACAAATGAGGTGACTCTCTACCTCCCTTGTGATTCTTGGACTCCCCCCATGACTCTTGAACTTGAATCTATTTTTTCAAATTTCCATGGGACTCTTTGATTTCTACATGAATTATCACATTCTATAGGTGACTCTTAAACTTCCAGTTTACATTACTTTTATCATATTGTTGAAAATTACATGATTACATGCAAAAATCATGACTCATATGACACCTTGAAGTGACACCTTGATAATACATGACATGACATTGTTGACATGGACTTGATGATGATGTGGCAATGTCAAGCCACTCTTTTTGTTGCTATCTTTGTGCCTTCTTGAGAGATGATACATTCTCTTCCTCTTCCTCCTTCATAAGGATTGAAGATAGAGAGTCTTCACTATGATATTGAACTTCAAATTCTGTTACAATCTAATGTCCCTTCATATTCCTGTTCAATGATCAACTTGCCTTTGTAGCTTTAGAAGAATCCTCTAGTATGGTCTACTTCTCCTTCTCACTAATCATCACCCTGTCATGTGAAGATGTAGTACCTGCAACTATAAATTACTCATGACGATACTACATCAACCCAAAAAAATTCTAGTCTAACATGCTTCATGAAAAAAATTATTGAACTAGAATCAGGCACTAGACTGGGATGAAGGCTCAAGGATTGCACAATGCACATTTATGGAGGCTAGGAGTGAGGTGTTGAAGCTTGTGACTATGCAATGCATATAACTGGATGCCTGGGAAGGAAGAATGCATAGTTGAGGGTCAAGTGATGTAAGCTTGCCCACTATGACTACATAATGCATAGTTTGGGATTGAGGGAGGCCAATAGATTGTGTAGTTGCATAGTTCAAGGAACTAGGAAGGCGGAATGCAGATTGATATTGCACAATGCCCAGAAAGATACTGACATGGAGGCTTGATTATGTCATTATAGGGACCAAGAGGCCAAGATTGAGCACTATGAATGTGGAATGCACAGTCCTTGGAGGAAAGAACTATGCGTTACATAGTTCTATGAGGTAAGGGTACATGCTTGAGGCTTGCCACTAAGCAATGCGTAGTTCAGAAATGGCAGAGTGAGTTCAAGATGGCCAGGAAAAAAATCTTCTAGAAATTGGCTAAGCGTGGGATCAATGAATCATATATGAAACCAAGGTAGGACTTGAACATGATGACAAACTTAGAAAAATCGACAACACAACTAGAAATAACATGGTCCCCTTAATGTAATGGCAAAACAACATACTCCTCTAAGTGTGACACTTAAGGTATACTTTGCGATGACAATGATGAAACTTTTGCAACAATGCATGAAACTTTGGGAGTGGGTCTAATACATGTCTATATGATAAATAGGACCCATAAAAACAAATGTTTCCCCTAGAAATTAACCATAAATCTAGTTTTTGTGATGTGCAACACTTCCCATGCCAAAAGACGACACTTGAGTTTTCTTCACAAAGGGACTAAAAAACTTAAATAATATGGATGGGATGGCTCTTATTACAAGAAAAAAATAGCTTGCAAGGTCGAAGTACACTCTGAAATTTGGATGTAGGGCAACATTGTTGAGGGTGTTGTAGCAAAGACAACATGACACTAGCCTCAATAGTGGAACATGAAGCTACCACTTTATTTTCAAAAGAATGATATTAACTCCTATGCTAGACTAGAGAAGCCAAGGCTACCAATCTCAAGTTCCAAGCCCTTTGTTTGATTTATGAGGGTTTATTTATAAAAAATGAGGTGGCCTTTCACCTCCTCTTATGACCTTTGAGCTTCCTCATGTCTGTTGAGCTTGTTTTGTCTTTATTCTATCTAATGACTCTTCATATTCCCTATTTGACTCTTGAACTTCCACTTAAATTTTAATTACTCATTTTTTCTAAATACAAAATGATATAAGACCAGATGTGGCTAGAGCCTAATAAGAATAAACTTTATAAATTATACTTGAGGTTGAGGAAGCTCTAGCTCGACAACTCCTACTTGTAGCTCTGATATAATGGTACCAAGCTCTGATATATTGTGATGCTATGTCCTCAAACTTTGAGGGAAGATCTGGACTATATCTAACTATTTCTTCCATTGCATATGAATAAATGGTTTTGGAACATATTTGAAAATTGTTCCATAATAAGAAAAACTTCATATTCAACTTGGTAGGTTCAACTACAATTTTTTAAATATTTTGCCTTGTAATTTCTATATCTTCTTTATCAACCACCTGCCTTAAGTCGCTCACGAATTCTTCAATTTCCCGCCTGATAACATTCTCCCTTTTGTTTATGAAAATTATCCAATGGAAGGTGTCTTGTGCACTCTCACTAAAGATTCTAACCCATGGTACAGTCATGAGTAGGCGGTTATGATGTTGGCCACATAAGCATAACTATAACAACCCTAGTGAAAATTCCATGTAATAAAAGTTAATAAAGGAAAAATATAACCATTGTTGATGGGACACTTATTCCAAGTTGAATGATGGGCAAGACATCCTAGTGTGGGTCTTCATTTGGTTATTAATGACTAAGGAAATTGGCAAAAGCAATGGCTAAGGCTTTGGAAAGGCAAACAACATTTTGGCACATTTATTTATGAAAATAATGAAAATTAGGAAAAAAGGGAGGTGAAAGGTCATAGGTTGCATGTGAGGAGGAAAATGAAGGAAAATAATGGAAAATGAAGAAAATAAAGGCCTCATTCATAAAATTCTTCTGAGGATCAATTGGTAACCTTTTGTTAGTTCAGTTTTAGTGCTCTCTCATTATTCTCTCTCTCTCTCACTCTTGGACACTTAGCGTTTTCTTGGAACATTCTTGAAGGGTGTGGCATACTTGGATTTTTGGAGAAGAGAAGGAAAGTGCAATAGGACATCGGGATGAACAACTACAGTGATATTTTCTTGCAGGTACCGACTCGCATGTATGTTTTCCTCACTATTTGTTGCATGCATGGCATATGCATGTGGATTATTGGTCACGATTTGTCACTAGCATGGAGGATTTCCTGGATTGGCAGTGGATTTCCTAGCCTTTCCATTTCCTAGATATCCATGGAGATTATGGGTTTATTTTCTTGTTTTTTTTTTCGGTTGGTTCTCATGCTTCCTTAGCTTGGGTTGATTTACTAGTTCCTGGAGACTTGGTTAGACAAAAGCTCTGGAGCCTTGCAACAACTTGTGTTGAGTTACTAGTCCTGTAGCCTTGGTTGGAAAAATTCTCTGGAGCCCTTGGTGGGTTTAGTTACTAGTCCTGGAGCCGTGGTTGGACAAATGCTTTGGATCTTGACGACAACTATGGGTTGAGTTACTAGCCTTGGAGCCTTGGTTGGAACAAAAGCTCTGCAGCTCTGATGGCTAGGATAGACACCGATCTAATGATGGTTTGGTGATGTTTGACCATGAGGTGGAATCACTATTTGATGGGTTGAGGTAGATGGCCTTTACAAGCCCTGGATGATTTTGGATTGATGTGTTTTATGAGATACCACATTCATGCTTGGAATATGGCACGAGGGTGAATGGCTGAAGAGAGATTTGTCTAAGCCATTCTACGGTCGGGTGGACCATGGAAGTCCCATCTTGGGTTTGGATTTTGCAACATCAATATGAGGCTATTGTTGGGTTGTGTTATATTCTTTCCATGAATAACCTACGTAGTGTACCGGGGGGTTAGAGGGGGGGCAGAGCCCCCCCCCTTTGTTGCGCCGATTGTGCAACGTGGGGGTGACAAGGGGCCAGTAGCCCCCCTGTCCAGGGGTTTGAGGGGGGCGGGTGGTCTCCCTCTACAAGGTCTGGGGCAGCGCCCCGAGAATTTTTTTTTTGGGACCCTATATTAGGTTGGGCGGACCTACCTATGGTTTTCGTTCCATGGTTTTGGACCTAATGGTTTTTGGTCCATGGTATTGGATGCTTTGACATGTATAAATATGTATTGTAACATTGAAAGGAATATAATGAAAAATCACACAGGTAGTCCCAGTTTCAGGATCCAAGGGAAAATCTCTGTGTATATGTGTTTTATGTGTTATGCTCTCGCATTGTCTATTTTTTGTGTTTTGGAATTCGTATGCAAGTAATTTCTGTATGGGGTTAAACCATACATTTGGTATGAGAGTTGTTTTGGCTTCAAGGGGACAACTTTATTACTGAGGGGTTTTGCTCCGACCTATGGTAGACCCTCTTCAGTGGGTGATCTGCAGGACCGATTATGGTGGTGAAAGAAGATGGCGAGTAGTGGAAAGATAAAGATCGATAAATTTAATGGTCAGAGTTTTGAGTTATGGAAACTCAATATGGAGGATCTGTTGGTGGATAAAGATCAGTGGATTGCGATAGATCTAGGTACTAAACCAATGGGAGTGTCTGATGAAGAATGGAAGAAGTTGGATCGGAAGGCAAAGAGCACAATACGATTGTGTGTCTCAGATGCAGTATTGTTGAATGTATCATGGGAAGCTACGCCAAAGGCTTTGTGGGACAAGTTAGGGAATTTGTACCAATCTAAGTCTCTGGTGAATAAATTGTTCCTACGGAAAAAGCTGTATAACCTGAGGATGAAAGATGGAGACTCAGTGATAGAGCATCTAAATGCATTTAATACTGTGGTAAGTTAGTTATTATCTGTTGATATTAAAATTTCAGATGAAGATAAGTGCATCAATTTGTTGTGTTATCTACCAGATTCATGGGATAGTCTAATTATTGCAATAGGTAGCAATGCAACTGCCTTGCAGTTTGATGAAATAGTCTCATCCTTGATGACGGAGGAGATGAGACGAAAAAATATGGAGAGCCAGAATGGTGATGCCTTGTTTGTATGAGGATAGTCCCAGAACCAAAACGAAAATAAGTCATCGAGTGGGAGATCTAAATCTCTAGGAAAACTTGTAAAGGTGGTGTGCTGGAAATGTGGAAAGGAAGGGCACTACAAAAGGGACTGTAAATCTAAAGCTCCTAAAAAAGGAAAGGGAGTTGATGATGCTTCTTTTGCAGAGGTGAAAACCACCTCAGATGAAGGTGGGGATGTGTACTTGGTTTCTTCAAGTACACAGGTAGATCATGAGGCATGGTTGATTGACTCAGGTGCATCCTTTCACTTCACTCCCCATAGAGAGTGGTTCTGCGAGTATGATAAATACAATGGTGGTGATGTCTTCTTAGGGGATGATAGGAAGCCTAGAATTTTTGGTCATGGAAAAGTAAAGTTGAAGTTTCAAGGTGGAAGGGTTAGAACACTTCCAGGTGTTCTACATATTCTTGCACTAGCCAAAAATCTGATTTCTGTAAGCAAGCTGGATGATGCAAGTGTAAAAACAGTGTTCAAGAAGGATACCTGCAATATGGTTCGAGGATCACTGGTATTGTTGCAGGGAGTTCGTACTGGAACTCTGTACAAGCTACAAGGTAGCACTGTTGTTGATGGGTGCAACAGTTCTGTGGTTCCTGAAAGTGGAGCAGAAAATCTAGTGGTCTTTGGAGAGAAGACAATGTTGTGGCATCAAAGGCTTGGACATATTGGAGAGAAGGGCTTTGAATACTTCATGGTAAAGGTATGGTAGAAGGTATGAGTAATAGCTCTCTGGATTTTGATTTCTATGAAAATTGTGTATATGGGAAGCAGAATTGGGTGAGTTTTCCCTCTAGTGGTGAGGGCGAAATAGATTTTAGAGCTTATGAACAGTGATGTGTTTGGACCTGTGAAGGTTCCATCACTGGGTAAGTCTGTGTACTATGTATCATTTATAGATGACTTCTCAAGGAATACATGGATATATTTCTTTAAGAATAAATCTAAAGTCTTTGATAGGTTTAAAGAATTTAAGGCTCTGGTGGAAAACCAGACAGAGAAGAAGATAAAGGTGCTGAGGATAGATAATAGAGGAGAGTTTTGTAGTAAGGAATTTGAAGAATGCTGTAAGAAGTGTGGTATAGCATGGCATAAGACTACTCCATATACAACTCAACAAAATGGAGTTGTAGAAAGAATGAACAAGATGTTGATGGAAAGGGCAAGATGCATGCTCAGTGGTGCCGAGTTAGGATAGGAATTTTGGGCAGAGGTAGTGGAGACATCATGTTACCTGGTCAACAGATCACCTTCATCAGCGTTGGACGATAAGACTCCACAAGTGGTATGGACTGGTAAGAAATCCTCTCTTTCACATCTGAGGGTATTTGGCTGTGATGCATATGTACATGTTCCAAAGGAGAAATGAACCAAGTTGGATAGTAAATCTGAAAAGTGCATATTTATTGGGTATAAGGATGGTTTAAAGGGTTATAAGCTTTGGAACCGAGCAACAAGGAAGGTTGTGTACAACCGAGATGTGGTGTTCACAGAGGTGAAATATGTTATTAAACATGAAGTCCAACCAAAGGAACCTAAGAAGATAGAGTTTGAACTAAAGGAGGAGGAATCAAACTCTACAGTAGAGGAGGAATCAGAAGATGACGAGACACAAAATCTGGGTTTAAGAAGATCAGTTTGAGAAAGAAGGCAGTCAGAAAGGTATAGTCCATCCGCTTTCTGTTCAAATTTTTCTTTATCTATTACTGATTATGATCCCAGAACTGTGAAGAAAGCAGTAGATTCAGTGGAGGGAAAACTCTGGAGAGAGCCCATGGTTGATGAAATGGCATCTTTGCAAAAATATGAGGCTTGGGATCTGGTGGAATTGTCGGCTAGAAGGAAACCCATTGGAAACAAATGGGTGTTCAAGAAGAAGACAAATGTAGAAGGAAAGGTAGAGAAATACAAAGCTTGGTTCGTAGCAAAAGGTTATTCCGAGGTGCTGGGAATTGATTTTGGTGATATTTTTTCTCCTGTTGCCAAGGTAACTTCTATTAGATTACTTTTATCTGTTGTTTCTACTTTTGATTTTGAGGTAGAACAGATGGATGTGAAGACAACATTTCTTCATGAGGATATAGAAGAGGAGATCTACATGAAACATCCTGAAGGATTTACGGTGAAGGGTAAGAAATAACTGGTATGCAAGTTAAAGAAGTCTCTGTATGGGTTAAAATAGTCACAAAGGATGTGGTATCAGAAATTTGATACATTTATACGGATACTTGGCTTCACTAGAAGCAAAGCAGATCACTATGTGTATTTTAAATTAATTGGTGACCGTGTTATTTATCTAGTCTTGTATGTGGATGATATGTTGCTGGTTGGAAATGACAAAGAAATTATTCAGGATTTGAAGACCCAATTGTCCTCCAAATTCGACATGAAATATCTTGGTGCTGCAAACTATATTTTGGGCATGGAAATTAAAAGAGATCAGGCAAAGAGGAAGCTCTGGTTAAACCAGAGGAAGTATGTCAAGACAATACTGCAGAGGTTTAATATGCAGGATAGTAAACTGGTGAAGGTTCCTATTCTTGTAGGTGTAAAGCTATCTACTGAACAGTGTCCTAAGACACAAGAAGAGGAAGAGGATATGTCTCGTGTTCCATATGCAAGTGCAGTCGGTAGCCTAATGTATGCAATGGTCTGTAGTAGACCAGACATTGCACATGCAGTGGGAGTATTAAGCAGTTTTATGTCAAAACCAGGGAAGGAACATTGGACAGTAGTGAAGCGGGTTTTCAGGTATTTGCGTGGCACTAGTGATTATGGTTTCTGCTACCAAGGAAGACCAGGATTAAACAGAGTCTTGGATATCTATGGCTTTGTTGATGAAGACTGGGCTGGAGATTTGGATCAAAGAAGATCTACAAGTGGGTATGTGTTTAACCTATTTGGAGGTGCATCTAGTTGGATGAGTAAGAAACAATCTCTAGTGGCACTATCAACTACAGAGACAGAATACATGGCAGCCACTCATGCAAGCAAGGAAGCAGTTTCCTTGCAAAGATTGTGTTCAAGTATGGTGTTAGTACAGGGAGCTATAAGGATAGACTGTGACAGCCAAAGTGCAATTTTCTTAGCCAATAACCTTGCTTATCATTCAAAGAAAAAGCACATTGATGTTCAGTATCACTTTGTGAGGGATATTATAGAAGAAAAAAATGTCTTGCTGGTAAATGTGGACACTTTGAAGAATACTGCAGATGCATTGAAAAAATCTGTGAGCTCTAAGAATTTTTCTTGGTGTAGACAAACAATGGCCATTTCAGGGCTGGAAAAATGACTAAGCTCTCCTATGGCGCCCTGTGGAAAGAAAACAACAATATCCTAGCTCTGATGGCGAGGATAGACACCGATCTGATGATGGTTTGGTGATGTTCGACCGTGAGGTGGAATCACTATTTGATGGGTTGAGGTGGATGCCTTTGGAAGCCCTGGATGGTTTTGGATTGATGTGTTTTATGAGATCCCACATTCATGCTTGGAATATGGCACGAGGGTGAATGGATGAAGAGAGATTTGGCTAAGCCATTCTATGGTCGGGTGGACCATGGAAGTCCCATACCGGGTTTGGATTTTGCAACATCAATATGAGGTTATTTCTCCTTGTATTTATATGAGTACTATACTGGTTTATATGGCTATGGTTTCATTGGTATTTATGTTGCTATTATGCTAGTTATATATATGTTTTATGACATTAGCTATGTATGGCTCTCATCATGTTTCTAATGATAAATGAATGAAAAATGTATCTATGACCTAATGGATGAATTGGCATCTAATATATTAAGGCATCAATTTTTCATAGCGATTCTCAACTAAGTATGAGATCCCTATGCTCAAATATGTTATTTGCAAATGTAGATTACATTATCATGATATGTTTGATGAAATGCCTGTCATGGCTAGTAGGGATCTAGTCAAGGTCTTATTTAAGTAATTTATTTTGCACTGTCATTTCCCTGTTATTGTTCTAAATATTTCATTCCATTCTAGGAAGTGGCCTGGGATCTGGGCTTGAAAAAGTGGCTCAAATCCCAGGGACGTTGGCACAACAATGTGCAAAAAATTCCCTCAACATTGGATTGTAGGCCTATGAGAGAATCCAAATCAGGTCCTTGGACACTAGCATGCCCATAGTATGAGAGTGTCCAAAGGTCAAGTGGTCCAAAAGCTTAGTGGGACCCAAGGGTTGGTTGGCAGAAAAGTTGGATTATTTCCTAAGGGTCCTAATGTTGATGTTGAATGATTGTACGGTGTGTTTCCATCGGTTCCACTTCCTTAAGGTGACTTAGGAGGTTGAATCATATCATATTGGTCTCTCGTCGCATTTTTACCCTGACTGACCAGTTTCTTGCGTAGATGTAGGAGGAGGGTGTTACAATAACTATTTGGGCCCTGTACAATAATTTAAACCTCAACACTTTCTGATTTAGTTGCCTGTCTTTTTTTTTCTTACCAACTATGATGGTGCATTTTTGTACTTAGTTCCTGATTCTTGGATCACCTCAATGGATGCTTTCATTAGATTCCAATCTTTCACATTCTCCCGCGATCGTTTATGCATCTCATGCATGAGAAACGCTACCTTATGAAGGGTGATAATTTCCTCATACAATCGTGTCATAATGTCTCCCAATGATTAGATTTCCTCAAACATAGATTCCTATATCTCCCTCATGTGAGAATAAATGGAAGAAAATATTTGGTTCTCAGCTAAGAGATGATCAATTTGTTTCCTTGCATAAGCTAGGTCCTTTTCCAATTTCTTATTTTCTTCCATCATGAAATATGTGTTTACTTTTGCATCTTCTGCAAAGGCTTAGTTTTTTGTTGCGATTGTCTTCAATTTCCTCTTAATATTAGGCACAATCACCCTCTTTGTATGAATGGAAACAAGATGAACTAGGTCATTAGGAAAATATTTCTGCCTTTCCTGCACTATTATATTCTTTAACTGATCAAAGGTAAGGCTAGAAATATCCTTGACCATATCGTGATTTGAAGGAGATATTCCCATCTCAGTGAATGGGATGTGGCCACTAGTAAGAGGAGGTGAAGTCTGACTCTTTATCTATTCTACAATAGGCATGATGTTGGTGTCTTGGTCATGCTCTTCCATTTGAACTTCCATGTCTTGGGCCTGTATTTTCTCCTCTATTTCTCTTACAAATTAGTCATCCTAATTTTACCTTATTTTTTCATCCGCCAATTGTTTCTGTTGTTCTTCCTCAAACTATTTATGTCTTTTTCATCTTCTTCGTTGTTTATTGATTCTTCTTTTTCTTGTATGTATTCCTTTTCTTTCCTTTCCTCTTCCTATTTTTGTGTCCATTCATATTCTTGATTTCGTTCCTCCTCCTTTCTCTTTTCTTCTTTTCATTGCTTCTTCTTTAATTCTTTTTATTGATTTCTCCTATTTTCTATTTCCAAATGGCTTCTCTTGGAATAACATGATCTACTTTGAAATTTCATCTCCCCTCTGCTACAATATTATGCACAACTATCCTCTTTTACTTAGTAATGGTGACTAGAGTGGGCACTTCTTGTTGATTCCCTTCCTAGACAACATCCTTCTCATGAACTGCATTGGAAGGGTGTGCCCCAATATTTATTACATGTATTGGGGAAGCATTGTAACAATTATTTATCTTCTCTTCCTCTTTTCAACAATAAAACTCATAAGCAAAGGCAAAATGCAACTCGGAAGATTGGATTTTACATACTCCTATGGGATCATATCTTTGAAAACTGTTGTCACCAAAATTAAGGTTGGTAATTTGTTCAGCTTCTGCTTCTATATCCTTTAAGTTATTGAGCTCATTAGATCCCACTTGCAAAGGAAAGGAAGGCCAAGGTTCCTTCTTCTTCTTCTACAACAACTGAGATAGACTTGTGCTAAGATGATAAGTAACCTCCTGCATGACCACCTTATTGGTCACATACCACGACAAAAGATGTGGAGGATTTTGGGAACTGAACACTCTAAGGTATGTGCCCTAAGGTGAGGAAAACCAATCTATTATCTTTGTTACCACATTCCTAGCCTCATGGGACATGTAAGGGGTTTCTTCCTCAAATATCATATGATAAAAAACCATGAAGGAGTGCTCAACAAGATTTTCATATACCCCTTTGCAACTATACTCTGATAATAATCTTCAATACATGTTGATAGGGAGCTCCCTTGGGGTCAACCTCCATTTGAGATCTGGGAATTCATTGTGAGCACAAATACCATCCAGGAAGTAAGAAAACATGTAAAATTGTGGCTTCTTTCTATTAGGTGGTTCTTTCACCTTGTTCAAATTAATCCTCAGCTGTTGGGATAAAAAATGTAACCAATTTAATACTTTTCTTTGTGTGATGAGCGAATACAACATGAAGATCCACCCTTCAACAAAGGATTCAATATTCTTCCGTCCATATATCCTGCAACACATAGCCATCAAGTACTGGTAAATTATTATGAGAGACTTAGTCTTGTAAGTAATATCAATCTTATGGCGAAACTTAGCTCGTTCCCGCCATGATGACTAGATCACTTCTTTGGTGTTCAGATAACTCCAAGCTGCATAAAATTGAGAATTCAAGTGTTTCTCAAGCTTGGGAAAGTTGTAATATAAGTGAAATTCATGTGGGTGGTATGAGGCAAGTTGATTTCCGCTCACACTGTTGAGCACCATGTTCTTAGTGTCTAAACCCTGCAATATCCACTTGATGCCATCAGCCCAAGGTAGCACTAGATACCTTCTAGTAATTTTGAACCTTGATCGCTTGATATTCTCATAAAATTCCCTATCTTCCATATCCTTTGTGAACTCCTTTGAATTTAATACATCCTTGATATTGAGCCATGTAAAAATAGATTGTTTGTCAATAAATAATTGGGTGTATGACAAGATAGGCACTCTTATCAAGCTAATGTCACTAGATTTTTTAGTACCTCTTTCTGTGACCTTCTTTGATGATCCTATCTTTGGATGAATAGTGATATTAGATGATGAAATACTGATGTGTTATGGATTTGTAGTACCTGATAATAAAAATGTACTCATGAAAACAA
Organism: Pinus tabuliformis; assembly: GCA_031772625.1. Taxonomy (NCBI): domain Eukaryota; kingdom Viridiplantae; phylum Streptophyta; class Pinopsida; order Pinales; family Pinaceae; genus Pinus; species Pinus tabuliformis. The sequence goes on along the minus strand of CM062813.1, from coordinate 59,628,242 downwards.
CAAATTGCTTCTGAAAAATATCAACTAATCTAATCAATCTCAAGGTACCTCATTGGTCACTGGAAATGCACATTGCATAGCTTCTGAGGAAATCTTTTGTAGTTCTTGATTGCAAGGGGGACTGACTAGAGCCTGAAACTATGCAATGCACAAATATTGGTAGAAAGAGAGGCCCTGACTGAGCAATGTGCAGTTGCAAGGGATAAGGGAGCCTCTCTACTAACTATAATTTCACAATGCACAACTAGGGACCCAATGATTGTGTAGTGCATAGTTTCATAGGGCAGGGAAGAGTCAATGTTGAAAGATATTGCAAAATGCACAATTGAGGAGGGAATAAGGATTTGAAAATTACATAGTTTTTGTTAGGTAAAAATGACCCGGGGTTTGAGTCAAGGTTGACCCGGTTAAATAGTGTAGTGGTTTTGGGCACATGGTATAATGTACCCATGGTATTATGGTTCGTGGTATTGCATGTAATGGAGCCTATAAAAGGCTAGGAATACTTCATTATAATGTAGGTCTAGAGGTGAGTGGTCAAGGCTCACTTGGCTAGATTGGCCATGGTTTTGGCCAATGCTAATGAGATCTCATTGGGTTGGGTTTTTCCTCGAATTTAGGAAATCTCAGTAATAATTTATCTCTTTGTCGTAAATTTCTTAACAACTGGTATCAGAGCTAAGTTGGTTTAAGAAGGACGTTTTTGGTTGCCAAGGGTTTGTATTGGCCTGGTAGATAGAGAGATAATTGAGATTTTTTTGCAGATCTGGATCAAAAGCCATAGATTGCGAAGCAAAGTTGCACACGATTGGGTCATGAGAGATTCGATGGATGAGGAGGATATGTGAACGTGGATTAATTAATTGATGAACCATGCACCTAAAAGAATGCCTAGATAAATGGCAGTTACAGCAACCGGTGAACCATGTAATTTGGTAGATGAGTTCTTTTTATATGGACATTGATGTCAGATGTACAAAGACAACAACAAGGGTAAACAAAAAAAATACTATAATGGACTAAAAATTTTAATTTGCATGTAAATGGGCATACTGTTGTAAGACCTGGTAAGGCATGTGTACGCCTGGGTAATTACCGGTAACGTATGGGTTAGACCTAGGTAACAGGGGGATGTCGGGTTAAAAAATCCCAGGTAAAAACTTTGAAGTGGGTAAGGGATAGAGTGAGCGGGATCGTCTCACTAACAGTTTTTGGTTGGATTTAGTCAAGGAACCCCAAGTCAAGTTTAAGGGGGGAATTGTTAGGTAAAATTGACTCGGGGTTTGAGTCAAGGTTGACCTAGTTAAATAGTAGTGGTTTTGGGCACATGGTATAGTGTACCCATGGTATTATGGTCTGTGGTATTGCATGTAATGGAGCCTATAAAAGGATGGGAATACTTCATTGTAATGTAGGCTTGGAGGTGAGTAGTGAAGGCTCACTTGGCTAGATTGGCTAGGGTTTTGGCCAATGCTAATGAGATCTCATTGGGTTGGTTTTTTCCCTGGATTTGGGGTTTTCCTGGATAAATATTATGTGTATAATATTTATGTGTATTATTGTTGGTTATTTTATTATTCCTCTTTGTAAATCTCGGTAAATCTCAGTAATAATTTATCTCTTTGCCATAAATTTCTTAACAATTTTTTCTAGCAGAAGGGTGGGCTCTAGATCTGCTGACTGAAATGAGAAAGGATGTGGATTAGAATGAGATTCATCCAAACAATTTACTTAGATCGATAAATCAATATAATGAAAGGAAAAGGACATGCATGCATAAATACACCCAAAAACAATAATTATTGGTAGGCAAAAATACAAGGAATGTGTTGCGATACTTGAAAAAAATTCAAAATACTGAAATGACACTTGTTATAAGAAAATTAGGACAAAATGACACTTGTGAAAGAAAAAGAGACAAAAGAAAAAAAAAAGTGGCAAAAAGCGATAGTTGAGAAAACTACCTAGAAAAGTAGCACAAATGCGACCAAAAGCTCATTTTGCTCACAAGAATGAATAGAGGTTCATAGATGAGTGTGAGAATAAGCTCTATGATGGATTTCTTATATATGTGAGCACCCATGAGATTAGGGTTAAGGTTTCAGATGTACATGCCAAAAATGAAGGAGCCACTCTTAGATGACTGATACATGTCAGATGATGAATTTAGAAACACATGCCACACTACTAATTAGAAGTGCACACTTATTGTTTTTAAAGAATGCATAGTTGGTTAACCTCAAAACTGGGAAGATCACTAGTTCAAGGGACTGTGCATTTCATTGAGACAAGGATTTGTGTAGTTTCCTTTATCAATGGATTTCACAGTTTACTACCACACAGGGTTGTGAAATTTTCTCTCATAGTTGATTGTGCAGTTTCCTGACTCAAGGGATTACACAGTTCACTCTGACAAGGGGTTACAAAGTTCACTCTGACAGAGGATTGCACAATTCCTTAAAGCAAAGCAAGCAATCAATGTCAATTAAGGAAATATTTAGCTTGTGTTTACAATAAGTGTTTTTTCTATGGAGCTACTGTCGACAAGGACCAACTATCATCGAGGAGTGCCTAGTAGTTGTTAATGGGAAAGTGAATTCAAGACATCACAAGCTTAACATGAGAAAATTAGTTGTAACAACACTTAGTAAAGAAAGAAGAAAACTTGAGACAGGTTGAAATGATCATTCTTATTGTTGAAAGGAGGCTCCAAAATCAAAGCATGGGAAATTTGTTCAAAGGGGGTTGTAGCAACTACAACAAGTTTTTTGATCCATTTCAGGATGATCTGTTGTGATAAATTATAGCTATGTTCTGAAACCATCAAACAATGCTTTCCAAAAATTTTAAGTGAACTTAGCATACCAATTCGAAATGATCTTCTTGGGTATGACATGTAATCTAAATACCTCCATGAAAATATGAGCAATGTCAATTGCCTTGTGGGTGTACTTGAAAACTATAAAATGAGCTTCCTTTCTCAACTTTTTCACTACCACCATTATAACATGACATTGCCTAGATGTTTTTAGCAGTTCTATGATGAAAGCCATGGATATGACTTCCCATTTCCATTCAGGAATGGGGATTGGATGTAATAATATTGTTGGGTTTCTACATTCAAATTTAACTTGCTGACATTCCAAGCATATGGAAATTAGTCAACAACTTCCTTTTTATGCCTGACCAATAGTACATCTTTTTTAAAACTGTTATCATTTTGTGATAATCAAGATGGCTAAAATAAGGTCTTTTGTGAAATTCATCCATGATGATATTCTTCAAGTCACCCATGCAAGGAAGATACAATCTATTCTTGAGTGTCAACATACCATCAATAGGGAGTGAGTACTTCTTAGACAATGATCCTTATGGCTCTTGATGTAAGTGTTCCTTCACATGTTGATAATGCTCATCTTGATGTAATGCCTCTTTGATCCTCTCCTTGATATCAAATTCAAAAATTCTTATGGCTACTAAATATGCCACTTGTAGGCTTCTACTAAGTGCATCTACTACCTTATTATCCTTTCCCTTAATGTAGTTTACCTCAAAGACAAACTTACTCATCAAGGCTAGCCATCTTGCTTGTCTTGCATTTAACTTAGGCTAGTCAAATAAATATCTGAACTCTCCATGATATTACATTAAAAAAAACTTCCTTCCAAGTAAGTAGTGCCTCCACATTTTCAAGGAATTCACAATTGTTGCTAACTCTAAATCATGAGTGACATAATTCCTTTAACTTTATCTATTCATCAAAAACCACATATCATTCTTGCATTAGGACTCCACAGATCCCCTCCTTGCAAGCATATGTGAAAACCATGAAATCATTTCCTAGATGAACCATTATCAAGATTGGCACAAGTGTTAGTAGGCATTTTAATTGTTCAAAATTGGTTGCACACTTTCATGTCCAATAAAATTTAACTCTTTTCCTCTGTAAGGCTATGATTGGATGCCAAATCCAAGAAAATTTTAAATGAACCTTTGGTAATATCTGACTAATCCCATGAAAGATATGATTTCTGTAATATTATGAGGAGTATGCCACTCCATGATGGCCTTGATCTTCTCGGAATCTACTGCCTCTCCTTGGAAGCAATATGTCCTAAGTATCAATCTTATGATTGGAAGAAATCACATTTACTAAGATTGGGATAGAGCTTGTTCTCTATCAACAATTGTAACATTGACTTAAAATGATATTCATGCTCTTATTTATTTTTAGAGTAAACCAAGATGTCATTTACGAAGACCAACAAAAAATTCTCCAAATATGGGTTGGGGACATTCTTCATCAGAAACATAAATGTGGTTTGAGCATTTGTGAGCCCAAATATCACTACCAAAAATTAATAATTTCCATATTTGTTTTTGAAGGTTGTCTTATGAATATCCTTATCCTTAATAAAAAATTGATGGTACCCACACCTTAAATCTATTTTTGATAATATTACAGCTCCTCTTAGCTGATGAAACAAGTCATCAATCCTAGAAGAGGATACTAGTTCTTCATTGTGCCTTTATTTAGATACCTGTAGTCTATGCACAACTATACTGTGCCATCCTTTTTCATCACAATTAGTGTTGGTCCTTCCCATGTCACGCTACTGCATAGCATGCTAAAATATGAGAACCTTTCATCAGTTATTAGATGGACTTGTGTCATCACATAGACGGATAGTATTTCCTAGGCTTGTCAATGAAACTCAGTCAAATATTTCAACAAAAAAAATGGTCATTTGATATCTAACACATGCTTCTCATTGGTTAACCAATGGACAGGGGCAAATGATTGGTCAGATTTGCAATAACATCATCATTGGATAACCAATATAGAAGAGACAAGTAATTGATCATATTTTTGATGCCATATCATTGGTATCTACAATGTGATGTGAAGAAATTGACGTTGGATATCCAACGACATCTACAATGCAATGTGAGAGAATAAATATCGGATAATTGATGCAAATTTCAACGATACAATGTAGGATATTTGTTTGAGAGTTGACGTGTGTTTCCAATGACATCAAATCGGAGAGTGAAAATAAGGCTTATCTCATGATATGGAGTCAAAAATCCAATGAATAAGTAAAAGAAATGACAAGGACAATCCTACAAGGACAATTCAATAGACATGTACAAAATCTGATAGGATATGTTTCACTATTGAGTGTTGGAGATCCGATAGGGGAAACTACATTCGAAGAGGGGTATCTGACCATAATGGAGGGTGAGGGGAGGAATATAATGGTTCCATTGTGGCATATGATAGGTATGGCGTCGAAAATTCGATGACCTTTGGAATATTTAAAAAATTGATTTTCTTTTGGGTTTGTTTTTCTATAAATTTATTTTTGGCATGTTTCTTTACCATATTTTATTATAAATTTTAAAGTTGAATGTTTCTATTATTTTTTCTAGAATCAATTTAAGCACTTGTCCATGATACTACAAAGTTACAATAAATCAAACGATTTAGTTCAATCATGTTGACAATGCTTCATCTTTAAATAATAAAAGTGATTAAATGTGTTATTTATACATGGTTTTATTTATACTTTTAGTGTTGCCTTCATGATGATTTACTTGCACAATTATGTAGCATATATGCCCATATTCATGTCTTAAAATATCAAATCCTATTTGTAAGCGTATTAAATAGGCGTTGAGTCAAAGAGTTCTTGGATTATTATGGTATTTTTGTGTAGTTCACCTATTCTTCCCCTTCAAGTAAGTTTTCCCATTTGAATAGGAATTATGTTATTATTCATGTTGCAATGTTTTTTAGATGATCCAAAACCCTTTAGCTTCAAGAATGATCAAATTTGTTTTGAACTCGACAACAGGAATCCGATTTTTCTCCAAGAAAGATATATGGCAATCTTTGTTTTTTTGGTATGTCTCCTGATTTTTCTCCAAGAAAGATATATGGCAATCTTTGTTTTTTTGGTATGTCTAGGATGTATGTTACTTAATCCTCTAATTTATTATTTGAGAGGCTTGTAGAACATTGAAAAAACTTGTCACCCTATTTCTAGTCATAGTTATATGGTTGGAATCAAACATTGACCCATTCTAATTCATTATTTTTTCTTTCTAGATGATGTTTTATTCAAGATCTTTAGTTCTAGTATCATTCTCCTCTAAAAATAGGTGTTTTATTTTTATTTACCATGTTGTTGATGGTGCTGGACCCGCCAACATTCAGTGGATCACCCCGATATGAAGTCCCAACTAGAACTCACGTCGTTTGGTGTGGGATTCCCATCTAGTATGATGGCCTGGTTGCCATTGTCTTAAGGATTTTCCTCAACTCTTTCTTGTCAACACAGGAGAGTGGTCTTCTTTGCCTTCGAGAAGTGAGGTTCACGTTCCTGGTGAGTGCTAGTGTATTCGTGTCAATGGTTCTTTCAATGTGAAGGGAGAAGGTGAAAGTGGGTCCCAAGTTGGTTGGGATGTAGTCCCAAATCAGCTAGGGACACACAACACAACAGGACGTGCACAGCTTCCAGAGGAGCAGTCCACACGGATGCGACAGTCACAACATGCAAGGTAAGATATCACATATAACACTCAATGGATGAGTCCGAATGAGTGCAATGATTGTTACAGAAAGCTTCATGTGAAAGGTCTGTCTGATGTCTGAGAGAGTAGTATACACGGGCGAGACAACATTAACAAAATATACAACACATTTCCATTACTAGATTATGTATTACAACAAGTGAAATAGTTCAGATGTAGAATACAGGTTGAAGCAACATGCATTACAAATGTTAAATATTAGTCTTAGAACATATACAATACATGTGTGAAAACGTGTTGGCCTGTTAACAAGCTTCTGAATTAAGTGAAAGTTCCAAGACACATCGTTACACCATACATCACTAACCTTGAGTGTGGGGCATTGGAGCCACTACTTACTCCTGAAAGAAAAGATAACAATACTCTCTTGGATATGTGGGAGGAGCTAAGGTGAAAAGTTCCTTGCATGTACAAATAAGTGGGTATTTATAGCCAAGGGTGAAACTGACCCTTATGGCTATTCGACTACCCTCATGACCATTTGATTTGCATGAACTTTTGACTTACATGACTCTTTGTTCAACAAGTGGGTCTCTTGGACTTCCAAATTACATCACATTGGTTGACAACATAGCCCATAGTAGAGATATGGGCAACATGGCTCCTGACATGAATCGACATGGTAGTGCTAGTACATTTGTGTTGTTGCTAAAGTGCATGTCGAGCTTTAATGCTGCTGCATGATGGGTGTCTTCATGGTGTATCACAACTTCACCTCTGCATGGCGACGTGCGTGGATTCTTCGATGGTCCTTGGTTCACTTGATGAAGCTTTCGCATGTTGTTCCTTGTTTGCAAGTTTGAAGGCTTGACAGGCTCATTTGTTCATGAAGGTGCATGGTCGTCGTGTTCGTCCATTTTGCATGCATCATTCGTTCGTCCGTTGGTGAACCTGTGCTTCTGTATGTGCTCCCTTCATTCATCCCATTCATTGTCTTGCCATGTTTTTTGGTGTACCTGTACCTGCAATCACTCATGACGAGATGACATCAAATCCAAAACCTCCTAGTCTACCATGACACATGATAATTTCGTATACAGGTGACCGGGAGAGGCAGCAAGGTTGTGAAACGGGATGATTGCTCTGGGCATTGCTGATGAAAACTGCCCAAGAGTCATTGAGTGATGGAGATGGGAAATCTAAGTCGACAATGACTATTTGCGAGGTCTGGATCGACTGGGAGGAAAAATTGCGCAAATTTTGGGAGAGACAGTTTGGGTTGCAGGAAGGTAATGTAGGCAGGATCTGCGCATTTTCTGGAATGAGCGGGGAATAGGGGCTAGAAGGCCAAAATAGTGCAATTTTCAAGATGAACAGGCCAGGCTGTGAGGAGGCTCAGTAGGCAGGGATTGCTTAGTTTTTGGGATGAACTGCCCGAGAGACTAGCAGCCAAAACTACGTAATTCCCAGAGGGAACTGGTAGTTGGATGCTCAGTAATTGGTAGTACAAACTGCACAATCCCTGAAGGGAACTAGCAGTTTGCTGCTGGGAGCTACTGGCAAGGGAAACTGCAATGAGGCTGGGAGGCTGGCCTGCTGACAATTTCTGTGCAATTTCTGAGATGAGTGGACCATTGGGAATAGAAGACCTACTCATGAAACTACACAATTTTTGAGATGAGCAGTGGGTCGACTGTTGGGATGACTGACTGGGAAAACTACGCAATTTTATGAGGGAGACAAGGATAGACACTTGGTGTCTATCCAGCCTGTCTACGCAATTTCCTCAGTCAGCTGAGTGAATAAGTTCAATGGCCTCTACGCAATGTTTTAGGGGAGTCAGCCCTAGGGCGACTCCGAGTCTAACTTTTTGGGTGGCCAACATGAGGGTTGATTGAATTTCTTGTGTGCAGCGCAATTTGAAAGGACTAGCTTGGTGCTTCTACGATTTTCTGGTTGATAGTTGATCGAGTCAAAAGCAGGGTGATGGTCCGATTGTCCGAGGAGAGTCTGCTTGTCAGAACTTCAGCAAAAATGACTAAGTGTGTGAATGATCGAAAGATGCATTGGTGATCATATGAACACACACTCGCATGACTTGATGACGAAATGATCCAAACCATCCCGACACACATGTTCAACATCACTGACCGATGGTGCAAGTAACAAGTGCGACACTTGTGATTGACCATTCATTGATCGAGATGATGCTTGCGCAACAGTGAATGTGACTCTATGTGTGAGTGCGATAAATGCTTTCATAGCGAACACAACAAGCACATACAAAGCGAAGACTTTGAGAATAACTAGAACATGGTCGCAGGCATGACTTGGACACCAACATGCAGAAAATTGAATGAAATGAACAAGTGAGGTGGATGCAAAGACTCATACGAGCTCACGGAGTGAACCCGAGTGTGTGCAGTCATCAAGTGAAACTCTCAAGGGAGGCTCTGAATTTGCTGCACTATGCCAAAATTTTGGAGGGTGGTTGTAGCCGTTACAACACTTGACGACACACTAGTAGAACTCCAACTTATCTATTTCGGTTCATTGCTAGAACAGGGCCTTGGTCTTTCATGGAGTATTGAATTGATGTGTGGGTTACTTTAGTTTCCCCACTTACCCCATGGACATACATGGTTCACCCTTTGCCAACTCAATCAAACATAATCAAAAGTTTATCTTAGATCTCACTGCTTCGAATTCGGGAAGGGTAGTTTAACTCACAAGTTGAAGATTTTCAAAGTATAAGTTTTCATCTCTAGTGTTGCTCCGCTGCCAGCAGGCCTGCACAGTACCCCGATGGAGTCATGCAGGTATACAGACACTACACGCCTCCTAGCGAGCCTAGTCAATAACCCGGTGGAGTTGCATGATTCACCTCTCTGCACAGGAATCATTTCTCTTCTTTCGCCTTTGTATTTTTCAATAGGAATATGCATGGAATTTATTTATTTTTGGGGCAGAAGAGGGATCCCAACTTATTGAGAGTAGAAGAGGTTGTTCCTTCAGAGAAGCATGTAAGACCTCTGACATAGGTTTGCATGTTTAGATTTTCCCCTTCTTTGTTTCTACTAGTTGGATGAGCTTGAACACATAGAGCAGAAGGCTGAGTACACACATGGTGCTTCCCAATGTGGACATAGGTTCAAAACCAAAACTTTCCTTGCAGATGATTAGTATTTTCTGTAAGGACTTCATCGGCCAAAGGTTACAACCAACCACAGAGAAGGCAGCACAAGACTGTCCAAGGGTTGCAGTGTCACAAGTTTCCTTAAATTTTAGCTACATACTCTATTCAAAAGACAAAACGTAGTTGGCAACACTTATTTCCGGAAACAAAAAATAGTAAAATATCAAACAAACAAAATGAATGTGAACAATAATAGTAAGAAGAATCAAACAAAGCAAAAACAAAGATAATAAGAAAAATGAACAAGATGAAAACAACAAGCAACAAGCAAACTATGTACATGGCACAGGAATGGCCCAACCTACTTAAGGTAATTCCTGAGATCTTGGTCATTGACAGCAAGGTTTTCAATACTCCCATGAAGTGATTGCAAATGATATGTGTGTGGTCCAAACTTCTCGTAGACCAGTTTAAGTCCACCGGGCTCTGCTACCGGAACCTTATGGCATTCTAGAAGACCTTCAAGTGAAGACAACACCATTGTTTCAAGTACTGCATGCAACATGGGTTCGGATGATGGCACATGCTAGTTGTTTTTATTTTGAGAAGGGTTCAAGTTTTTGAAGTCAATGCATAAGTGGATTTTCCCAGATTGCTTACATGCGGGATTCAAACTAGAAAACCAAGTATGATGAGACACTTTGCAAGTAATCCTATTGTCACTCTATGATTTTTAAGAGTGGAAATATAAAGGATCATAAAGGATACATCAAACCACTTTGGAGTCTAGGATCTAGCTACCCTAGGCTCAAAGAGGGCTCTCTCTGTATATTTTGATATTTGATTTTTCTTTCCAGGGTTTTAATATTTTAGGCTAGTTATATAGATAAAAGATTGATTAATTGATTGATTGTTTGGTTGGTTGGGATAGATCTTGTTCAAAAATTTTCCATTGGGCTATGGAGTCAAAGGCTAGATTGTAGCATCAAATTTTTCAAAGCATTCACAAGGCTAGCTAACTATGTTTACTGGATCTTAAAGCGAAATGAAGAATGAGATGGCAGAATAGTGAAATCAGTAGTGGTTAAAAAGCAATTAAGTATTTCTTAACCAGACCTCAGAGGAAAACACTTATATAGTAAACATAGATAGAAATAAGGTGCTCCAACAGCATATCTTACTCTAAAATTTTTGTTTTACAATAAGATTTGAATGATGCACAATGAAGGAAACAACAAAACATTTAGCGCAGAAAGAAAAACATCACGAGATAAAAATAGCTCAAGTATCTTGCAAACAGTCTTTATTATCAATGCTCCAGCTCCAAAAATTACAGTGCTCCAAAAGAAAAGTTTTTCAATTACTCGGGTCCAACCCCTAATACTTCCAATGCATGAAGTATTTAACTAAAATCTATAGCAACTATCGTATACACATGGAAATTTGTTATTAATTACAAAGAAACTAAACTTTGACTAGTGTGACCACAAAGTGGCCATGATGAGATAAATTAGAGATCTGGCCCTTCTTTTTTAATGTTGTTGCTAGATAATCAATTCTACTATAGTGGTTGATTTGACTGTTCTGTAACAAATTGTGTTGGCTTTGCTGACTCGGTTGGGTGTTGACTCAGCTTCTGTGCTGACTCTTCAATCTTGCTTGTCTTGTTCCTCCTGGTAGTCGCACAGTTTGCTCCACTCTTCTTCATATGGGATTTTAACCTTAATCAACTTGCAGTATATCTCATCTATTTCTGTGTATCGTGCAAAAGTGGGATTCATTGTGAAAATGTGTTTCAATTCATGTTCAATGAAAATTGGATTGTTGATAGCATCCATCATTGCTTTTCCTATCATGCTGCCTCTGATATTGGAGAGATTGACAACATCCTTTGCGATGTATTTTAGCCTCTTGACATAATATTCTCTGGTCATGAGTTTATCATTAATGAAAAACAGAGAAGGGAGACCTTTTTGTGTCAAAGGTTCAATTCTATTGAAAAATCTATTTACTGTCAACTCCAAATTCTGGCATTTCTCCTCAAGCTGTACAATCAAGTTCTTTTTTGTCAATACCTTCTTCACCTGTAGGATAGTTTCTGTTCTATCTCCTACTCCCAACTCTTCTAGCTCATACATGTTCTTTGAATTTAGAAATTTGATGATTCTGTTGGTTGTTGTTGGCATGTCTCCCAACTCTAGGTTAGTGGTTGAAATAACCTCCTTAGCTTTTTCAACTAGCTCCTTCTGCTCAAATATGATTTGGATGCTGGGCCAAATCTCATTCATACCATTAATGATATTGTTCTAGATGATTTCATTTACCCTTCCTAGAGCATTACCAATTGATGAATCGTTTTCAAATTTTTGTAATTTTTCAATTAATGTTCATGCCCTCTACATTTCTACTGAATGTGCACTCTCAGCTCTTTTAATCTGGTCTTGCAAAACGTTGACTTGAGTTTCCAATCTCTTGATTTCTTCTATCTAAAGGTTCATGCTCTCCATAGATTTGGTTAGTTGTTCTACACTGCTTCCTGTCCCTATATTGGTAGTTGTTGGAGTAGTTGTGGGAATAGCTGTAAGAGGGACAACCTCCATAGTGGTGGTGGTCAACTATGCTGCTTTCTCCTTTTCCTATACCATCTTCTCCATCTTTGTTTCCATTTGTTTTATTTGGAGTGACTGCTCCATTATCAGTTTCATCATTTCTGCCTTTTGACTCTCTGTTTCCTCTATTTCTTTAGTCAAGGGATCCTGTGTTGCAGGAATTTTGAGTTGTTTTCTCAAGGCTGCTATATCAGCCTCCTTCTTTTTAATAATATCTTCTACTGCTTTCACATCTGATGGATCATACCCAATTTTCACCACTAAATCTTCCAAGGACTTAATTATGTTATCTTTTGATTGAGATGAAATCTTTTCCATCTTCAGCTGAGATTGGGCATTTGATAAAGCCACCTGCATTTTAAACAAACTCATAGAGGTACTTGTTAGAGTGGAGGAGATCATCTCACCTATTTGCTTATGCATTTCCAGCTGATCAATAGGATGAACATTTCTGGCATCAAACTCAAAGGAAGTCTGTTTATAATCAGCTAGAGTTTTAGGTTCTGTTGTTTGTGCCTCAAGGAATGCCATATGCATTTTCCCTTTCTCTGAATCGAAAGCTGATAGAAGTCTACCTTGGGAAGTAGAAATTTTCTTCTAGAACTGAGCATAAGTACTCTTTTTCAACATTTCATTTCTGATCTTTATCTCTCTAAAAGTATAAAAAATGGTCTCCTCCTTTTCTCTTGTTACATTGGTAGATGTGGGAATTTGAAGAGTTTGTTTCCTTTCTGAGATCGGAGTTGTAGGAAAAGATTGACCTCCTGCTGGAGATGAACTAGGAATATCACTGAGGTTGATAACTGTTTGTTGTGGTGATTCTTTACCTAGGTCCATGTCCATACGCATCCTTTCCCTTTTCCTAAATTTCAGCTTAAACTCCTTTATAGAAGTATCAGTCCCTGGTGACTGATCTTCTCTCTGTCTTTTCCCAGTTGTTTCTTTTTCCTGTTCCTTTCCCTTGTCTCATCTATCCTCTATACTCTTCCTTTCTTGCTGCCTAGGATTTTGTGCACTTGAAGAAGAAAATATCTGCTCCTTAGCCTCTTGCAAGGTTTCAGGCATCTACTCTATCTGGTTCAAGAAATTTTCTATTTCAGTCCTGTGAGTGTGAATATAAGGTGTTGAATTATTTTCCACCCTTTTCTTGGAGATGATACCCCATGGTTCATACGACCATGTGAAGCTGTGGGTGAACTTCATTTCTTTCAACTTCTTATCAGCCTCCTCAACTACTACCCTGTTGTTGCAAATAAAAGGACCAATTTTGTATTTGATCCTAAATTAAGATTTCTTATTTGCTGCTACAAAATGTACTTCATCTGCATTGATCATCTGCCTGATATACTCTAGTATGAAGAACCTCATGGGGAAGAACTTTGGAAGCTTGTAAGGGGCCAATTCACATCCATATATCCTTAATTCTGTGTAATTTTGGTACAAATACCAATCTTCTGTTCTAGCTTGGTTGGTCAGCTGCATAATTCTTTTGATTTCTTAACCGATTATGGGTTCTGCTGTAGCACTAAGGAGGCTCATAGATGGATGGACAAAAATCTCTATGAATGTTTTGTATGTGAAGTCCCTTTGATCCTTCATCACCAAGGTTGTCCAGAAGATCTCAGACTAAGGTTCACCTTATTCATTTAGCTTGCTCATCACAAACTTAAACCTGTCTGCCTAAAAATAAACAAACAAATAAACTAGTATAGAAGAATACTGAAACACTTCTTTTGTAGTAAAATTTATGAATTGTTCATGGATGGCATCTACCAGGAATTAACTAAAATTAAACAAGATAGAGGGCTTTGATTTTGATGACAATATGGACAAGAAACCTATTATGGCCTCATCAAGCCACTAATATGAATAATACCCAAGCAGATATGAAAGTATAGTGACTATATGCCTGGTTCTATCAGGGAAAGCAGAGGATGAATATGGAGGATTTTTTCTAGACAGTGTGGTTTGTTAAGTCATGAATAGTTCCAAGGTTTTAGCTCTTTTAGCAAAGTCTAACCTCTGGTACATTTCACTGTGCATTTCATGGGAAAAAGGAGTGGTTCCTTCAATGTAGGAGCTTGCATCATCTACATTATGGATTGAGCATCAATAATGAACAATATTTCTCCTTCTGGGGCTACTACTGCTCTCTGTTGTGGGCTATAGCAGGACTGGCATTTTTTTATCAATTCTGGACAACTATGGGTTTTGGGAAAAATGTAGAAAAGCAAATTTGTATCCCAGAGTCCTATATCATCCATTTCATCAACAAATTTGTCTTCCCACCAACAGTATAAGTCGAAGAGATAAAATTATGACATTGTTTCATGTATCTTGAAGTCTCTATCTGCAAGTGGAATGTGGTCCATGTCCACTGGTGGGTGCACCATTGGATTGAACAGCTCTTCTTCTTTCTTCTTCAGTGGCATGTCTATCTTTTGGAGATTGTAAACGCAGATTGTCTTTGTATTTGTATGTGAAATGGAATTAGGAAAAGGAATGAGAAGAAGAGGTAACTCAGAGAGGGAAACAGAAAGGGAATGAGTAGAAAATGGGATTCAAGAAGGGGAAATGTATGCTAAACGTAGATAAATGCAACACTCTGCTACTGAGTTGATAATTCACTGTGTTAATTGCTTCTCTGTGTATGTCTCAGAAAATTTTCACTTCACCTGTAAGCAAAGAGGACATATCGAAACTCTGTAAATGGGTGAGAGATGATGTATTTGTAAATTTCGTAGAGATTCCATAGAAGTGGCATGGGTCCATTGGCTAATGGTTTAATGAATTGAATGTGAAATGGGTATAGCACGGGAATGGAGGTGATAGGTGGATGCAATGGAGTGGTTGCAGTGGGAGTGGTGAACGGTCATGACAGATGGGTGGTTTGTTTGAGAGCGGAAACCACTTTTCAGAGGGCCCCCTGAGTGGTAAGCAGGATCGATGAGGGGGTGTGAAATTATGTGAGTGTGACACATAGGCGAAGGCAAACCATTGATTTCAGACCCCCCTACATTAATGTTCAGAGGGTGAGGGGCGACCGAAAACTCTTATGGGCCGTTGGATCGATCATTGAGTGCTGGGATTTGATGGAAGGTGCGAGATGGATAATCATTGATATGATGGGCACGTGGCTGGTGGGAATTGGAAAAATAAATGAAATGGGGGGCGGAGTATGGAATAATGTTAGGAGTATATTAATTTTTTTTTTGTAAACAAGGTAGTACTTTCTATATTTACTTTTTCAAAATTTACATTCAAGAACTTTGATTAGCCACCTGCCCGAGGGAAACTAGGTGGCCATCGATCAGCAATGTATCCACTCCAAAATTTAAATAAGTTCATCATTATCATCAATATCTCCCAAGTTCCTATCTTTGGCCTTTTAGACATAAACATTCAAAAAACTAAAGATAAAAACTAAAGATATAGAAACTACTCCTCATTTGAGGAGGCTATCTGAAATGTTTCCTTCTCTTCTAGCCTCAGCATCTTCTTTTCAGTATTCTACAACTTCACCCCTAGGCTTGGGAGCTCTCGTCCCTGCTGGAACAATTGCCACTTTATCTCTAATAGAGTCTGCTCAATTCGGCTCAAGGTAAGATTGTTCCTATATGTTTGTATCTGGATGGTCGCCAGTTCCTTCATCATTTCCCCTCGACCAAGTTTTGGTTCCTTGTTTCTCTCCTACCTATTCAGGACTTCCCCTTCCATATGTTCCTGATGGAGGGTCATGGCTTGAGCAACAATGTGTTTCATTATCCACTACTGTTGCAAAGTTCTGGTATAGAGAGATTTCTGACCATTTGTTGTGCCTGGGTCCTGTACCATTTCTTCCCACTCATGTAGGGGGAGGTATCTGCCTCATATGTTTTGTCTCAGGTCTTGTTCCCAACTCCAAATCTGGTCCCAGAATTCTTGTGAATTTGCCTTCATGTAGGCATCCACTAGTTTCTTAATTTGTTCACCTGTCGATTTCCTTCCTTTTTTCTGCCTGTGCTGCTTGTTCCTTCCTCTTGGTTAAAATTTCTCTTGCTTCACCTAGGTGCCATGTTTTTTCTAGTTAGCTTTCTGATGCTCCTATCCTTCAAATGTTCTATCTGGGTTGCAGTTTCCCCCTTACTGTTTGTTAGACTATCACATTATGAACACAATTGTCAGTTTTAACCTTTGGGGTGGTATAATTGAGAAGGGTAATACTACCACCCCTTGTCATAGGTCCTCTCGAGTTATGGCTATCTCATAAATGCAGATCTAAGGCCTCTCTAGAACTTTCTGGTTCCGACCTTCCACCTTTGAGGGTTATGCTATGATAGTTAGCGTGTTTTTTATGGGACGAGCGATCTGCCTTGCGTTTAAGGCCCTTCCTAGCTCTCCTAGGCTTACCTATCCCCATCCCCGGTTTGGATTCCTCTGGTTCAGAGTCCCCCTCCTAATTTCCTTCATATACTCTGCCTCCTATGGGATGCTCCTATTTCCACTCTCAGATTTTCCGGGTTTTCCTTTCCGAAGGCATAGTCTTAGGGTTTGAAATTCCTAGGTCTCCACATCTAATGTAGGGGACATGGGTGGATGGGTCCTTCAGTTCTTATCTGCCCTTCTCCTTAGTGTTATACTCACCCTTCCCAGCCATTGATTCTCGGGGTTCTCCCCTGTCCCAAACTACCTTCACTCTGTAACTGAGTCTGAGGTGATGCAAATTATCCCTATCTAACTTCATGCCTATGCTATGCTTCATGAAAAATATTTTTTCAAGGGAGGGGGAGGAAATTTGACATACCCATCAACCTCGTTGCGTTGTTCTATCTTCTATAGTTGTCATTGGCCATCGGTGCATTCTCTCTCGCCACCTTCCTTCTTCCGCGTCCACATGCAAAATGCATGGTTTCCCTCATACTCTACTCTTTTAATATTCCTCTGTCATAACCTTACCTCCAACTGTCTCAATTTCCATCCATCCTTGGCTCACTCGCCGGCCCACTTTCCTTGGGATGCTACCCAAATGTCTTGTCCTCCATGCTTTATTAATGTTTATCTTCTCCCAGCTGCTCTTGCCATCAATTTTCTGACTTCGCATTGCCATCTGGCTTTCCTTCGCTGTCCCTTCTCGGTCTTGCTGTCCTATTCTCCCTTCTCCCACCTCTTTCCATTTCTGCCCCCACACTTCTCGGGTCAGTCCTTTCTCTTTCCTCTTCTATCATCCATGTCCCCTCTGTCCTTTCTTCCATCATGTGCTATTCCGTGGGTGATCTGTGTTGATTTTCCTATGCCTGCCTTCGTCCTTCTACCCTTCCATCTACGTCAACCGAATTCTATTCTTGTCTCTTATCTACTTCAATGGCCTGTTTCATTTGGTTCATTTCCTCATTCTGGCTAAGATTTTCTTCTCCCGCATCTAATTGTTGCTCTCTATTTCGGCATCCCCAGTTCGCGAGGAGGTCCGCCGGGGCATTTCCTTTCCTTTTCACATGGGACGAGATGGTATATGCCAGTCGCTGAAGTTGATTTTCAATGTCTGTTATTACCCACGCTGTCCTCCAACTTTTGTTTAGTTTTTCCACATGTACTCCTTGCTGTAGTTGTTTTATGGTTTCTATGACCAACATGGAGTCCCCTTCTATCTACAATCTTTGGTACCCTTCTCGTATCGCTATCTCCAATCCCATGTTTAGTGCGTGATATTCTGCTTCATTATTTGTGGCGATGCCACAGTCCATTGCATATGCCCTTATGATCTTTCCTTCCTCGTCTCTGAATATCCCTCCAATACCCGCCTCCCCTGGGTTGCCTTTGGCTGCCCCGTCGAAGTTTAGTTTTATGAATCCTTGGGGGGGATTCCTGTAACTTTCTTCTGCTCTTGCCTTTTCTGCATCATGTACCTTCCTTATGCTACTTGAGTTTTTTCCTTTAATTTCCAGTCGGTTCATAATACTAGTTTTCGTGCCTTCCTTCTTCGAGTCTTCCTCTATTCAGTTTCCCAGAGTGATTCTTTCCCTTATGTTTCTCATAATTTGGTTCCAGATTTTCGCCGTGACATTTTTTTATGTTCTAAATATTAGCCTATTTTGGGCTTTCCAAAGGTTCCACAGGAAGAACACAATTGACAGGTTCCAAGCATGGTTGAGGATTATGTTGTGGTATGGTTTGTTGCTCCACAACTCTGTTGTTGTTTTAATGCTCTCTAACTTTCTTTCTGTAATCCCAAATAGTTGTTGGTGATTTTGCCATAGGATGTTACTTACATTGCAGGAATTTGTGACATGCTCCATGGTTTCTTCTTGCTTTCGGCATAGCGCACAGTGCAAGGGCCCATGTGTCCCTTTCCGTCTTAATTAATCCCAAGTCAATGCTTGCCCATGTAGCATTGTCCAGGTAAAAAACACCACTTTTGGGCAAGTTTTTAACTGCCAGATTCTTTTCCATTTTTTGTGTTTGCATTTCTATCTCCTATTTTCATATGGTAGCCTTCTGATATTGTGAACATGCCTTTAATGCATTTTCCCCATCTTGTTATATCTGGTCATTCTTTACTAGCTATTTTCCTGGTTACCAATTCTTTGTGAGAGGTAGTCCATTGATCAGTTTCTAGGGCTTCAGGCCAGTCACTCTTCATCTTCCATTTTCGCCAATAATTGTTTTGGTCACCTACCCAATAGTTTCTTACTGCATATTCCACTACTTGGGTTGTGTACTGTTGTACTTCATGTAGCTGGGGTTATTGACTCAGGGTACCTCTTTGTTGCCACCCTTCCTGCCAAAAAACTACTTTGTCTCCCTCACGAATTTCCCAGAAGCTATTGTCTCTTATCAGGGCTCTATTCATATTGGCTAGGTTCCAAATCGTTGAGCCTTTATTTTTTTGTCAAGGTCTGGAGTTTACCTTCCAGTGTCTGTGCTATCTCATATTTTTGTTCCCACAACATTTTCCATAGGTCATTCCCTCCTTGAATCCATCTCCACCATAATGTTTCCCTTATGACTTGGTTTAAAATATAAGGGTCTCTGAGTCCCAGACCTCCCTCTGATACCGACCTACTTAACCATGTCCATGAAAGTAATGCCCATTTTTTTGATTTGTTTGCCCCTTGCCATAGAAATTTTTTAAAGATTTGCACCATTTTCTGACATATGGTCTTAGGGATTGCTTGACTTGCCATCTGATAGACTGACATAGCTTGGAGGACTGATTTCAGGAGTATGAGATGGCTCAGTGTATTGAGTGTTCTGAACGTCCAATTTTCCATTCTTTTTTGAATTTTCCTTATCAAACCGTGCCAATTCGCTACTCTGTACTGCTGATCACTCAGTTGTACTCCTAAGTATTTTGTTGGGAACTGCCCAATTTGGAACCCCAATGTTCTTGCCAGGAAGGCTTGGCTCACTCTTGGCATGTTGAAGAAGAAGATTTCGGTTTTCTCTTTATTCACCTCTATTCCTGAAGCTTTTGTAAATTCTGTTAAGATCTCCCCTATTTTTTTTGCTTCCTTGAGGTTTGCTTGGCTATACATCATCACATCATCCACAAATTGTTGATGTGTGATAGTTAAGTCTTCCCCCCATAATCTTAGCCCTTTGAATTCTCCTCTGCTTACTCTGGCATTGATTAAGTGACCTAAACCATCCGCTGCTAAGATGAACAGGAATGGTGAGAGAGGGTCTCCCTGTCTTAGGCCACGGGAAGGCTTAAAGGTGTCAGTAGGGGTCCCATTAAGCAGGATTGACATACTAGGTGTGGATATCATGGACATTATCCATGCTATCCATCTATCATCAAATCTGTAGGCTTGAAGGATTTCTTGTAGATATTGCCAGCTGAGTTTATCATATGCCTTCGCTAAGTCAAGTTTGACCATCATTCCTTTATTTCCAAATTTCTTTAGGGAGTGGATCACCTCTTGCACAACTACAATCCCATCCACAATCTGTCTGCCTTTCACAAACCCTGTTTGTTCTTTTTCCATCAATTCTAGGAGTAGGGCTTGTAATATTTTTACCATTATAGTGGCCATAATTTTATAGATTATATTGCAAAGAGCTATTGGTCTAAAGCTATGGGGTTCTTCAGTATGATCTACTTTTTGTATTAAGGCCAGAAAAGTAGCATTCCATGCTGGGTACATTTTTTATGGCTTCTTGATTCGTCTACTGCATTAACAATATCCTTTTTCATGAACCGCCATGTTGCTTGAAAGAATTCTGCTGTAAAGCCATCCAGGCCAGGGGCTTTATTTTTAGCCATTGACTTGATTACTTCCTCAACCTCCTTTTCCGTAATTACCCATAGAAGCGCTAGGTTTTGGTCCTTGCTTACCGTTTTTGGGATATATTGTTTTATCTTTGTTATCTCCTCTTCTCTGTTGCTTTTCGGCTCTGTCAGTATGCCGTTGAAATGTTGGATTAGGATATTTTCCATTTCCTCTTTCTGGATTACCCTGTTACCTTGTTTATTTTTGATGGAGAAAATTTGGTTCTGCTGCCTATGTTGCTGCATTGCTCGATGGAAGAATTTTGTATTCCATTCTCCCTCTTTTAACCATTGAACTCTTGACTTTTGGCACCAAAGGATTTCCTCCTGCTTTCTTCTTTCCTCCAGTCTGATTAGCACCTCTCCTTCTTCCTTCACACTCTCCTCGGTTCTTCCTTCTTCTATGATTTTTTGTTGTATCCTTTTCATGGCTATTTGGAGTTGTTCCTTGTCTTTATGGATGTTGCCAAATTCTTCTTTGTTCCAAGTCTTAATTTTTCTTTTCAGCTCCTTGAGTCTCAATTGGAGTGTGTGCATCTTATTCTTACCTTGTATTTCTCCTTCACTATTCTGCCACCAGGTTTCCAGCTTGTCTATGAGTGTTGGATCTCTTAGCCAAAAGGCTTCAAACCTGAAAGGTTTGTGCTAGTTTTGATTGTTCATGGCAATTTCAAGTTTTATTGGCCAGTGATCCGATCCTTGGCATGGTAAGATCATTGCTTCGTAGAATATATCTTTCCCTAGGAAGTGTTCTATGGCTAAGAACCTGTCCAATCTGGAGGCTATCTGCCTGCTGCCTCCTCTTCTATTATTCCAGGTGTATTTTCCATTGATAGTATTGATATCAATCAATTGGAGGGCTGTCTGGGTTTCCCTAAATCTCTCCATATCTGCATCCTCCCGTTGCAGTCCTCCTTTCTTTTTTGTTGTGGTTGTTATCATATTCAAATATCCTGCTATCACCCATAGTTTTTCGGTGTGTAGGTTGCCCATTCGACACAGTTGTGTTAGGAAGGCCTCTCCCTCAAGTGGTATATGAGGCTCATACACCACTGATACAAGGAACTAATCTTTATCTCCTACCATTCTGAATCTCCCTGATAAAATCCTTCGCATTCCTATCCATAGGTCAGCCATTACTTCTGCTGGATTCCACAGTATTGCTATACCCCCTGCACTCCGTTTTGCATCTATTGTCATACTTTCATAATAAGGCTTGATTTTTTTTAGAATTTCCTCCATTTTTGCTCCCGTTATTTTTCTTTCTTGAAGCAGCATGATCTGAGGTTTTTATTTTTTGATCCTCTCCACCAGATATCTTTGCTTACCCTTGTTATTAAGCCCTCTTATATTCCGTGATCTAATAATCATTGAGACGATTGGGTTGTTTGGTGGAAGACCGCTGAGAGTGGCACGACTCTTCCTGTGTTGACTTACATTTTTCCCATTATTTGAATGGATTCTTGTAGGTTCTTCTGTCCTCTTTTTTCCCCCCTTTCCCTTTATGTTGATGTTCCTGGCTATTATCCTGTTGTGTTCCAAGCTGTTTGTTCATCCCTGTTTTTCCACTCTCTTGCTTTTATTTGTATTTTTGGAAGATGTCTTTGTATAGTTTTTTGTCATCCTCTAGGATAAACAGTTCCTCTAGGTTCTTCCACTTATCCAGTAAATTTTTTAAAATTTCCTCCACTGTGGTTGGGTCATCCCCTTTATTTATATCTACTTCCATTACTTCATACTCCTGGTATACTTCCTTTTCTTGGTTCCCCTTTTCTTCTGGTTCTTCTTGAGCTTTCTGCTTATTGTTGTTGGTATCTTGTTGTTTCCCCCCCACCTTCCTGATCTGTCCCTTCTTGGTAGTCCATATTTTGTGTTTCTCCCTCCCCTTCTTCTATTTTCAGTATTTCGTACCTATTTGTATCTTGACTTTTGGTTTGTTGTTCTTTCTTGCCTTTCTGCTGGAATTCTTTAGTGGGTCGTTTCTTGAGTTTTACTTCTTGAAACCCCTCATCGTCTTCAGTGGTTTTCCTCTGTTGCTTGTTCTTTCTCTCCTCTTCCTCTGCATTTAAGGGGCATTCCTTAAAAAGGTGTCCATATCCATGGCATTTTCTACATCTAAATGGTATATGTTTGTAGTCCAAAGCCTGCTGCCAGACCTCCTCATGATATTCTAGTTCAACTGCACTTGGTATAGGGTTTGCAATGTTCATGTATACACATATTCTTGCATACGAGGTATATCTCCCTATTTTAGTTGTTTCTGCTATCTTTACAAAAATACCTATGGTGTTCCCTATTCCTTCAAGAATCTCTAGGTCCCAGAAATCCATAGGTAGTCCAAATAGTCTAACCCATACAGGTGCTGCTAGGAATTTTTCTTGGTTTGGGTTATAGCATTCATCCCAATACCTCATAAATAAACATGCATTGTTATGGAAATATGGTCCATTTTCAAAAGCTTTCTCTTTGTCTTACAGGTTTGAGAAGATTACCATAAAGAAACCGCGTGCTCCCAGCTTCAGTTCAACATGGCCGCGTCGCTGCCATTTCTGCTGGATCCATCTTGTCAATTCTTTTTCTAAGGGCTAGACTCTGATGAACTTGCAGATCAATGCATGATCCTTCATATAGATTTTGTACCTTTCCAGTTTTATTCATTGGAATGACAAACCTCAGTTTCTCCATTACGCAGAGCAGACATCTTCCTTTGCTTCCTACTTGCCAACGTGCTCCTAGGACTGGTCCCAGTGTCCTTTGTGTAGCCTCCACTTTGTTGTTGTTGGTTCCTTCTCCCGTTGTCGCATCCCTGTAGCAAGGGATCTCTCCCCCCCTAGTCTCCTCTGTCATTTCTGAGCCTCTTGTTCACTTTTGTCCGTGCTTGTCTGCTTGTTTTTCGAGGTGTTCTGTGCCGCCTACCTCATGGACGCAAGGTCATTAGGGTTGCAGAGCTCCAAGAATACCTCATAAAGTTAGGAGTATATTATTAGACCCCTATCCTTTATTAATTTCTTTTTTTTTTCAAATTAGGAAAAAAATACATGAAATATGGAATAAAACATTTAGAAGGAATTTTTCATGTCCTTTTCCTCTTTATTACTCTTTCAATATACCTACCCTTTGTTTCTAATCTAACATTTTTTCTTTTTGCAGGGTGCATTTAGACTTGCAAACCCTTTTTCACTTTCTCTTTTTTTGTTTTTTTTTAAATTTCTAACCTATTCTATCACTTATCTCTCCTATTGGTTTAGATTGAACAATTGAACCAATTCCATTTCTACCTAGCTATTGATTTGCCAAGCTTAAACTATTTGGTAGACCTTTATTTTCTACCCTATCAATAGAAATTGAAATTTGTTCAATCATGTGTAGACTTTATGAATTGAAAAATAGTTGGGGTTTTCTTTTCTTTTCAATTTTTTCTCTTTTTTTCTTTTCCTTTTTTTTTTGTAAATACCTTCTTTTCTTTTCTTTTCTTTTTGGAAATCAATTGAATATTGAAATATATGAACAATATGAAATCTGAAAAATGTGAGATACTTAATCACCTTGAGATCCTATAAATTATAAGACCTTAACAAATCCAATCACCCAAAATGTTAGTCAATTTATTCTGCAAAAGGAATGCAAACAACATGTATGTGTTACTTGATTTTTGCTGCAATGACTTGTCTCCTCCTTTACCTAGGATCTCATGTTGGATTGTTCATGTGTAGTGTGTACTCAGGTCATCATCTACCCATGTAGACAAATCCCGATATTGTTTGGTCAAGGTGTCAAAGATTTGTCATTGTTGTGATGTGTAGCTTGCACCGAGATTAGACATCTTCGGATCACGATAGGTTCCTAGGATGTTTTGTTCTTCCGTAGCAGTGGTCCTTTGTATGTTCAGCATGATAGCTTCATACTCAGCATCATTGTTTGTGCATTCAAAATTCAAACAACTCGAAATCCTGCATAGTCTATTTTTTAGGACGACTGAGATACACTTGGTCCGTGAGCGATCATGTATTTCTGATTTGTTAAGACTCATGGCCCGCAACTCATATGTACATGGACTATTTGGCATGCTTGTTCTACTTCTACTACTGTTGTTGCTACTACTGCTACTATCAGAAAAATAAGTTGTAAAAGTTTCATTACCATCAGTTGGGCAAGGAAGGATTCCCAACTGTGCGTCTGATGAGGTTGGAGAAGGCCATGGAGGATAAAACTCCAATGTTGTTTCCAGGAGGCAGTTGCCAAACATGAGTTCTGAAAAGGCCAACAGTTCATTCTCACCATTAAGGGGTGTGACATTGTGTTTCATATACCTCTCAGATAACACCCGGATTTGGTTGCATTTTCCCTTGTATGGAAGCCACATGTGAGACCAATCTGTAGCGAAATATCCATCTAGCTTGTTGGACCTGTCTCTACTGAGTAGTAGGCCATATGCTTTTGGTATGTCCACAACATATATGTTGATGCATTGGTGGACTCGACTGATAGTTAGATGATCACGTCTCACAGTTCACCAATGGATGGTACTGATGTTTGATCAAGTTGGATGATGCTCGCAAATGTTCCACTCCATTGTGCATTGATCTTCTTAGTAATCAAGAGTAGCATGATGTTGGCTATCATGCCAGAATCAACCAAGTAGTTGTGAACATTGTAGTTGAAAACTTCAAATGAAAGTAGGAATGGGGGGCAACCTGAGTTTTCTTCTTCCATTCGGAGTGTATTGAGCACAGTGGAAAGTGGCCTGGGAGGTGCACCTGCTCCCTTGCTGGTAGAGGTTGTGTTGTTTGTTTCTGTTTGTCCTAATGCACGTAGTAGGATATCTCACTAACTTCGGACTTTGGATAACTTGAACAAAATGATGTTCACTCAAGTTTTCTTCATGTCATCAACTATGTTGTAGTCCAGAGGTGGTAGACTCAATGAGGTGTCTGGGGTGGAACAAATGTTTGTGTTGTCCGGTGTAGTGTTTTGCAACTTTCTGCTCATGGATGTACTCTTATTCGCTTATGTCTTCACATACTTGTTTTGTGTTTGTTGCTTTGAGGAAGCTGGTGGATCGACTTTATTTATCAATTGTCTCACCTTCTCTTGCATTTCCCCAAGTGTAGGGGGAGCCCCTTTACTCCTAATATTATAACGACCATTTTGCTTTTGGGTCTGCTTCTTGATGTTCGTCTTCGAGATTACTTGCGAGAACTGATATGCATTCACCACATGCCCAAAACTTGGTGTTTCATCAGGTGCAACCTCTTAGTCATCATCAATGTCTTCTGGATGCTCCTGCATATCATCTTTCGCATCAAGTGTATGACTGCAAATAGAGATAATGACTCACTTCCAATCCAAGCAAGAGTTCTCAGGGTGATACTCTTCATGGAAGGAACAAATCTTAGGATCTGTGCACTAATCGAGTTGGAACACATGCTTCTGTGCAATTTTGGAAGTGAACCGATTGTTGCTTGATGAGTCGGTCGATGAACTTTTTGCCTATCTCTGTCTAGGTGGATAATTGCCTGCAAATTTGTTTGTTTTCCCTTGCTTGAGTTCAGACATTTCGGTGGTCAAGTTCTTGACAAGGTGAGTGAGGGTCTCAATATTAGTTGCTTCCTTGTATCTACCCTTACTCGTCATTACTTGGAGCCTCTTGCTCGTACCCTTGGAGTCTTTCGTTGATTCACCATCCTTGATGACTTCGATTGCATGCAAGTCCTTTTCAACAGCAATGGCATCTTCCTAACTTTCCAAAAGTGTTGTCTTCGCAGCTCGCTTGACGAACTGAGCAATGGTGGTTGGAAATGTAGACATGTAATAGTCAACAATGATGGAGTCAAGAGGTTCAGTGTCCGCTGCAAATTTTTTCAAAATATGCATAAACCTATAATTGAAATATTTCACTTTCTCTTTTCCCTGCGTCTTAAGGCTTCCCAATTACGTTTGAAAGCACCCCAGTTCTTTATCGAGTTGGGTGGAAGGCTATGATACCAAGCAGCTGCATGGCCGTCCAAGGTACATGGGAACAATCTACATGCTACATCATCATAACATACCTCAAGGGTCTGCAATGGTAAGTAGAAGTTGTCTAAGTGATCTTCTGCCTTCACCGTGCTGTCAAGGTTGAACTTGATGTTCATTCTCTCCGCTCGCTTCGGAATCTTGTGCAGAATAGCCAGGAGAGCCAATGGTCCCTGAGTCATTCATTCAGGATTTGGGTCAGCCATCTCCTCTTCTTCTTCATCCTCTTCTTCTCCTTTGAAGTCTGATGGTTCCATATCTGAGTCGGTTGGTTTATCTCTACCTCTGCCTCCTCAGTTTCCTTCCCCTCCACCTCCTATACTGGAGTTTGATCCCAAGATCACAAGAGTGTCTTGTTTTCCTTACCAAAATATCAGAGGTTCCTCTCTGTCTTCAATGGCTTCTGTCAGATCTTCAAGTGTGGCAAGGACTGCTTCTTCCACCGATGATACAACAACTCCGATGGGAGTGCCTTTTGACTTCTTTGATGCATATGGAAGATGTTGTATGCCTGGGATCACTCCGACTACTTTCGTGAACTGGCAGGTGATGGGACGGATGGAACGAAGGTGTTGATATGGAATCTTGTGTTCAATTATGGGAGGTGAGGAGCAACCAACTACAGAGTCACATGTAGGTGAGTGGGAGTGTGAGTTACTACCTTGACCAGATGGTTAATGAATGAGTGTGAGGGGAATTTCAGCCATGTACAACTGGCTTCCCTCCTTCTACCGCTAGAAATGTTGACGGTGTTGGACCCGCCAACATTCAAGGGATCACCCTGGTATGACTTCCCAACTAGATTTCACACCATTTAATGTTGGAGTCTCATCTGATATGATGGCCTAGTTTCCATTGTCTTAAGGATTTTCCTCAATTCTTTCTTGTCAGCACAGGAGAGTGGTCTTCTTTGCCTTCATGAAGTGAGGTTCACATTCCTTTGTGAGTGCTAATGTACTCGTGTCAATGGTTCTTTCACTATGAAGGGAGAGGGTGAAAGTGGGTCCCAAGTTGGTTGGGATGTAGCCCCAACTCGGCTAGGAACACACAACACAACAAGACGTGCACAACTTCTAGAGTAGTCCACATGGATGCGACAGTCACAACATACAAGGTAAGATAGCATGTACAACACTCAATGGATGAGTCTGAACAAGTGCAAAGGTTGTTACAGAAAGATTCAAGTGAAAGGTCTGTTTGATGTCTGGGAGAGTAGTCTACATGGCTAAGACAATGTTAACAACATATACAACACATTTCCATTAATAGATTATGTATTACAACAAGTGAAATAGTTTATATGTAGAACACAAGTTGAAGAAACATGAATTACAAGTATTAAAGATTAGCCTTACAACAGATACAACACATGTGTGAAAATGTGCTAGCCTATTAACAGGCTTCTGAATTAAGAGAAAGTTCCAAGACACATCATTACACCATACATCACTAACCCCGATTGCAGGGCGTTGGAACCACTACTTACTCCTCAAAGAAAAGATAACAGACTTTCTTGGCTATGTGGGAGGAGCTGAGGTGAAAAGTCCCTTGCATGTACAAATGATGGGGTATTTATAGCCAAGGGTTAAACTGACCCTTATGGTTGTTTGACTATCCTCATGACTGTTTGACTTCCATGACATTTTAACTTACATGACACTTTGTTCAACAAGTGGGTCTCTTGGAATTCCACATCACATCACATTGATTAACAACATAGCCCATAGTAGAGATGTGGGCGACATGACTCGACATGGCAGTGCCGGTACATTCGTGATGTTGCTAAAGTGCATGTCGATCTTTAGTATTGCAGGGTGATGGGTGTCTTCATGGTGTATCATAGCTTCATCTCTGCATGGCGAAGTGCGTGGAGTCTTCAATGGTCCTTGGTTCGCTTGATGAAGCTTTAACATGTTGTTCCTTGCTTGCATGTTGGAAGGCTTGAAAGGCTCACTTGTTCACGAAGGTGCATGTTCATCGCATTCATTTTTTTCGCATGCATCATTCATTCGTCTATTGGTGAACATGTCCTTCTACATGTGATCCCTTCTTTCATCCCATTCGTTGTTTTGCCATGTTTTTTGGTGTATCTGTACCCGCACTCACTCATGATGAGACAACATCAAATCCAAAACCTCCTAGTCTACCATGACACATGATCATTTCGGATGTAGGTGACCGAGAGAGGTAGCAAGGTTATGAAGCAGGATGATGGCTCTAGGCACTGCTAATGAAAACTACACAAGGGTCACTAAGTGATGGAGACAGGGAATCTGAGTCAAAAGTGGTTGTCTGCGAGGTCTAGCTCGGCTGGGAGGCAAAATTGCGCAAAGTTTAGGAGAGCCAGTCCAGGTTGCAGGAAGGCAAGGTAGGCAAGATTTGCGTAGTTTCTTGAACAAGAGGGTAGTAGGGTCTAGAAGGAAAAAATTGCATAATTTTCTGGTGGAACAGGCCATGCTGTGAGGAAGGTCAGTAGGCATGGATTGCGCAGTTTTTGGGAGGACCTGCTCAGGAGGCTGGCATCCAAAATTGTGCAATTCCTAAAGGGAACTGGCAATTGGCTACTGGGGTCACAAGTAGCCAAAACTGCGCAATTTCTAGAGGGAACTGGCTGTTGGATTCTCAGTAACTGGTAGTAGAAACTGCACAATTCCTGAAGGGAATTGGGAGTTTGTTGCTCGGAGTTGTTCACAAGGGAAACTGCACTAAGGCCAGAAGGATGGCTTGTTGATCATTTTTGCACAATTTCTCAGCTGAGCGGAATGTTGGGCAGCAAAAGGCCTACTCATGCAACTGCGCAATTTCTGAGATGAGCAGTGGGTCGACTGTTGGGATGACTGACTAGGAAAACTGTACAATTGTCTAAGAGAGACAGGGACAGACACTGGTGTCTGTCTAGCCTATCTATGCAATTTCCTCAGTCAGCTGAGTGAGTAAGCTCAATGGCCTCTGCACATTTTTTTATGGGAGTCAGCCCCAGGGTGACTAATGGGTATGACTATTCGGGTGGCCAGCATGAGGGTTGATTGAATTTCTTGTGGGAAACACAGCTTGAAAAGACTAGCTTGGTGCTTCTACACTTCTTTGGTTGACAGTCGATCAACTCAAAAGCAGGGTGATGGTCCAACTGTCAGATAAGAGTCTGGTCGTCAGAACTTCAACAAAAATGACTAAGTGTGTGAACGAATTGAAAGATTCATAGGTGATCATATGAACACACACTCACATGACTCGACAATGAGGCGACCCAAACCATCCAAACACACATGTTCAACATGAATGACCAATGATGCAAGTGACAAGCATGATACTCGTGATTGACTTTTCATTGATCGAGATGATGCTTGCGTGATAGTGAATGTGACTCCATGTGTGAGTGCGACAGAGATTTTCATAGGGAACACATCAAGCACATACGAAATGAATACTTTGTGCATTACCAGAACATGGTCGCAAGCATGACTTAGACACCAGCATGTAGAAACTTGAATGAAATGAACAAGCAAGGAGGATGCAAAGACTCATAGGAGCTCATAGAGTGAACCCAAGTGTCTGTAGTCATCAAGTGAAACACTCAAGGGAGGTTCTGAAATTGCCAAACTTTTGGAGGGTGGTTGTAGTCGCTACAACACATGTCTAGGGCCTATGCCACTTAATTCCCTCATTTATTATTTGAGAGGCCCATGGAACTTTGGGAAAACCTTTCTCCCTCTTTCTAGACATAATTGTTTATGTGGTTGGAATCAAACATTGACCTATTCTCATTCACTAATTTCTCTTTCTAATATCCTTTTACTATGAAAATAGGCATTCTAATATTTTTTAAGGAACAAATTCATCTTATATTTCATTAATGCTCAGAAAAAATACTTCACATAATTTTACATTTAGCTAAAGTCGAGGCATGCACATTTTTGCCTCCCTATATGGGAAAGGAGGGATAACATGTGTGTTTTGGCCCCAATTTTAAGACAATTAATATATTTTATAAAAATACCTATCCTAGTTGAAGAATAGGTAATTTTGTTTGACATGGACAATGGATATTAATTTTTCTTTGTTTGGTAGGTCTAGTGTACATTGCGTATGATACTTGATAATCCCAAATATGAATTCAAGAGTCTGTAGAACTCTGGGGAAAACATTTCCCCCTTTTGTTTAGTGATTTTTTTCGACTTGATGTTTCACAACATTTGTTAATTTATAATTTAGCGTATATCACATCAGAAATTGATATACATGTAAAATAGAATTATCACAGCCCGAAGTTATAGTCAAATCACCCAAGAGCCCCCATTGTACCTAAACAAGAAGATCTAGTATATTTACTTTGGCTCTAACTTGAAGAGCATCTATGTCTTTCCTAAAATTGGTTTTCCTGACTGAAATTTGGATAACCATATATGATCTAAATGCATACACTTCAGCCAAATCAAACATAATAGGCATCTAGTGAAAAATTATTTATTAGCATTGTTTCAAACTTTTCATAAGCAATCAAGTCCTTTTAGCTTGATCACATATAACATACTCTTATCTTCTTATCAGTTAATATTTTCATAAACAAACATGAACCCTATTTAATGAGTAGGAGAGGCAAACAAATCATTGTACTCTACATGAATCTATGCCCAAAATGACCTGGCATGTTCACAATCCCACATGACATGCTTAATTGTTGAATGTTTTTGAAAAACTACGTAACATCTATTAGTAAGCCTGGTACAATGTAGCCTATCTTTTGTTGTTAATAAGGACTAATAAACAAACTTATTTTGTCTCAAAGGAAGAATGATATTTTCAAATTCTTTGAAACCTCATCATCCACCTGGTTTCATGATCTTGGAAGTTCCATTTCTCATTAAGATATTTGAACAAATTGGTTGAATCTTAATATTCTTGTATTGGTTAACTAACTGCAATAAAATAAAAACTTC
This sequence comes from Pinus tabuliformis, assembly GCA_031772625.1. NCBI lineage: Eukaryota > Viridiplantae > Streptophyta > Pinopsida > Pinales > Pinaceae > Pinus > Pinus tabuliformis. The sequence continues at coordinate 59,596,760 of CM062813.1, read as the reverse complement.
TTCATTAATGGTTCAAAGTTGATATGACTGCATAAAACCTATATAGGATAGCCTTTTATGATTTATCTATGTCCTTGATCCATAAATATCACTGAATATGAAATCCATTCTCCACCAACCATTTTCTTGCAAAGGAATTCACCTTAGTTGCCTTCTTTATGTTGCGAAAGATGTGGGTGTGCTTGGAATGTGAGTTTTAATTTTATTTTCAACTATATTATAGACCCATAATCATGGGTTGCCTATATTTGTTGGATTCTACAAGTTTTCTTTTAAGCACACTATACAAATTTATACTAGATTAGTGGGTTTCAGATCTCATCCAACTGCCATGGACACATATTCGTGTTTTTAATGTTGGTTGCTATCATTTGGTTGATAATAAAAATGTCTTTATCTCCGCTTATAGGGTATTAATAGTCTAAAGTGTGAAGTTGTTTCATTTTCACTTGATGTTGGAATCGATGAAATAAACGTGAAGCAAGAAGGAAGTGAGACGCATAAGAAACTTGAAGTAAAATCCAAGGCAAATGTAACCATTTCAAAGTATACCACTTATATTGTGAATGAGCAACATGGAAAGTATATACATTGTTGAACTCTCTATATTTGTTGTATTTTTCTATTCTAGTCATTTCATGGCTACTAAAGGAAATATTCAATCATTCATTTGTTTTTCTTCATATTTGAATGTGAGCATTGCTTCATGTAGTTTTCAAGTATTCTAAGAATTATTTATTTAACTTCAATAAAAACAAATATAATGCCCTCTTTTTTCTATTCAATTTTTTTTTTTTTTAATTTTGGTATTCACATTATTATCGAGCTTATGAGGCTTCTTATTGGGTCAATATGTTGCCACTGGTGGGACTTTTCCTTTCTCACCTAGGCTATATTGTTTCATCTTGTATGCATGTGGACATCTGCATTTTCAGAGAAGGGAGTTGGTTGCTATAGGGGACATGGATCAGGGCTTCCAAGTTTGTTTTCAAATAATTTGTATCCATATCCACTAGGTGTAGCTTAGAATTAGCTAACATTTGTTTGATATCTAGATTGTGACTAGCTACTAGTGTAGCCACACTGTGCCTACTAGTTTCCCCTTCTCTATATGATTTTAATTTATTGAATTATGTCATTAATCATCATTTATATCATTTTTCTCTTTAATGTTCTTCAATATTTTACAAATAATTTCTATTTACTATTTTGTTTGCTATGCTTTGTAGATTGCATTGTGCATTTTTTCCAGATTTTTTGATAGGCCAACTTTGTGAAGCCATGCATTATATATTCTGTGTGTATGGTCAATATCTATATACCACTACGTCTATGTTTGGGCTTGTCTAAGCTTTTTTCCTCTCCTTTTATTATTATCACTTGTCTTTAGCCTATTATCCTAGAGATGCTTTCCTGGCATTAGTCTTGTGTGCTTGTTTTTTTGTTTAGGTGTTTTGGGTCCTAAGTAACAGATTTGAGGCAAAATGAAAGTCATGACATTTATTTCAATACTAACTTGTGAACAAGTTCAAGATTAAGGCCTAAGAATAATCTCAATTGGGTGGAAGGAGTTTCTTGACTAGCATTGAAGGCAAATTGGGGAGGTGTTATGTTCGTAATCCAAAAGTATATTACGTGTGAAGGTAGGTATGGGCATGTTTTTCTATATTCTATCAAGTTATTGCTACTTTTCCGAGCAATAAAGAAAATCAATTTACTAGTTTACTTATGCAATAACTTAGAGAAAATGGCCAAGGATATTCATAAAAACCCTAAGAATATGGAAATAATCTTATACCATCACTTGGTTAGAATGATTATAGAAGAAGAGTCAAGGAAAGAGAATGACACATGGACACTATTTTTATATCAAAACAAGTTCTCAGATACTCTAGAAATTCATGAATTTCATAATGATAACTTTAGCTCTTCCAAATTTGAGGGTTCAAAACATAAGGTAATAAATTCTATGTTTCACAGAGCTAAAGGTTCAAGGGTTGAACCTAGAAAACATGTTCAAGAAGAATCCCTAGATCCAAAAACTCAATCTGTGACGCCAAGAATAAAAACACAAGGATTCAAGAAAATAAGAGCTTCTCTCAATGTGAGTTTGTCTCATAAACATAAGTTTACAAGGAGCATGACTAGAAATATCAATGTAGAAAAAAGTACCTATATCAAACAAAAGAAGGTAATCGAAGTAGAATACTCGTATGAACACCAAAACATTAGTGATTAGGAGGGTGCGATTTTTGAAAATTTGTCAAATAAACCAAGGATTGAATTCACTCTAAGTCCATCTACATGCCCTGAAATCGAAAGTGAAAATCCTAAGTTTGATGGGTTTCACAAGTTCATTTACTTTATATTTATAGAACCTATTGAAAAATAAATTGTTCGAGATCCTGTACTTGTACCGCCTGCATGCAAGCTACAAAGGAAAGAAAATAAGATCATAAAGCTGAAGGAAAATATACAAGAAATAAAATTATTGGACACATATGTTAAAAATAAAAATGGAATGTTAAATATCCATGTGCCTAGGATGCAAAGGGAAATGAGTAGCTTGAAAATGAAAATAAAGTGATAGTCAAGCATGCAAGAAAATGGTTTGAGAAAAGTCAATAGATTAACATGAAAAATAGGAGGCTAAAAATCAAAGTGATGAAATATAAGAGAATTAAGAAAACCATAGCTTCAACATCTGGCATAGATATCTTGATCAATGTTGCAACAAATATTTCAAGATCAGGGTTAGGCACAATTTTGAGGAAAACATAGAATTTTTTACAGGTCGCTTTGTTGCATGAGGACATGTAATACCTTTTGCATGGGGGAGATGTTGGGTTCCTTATTTTGATACCATTTTTCATTCTCAGTTACACATTTGAACTTTAAAGCATTATTTTGTCTCCCATTATTATCTTTTTTCCATGATATCCTCATTTCCTACATGATGTGAATATGAAAAGGAATTCCAAGATATGTTCTATATTTCATCTATTTTTCACATTTTGATTTTCCAATAAGTTTGAAAATCAATTTACTAACTTATTGTACATGAATGTAATTCCTATAGAAACTATCTAATTCTTGTAGCAAATTTGACAATCCATATGGTTGCAAAAATCCAATTCAAAAACAACTACTTGGAGCTGATTCTAGAATCCATGAAGATGGTTAGGTATTCTATAAGATTGTTCCACATTAGAACAAGGTATGCGTGGAAGCATGGTCAAATCTCAATAGTATTCAAGTAGATATGTAGTGAACCAACTGAGGGATTAGTTAGGTAAATTGAATAAATAATTTCATGCATATCTGTCATGAAATTCTTAAGTAGATATCAATTCCATGGCATGGTAATCAAATCCACCAAATCCCATGTTCCAATTTTGTAGATTTCCACCAATTGAAGGATTGTGAGTCAAGGGTATCGATGTAATCGAAATAAGTTTGAAGATTTATTTATAATTGTTATATTGTACATGACTCTGCTATGCTATAGAGAATTTTAAACTTAAAATATCACATTGATTGTGTGCCTCGCTTTTGAGCAGGTCAAAGACACTTGTAACTTCATGTGTAAGTGTAAAGAACTTTAATTGTAGTCATTTCAAAAGAAAACAAGGGAAACTCTCGCAAGTAACAACTCAGGGTCAATTGGATTGGAATTCAATTGGGTCATATTTTTCCCTTGATTTTTAACTCTGATCAACTTCTTTTCTGGAATATAAATAGGATATGAAATATTCTACATATTTATGATTACATAAATAATATAATTATACAACTATTACATCTATTACTCAAAGGGCATCTTTCTCAAGTGATATGATGTCAAACTTGGGATAACAAGGAAGGAGTCCATTTATTTGGAGATAAGTGTTAGCCTCACTCTCACATTAAAAAAAATTATAAGGCCAAAAATATTAAATTAATTAAAATCATGAAAGTTGGATTTAAATCCTAACTTTCTAGATTGGGTTTTTTCTCAAAGTTAGGAGTCAGTTTAGGTCTAGTTGGTTGAGAGATTCTCTCCAACTAGTTACGTTCCTATATTAGTGTATGGTTGAAATATTTACTCAACCAAAGTGTCCAATATAGACCCACTATCTTGAGACAAATATCCTCTTGTATTTATATTTTTATTATACACATTATTTTATATAATGAAAGTGAGAGGAATACAATATAGTGAGGCTCTCAAGCCTTTTCTGCCATGTCTGATTTGTGTTTATTTTATTTTTATTCATTGTGGTATTAGAGCGAGAAGATTCATGTTTGTTATAAGAATAAATTGTTTATGAAATCAGTGGCATCGTGTGGAGTTGAAAGTGTCATCAAAAGATAATGTGACCAGCTCTACATTGAAACAACGTGAGGAGGTTGCGTGTTGGAAAGATGCAGAAGTGGAGCAAGTGTGGTCATAAGACAAAGAGGTTAGGGCTATGTGCCCATATATCAAGCCATGTAAATTTTGTGTTTAATTGTGAAATCAATTTTATCGGAAACTGTGTTACATTATTTTTTCTTGCATATTATTATTGAAATTGAGTATTTTGCAATAGAGAATGCATACAAGGCTAAAAATAAGTTCCACCCACAAATATGGGGAAACATTTATTGCATTTACCCACAAGGTTTTCAATGGAAAAAAAATAGTAAGCGAAAATTCAAAAACAATATACTAATTAAGTTGATTTGAAGATCATAATTGATATATGCAGAGTGATTCTAGACAAGTTAGATGACAAAACAATAAAATTTTGACTTGATTTCTATAACATACCTAAAATTCACTAGTAAATCTCCATCTCAACTGATTTGATGTCAAACTTGGGATGACAATAGATAAATTGAGAATAAAAATACCTACAATTCACATAAATTGAGTTAAAGGTAGATAAAGAATCATCAAAATAATAAAATAAATTAACAAACATTTTTATGACTAAATATTAATTAAAAATACTCAAGTGCATGAATACCTGAGTAAGGTCCTTTTTGTTTTGAGAATAAATTTTGAGAGTAGTCTAACCTTGGAGACAACATCCCTCAATTTGATAGAGCAACAACAAAGTCAGCATTGACTTTGTTGTTTCTCTATTAGATTAAGGGAAGTTTTATCCAAGATTATCCAAATCCTAATTTATTCTCTACTGAACATGGCCAACCACATGAAGGTGGAATATCGTATAGCCCCTCCCCTGATTACATTACTCTCAATTCATCAATACACAATCTTTCTACTTGAAAATAGTTGAAATCAACACATTACTAGAAAAACATAAAATTCATAAAGAAACATACGTGGTTTTGTACATAAAGAAACATATAGAAATCATTCATTAACCTATAACATTCATTCATTAATCATAGACACAAAACGTTATCTCAATAAATGTTTTCATCAAAAATATGTTTTCATTATATGGTATGTGATGTTTCTAATGATATAACTAGTACAATAATTTGTTTTTTTTGTTCATTTTTGAAAAGAATTTAGAAATTTCTTCATTAGGTGCTTCTTCCCCTTCGACTTTTATCACCTATGTAGGTCTCATTGATGACTTCTATAGGATAAAATGCACGGTGTATGGAGAATGAAGATACCCTCAAAGGTCTTCCCAGGACCTTCGGCAGACTGTAAGATTATCTGCAACCGTCACAAAGTTACATGCATGTTCATAAACAATAACTAACTATCAAAGTAGGAGAAGGATATTACCTAAAGCCTCCGTGTAGATTTGCTAGAGAGCACAATGCAGCTAGGCGGAAGTCCCCTGAGCCGGCTCCAGATCAAGTCCTGCACATAGAAGAGACAAGCATAATCACAGCGAACAACTCTGTTAACTAATACATGAATACATAAAAGAACATCTAGCTACACATAACTAAGCTACTCATGCTAAAAGGTATTGGAAAAACAATTGAATGAATGATAGTACCAACACCACAGAGTAGACATTACAACTGTAGTTCTATATTAATGTTGGAAGAGTGATTACAACTATCTATTGCGTCAACCTTCCTTTACCCCTACAACTTCTCTCTCTCTCCCTTCTTACCAACTTCTTATGATTTGAGACAATGCTCAAGAGTCAAGTATGCTATCCTTTCAAATGCTCTCACCTCTATCACCATATCCCTAAATTTTCTTATGTAGCAATTGAGTTAGGGTTGCCAAGTTCCTCCTTGAGTTCCCTAGGGCAAAAGCAATGAAGTTTCCATGCTTTTCATCTCTTTCCCCTTTGCCTCCTTCTTTCTGATTAGAAATCCTCCAAATAGGTTGATTTTGGATGTTTCCTTGCTTTTCTTGAATAATTTTAGGAACAAATATCTAGATATTTATGAGTCAATTCATTCCTTTGACCCTTAGAACTTCACCAAGTTTCACTAACGTTGTTCCCATACTAGAAACTTGAGTTAGTAGGGTCACTAATGCACCCTTAGGCTTGCAAACAAGCTTTATAAAGCAGGTTGTCAGTGCATAGCCAGCATTAGTGTGGAAACAAGGCCTGTGATTGTGGTCTTTACTTCAGCCATCATGTCTTTCCCCTCTAAGTTGATGAGGAGGTCAATTTGTTGTATAACAGATGCCCCCTAAAGTATGAGATCAGAGGCTGTGACGATGGCTGAAATACTTTACTTTAATTGTAATTTTCCTTCAAAAAGAGAGAGAGGATCAAAGCTTTGGGTGGTACGGGAAACCTAATACTACACATGTATATAAAACTACTAAAAACATGTCCTGATTCGGGCATTCCCATGCTCAGTAGCTATGTCAGAGTGATTTTTCTCTAAAGAGTTATGACGATACTGGCCACCAATAAGCACAATGTGGATCTGGTGTCATAATAAAATCATCCTGATACTCTGTCTCCAAAAAACAATATCCGCAACTTGGCAGAGGAAACAAGGCTGAGTGATGCAAGCCTCTACCCAAGGTCTTGATTTCCACTTCACCGAACAACATAGATCAATACATGTGAATATATGCGTTGATGTCGAACATGCACGAAATCATCTGATTACCGGTCAATAATGGAGACTGTTAACAGATGCGAGGAAGGCCACCAATAATGGTGATGGTCTCCAAGATGCACAATACAATCTAACAAGTGCGAAAGATGTATTTGTAGTCAAACACCCGTAGAATCGCTTAACCAGGAGCCAATAATGAGAACCCCTGATCAAACACAAGGAAACCTTCCACTAATGTCTACAAGTACAAAGGCACTAAATGTGTTTCTGTGGTTTCTTCCTAGATAGAGTGTTGAAGTCGATAGGAAGATACATGTCAAAAGGTAGGCAATAATGTGTCCTACATCAATTGACACGAAACGGGACAAGTATGATTTGTTTTTTGAGGAATCGTTTGAGCATTTGGGTCTAAACAACAGAGGGCATGATGAAAGGATATGATTGATGGGTTGATGGAGGAAACAAAAGGTTAACCCTTGAACAATATAAGGCACAACAACGGTTTTAACCAAACAACACTAGACTCATGAACACCAAAGAGTGTTAGGATACAAAGATGCAAGAACATCAGGGTATATAGGCTAAACTCATAGGATGGTAGGATTCATATTGAGAGGCCGTCACAAGGAAGGTTTATCTGAGGGAGTGCCATCTTCAAGGGAACGACTGCTGCCAAACCACGCTTTCTAATACGAAGTACAGTTGTATTGTCCACTTTCCTTGTCTAATTAGTTTAATGAGTCGAGACGGGTAAACTCATCGATATTCTCATATTTAAAGAGTTTGAAAAGGACTGCAAAAAGAGTGACTCTCTACCCTATCTGATTAGTTTAATGAGTCCAGATAGGGAAACTCATCGATCTTTTCATATTTAAAGAGTTTGAAATGGACCGCAAAAAGAGTGACTCTATATCTTGTCTCTGTAATTTAAAGAGTCCAGACTAGACAAATCAGTGGTTTTTTCATATTTAGAGAGTTTGAAAAGATCGTAAAGAATGACTCCATGGTGGTCCCTTTGTCATAGTTGTTAACCAGGTGCGACAAAAGGTTAATATTATACCCAGATCGGTTACTTTTCCATTAGTTAATCTATTGAATCTAGATAAAGAGAAACCTATCTTCAATAGATGTTGACCTAATTTTGTTACGAGTACGAGGAGACGGACCAAACTCGTTTTTTGTCGTGAATTTTTAATGAGTCACATGACAACAAACTCAATGTCTTCATCAAATTTTAACGATTCAAATGAAGAAAACTCAAAGTATCTTTTTCAATTTAGTGAGCGAGGAAAAAGAGGTAAAATAACTACTCATTCCTCCTTCGTAGATTTAACGAGCCTGAAGGAGAGGAAAAACTTGGGGATTTTTTCAATTTTAAAACCGAGAAATGGTCCCAAAAAAGAAAGTGCTCTTGTTGCTGTCGTATATTTTTAACGAGCCCGGTGACAAAAACTCGGGATTTTTCAATTTAACGAGTGAGAAAAGTACTTAAAACAATGCTCGGGTCATCTTTATAAATGTTTAACGAGCCTAAAGACAAAACTCAGGATTTTTTCAGTTTAATGAGCGAGAAAAAATTTCCTAAAAGGAATGCTCTAATGGTATTTTTCAGTTTAATGAGCTAGAAAAGGAGCGAAAAAGAGTTGCTCAAACCATCATCGTATATTTTTAACAAGCCCAATGATGACAAACTCAGGGATTTTTCATTTTTTGAGAGCAAGAAAATATCCCATAAAAGAAAAGTGCTCTTTTGAGAATACATAAAATTACAAAAGCACATGCCTAGTGCAATATTAGGCATAATACTTTTTCAGATAGATCCCATTTCTGGGCTCCGCGATCGGGACTTCTTCCCAGTCCTGCAACTCATATGCCCCATTTTAGAGGACTTTCTTGACAATATAGGGACCTAGCGATAAGGGTTGAAGCAATCCTGCCCCCAAGAGGTCATGTTTCTGATCATAGAGCAAAACAAGGTCTCCCTCTTGGTAAGAACGAAGCTTAACCATTTTGTCGTATTTAGATTTTACATGGCGCTTGTGAGCCTCTGTTGTGGGGAAAAATGCCTATGCAGGACGATCCTATCCACCTAAGGTGTGACAGTGCCTTAGCAACAAACGAGTACAACTATACTGGTTTCTTCCTTTATGAAATGTGAAAGAAGAGAGATTAATAGACTTACTGGTGTCTTCCGTTTGTCCCTCGATCCGGTCTCTCTTCTCCTTGGGTGTTCACAGCTACTTGCCTTCTTGCTTATCCAGCTTCAACTTCCTGCAAGATCACAAGAGAACAGCTACTTGCAACAAGAGAACAGCTACTTGAGACAAGAGAAGAACACTACACAAAGACAGATGTTCACATTCATAACTAGTTTAGGATTAGAAATAAACCAAATACACTAAAGCATTCATACATCAAAATACATCAGCATATAGGAGAAACCAAGATAGCTTTATTGATGAATAACAAGGTTCAGGAAGAGATACAACCCAGAAGGCTCCAGTCCAGCATCTCCTTCCCAGCAAATGGAATTCCTATCTTCAGCCCCTTCAAAGCATTAAGCACCCAATGATTCCAGTCTCAAACCAACATCAATTCTTTGCAATAACAAAATTCCAGCCTCTAGATCTCATGGAGGAGAGATCCATATATAGATGTTTGGAGAGAGGATGAGTCAGCTTGAGATCTGACTAGTGTCCTCTCCCTCTGTCAGTTCTTGAGTCCACTTGGAGGTTCTTGCTTCCACTTGGAGATTTGGAACCTCTTACTCATCACCAGTCGAATTCCCTGAGGCAAGTGTCATTTTGGAAGCTTCCTGGGTTTTGACACCTTGAGAAATGAGCCTGCCACTTGTCCACTCTCGTTCAGCGCAGGTAGCCTTTGTTCCAGTTGACATTCAACGCAGGGAGCCAGTGTTGGCTTTGACATTCAGTGCAAACAGCTAGTGTAGCCACTGAAATGATCCTGAATTGACTTGTTTTGAGCAGTTTTTGGTGGAGAACTTCTGTGAATTGTTGTGGTTTGTTAGCCTTGTTCCTCTAGGGGTAGGAACAACATGTTTAGGGACTTTGGATCCCTTAGATTATGGACATTTCATGCTCAATGTTGTAAGGCACAAAAATGTCTATAACAGTTGCCCCCTAAAGTATGAGGCTGTTTATCGGGCGAAATGCTTTATCAGGGGGATCCGAAGTTCATCCAATGCTGGGAGGAGACCTGTAATAAGATACAATACAATACATTATTTTTCATACTGCTTTCATGATCTAGCTGAGGCGGGCATTCCCATGCTCAGCTTTATAAATTCATTTTTCTGTACATAGAACAGACGCTCGTCTGATGGTAGACTGATAATTTTGATGAAATTATCATCCTTTGAGTAGGATGATTATCTGCTGCAATGATGTACATGTCAATGGCTTTATCTTTCCTGAATATATATCACAGCCCGGATGGATGAAACTAGATCCGGAGTCTTCAAACTCGTTCGATCTTCACTCTAAGTACAAGTCGATCCATGTGAGAAATGTTCTGAAGTCGAACATGGAAAGACATCGCTTGATTACCGGTCAATGATGAAAACCGTTAACAAGCGCGAGAGGAATCACCGATAATGATAATGACCCTCAAGGTACTGCAGTACAATTCACGTGGTGTGAATAAAGGACTTGGCGTCGAACACCACACAAAATCTTTCGGTCGAAGGTCATTGATGTATACCTATCGCCGGAAGTGAGAAACTTGCCATTGTGGCATGCAAGCTTCAAAGTACTGAAGGGGTCGTTCCTAGATCAACTTCTTGGATAATGAGCTGATGTCGACAAGAAGCGATCCGTCAAAGGAGGGCCTTAATGAATCCCACATCATTGACACGGAACGGAGCTAATGATTTTAATGGAGGTGAAAACGATCTGTGACATATGATTCAGGGTGGCGGTCATGAATGGATGAAGGATAATGTATGGCAGTGGATGGGACACGGTTGACTCTTTCTGAACGACTTCTCTTGAACATATGGTGACACTGATGCGATGGATCGGTAGCATTACCCCAAATATGGATGGTATGGCGAGACCATGGTGATGTGACCGGTGAATGAAACAACCCAACCCGATTGTGGTACGGAGGAAAAGTGTCATGTTCAATAGCGACCTGCTACCATCAAAGTTCTCTTTAGTTTCTCCCAATTTTTCCCCAGTCATTGCTGACCAGTACCTCTTTATTTTTGTCAAGCTTGAGGAGGATAACATATGCTTGTTCTATAACTTGCCCTTCGGGCAAGCCCATCGCTATGTTTTAACGAGCCTAGCGATAGTGAAACTCGTTCTCGTCTAAAGACAAGTTTGTCGCTATTTAATGATTTTAACGAGTCTAACGACAAGGATAACTCGGCCCTTTTCATTTTTAGAGAGTCTAAAAAAGTACATAAAGGAAACTCCAAAATTCCTTTTTCGTCATCTAATCCCTTAAGTCCGAAAAAGTATAAAACAATACAGAAGGGATGAGTTTTCGATAGTTTTAACGAGCCGAACAAAACAAGCGCTCGATCTTTTTATGCAATAATCCCTCAGGTCCAAAAAGATTAAAATCTAGAGGAGGGATAGCTCTTCCGGTTGCTTTAACGAGTTGGAAGGCCAAAACTCGGCAATCTTTTCATATTTTACGAGTCAGTTGAAAAGAGCTTAAAGAAGACTCGTCTTTTGAGGAACGAGTGATAAACAGGGTTAGCAGCTGATTCCAGGTACAGGTTGGAATTTTCCAATCACGGCAGTGTCACAAGGATGGCTAGGTGAAATCACTCTTCGCAGCTGTTCCTCAAAAAGGGTAAACAATCATATGGAGGTGAACGATCGGCCAAATGAAAAGTGGAGGTGACAGTGCAAACACGACCAAGGCTTTAATGGCAGATAAGGTTACATTCACAGTGGTTATTTACCGGAAGATAGTTCATTTTTTAACGAGCTTGAATGCGGAAAAACACTGCTCAATCTTATGTTTATTTTTTAATGAGCATGAACTATGCGCTAAAACTGCTCGGATCTTGTGTTTATTTTTTAACGAGCATGAACTTTGTGCTAAAACTACTCGATTACCCAGTCATATGATAAGAATGTCTCATGTAAGATTCCATTTTTTATGGAGCTTGTGCCTTACCAAAGCTATGCCCCGCATCCTTTTGTTATTCAAGTTCGGAAACGACTAATCCTACGAGTTTAAAGGGTTAGAGGTCCTAAAAATTTTAAAAAATAAATAGCCGCTCCTTGCTTTCATTCCAAAAGGTTTGCATGCCCCCAGGCATAAAATAGAGTTTCAAGGTTACCCCTCAATTTGCAGGAAAAACATTTGTTTAACCGGGAGAGGCCTACCTCTTTCAGGTTACCAAAGATTGTCTCATTTGCGCAGCAAACAAATCATTTCTTCGGCAATGTCCACCGAGATGAACAAAGGTGAGTGACAACGAGCGCCAAACACATAACTTTGACAAAAGAATCTTATCCTAGAACAACCCCTCTTCCATGCCAGACGGGGTACGGACTAGTCATATTCTCCCGCGGAAACCTACCTTATACCCAAAGTTTTCCTGCCGAAGCAGACCAGGACGCATGCCCCCTGGGTTCCAGTCATATCCTCCCGGATTACTCGCGCTCATCAGGAGGACGAACTGTGGGTTGAGACACTTCTTGCGTGAATAGACCATTTAGGGATGGTACATGACTATTTTCAATGCACGATCCGGGAAATGAAAGTTGGTCCACGAGCTTGACCACTCTTCCTTCGTGCGGAAAACACATTACTCTAAAGAGTGAGGAGACGATGGCTCCCATGCAATATATATAGTCTCGTCCAAGGAGTAGGTTATAATCCAAGGGTCCTTGAACAACCATCACGTTCATTTGAACGGTCTTCCCTTTCAATGTGATAGGCACATTGGGGAGGATCCCTAAAGGTCGACTAGTTCCTTTATCAAAGCTTGATAGATTTCTCATTTCAGGCAAAAGTGCTGGCGAACCAAGCGCTTTCCAAGCAATAGAGGAAAGGATACTCACAGATGCCCCTTCATCAATGATAGTGCCAGCCATTACCATTCTGTATATTTGAACGATAATTCTGAATGGTATGCTTGCTGGCAACCGGGGTCTGCCTATTTGGTTCCAATCAAAGGACACAACCAGGTTGCTTGGTGGTGGGACCGAATAAACGGCCGGATACCGCTCTGACGAACTTCCTTCCTGCGATAAAGGAACGGGGGCATTGCCCCCTTGTTCATCAGAGTCAGTGTTGATGAAGAGAATTTGGACGGTGTCTTCTTTATTCCCCTCTGTGATGGTATCATTCGAAGATAGAGCCTCTGAAGGAAAAACCGGGTCAACTACCGTATCAACCTTTTGACTTTCGTCAGGCATGGATCCAGACGGTTCATCTTCAATGATAGGTGCTTCGGCTGACCACCTAGGCGGGTCAGCCGGGTTCTCAACTAGTGAAGGACTTGGCAGGATTTTTTGATATCCAGGAGGAAGTTGCGCTCGTAAAATCGGGCGATCTTCCAGAACTCTTTTAGCCTCATCTAAGAAGGGACAACGGTGGATGGCGTGATCGCCTTCACACAGTTTACAAGGAAATCTAGCTTTCCTTCTCTGTCCTGGGACTTCACTTTCACTAGTCGACGGTGAGCAATCAACATGGCTATCAGAGGTTGATGCTACCGAATCGTGCAAACGGGGAGACCAGTCCCTTAGTATTCGAGGGATACAGGGACAATCTCTATGGAAGTGGTCTCCCTTGCATATGACGCATGTCAATTTAGGCCTGGTCAGTGCTGTGTGTGGATTTTTGTCAGACGACCCTCATTTGCCCCCAGTCGCTTTTGGCTCCTTCTTCTTCTTTTCCTTCTTCTCCTTAGGAACTTGGTTTTCGGCTTTACCAGTTCCGTCAAGCGAAGAGGAAGGAGGAGAGGAAGATGAAGTAGAAGGCTGGTGGGCAAGTCTGGTCTGGTCTAACTGTTGACTCGATTGTTCAGGAATGGTGGTGTTCTTAACGACATTGGTTGAAAAGAGCTAGACTGGCAGGCCAATTGTCAGTCCTGGAAGCGACAATGTGGCCATGTGGGGCGCACCAACATCTACCCAAGAGGAGAAGGGGCTAGGATTTCCACCAAGGGGAATTCCTTGGTTGGTGTGCTCCATTTTTTCAACCTAAAGATCAACGCAGGAATTAAAGGGTGATTGTTTCATTTAAAATAAATTTTAACGACGCTTAGACACAACTTGATTTTTCAGTTTTAAAGAGTCGAGAAAAAGCTAAAGATGACTCTAGTCTCCTTCGATGTTTTAACGAGCCCGAAGTGAAAAATGCTTGGATGGACTTTTTCTGTTATAGAGTCTGAAAAAGGCCAAAAGGAACTGCTCTGGAGTTCTAGGCAGAGGGTGTGCCAAACTTTTCGCAAAACCGCAGAATACTTTTTAGGGTACGGGCGGTCGATCTTCCTGAATGTTGTGTTCAGTGCATTGCGATTAGTAGGGCGGCCAACACGGCTTCCTAAGGATAAAGGTTTTATGCCTATAGGGGTCTCCCAATATATACGCGACGGTACGTGGGAGCACAATCCGTACTGGCGCTATCGTCCCTCAGGAGGAATCACCCACCATCCACGACATCGACAGTCACCAGGCTTAACGACGCCGGAACATGCCTCTAGCCTAGACCTCTATGTTGTGCGTTATGTTGCAAAGCGTTGTTAAGTTCATTCAATTTATTTTAGGTTGATCTTTTTAAAGTTTGCCTTTCAAGGTTCACCATGAGATTTATGATACAAATTCCTAAATGCAGCCTAAATATGATAAGCAAGCTTTATATCTTTTCAACTTTGAAAATCCTAGCTACTAAGGGAAAAGAAAGACACCATCTTTTCTCAAAGAGAAATCAGCACACTCTAATGCACTTTTCCTAAATCCAACATGCAAACTATCAAATGCAAATGCACAATGCAGGTGTTTGTTTTCCGCTTTCTTAGTATTGATGCCTACAAAGAAAGCTTTTTGTACAACTTTGAATTTGCTTTTAAATGATCAATACAAACAAGTTCACTTTTTCGAAATGAGAGAAGATAGAAGAGATTACAACACTTAACGATTTTCGAAATAAAGACTTGTTTCGACACTTAAAAGAGACAAATTCAAACCAATAAGCAAAAGTAAATGTATAATCAATCTGCAAACAGCCAATGAACTCTCTTCTAAGATCACAATCAACAGATTTGAATCAAAGGCTACAGGATGACTATTTCACTCATGCAAAGGAAAACTGTAAATGATGTCACAAACACATAAAAACACTCACAGTCTTTTTGTACAAAAGGAGGCGGAATGTAAGCAGAGAAAGGGGGTTATTAGACTGGTACCTATGCTGGTTACAGGCTGCAAAAAACAGGGATCAAAACAAGGCAAAACAGAGCAGAGAACCCCAGCTGCATAAGAGCAAACTGGTTCAGCGCAGGTTCAACACAGGGGTTTTGACATTTAGCGCAGGTATCCTTCACGGGACCTGCGTTGAAATGCAGAATCCCTTCACTGGGTCTGCGCTGAAGGAGAAACTCTCGTTTCCCTCAGGTTTTGGGTCACAGATTGCTACTCAATCAACTGTTTCAGGCCAAATAAAAGCAACAAGCAAGGTGTAATCAAAGGGATGCTTTGAAGGCTACTAAGATCTATCACAAGGATCATCAAATCATTTGTGAATCCATTTTTCAGATCATAGACAAGTCCAGCAACTGGATCAAAGCAGCAACTTTCTACTTTGCATCCGGGAAAGATGCAGTTCGACTGTTGCTGTCAAGTCTATGATGCAAACAATGATAGAAACACAAATAAAATGACTAAACAAATTTCCCCAGCGGAGTCGCCAATTTGTTGTGGGGAAAAATGCCTATGCAGGACGATCCTATCCACCTAAGGTGTGACAGTGCCTTAGCAACAAACGAGTACAACTATACTGGTTTCTTCCTTTATGAAATGTGAAAGAAGAGAGATCAATAGACTTACCGGTGTCTTCCGTTTGTCCCTCGATCCGGTCTCTCTTCTCCTTGGGTGTTCACAGCTACTTGCCTTCTTGCTTATCCAGCTTCAACTTCCTGCAAGATCACAAGAGAACAGCTACTTGCAACAAGAGAACAGCTACTTGAGACAAGAGAAGAACACTACACAAAGACAGATGTTCACATTCATAACTAGTTTAGGATTAGAAATAAACCAAATACACTAAAGCATTCATACATCAAAATACATCAGCATATAGGAGAAACCAAGATAGCTTTATTGATGAATAACAAGGTTCAGGAAGAGATACAACCCAGAAGGCTCCAATCCAGCATCTTCTTCCCAGCAAATGGAATTCCTATCTTCAGCCCCTTCAAAGCATTAAGCACCCAATGATTCCAGTCTCAAACCAACAGCAATTCTTTGCAATAACAAAATTCCAGCCTCTAGATCTCATGGAGGAGAGATCCATATATAGATTTTTGGAGAGAGGATGAGTCAGCTTGAGATCTAACTAGTGTCCTCTCCCTCTGTCAGTTCTTGAGTCCACTTGGAGGTTCTTGCTTCCACTTGGAGATTTGGAACCTCTTACTCATCACCAGTCAAATTCCCTGAGGCAAGTGTCATTTTGGAAGCTTCCTGGGTTTTGACACCTTGAGAAATGAGCCTGCCACTTGTCCACTCTCGTTCAGCGCAGGTATCCTTTGTTCCAGTTGACATTCAACGCAGGTAGCCAGTGTTGGCTTTGACATTCAGTACAAACAGCTAGTGTAGCCACTGAAATGATCCTGAATTGACTTGTTTTGAGCAGTTTTTGGTGGAGAACTTCTGTGAATTGCTGTGGTTTGTTATCCTTGTTCCTCTAGGGGTAGGAACAACATGTTTAGGGACTTTGGATCCCTTAGATTATGGACATTTCATGCTCAATGCTGTAAGGCACAAAAATGTATATAACAACCTCGAGTGCCAATTCAGCATCTCGATGGGTTTCGTCCAGCTGATTAAGGTATAGTAATCGTCCTTCTTTGGCAGTAGTGTCGGGTAGGAGTTCAATAGCTATTTTCAGGGAAGGGATCTAACACTTGAGGGGTAGAATTGCTTCTAGGTTGTACACGAGTTGAAAAGGTGTAAAGCCCATGGCAGTTTTTGCTGAAGTTCGGTATGCCCATAGCGCCAAATATAACATTCAGTGCCAATTGGTTTTATGGTTTCCTACAATGGATCATAGTTTTTAAGATGCCATTTACAGCCTCCACTTGACCATTATCTTGGGGGTAGTAGGAGGGTGATTGATCTTGATGAAAACCAAGTAGCAACGTTAAATCAAACATCAAATGGTTCTGGAAGTGAGATCCATGGTTTGTAACGATTGTGCAGCGTACACCAAAATGGTAGATCACCTGATTGAACAAGAATAGCGCCATAGTTTCTCCATCGTTTTTGTAGGTAGGAAGGGCTTCGACCCATTTTGTAAAATAGTCCACAACTACTACAATATAGTTGTGTCCAGTAGAGGAAATGGGATTATAGGTGACAAATTCTATCCCCCACTTGGCAAAAGGGCCAATGGAGATCACCGGGTGCAGTAGGGCCGAAGGAGCGTGCAATTTCTTTGTGAATACTTGACAAGGATGTTGTTGCCGGATGGCTTTGACACAATCTTTGTTATCGGGAAATCTAGTGTCTATGCAGAGCTGCTAGTCCCACTAAGATGGGTAGCTATCTTAGAAACAAACAGATTAAAGTTACTTCTGTTTTCCTTTATGAGAAGTAGATAGGAGAGGATCAAAGAATACCAACCTCGATCTTTTTCTCGATTCCTTGCTTGTTCCTTCAACTAACCGACAAGTCTTTTCCACTTCTCCCTTCACCACTACACTTCAAAGAGTACCTATAAATTCAAAGCAGCATAATACCTTCAAAGTGCAGAGGTCTACAAACATAAACAATATAGGACCAGATATATATTGACCACACAAATGCATATGCTATTAGACATACAAGAATGTGGAGAAAAACTTGAATAGCTTTATTGATATAAAGATTAGAAGAGAGGACTACAACCCATTAATCTGACCCAGCGTCATCCTCCCAGCATGAAAGCCCTTCTTCACCTCATGAAAAGCTTCGATCACCCAACACTATGATATTCCACCAGGAAACCAACAACACTTCCTTACAAGATACAAAATTCCAGCCTCTGGATCTCTGGGATGAGGGATCCATATATAGATGATTGCAGGGAGGTGATTCAACTTCTGGGATTTCGATTTAGTGTCTTCTCTCTGATAGTTCTTGGTTCCATTGGAGATTGTTGATCTCTTACTCATCCCTGGGCGAATTCAGAGAGGCAAGTGTTAGAGGAGAAGTTTCGGAAGATTCGATGATCATCCACCTCGCAAACTGTCTCTGTCATTTTTCCATTCTCGCCCATCGCACACTATAGAAGGGCTTTCCAGTATGCATCACACCTTTTACAGTGGGCAGGTGAGATGCATCACACCCCTAGCACTGAGCAACCTGTATGGTCCAGTTTTGACCAGTTCTGAGCAGTTTTTTGTGGAGAACTTTTGGGAGATGATGTAATCAACTGACCTTGTTCCTTTAGGGTATGAAACAACACTTTTAGGGACTCAGAAGCCCTTGGTTTATGGACATATATGATTGGGGTTGTAGTGCCCAAAAATGTCTATAACAGTTGCCCCTTAAAGCATGAGGTTGTTAATCTTTTGATGTCAGGTGAAATCTTTATCATGAGGATTCGAGGTTTTTCGAACTGGAAGGCGACCTGTAATAAGATACAATACAATACAATATTTTCATAAAATTTTCATGATCTAGCTAAGGCAGGCCTTCCCATGCTTAGCTTTATAAATTCATTTTCATGTACATAGGATAGACAACCGTTTGTGTGGCAGACTGATGATTCTGATAGAGCCATCATCCTTTGATTTGGATGATCATCTGTGAAGCAATGATGTACATTTGATGTCTTTATTTTCTTGAATATATCGCAGCCCGGATGGATGAAACTAGATCCGGGGTCTTCAAACTCATCCAATCTTTTCCCGAAGTACAAGTCGATCCATGTGAAAAATGTTCCGTAGTTGAACATGGAAAGACATCGCCTGATTACCAGCCAATGATGTAAGCTGTTAATAGGCACGAGAGGAATCACCGGTAATGATGATGACCCTCAAGGTACGTCAGTACAATTCACGTGGTGTGAAAAAGGGACTTGGTGTCAAACACCACATAAAATCTCTCGGTCGATGGCCATTGATGTAAACCTGTCGCTGGAAGTGAGAAACATGCCATTGAGGCATGCAAGCTTCAAAGTACTGAAAGGGTTGTTCCTAGGTTGACTTCTTGGATAATGAGCTGATGTTGACAAGAAGCAACCCATCATAGGAGGGCCTTAATGAATCCCACATCTACGACATGGAGCGAAGCAAATGATTTTGGAGGTGAAAACGATATGATGACACAAGGTTCAGGGTGGTGGTCATGAAAGAATGGAGCGTGAATGTATTGTAGTGGATGAGACACAGGTGAATTCTCTGATTGACTTCTCTTGAAAATACTATCGACACTGAAATGGATTGGTAGCATTAACCCTATAGATGGATGGTACGATGGACCAATGGTGATATGACCTGTGAACGAAATAACCCAACCCGACTCAGACGTGGAGTGAAAGTTTCATGTTCAAGAGCGACTTGCTACCAATAAAGTTTCTTCAAGTTTTCTTCCCAATTTTCCCTAGTCATTGCTGACCGGTACCTCTTTATTTTTATCAAGATTGAGGAGGATAACATATGCTTGTTCTATAATTCACCCTTTGGGCGAGCCTGTCGCTATGTTTTAACGAGCCTAGCAACAATAAAACTCGTTCTCGTCTATATGGACAAGTTTGTCGCTATTGATTTTAACGAGTTTAACGACAATGATAACTTGGTCCTTTTTAATTTTTAGAGAGTCTGAAAAGGGATGGAAAGGAAACTCCAACAATCCTTTTTTTTCATATAATCCCTTAAGTCTGAAAAAGTATAAAATAATATGAAAGGGATGAACTTTTGATAATTTTAACGAGCCGAACAAGACACGCGCTCGATCTTTTTGTGTAATAATCCCTCAGGTCCAAAAAGATTAAAATCTAGAGGAGGGATAGCACTTCCGGTAGCTTTAACGAGATGGAGAGGCCAATCGCTCGGTAATCTTTTCATATTTTACGAGTCAGATGAAAAGAGCTTAAAGGAGACTCATTTTTTGAGGAACAAGTGATAATTTCGGGTAGCAGCTAATTCTAGGTAAGGTTTGGAATTTTCCAATCACAACAGTGTTGCAAGGACGGCTAACAAGATCGCTCATTGCAGCTGTTCCTCAAAAGGGTAAACAATCAAGTGGAGGCATATGATAAGCTAAAACAGAGTGGAGGTGATCATAAGAACACCACCAAGGCTCAAAAGCTGATGATAATGCATTCACAATGGTTATTTACTGGAGGTTAGTTCATTTTTTAATGAACTTAAACTCTGGTGGAACATTTGCTCATTGCCAGGTTTAATTTTTAACGAGCTTTAACTTTGCGTAAAACTGCTCATGGTAGGTTTATTTTTTAACGAGCTTGAACCCTGTGGTAACACTACTTGTGATAAGTTTTCATGCCCCCAGCATAATAATTCAAATCAAGGTGCATGCCCCCCAAGCTTCATTGCATTTAATAAGGTGGTTGGAATGAAGGTTTACCTTCGAGATCTTTGAAAGACTCGACTTGGATTATGCGAGATCGTAATCAAAGACTCGATTTAGAAAGGGAGTCATTTGATTTTTTAATGAGGTTGACAGAATAAAAGAACTATCCTCATAATCCACCATATTTATAGTATTTGATAGAAAAGCAAAACTGAAGGATGATTAAGGTTGCTGGAATAATCTTCGTGGTAATTCGGAAGATGGGAATGATGGTGGTAATCCTCTCATGGTGCCTCTCCTATCATCATTGACAGATTGATTCCTTCGTCTGTAGAATCTATATGCGACCAAGGATCTGAAGAGGTACCATATTCCTTAGACCTGTCTATCCAAACACTCGATAACCGTTGATTTGTGTTTGCCCCCCAGGCGAAGAAAATTGATTGCTACAATATTTCTAAAATGGTGATGATCCATGCTGTCAAAATGTTCAAGAATCTTCTGAATCTTTTAGATATAGAAGGTATCATATTACAAGTTTCCACTGTGTCCACTTCTGCCAGATTACTCGAAGGTGGTAGGGAAAAAGAACCCATTAAGGCAGGGTCTTTTAGGAGGCCTACTCCGATATTTTGAAGCGGATGATTGCTTCCATGGATCATTGGAATGCTTCTGTAACTTGTGAACTGTTGGGGAGAAATTTTTGTTGGTCGACGATTGTAATTCCTCCTTGGAAGGGAAATGAAATCTTCCTGAAGTAGGTTGAAACAATGGTAGCCATGGTGTATATCCAGGGCCTTCCTAGTAGGATGTTGTAATCAAGGTTTTCGTTGATAACTTCAACATAAATTTCTACTGTTTTGCCCCCCAATTTGACTTGTAAGTTACTTAAAATCCCATATGGGGTGTATGTTCATCTATCAAATGCTTTTAATGTTGTCAATGGTCGTGACAAGGGTGGAGATCCTAATGTTTTCCAGTAACTCATCGACATAATACATGTAGATGCCCCCTCATCAATAATTGTTCGACGAACAGTTTTTTTGAGGGCTTTCACTTGAATAAGGAAAGCTAGTTGAGATGGTAACTGAGGGTCATATCCTTTGCGATTAAAGGACACAAGATTGGAATCCGTATGGTCAATCCCACCTATCGCTGATAATAAAGCCTGCTTTTGGGAGGGGTAATTTTGCAGTACCTCAAGTGTCGACATAGCGGATGGCGATTGGGCCAGATCCTCCACTATATTATAATGTTGTGCTGCTCTGGCTCGAGGATTAGATGTCGATTTGTGTACTACTCCCTTTGTCGGTTTTATCGTTAGCTCGGGAGTGATGGGTGGCACAACTTCGGTCGAAGTTGTTGTCAAACTACTAGGTTGATCATTATCCTTGTTTTTTGACATCTATGGATTCCCGTAATCTTTATTCCTTGTCGATATCAAAGTGTCATTTTGCTGCTTCAAAACAGACAACATTAGCACTTGGGATGGGGAAGCATTGTTCCTAGCAACCATATTTGTTCCTAGATTCAGAAATGGATCAGTCAATATTGTCGAGGTTTTTGAATTCTTTAACAATTTTCTAAGCTCAGCTTTGTATGGACAATATTTCGTCCAATGATCCTCATCACATATAAAGCATGGATGACTTGGATTCCTATCTCCAGGAGGGTCTGTAGAAGATTTTTTAGGAGACAAATCCTCCTATTTCTTCTTATTCCCTTTCTTTTTCTTCTTTCCTCCTAGTTGCTTTGGTTCTTTGCCTTTGTCAGTTGACACAACATTCACCTTTGAGGCGAGAAGTTCTTCATTTGCATTTTGACTTGAAACTGTACGGGCCTTCTTTGATGTAGCCTTTACGGTTTTCGTGTTAGTCGTACCTATCATGCCATCGCTGGCAGGAGAGTCTTTGCTTGATTTAGGAGGGGGAGGAATGCAGAATTCTGGTCTAGGAGAATCAGGGATTTTATCGTAGAGCATGCCAGACTGAGTATATATCAAGTCTAGATATTGCGCACGAGCAATGACTTGCTCTTCAGTGACGACTCCTCCCTTTGCCGCATCTTTCGTAATAGAAGGTAATAATGACTTAATAAACCATTCAGCTAGTAGCTGATCAAGAACATATGTTTTTACCATTCTATGATGACATCGCCACTCATGAATATGATCAGATATGTGAGTGGTTGTCATTTGTTTGAAATTGGTAAGAAGCTATGTTCCCGTTTCGTACCTTATGAGTAATTTAAAATGGGTTAAAAAGGTTGTGGCTAGGGTGTTGAAGTTATCAAATTAAGCTCTAGGCAATTTGATATACCATTTTTCTGCTGGACCAATTAACGTAAGCTGAAAAAGGCGAAGCCTAATCGAATTGTCATTTACAGTGTTATATGAACACCACAGATGGAAGGGCATCACATGATTCGATGGGTCTTCACCCGTATTTCCATTAAATTTAGGAATATCTAATGGAAGTTTATGTGGAATCGCTGGCCACCAAGGGGTGTAAGCAATTGGATCATTTTTCAGCCGATTTAGATTTGGTAACCCTAAAGTTTCCATGAAGGGCAACTATTGATTCAGGTTCGGTGAAGCATACCTAGGATAGGATGGGATCACTTGAGCAGTTGGTCTTTACATACCAGCATAATGCATTTGATGTTGGTAACTTTGGTAAGGTTTATGGGCATGACCATTATGATATGATTGATGTTGACCGTTTTGAATATACGGCTACCCATTACTTACAAAGACTTGTTGCTCAGATCCTCAGCAAGCTTATTGGAATTGCGGTTTTTGGTATTGTACCATCCATGGTTGTGAAGCCATGAGCTCTTGTCCAGTACTGACTGTTTGACCAAGATGAGGGGTAATGCTACCCATTTGAACCTGGGTCATTCCACTAGGCATACAATAGGCAATGCTTGTACTTGCGACACCATCACAATAGCCAACATAGTGGGGATATTTGACACAGATAAACTTTGTTACATCGAGTATACAACTCTTGGTTGTTGAGGCAGGATTGGCACCCAACCGCTAGATGTAATTCCAGCATAACCTGAATTCTGTTTTGAACTCTCATATGGTTGTTCCCCCGAAGGAGACAATAAAAGGGTATACTGCCCTCCATATAATGGTAATCCAGTGCTCAAAGGAATGATTTGCCTTTGGGGACCGGATTGCCCAAATTGACATTACGAAGGATCAATTTGCTGCGACTCAACATAGGAGATTCCAGATACTATTCCGGATGAACAAATAGGAACAAACCATACTGTCAAAACAACCCCTAAATGGACTCCATCCAGTGATTGAGAGCTAGTTGGGATATATGGTACGCCGGCGAACATTGTCGGAGTAACAGAAGGAAGTTCTGCTACTACTGTGTTAGATGGCACAGTCCTAGATGTCAACGGTTGTTTAGACATATTTATTGTATCCAAAAGATTCCTTAGCGATTCTTCAAGAACTTCCGATTGCAGGAGACAAACTTCTAATGAAGAAGGATATAGGGTGATCCCAGCTCCGAATTGTGATGGAGCACTAGATGGATGATCCTCCACAATCTCTTCTATGGCAATCAACCCAGGTGGAAGAGGCAGACTGTCAGATCCGTAAAATATTTCTGGTGTTGAAGAAGATATAGGTTCTGTAGCGACAGATGTTTGGGGAACAATACCTTCCAAGTTAGCTGTAGAAGGAGCCGGTTCAGGAATAGAAGTGTTCGTCGTCACACTAGGATCAGTTGTAATGTCCTTTTGTGGCTGCGGAATTTCTTCTGTAGAGGCAGGGATACTGGAAATGTTCGGAGTAACCGGAGTCTCTGAGGATGTCAGAGTACGTGTTCTGACCAAACCAAGGGACTTTGATCCAGTTAAATGAGTTCGCTTTGTCTGAAATAGTTTCATTTCCAGAGTCAAAGACGGTTTACTCATAAACCTTCGTAAACGACAGGGTTTTGATTGAATTTCTTCCACGATTGCGGATTACTCAATCAACTCAAAATAAAGGGGAAAATGATTCCAAATTAAATGAATTTTAGATGCTTTGACACAACTTGTTTTTTCAATTTTTAAGAGTCAAGAAAAAACAAAATATGACTCTAGTCGCCTTCGATTTTTAATGAGCCTGAAGTGACAAGTGCTCAGATGGACATTTTCCTTTAGGGAGTCTTAAAAGAAACGAAAGAGACTACTCTCGAAATCTAGACAGAGGGATTACCAAACCAATCGCAAAACTGCATAATACTTTTTACGGTACGATAGCCAATCTCCCCGAATGCTGTGTTTAGTGCATTGCGATCGATAGGGCGGCAGACTCGGCTTCCTAAGGATAAAGGATATAGCCTATTGTTGTCTCCCAATATATAGTTGATGGTACGTGGGATCACAAGTCTGTACTAGCACTTTTCGTCTCAAAGAGGAGGAATCACCCAACCAACAATGAAAGCGATAGTTACCAGGCTTTACGACGCCAGAATACGTCTCTAGCCTAGACTTCTAAATGTTGTGCATTAGGTTCCAACGCGTTTTTATGTTCATTGAATTTATTTTACGGTTGATCTTTCTTAAGAAATTTTCCTTTCAGGTTCACCGCGTGATGTAGATATACAATTCCTAAAATGCAATCTAAGATGATAAACAATCATTTAATCTTATTTTTGCAATGAAAATCCTAGCTACTAAAGAAAGAGAGATGATATTCTTTAAACATAGAGCAGAGAGCACACCCTAGATGCACTGTCCTAAATCAAACCAACAAGCAGTCTAAATGAAAATGCCCAGGCATGTATTTGTTTCCAGCCTTCTTAATGTGTGAATGACAAGAAGAACGCTAAGTACAAATCTGAATTATCTTTTCAAAGTGACAGTGCTAACAAAGTTCTCTTCAAAAACTAAAGGAAGATAATGACGACACTTTGCGACTTTGAATTGAAAACTGCTTTCAACACTTGAAAAACTACTAATTCAAATCAAATACAAGAGTAACTGTATAATCGACCATCAAGAATGATAGGATTCTTTTCTCTGACTAAAAACAACACTTGCGACACTTCCAAATCAAAAGATGACAGTTTGATTACGCTACTTTTTGTAAAAGAAAACTGTAAATGGTGCACAATACATAAAAACGTTCACAATTCTTTGTACTATGGAGGTGGAATCATGCAAAGGAAGGGAGTTTCCACAGTGGTATACTGATCATAGACAGCAAAACTCCTAAATAAAGCTGAAGAGAGTGAACAAAGAAACCAAAATCTGGAAGCAGAAGAGGTCTTATCTGATCAGCGCACCTGCAACATAGGGAAAGTGCAATGCAGCACACCTACTACAAATGGGAGGTGCGATGCATCCAGATTCCCAAGAGGAGAAAGTGCGATGGTCCAGGGATGAGACTTCAACTTGGTTCTTAGTCACAGTTTGCAGCTTAGTTCAGGGATTTAGGCCGAGCTAATGATAGTCAGTAAATAGGAATCATAAGGGCTGATCTAATGAGGTTACTAGAGCCACCACTAGGGCAATTGGGATTTTTGCAAATCGATTGTTCAGTTTATAAACAAAACCTGGAGATAGACTGAAGCAGCATTTATCTACTTTGCACTTGCATAGAAAATGCAGTTCGAAGGCTATCTGGCTTAACTTCAGGCGTCGTCTGTAAGTTTATAAAGCAAACAAGTATAAACAAGCAAATAAGCTATTCGCTCCCTAGTGGAGTCACCATTTTGTTATCGGGAAATCTAGTGTCTATGCAGAGCTACTAGTCCCACTAAGATGGGTAGCTATCTTAGAAACAAATAGATTAAAGTTACTTTCATTTTCCTTTATGAGAAGTAGATAGGAGAGGATCAAAGAATACCAACCTCGATCTTTCGCTTAGTTCCTTGCTTGTTCCTTCTCCTCACTGACAGGTATTTTCCGCTTCTCCCTTGACTGCTCTGCTTCAAAGAGTACCTATAAAGTCAAAGCAGCATAATACCTTCAAAGTGTAGAGATCTACAATCATAAACAACATAGGACTAGATATATATTGACCACACAAATGCATATACTATCACACATACAAGAATGTGGAGGAAAACTTGAATAGCTTTATTGATATAAAGATTAGAAGAGAGGATTACAACCCATTGATCTGACCCACTGTCATCCTCCCAGCATGAAAGCCCTTCTTCACCTCATGAAAAGCTTAGATCACCCAACACTATGATATTCCACCAGGAAACCAACAACACTTCCTTACAAGATACAAAATTCCAGCCTCTCGATCTCTGGGATGAGGGATCCATATATAGATGATTGTAGGGAGGTGAGTCTGCTTCTGGGATTTTGATTATTGTCTTCTCTCTGATAGTTCTTGGTTCCACTTGGAGATTGTTGATCTCTTACTCATCCCTGGGTGAGTTCAGAGAGGCAAGTGTTAGAGGAGAAGTTTCTGGAAGATTCCATGATCATCCACCTCACAAACTGTCTCTGCCATTTGTCCATTCTCACCCATCGCACCCTACAGAAGGGCTTTCCAGTATGCATCGCACCTTTTACATTGGGCAGGTGAGATGCATCACACCCTTAGCACTAAGCAACCTGTATGGTCCATTTTTTACCAGTTTTGAGCAGTTTTCTGTGGAGAACTTCTGGGAGATGATGTAATCAGCTGACCTTGTTACTTTATGGTATGAAACAACACTTTTAGGGACTCAGAAGCCCTTGGTTTATGGACATATATGATTGGGGTTGTAGTGCCAAAAAATGTCTATAACAATCTTTGAACAAGGTCGGCTAGTAATAGCCTCTGCGTAAGATTTTCTGTGTAGTAGATATGCTAGAAAGATGACCACCACATGCCCTAGCATGGTAGTCATTTAAAACGTGTTCCACCTCTTCATGAGTGAGGCAATGCCGAAGAACTGTATCCGCATCGCGACGATATAACATATCGTTAATCGTTAGATAGTGTCGCACTTGGTGACAGATGCAACGATGGTCGCCTGTCGATAGCTCGGGGTGGAAACGTTGGGCTTGGAGGTAGACAAGAATGTCCCCATACCAAGGGTTGGTAGTGTCGATAAGTTAGCTAGCCTCATCTGGGAGAGGATCATGGGCTATCTCAGTTGGATTGACGATGGGAAGTTTCGACAACAGTTCGACGAAGACTAAAGAGTTCTTCACCTTGGCAGCTGTGAAAACCAGATCAAATTGTTGGAGGATCACAATCCATTTTGAATATTTTCCTCCAATTACTTGACGAGACAAAATATGTCTCATGGGATTCTCCAAGGCGATGAAATTAGTTTGTCACAGCAGTATGTAGTGTCAGAATCGGTTGACAGCAAAGACGACTGCCAATGACAACTTTTCCACATGCGAATATCTGAGTTTGGGCCTAGTTGGGCCATTGGACAGGTAATAGATCACATGTTCACTCCAATCATCATGCATTTGAACCAAGACCATTCCAAGAGAGGATGTCGAGCCTACCAGGTATATAACAAAGTTGCTACTATAGTCGGGAGCACTGAGGAGTGGGGCTGATATAAGCACCTTTTTCAAGGCATCAAATGATCGTTGATCTTGATCATCCCACAAATATGGCACTCCTTTATTAAGTAGGCGCATGAAACCTTTCATCAATACGACATAATTTATGATGAATCGTCGTAAAAAGTTTGCTTTCCCTTGCAAATGTTGGAGCTGTAGAATGGATTGTGGTTCCGGCAATTGACTAATTGCCTTTACCTTATTGGGATCAACCCTAATCCCGTACTTGGAGACAATGAATCCAAGTAAGCGTCCAGACTAGACAAAGAAAACACATTTATGCGGAATCAGGCAGATGGTGTAAAACCGGCACCTTAGAAAGATCACTCTTAAATGGTTTAGGTGTTGCATTCGTTGCTTGGAATGGGCTGGAAGGTCATCCAAGTAAGCTTGAACAATACGCTTGATATCGTGAAATGTGTAGTCCATGGCTCTTTAAAAAGTCGCTCCAACATTCTTTAATCCGAATGGGAGTTTTCGGTAGGCAAAGACACCCCATGGGCATACGAAGGTGGTTTTATGCTGGTCTTTAGGTTTTATAGTAATTTGGTTGTAGCCTCAGAATCCATCCATGAATGAAAATGATTCACAACTGGTGCAGTCGTTGATGATTTGGTCATTGAACGGTGTTGAATAATTATCCTTAGGACACGCAATGTTCAAGTCTCGATAGTCGACACATACACGGATGGTTCCTTATTTTTGATTGACAGGAACCCGATTGGAAACCCATTCCGTTAAAGGAGCAAGATAGATGAAACCAGCATGTAACAATTTTTCCACTTTGTTTTTTATGGTTGCCATTTTGCAGGGATGGACCGGTTGAAGTATTGACATACATGTTTTGCATTGTCATAAAGCTTGATCTCATGCTCGACAATAGATGGATCTATGTAGGGCATTTCCTCATAAGACCAGGAGAATACATCACATAATTCCTTAAATAGGCATGTGAAGCTTGCAATTTCCTCAGGATTGCAATCAGCTCCAATTTGGATGTTTTCCACGATGTCTGTCTTGATAGAAATATTGATGAGCAGTGCCTTTGAAATATTTCCCATGTTTCCTTCCACCTCCAAAGTTTGGATGGTTGTATAGGGTGAGGAAACGATTTCTGGTATGTTAGGGGACAGGGTTTGAAGAGGCATCGTGTTCGAATCAGATATCGAAACACGATGGTGCCAATCCTCCCAAGGTCGCTCTCCTAAACTCATGATTTCTTGTATAGATTCATTCGTAGGTAGGACTTGATCGAGTAGATAAAAAGAAGGAGCATTTATGGGAGGGTCAGTGGTACCGTTGGCTGTAACCAATGTGACCGGAGATGCAGATGTAGATTGAATGGCTTGGTAGGCCAATTCAGCTGGTGGCAACGGCATTTGGTCTCTGTATGTGTTAAGGTCTAAAGTTGCCAGTAGGATCCATCGATCGGTTTGTTCATGAGGAATAGAGGAAAGCATGTTGACTGTCTGTGAAACCTGGGGTGGCTGAAGAGGAAAAAAACCCATGAGGGAAGAAGCCTTTAATAGACTGGTACCGAGATTGACGTAAGAGTTAGGCACACCACCTACTAGGGGTATGGAGCTACTTGGTAATGGTGAATAATTAGGGGTGCAGAAAGACAGTTGATCTACTGTAAATATCTTTCCATCCAATGGAAATAGGGTGATGTGAAAGACAGTAGATACAATGACCATCATGGCATATGTCCAATTGCGACCCACCAAGAGATTATAGTCAAGTTTTTTTTCTACGACTTCTATGTCCACCATCACCTTTTTCCCATACAAAGTGATGGGGTAGCTAGCTAGGTAACCTTTTGGGATGAAGGTGTGGCCATCGAAAGCTTTAAGGGAGTTCAACGGTGGGGATAGGGTTGGAGAACCCATGGAGAGCCAACCTGAAGCCGAGATGACGCAGGTAGAATCACCTTCTTCAATGACAGTTCTGTGTATACTTTTACCTTTCAAAGAAATTTGCACTTGAAATGCAAGTTGGTCAGAAAGGGGAGGTTTACACTTTTCCATGTCGAAAATTGTAGGCATGGAATCTTGTGGGTCGATACCACCAATAGTCGAAAGCAAAGCTTTCCTTTGTGCTGGACATGTTTGTAATACTTCGACTGCCAACATATCCAATGGCACTTGCGCCAAGTCTTCTACAATTTTGTCATTTTTGGCGGTACGTGCAGATGTATTGTGCGTTGTGCTTCGAAGTGCCCCTTTGTGGGGGTGAATTACATGGACAGCAACCAGTGTTTTGATATGAAAATCGTTGGGCAGTAGTGGGTTTGGACTTGAGGAAGGTTCCTCTGCATGAGAAACAGGAGCTCCATAAGATTTGCCTCATGTTTGTAGATCTACCATTTCAAATGTGTAAATGGTAGAAGATCCTTCACTAGCTGAAGGATGTTGCAAACCATCGTTGCCTCCTTGCGGGGGTTTTGGTTGGTTTGCAATAAGGTTTTGCTGCTACTGAGTGGGAAAAGGATTTTTGAGGACAGCGGGGGTTTGGCCAGTATCCTTTTTAGCAATGTATTCTGTGCATTCCTGAAGATGCGAACAGCGATAGGTCATGTGGTCTTAAACATAGATTTTCCAGGGAAATCTGGTGGGTTTATCCATTTCATCTTCAGGAGGTGCAACAACCTTCTATTTTGAGTTTGGCTGCTTTGTTGACTGCTCCTCAGAAGGAGCAGTCTTTTTCTTATTCTTCTTGTTCTTACCACCGGTCCTTTTCATAGACTGCACAGAGTTTATCATGGTGGTAGGAAGAGCAGTCGATTTGGTAGAGGGGTCCACTGTCATCTGGGCAATGTGACAACTGAGTTGTTTTACAGCCGCCCCAGAGGTTGCACCAACAATCCCGTCAGCATGTGCTCTAGGGTGCTAAGTATAAGAGACATTGGAGTTGCGAGGGGCATTGAGGATTACGTCGAAAAGAGTGCCAAACTGCAAATATATCAGATCTATGTGTTGGGCATAATGTATGGATTGGTCCTCTGTGACCACACCGCCTAAAGCGACATATCTAGTGATTTGCAGGAGTAAGGAATTGCAGAACTAGTCCGCTAAGAGATAGTCTAGGAGGGGAGCTTTGACTAACCTCCACCTATGTCTCCATTCATGTATATGATCAGAGATGTGGGTGGCCGTATCCTGATGTAATGAAGTAAGGAGCTTTGTCCCAGTCTCATAGCGGATGGGTAGCTGGAAGTGCTTTAGGAATTCCATCGCTAAAGTGTCGAAGGTGTTTACTAACACACGTGGTAACTCAATGTACCATTTAGCTACGTTGCCAGTCAGGGTGCGGGAAAAAAGATGTAACCAGAAACTATCATCCACCATAGAGTTTTAAACACACCAAAGATAGTAGGTGGTGATATGGGTGCCCGAATCCTCCCCTTGCTTACCTTCAAACTTGGGGATGTCCGTTGGTATCTTACGCAGGATTGGCAGCCAAGGTAAGTTGCGGTAGATGGGATCGTTTGTGAGTTTGTACAAGTCGGGTATATCCAACATTGCCAAGAAAGGCAGAGAGTATGGTGCCCCTGACTTGGACTAGGGTGATGACAATTGACTTTAGGAGGCTTGCGCTCCTCCCATCATTTGAGTCCCAATATTATACATGGGTTACGTGGTATAGTAGTTTCCTTTAGGTATGGTGTTGTACTATGGATTTCCATGGGGATTTTGATACTGGGGTATAGAATTACCCCCAGGATAAGCGATGCCCCCTTGACTCATTTTAATTTGTGAGTACGGTACCCCCATGGATTGGTTGGGACCTCCTTGAGGATTCCCGCCCATCACAGAACTAACCATTTGTCCTTGATTGAGATAAGGAATGCTCATGTCAATTAGCGATTGACCATGCATGCTTGAGAATGGAGGGGGAACAGTTATGTTCTCTACCAGCATGTGCATATCGGGAATGCCCCTAGATATTTGAATCTAGGGAATTGAACTATACAATGGCGGTCGACCATATTGTTGATGGATGGGAACCACGCCCATATTTCTATATTGGGCGTTATAGGGAGCGTCGTACGTAGCACTTGTTGAAGGTATGCAAATTGACACTAAATGGGTGGAACCCGACATCGGCTAGGTTCCACTCGTAGAGGGTGTCATGTGAGTGGTTGTACCTAGGACAAATGGGATAGCGGGGTTCGCTATCAACGGTGTTATGGTGATTGTTGACTGGGGAAGTGGTGGAGAACCGTGAGTGTACCCAAAGTCCCACAACCTGTTAGTCGTCAACGGGATAGATGGAAATGTTCCAACTACCGAAGCAGGAAGTATAGGTACCGTGGGATCCAAGATTGGGTTCGACAGATTTGTAAGTAGAGGGTTTAAGGGAGGAAGGAATCCTTCGGTAAAGAAATTCTTTGGCAAACTTGAACCGTCGGTGGTCCAAATAGATTCTGTGTGCGATCTGGGAGACTGATTCCCCAAAGATGGGAAATCCAGTTCACTGGAGCTCAGATCTTCCACAATGAGTGGAGGAAGTCCTAACAATCGTCTATATTGGTGAGGAGGGCCATATGTAGCCACCATGACCGTTAATTTTTATCAATAAATTTTATTGTGATATTTGTTAAAGTCTCAAAATGATAACACTTGGGTGCCTAAAAATATATAAAAAATACACTAAGTTGATCAATCAAAAAACAGAGAGAAATGACCCCATCTGGTAAGCACCGATCACTGGAGATGAAACCCAGTATCTCAATGAATAAGAGAGAAGGTTGGCAAGATGTACAATTACGGTTACTCTAGAGCTTCACCTGAACCTCAAATTGAGGGGCCAAGTACTCTCATGAAGATGAGCACCCTCCCAAAAGCTAAAGACAGAGTAGATCCGTCTGTGTTAGGTACCAAGACAACCTATCCCAGTCACCTTGTGTAAATCCCTAAAAGTTTGGCCACTAAAGATACCTCAGATCATAGACACCACTCGGGGGGACATAGTCGCAGACAGTACGCTATGTGGGCAGGATACCTGAGTCCCTGACTCAGCTCTGAAATCCCCAAAGGGATCCCCAATACATAGAATACCAAAAAGGGTTGTAAGATAAGGCGGGCTACCTTCACTTATAGTCTGATGTTGTCTCGTATTTTGCTCCGCTTTTACTAGTGGTCCCAGTAGTATGAATGCAAAAGGAATTTTTCTCTCTTTTAATGACACTAGTTTGGTTTTTGACCTTGGGCAGTTTACTCACACTGCCTATCCCAAGATCCTAGCCTGCACTAATGTTTGTTTCCTCAATAAATAGTTACTGATTGATTTTAGGTAAATTTCATGTGTACTTTTTTATTGTCTTCGGTAAGGGAGTTGACGTATTAAATGTGATGAGACTCTGACTCAAAAATCATGCACAAGAAAATGCATTAAAAAATTTCAATTCGATGAAAACAAGTTGTATTCTACAGGTGCGAGTTTTTCACATATTCATATCTTTCCTTGCATATTTAGTCATTTAACACATGCATAACCAAAGTACTTCTTTCCAATGTTTTCTTAAAAACTACTTGAAACCAAAAATAGAGCAGCTTTTAACTAGCTAAATAGAAGGATGAATAAAAAATGTGGATCTTTCTTTAGTTTAAAATGCTTTTAAGAAAGAAAAAACAAAACTTATTTCCCAAAAAAAATAAAAAATTAGGACACTTATTTTGCTAACAAAATGTTGTGACAGATCTTCTTTCAGTCCACGAGAATGCTTCCTATCCCTTTTGGCTTATAGACACAGCTGGAAATCAAGTTTTGGGAGACTAACGCTCTGTAGCAGTGGCCACAGAGAGTTAATAGGTCCACTAATGTTGTCTATGTGTAGACACAATGCTTTATAAAGCACTGTGTAGTATGCTAACCTGTGTTAGTGTGGGAAAATAGTCAAAAATAGGGTTTTCTAGATTAGATTCAGTGATGAATACATGTAGGAAAGATGCAGCAAGGTTTTTGGTGGGCTAGAAGGGAATGCAGAAGTATAGGGAGCTATTAGAAGGAGGAGAAAACTGAGAACTGTCTGGGAAAACTGGGAACTAGATGTATAGTCCCTAGCGGAGTCGCCAATTCTGCTATAGGATAAAATGCATGGTGTTTGGAGAATGAAGATACCGTCAAAGGTCTTCCAGGGACCTTTGGTAGACTGCAATATTATCTGCAACCGTCACAAAGTTACATGCATGTTCATAAACAATAACTAACTATCAAAGTAGGAGAAGGATATTACCTCAAGCCTCCGTGTAGATTTGTTGGAGAGCGCAATGCAGCTAGGCGGAACTCCCTTGAGCCAGCTCTAGGTCAAGTGCTACACATAGAAGAGATAAGCATAATGACAGCACACGACTATGATAACTAATACATGAATACATAAAAGAACATCTAGCTACACATAACTAAGCTACTCATGCTAAAAGGTATTGGACAAACAACTGAATGAATGATAGTACCAACACCGCGGAGTATACAGTACAATTTCAATTCTATATTAATGTTGGAAGAGTGATGACAACCATCTATTGCATCAGCCTTCCTTTACCCCTCTAGCTTCTCTCTCTCTCCCTCCCTTCTTGCCAACTTCTTATGATTTGAGACAATGCTCAACAGTCAAGTATGCTATCCTTTCAAATGCTCTGACCTCTATCACCATAGCCCTAACTTTGCTTATGTAGCAATTGAGTTAGGGTTTCCAAGTTCCTCCTTGAGTTCCCTAGGGCAAAAGCAATGAAGTTTCCATGCGTTTCAGCTCTTTCCCCTTTGCCTCCTTTCGAATTAGAAATCCTCCAAAGAGGTCGATTTTGGATGTTTCCTTGCTTTTATTGAGTAATTTTAGGAACAAATATCTAGATATTTACGAGTTAATTCATTCCTTTTGTTAGCCTTGTTGTAACACAATCACTCAGAATTCATAATCTTATGCTCTGACTTCCTGTGTGTTTGGCAAGCTATGTTTTGATGGAGTATGTTTGACATGTAATGCAAAGAGCCTTGACTTCCATGAGATGACTATGTTTTCCTTGTTTACTTAATATATTAGACTCCATTGCCCAATGAGAACCAGTTTGATATGTTTCCAACCAGCTTTGCTTTCATGAATGAATAAAGAGTTAGCCATCTATTGTAGTGAAGGATTTTATCAAGACTTTGTGAGAGAGCCCTCTCTGATCAAAGAGGCTAATCTTTGGTCTAAAGTTAGGTTGAAATAGTTACATGAAATCTTGCTTGGTTGCAGCCCTCAGTAGTGATTTTGTGATAACATTTTGGTGCGTCTGCCGGGAGCTTAAGATTGAATTTCTGAAGGTAGCAGGAGTTCAAATGATTTTC
Organism: Pinus tabuliformis; assembly: GCA_031772625.1. Taxonomy (NCBI): domain Eukaryota; kingdom Viridiplantae; phylum Streptophyta; class Pinopsida; order Pinales; family Pinaceae; genus Pinus; species Pinus tabuliformis. Next base: position 59,561,175 of record CM062813.1, on the reverse strand, counting down.
AAGGCTGCAAAACTACCTTGGCGACTCCATTGTTGAAGAATTCAAGGTTTATATATTCATGGTGATTCCACTGGAGTTTTATATATTCATGGTGATTCCACTGGAGTTATGAAAGACCCAGAAGCTGCTCTTCTTTGTTCAAGGTATGCATGCATAGATTTCTCAGGAATTCTTGGTTTCCCAAATCATTTTCCCAAGGATGCATACTTTCTAAGGAATGGTCCAAAATTCAACGGAGAGGATTTAAGTTTAACCTTGAATCATATATCAGATTTTTGTGAATTTACACAGCTTCTTAGAGTTAAACATGAGGATGTTTGCAGTATGTTATTCTATGATTCACTTCAAGGGAAATGCAAACAGTGGGTTGAATGCTTGCCTGCCGAATCCATTAAGTCATTTCAAGACCTTTGGCTCATGTTTTTGGAGGAATGGACAGATAGGACAGAGGTGGTGGCAGACTCTCCCTCAGTTGAAGGTTTTAAAAAATGGAATAATGATCACAATAAAGAAGAAACAAATGAATCTTTTTCTTTGTCCTTATCCTCATATCTGAAATCCTTTGACTGCAAGTCAGAGGATAAGATGAAATTTTTTGATGAATTTGCCAAAGATATTGAGAAAGAAATTGAAGGTTTAGAAGGACAAATTCAGGCATACAGTTTTCATGATCATGATTATTATTCTCAAAAGTTTTCTGTGACAGAACGCAAGGAGACTACGCTGGTTCCTCTCTCTTTCATGATTGAGGAACTGAACACTGTGATTGAAGATCAGTTTGCACAGCTGGAAAGTTTCAAGGAAGGACAAGCTGATCATGTGTTCTGGGATCCTATAGCTGATTACATGGAAGAGTTTTACTCTCCAGTGTTTCAGTTTTCCTATGAAGATCAGAGATTATTTCAGTGGCAGCGGTCTTTACAATATCACATTGGCTCTGAAATCCGATACAGTCAGAGAAGATTTCAGTGGCAGCGGTCATTACACTGTCATATTGGATCTGAACTCCGGGACAGTCAAAGAAATCAAATGTCAGATAAAACAAATGATTGGCTGTATTGGAAGTTTCATATTGATTGAGCTGAGGGAAGTTTGAATTGTTAGGGTAGGTAGGTAGGTAATTGCAAATAAGCTCAAGGTCAACTGAGCATTTTTCAGTAGATATAGCTTTCTTTCATCTACAGTCATGCTTGTCAAGCAAATTTTAGTTTGTAAAAAATGGATAAGGCACTGGAGCTGCATGTTCTTAGTGTACCACAAGGGCACACTATCCCAAGTGGAGCCACTGTTATCACTGAAAATGCTGTTGTCAAAATTTTTTAGTCTAGCTTAAAGTCAGGGTGTTTTCGCAGCACCTGAATTCTGTTTAGCAGTTTCGCAGCGCTACCTGTTTGAGTGGTTTCGTAGCGTGCTACGAAATTGGGAATTGGTTCGAGTTTTCAGCGAAGGTCCAAATCCTAGCATGCCTATTGTATAGAGTTTTGCTTCCCTCCAGGAATGTTGATGAGAGCAATGACAGTGTGTCCAAGGAGGCACCCTATGATGATGCAGCTATTGTGGAATTGGCATCAAGTACATTAAGGGAGTTACCTCTGAATTCTGGCTCATGGGTGATTGTGAAGGATGTCCATACTAATGTGGGAGACTTGCAAGAGTTTTTGTGTTGAATCCTCCAGACAAAAAATCTATTAAAATTCCACAAATCATAGAGAGTATTATGTTCTCAGCTGGCATGCTTGAAGCATATGGGCTTTCTGTCAGTGTTCTGTTTGTCTGAAGATTATGCTTTAGTCATTGATCCACTGGTGGTGTATCTATCACTTCAACTGGCCTTTGATATTGGGTTACATTTAGCATGCCTGAAAACATATAGGGCGCAACATCATGTGTTATAAAAATGCTTCAGGGGTCCTTTAATAGACTACTCAATAATGTCACCAAGCTCAGCTATGCTCAAAACAATGTCTTCAACACCTCTTTGAATGTTCAAGAACTGATCTGTACTTCTACAAGAGGAAATCTGGTTTACAAATTCAAGGCTCCGGCTGAGTTACTTAAAGAATGCTTTTGTCTTATGTCGTGTTTTCAAGAAGAGTGGACTTGGTGAAAAAAGTGGAGAACAGTACACGGCACCACTTGAGAAGGGTGATTTATCTCCTACAAAGAAAAATCCCTCCCCTGGTTACTCTGGTGACATTGAAGTGCAATCAGAAGATCAGTCAAAGCCAGTGGAGGGGATTGATGCAAATTTACATTTACTATCAAAAATATCATCGAAGATTTTAATTGATACAACTGGAGATAGTGCGCCACTTAAGAAATGGTTAGACATATTTCTGGATGACACTAGTTCAAACTCTTAAAGTGTGGTAGTTGAGGAGGACACAATTCACACACAGGTTGATGCTATGCTAGACACTCCAAGGACGCAATGTGAATCTGCATGTCTTCCATCTGTGGAAAGTAAGTTCCCAAAATTTCCAGTTAATATAAGCTTTTCTCAGTACAGAGTTCCAAATGGACGTATGGATGCATATTTTGAAGAAGAAAGAATGCTGGGGGAAATGTTGTCTGTGGCCTCACAGGACTATACTAATTCTAAAACATATCATACTTCCCTTGGAGATAGCTGCGCTGATATTTTGAATGGAGGTTATATAAAGGTAAAGAATCTAATACCTTCCATAGGGAAGCTGGAGAATCATGATTCTTGTTTATGGGAGGTCCCTAATCCATCGTTTGATCGTGAGGGAACTGGAATCCAGATATGCTCTCGTAGTCCAGTTTTGGAGAGTCATAAGCAAGGATTTTCATTTGAGGGTACAGCTGCAAGAGGAGTTTGTATGCAACTACACAAAACCAAGATCCTCGAGAAGGAAGTAAGGACCTGTTTTGAGATTAATTTCCTATATTTTTTGGGTCAGGTAGCATATGTAAGGGTTGTGAATTCAGAGATAAAACAACAAAATTGAGTTGCCTCTGCCTATCAACGCTCTTTACTGTGGCGCCCTCTTGCGCATACAGAAATCACAATATCCCATACAAATGATTTAAAAGCGTCGGTGTCATCTATCAATGTTAGCTTGGTTACATTGTTTGACTTCTCAAGCTGTGTGGAGAACATGTCGACAAATAAACTCAACTGAGCTGTAACAAAGCTCCACCTTTGGACGCTGTCACCATGACATATGTCTCAACTATGGAGGTCGACACTGGAGATACCAGGAAAGTCATTTGTAATGCAGCATTTCTTGTTGCATACCCACCGTCAGGCTTTTCTCCGCTTGTGAAAAATCGTGTTATTTGTAACAGCGGATTTTTTTAGAGAGATTTAGATGACTGTAGCATCTGTCCGGTAAAAGGAGGGGTTAATGAAAGGAATGGTTTCACTTATACATAATCTTGTGGATTCAGGGCAAACGGCTGGCTTGATTCATGTAAGCTCGGTAAAGTCCGTTGGACAGGTGTCACAACACAGTATTTAGCAACACCATTTGTCGAGAACGTGTATGAACACATTAAAGACACTTTAAAGCGAATAATGCAACCATTGTTTATCGCTGGCCCGAGTATAAGACTGCAATACCTGAAGATAAAGAAGGATGGCGCAATTCATACCAAAGATACCGTCAATTCAGGGTTTTCATAATCAAATGTCGATGACAGAGAGGAAAAATCGCTGTCATAAAGACAAGGAAGCATATGGCAGGAAGGAATCCCAGGTTTAATGTATATGTAGAACGGTTCAAATTGGCTTTAGACTGCTTCTTTGCTGTTTGGTTTGTTACTGGGAAAGTGTGGATATTTGGTGGTCACTCATCCTCAAGTGATGCTCCAAATCTTTACAGGTTGTGTATTGTGTTTCTCACATTCAGTTGTATAGGTTATGCCATGCCATTCATTTTGTGTGCGACAGTATGTTGCTGCCTACCCTGTATAATACATATTCTTGAATTTCGAGAGGACCAAAGCACAAGTCAAATTCAGAGGGAGATTGTAAATATTCCAAGAACCATGGCTCTCAGAAGACTTGCGCTACATTAGATTACATCTATCACATGTTTGATAAGTATGCTGTTAGTTCTGCACTCTGTAGCGGAAGTATTAGGCATCTTACCTTCCATGTTTTGTTGAACTCAAGAAATACGATTGGAGAAGATGATGGACAAAGAAAATATAAAGAATACTTGCAGCTTCTGATTGAACAGTTAGAGAAAGAAAAAGGAAAGGTTTTTTCAAATCTCGGGATTCAGTTTCAAGTTATCAATGAAATCCTAAATATTTTTCTTCTGAAGCACGGCACCTTATTGATTGTTTGCTGGATATGAACCCATCTAAAAGATTGGCTTCTGGCCCTGAAGGGTATGCTTCTCTCAAGAGCCATCCTTTCTTTAAGGGACTTGACTGGGATAATGTTAGGGGTATGCTGACTCCAAAGTTAGCCCCACCATTAACTGTTGACAAGGAAGATGAAGCTGAAGATGCTGGGTGGCTTCTTTCACATGCTGGGTGTGGTTCTACTAATGATGAAGCACCTCTCAAAGAGAAAGAGTTGGTCTCATCATCAGTGACAGTAGAGAATAAGGAGCACAAGGCTAAATTTTCTACTATCGATGCTTTTGACTCTAAATGGGAGAAATTTCTAGATCCAGGGGAGTTCATTGTGATGGTTTCATTGGTTAAGAAAATTCGAAAACTTTACAACAAAAAGATGCAGCTGATTTTGACAGACAAGCCGAAGTTGATATATGTAGACCCAGTCAAATTGGTACAGTAGGGTGAGATAGTTTGGTCTGAGAAATCCTAAGGAGCTTAATGTCCAAGTATTGAATTCTTCCAACTTTAAGATCTGTACTTTGAAAAAGACCACCTCATTTGAAGATTTGAAGACAGCAAGGAATACTATAGTGACTTTATGTTCTAGTTGGGATTTATGAAGCTTTTTATTGGTTTGATGCTAATTAGGTTTGCTGTGATATGTAATGACAGAAGCAAGCTTCATCCTTTTAAAACTGTTTAGGTTCCTAATAGCTGTACAAATGTCTGAAGAGATCATGAATCTAAGCAGAAAACGCTTCAAAGATACATAGGTTCTGTTTTGACATCTACAGCAGTTTCGTAGCGCGCTACGAAACTGCTGTAGAATGCTGTTTTGTGAAAAAACAATGAATTTTGATGATGAGGTCAGCTAATGGTAAAAGAAGGTCTCAAACACAGGAGGGAGATTATACATGGATTTCATAACAGCTCAAACAGTGACAGGTGTAGGTCTTGAAGGGAAAATAAAATATTTTGTTTATTTTCATAAAGTTTTCTCAAAGGTACTTTATGACCGAGCTACTAGGATATTGGTGGGGTTACCAGAATGTTCGGTTGGTACACCTGTTTGGTCCATGAAGTATCCAAATCATAGGGCATATGGTTATTATATGTTGTCATTAAAGGTTTAAAGAGTTTGGAGCGTGGTATTTATATGATGAAGGAAAATGGGAGACAGAGACCGTTAAAATAGGAGCACATCTTTTGGTCAATTAATGAGCCATCAGCGCTTTCAAACATCCAAAATCAATATTCATTGTATCTGTAGCTCAGCCTTCTCAACTCAATCAGCAAAAGGACATGTGTCAGCATCCAAGAAGAATCATATTACGAGGAGAAAGGAATTAGTATTTTAGTTTGATTAGAACTTTATGTAATCATAACTCAGCACTGATGTAATTAATAGGTTAGTTATGCACTAGATAGGGATAGTGAATAGCCACCTTCGAGGCTCCCCTCATGCTGGAGGAGGAAGCTCGAGGTGATGGAGTTTGCTTGCCTATATATGGATCAATGTAGAATGTAGAAAGGGTTGGACATTTTATAGAAAAACAGAGTTGTTTTGGGCCATTGTAAGACTTTTTTGACAGTAATAGTAAAACAGTGTTGTTCTCTACTCAAGATTCTCGATGGATTGTTATGTTCAAATATAATGATGGTGTTTTATACTTTATGTTCTTTTATAGCCTTGTTGTAACACAATCACTCAGAATTCATAATCTTATGCTCTGACTTCCTGTGTGTTTGGCAAGCTATGTTTTGATGGAGTATGTTTGACATGTAATGCAAAGAGCCTTGACTTCCATGAGATGACTATGTTTTCCTTGTTTACTTAATATATTAGACTCCATTGCCCAATGAGAACCAGTTTGATATGTTTCCAACCAGCTTTGCTTTCATGAATGAATAAAGAGTTAGCCATCTATTGTAGTGAAGGATTTTATCAAGACTTTGTGAGAGAGCCCTCTCTGATCAAAGAGGCTAATCTTTGGTCTAAAGTTAGGTTGAAATAGTTACATGAAATCTTGCTTGGTTGCAGCCCTCAGTAGTGATTTTGTGATAACATTTTGGTGCGTCTGCCGGGAGCTTAAGATTGAATTTCTGAAGGTAGCAGGAGTTCAAATGATTTTCAAGGCTGCAAAACTACCTTGACGACTCCATTGTTGAAGAATTCAAGGTTTATATATTCATGGTGATTCCACTGGAGTTTTATATATTCATGGTGATTCCACTGGAGTTATGAAAGACCCAGAAGCTGCTCTTCTTTGTTCAAGGTATGCATGCATAGATTTCTCAGGAATTCTTGGTTTCCCAAATCATTTTCCCAAGGATGCATACTTTCTAAGGAATGGTCCAAAATTCAACGGAGAGGATTTAAGTTTAACCTTGAATCATATATCAGATTTTTGTGAATTTACACAGCTTCTTAGAGTTAAACATGAGGATGTTTGCAGTATGTTATTCTATGATTCACTTCAAGGGAAATGCAAACAGTGGGTTGAATGCTTGCCTGCCGAATCCATTAAGTCATTTCAAGACCTTTGGCTCATGTTTTTGGAGGAATGGACAGATAGGACAGAGGTGGTGGCAGACTCTCCCTCAGTTGAAGGTTTTAAACAATGGAATAATGATCACAATAAAGAAGAAACAAATGAATCTTTTTCTTTGTCCTTATCCTCATATCTGAAATCCTTTGACTGCAAGTCAGAGGATAAGATGAAATTTTTTGATGAATTTGCCAAAGATATTGAGAAAGAAATTGAAGGTTTAGAAGGACAAATTCAGGCATACAGTTTTCATGATCATGATTATTATTCTCAAAAGTTTTCTGTGACAGAACGCAAGGAGACTATGCTGGTTCCTCTCTCTTTCATGATTGAGGAACTGAACACTGTGATTGAAGATCAGTTTGCACAGCTGGAAAGTTTCAAGGAAGGGCAAGCTGATCATGTGTTCTGGGATCCTATAGCTGATTACATGGAAGAGTTTTACTCTCCAGTGTTTCAGTTTTCCTATGAAGATCAGAGATTATTTCAGTGGCAGCGGTCTTTACAATATCACATTGGCTCTGAAATCCGATACAGTCAGAGAAGATTTCAGTGGCAGTGGTCATTACACTGTCATATTGGATCTGAACTCCGGGACAGTCAAAGAAATCAAATGTCAGATAAAACAAATGATTGGATGTATTGGAAGTTTCATATTGATTGAGCTGAGGGAAGTTTGAATTGTTAGGGTAGGTAGGTAGGTAATTGCAAATAAGCTCAAGGTCAACTGAGCATTTTTCAGTAGATATAGCTTTCTTTCTCCTACAGTCATGCTTGTCAAGCAAATTTTAGTTTGTAAAAAATGGATAAGGCACTGGAGCTGCATGTTCTTAGTGTACCACAAGGGCACACTATCCCAAGTGGAGCCACTGTTATCACTGAAAATGCTGTTGTCAAAATTTTTTAGTCTAGCTTAAAGTCAGGGTGTTTTCGCAGCACCTGAATTCTGTTTAGCAGTTTCGCAGCGCTACCTGTTTGAGTGGTTTCGTAGCGTGCTACGAAATTGGGAATTGGTTCGAGTTTTCAGCGAAGGTCCAAATCCTAGCATGCCTATTGTATAGATTTTTGCTTCCCTCCAGGAATGTTGATGAGAGCAATGACAGTGTGTCCAAGGAGGCACCCTATGATGATGCAGCTATTGTGGGATTGGCATCAAGTACATTAAGGGAGTTACCTCTGAATTCTGGCTCATGGGTGATTGTGAAGGATGTCCATACTAATGTGGGAGACTTGCAAGAGTTTTTGTGTTGAATCCTCCAGACAAAAAATCTATTAAAATTCCACAAATCATAGAGAGTATTATGTTCTCAGCTGGCATGCTTGAAGCATATGGGCTTTCTGTCAGTGTTCTGTTTGTCTGAAGATTATGCTTTAGTCATTGATCCACTGGTGGTGTATCTATCACTTCAACTGGCCTTTGATATTGGGTTACATTTAGCATGCCTGAAAACATATAGGGCGCAACATCATGTGTTATAAAAATGCTTCAGGGGTCCTTTAATAGACTACTCAATAATGTCACCAACTTCAGCTATGCTCAAAACAATGTCTTCAACACCTCTTTGAATGTTCAAGAACTGCTTCTCAGTGGTGACTTCAAATCTGCTATTAATCTGTGATCTGTACTTCTACAAGAGGAAATCTGGTTTACAAATTCAAGGCTCTGGCTGAGTTACTTAAAGAATGCTTTTGTCTTGTGTCGTGTTTTCAAGAAGAGTGGACTTGGTGAAAAAAGTGGAGAACAGTACACGGCACCACTTGAGAAGGGTGATTTATCTCCTACAAAGAAAAATCCCTCCCCTGGTTACTCTGGTGACATTGAAGTGCAATCAGAAGATCAGTCAAAGCCAGTGGAGGGGATTGATGCAAATTTACATTTACTATCAAAAATATCATCGAAGATTTTAATTGATACAACTGGAGATAGTGCGCCACTTAAGAAATGGTTAGACATATTTCTGGATGACACTAGTTCAAACTCTTAAAGTGTGGTAGTTGAGGAGGACACAATTCACACACAGGTTGATGCTATGCTAGACACTCCAAGGATGCAATGTGAATCTGCATGTCTTCCATCTGTGGAAAGTAAGTTCCCAAAATTTCCAGTTAATATAAGCTTTTCTCAGTACAGAGTTCCAAATGGACGTATGGATGCATATTTTGAAGAAGAAAGAATGTTGGGGGAAATGTTGTCTGTGGCCTCACAGGACTATACTAATTCTAAAACATATCATACTTCCCTTGGAGATAGCTGCGCTGATATTTTGAATGGAGGTTATATAAAGGTAAAGAATCTAATACCTTCCATAGGGAAGCTGGAGAATCATGATTCTTGTTTATGGGAGGTCCCTAATCCATCGTTTGATCGTGAGGGAACTGGAATCCAGATATGCTCTCGTAGTCCAGTTTTGGAGAGTCATAAGCAAGGATTTTCATTTGAGGGTACAGCTGCAAGAGGAGTTTGTATGCAACTACACAAAACCAAGATCCTCGAGAAGGAAGTAAGGACCTGTTTTGAGATTAATTTCCTATATTTTCTGGGTCAGGTAGCATATGTAAGGGTTGTGAATTCAGAGATAAAACAACAAAATTGAGTTGCCTCTGCCTATCAACGCTCTTTACTGTGGCGCCCTCTTGCACATACAGAAATCACAATATCCCATACAAATGATTTAAAAGCGTCGGTGTCATCTATCAATGTTAGCTTGGTTACATTGTTTGACTTCTCAAGCTGTGTGGAGAACATGTCGACAAATAAACTCAACTGAGCTGTAACAAAGCTCCACCTTTGGACGCTGTCACCATGACATATGTCTCAACTATGGAGGTCGACACTGGAGATACCAGGAAAGTCATTTGTAATGCAGCATTTCTTGTTGCATATCCACCGTCAGGCTTTTCTCCGCTTGTGAAAAATCGTGTTATTTGTAACAGCGGATTTTTTTAGAGAGATTTAGATGACTGTAGCATCTGTCCGGTAAAAGGAGGGGTTAATGAAAGGAATGGTTTCACTTATACATAATCTTGTGGATTCAGGGCAAACGGCTGGCTTGATTCATGTAAGATCGGTAAAGTCCGTTGGACAGGTGTCACAACACAGTATTTAGCAACACCATTTGTCGAGAAGGTGTATGAACACATTAAAGACACTTTAAAGCGAATAATGCAACCATTGTTTATCGCTGGCCCGAGTATAAGACTGCAATACCTGAAGATAAAGAAGGATGGCGCAATTCATACCAAAGATACCGTCAATTCAGGGTTTTCATAATCAAATGTCGATGACAGAGAGGAAAAATCGCTGTCATAAAGACAAGGAAAGTCCCAGGTTTAATGTATATGTAGAACGGTTCAAATTGGCTTTAGGTGGTCACTCATCCTCAAGTGATGCTCCAAATCTTTACAGGTTGTGTATTGTGTTTCTCACATTCAGTTGTATAGGTTATGCCATGCCATTCATTTTGTGTGCGACAGTATGTTGCTGCCTACCCTGTATAATACATATTCTTGAATTTCGAGAGGACCAAAGCACAAGTCAAATTCAGAGGGAGATTGTAAATATTCCAAGAACCATGGCTCTCAGAAGACTTGCGCTACATTAGATTACATCTATCACATGTTTGATAAGTATGCTGTTAGTTCTGCACTCTGTAGCGGAAGTATTAGGCATCTTACCTTCCATGTTTTGTTGAACTCAAGAAATACGATTGGAGAAGATGATGGACAAAGAAAATATAAAGAATACTTGCAGCTTCTGATTGAACAGTTAGAGAAAGAAAAAGGAAAGGTTTTTTCAAATCTCGGGATTCAGTTTCAAGTTATGAATGAAATCCTGAATATTTTTCTTCTGAAGCACAGCACCTTATTGATTGTTTGCTGGATATGAACCCATCTAAAAGATTGGCTTCTGGCCCTGAAGGGTATGCTTCTCTCAAGAGCCATCCTTTCTTTAAGGGACTTGACTGGGATAATGTTAGGGGTATGCTGACTCCAAAGTTAGCCCCACCATTAACTGTTGACAAGGAAGATGAAGCTGAAGATGCTGGGTGGCTTCTTTCACATGCTGGATGTGGTTCTACTAATGATGAAGCACCTCTCAAAGAGAAAGAGTTGGTCTCATCATCAGTGACAGTAGAGAATAAGGAGCACAAGGCTAAATTTTCTACTATCGATGCTTTTGACTCTAAATGGGAGAAATTTCTAGATCCAGGGGAGTTCATTGTGATGGTTTCATTGGTTAAGAAAATTCGAAAACTTTACAACAAAAAGATGCAGCTGATTTTGACAGACAAGCCGAAGTTGATATATGTAGACCCAGTCAAATTGGTACAGTAGGGTGAGATAGTTTGGTCTGAGAAATCCTAAGGAGCTTAATGTCCAAGTATTGAATTCTTCCAACTTTAAGATCTGTACTTTGAAAAAGACCACCTCATTTGAAGATTTGAAGACAGCAAGGAATACTACAGTGACTTTATGTTCCAGTTGGGATTTATGAAGCTTTTTATTGGTTTGATGCTAATTAGGTTTGCTGTGATATGTAATGACAGAAGCAAGCTTCATCCTTTTAAAATTGTTTAGGTTCCTAATAGCTGTACAAATGTCTGAAGAGATCATGAATCTAGGCAGAAAATGCTTCAAAGATACATAGGTTCTGTTTTGACATCTACAGCAGTTTCGTAGCGCGCTACGAAACTGCTGTAGAATGCTATTTTGTGAAAAAACAATGAATTTTGATGATGAGGTCAGCTAATGGTAAAAGAAGGTCTCAAACACAGGAGGGAGATTATACATGGATTTCATAACAGCTCAAACAGTGACAGGTGTAGGTCTTGAAGGGAAAATAAAATATTTTGTTTATTTTCATAAAGTTTTCTCAAAGGTACTTTATGACCGAGCTACTAGGATATTGGTGGGGTTACCAGAATGTTCGGTTGGTACACCTGTTTGGTCCATGAAGTATCCAAATCATAGGGCATATGGTTATTATATGTTGTCATTAAAGGTTTAAAGAGTTTGGAGCGTGGTATTTATATGATGAAGGAAAATGGGAGACAGAGACCGTTAAAATAGGAGCACATCTTTTGGTCAATTAATGAGCCATCAGCGCTTTCAAACATCCAAAATCAATATTCATTGTATCTGTAGCTCAGCCTTCTCAACTCAATCAGCAAAAGGACATGTGTCAGCATCCAAGAAGAATCATATTACGAGGAGAAAGGAATTAGTATTTTAGTTTGATTAGAACTTTATGTAATCATAACTCAGCACTGATGTAATTAATAGGTTAGTTATGCACTAGATAGGGATAGTGAATAGCCACCTTCGAGGCTCCCCTCATGCTGGAGGAGGAAGCTCGAGGTGATGGAGTTTGCTTGCCTATATATGGATCAATGTAGAATGTAGAAAGGGTTGGACATTTTATAGAAAAACAGAGTTGTTTTGGGCCATTGTAAGACTTTTTTGACAGTAATAGTAAAACAGTGTTGTTCTCTACTCAAGATTCTCGATGGATTGTTATGTTCAAATATAATGATGGTGTTTTATACTTTATGTTCTTTTATAGCCTTGTTGTAACACAATCACTCAGAATTCATAATCTTATGCTCTGACTTCCTGTGTGTTTGGCAAGCTATGTTTTGATGGAGTATGTTTGACATGTAATGCAAAGAGCCTTGACTTCCATGAGATGACTATGTTTTCCTTGTTTACTTAATATATTAGACTCCATTGCCCAATGAGAACCAGTTTGATATGTTTCCAACCAGCTTTGCTTTCATGAATGAATAAAGAGTTAGCCATCTATTGTAGTGAAGGATTTTATCAAGACTTTGTGAGAGAGCCCTCTCTGATCAAAGAGGCTAATCTTTGGTCTAAAGTTAGGTTGAAATAGTTACATGAAATCTTGCTTAGTTGCAACCCTCAGTAGTGATTTTGTGATAACACCTTTGACCCTTAGAACTTCACCAATTTTCACTAATGCTATTCCCATACTAGCAACTTGAGTTAGTAGGGTCACTAATGCACCCTTAGGCTTGTAGACAAGATTTATAAGTAGGTTGTCAGTGCATAGCCAGCGTTAGTGTGGAAACAAGGCATGTGATTGTCTTTGCTTCAGCCATCATGTCTTTCCCCTCTGAGTTGTTGAGGAGGTCAATTTGTTGTATAACAACAACCTGGTCATGTACTCACAACATTGTCGAGGGTGATGTAAGAGGGATGAATCATCAATTGGAACAAGAAAGAAATGTTAAATTGATATTTTTTTATTATTATTACAAGTGTTTCAGGAATAAAAAAAGCGTTAGAGTGTTCTTTACCTGCTTCAGTAGCAGGGGCAAGTAGAGTAATTTCTGATGCGTCCATGTGTTCCTCTTCATGTTTAGCCTCATCATGTATATTCTCTAGAGTTGAAACAAGAAATTTTATAATTAATACACCATTTGAAATTAAATATTTGTAATTGCAATACATACTACATTTTTCATAACACATGAATTATGTTCATTAGTAAGCTACATACCACCTTCATTGGGTACCACTCCATTGACACTAGGATGTGTCTCTTTGTTTTTTTCCTGCTTAAAAAAAACAAACACATTACTTTATGCCCAAATATAATAATCAATATATTGTACAAGTAAACAATTATCATTATTCTTCATTTCTTTTATTTACCTATGTGTCGAAATGAGTTCCGAAATATTGTGTTTTCCCCAAGCTTCTTCTGCTTTCAACCACGACTTGATATTTGTGCTTATAAGAAAGCTCTAGGTATTCCCTTGTTGGAGATTTGTTGACCTCTAACCCCTACAATTTTGCATAAAAACATGATTTTTGTTCTTTTATTGCAATTAAATTAAAAAATTTAACAATTTATTATTTGGATGCAATTGATTTTTTTATACTTACAAATCGTGTGACTAGTTTGGAGTATCTACCTGGGCCGATTTTTATGTTGCCCATTTTTTTAGATTCTGACCTTTGTGGCTTTGGATGTATCTAGGAGCCTATATTGAAAAGTTTCAAGTACATAATTAGATGTTGCAATGATGATAAAGCATCATAATTCCATTATTAGAAGTGTCACATATCTACCTGAGTTGGATGGTGTCTTTCCTCGTTTTCGATATCGTTTCTCCTTTGCATCATCCAGGAGGGCCTTCCACTCCCTCTCTATAATCATTGGAGGACGATCATACTTAGGGTTTTTTTAAGATGAACCTATATTGGTCCTGCTGATATTTTAAATATTTGCATGCTTTTGAGGTGACTGTAAACTTGTTAAAGGAACTTTCACCAAACTAGCCAACCAACTTGCTAATTCACTCATTTTAACTTGGAAATTTGGGCATTCCAACATAAACATATGGTGGCACAAAGATATCCAAAGCCAAGCCATTCAATTGCTTATAAAATGTATCATTTCTTGCAAAATAATATCATCATTAGTTTAAAATAAATGTACATTATACGCAAATTTCAATTATTTTGTACATAATAATTAAAAAAATCTTAAATACCCAGAACCTTTTCTATTTTCACAAGGATGTGCTCATTGCCTACCAAAAAAGTAGCAATATTGATCCCATGCTAGTGACATAGGTAGATCCATGAAAACATGCTTCAAAATGTGCAATGTCACTATATGCATCCTTTGCACATTTTGGCCTATTGTAACACCCCACCCTAGATTTACCCATTCTTACAAGATCACCAGGCTAAACAAGAGTTACTATGCATGACCCAACTTCGAAGAACCAGTTATTGAAATGGTGCCTCACTCTCCAACTTGTCCAAAATTTACTAGAACATTCAAGGACACCTAATCACACCCTTAGCAGTCTGATTTCACTGGTGACCTTTTCCCTGAGATAGCACCACTTTTTGACCTTGCTTACAGTCTAGTTGCACACATGAAGGTCAGTCCATGTGGCCAGAAGGCTCCATCCTCCATGTAGCTACAACCAATTCTTCCCAGTTAAGAGAGTGTGGCCACAAGCCTTGTTCCATATTTTTAGGGCTAGCCTATATGCCAACTTCCCATATCGACTTAGAACTTTCCAGAGTTCTCTCGACCACTTGTAGGAGTCTTCATTATCTGTTCCTGGATCTATTCCTCCTAAATCTTGTCAAATACATGATAATCATTTATGCAAACACTTTGTAAACATAACACGTGTAGGTCATGAATGCATATATGTTCATTGTTTCATTAGTTTCATCAGAGAAACATCAAGAAGGATTACAACCCTCTCATACTAGCTATAACTAACATATATTAGCTCATGCATTCATATAAACTATTCAATAAGTTTTCAAACCATGAACATGATCAATAATAAGAGCACACCATATAATAAGAGATATACCATGCACGTAACCAAACTTTAACCAAAATGAAGCCATGACAAACTAATCATAAAATCAACACAATAACCAATACTTGTGCTCATTGATCTCAATAAAGAATAACACATAATAACATATGTATAGTTCTAACCAAGTCCTTGACTTCCACGTACCACCCGACCATATATTGGGTTGAACCAATTATTTCTTTCAGCCAATCACCCCCATGCCATATTCCAAGCATGAATGTGGGATAACATTGGATAAACCAAACATACCAAACAGGGAATCTAGAGTTTAAATCACCTCCACCCTCAAGCCATAGTAATTTCACCTAAACTAGTCCATAAATCACTGAAACCAATACAAGCTTAGATGCCTAAGGATTTCTTCACCATACCTAGAGGAATTTTCTTGTCTCCACCCACCTGCCAAGAGCTTCCAGGAGAAAACCATCTCCACCCTCAACCCTTTGGATTTTTCTGAGACCACCTCAACTGGATTCAAATCCACTAATAATCCAAAGCTCGACTAAAATGAAATCCCACTATACCATAGCTATCCAGGAAATGGTGAAGGCAAGTTTTTACATCACTGTAAATCTAGGAAAATCCCATGGAAATGACAACAAACATAACCAATAAACCAACGAATAAACCATGCATTCACATGCCAGCAAGATAGTCAAACATGCAACCTATTACCTATAAAATCCCCTTGTTGTCTTCTCTTCCTTTACTTGATTTTTTCCCTTGCTTACTATTTTCCAAGCTTCTTCTTGCACTCCCTTGCTTGCTTGTGTCTTCCTTATGTCTAAGTGCTCTCTCTCTCTCTTGCTTCTCCTTGCTTGTTCTTCCTTACTTGTTTGTGTCTTCCTTATGTCCAAGTTCCCTCTCTATTTTTCCTCTCTTGTCCAAATGAGAATGCTACAATGTTTTCTCCCTTTTTCTTTTCTTTTATTTTCCTTTTTCTTAAATTTTCCTTGAATGCATATTTTTGTCTCTTCATCTTCAATTTATCTTATTTTCCTTTATTTCTTGAATGAATTTCCATTTATTACCCTTTTCCTTTTCCATAGTCGATAAACAATTAACCACATGTGACTCCCAATGTAATGTTTTTCCCATCATTCAACTTAGAATATGTGTCCCATGACCTTCGTTTTATTTTTTTTCCTTTATAACATCCATACATTATTTACATGGAAACTTAACCCGGGGATGTTACAAACCCCTCCCCCTTAGGGGAACACCATCCTCGGTGTTATTATGACTCTTATGACAAGACATACTTCTTATGTAGATTTATAAATGAGACATGATATAATATTTACAATGATATACACATATATACCTATGCACATTTTATTCAACCAACAAATAAACATACAACTTATGGAGCTTTATAACGACAACTTGATACAATATTTACAAAAATATACACATATATAGCTATGCACATGTGCTTCAACCAACAAATAAAAGGATATGATGCTTGCATCAGCAACAAGGGAATCCAGAGGCTCACACCTCCACCCTCAAAGTAGTACCAGGGATTCACCTCCTTCCTAGGAAGTCTAGAATCCACTGCTAAAATCAAAGCCTGCCTCCAATATCTAGCACTACAATAATTGTGCTCATTGTTCTCCTAGTGAATGACTATTGACTCATGATTCTTGGGAACACTTCCAATGTGTTTTTTATTCCACTCAGTAATGTTATTGACCAAAACAAATTTATTCCCCGACCTTCCCTTCTCTGCTTCCCAATCCCTCGGGCAATATAGTCACCCTCTTCTATGTAGTCACTCACCTTCCAAGTTCATAAATCCCCTTCTCTTCTTCCCAGTCCCTCGGGTGATACATTCCTTGGCAACATTTGCTCACATCAGAAGGTTTCAAAACCAAGGCTTACCCCTACCTCAAAACCATCATACCAGTCATAGCATGCTTATGGAAATCAATGGACATTATTGGGTACCAGTGTCCCACAATGGATTTTCTCTTGAATTACTTTACCAACTTACTATTGCATGTTTCAATTCTTTTTGTTTTTGTTGCTAACTCTCTTGCATCTAGTTCCAACCACCTAAACCAGGCAATTTCCATGCTTTCCTATATCAAGCAAATAATTCCCATTAGAATCACCAAAAGGAATTGTAATTAATTCAAACCATACCTCATTGATAGCTCATTAATAATGTGACACTTGCAATTCTATTTAATTCCTATCACAATAAGTCAAATTAGCTCCTTGATAAAATCATCATGTATAAAAACATCACATCTAATTAGCTCAAAACTCAACCATCATAAATAAAAATATTAGATTATGTTCATAATTTTAAATTAAGAATTGAATAAAATAATAATACTTGTCTTCAAATTGTTCTTTCTTATGCCTTTGTTAGTTTTTCCTTCCATACACAAACTTGATCAGTTTCCAAACCCAGGAAGCACCTAGTTCCTTCTCTTCTCTTTGACCACATACACACACTAGATCGATTGCAAAACCCATCAAGCACCCAATGCCTTCACTTATATTCTCTTCTCTTCCATACACAGGAATGGTTGCCCAAAGCAACAAGGGAATCCAGAGACTATAGTATCTACACCCTCAATATTAGAAATAAGGGAATCCCAAGACTATACCGTCTCTTCACTAAATATCAAAAACAAGGGAATCTAGATACTATACCATATCCACTCTCAATATCAGCAACAAGGGAATCTCAAGACTATACCATCTCTACCATCAATATCAGCAACAAGGGGATCCCGAGACTACATAGTCTCTACCTTCAATATCAACAATAAGGGAATCCAAAGACTATACCGTCTCCACCCTTAATATCAACAAGAAGGGAATCCCGTGACTATACTGCCTCTACCCTCAATATTAGCAACAAGGGAATCCTGAGGCTATACTATCTCTACCCTTAGTATCAACAACAAGGGAATCTCGAGACTATACTACCTCTACCTTCAATATCAGCAACACAAGAATCGTGAGACTATCACATCTCTACCCTCAATATCGACAACAAGGGAATCTAGAGCGTATACTCTCTCCACCCTCTATATTAGCAACAAGGGAATCTGGATAGCCCCATACCTGCATATCCCAACCCATTATACAAAACATACACATACACACAACGTGCAACACAACACTTTCACATACACACATGATACAACACCATGAATACACATGTTACAATACAACACGTACACAATACACATGGCACAATACACCATGCACACAACAGAAAATGTACAACATGTACACAACAATAGTATTGCACATATAGAGACCACACTATCTCTACCAGGCAAGCTTTCCTCTAGTGTCCTTCCCACTCCTTACTGTGTGCATCCACAACCCAAATCCCAAGTTTATGGTTCCTTCCACTATCCTGTTTGACCCAACACACCACAAATTAGACTTCTTTACTTCTAGTGATGTATCCTTCAACATTCTGTGATCATAGCATAAACATGGGAATAGTTATAAACACATAATATAAAAATCATATTCACATGCTACTAAAATAATAGATCCTCTATGGATACTTGCCCACTTGATTCCTCATAAAACCATGTGTTGGATGTGGAGCCTGATTATCTTCTTTATTTAGAGGTATCACCAAATTGGACCCCAGTTCGTCATGTGGCGGAAACGCCACTTGTAAAATGTACGTTGCAAGAGGGGTCCGGGGGGGGGGGGGGGCGACACCCCCGAAGCTAAAAATAGATGTAAAATTCCCTTGTAAAATGTTGTAATTTCGTAGTCAATATGGGTCGTTCATTAGGCGGATATCTGAAGGTATAAGTCATCTTTAATTTAGGGTTTTTTTCCCTAGAAGGCAGCCCCTCGCTATATATGAAGGAATTGTATTGTGTCTATGTAGATCTGTACTCTGAGCGAGGCAAAGAGAGGGATTGTGTGAGAGCGAAGAGGGAATTACTGCAGATCTGTTGTAGGTTGTATCTCTTCATTTTTTTAGATAATATAAAATGGAGGACTAGATGTTTCTCTGTGGATGTAGCCCAAATTGGGTGAACCACGTATATCTGTGTCTCTCTTGTTTTATGTGTTTTATGTGTTTATATTTCTACAATATATTTTACGTGTTCCATTTCTCCATAATATATAATTTTCTAACAACTGGTATCAAAGCCAAAGGTCTATTTGGCTAATAAACCTACAGGAGAGAAGGGTTCTTGGTTCGAGTGGGAGCAAAGGTGGAAGATGGTAGGTTTAGGGTTGAAAAAATTAACAGCGAAAACTACCAGCTATGGAAGATGCAGATTGAAGATTATCTATATCAGAAAGATCTATACCTACCATTAAGTAGAAAGACAAATAAGTAGATGAGTATGACAGACACAGAATGAGATATTCTCGACAGAAAGGCACTTGGAACAATACAGCTATGCCTGGCGGTGTTGGTAGCCTCTAATATTTCAAAGGAAATGACAATAGAGGGTTTAATGCAAGCAATGGCCAAATTATATGAAAAACCCTCAGCCTCAGATAAGGTATTTCTTATAAAGCGTTTATTTAATATGACGATGTCAGAAGGTGGATCTGTTGCTAATCATTTAAATGAATTTAATACAATTACCAATCAGTTAAGTTCTGTAGGGTTAACTTTTGATGATGAAGTTACGACTTTGTTATTTCTATGTTCATTTCTAGAAAGTGGGAATGGTTTAGTTATGGCCATTAATAACTTTGTCTCTGGATCTAGCACTTTAAGGTTTGATGATGTTGTCGATGCAATCCTTAGCGAGGAAATGCGACGGAAAAGCTCCAGTGAGACATTAGGTAATGCTTTGACTGCAGAGACTAGGGGAAGAAAAATGGAAAGAGGAAAGAGCCCAGGATATCGCAGTAAGTCAAGGAAAGGCAGATCCAAGTAA
Organism: Pinus tabuliformis; assembly: GCA_031772625.1. Taxonomy (NCBI): domain Eukaryota; kingdom Viridiplantae; phylum Streptophyta; class Pinopsida; order Pinales; family Pinaceae; genus Pinus; species Pinus tabuliformis. The sequence continues at coordinate 59,541,036 of CM062813.1, read as the reverse complement.
AGCTCAGGTATAGTGTTCTGGAAATCCGGGAAGAAAGGACACGTGAAGAAAGACAGAAAGTATCAGAAGGGAAAAGAAGGAGATGTGTAGCAAGAAAACAAGCATGAAGCAAATGTGACAGGTGATGTGTTGCAAGATGCTTTGATTCTTTCATTAGAAAATATTATTGATGCCTAGGTGGTAGATTCAGGGGCGTCATTCCATGCCACACTTGATAGGAAACATTTTCATAATTATGTTCAAGGAGATTTTGGACAGGTTCTATTGGGTGATGATAACCCTGTAAAGTCATTGGAATGGGTACAGTTTTCATAAAACAACATAATGGAAATCAATGGTTGTTGAAATAGGTAAGGCATGTTCGAGATATAAAGAAAAATATAATTCAATAGGATAGTTGTGATGTGAAGGTTGTGTAACTAATTTTACAGGTATAACCTCGAAGGTCACTAAAGGAGTCTTGGTAATAGAAAAAGGAGAAAAGGTTGGTACATTGTATTTATGCAATGGTACTTCTAACTCTGTGAATTATTTAACCTCTACAGGAGAAGATACAACATTGTGGCATCACAGGCTCAGGAAAATGAGTGAGAAAGGGATACAGATTCTTCACTCAAGAAATTTGTTGCCGAGTTTGAAGCATGTTGATTTAAATTTTTGTGAGAATTGTGTTTATGGAAAACAGAAGAGAGTCAGATCCCTAAGAGTTGGGAAAGAAAAGAAGAGCAAAAATTAGATCTTGTGTATACAGATGTATGGGGACCTGCTCAGATATCATCTCTTGGTGGCGCTCATTATTATGTTACTTTCATTGATGATGCTACCAGAAAAACCTGGTTTTATTGTATTTGAAATAAATTTGATGTATTTGATACTTTAAAAAAATGGAAATCTTTGGTTGAAAATGAGGTAGGAAAAAGGCTGAAGTGTCTCAGATCAGGCAATGGAGGTGAATATTGCAGCAAAGAGTTTGATAGGTATTGTTCAGAGAATGGAATTCGCAGAGAGAAGATAGCTCCAAGAACACCACAAGAAAATGGTGTGTCAGAAAGGATGAACATGACAGTCATGGAACGTGCAAGGTGCATGAGATTGCATGCAAGATTTCCTTTACAGTTTTGGGCAGATGTTATAGATACTGTTGTTTATCTAATAAATAGAGGGCCTTCAAGTTCCTTTGATGGTGGTATTCAAAAGGAGGCGTGGACAAGTAAAAGGGTAAACTACTCATTTTTAAAGAATTTTGGTTGTGAATCGTTTGTCCACATTAATAAAGAAAATAGAACAAATCTTGAGGCAAAATCAAAGAAATCTACCTTTATTGAATATGGTGTTAATGATTTTGGTTATCACTTTTATGATTATGAAAAACACAAAATCATTAGGAGCAGAGAGGTCATATTCAATGAAAAGGTTTTTTATAAGGATTAGATGCAGGAAAAGAAATAGGAAAAAGAAAATAGATAATACTCAGTGCTTGATGAGATAACAGAAAAAGTGAAGGTTCCTGAAAATCATAATGATCAACCGTCATAATAACAACAACAACCACAAAAACAACAAGCACCTCAAACACCTGAAAGTGGTTTTAGAATATATACCAGGATAAGTAGACCCCATAAGCGATACTCTCCTTCATTATACTATGTATTGTTGGCTTATTCTGGTGAACTAGAATGTTATGAAGAAGTAGTGCAGGTAGAAACCAGGAAGAAGTGACAGCAAGCCATGAAAGAAGAGATGGACTCCTTAACACATAACCAGACTTGGGACTTATTAAGGTTGCCTGCAGGTAAAATAAAATTGCACAATAAATGGGTTTACAGGTTGAAGGAAGAAGATGGAGGTAGAAAAAGGTATAAAGATAGACTTGTGGTGAAGGGGTTTGCACAGAAAAAGGGTATAGACTTTGATGAGATATTTTCTCCTGTTGTTAAAATGACTTCAATCAAAACTATTTTAAGTCTAGTAGAAGCTGAATATTTGCATCTTGAGCAGTTATATGTAAAGACAACCTTTCTCCATGTGGATTTGGAGGAAGAGATAAATATGCAGCAATCAAAAGGATATGAGGTAAAAGGGAAGGAGAAACTAGTGTGCAGGTTGAAGAAGAGCTTGTACCGCTTAAAACAGGATCCAAGGTAGTGGTATCTAAAATTTGATAGGTTTATGTCTGAACAAGGTTATACTAGATATAACTCTGACCATTGTGTTTATCCCAAAAGGCAAAATGATGGAAACTATATTATATTGTTATTGTATATAGATTACATTCTTGTTGCAGGTTCTAACATGCAGGAAATAAATGTGCTCAAAAGAAAATTACAAAAATCATTTTCAATGGAGGATTTGGGTGTTGCAAAACAAATCCTTCGTATGAGAATAACTAGAGATAGGAAGAATCGAAAATTAACGTTGTCCCATAGTGAGTACATAGAAAAGGTGTTGAAAATATTTAATATGCAGAATGAAAAACCAGTTAGTATACCTTTGGCTAGCCATTTAAAACTAAGTAAGGAGGTGTGTACAGAGACTCAGGAAGAAATGGCTTATATGTCTAAAATTCCATATGCATCAGCAGTTGGAGGCTTAATGTATGCAATGGTGTGCACGAGGCTTGATATTGCACATGCAGTGGGAGTTGTAATCAGGTACATGAACAATCTAAGAAAAGAACAATGGATGGGGGTGAAGTGGATTCTCAAGTATTTGAGAGGTACCACAAATCAAGAATTATGCTTTGGTGGTTCAAACATTGCTCTACAGGGATATGTTAATGAAGATATGGTGGGTGATAAAGATAATAGGGGGAGAAAAACAGGGTTTTGTTTACCATAGGTGGAATAGTTGTTAGTTGGGTCTCAAAACTGCAAAGTGTTGTTGCACTCTCAATGACAAAAGCAGAGTATGTTGCTGCTATAGAGGCTAGTAAAGAAATGATTTGTTCACAAAGGTTTTTTGATGAATTGGGTAAGAAGCACGAGTTTGGCAGGTTATACAGTGACAGCCAGAGTGCCATACATCTTGCAAAGAACTATGCATTTCATTCCAAGACTAAACATATACAGCTCAAGTACCATTTCATACGGTCAACATTGGAAGATGGAAAGTTGAGGCTGGAAAAGATACACACTAGCTAGAATCCTGCAGATATGTTAACAATGTTGTAACCAGGGAGAAATTGAGATTCTACTTAGTTTCAATTGGTCTTCAAGTATGATGAACAATATGAGAAGCATCCACTTCCAAAGTGGAGTCATTTTCCAGCAAATGAAGCAGCGGTGGAGTTGTTATAATTATTCTCCAAGTGGGAGATTGTTGGGTGTGGAGCATGATTATATTATTTATTTAGAGGTATCACCACATTGGACCCCAGTTTGTAACCAAAAAATGTACATTGCAAGGGGGGTCCAAGGGGGCGGTGCACCTAAAGCTAAAAATAGATGTAAAATTTCCTTGTAAAATGTTGTAATTTTGTAGTCAATCTGGGCCATTCATTAAGCGGAGATTTGATGGTAGAAGTTATGTTTAATTTAGGGTTTTTTCCCTAGAATGGAACCCCTCACTATATATGAGGGAATTGTATTGCATCTACGTAGATCTATATTTTGAGAAAGAAAGAGAGAGGAGGTTGTGTGAGAGAGAAGAGGGAGTTACAACGGATCTGATGTAGGTTGTATCTCTCATTTTGTTGGATAATATAAAAGGAAGGAATGGTTGTTTCTCCATGGATGTAGCCCAAATTGGGTGAACCACGTATATCTTTATCTCTCTTGTTTTATGCATTTTCTGTGTTTATATTTCTGCAATATATTTTATGTGTTCCATTTGACTGTAATATATAATTTTCTAACACCCTGAACCTTTTCATGCTATTAACTTGAATAGAACAATAATTCTTCCCTAAAAAATGATCCCAGATGACCCTGTTAGACAATTGCATTCTCACACACACACACACACACACACACACATAATATATATATATATATATATATATAGGGATTAGCATAATCATAATCACAACACAATTACAAGTGTTCATAAGATCAAGGTTAAGAGAAATTATTTTATCCATGAAAAGCATGCACAACATTGAGAACAATAATTCCCAACTCACCCAAGGCATTTGTTACATCAAGCCCATTTACTTTAGCTTTCATGGTTATATTTCTCATGATTGTCCTGCCATTGTCCATTTATCCCTATGGACCCAACTAGCACAACTAGCTATCATATTCTTGCCTTCAACTACCCTTTATTCATGCGTCAGGCTTCATCTAGATCTTATATTTCCTGTTGGGTACCACTCAGCTCCCTAAGCTCCATTAGCTTTCCTCTTTTCCCCAAAAAATCCCTAAGACCGTCAAAACATAAAATAAAATAACATGTAGAAATATGAAGAAAAACATGGGAAACCAAACAACAATACAATAGCACAAACAAAGTGGCATGGCCATGTACCGGTCACAGTCAAAATTGTAAATCAAGCACAAATAAACTATGAAACACTGAAAGTACAAAAATTTTGATAGACACCATAACTCAATCCCATGAGTTCCCAGTACTTCCAAAGGTTCATAAATGAAATTTGATCCCAAGCCTTCTTCAATATTTTATGGAAGTCTCTTTTTCCATACGATTCCCTGCATCACACATACTACCATAAACACATAATTGTCAATGCATTAATAAATATAACAATGTACTAGTTACCCTTCCCTGATGTACCAAGCACATTGTCGTGCAACTGCACATGCAAAAATCATCTCCCAAGGGATTTTAATTCCCTTGACGAATTAAGTTATAATTGGAAACCAACTATTATTCTTGCATCTGATCAACCATCTCCTATGTATCTTCCTTGACCCCAAAGTTCTTCCTTGCACTTTAACTTGCTCTATTACTCAGTTCCGGAGCATGAGCTTATTCTACTTCAAGATGCATTGAGGCTCTAGCTGGAACCCTCCCTCTAGTTCCACCTTCCATCTCAATGATGGATGTCTAGTGATTTTCCTTCCTATTATAAACTATTGCATAGGTCCAGGGAATGCTCTGACCTACATCACCAACTGTTTGCACCTCATATGCATTGTAGATTTGAGGCCTAACACCCTGATACGATGGAAAATCCCTCTTGTGATGATATCTACCAAAAATCCAACACTTCAATGGTTCTCTGCCATTTCCTTTATTCTTCTGCTCCATAGGCTGAGACCTATGTCATTTCTTAGATGCATTAAAGCACTTATAAGAAGCCACATTTTCCTTCTCACCTACATCCTAATATCTTCCTCACTTCTCTATCCATTTTCCTTTACTCTTCTCACTACCCTTCTAGTGACACTTGAACTCAAGCTTGCACTTTGGTTGCTTATAGCAATCCTTTAACTTATTGATGAATTCTTCCAATGACTAAGGCTCATCAAGCTCAATCTTGTATTTGAATGATAATGGTAATCCACTGATGAACCTTTGGATATTTTCTTTCTCATCCTTGAGGTATGGCATGTATCTCAGTAACTCTAGAAATATGGTTGTATATTCCTCATCTGTTTTGGAACCCATCCTGAGCTCATAGTATTCCTTGGCTTTTCCATCATATTAGCTTTTAGACATGTACTTCTTCCTGAAGAGTATTTCAATTCTTCCCAAGTTAGCTCCTCTTCCCTGACGCCTCTGACATGCTTGACATATTCCCACTAGATATATTATTTTCCTTTGAGACTGAACATAGCTATTTTGGCCTTCATATTCTTTAAGTAATCATGAATCCTGAAAATTTCCTCATTCCAAGTAGTCATGCTTTTGAATCTTTTTACCTGGTCATCTTACCATCAAAAGTAGGAGGCTTGGCTTTCATGAATTCTTATGGAAAATACCCTTTCTTACTCCTGCTATAATGACGCTAGCAGTGATGGCGAGATGTCTCCCAAAAAAAAATCTAAAATAAAATATGTGTGTATTATCCCTCATGTTAGGTGTAGTCAAGAGTGTGTCACTCTTTATTGTATCATCCATGTCCATCCTGTACCTTTTCTGAGACCTGCTTCCATCTACACCATTATTATTTTCGTCCTATCTATCTCCATGAATGATCCCTAACCATCCCTGCTTCTGCAAATTTGAAAGGCTTTGAAGAATAATTGCTTTAACCTTAGCTCGATTTTCTTGAGATTTCGAAAGCCTTTTTTGTGCCTCTATTATGAAACCAGCTCACAAAAAGATAGAAAAGAAAGATAAACACCTTAGAATTCAGCCTCTTCGAGGGGGAAACCTCCATTACATTACACAAATGAAAAATTATTTGATGATACAAATGACAAGACCTCATTTTTATATATAGGAGTCTAAGGGGTCATAATATAATAAGAGCCGACATAACAATAATAATGTAAGGGCACAACAATAGTGGGATTATATGGGGCACAATGATAACAATATGGGGACTACATGAGAACAACAATATAATAAGGGGGTTGTACTAATAACAATAAGGGGTTATAGTAGTAGTATAGGTACCTAACATGCCCCTCTCCTTCAAAAAGTGTTGTCCTCAACGCTTGAGTAGTTCTTGATACTTTTGTATAAAATTCATGTCCTCCCATGTGGAATCTTTAGTGGGTAAGTTCTTCCACTTGATGAGATACTCTGAAATTGATCGGATTCGTAGCTATCAGGTTCTTGCTTCTGTGATTTCTCCAGGTTCCAAAATGATTTTTCCTTCCTTGTCAAGTTTTGCAAATATTGTTTGAACTGGGATCTTCTGCAACTTTTGAATGAGTAGCCACACTGCTTCGTCCTTCTTCCATTCATCCCTTGCTTTGTTTACCCAATTTGATTGGATAATAGAAATAGCACAAAACAATGCTTCCACATCCTCATCCTTTCTTGAGAGTGCATCTGCAATAACATTTTGCTTCAATTTTTTGTAGATGATTTCAAAGTCATAACCCAACATATTTGTGACTCATTTTTCTATTCTTCTAAAGATAATCTTTGTTCTAAAAAGTATTTAAGACTATCATGATCCATTTTTACCTTGAAGTGTCTTCCCATTAGGTAAGGTCACCATTTCTTAACTTCATGTAGTATTGCCAATATTTCCTTCTCATAAATAGCTTGCTTGAGATGTAGCCGTAAAAATACCCAATTGCCTACATAAAAAATTCTTTCATTGTGATGTTGATCTGCCTATTGTTTCATTTGATTCTGCACCAAAGTGGAATTATCCTTTAAAAGTTGGAGAACTTGTTGTTGATGCTCGATGTGATCTTTCACTGCTTGAATCTTTTCCTTCTTGATATGTCCTTCTATCTTGAGAGTTTGAGTAGTGGTAATTTTTTCCAATGCATTACAAGATATGGTCGAATTCATTTCTTGATGCTCAATGTGATCTTTCACTGCTTGACCATTTTTCTTCTTGATATGTCCTTCTATCTTGATAGTTTGAGGAGTGGTAATTCCGGCTAATGCATTACAAGATATGGTAGGATTCATTTTTTCTTTCTCGATGTAATCTTTCACTTCTTGAACCTTTTTCTTCTTGATCTGTCCTTCTATCTTGAGAGTTTGAGGAGTGGTAATTCTTGCCAATGATTTACAAGATATGGTCGGATTCATTCCTTCTTTCTCTGGGGTTGGTTCTAGGTGTATATCCTCTTCATTTGATGTTTCTTGATCATTTTCTTCCTCCTCTTCATAATCTATGTAAACTAATTTCTTCTCAGCACACTTATGACCTTTAGTGTATTTGTTATCACAATTGTAACAAAGCCCATTTTCTCTTTTTTCTTCCAATTGTTGTGGTGTAAAACTTGTAGTTTGTGGAAGGCTAGGATAAAAAAAAATTCCATAATTATAGTCTTGAGTGGTCGGATTCCTTGTTTCCATAATTTTGCTTTCATTTTTTCTTCCCAACCTAAATGCCTTCTCCAATGAATCGGGTTCCCAAAGACGACCCTCATGTTGAATGTTATCCCTTAAAGTCCCTATTAAGACATCAATCCTTTACTTCTCTAGAATATCATTTACCCTTATATTCAATTTTTGAAAGTACTCAATGTGCTCTACCATTAAACCCTTTTGTTTGAGATTTATCAATTAGATAAAGAAGGTGTTTCTCTTTGTATCCTTATAATGTGTTATCATTTCCTCCGTGAAAATTGACCACGTGACAAGTGGTTTATGAGAACAAAGCCCTTCATACCACAAAAATTGATTTGGTTCTAAATATAAAGATGCAATACATACCTTTTGTAATAGTGGCACCTCATGTAGATAAAAATATTTCTCCATTTGTAGTATCCAATTTAACGGATCCTTGCCATCAAACTTCCTCATATCGCCTTTTCTTGATTTTAGGAGTTCGATCTTGAAATAACTGTAACTTTGTAATTTTAGATCTCCAAGTTCTGAAATTGTATCCTCTAGTATCCCTCGGAATACTCTTTCTAACCCCGTAATTCTGATCAAGATTGGATTCTTCAGGAAAGAGTTATGTCCAATCTCCCACGATGATCTGATTATAAACTAGTTCAATAGAGCAAACTTGTACAAAGTGCCACGTGTCACTTTTTAAATATTAGGACCTAAAACTGATACACAGAAAACTATAGTCATGTCGTCTTTCTGTAACTTCTTACGAAATTTCAATCTAATGCTCAAAGAGAAAGTTATGATGATTTTCCCAAGGTTGCCTCATTGGGATGTAATTTGGGGGCTTGCAGAAACCCTAAATGTCTTGGACTATATCTCCCAAAAGATAGCGAAGAAAAATATAAAATTCAGGCCCGCCCTTCACCAAGATTTCAGATCAAATGGGTTTGAATTTCAGAATCTAAAGATTCATAGAACACAAATTATAGCGAAAATTCCATGATGACCTGTTTGAGATGGAATTCTGGAGCTTGAAAAAACACTAACGTACTCAGGTCATATCTCCAAAAATATAGTGAGACAAGATCTAAAATTCAGACCCAAGGATCAAAACGATTTCGTCTCAAATGGGGTTTTTTTGTATGATATAAAAAGTCACAGAAAAAAATTTAGAGTGACAATTCCATGAAGACCTGTTTGGAGCAACAAAACCCTAGAATCCAAAGCTCAGATACCAAATGTTATGAAACCAGCTCACAAAAAGATAGAAAAGAAAGATAAACGCCTTATAATTCAGCCTCTTTGAGGGGGAAACCTCCTTTACATTACACAAATGAACAATTATTGGATGATACAAATGACAAGACCTCCTAAGGGGTCATAATATAGTCATAGTCAGCACAACAATAACAATGTAAGGGCACAATAATAACAATAGTGGGGCACAATAATAACAATATGGGGACTACATGGGCACAACAATATAATAAGGGGGTTGTACTAATAACAATAAGGGGTTACACTAGTAGTATAGGGACCTAACAACCTTAATAAACTACTCATTATCTGATTTGCAACTTATTATCTCTTCTCTCAAACTTCTCAATGTATTTGCTAGATCAAGACAGTCTCCATCTCCCTGTTTCCCAACTGACATCTCTCATCCTACTAATTTCTCTTCTGACCTATACAGGGAATCATATGAACTATACTCAACCATTATTATTGTCATCCTTTGACCTTCCATTTTTCTGTAGCATACCACTCTTAGATAAACCAAATAAAACGCATAATCAAAAGTGTTACCTCCATTTACTTTTAGTGAGGCTATTGCATCTCCACAGGTCAATCCAAATTAGCGAGATACATCATAATATCATGAACACATTAGTTCATGCCATAGTAAAAATAAATTAACTATCATGCATGCAACCAAAATAACAATAACTGGCATGCACATAATTGCAATAATAATAAATTAACTGGAATGCATGAATGTCAACCATATAATTATGTGCAGATTTATATTTATAACAATTTTATTTTACCTCGAGGTCCAGTGTTGTGAACATATTTTGATACCACTCTGTAACACCCTACCCCACATTTACCCACCTTTACAAGCTCATGAGGGTAAACATTAGCTAATAGTTAGTATGCATGAACCAACTTCCAAGATCTAGTTATGGAAATGGGGCCTCACTTGCCAACTTGTCCAAAACTTACTACAAGACTTAGGGACACCTGATCACACCCTTAACATATGGATTTCACTAGTGACCTTCTCCATGAGATGGAAACAATTTATGACATATCCTACATCCCATCTGCACGCGTGAAGGTAAGTCCATGTAGCCACAAGGCTCCATATTCATGCACAAGGCATCCTCCATATACAAATAAGTTTTCCCAGTTAAGAGAGTGTGGGCAGAAGCCTTGTTCGGCAGCGGATCCCCCCATAGTGGGTTTTGGGGCTTGAAGCCCGAAGATTGGTCAAGTGTAATGAAAATACCCCACGAAATGTAGGCGTTGACTGCAAGAATCTAGGGTTGTCTGCCCTAAGATAATGTAATCTAATGTAAAGTGTGTCGACTTACCCATGGTTCGCGGACCATGGGATTGTATAAATCGAGTGAGGCTCTAAGTGTAAAGTCAGTCATATGGTTTTTGGATGATGAATTAGCTCTGAGTCTGTAAGTCGAAGCCTTGGGTTGTGGTAGTAGTAAGAGGCTCTGCAGCTGAGTGTACAGCGGCCTAGTAGAGTCCGCAGCTGTGTGCGCAGATCCCTCTAGCTGAGTGTGCAGGGCAGAGTTGGGATTGTACTTGGATAGAGAATTAATAAAAGATAAGTTGGTTCTGGAATATTCTGTGTCTATGCTTTTGTTATATGTATTCATCTCTTTACAATTTTATCATTGCGTGCACTTGTTATGAATGTTGAATGATTAATGAGAATATTGGACCCACATAATTAAGTTAAGATATATAATAGCACAATAAGGAATAAGGATCTAGACAGCACCTCTTTGCACTCTTTACAGAGCTACGTAGAAGCAGTTGGACAAGTTGTGAAGGATAGACAGTTGCGCGGAGCAGCGCAAGCGTGCAGGTTCAATTTGCGAACTTCCTAGACTTCATCAAGACATCCCTAGGGTGCAAAAACCTGGTTCCAGCACCCTCCCATACTACCTTGGGTGAGACCTCAGTCCGTGCACAGCAGAATATTGCCGAATGTGCTGGTAGTTCGAGATTTTTTTGGCTAAATCACTTCTAAACTTGGGTTAGGCCCCAATAAGCCAACAAATGGTTCTATTTCCGGGACCGGGATCTGCCTAAGGGATGTTTGATGTCGTGCCACTGGAACCCAACAAAGAAGGAAATTGAAGAGTGGTTGGAAAAAAAGATTCACAAGTTTGTGACACAGGAAAACAGAACTCCGCAGGTATCCGAGAAAAGGTGGCTCGATCACTACGTGTATATAGAAATCCACGAGATCTTATTCACATCTTTTCCTTTTGAACTATATGAGTGGACCGCAGGGTTAGCCGACAGCCAGGGAAGGTGTAAGCTTGACCAACCAATAGTGTGGACTCCAGAATTAGTGTGCAGACTAGAGGCATTAGAAGATAAGATCGTGCGAGCTGTGGACCATTGGCTCGACCGGATAATAGGGGGATTCATCACTAAGTTTGCGGTAGACATGACCATGAGCTACAACGAAGCATAACGATGTTTTATCAAGGGACGCGAGGTAAGTACATTAAATCTTTGAATACTTGGATTAGGATGTTGTTATGTGAAAAATGGGTTATGCGAATACATTAATATTTCGAACAAAGCAGAGCGGAAAGATCTACAAACGTAGCTGGGAATTAGGAAATAGTCCCTTAATTTCACCTTTGCGAGAGAGCGAGGATGAGCTCGCTTGGGTCTCTCTGATAAGTGTGGTCAGTTTGATAAGGTAGCTCATTCTTTAGTTACCACTTCCACTTATGCCATCACCCGCTTCACCTCCTTCACCTCCATCCCCACCCACTCCACCTCCACCAAACCGCCAGTTCAGCATGGCGAGCACGATCAAGCTACCCATATTCGGAGGAGTAGGTAATGAGGATATGGACTAGATCTGGTTCGTGGTAAGAGCGGTGTGGGAAGTACAAGGGGTCACAGATGACAAAATTAAGAAGGCGACATTGGTGAGTGCGCTATAGGATTGCACGTTGATATGGTATATAAAGCACTCTAATGATCACCCAAATGCAGGAATAGAAAAGATCCAGAATGCATTGAACAGATAATTTAGCTGACTGAAATCAGAGACACAGTCAATCCTCGGGTTTAAAAACATCGCGATGCTTCTAGGCGAGACCCCCCGGGATCTAGATCAGATATTGAAGAGTACAATCTGCAAGGCTAATATGACACTCAAGGATGCACAACATCGCGTATGGTTTGTGGCATCTCTAACACTGCACCTGAGGATGGCGCTCTCACAATAGAAACTTTCTACCCAGGCCGAAGCGTTGGAAATGGCGATGACGTTGCATGAGACACCAATACAAGATCTGGGGTTGGGAGTTCAAAAAATCCACGCGCAACTATAGAATCTATACTTGGAAATGTAGAACTTGAAGCAGGATAGGGCACCATGCCGAGAGGCGCGTGAGGAAGTATGGTGCATAAAATGCAAGGACCAGGGCCATGACAAGGATCACTGTCTAATATTCGATAACTACTTGGCAGGAGGGGGACCAATGCCATTGAGACCAGAGGCACAGGCAGGGCCAAGTGCAACACCCACATTATGGTGCGTGATCTGTCAGATAGGAGGCAAACACACAAAAAATAATTGTCATTTGCTGCAGAAGTATACGCGGACTCCCTAGTAGCTATTTTGTAATTTCTACAGGTCAGTAGGCCACGAAGAGCGTACTTGTTGCAGCTACGAGCTAATAATGGATCAGACCACAGCATATAGGATGCACACAGAAACGCAAACCCTTAACCCAACTGTAAGGATGGTGCGTGCTGGATTTCAAGGGCAAGGTCGAGGACGATGAGGAACGGGGCCAGGAAGGTGTCGCGGATAGTTAATTTGTTACAATTGCAGAGGACCAGGGCACTATGCCCACGATTGTACCAACCCAATGAGAGTATCCTATTCATACTATGCTCAGTTTGATCATGAAATGGTAGATTTTCCTACATTGATCACACAGATGCATGAGAAAGGGGTACTCCAACCTACTTCGACTCAAAATATTCAAATGATGAGGTCTGAACTGCATGAAGAGGACCCAAATGTGAACATAGTGCTCAGAAGTAGTGCGACCACAGGGGAGGATAAGGGGAAGCAGGCTGAGGAAGATACATGGGTTAGCAAGGCTCCTACAAAGGAACCTGAGTTTGACATAGAACGCGCAAAGGAGATGTTCATGGAAGCTAAGAAGAGCTTCGTGGAGGCCTCCACTTTAGGTAGTAAGGATCAACCCGAGCCAGGAATGGATCCTTCTATGCGTACTACCTTTTTGGAGACATGCATGAAACTGTTTCAGGACAATAAGGTAGTTAAGGGACTACAGGAGTTGATCACTAGGTGCGCAGGGTTAGTGGAACTGTGCGTCGTCTGGAAACTAGCAAAGCATGCATTGTGCATCGGGAGGGAAATTAGATTGATGGCACAGATGGGCGAGTATGAAATGGATCAGGTAATCCTAGACCTGGGTTTGGACATGAATGTATTACCAAAGAAGACATCGAATGCATGGGCAGGCCCACGTTATAGTGGTCCCCTATACAATTACGAATGGTGAACCAACAAAATATTTTGCCCATGGGGAGGTTGCAAGGGGTAACAGTTGATACCGAAGGTGCGAGCACACAGACAGACTTTGAAGTAATAGAGATTGTCGATGACAACAATCCTTATCCTGCATTGCTAGGAATAGACTGGACCATTAATATGAATGTATTCATTAACCTAAAGAAGCGGAAGATGATATTTGAGAAAAAGTCCCTTCACTTATTAGTTCTGTTAGATCCAGCCGAAGGAGCACACTACACCGAACCAGTGCGTGACGATGAGCTAGATTGTATTTACCAGATAATGACTTGAGACCAGGAGCAGGTGAACCCAACTGCATATGGGAGAATCGCATGGGAGCGCAACAGTTCTTGTACTTTGGATTCAGACGAAGAAGTAGAACGCTGGGAGAACCGATTGCACAAAGTGACAACACTAAATTGCAACATGATGATTATATCATTGCATTGTGTGAGGACAAAGGCAAGGGAATTGCCAACATATGATGGAGTAATAGCGGTAGATGAATTCTTGGACAAATTTGAAGGTGCAGTACCGGAACAGCAGTGGTACGGTGCGTTGGAATGGGCATTGCGCACAACACCCACACAATGGTGGAGTACACATCAGAAGATCATTAGAAGCTAGCGTGAATGTAGAAGATGGATGTTCTTACGGTTAAGAATTCCCCAACATCAAACGAGAGCCAGGCAGCCAGGACAAAGCAGCTTGCATACCCACCCGTGTCGATGGGTGCAGACATGTGCTGAGTAAACACATCCTAGACTAAGGATCGAAAATCAGAACTAGACACGACAATAGGAAAATCGATGCACACCACAAATGTTCCACCAAGGAGCATTCAAAAAGCTATGCGGAATCATGAAAGGAGTTCACCAGGTGAGATGAACTAACTGGGACCTACACGTACCAGTTGTTCGATGGGCCTATAGGGCCATAAGCAAAAACTGGAACGCGGAAATGACCCCATCACTGACAAGAAGAGATGAAACCATCAGAGCAGAGAAGAAACCCCATACCATAGCTCCCGCAGTTGGGACAACACGTGAGGACTCGGGTAAAGGAATTATGCAGTTATAGGAATCCATTCGGTGATGGAGCTTGAAACTTCACGAACTCGACAAAGATTGGGTATGACTGAGAAAGAAGAGAATGACATTGGATGAAGAAATCAGCAAACTGGAAACCAAAGTCGCGCAAGCACGCTATGCCAAAAAACTAAGCATGATGGGACAAGGTCTAGCCAGCCATACTACTGCACTAGAAGAATTTGTGACCCTGCTACCATGGCTGCGACCGAACCTTACTAGACAAAGTAAATAGGGGAGGGTAATTAAGGGGTGCCCGTGGCTTGGGCTTGCAGGAAAATTGAAGCCTCACACTAGGGGTGCGACCACCTGACTCTTTGTAGGAAGCACAATCCTAGCACTCCAAGCAATTGAAAGAGAGCACGTGACTATAAAAGAGTCTATATGGGAGATGCGCGAGACGGTGGTTTCGCATAGGATCGAGACATCATAGGGGTCACGTCCATGTATAAGGGGTTGCACTGCTACGCAGGTAGGCTGGGAGATGACCATTGGTGTCACTGTTCATGACAAGAGGTCCAATTTAAGGCAAAAAGGAGTGGGCGGCAGACAATTAAGACACGAATCAAGAATGAGATTTGGGACGATCTGCCGCCAAGAAAGCATTAATGATGCAGAAGTGGGGGGAAGGGTCAAATTCAAATTCAAATGATGCTCTAAAACCCCTAAGGCTAGCTCCAAGACAACACTTGGTTGTTTGATAATTGAGCAAGTACAGAGCATTGAGTGCTGCATACTCTTACCATCGTCAAGTGTAGACACAGTGACAACTACTAGAACAAGAGTGTGATTCACTGAAGTTACTGTTATCACCCCAAGAAACTCTCCTAGGTTGTATATCAGAGATGCTCGGGAACATTACAAACTCAACAAAATGTTGGATAAATGGTGGATGAATGAGAGAAATGCTGCATATTCAAGCCAGATAACCACTTCTACTATGCTTGACCCCAGACATGGATGAACACCCCTAGACTACAAGGCTTTTAACCACTAATTACTCACAGTTTTGAATAAAATGTGATGTTGGAGAAGATTGACCACACCAGCAGATGCACAGGACCCTGTGATGGCCTGCTGCAACCAGTTAAAAGGTATGTAAATCTATTCCCTAACACACAGATAGGATGAAAGCTCTTTGGCATTAAACAAACAGAAACCTGCAAACAAATTCAATGATACATGTTAAATCCTAACACATAGGTGGGATGACAGCCCCTCTAATGCTAAACATTAACAACGCATGAATAAATGAAAACAGGAACAACCTAGAACAAGAAGAAGAAATGGACAATAAGAAATTAACATAAAAAGAAGCTTGCATTAGTTGAAAATGAAGACCAGATGCTACAGGTATCACAGTAGTTACAATCTCCAGAAGTTGAACCTTACAACAAAATAACACTCATCAACCCATTACCTTCTGTTTCTGGGTATGTATAGAGGTTATTTACAAAATTTCTCTGCTTGGCAATGCGTGGAGGTGTCATAATGGACCACCAACCACATTTACAATCAAATATGGGTCTCTGCTGCAGTTTGATTGCTTTAATGGATGAATTTGATCTTTCTGGTGCCAGTCCTTCCTGAACAGGTAGAATGAACAATGGATGAAATTCCATGCCTGATAAATGCTCTTCACTGCTCGAGGTCATCCTATTTGTCCTTGGCCATGTTGCTGATTAATTGCAGTTGTTGAGGCTTTAACTATGCAGGTACAAGCAGCTTATTCCCTTCATCCTTCAGGTGAATAACACAGGTCAGAGGCATGAGAACAACATGGATGCTACATGGGCGGAACAGGGAGGCTATATTGGTCGTTGGATCATATATATGGACGGTCGAGATCGACTTGGAGTGGCTTATTGGGAGCAAACGGGAGCAGAGCATCATGGACCGTTGGATCATATAGATCAACGGTGGAGATCACATGATGAGGGTTATTTGGAGGTTTAAATATCAGGACAGGCGGGAGCCGTCAGATCAAGGCGCAGATGATCTGACGACCATCGCACGAGGAAGATGCGCAACGGATAACCAACGGAAAATGGCAGTAAAGCGGGTAGGCAGTTAACCTGAACCACTTATCGGGCAATGGTGGTATCCATATAACAATGCGTAATGCAGTTAAAACATGACACGTGGCAGTGGGAAACCACCGCCCTCGTAGGTTAACGAGTATGCTAATCGCACGATCGGTGGGAGCATCCACCATCTGATCATGCGACGGACACGATCAACGGTGGAGAGGAGCACGATATTTAACACATGGGAAAAGGCCGAGAAGGGTTATGGAGGGATGGGTCACGTGGGCGCGAGCTGATAAGTTTAGCGCCCAGGGCTTAAATAAAATGGTTATGCAGAGTTTAAATAAGGTTTTATAGGTGGAAAGGAGGTGAAATAGAGTGTTAAAACTGAGAATAGAAAGGCTTCAGGAAACAATAAAAATGGCTAGGCTACGAGAATATGAGGAGAATGAAGGAGGAGCAGGTATAAAAGCCTACTGCAAGCTTTCATTTTGGCCAAAAAACCCACCATTAGACCCGAATTTATCTATTAACGTTGAAGATTGATAATAGAGCTAACACTGGCTCCTTCTGGGGATGAGATCCTCCCTGTGAGGTCTCAAGAACTGCAGACCAATGCCTTCATACAAAACCATCTTTAAAAACATTTGCCTAGTATCCATTGGGCATGGAGTCAACTAAGTCTATACTAAAAACTGAAGAAACTATTTACAATCATTAAAGCCTGAAAACTCAAAACTTCAAAAACTGCCCATTTGTTGGGCCGTCAAAATTATTGCCTATCATCCAGTTCATAATAGATTAGCAAGACAGGGTTTATTTGATCCTCTACCTCAAATAGTTTAGGACATTTGACCTTAACAGGAAAATATGGATCAAACTTCATTTCCCTTCTGTGTATTTTCCTCCTTGGATGTTTTTCATGGGAGCCTGTGTACACCTGCTGAATAATCATAGCTGTTGTGCACATTTCTATGTTATGTGTGGTCTGCACAACTAATATGAATGATGAACCATTGTTTTCTTATGCAGGGGATATATAGACATCATCTATTCCTTTATTTTCCTTGAAATAGTCCTCATCCAAAGAGGAATCCCAAAACTGTGCACCCTCTTCCTCTGTCTTCTGGTAAGCTTACCTTTCATTGTGTGTGAAGGCCATCTGAGCAGGCTTCAAAAAATCAAAACTGAGGTGATCAGTCTCATCCTTGAGAATAGAGCTATTTCCTGCCACAGTGTTCAAGGGGCAACTTTGAGGGATTGTCACTTGAGCAGACAGTGGGACAAAAGATGACGGGGAGCTGTCTTCTCCCTTTTTGATCACTGTGTTGGGGAAAATAGCAGGTTGTTCATATTGCAGATCTACATAGCCATAAGAAGATGTGCTGGCCTTAGGCTCAAATTCTTGGAGGAGGGGATCTGCTGATGGCTGCCACTGCTGGTTAACTTGTTGTTCTGCAGCTATAACAAATTGCTGAGCAGTGCCTTTGGATATTGCTTTCTCATAAGCAGCCCTGGTTAGGAAAGGAGCATCTTCCAAACCATGGACCTCCTCCTCATGTTGCACCTCTTCCATGACTATACTTTGACAAAGGGTCTTCACCCTTTTCTCTTCATTTGTATCTCTGTTTCTCTGCAAAATATGCAAATGCTCATTTGCTCCACTGTATAGATTTGGAGTTGAAAAAGAAATGGAACCTTGAGCTCCTGCTCTCTCAGAATACTACTCAGCCTTTAGTTTGGAAACTTCAGAGGCGAAAAAATATATCATCCTAGTTAATTCATCGATTTCAGGCTCATAGTATGATGGGGTTTCACCTCCCTGTCTTCTACTTTTAGCATTAACTTCAAGTCTCTCTGCAGCAATGATGTTTGCTTCTATTTCAAAGGCTGCAGTTTGCATATCAGCCAAAGAAGTGCATCTTCTTTCTCTTAATAGCAAGCAGAACTGAGAATCAAAAGCATTAGCATAAATTATCATAACAGAAGCAGGGGTGGGTCTTACTTCAGCTGGCATTCTGCTGTATAAATGATTAAATCTGATGTTGAAATCAGACAGCAGCTCACCATCTTCTCTCTGCAAGTTCCAAATTCATCATGATAAAAGAGAAAATCTTTATTATTTCCTCAGTGCTTTAGAAACACATCATCTAAGGCCTCAATTCTTGCAATAAACCTAGGGGGAAAATTTCTAAACCATTTTCTGGCTTCCCCATCTAGGCTTTGAATAAAAACCCTCATCCAGACATCCTCTTCACTGATATCCAAGTTATCAGCATAGTTGTAAAAGGACTCTAAATTCTCTTTAGCTGATACTCCTTCTACACCAATAAACTTTGGCATAAGTTCTTGATAATCTCCTGCAGGCATGGCATGTAATGGGACAGGCAAGACCAGGGGTCCATATCTAGCAGCAACTATTCGTTCTATCTTTGTAAGAGCTTGCTAACCTGCCATGACTGAGGTATACGAAAGGGATACTGGTGGACTGAGTAGAATGAATCAATGAATGGAATGGCAGAAACAGAGGAATATGATGGACAACATGGATGCTTCTTCTTTGAACTAGAATCCGAAGGGAAATGAAATACTAAGGAGCTGTATGAATCTCTGAAGGTATTTCTACACTAACAAAGATACATAAAAATTCTTTAAGGCTTACCTGACCCTGATGCTCCTTTCTGCAAAGTCTTTCCTCTGTTGAACGATCTTCTAAGGATCAGGCACTGGTTAAGCTGATAGTTTCTAAGGATATCTCTAAACATGCCTCACCAACTACGCTAGAACTGCAATGTGGAGTCACCAAATGATGGTCTTCCACCAGTGGAGTCGCCAGATAGACGATTACAACCAAATTATTTGCCCAGACCTTGTTTATCATCAAAATCTGGAACTGTATTGTTCTCCCAGGGAATCTGAGCTTCGATTCTCCTCTCCTCGGCAACGGTGCCAATTAATGTTATCACCCCAAGAAACTATCCTAGGTTGTATATCAGAGATGCTTGGTAACATTACAAACTCAAAAAAATGTTGGATAAAAGGTGGATGAATGAGAGAAATGTTGCATATTCAAGCTAGATAACCACTTCTATTATGCTTGACCCCAGACATTGGTGAACACCCCCAGGCTACAAGGCTTTTAACCATCAATTACTCACAGTTTTGAATAAAATGTGATTGTTACACTAAAATTTGTCACCAAGACTATTTGCAGTCAGTATGGCTCCATCAATAACCATACTGTCCTCCTTGGCAAGTCTTATACCTCTGCTCCTCATGTCAAACTCCAAAAAAGAGAGAAAGCCTTTAAAAAATCAATATAACTTTGGTTCCGCACTTTCTCTTACTCTTACCTGCGGGTACGCACCTCAAGTACATAATACCTGCGTACTTGTACGCTCTGTCTATAAAGGGGTGGGTGTGTACCCCTGCAAAAGTCAAAAGGCGCAAGTTTTACTTCAAAAAACTTACTTGCGGTCGATTCTAGAGCATTCTAGAAGATGGTTTGACGTGGATTGAGCGCCTCCATATGGTTCATGCATCCCAATGAAAGAGGAACTTATCCCATGAAGAGGGGAACTATCCCTTTGAAAGAGGGGCTTATCCCATTGATGGTGGACCTGTTTAACTTCCTCCAAAGCATTATAAATACAGGCATTGGGTCAGAGGCAAAGGAGGTTGAAAGCTAAACATTCCTAAGGGTAGATGCTGCTGAAATTAGGACTCCATTATAGAGCTTGAGAGGAGAGATTCCATTCCTTTCTTAGGTTCATTTGGAAGTGGGTGAGCTGATCAAAGTAGAGGAGAACTCTTGCTGGACCCTGGGAGGGACCTGAACAACACCAAGGCACTGGTTGTAATGGTTTCTTTTGTTTCCAATTAATGCAATTAAGTTCATTTTTCTCAACAAGTTTTTATATATAATTTGTTTCATAAACTCCTTGGTCTTTATGATGAATATGTTTTATTATATGAGTTATTCAAGTGCTATGTAATCATTTTCTTGTTAGTGTATGCAGGCTTCAAGGAGAAGGAGCTCATCTAGATCGAAGAGGCTTGGCTACTACAAACAGCGTTGGACTAAAGGTAAGCCTTAAACACCTGGTTGCTTTTATTTTAAATGCATATTTAGGGAAAGATAGTGCTTGATTGTTTTGTTTGTCACTAGAAATGCCTTAGTTCCTAGGGAGGTCGGTTTTGTCCGCAAAATTGACTCTTTCCGCATGACAAAATGGCGACTCCACTGGGGAATCCATGGATTTGATTGATTTCTCTTTTGATTGATACTTTGACCAGAGAAACTGTATTTTCTGTTTCTATTTTTGACTTGATGATTGTGGGATTGGGTGAATTTAGTTAACTTTGAGTTAGTTTTCATTTTTCATAGTTTTGGGAGAGGTACGCACCCTCTGAGTTAAGCACAGTGCATACCTATACGCACTTTTGCTTTGTGCACAGAGCGTGGACACACCTGTGTAAACAGGTTGCCTGCGTACCCTGTCAAAAATTCGAAAAATTTTAAATTTTTCTCTTTCTTATCAGTTTAGAATTTGTTTATATGTTTTAGCCATTGCCCAGACGTGCTTGTTCCCTGTCAAAAACTTTCCTTGGTTAATTTCATTGGCATTCCTGCTCTAAGCTTTTATCAATTGGGTGTTTTGAGTCTCTTTTTTGAGAAATTCTTAATTTGATTTCCTTTGGTCATTACTTGGAGGTTTGTCTCAGTCTTTTCACAATTTTGCATCTTTTTGCTTTTGTTTTTGCAAAAAAAAATTCCCCCTCATTCGCCAAGGGGGGCTAAATTGTGTATGAGTGTTAATCACCTTTGAGTGTTTTTATTTTTGATCTTTGGAACTCTCGCCCAATTTTCTCGACTTGCACTTGATTGGTTCTTAGATTACATTAGAATCATCTTGTGTTTGAGAATTCTCTTGCATAGATCACATTTGCATAATTAGAATTCTCATTTTCATAATATTAATGAAAAATGTGCATAGATTACATTTGCATACTTTTAAAGTGAATTGTGCATAGATTACAATTGCATAGTTTACATTCTAAAAAATCAATCGTAGATTTAGATCAGTTTTCTTTGATTTGAATTTACACAAAAATAAAAATAAAAAAACTATTTTGGAATTGATTTACATTAGTTTTTCTTGATGAAATTAGTGAATTAGAGAATTTGTTATATTTTCTCTTAGTGATCAATTTTTTGCATTGTTGGAAGTGAATGGAAACTCTCTCCTTACTTTAGTTAGGATTCATCGAATTGAAAGGATTACATTATCATATTCGATTGCATTCAGTTTTGAGTCAGGTCATAACACCATTGGTTTCGTATCCATTTACCCCTTTGAGTAATAACAGCCTAAATAACACAGCTCTTAATTAAAATTCATCTAGTAATTTTTACATTTCTAGGGCTCTGATACACCAACATAGCTTAGGCTAGTGTCTTGGAGTAGGAGAGTAATTAACTCTCCAAGACAGTAAAAACAAACAAGTAGTTGTATCTTGTGGTAGGAAGAAATCCAATTGTTACATTTATGCTCTGGGAAAGCTCCTCTTAAAGGAGAAGCACGAGATCGTGTCCGAACCAGTGTGGGAATCAATCCTTCCTCATTGGGAACGACGCCAGATATTCACGTATTAAAAATGGTAAACCTCGGATTAAACATTGTCGAGGAGCCTGGGGTCACTTGTTGGTAAACCTTGGATTATGTCAAGGAACCTTCAAGGGGATTGAGCTTGCTACTCTGCCCTTGCGTGCGTATCGGATCGTAGACTATTCCCCCAGGTATATTTGTTTCAGTTGGTAACCTTAGTGGCCATATTCTTTAGGATTCTTCCTGAGGTGACAGTGGTGGGAAGATCCCACTGTACCTGGAGCAGACGTCGGCTAGACTCACTTGGATTTTCTAGGGGGTTCTCTTCACTCAAGACGGTTAAGTGGAGGAACTTGGTCCAGTCTATTCATTAAGTAGGTTTCCGGGGTAACTGTTCCAACCGCTATTTCTGTATTGAATTCTGCGACGTTGGATTTCATCGCCAACTAGTGTTTTCGGTACGGAAAGTTACTATTTATGTGTGGTTTGAATCCTAGATTTGATAGCGCGTGTTAATTTGTTTGTTTTTACTTTTACAGACCATAGGTGTGAATTGTGAATTTTAATTGTTAGGTGTGAATTGTGAATTATTAATTTTAGTTTTAAACTGTTAATAAAATTCACTGAAGTTGGATATAATGGCAAATGTTCCGGAATTTACTGACCAAGGAACCCCTCTTAACGAGGATCCTAGTACTATTCCTTTCTTTGGAAATGTTGGTCCTCCTTATATGGCTACTTTGTCATTACCTGGATTTACAATAGGTTTACCAATATGGTTATTTTCAACTTCATTGGCCCCAAATACTCCAATTGTTCCACCTCAACCGAATGCTTCACCTCAACAGAGTTCACCATCTCAACATCACCAACCTTCTGTTGACCCTTTACCTTCTTCGCCTAATTTTTCTTCCTCCATTTCTTCCTCTTCGCTTGGTAAAAGCCTTGATGCTAGTAACCAGGTGGCTAAGAAGAAGAAGAAAGGGAAGAAGAAGAAGAAGAAGAAGAAGAAGCAAGATAAGAAAGAAGTCAACCAACCAACCATGGCTGTAAGTGTTAGTTGTGTTGAGGAAACCTCCAACACGCATCGTAAACCCAAATACCCTTGCAGGCTTTGTAAGGGTGACCACTTCCTTGTCAATTGTCCTGGTATTCCAAAGGTCTTGGAAGTATGGTCAGAAAAATCTCATCAACTTTCCATTGATCCATCAACTAGTGATAGTCAGGTTCCTGGGAAAAAGGGTAAAGTTAGGTTTCCTTGTAAGTTATGCAAAGGGAGTCATCAAACTCACATTTTCCCTCACATGGATGAAGCCTCAAAATTGTTGGAAAACCTTACTGTTCCACAGCAAGAATTTCCAACTGGTTACCGTAAACTCTCTCCCAACCTACCTTCAACTGACGGAGTGATTGATCTAATTTCAAGTACAGTCGATCACACTCTTCCATTGGAGAGTGAAACTCATGTCACTCAGGTTGATGACCCATTAGTTGATCAAGTGGTAGATTCAATTTCACATTTGGTCGATCCCACTTTCCCTTTAGAGAGTGAACTTCATACCACTCAGGTTCTTTTTGTTACATCAGATTCTTCTACGCCGGGGGGCATTTCACCTGTTTCTACAGAACCCCCTCCAAGTACTGAGGTCTTTTCCTTTGATTGGAATAGACTGACAGAACCTCGTCTTCCTTCCTCCATCCCTTTCCAAATCATTGTCAAGGCTGGTGGTAGGGACATACATCGTACTCAGGTAGATGAAGGTGCTTTTGTTAGTATTTTATCCTCAATTGTTTGGAAAGCTTTGGGTTCCCCTCAGCTTGCGCCTATTACTCAGAATCTGAAAGCTTTTAACAGAACCATTAGTGAACCTTTATGGATCCTTCCTAAGTTTTCTATTACCTTGGAAGGTAAAACTGTCTGTATTGATCTTATGGTAGTTCGAGGTCCCTTGGATTTCAATTTACTCCTTGGGCGAGACTATGTTTATGCAATGAAAGCTGTCGTATCGACACTCTTTCGCGTGATGTCTTTCCCTCACAATGGAAATATTGTGACTGTAGACCAGCTTTCGTTCCCTAGTCTTGTTTTAACTACCAATAATATGACACCCCTAAATGTTCCTGATTCTAAGGTGGTATCTACCCCGCCACGGGTTAATTATGTGGCAACTGGTCCCATGTTTTCAGTTACCAATGTGAGTGAGCCTCTCACTGTTTGCTCATCTTCCTTTGATTTAGATCTGGTAATTGACATGGAAAACTCTATGGGATTACTTGAACACGATTTTCTTATCCCTTTTGAGTCCCTTGACATGTGTTCCTTCCAGAGAACTATTCTTCCTTCTGATGAAGACCTCTTGGAAGCCATGATCAAGGTGTGTCCATTGACATGTCTTTCTTCCAGTTGGAAGCCATGATCAGTGAGTACGAGGATAGTTTGTTCCTCTCTCAACCTTGTTAAAAAATGAAATTGGATGTTGTGAGGAAAGTTCCTTTTACTGTGTCAACCTCGTTAAAAAATGAATCAGTGTGTGCGAGGATAGTTTGTTCCCATCTCAACCTCGTTAAAAAATGAAACTGGATGTAGCGAGGATAGTTTTTTCCTGTATCACCCTCATTAAAAAATGAAACAGGCTAGTATGAGGATAGTTCTTTTCCTGTGTCAACCTCATTAAAAAATGAATCAGTTGGTATGAGGATAGTTCTTTTCTTGTGTCAACCTCCTTAAAAAATGAAAAAACTCCCTTTTCAAGTTAAATCTTGAAAGTAAACCTTCATTCCATCCACCTGGTTGAATGCAATGAAGCTTGGGGGGCATGTACCTCGCTTTGCATCATTATGCTGGGGGCATGCGAAATTTTGGAGCATAGTTGCTTGCCTTGTGTCAAGCTCGTTAAAAAATGAAACAAGGAGTCTTGAGCATAGTTGCTTGTCTTGTGTCAAGCTCTTTAAAAAATGAAACAAGGGTAAGTAGATTGTAGAGAGTAGACATGAGCATAGTTCCTTGTCTTGTGTCAAGCTCTTTAAAAAATGAAACAAGGGTAAGTAGATTGTAGAGAGTAGTCATGAGCATAGTTCCTTGTCTTGTGTCAAGCTCATTAAAAAATGAATCAAAGATTTTTGAGCATAGTTCCTTGTCTTGTGTCAAGCTCGTTAAAAAATGAATCAACGTTTTTAGAGCATAGTTCCTTGTCTTGTGTCAAGCTCGTTAAAAAATGAATCAAGGTTTTTAGAGGATAGTTCTTGTTACTGAGTCAACCTCATTAAAAAATGAATCAGGTAGATTGTAGGTTATATAGGTAGATTGTAGAGAGTAGACATGAGCATAGTTCCTTATCTTGTGTCAAGCTCGTTTAAAAAATGAAACAAGGGTTTTGAGGATAGTTCTTTTCCTGTGTCAACCTCACTAAAAAATGAAACAACTCCCACGAATCTTTCCAAGATTTCGAAAGTAAACCTTCATTTCATCCACCTGGTTGAATGCAATGAAGCTTGGGGGGCATGTACCTTGATTTGTGTCATTATGCTGGGGGCATGCGAACTTATAACAAGCATAGTTTTTGTTTCAAGCTTGCGTAAACATGAAACTGAATCCGAGCATAGTTCTTTTCCTGTGTCAAGCTTGTTAAAAAATGAAACAAATCCTCCTCTACTTGAGTCAAGAGTTTAACTAGATCTCATAAATGTTAAGTTGTATATTTAGGTTAGTTATTTCAGTTTTTTGCATAATTTTCTTACAGTTTAGGTCGAGTCTTTCAAATGATCTCGTAACTCAACCTTCATTTCATCCAACTGGTTGAATGAAATGAAGCTGGGGGGCATGCGCTTTAGCAGTTATGCTTAGGGGGCATCAAGCACAGTTTTCTCTCTGTTTCAAGCTTGTGTAAAAATGAAACTACTTTGAAGCATAGTTTTTCTTTGTTTCAAGCTCTTGTAAAAATGAAACCTATCTCGAGTCAATTTTAGTTATTTTCAAGACTCGTTAAACTCATGAAAATCCTGAGATTATTTTGCTATCTTTCATTCTCGTAAAACAAATGAAAATGCCGAGTTCTTTTTGTCTTTTCCTGCTCGTAAATTAAATTGAAAGTCAGCCATATGAGTACATTTTTATCATTTTTTCGAACTCATTAAAACTTACGAAAAAATGAAAACCATGAGTACATTTTTATCATTTTTTCAAACTCGTTAAAACTTACGAAAAAGTGAAACCTTGGAGTTCTCTTTTAAGCTCTTTTCTGACTCCTAAAATATGAAAAGATTGCCGAGATTTCTCTTTTTAAACTCGCTAAAATGGAATCAAACAGACGGTCCACTTACAGCTCTTTTTTGACTGTAAAAACATGAAAATATTGCCGGATTTTTGTCGTTTCAAATACGATATTGGTTATAAAACGACGTGTCATTGATCACTTTTTTACTCTTTCGGATCAGAGGCACTAATTACGAAAAGTACTCCTTGGTCGTAAAAGATCAAGCATTTCTCTCAAGTATTATTTTATACTTTTTCGGGCTTGGGAGACACAAATTTACGAAAAAGGTCAAACCTGGAGTCTTCTTAAGTTTTTCAGACTCTCTAAAATTGAAAAACGTTGAGTTTCTCCTATACTGGACTTGTTAAAATTTCATAGTAAAGGACCTGTTCGATTATAAACAGGAATGAACCACTCCTTCTTAGGGTTCGAATCTAAACTAAGTTGGACTCATCCGAAGGATGAGCTTATAGTCAAGCAAATGTTATCCTCCTCAAGCTTGTAAAAAATAAAGAGGTACTTGCCAGAAATGGTGGGGGAAAAGAGAGGAAAATGAGCCTATTTGTTATACTTTGTCTCGGAAAAACCTTATCACCACTCTTGAACACGACACTTTTCATTCACCTGGGTTGGGAAATCCTTTGCCTAATAGTTGATCAAACCACATTGAAAGTCTTCAGCCGGTTTCCGGGTATTAACTTTGGGACAATTGTCACCAAACCATCTGTAGTGTCGTTATGTGTTCAAGAGGAGTCTTGTAAATAAACCATTCATCTGCAAAATATCTGTCATCCATCTTGATCATCCCTGAGTCAGTCCTTATAGCTACATTTCTTCAACTTGATCTATGATTTCGTGTTGTGGGCTTGCCTACGACGGATCGATTTCTATCGACATCAGCACATTATCTAGAAAGATGATCTAGGAATCATCAGTACCTTGAAATCTGCATGCCTCAATGGCAGGTTTCTCGCCTTTGACGACAGTTTACATCATTGACTTTCGATCGAAGGATTCTGTGACATGTTCGACATCAACACATTCATTCACATCTCATGGATTGTATTGGGTACTTTGAGAGCCATTAACATCACTGATGGTCTCTCTCACACTTGTTAACAGTTTACATCATTGACTGGTAATCAAGTGGTTTCTACCATGTTCGACATCAACTCATTCATTCGCATGGATAGAATCGTACTATTTCGGGAAGCAGAAATGAAGACCCTGGATCTAGTTTCCGCCATCCAGGCTGCGAGGAGTATTGTATTCATTATACAGTAGACTAATTATAAACAGATGGCTGCGTCCATACTGTGTCTACATGTGTCTATGATTATGATGTATTGCAAAATCATTCCTATATCACAACAGTAGTTAGTTTGTTAGTTAAGTTTTTGATCTGAGTATGGGAATGCCTACCTCAGCGATGATATGATCTCATATATGTATTTTGTGTTGAATATTTGCAGGTTCCGACTGGGCTCTCCACAAGATAATTCTCGAAATGATAAAGTGCTTCACCCTTCCTAGATGATATAAAACCCTAATCTACTACAGACCTCGCACTTTAGGGGGCAATCTGTTACACTAAAATTTGTCACCATGACTATTTGCAGTCAGTATGGCTCCATCAATAACCATACTGTCCTCCTTGGCAAGTCTTATACCTCTGCTCATCATGTCAAACTCAAAAAAAGAGAGAAAGCCTTTAAAAAATCAATATAACTCTGGTTTCGCACTTTCTCTTACTCTTACCTGCGGGCACGCACCTCAAGTACATAATAACTGCGTACTTGTACGCCCTGTCTGTAAAGGGGTGGGTGCGTACCCCTGTAAAAGTCAAAAGGCGCAAGTTTTACTTCAAAAAACTTACTTGCGGTCGATTCTAGAGCATTCTAGAAGATGGTTTGACGTGGATTGAGCGCCTCCATATGGTTCATGCATCCCAATGAAAGAGGAACTTATCCCATGAAGAGGGGAACTATCCCTTTGAAAGAGGGGCTTATCCCATTGATGGTGGACCTGTTTAACTTCCTCCAAAGCATTATAAATACAGGCATTGGGCCAGAGGCAAAGGAGGTTAAAAGCTGAACATTCCTAAGGGTAGATGATGCTGAAATTAGGACTCCCTTATAGAGCTTGAGAGAAGGGATTCCATTCCTTTCTTAGCTTCATTTGGAAGTGGGTGAGCTGATCAAAGTAGAGGAGAACTCTTGCTGGACCCTGGGAGGGACCTGCACAACACCAAGGCACTGGTTGTAATGGTTTCTTTTGTTTCCAATTAATGCAATTAAGTTCATTTTTCTCAACAAGTTGTTATATATAATTTGTTTCATAAACTCCTTGGTCTTTATGATGAATATGTTTTATTATATGAGTTATTCAGGTGCTATGTAATCGTTTGCTTGTTAGTGTATGCATGCTTCAAGAAGAAGGAGCTCATCTGGATCGAAGAGGCTTGTCTACTACAAATAGCGTTGGACTAAAGGTAAGCCTTAAACACCTAGTTGCCTTTATTTTAAATGCATATTTAGGGAAAGATAGTGCTTGATTGTTTTGTTTGTCACTAGAAATGCCTTAGTTCCTAGGGAGGTCGGTTTTGTCCGCAAAATTGACTCTTTCCGCATGACAGTGATGATGGAGAAGACTGACCACATCAGCAGACGCACAGGACCCTGTGATGGCCTACTACAACCAGCTAAAAGGTCTGTAAATCTGTTCCCTAATACATAGACAGGATGACAACTCTCTGGCATTAAAAAAACAGAAACCTGCAAACAAATTCAATGATACAAGATAAATCCTAACACAGAGGTGGGATGACAGCCGCTCTAATTCTAAACATTAACGGAACATGAATAAATGCAAACAGGCATAGCCTGGAACAAGAAGAAGAAGTGGATAGTGAGCAATTAACAGCAAAAGAAGCTTGCATTAGCTGAAAATTAAGACCAAACGTTGCAGGTATCGCAGTAGTTACAATCTCCAGAAGTTGAACCCTACAGCAAAATAACACTCATCAACCCATTACCCTTTGTTTCTGGGTATATATAGAGGTTATTTACAAAATTTCTCTGCTAGGAAATGCGTGGAGGTGTCATAATGGAGCACCAACCACATTTACAATCAGATATGGATCTCTATTGCAATTTGACTGATTTAATGGATGAATTTGATCTCTCTGGTGCTCTGCAGTCCTTCCTGAATAGGTAGAGTGAACAATGGATGAAATTCCATGCCTAATAAATGCTCTTCACTGCTTGAGGTTGTCCTATTTGTCCTCAGCCATGTTGCTGATTAATTGCAGTTGTTGAGGCTTTAACTGTGCAGGTACAGGCAGCTTATCCCCTTCATCCTTCAGGTGAATAACACAAGTTAGAGGCACAAGAATAACATGGATGCTGCATGGGCGAAACAGGGAGGCTATATTGACCGTTGGATCATATATACGGATGGCCGAGATTGGCTTGGAGTGGCTTATCGGGAGCAAACGGGAGCAGAGCATCGTGGACCATTCGATCATATAGATCAACGGTGGAGATCACATGATGAGGGTTATCGGGAGGTTTAAATATCGGGATAGACGAGAGCCGTCAGATCAGGGCGCGGACGATCTGATAGCCATCGCACGAGGAAGATGCGTGACGGATAACGCACGAGATAATGGCGGTAAAGCGGGCGGGTGGTTTCCCTGCACCGCTTATCGGGCAACGGTGGTATCCGTATAACAATGTGCAATGCAGTTAAAACATGACGCGTGGCAGCAGGAAACCACCGCCCCCGCGGGTTAACGAGTACGCTAATCACACAATCGAGGGGAGTGTAAACCGTCTGATCGTGTGATGGACACGATCGACGGTGGAGAGGAGCACGATATTTAACAAACGGGAAAAGGCCGAGAAGGGTTATGGAAGGATGGGTCACATGGGTGCGGGCTAATAAGTTTAGCACCCGGGGCTTAAATAAAAGGGTTATGTAGAGTTTAAACAGGGTTTTATAGCCAGAAAGTAGGTGAAATAGAGTGTTAAAAACGAGAATAGAAAGGCTTCAGGAAACAATAAAAATGGCGGGGCTGGGAGAATATGAGGAGAATGGAGGAGTAGGTAGAAAAGCCTACTGCAAGCTTTCATTTCAGCCCAAAAACCCAACATTAGACCCGAATTGACCTATAAGCGCTGAAGATTGATAGCAGAGCTAATAGTTACCGTGGAGCCCCGTATGGACCAGAGGAGCCTGGAGAGGTGGCAGCTGCACCAGAAGTTCCAAAATCACCATGAATTCCGTGAACACAAAAATATAAGCAAACAATGGGGCCAGTTCGTGTATCCCCAAGAAACCCACAATTTGTCAAATTGTCAATGGCGGAGAAGGGAAAATCCGTCACCACTGAAAAAATGGAGGAGGAGGAAGACTTGCAGGCCCTGATTTCCCAAACTGAGGCACAAGATGATGAGGCGGAGGATGTCTCCCAAAAGCATTTCACAATGAAGTTAACTTCGTACATCCCCCCGTGGAAGGGGAAAGCCAAGGTATCGAAGGACCTGGGGGCACAAGGAGTGCTCTACAGACCCCGCTCCTCCCCGATGATATAAGGTTTGAAGGTTCGCCATTGGGACAAGTACTGACTATGATGTTCGAAGATTTGGACCTCACAGATAGCGAGAAGTTCCCATAGTTGGCCGTAGAGAAGTTAATAAAGCAGAAATGGTTGCGCGGTGTGGAGAAGGCTAGGTTACTCCATCTGCGATGGATACCCCACTACCACTGTGCACCCGTCACCATTTTTGTCATAAAGCAACTGCTGTGCTTGGTGCATGATGGGTATCTCTGGCTGGAGGAGCTGATTCCCATCATGACTGATCTAATTCACCGAATTTCTCAACTTTCAGTCGAAGGAAATGACCCTACGACCATAGCAGGAAAAAACAATGACTTGGGCCTCACCGAAGCTATGAAGGCCAAGTATAAACTAGAAAAGAGAAAGTGGGGGTATGCAATAGCCAGTATTAAAGACCAAGGGGTGCACATAGCCACCCAGCTGCTGGCCAACAAGCTAATGAGGAAATGTCACGCCGACGAAGTACCAGCATCTGTGATTGCTTTGCCAGAGCAATGCGCAGAGGGGGTCCAGTTTAACTGGGAAGAGTTCCTATGTGATGAATTTTTGATGAACTGTAGCGAGGCCCAAGAGCAGGGTAAGACCTTTTACTATGCGTGGTTGCTCTGATCCATCCTGTTGGTTGCAAGGGAGCTTCCGGCGGACAGTCAGTTTCCCGCTACTAAGGGTGACCTGCCTGAAGCCGCGAGGTACACCTCGTTGTGGGCTACAAGAGATGCGAACCAGATTCGCGAGATAAAGGTGTTTTGGGTGTTCATGGAGGTGAGCATCCGAACATGGATCAACCGTAGGTCACACTTGTCCCCTACAGTTCATAACAGCTTGCAAAGCGTGATAGAATTCAAGGCGAATATGCATAACTTGTATATACGGGTGCGCAAGGATCCAACCCAAACATGGGTGAAACTCCCATTCATTGCAATGGATGATGCGATCTTCACAGTGATGGCGTCATGGCCTCCAGAGTGGCGTACCCCAGATTTGGCGGAAATGGAGAAGATTGCAGCATAACAATGAAGGAAGGACACCAAGCTATGCCTCATGTAGCTGGTTGAGAGGATGTGCTAGGAACAAGAAGCAGCCAGACGGAAAAAGGCGGTAGATGCAGCAGCAGTAGCACAGATAGTAGAAACCACAACCGCGCCCACTAGAGAGGCCGAGGAAGGCCAAGAGATGTCCTCGAAGCAGCAGACCAAGGAAGGGGACAAGGAGGAGGACCGCACGGACCCTAGTATGACATCAATACAACTTAAGCAACCGCATGATCCAGAGAAAATAGCCCCCGGGAAGAAAGGGAAAGACACAAATACGTCCGTCAACCCGATCATGCTCACAGAATTTGATCTATTGGATATCAGCAAAACGATTTGGGAACTCGCGGAGGATGTAATCAAGGGATTGCAAATGGAGCAGAGCACTGTGTTGGGGGTGCTCACTACACAGCTACAAGGTTTACAGGTACCACACCCCCAAACAGGGACCCTAGCCAAGCATGTCACAAGAGGAACCAATGAGGGCAAACAACTACTGCGCAGCCACATGGGTAACACCTTCATCTTTCTCGAAGCCGCATTAAGCATAGTGAGCGAGGATGACCGAGTTATGATGAGCAGCATGATAGGTGTTGGTTTGAACTTGGCTACCCTTCCACGTGAAATATTGTACCAGTTGTAGGATGGGGTCATCCCCAAACTCCGCGCCCGGGAAGGCCGAGCGATCGAGGTCCTGCATGAGAAAAAAATCAACATGGACCATCTCAGCATCCAGAGGGATGAGTTGATGGCACAGGCTAGCAGATTGGAGCAGGCCGTATAGGATGCATGTAGGAATGTTCCAGAGTTGGTCGTACTAGTAGAGCTACCAGTAGCAGAATGAGTCCATAGATTGCCAGCCGGAGTCCGCGAAGCCCAGGAGGAAATGACAAAGGTTCAATTGGAGTTGAACCTACAAATCACCGAGCTGCGATTAAAGGCGCAGCCCTCCACACCCCTAGAAGTCAGAGAGAAGCACACCTGTGCTATCCAGATGGGGTTGGAACGAATTAGCCAGGCGACATAGGGGTGCACCGGGATGTTGGAACAAGCACTAACCATACTTACGCACCTGTAGGAAGACCCAAACCTACAACGCATAGAGATAGAGGTGTGCAAGTTACAGCAGGAGTACGATAGTGTTTGGGGCACCGTGCAGATGGTTGCCCTTACTCAATGACTTGCCTGACTATAGTAGGCAAGGGCACTAAAGGACCGATCAGAAATCGTGCACCAAAAAGAAGCCCTGCTTAAAGCATGCATCCATCCATGGATTGATGAAGCGTTCACAGTCACATCTACCATTGAAGGGAAGCTAGCACAGATGCAAGAACTATATACGGTTGGACAAGAATGTGACCCTGCTCATGAAAGTTCAAAGATACGCATGCAACAAGCACAATAGGCAGTGGAATAATGTGCTACGAACACCCAAGCTACACAAGACTTACTGCATGGACTTCATGCAAAGATTTTTGCACCAGCAGAGTGACTTAGGATGAGTCACGATGATTGTGTTGGGGGCCTGTTGGGCAGCGGATCGCCACATAGCGAGTTTTAGGGCTTGAAGCCTGAAGTTTGGTCAAGTGTAATGAAATGACCCCGTGAAATGCAGGCGCGGAGCGCAAGAATCTAGGGTTGTCCACCCTAAAATAATGTAATCTAATGTAAAGTGTGTCAGCCTACCCATGGTCTGCAGACCATGGGATTGTATAAATAGAGCGAGGCTCTAAGTGTAAAGTTAGTGATATGGTTTTTGGATGATGAATTAGCTTTGAGTCTATAAGTCCGAGTCTTTGGTTGTGGTAGTACTAAGAGGCTCTACAGCTAAGTGCGCAGAGGCCTAGAAGAGTCCGCAGCTGTGTGCGCGGTTCCCTGCAGCTGAGTACGTAGGGTGAAGTTTGGATTGTACTTGGACAGAGAATTAATAAAAGATAAGTTGATTATGGAATATTCTATGTCTATGCTTCTATTATATTTATGCATCTCTTTACTATTTTATGGTTCCACGCACTTGTTATGAATGTTGAATGATTAATGAGAATATTGGGCCCACAAAATTAATTTAAGATCTATAATAGCACAGTAAGGAATAAGGATCTAGACAACACCTCTTCACACTCTTTACAAAGCTATGCGAAAGCAGTTGCACAAGTTGTGAAGGACAAACAGTTGCACAGAGTAGCGCAAGCATGCTGGTTCGGTTTTCGAACTTCCTAGACTTCATCATGACATCCCTAGGGTGCAAAAACCTGGTTCCAGCACCCTCCCATGCTACCTCCAGTGAGACATCAGTCTGTGCACCGTGAACTGTTTCTGAAAGGGCCGGTATTTTTGGGAATTTTTTGGAGAAATCACTTCTGAACTTGGGTCAAGCCCCAACAAGCCAACAAGCCATGTTCTAGATTTTTAGGGCTATCCTATAGACCAACCACCCAAATCTTCTCAAAACTTTCGAGAGTTCTCTCAACCGCATGTAGGAGTCTACTTT
Organism: Pinus tabuliformis; assembly: GCA_031772625.1. Taxonomy (NCBI): domain Eukaryota; kingdom Viridiplantae; phylum Streptophyta; class Pinopsida; order Pinales; family Pinaceae; genus Pinus; species Pinus tabuliformis. The sequence continues at coordinate 59,506,214 of CM062813.1, read as the reverse complement.
CTCTATTCTTGGCTATGTTCCTGCTTAAGGTTGTCAAATACATGATAATCATTTATGCAAACACTTTGTAAACATAAAACCTATAGGTCATGAATGCATAAATGTTCACTATTTCATTAGTTTCATTAGAGAATCATCAAGAAGGCTTACAATCCTCTCATACTAGTTGTAACAAACACATATTAGCTCATGCATTCATATAAACTATTCAATAACTTGTAAAACAATGAACAATATCAATAACAAGAGCACCTCATATAATCAGAGATATACCATTCCTGTAACCAACATTTAGCTAGAACGAAGCCATGAAAAACCAATCATAAAATCAACAAAATAACTAATACTTGTGCTCATTAATCTCAATAAGGAATAACACATAATAACATATGCATAGTTCCAACCAAGTTAGGGACTTCCACGTACCACTCGATCATAGATTAGGTTGAACTAATTTTTTCTTTCAATCAATGAGCCCCATGCCATATTCCAAGAATGAATGTGGGATCACATGGGATAAACCAAATGTAACCAAACAAGGAATCTAGAGGTTAAACCACCAATCGGTCTAGTTATCACCAAAACAAATACATGATTGGATGCCTCAAGATTTATTAACCATACCTAGAGGAATTTTCCTGTCTCCACCCACCTGTGGAGAGCTTCCTGGTGAAAATCATATCCACCCTCAACCCTTGGGATTTTCTTGAGACCACCTTAACTAAATCCAAATCCACCAACAATCCAAAGCTCAACCAAAATGAAAACCCACTATACCATGCCTATCCAAGAAATGGAGAACACAAGGTTGTACATCATTGCCAATCCAGGAAAATCCGATGCCAATGACAACAAACATGACCAATAAACCAATGCATATAAAATGCATTCACATGCCAACAAGATAGTCAGAGATGCAAAATGTTACCTACAAAATCCCCTTGTTGTTTGCTCTCCATTTGCTTGATTTCTTCCCTTACTTACTATTGTATAATATTCCTCTTTCACTCCCTTGATTTCCTTGCTTTCCTTACATGCTTGCTTGTGTCTTCCTTGTGTTTATCTGATCTTCATCTCTGTCTCTCTTGCTTCTCCTTGCTTGCTTGTGTCTTCCTTGTGTCCAAGTGCTCTCTCTCTTTTTCCTCTTTTTTCTAAGTGAGAATGTGTTGATGGTGCTGGACCCACCAACATTTAGGGCATCTCCCTGGTATGAAGTCCCAACTAGACCTCACACTATTCGATGTAGGATTCCCATCTGGTATGATGGCCTGATTGCCATTATCTTAAAGATATGCCTTAGATCTTGCTTGTCATCACATGAGAGTGGTTTAATTTCTCTTTGAACAACGAGATTCCTGTGCCTGGTGAGTGGTAAGTGTCACTTGTGTCAAGGTTCTTTCACTGCAGAGGGAGAGGGTGAGAGTGAGTCTCAAGTCGCAAGGGAATAGTCCCAAATCTGTTAGAGACACACAACATAGAAGGACATGCGTAGCTCCCGACGAAGTAGTCCACATGGATGAGGAAATCACAAACAGAAGGTGAATATATAGCAACAATGTAAACTTTGAAACGAGAACTATAAACTCAAAAATGGGAACTCTAGCCAAAACACTGCAAAAAACATGAAAAACAGTGCTAAAAACGAAAAGTGTTGATGCTAGAATAACACTTTTTTTTTCTAGGGTAAATTAGCAACATGTTTTAAAAATGGCAGTGAAAACCAATTTTTTGTGTGAACATTGTGCAAAAACCACCCTAAAAACGAAAATTGTTGATGTTGGATTAACACTTTTTTTTTCTAGGGTAAATTTTCAACATGTGTTGATGAAATAAAGTCTGTTTTTTTTCACGATAAATTTTCAACATTTTGAAATAATGGCGTAAAATATTTTATCATGACTCTGATATTTTATCATAACTCCGAAAAACCTTAAAATTTCAAAAGAATAATGAAAACATAAATTTAAAAATGAAACAAAAATTAAAACAATGAAAAATAAACAAAAAAAACAATAACAAAATGTAAATAAAAATATATATTAAAAACAAAACAAAAAATAAAATAACAAAGACAAAAAAAAGTAAAAAAAAAAATCAATCATAAAAATGTTATAGAATAAAAACAACAATAACCTACAAATGATAAGAATTAAAAAACTATCTATATATATAAATATATAATAATAATAAAAATAATAACATATTTTCAAAAAAAAATATATATTATTTGGTAAAATATAAAAAAATAAACCAAAATTTAAAAAAACTATAAAATTAAGTAAATAGAAATACAAAAAATTTAAAAACCATTAACAAAAGAACTAAACATATATATATAACAAAAAAAAAAAAACACCCTAGATTTAAAAGATAACTAGAAAGTTAACAAAAAAAAGTAAACGTCTTAAATAATTTATAAACAAAATTAAAATCCAAACATTTTTTTTTTTTTTGTAAACTTGGCAGGTTTGTACTTGTATTACTTTTTCAAAAACTTTTATCATCCATCTGCTGCAAGTGGCTTACCTTCCCGAAGGAAACCAGATAGCCACTTGTCAGCATTATACCCTATAAGAGGTTTATTGCTATCCATCTAACATCACAGTTTTGACTATCTAAACTATTGTTCCTGGAACGTAATTTAAACTGAAACATATTACTGAATTTCATCAAAAAGAAAAAAGATTTTGCAATCCCACTGGTTCTCTGCTTCAATCCTCATCCGAGGATGTTACTGGGGCTGGCGCCTTGGCGCTTGATCCTGGCATCTCGCTCCTCTGCTCAATCCTCCACTTCAGGTCTTTGAGAGTCTGTTCAATTCTACCTAGGGCCAGATTGTTTCGATAGGTTTGAATCTGGATTTTCACTATCTCCCTGAGTAGTTTGGCCCTAACTGGGTCCTCTTCCTTGTTCTTCTCTTGTTCCTCTTGTCTTTCCTCTGCTATTTGCTCTTGATGTTGTGTCATAGCTCGTGCCACCACATCTTTCATTACCCAATACTATTGGATAGTCTGCTAGGGATTGTCTTCCCTGTGTGTTTCTCGGGTCCTACACCATATTTTCCCATTCTTCCATTGGGATATCTCATTGCTTGATACTGTTGTTTAATTCTCTCTCCCAGCTCGTTATCTGGGCTCTGATTTCCGGTGGATTTCCAACCATGTAGGCGTCGATGATTTTCTTCATTTGTTCTCCACTGGGTTTTTGGCCTCTTTTCTTCGATAGTCCACTTGTGCCTTCCTCCATTTTCGTAACTCTTGGTCCTTTCCTAGGGGCCATTATGTTCTCTATCTGAACGTAACTCTCTACTTCCTAGTCTTTTCTATTCTGATCCCTGTCTTTTTCCGAGACTGTTACTATACCTATCACACAATCACAACATTTATTAGATTTGTAATATTGAATCCTCGCAATTTCCAAATTGCTCAAGTTTCTATCTTTTCCTACGTTTACTGCTCCCATCGAGATTTTGGTCAGATGAAGTTTAGAGTTGGTCCTTATTATAGCCCTGGTTAGGAATTTTCTTGGGTTTCTTCCCTTATGGCTCCCCTGAAAATCCTGGCTTCTATCAGTACCTTGCCCATCCTAATTTAACAGCCTCCTGGGTTCATTCGTTGCTGCAGGACGATTTTGATTCCCTCTTCTCTTGAGTCTCTTAGGCTTATCTACGGATTTCCTAAAAGCCCAGCTCCTACTCTCCCCCCAGAGTGCAGGATATCCTAAATCCCACAAAAAAAAGTTAAAAACTACTAAAATTAAATGAAAAACATTTATAAAACATAAAAATTATAATAAACCTAAAAAACAAAAACAAAAAAATCAAATTAAAATAAATAAAAATTCAAACTTAAAAAAAAAAAAAAAAATTGTGTCCCCATAGGCCATCGGGCAACTGAGGACCGATCAGCTGCCCAACGGCCCGTGGGGGCACAATTTATTTTTTTTAAGTTTGATTTATTTTTTTTTTATTTTTTTTTTAATTTTAATTGTCTTTTGTATTTTTTTTAACTTTTAATTGTTTTTTGTTTTTTTAATTTTAATTGTTTTTTTCTTGTGTTGAATTGAGGCTTCTGTGATCCATATCAAGTTTATGAGACAATTTTCATCGTAAATCACATGATATTTCATTTTTCGACACGTTTCGGACCAACCAGTGTGGTTCATCACCAGGACAAGTTGAAGAATCAGATCTAGGTTGCATGTTAAATAGTCAGAGTAGAACATCCAACAGCTATAATTTTTTACCAGGAAACAACTATATTGACTAGCGAATGGCTATATTTGACTAGAAATGGCTATTTGGACCTAACGCAGGGAAAAGGGGGCATAACTATATTTAATTCAAAATTAAAAACTAAAAATTAAAATAAAATTAAAGTTATGGATTTAAATAATTATTAAATTAATAGTTAGTTATACTATTATTAAATTAAAAGTTAATGGGACATAAGAATTTACGTAAAAGGTATTAACTATTCTATATTTATTTTTATTTTTATTTTATTATATATATCTATATATATATATATATATATATATATATATATATATATATATATATATATATATATATATATATAAATTAATTTAAGTATTATATAGTAAGAATAAATCTTTAATTTATTAAATTTTAAATTTATTTAATTGTTAAATTGTTTAATTATATTAATTATAGATCGATTTCAATATCAAAGTAATTATTTTTCTTTTATTAATTAAGTTAAAATTTTTAGTATATAACTAATAGCTAAAACTAAATGCTGTTAAAATATCTCATACTATATAAATAACCCACCAAAGAGGATCAAAGAACAAAGGATAAAGAGAAAAGGTTAAAGGATAACAAAGGGAGACTAACTTATAAGAAAACTAGAACAAGCTACAAAAAGAGGGAGGGGAGGAAGTGAATAACATGACTAGGAAGTGAGGGCTGGGACCCAGCAACTACTGATCTTCCAGTCGTCTTCTCTATTGAGATTGCTCAACCTTTTTTCAATCTCAAGGGCTTCCCTAAATTTTTGGTGATGGAACTATGAAACTTTAGCAATAACACTAGCCTCCTTGATACAAACATGATGTTTGGTTTTTTCTGCATGCTCTGCTAAAGCGGAAGACTTGATTCTCTTATGTTTAAGGTCAACTGCGTGCTCACTAATCGTCTGATTAATGGAGCGTCTAGTCTCACCAATATAGGGGGTTCCATAGGAACAAGGAATAATATATACCCCCTTCATGTCCTTAGGGTTGACATGATCCTTCACAGATCTGAGGGACTTATGAATGGTGTTAAGGGGTCTAAAGGTCGAGGGAACATTATGTTTCTTAAGAATCCTCACAATCTTATCAATGGTCCCCTGCACAAACGAAAGATGGACACCTGGGACCCACTCTTTAGGTTCTCTTTTAGTTAACAAAATTTTGGCATCTTTGAGGAAAGCCTTCTGGCCTAGGTATATATTGTAACCATTTTCAACAAAGACATTAAGGAGATGGGATTTCTCTTTCTTGAAGCTCTTTTCATCAGAGATCCTTAGGGCACGATGTTTTTTTCTTTTGTTTTTTTTACATTTGAGTTTTTTTTTGTTTTTTTAATGTTTATTATTATTTTTTGTGCTTTTTAAATGTTTTTCGTTTAATTTTAGTAGTTTTAAATTTTGTTTATAAATTATTTAAAACGTTTAAATTTTTTTTGTTAACTTTCTAGGTTTTTTTTTTTTTAAATCTAGTTTCTTCTTAATTTTTTTTTTTATTTTTAGTTTTTTGTTAATGGTTTTTTAATTTTTTGATTTTTATTTACTTAATATTTTTAAATTTTGTTTTTTTGTTTTTTTTCCCAATTTTTTTTATCATGATAATTTTTCTTTTTACATTTTTTATGTTTTTTTTTTTTGTTTATATATATGCGTTATTTTAAGTAATCAACATTTTAAAAAAGAGAAATTAAACAACTAGAAAATTTGTTAAATAATCATAATTTAAAAAACAATTTGACATAAAAAAAATTAAAGTGTAAAAAAATGTAACATTTAAAAAAAAATATCCACACTTAATACATTAGAAAATTTAAACATTAAAAAATAAGCCATCTAAAAAAAAGGGTTGATGCTACATCAACACAATTCAAAATAAACATGAAAATCACTAACATTTAAAAACAAATATTTATATTTAATACATAAGAAAATTTAAAGTGTCAAAAATATGCTCTGAAGAAAAAAAGTGTATTTTGCATCACCACTTTTCAAAATTGGTTGACTTTTTGCCACCTCAACAAACAGTTAATCGTATCAGTTCTTCTTTTAAAGTTTGAATTGTTTAGCACATACAACACCCAGCAGAATAGTCCACACGAGTATAGTCGTTATAACAAGTTTACGAGAATGGTTATGTAGAGTGTCCGGCGGAATAGTCCACACATGCGAGACAACGTTAACAACTAATACAACACATTTCCAACAACATATGTATTAAAACAACTGAAATAGTTCAATTGTCTTAATACAGGTTAAAGCAATGTGCATTACAAGTGTCCAAAGAATAGTACTACAAATGAATACAATACATGTGTGAAAACATGTTGGCCTATTAACAGGCTTCTGAATTAAGAGAAAATTCCAAGACACATTCGTACACCATTACATCACTAACCTCGATAGTGGGGCATTGGAGCCACTTCTTGCTCCTCAAAGAAAAGACTACAGACTCTCAAGGCTATGTGGGAGGAGCCAAGGTGAAAAGAGTTTTGCATGTACAAATGAGGGGTCTATATAGCCAAGGGTGAAACTGACCCTTGTGACTGTTCAAATTCCCTCATGACTGTTTGACTTACATGACTCTTTGACTTCATCCATGGGTCTCTTCGACGTCCATGTTACATTACATTGATTACGCAGTTATGACCCAAAGTAGTGATGTGGCTGAGGAGACTGATGACACAACTTGACATGACATTGCAGGTATGCACATGCTAGATGTGTTTTTTGTATCGAGTTGTTGTGTTGCTAAGTGATGAGTGTGCTCATGGTGTACCAAGCTTCACGTCCACATGGTAAAGTTTGTGGAGTCTTCAATGGTATTGCTGTTCACTTGATAGTTCATGCATGTGCATTTGTCTTCTCCGCTTGCTACTTGGTACGCTTCGTGTGTTCATCCATTCACTAACAAGTCTCCTATCATGCACTCCTTATTCATCCTATTCGTCATCACGCCATGTCTCATCCATGTACTTGTATATGCAATCATTCATGACGAGATGACATAAAATCCAGAAATCGCCTATTCTACCATGATGCATCATCTTTCGTTTCCAGGTGCAGGTGACCGAGAGAGAGGACAATGCTCTGAAACAGTGTAGAGAACATGTCACATTGGGATGCGGGCTCCGGGACACTATCAAGAAAAATTGGACAGAGGTCAATAGGAGGCTGGGTTGAGTAGTCCAGAAAAACAGTGACCTTTTGTGGGATCTAGCTCGATTGGGAGGAAGAACTACACAATTTTTTTTGCAAGGCAACGCAGGCAATAAGGCAGACACTAGCAGTGAAAACTACGCAAATTCTCAAAATACACTGGGAGCGGGCTGCGGGAGCTTGTTGGACAAAAATACGCATAACTGGGAGACAGGCATGTTGAACATGTCTATGCAATTTCGAGGTGTCAGGTAGCTGATGGATAGTCCAAGAAAACTACGTAATTTTCAGGAGGAGCAATAGGTCGGTTGGCAGGGGGAATGGCTAATATAACTGCACAATTTTTAGAGACAATGAAGTGACAGGAAGTGGGTTCCTATCCCTCATGTTTGCGCAATTTCTTCAGTTCGCAAAGGCGAGCATGTTGATAGCTTCTACGCAATTTTTGGAGTGAAACTTGGGGTCACTGCATAGTTAAATTCTCTGGTTCACTTGCGGGTGACTTGATGGATTGGCTTTTGGGAAGGGAAGATTGAGATGGTGTCTTGGGAAAATTTTGTGTTGTTCTAGGTGATAGTCAGCTAGGTCAATTCTAGGATTGTGCAGTGCATACTTCCTAGGAGGTAGCCTCAAGATCTATGCAGTTATGTGCAACAAAACTTGGTCACTGAGGGCTGAGACTGCGTAGTGCAGCTCAGCGAAGGACTGACTGATGGAGGGTGGAGATAAGGCATTTTCCAACCTTAGGTGGTTTACCCATGCTAAGGTCACCCCGAGCCTTCCCGCTATACGGGTTGTATCTCTTGTTGTTCCTGCAGCCTTATACCAGGCCGTCTATGCAAGGGGTTCATTTGTGCGCTCGCCCCAAGGATCTTGTCGAACAGGCGAAGGATTGCTACTGGGACCATATTGGGCCCGGGGATCAACCATCTTACCGGTCGCCCCTACCCCGATTGGTATCCCTCGGTTCCAAGCTCCCATTCCAAGCACTAGCCTGGTTGAAAGATCTTCAACAAAATGGTTAAGTGTGTGAGCGAGTGAACTCATGTATACATGACGTTGCGAACACACACTCAACATGACTTGACAACAATACATCGCAAACCAACAAGATAACATATGCTCACTGTGACTAACTGTAAGACTATCTAATGATGAAAGCGACAAGTGTGACACTTCAGATAGACCTTCCGATGACCATGAAGACACTTGCGTGGCAGTTCTTACAACATCAAGTGTGAGTGTGATGGATGTTTACATAGCAAACATAACTCAAACACAAAACCTTCAACATACCAGAACAAATTCGCAAGCATGACATAGCAATCAACATGCCAAAGACGACAATTGGTCAAACAAGCGAGAAGTAAGCAAGACATGTAGAGGAAACATATTAAATGACTTTTTCTGTTTGCGCACATGCATGCTACTAAGGACAGGATGATACAACAATGACAAGTAGTCCTGCAAACTCAACTAAGAGGTGCACTTTGAAAGGTGTTATTTGCTTACCATACTTACCCTCGAGATGATCATGCATCCAATGGAGTTTAGATGTGGTCCTAATCTTTTTCCATTACTTTGTCTATTGGTCCTTCTCCTCAACTTTTTGGGAGTGATCTCAGCATGTCACCTTTTCCTGTTGTCACTGGACAATGTATCAAATTCGTTTCAGCAAGAAGTGACTGTTGCCGAGATGAGGACCTGGGAGGGCCATCTGCACAGTTTGTACAAGAAATAACAACAGGATAACTTGGACAACACTGCGTAGTTATGAGGCACAGGACAGTACTGCGGGATGGGGGTCCTGGGAGGAAACCTCTATGCAATTTTTGAATGGAGGGAAGCTGGACTACTCTGCACATTTCTGGAGAGCACTGTTGGCTTCCTGACTTCTCTGTGCATTTCTAGAGAGAAGTGTTGGCTGGGCTCTCTGCAAGTTGCAGGGTTTTAGCAGGCAAGGGAGGAAGCTTGATGGTTGCAGAAGCAAAGTGAAAAGTTTCGAGAAGTTGAATGAGGCTAGGTTTCTTGGGAAATATCTAAGTGTGAGATCAGTGACAGAAATGTAAACAGTGATAAGACTCGACTATTATGGCACACGGAAACTTAGTGACACAACGTAGACTATACAGAATGCATAAGACATACTTTGCTTGGTGCAACAACCTTTGTGACAAGAGTGCATGAAGTGAGTGTGAAACATGTCTATGTGATGAAAACCACTCATATGCACACAATTCCATTGAAGCAAAACAACATTCCCTTTGTATGACAAACAACAACCCCTATGCCCAAGGATGACACATGCTACATATAGATGAGAACATGGAAAAATCTTAACATCAAGGAGTGGAGGCTTGAGATCATCCACTTACCAACAAGTGACCACGGATGATCGATTGCAGGATCAAAGGTAGGCTCTGAAATTTACCGAGCCAAAATCTTGGAGGGTTGTTGTAGCCATGTTGACGGTGTTGGACCCACCAACATGTAAGGGGATCTCCCATGTAAGAAGTCCCTATTAGACCTCAGACCGTTTGGTATAAGAGTCCCAGTAGTGGGTTGTACAGTAATGCCTTGACCGTGATTTTACACAAAGGCAAGTAAGATGTCTCTGTTGGTAGCAAGGGTGTGATAGCTGCAGCAAGCCAAGGAAGGTGCATGAGAGGTTCAAACACACATGGGTTGAGATTAGTGCAAACAAGAGTGAATGATCATTCAAGCAAACAACAAGTGTAGGATTCAGGAAATGGGAAAGCATGCATGTGTGTGAAGCAAGTCGCCGCAACAATAAATGTTCGTGCAAAATAGTGTCATGGATGTGACAGTAGTGAGAATTTAACGAAGATTGAAATGGTGCTAGTACAAGCTAGTATGTATCAAAACAATAGCAAGCACTCACGAAAATCAAGCAGATGACATTCATATGAAGTGAAACACAAAAAGCACCAGAAACACAATGTGAGACATGAAAAACAGGATTACCCCAAAACAACTGAGTTGAATGTGCCGACAATTCCTAGATGCAATGTGGGATGTCAGAGTTGTAAGATCGATGTGAGGAATGAGCTCTATAGTGTCCGATTGATGAGTTTGAATAAATTCGAGGTTGTGATGCGCATGCCACAAATCTAGGGAAAGCGACACTTGGTTGGAGGTTTCTAAAATGGTCTTTGCATGTAGCCTCCAGCTTCTAAAAATATATCCCTAAAACAAGGGATGCCTTTGCATGTTGCTTTGGGAGGAGTAGCTCATGCATGAAAAACAATTTTTCTTGAGCCTGGAGGGAACCGGTCAACTCAACTATACATGCAACAATCTACTCAACTAGGATGAAAAAATGTGCATTTCTGGGAGGGAGATGGGTTGGCTGCCTAGAGGGATTGCGCAATTTCTGGGTAGAGCAGTTGACGTTGCCCAAGATTGCGTAATTTCTGGGCTGAGCAGTCCTGCTGGGAGGAATTCATAATTTTTCTAGTTAAAAGTGATAGGTATATTTGCGCAATTCTGGAGCCCAGAAGGATGCCAGACAGAATTGTACAATTTCTATAGGGAAGGTTGGTTTCCCTCCAAAATTACGTAATTTCTTGAGGGAGTTGCTCAACCTGCAGCTGGACCAAGTCCAGTGAAACAACGTGTGAGGGGAATGCAAAAAGCTTTGATGGACAAGGTGTCATTCTACAAGAAAATCACTAAAGCTTGTGTACTTAATCAGACAAGACATGCTGCTGTGAAAGGTTGGTAGGGAGGCTCCAAAACAAATCTAAGGAAAAATTTTGGAGGCTGGTTGGAGCCGCTACAACACCTGCTGACACACTGGTAGAACTCCAAATATCTTAATATCTACCTTGTTCATGAAAATCAAGTTCTGAATGGACCTTGTTCGTGAATGGAACTTGTTTGTGAAAAGCGGGCTTACCCCAAAAAAACTGAGTTGAATGTGCCGATGACTCCTAGATGCAATGTGGGATGTCAAAGCTACAAAATCGATGTGAGGAATGAGCTCTATAGCATCTGGTTGATGAGTTTGAATAAAATGGAGGTTGCGATATGCATGCCACAAATATAGGGAAAGCAACACTTGGTGGGACGCTTCTGAAATGATCTTTGCATGTAACCTACAGCTACTAAAAATAGATCCATGAAACAAGGGATGCCTTTGAATGTTGGCTTGGGAGGAGCAGCCCATGCATGCAAAACAATTTTTCTCGGTCTCGGAGGGAACTGGTCAACTCAACTGTATATGAAACAATCTGCTCAACTAGGAGGAGAAAATGCACATTTCTGGGAAGGAGCTGGGTTGGCTACCCAGAGGGTTTGTGCAATTTATGGGTAGAGCAGCTGACTGTTGCCTAGGATTGCGCAATTTTTGGGCTGAGCAATCCTACTGGGAGGAATTGTGTAATTGTTCTAGTTAAAAGTGATATGTAGATTTGCGCAATTCTAGAGCCCAGCACGCTGCCAGGTAGAATTGCGTAATTTCTACAGGGAAGGATGGTTTCCCTCCAGAATTGCGTAATTTCTTGAGGGAGTTGCTTAGCCTACAACTGGACCAAGTCTAGTGAAACAGCCTGGGAGGGGAATGCAACAAGCTTTGATGGGCAGGCTGTCATTCTACAAGAAAATCACTGAAGCTTGTGTACTTAATAAGACAATACATGCTGCTGTGAAAGGTTGGTAGGAAGGCTCCAAAATGAAGCTAACGAAAAATTTTGGAGGGTGATTGGAGACGCTACAACACCTGGCGACACACTAGTAGAACTCCAACTATCTGAATGGATCTTGTTCGTGAAAATCAAGTCTAACACATCCAGAAGTATTTTTCAGTTCTTAGTTTGTCTTGGTTTCCACACTGCTTGATTGTAAGATGTAGCATCTGCCAAGCCCTAGGTCAGTCGACACACATTCCAAGCTAATCCAACACAGTTGTTTTGATTGGGGTTGAGGTGTATATGATGCACAAGCAGTATAGTCATCAGATTCTTAGTTTCATCTATGGTGTTTCTCCACTGCGAGCAGGCCTGGACAGTACCTCGGTGGAGTCACGCAGGAACACAAGCATGGCTCTGCTACCAACGAGCCTGGTCAGTACCCCAGTGGAATTACTTGCATCACCTCTCTACATAGGAAGCCTTTCTCTTCTTTCGCCTTATTCATTTTTCATTTTTCAAACCTTTTTTCACTTTTTCATTTTTTCATTTTTCATCTTCATAACTGTGCATAACACTTATTCATTTTAGAGGCGGAAGAGGGATCCCGACTTATTGAGAGAAGAAGAGATTGTTCCTTCATAGAAGTAGTTTATGTATACCTCTGATGTGCTTGTTAAGGTTTTCCCCCTCACCTTACTCTACTTGACTGAGATGACTTAGATTAACCCAAAAACAACTGATTAGAGTAGATGATACTAGTTAGCATGCAAGCGTTGTGTTTTCACCAAGGCTCACTTCAAATAGTACATATTTTCCATTAATGTATCATGGACTGAAGACAACAATTATCTTACATAAGAGACCAGACAAAAGATAACCAAATGTTGATAGTTGTACAAGTCCTCTTCTACTTTACCCAACTTGTTTCAAGATTCGCAAACATTCCATGTGAAAATAACCTACAGACAATAACAAGCAAACAAACCAAAACGAAAAGAAAGAAGCAGAAGAAAATGTGGAAACAAAGTGAGTAAGAAAACAAACAAACAAGCAAACAAATAGAAAATGAAAGAAGTAAACATGCATGCAAGCAAATATCTCAAAAGAAAACACTACTCCTACTCCTAAGCTAATAATGCATGGGTCATCTCACATGAAGTGATACTTCCAATGCAACCATCGGCGCATTGGTTGACCCATGTTGTTGAAGGCACGGTTTGCAAACATCACAGTTGTGCAAACCAACAAGCATGAAAGATATAACGATGAAGACGGACACACTCTGAGCTTTCAAGCAACCAAATAACAAATATGAGTGAAAGAGCATGACTTGCACTCTGTGGAGCTACCATGGTATTGTGCTACACTGCGTGCAGATGTTGAGTGTATGCATTCTCTTGATTGTGACATGCAAGAAAACATGAGAAATATAGACCAGTTACATTGTGCATGTGTGCTTGCTATGTAAGATTCCTTCAATGCATGAGTGATGGGATCGTGTAGTCCGAGTGGAGGAAGCGAAATATGAGTGTTTTTTTTATCTTCAATACAAAGCAGAGAGTGATGAGGAGCATTGAGTGTTTCAACAATTTGTTAATCAGAAGTGAAACCAACCTTAGGACAACGAGGGCCTGACATAATCATCACCTCGGGTTGAAGTGCCTCGATAGTCTGTGGGGTTTCGACTTCATTGACAAATGGATCATCATAGACCAATGTCTTAGACATATTAATAACAATTGAATCAACATCGTGATCAGATGAGGAAGTGGTGATAACACAATAACCAAGATCAGTAAAATCAGGATGTTGGTCAGCATCCTCATGATTTGATGAATCGGGCAAAGGGGTAGATGAGAAGCAAAGATGTTCACCCTCTATGTTTTCAAAAATGACAGATGAAATATTGAATAGATTTTTGGAGGAATATGTGTCCTCTCCACACTGTGATGATAGACTGATATCCGACGTGTCTTGTGAATTATCAGAAGTAGAAACATCTGGAAATGGGTTTTCACAGGGGAAATCAGTAGTGGAATAATCACAAGGGATGTCAGGATATAGTGGATGAGGCGTGGCTGGAAGGGATTCATCCTTCACTACAAGTTCTTGTTTAGATTCACATACACACTCATCATGAATGATGGCATGAGTTGGTTGCATAACACCAACTCCGTTGTCAACTTGATCCTCATTCACAACAAGTGAGGAGTCCGGAATGGGAGAACACAAGAAAATACAATCTCGAGGATCAACAGAATGCGGGCACGGAGGATGAGGGAACAAATCCACGTGAGAACCAACAGACTTGCAAGCCAAATATACGCAGATATCAAGAGAAGGTGGGGTGCGAGGATGTGATAGTTCAACAAATGTGTGTGCATGATATCCCACATCACTCCACAGTGGTGGAGCTGTTTGATGAGGTGAAGGTGGACAGTCACTTGTGACAATAACTGTGCCTACCTATGATTGCACAACTCCATCACCGAAGTGTGCTGAGAAGGGTTTGGATATGTGAAGAAGATACTCAAATCTCCCATAAAGAAATTCCCAATCAATTTCATCTTTGGGAAATAGTTATGCAAGTTAAAAGGTCTGTGTAAACCTGATCAACGAATTCATCAAGTTATTTTCGTAATTTCAGAATTTCTTGATCAGGTGCTTTATGGTTAAAGTGATTGAAAGCACGGTCTATCTCTGCGACCAGATGAGAAAGAGAATGAATATATTTTTTTGGGTAGTGTGGCACACCAATGCACTGGGTGCCCTCGAAGCGTGTAGATGAACAAAACACAGGTCATGTATTCTTCAAAGATTCCATGTATTTCGCATGAGCCTACAATGCCGACCATGTGCCTAACCAAGGCTATGTGGCCTCCACCATTGTATTTTTATGTGACAAGTTATCTGATATCTCTTCCGAGATTACGAATTCGTTTCCATAATACACACACTCTAGAAGAGCAACTCTATAGTTATTCATGATATATATGTAGAGATTCAAAATAGATGTGAGGACTCATCCTGTCATCTAGCCCTCCTTCTAGTGCCAAAATGTTGACGGTTCTAGATCCGCCAACATGTAAGGGTATCTCCCTAGTAAGAAGTCCCAATTAGGCATCACATCATTTGGTGTAGGAGTCCCAGCAATGGGTCGTACAATAATTCCTTGACCACGATTTCTCATAGAGGCAAGTAAGATGTCTCTGTTGGTAGCAAGGGTGTGACAACTACAACAAGCCAAGGAAGGTGCATGAGAGGTTCAAACACATGGGGGTTGAGATGAGTGTGCCCCTTGGAAACCTGTGATAACACAGAGTTAAGAAGGGAACACATGAGAAAAGATGCATCACAACATGGAAGGCAAGTTAGCT
This sequence comes from Pinus tabuliformis, assembly GCA_031772625.1. Taxonomy (NCBI): domain Eukaryota; kingdom Viridiplantae; phylum Streptophyta; class Pinopsida; order Pinales; family Pinaceae; genus Pinus; species Pinus tabuliformis. The sequence goes on along the minus strand of CM062813.1, from coordinate 59,490,776 downwards.
AGCAATCCAAAGTGATGGTTAAACCAACAACACGTTTTAGAAAGATTCATACATACATACACAGAAAAGTCCATACATGCATGTTTAAGAAAACAAATACATATATCATTTAGAGTAAAGAAGATAACATAGAATACAATACAACATATGCATGAAATGTGTTGGCTCTATTATATTAATAAGTGTAAGTCCCAGTCATATAATACATCCATGTATAATCACTAGTTCCGACAGCGGAATGTTACAGCCACAACTGTCTGCTCCTCCAAATAGATATACTAGCTTTGTGCAGTGGAGAAGCCAAGGCTCATCACAATATTGTCCAAGCTATCTCTAAGATAGTCCTGTCGAAATCTTGACTGACCAAAATCCTTTACAATGAGTTATGAGGTTCTATTTATAGCAAAGGGTGGGGTGACCCTTGACATTCCCCTTTGTGACAGTTCATCTACCCTCATGACTCTTCATCTACTCTATGACTGTTACATACAACTATCGACACTTGAACTTCCACTTGACAAGACGTTACATTACAATGCACATGTGCCCATGTGATACAAAATGGCTTGAGAAATCCATGCAAGACATCACTGGCACTCATTCCATTGTGATGAGACCAACTCTTTGACATGCTTGTGATGGTGAAGGTGGTGAGATGATGCTAATCTTGGTCATCCGTGATGGTGTGCATGCACTCCATGGTGACATCTTTTTGAAGTGAACTCTTACCTCCGTTGCATCCGGGTGCATTGGTATGGCTCCTCCATCCAACTCATCTACTAGCATGCACATGGTCTTCTTGGGTGTGGTCGAACTGGTAACACACTAATGCATAGTGTTCATGTTGATCTTCTAGTGTGTGTTGGTGGTCATGCACATCCACTATCTGTAGAAATTTTGAATAATATGACACATATTCAACAGAGATTATCCTGATCATACAATTTAAGCGGAACATGTATAATACATAATCTCCTCTACGTTGATCATCAAATTACAGAAGCAGAAACATCCACAGGCACACATAGAAGCATCAATCAAACTCATAAACACAGTATGTATCCCGGGGAAAGCATCTCGCTAAAAACCCCACACTATCTGTATATTATATTGATTGAATCATGTAACAATACAAAGCATAATACTTCTCACAAGTATCTCCACCTGTTACACACAATACAGCTCAGATTTGATCTCCAAATCTCTCCCGCTGCTTGCCTGCCTCCACTGCTCAAACCTGCTCGAGAACTGATGAGAATAGCTTCCCAAACTCGATTTTACACTACAAAATAGTCACCCACACTATGTTGGACGTGAGCAACAGCTATAATATCATGAAGATACGTGAGAAAACTCATTGGCATACTCAATCCTTTGATTGTGCAAATCATCATGCACAGCTATAGTCACAACTGATAGCAATCTGATCCTCTAACACCTGTCCCTGCTGAACTAAACATGCACTGACATGCAACTGAGTTAACTGATGTATTCTATAGTTGCATTATGAGTTAATAACTTGTGAATTAATTAATAACTAATTCACCCAACTCATCTTTAGTCTATTGATCAGTTAGACTAAATACAACCAGTTTAACAAAGCTAAACTGAACACAACTCCATCAACTGTACCTCCAGTCCACTAAACTCAACTCACTTGAGTTCTAACTGAAGTCATGCATGCAACAACTCAACTGACTCATAAGAAAAACGAATTTCCTTCTGACAGCTGCATGTGCCACTTCCGTAGCTCAAACTGAAGTGCTCCAAGAGAATAAGATTAAGTTTATAGTCCAAATATTATTGTGAGATAATAATATTTGACTTTTCTATTTTTGACTTTGATCACTCACACTGTGATCACTCACACTGTAATCACTCACACTGTGATCACTCACACTTTCATCAAAAATAGAAGTCCATCTATTTTTCCCAACTTGATCAATCATCCATAGACATGATCCATATGTCTAAAAATAGACATAGTCTAAAAATAGACTTGCGCCAAAAATAGCCTGCGGGCCCACTTAGTGAAGGCGACTCTTTTCACTAAGCTCCATCATCTTGTTGCAATCTCAACAAGCATTTCTTGTTGCACACTTTTCAACACTCCCTCTCAACAAGAAAGGCTTCCTCTCAAACCCGATCCTGTAACTCTGGAATGTTCTCCATGCAACACATCTGGCTGGTCCACTTGCTCTGTCATCAAAGTCTCTGACTGCTATTGCCTCTGTCGACTGAAACTCTGCATCTCTGTGCTCTTCAGTATCTGACTACTCTAGCCTCTGTCACTTTGATCTCTGACTGCATCCGTGCTGCTGCTGGTTCTATCTCCCAGCATTGCATCCGCACTGCACCTCCCAACTGACCTCCCTGTTGGGATAGAAACATCCTCTGATGCTGAAGCTCTACCTGCTGCTGACAAGTGCTCCCTCTCTGACATCTGCGCTACTGCAACATCTCCATGCATCTCGCACCATTGCACACCTCTCTGTGCCACCTAACACTGTGCAAAACACTTGTGCCTCTCGCATTGCTACAGCCTGCTAGCTATGCGCTGTCCTGGGATTCCCTGCACTGTCGCTCTCTATGCCGCTCCATCTGCATCTGTCTCTACCCAATCAGTCAGTTCCTGCTACTACACATCGGGGCTCCCGTAGCAAGGTCTCATCCAAGAGGTTGGGTACCTCAAGGATCTTGCCCCTCCTCCTTGGGACAATCAATCCACATCACCCCACCTCCTACCTGGAGGTATGGATGCATGCGATCCCTCAGCCCACCTGGCTTGAAGTTTCCCCCTACTGGAGGTCTCTAGATGAGTAGATGTCTCTACTCGATCTCCTTTCAGCTTCCCCTGTTGTGGCTCCTCCACAACCTCCTGAAGCTGCTGCACCAATCGTGGCTCCTCCACAATCGTCTGAGACTTCTTCTGGCTCTGCATGTTGACAGGTAATATACGCTCCCTCTCAACAACCAAGTCTCCATCAGTTGCCTTGCTGCTCAAGGCTTTGCATGCATCTTGAACCTCAAGAGCATACAGGTTCCTGACCCATGAACCAATCTCATGACAACGAAAGCATCGCACCTTCGACTTGTCAACTTTATTCCCATCACTGGAAGAACAAGATTCGAAAAGAGAAACCTTCTCCTTCCCCTTCTTCGCCTTACTCGCTAAGGCACAGTTCTCCTCATCCTGCATGGATGAAGAACCGTCTCTGGTGCTCCATCTAATCTCCTCCTGCATCAAATCCGACCATGGTCGTTCAAAATTTGGCAGTTTCTCCCTTCCATTCACCGAGTCCTGGTAGCTATGCCAACTCTTAGGAAGGTCAAGGTGTCCTAGACTCACCATCCTCATCATCAACAGTAACCCCCACACTTCCCAGCTCATCTCGACACTGAGTGAACCTCGTGAGATACTGGGGCATACTATCTCCATTCTCGAACTGAACGTTTCTGAGTTTTATCTCTTGCTTTGGAATTAAATTCGAATTCCACCAGCACAAAACTCAACTGCTTCCGATCTAGAATTCGTGAGAACAAAGTATTTCTTGTACAGAGATCGACTGTATGGGCATTCACCGGATATCTCACCTTCTAAAAGAAGGATGAATCCAGAGGCTACCTGGCCCGATTACAGACTCTGCCTGAAGAAATAAAATGTAAACACTTACTGAATAATAGATCTGATGATCAATACAACACTGATATCATGTAGAACTTCTTCTACAAATCAGCTCGCTCCGATACCATGTAGAAACTTTTTCTACAAATCATCTAGCTCTGATACCATGTAGAAATTTTGAATAATATGACACATATTCAACAGAGATTATCCTGATCATACAATTTAAGTGGAACATGTATAATACATAATCTCCTCTACGTTGATCATCAAATTACAGAAGCAGAAACATCCACAGGCACACATAGAAGCATCAATCAAACTCATAAACACAGTATGTATCCCGGGGAAAGCATCTCGCTAAAAACCCCACACTATCTGTATATTATATTGATTGAATCATGTAACAATACAAAGCATAATACTTCTCACAAGTATCTCCACCTGTTACACACAATACAGCTCAGATTTGATCTCCAAATCTCTCCCGCTGCTTGCCTGCCTCCACTGCTCAAACCTGCTCGAGAACTGATGAGAATAGCTTCCCAAACTCGATTTTACACTGCAAAATAGTCACCCACACTATGTTGGACGTGAGCAACAGCTATAATATCATGAAGATACGTGAGAAAACTCATTGGCATACTCAATCCTTTGATTGTGCAAATCATCATGCACAGCTATAGTCACAACTGATAGCAATCTGATCCTCTAACACCTGTCCCTGCTGAACTGAACATGCACTGACATGCAACTGAGTTAACTGATGTATTCTATAGTTGTATTATGAGTTAATAACTTGTGAATTAATTAATAACTAATTCACCCAACTCATCTTTAGTCTATTGATCAGTTAGACTAAATACAACCAGTTTAACAAAGCTAAACTGAACACAACTCCATCAACTGTACCTCCAGTCCACTAAACTCAACTCACTTGAGTTCTAACTGAAGTCATGCATGCAACAACTCAACTGACTCATAAGAATTTGATGATCAACGTAGAGGATCACTGTCATTCTACAAGAAAATCAACGTAGAGGATAACTGTCATTCTACAAGAAAATCACTGAAGCTTGTGTACTTAATAAGACAATACATGCTGCTGTGAAAGGTTGGTAGGAAGGCTCCAAAATGAAGCTAACGAAAAATTTTGGAGGGTGATTGGAGACGCTACAACACCTGGCGACACACTAGTAGAACTCCAACTATCTGAATGGATCTTGTTCGTGAAAATCAAGTCTAACACATCCAGAAGTATTTTTCAGTTCTTAGTTTGTCTTGGTTTCCACACTGCTTGATTGTAAGATGTAGCATCTGCCAAGCCCTAGGTCAGTCGACACACATTCCAAGCTAATCCAACACAGTTGTTTTGATTGGGGTTGAGGTGTATATGATGCACAAGCAGTATAGTCATCAGATTCTTAGTTTCATCTATGGTGTTTCTCCACTGCGAGCAGGCCTGGACAGTACCTCGGTGGAGTCACGCAGGAACACAAGCATGGCTCTGCTACCAACGAGCCTGGTCAGTACCCCAGTGGAATTACTTGCATCACCTCTCTACATAGGAAGCCTTTCTCTTCTTTCGCCTTATTCATTTTTCATTTTTCAAACCTTTTTTCACTTTTTCATTTTTTCATTTTTCATCTTCATAACTGTGCATAACACTTATTCATTTTAGAGGCGGAAGAGGGATCCCGACTTATTGAGAGAAGAAGAGATTGTTCCTTCATAGAAGTAGTTTATGTATACCTCTGATGTGCTTGTTAAGGTTTTCCCCCTCACCTTACTCTACTTGACTGAGATGACTTAGATTAACCCAAAAACAACTGATTAGAGTAGATGATACTAGTTAGCATGCAAGCGTTGTGTTTTCACCAAGGCTCACTTCAAATAGTACATATTTTCCATTAATGTATCATGGACTGAAGACAACAATTATCTTACATAAGAGACCAGACAAAAGATAACCAAATGTTGATAGTTGTACAAGTCCTCTTCTACTTTACCCAACTTGTTTCAAGATTCGCAAACATTCCATGTGAAAATAACCTACAGACAATAACAAGCAAACAAACCAAAACGAAAAGAAAGAAGCAGAAGAAAATGTGGAAACAAAGTGAGTAAGAAAACAAACAAACAAGCAAACAAATAGAAAATGAAAGAAGTAAACATGCATGCAAGCAAATATCTCAAAAGAAAACACTACTCCTACTCCTAAGCTAATAATGCATGGGTCATCTCACATGAAGTGATACTTCCAATGCAACCATCGGCGCATTGGTTGACCCATGTTGTTGAAGGCACGGTTTGCAAACATCACAGTTGTGCAAACCAACAAGCATGAAAGATATAACGATGAAGACGGACACACTCTGAGCTTTCAAGCAACCAAATAACAAATATGAGTGAAAGAGCATGACTTGCACTCTGTGGAGCTGCCATGGTATTGTGCTACACTGCGTGCAGATGTTGAGTGTATGCATTCTCTTGATTGTGACATGCAAGAAAACATGAGAAATATAGACCAGTTACATTGTGCATGTGTGCTTGCTATGTAAGATTCCTTCAATGCATGAGTGATGGGATCGTGTAGTCCGAGTGGAGGAAGCGAAATATGAGTGTTTTTTTTATCTTCAATACAAAGCAGAGAGTGATGAGGAGCATTGAGTGTTTCAACAATTTGTTAATCAGAAGTGAAACCAACCTTAGGACAACGAGGGCCTGACATAATCATCACCTCGGGTTGAAGTGCCTCGATAGTCTGTGGGGTTTCGACTTCATTGACAAATGGATCATCATAGACCAATGTCTTAGACATATTAATAACAATTGAATCAACATCGTGATCAGATGAGGAAGTGGTGATAACACAATAACCAAGATCAGTAAAATCAGGATGTTGGTCAGCATCCTCATGATTTGATGAATCGGGCAAAGGGGTAGATGAGAAGCAAAGATGTTCACCCTCTATGTTTTCAAAAATGACAGATGAAATATTGAATAGATTTTTGGAGGAATATGTGTCCTCTCCACACTGTGATGATAGACTGATATCCGACGTGTCTTGTGAATTATCAGAAGTAGAAACATCTGGAAATGGGTTTTCACAGGGGAAATCAGTAGTGGAATAATCACAAGGGATGTCAGGATATAGTGGATGAGGCGTGGCTGGAAGGGATTCATCCTTCACTACAAGTTCTTGTTTAGATTCACATACACACTCATCATGAATGATGGCATGAGTTGGTTGCATAACACCAACTCCGTTGTCAACTTGATCCTCATTCACAACAAGTGAGGAGTCCGGAATGGGAGAACACAAGAAAATACAATCTCGAGGATCAACAGAATGCGGGCACGGAGGATGAGGGAACAAATCCACGTGAGAACCAACAGACTTGCAAGCCAAATATACGCAGATATCAAGAGAAGGTGGGGTGCGAGGATGTGATAGTTCAACAAATGTGTGTGCATGATATCCCACATCACTCCACAGTGGTGGAGCTGTTTGATGAGGTGAAGGTGGACAGTCACTTGTGACAATAACTGTGCCTACCTATGATTGCACAACTCCATCACCGAAGTGTGCTGAGAAGGGTTTGGATATGTGAAGAAGATACTCAAATCTCCCATAAAGAAATTCCCAATCAATTTCATCTTTGGGAAATAGTTATGCAAGTTAAAAGGTCTGTGTAAACCTGATCAACGAATTCATCAAGTTATTTTCGTAATTTCAGAATTTCTTGATCAGGTGCTTTATGGTTAAAGTGATTGAAAGCACGGTCTATCTCTGCGACCAGATGAGAAAGAGAATGAATATATTTTTTTGGGTAGTGTGGCACACCAATGCACTGGGTGCCCTCGAAGCGTGTAGATGAACAAAACACAGGTCATGTATTCTTCAAAGATTCCATGTATTTCGCATGAGCCTACAATGCCGACCATGTGCCTAACCAAGGCTATGTGGCCTCCACCATTGTATTTTTATGTGACAAGTTATCTGATATCTCTTCCGAGATTACGAATTCGTTTCCATAATACACACACTCTAGAAGAGCAACTCTATAGTTATTCATGATATATATGTAGAGATTCAAAATAGATGTGAGGACTCATCCTGTCATCTAGCCCTCCTTCTAGTGCCAAAATGTTGACGGTTCTAGATCCGCCAACATGTAAGGGTATCTCCCTAGTAAGAAGTCCCAATTAGGCATCACATCATTTGGTGTAGGAGTCCCAGCAATGGGTCGTACAATAATTCCTTGACCACGATTTCTCATAGAGGCAAGTAAGATGTCTCTGTTGGTAGCAAGGGTGTGACAACTACAACAAGCCAAGGAAGGTGCATGAGAGGTTCAAACACATGGGGGTTGAGATGAGTGTGCCCCTTGGAAACCTGTGATAACACAGAGTTAAGAAGGGAACACATGAGAAAAGATGCATCACAACATGGAAGGCAAGTTAGCTAGCAATCCAAAGTGATGGTTAAACCAACAACACGTTTTAGAAAGATTCATACATACATACACAGAAAAGTCCATACATGCATGTTTAAGAAAACAAATACATATATCATTTAGAGTAAAGAAGATAACATAGAATACAATACAACATATGCATGAAATGTGTTGGCTCTATTATATTAATAAGTGTAAGTCCCAGTCATATAATACATCCATGTATAATCACTAGTTCCGACAGCGGAATGTTACAGCCACAACTGTCTGCTCCTCCAAATAGATATACTAGCTTTGTGCAGTGGAGAAGCCAAGGCTCATCACAATATTGTCCAAGCTATCTCTAAGATAGTCCTGTCGAAATCTTGACTGACCAAAATCCTTTACAATGAGTTATGAGGTTCTATTTATAGCAAAGGGTGGGGTGACCCTTGACATTCCCCTTTGTGACAGTTCATCTACCCTCATGACTCTTCATCTACTCTATGACTGTTACATACAACTATCGACACTTGAACTTCCACTTGACAAGACGTTACATTACAATGCACATGTGCCCATGTGATACAAAATGGCTTGAGAAATCCATGCAAGACATCACTGGCACTCATTCCATTGTGATGAGACCAACTCTTTGACATGCTTGTGATGGTGAAGGTGGTGAGATGATGCTAATCTTGGTCATCCGTGATGGTGTGCATGCACTCCATGGTGACATCTTTTTGAAGTGAACTCTTACCTCCGTTGCATCCGGGTGCATTGGTATGGCTCCTCCATCCAACTCATCTACTAGCATGCACATGGTCTTCTTGGGTGTGGTCGAACTGGTAACACACTAATGCATAGTGTTCATGTTGATCTTCTAGTGTGTGTTGGTGGTCATGCACATCCACTATCTGTAGAAATTTTGAATAATATGACACATATTCAACAGAGATTATCCTGATCATACAATTTAAGCGGAACATGTATAATACATAATCTCCTCTACGTTGATCATCAAATTACAGAAGCAGAAACATCCACAGGCACACATAGAAGCATCAATCAAACTCATAAACACAGTATGTATCCCGGGGAAAGCATCTCGCTAAAAACCCCACACTATCTGTATATTATATTGATTGAATCATGTAACAATACAAAGCATAATACTTCTCACAAGTATCTCCACCTGTTACACACAATACAGCTCAGATTTGATCTCCAAATCTCTCCCGCTGCTTGCCTGCCTCCACTGCTCAAACCTGCTCGAGAACTGATGAGAATAGCTTCCCAAACTCGATTTTACACTACAAAATAGTCACCCACACTATGTTGGACGTGAGCAACAGCTATAATATCATGAAGATACGTGAGAAAACTCATTGGCATACTCAATCCTTTGATTGTGCAAATCATCATGCACAGCTATAGTCACAACTGATAGCAATCTGATCCTCTAACACCTGTCCCTGCTGAACTAAACATGCACTGACATGCAACTGAGTTAACTGATGTATTCTATAGTTTCATTATGAGTTAATAACTTGTGAATTAATTAATAACTAATTCACCCAACTCATCTTTAGTCTATTGATCAGTTAGACTAAATACAACCAGTTTAACAAAGCTAAACTGAACACAACTCCATCAACTGTACCTCCAGTCCACTAAACTCAACTCACTTGAGTTCTAACTGAAGTCATGCATGCAACAACTCAACTGACTCATAAGAAAAACGAATTTCCTTCTGACAGCTGCATGTGCCACTTCCGTAGCTCAAACTGAAGTGCTCCAAGAGAATAAGATTAAGTTTATAGTCCAAATATTATTGTGAGATAATAATATTTGACTTTTCTATTTTTGACTTTGATCACTCACACTGTGATCACTCACACTGTAATCACTCACACTGTGATCACTCACACTTTCATCAAAAATAGAAGTCCATCTATTTTTCCCAACTTGATCAATCATCCATAGACATGATCCATATGTCTAAAAATAGACATAGTTTAAAAATAGACTTGCGCCAAAAATAGCCTGCGGGCCCACTTAGTGAAGGCGACTCTTTTCACTAAGCTCCATCATCTTGTTGCAATCTCAACAAGCATTTCTTGTTGCACACTTTTCAACACTCCCTCTCAACAAGAAAGGCTTCCTCTCAAACCCGATCCTGTAACTCTGGAATGTTCTCCATGCAACACATCTGGCTGGTCCACTTGCTCTGTCATCAAAGTCTCTGACTGCTATTGCCTCTGTCGACTGAAACTCTGCATCTCTGTGCTCTTCAGTATCTGACTACTCTAGCCTCTGTCACTTTGATCTCTGACTGCATCCGTGCTGCTGCTGGTTCTATCTCCCAGCATTGCATCCGCACTGCACCTCCCAACTGACCTCCCTGTTGGGATAGAAACATCCTCTGATGCTGAAGCTCTACCTGCTGCTGACAAGTGCTCCCTCTCTGACATCTGCGCTACTGCAACATCTCCATGCATCTCGCACCATTGCACACCTCTCTGTGCCACCTAACACTGTGCAAAACACTTGTGCCTCTCGCATTGCTACAGCCTGCTAGCTATGCGCTGTCCTGGGATTCCCTGCACTGTCGCTCTCTATGCCGCTCCATCTGCATCTGTCTCTACCCAATCAGTCAGTTCCTGCTACTACACATCGGGGCTCCCGTAGCAAGGTCTCATCCAAGAGGTTGGGTACCTCAAGGATCTTGCCCCTCCTCCTTGGGACAATCAATCCACATCACCCCACCTCCTACCTGGAGGTATGGATGCATGCGATCCCTCAGCCCACCTGGCTTGAAGTTTCCCCCTACTGGAGGTCTCTAGATGAGTAGATGTCTCTACTCGATCTCCTTTCAGCTTCCCCTGTTGTGGCTCCTCCACAACCTCCTGAAGCTGCTGCACCAATCGTGGCTCCTCCACAATCGTCTGAGACTTCTTCTGGCTCTGCATGTTGACAGGTAATATACGCTCCCTCTCAACAACCAAGTCTCCATCAGTTGCCTTGCTGCTCAAGGCTTTGCATGCATCTTGAACCTCAAGAGCATACAGGTTCCTGACCCATGAACCAATCTCATGACAACGAAAGCATCGCACCTTCGACTTGTCAACTTTATTCCCATCACTGGAAGAACAAGATTCGAAAAGAGAAACCTTCTCCTTCCCCTTCTTCGCCTTACTCGCTAAGGCACAGTTCTCCTCATCCTGCATGGATGAAGAACCGTCTCTGGTGCTCCATCTAATCTCCTCCTGCATCAAATCCGACCATGGTCGTTCAAAATTTGGCAATTTCTCCCTTCCATTCACCGAGTCCTGGTAGCTATGCCAACTCTTAGGAAGGTCAAGGTGTCCTAGACTCACCATCCTCATCATCAACAGTAACCCCCACACTTCCCAGCTCATCTCGACACTGAGTGAACCTCGTGAGATACTGGGGCATACTATCTCCATTCTCGAACTGAACGTTTCTGAGTTTTATCTCTTGCTTTGGAATTAAATTCGAATTCCACCAGCACAAAACTCAACTGCTTCCGATCTAGAATTCGTGAGAACAAAGTATTTCTTGTACAGAGATCGACTGTATGGGCATTCACCGGATATCTCACCTTCTAAAAGAAGGATGAATCCAGAGGCTACCTGGCCCGATTACAGACTCTGCCTGAAGAAATAAAATGTAAACACTTACTGAATAATAGATCTGATGATCAATACAACACTGATATCATGTAGAACTTCTTCTACAAATCAGCTCGCTCCGATACCATGTAGAAACTTTTTCTACAAATCATCTAGCTCTGATACCATGTAGAAATTTTGAATAATATGACACATATTCAACAGAGATTATCCTGATCATACAATTTAAGTGGAACATGTATAATACATAATCTCCTCTACGTTGATCATCAAATTACAGAAGCAGAAACATCCACAGGCACACATAGAAGCATCAATCAAACTCATAAACACAGTATGTATCCCGGGAAAGCATCTCGCTAAAAACCCCACACTATCTGTATATTATATTGATTGAATCATGTAACAATACAAAGCATAATACTTCTCACAAGTATCTCCACCTGTTACACACAATACAGCTCAGATTTGATCTCCAAATCTCTCCCGCTGCTTGCCTGCCTCCACTGCTCAAACCTGCTCGAGAACTGATGAGAATAGCTTCCCAAACTCGATTTTACACTGCAAAATAGTCACCCACACTATGTTGGACGTGAGCAACAGCTATAATATCATGAAGATACGTGAGAAAACTCATTGGCATACTCAATCCTTTGATTGTGCAAATCATCATGCACAGCTATAGTCACAACTGATAGCAATCTGATCCTCTAACACCTGTCCCTGCTGAACTGAACATGCACTGACATGCAACTGAGTTAACTGATGTATTCTATAGTTGTATTATGAGTTAATAACTTGTGAATTAATTAATAACTAATTCACCCAACTCATCTTTAGTCTATTGATCAGTTAGACTAAATACAACCAGTTTAACAAAGCTAAACTGAACACAACTCCATCAACTGTACCTCCAGTCCACTAAACTCAACTCACTTGAGTTCTAACTGAAGTCATGCATGCAACAACTCAACTGACTCATAAGAAAAACGAATTTCCTTCTGACAGCTGCATGTGCCACTTCCGTAGCTCAAACTGAAGTTCTCCAAGAGAATAAGATTAAGTTTATAGTCCAAATATTATTGTGAGATAATAATATTTGACTTTTCTATTTTTGACTTTGATCACTCACACTGTGATCACTCACACTGTAATCACTCACACTGTGATCACTCACACTTTCATCAAAAATAGAAGTCCATCTATTTTTCCCAACTTGATCAATCATCCATAGACATGATCCATATGTCTAAAAATAGACATAGTCTAAAAATAGACTTGCGCCAAAAATAGCCTGCGGGCCAACTTAGTGAAGGCGACTCTTTTCACTAAGCTCCATCATCTTGTTGCAATCTCAACAAGCATTTCTTGTTGCACACTTTTCAACACTATCAACTGCATGTTCAGCTCTAGTTGGAGTTGCTTCTTGTCTTTACCTCAGTGAGTGTGTTGAATGGGTGGGATTGCATGAGTGAACATAATGAAATGCATATTGTTGAATTCCCTTGCATGCGATCAATAACATTGCTCACCATGTCAGCTCCGTGCTAGCTGCTCGAATGCATCTATAACTTGTACGAGAGTAGTTTCATCCATGAGTGCATGTTGTGCCCCCTGTTGTACCTGTTCCTGCTGCAACTCATTCTCTCATCTATGTAGATCCTATTCTTCCTTGAGTTGTGGCTTTAGCACATGCAACTCCTTCTATGTTCTGTTCTCTACCTTCGCGCAATCTTCATGTCGTACCATCACCTCATCACCTGAGTCTCAAAAGTTGCTTCCATCACAAGTGGATTTGCTTGAGCTTGCAACTTTGTTCCACCTCTATGTTGTCAACAACCTTCCTCTTGCATTCATTGCATCTGACATGTTGCCTTCAGCTACTATTGATGGTGCTTCTTGCTACAATGATGATGTCGTTATATCTTGATGTCCTTGTCTATGAACAACTTGATGTCTTCGTGGGTAGGAAATTTCATAGACACTTGATTGACTACATCCCCAAGCATGCTCTGTGTTATCAATTAAGAAAAAATTTCTAAATTCTGAACATCATTTTGATTCCAAAGGATTGATGTTAGTCTTGGTCTAGTCTTTCCATGGTTTGTTTTAGAGTCTAATACCTAGTAGGGAGTCTTGTTGGTATTGTCAAATAAGGTCAACACTCTGTTTTTGCCTATCACTGGTCCCACATCACACATAAATTTCCATGTGTCAAACTTGTGTCAAGGTTTTCATGCGTTACGAAACTACATAGGAGTTTTCGTAGTGCAAAACCCAATCTAGGAATTTTCGTAGCGCAAAACCCAGAATTTTAACTGGCTACCCTACGAAATCGGGGATTCATGTAGATTCATGTCAAATATCACATAGCTTTCCAATCTATCAGAATTTGTTAGTATTACATCATCAACTATCAATCCATACACCATGCCTATCACATGCAACCGCTTATTCTCATCATTAGGTTCATTAGGTGTCTTGGTACGCTCGAGTTTCAAATTTCAAAAAAGGGTTCAAGTGTTTTCAGCTATGATTATGTTTTTGTTCATGCATGGGAAGCAAATTTACAGGCATTTAATCAGACTTCTTTGAAGTTCAAGTGAGGCAGCTTCCCGTTCCATTTCAAGCGAGGCAATGATCGAGATTAAGACGGTGAAAGCTCTTTCAATCTTCATTTTGTAGGCATTCCATGGAGGTATCTACAGAAAAGAAGGATCATAGGTCATACAGGTGTCTAAGGAATGAGCCTAAAGGCTTAGATGTTCTCCTGAAGAACAGTGAAGTTGAACAAGCTTTCAAACAGGTTGGCTATTGGAGATTTTGTGAAAAACTTCAAGGACACCACATGCAAGTCACCAAATAATTTGCTTTAAATTTCACAGGATTAAATTCAAAGGGTGGAGTGCTTGGTTACCACTCTCTCCAGAGGTTATATCTGCAGTCACTAAAATTCCAAGGGGACATGAGAGGTGGTTTAAAAACTTCAAGTTTGATATGACTCCTTGTAAGGAATTCTTGAAGCCAAAGTTCATTGATTCAGACCTAAACAAGTCGTTGCCCAGGAGCTTTGTCAAGGATTCATATGCTAATTTTCTTACCTGCATACAGAGATACTTTAACTGTGAGGGGAGGTATCATAAGGTGTATTCCTATCACTTTAAGCTTCTACTTCATTTCACTGGAAATATGTCTTTGGATTTTCCTTTCTATCTATTCGTAGCCTATGCAAAATGTGTGACAAGGTTCAGTTGAAGAAGGAAGCCTGCGAGACTTCATTGTTTCATCATGGCTTAGTCAAATTGATCATTTTTCATGAGCTCTAGAAAATAGATAGGGAGTGGTCCATTTTCTTGTTTATGTCTGGCTTCAAGAATGAAACTAATCTTAGCCCTCAGGCTACGAGGATTTCTTCACCAGCAATTAGTCATCGGGAAGAAACAAGATCAAGAAGATTCATGAAACTGAAAGCTAGGAAGTAGGTGAAGGAGCCCATGAGACCACTAGTAATTAAAGGCACACCCCAACAGTCACAAAAAGGGAAAGGTCAGATCAAAGAAGGTGTACAAGAGCAATCCGCAGGTGAAACAGTCCAAAGAAGAGTAACGAGGAGCCAGCTAGCTAGAGAAAAATGTAAGATAGTGATTACTAAGGGAAGCCCAGTTTCAAAAGGAAGTTTGAAGGTTTTGCTTCAAGCTATTGACATTGAAGAATCTCCTCTGGTTCGAGCAGACTTAATGGAAGCAAGTAAAGGCAAAACCAAAAAAGCCAAAACCTCTAAAAAACTCAAATTTGATGATCAGGTTTCTAAATTTGTTTTTAAGCCCAGAAGACCCGTGACAAGGTGTTCAAAAGAAATACAAGAGGCACAGCCAGAAGCAAGTGAGATAGGGGAGGTAGAAAATTTACATGAAGAACATGTGGTTTCATCAGAAACATTATCACAACTGCACAAAAATGATAGAGGTAAGGTAGTTATCTCTCAACAAGAGGAATATAGTTTTGAAGAGTTGAAGAAGAAACTGAAGCTAGAAAATCTTGAAATTTCCAAACTTAGAAAAACCTCAAGGAAACATGTAGTCAAGGAAGATTATTTTAACAAAATGGAGGCTTTGTGGGAAGATAAAACAATTTCAATACCCAAAGTGGTTAGCTGTCATGCTCAATACTTCACCTGGACAGTCCCTGCAATAAAAGAAGCAAGATACATCAGAAAGGTCAATGCAAAATTGAGAGCTGGAATCCAAATTATGAAGAGGCAAATTGAAGATCTGAAGATATAGCTGAACCAGCCTGAAGGATATCTTTAGCTAAGAAAAACTACATAGCAAGTAAGGCTAAATCCTAAATTTTAATGTAGAACACCTTTTGAAGTTTATCTTGAAGAATGTTGTCAGTTTATTCAGTTTTGAACAGCTTCATGGCATATGGAAGAGCCATTTCAAAGGAAATAAAACTCAAGGAAGTTAAATTTTGGCATTAAACTATGTTTTTGAAAACACACAGTAGTTTCATAGCGCACTACGAAACTGTTGTAGCTGCATATAATGATTTGGTGGACCAATTTTGAGAGGAAAAAGGAAATCTTTTTGAAGAGGGGCTTCTGAAAAGGATTACTTACAAGGTGTAAACATCAAGCAAGGGAAAAAAAAAGGAAAGGAAGGACATCTATGAACTCTACGCTCTATGTTATGAAATTGGTCATTATTTCATAGCTAGAACTATTCATGATGCTTCAGGCAGCATTAAAGAAGTTTTTGTCTTACCACGTGTATAGGGGCAAGGTCTACAGCATATGGAAAACAAGCTAATCCAATGCATTTTTATGTAATTAAGAAGAAAAACAGGGATAATAGATTTCGAGGATCCTTTTGGGGACCAAAAGTAGAAAAATAGGAATAGCTTCCTAATATCTAGGAATAGTCAAAGGATAAGGCATCAAGGGTCAGCAGGGAGTTTCAAGCCACCACCAAAGCCAAACTGAAGAAGGCAACTTGTTAGATAACAAGTTTGTATTGTAATCAATGCTACTACCAACATAATGAGGAGTTACACTCCTAATTGTTTTAGGTCTCTATAACTGCCAGTTAACAGTCAGTTACATTAAATAGTTGGTTTTAAGTGTCAATAGGTGTCAAAAGTAGGAAAAATTTGAATTCCCCTCATGCTAGAGGAGGAATCTAAGTCATGTAATGAACTGTATATATGGGAGAAAATATAATGTATCAAAGGTTCGAAAATTTCAGAGAAACTCTCATATTGTGCTTTGTGTAAGACTCTGTTTTAAGTAATACAATATTTGTCTTTGCTTCTCAGGAAACAGAAGGAATTCAATGTTCAAAATGTCTTGTATTGTCCTCTTCTCATTATTTACAGTGGTATGAATGTGTGATTACTTAGAAATCACTGATTGTGCTCTAACTTCCTTCATACATTTGTAAACTGTGTTGTCCTTTATGTTTTTGATGTATTCTCCATGTGTTGAATTCTAGATGCCCTGACTTCCAGGTAAAGATAACATTATTGTCATACTTAAACTTTTTTACTCCATAAGCCCAATGAATATTTTATAATTGTGTTTCAACCACTTACACTCCTTCATTTGTTTCATAGAGTTAGTCATCTAATTCATTATCAAAATCTTTAATGTAGTGAGAGAGCCCTCTCAAGTTGAGGAGGCTAAGCCTCAGCCAAAAGTTGGTTTGAAAAAATTCCTCAAGGTCTACCTGATTAGCAGCCTACCAGGGTGAGGTTTTGTGATAACATTTTGGTGTGTCTGTTGGGAGCCTGAAGATTATTCATTCCCGAAATCAAGAAGTCGAACTTCTGAAGGTAGCAGGAGCTCATAAAACTTTTCGAGGCTGCAATCTACCTTGGTGACTCCATACATTTTCAAAAGTTTAAAAGGTGGCTTCGAGAGGGAGATATACACGGAGCAATCCTGACCCAAATCCACCTACTCCTGTGGAAAATCTGAACACTCTTTCAAGTAGCAGACAAAGATTTATTAAAACACCAGGTACTCCATCTTATTCAAAATCTTTGCTCTCTGAATTTTCAAGAAGTCCTGAGGACAAAATAGTTGATGACAAAATTCATGAGGTGTTGTTTAGATCAGAAAACGAAGAAGAACTCATTGGAATTATTTTAGATTTACAAAAAAGAGGAATTGATACTTCATCCTTAGTATCACAAAAAGATAAAGAGGAATTTTGGGAAGTAGTTACTTCTGAATTATTGTTAGAAAGGGAAGACTTAGATAAACTAAAAGAACTTGATCCTTTTGAAGTCTTGCTTAAATCTAAAGCTGGTTTACCCCTTCCCAATTGGAGTACATTTGTCACTGGTTTGCAGAGCCCAAGTAGTCCTTTTCATATCAGCACCTCATCCTCTGCTTCTGCTAGTCCTAGTGGTTTTCAAACACCAAGCAATCCTCCTCATATCAGTTCTGCTTCCTCTGTCCCTTTGGTACCTGTCATCACTGTTCCTCCATTAATCATGGCCGTACCTGCTAGGTATGCTCCACTAGCACTCCCTGATGTTTCTCATGGCCTTCCTAGCAAATATGCTACAAGAATTCCAACATGGGGCGGTGATGAAGAAATCACAACAGAAGAACATGTAGACAAATTCAATGATTTTGCTGATAGAGAGGAAGTTGATGATGAGGATGTGAAGCTAAGATTATTTGCACAAACCTTTATTGGGGAAGTTAGAAAATGGTTTAAAGCCCTCCCAGCTGGAAGCATTCATAATTGGGTAGAGTTTGAAGATAACTTTCTAAGGAAGTGGGGAAATAGAACTAATCCAGTTCAAGCTCTTTCTGAATACAATAATCTTAGAAGGGCACCTAATGAGACCATTCAAAACTTCTCAAAGAGGTTTAAAAAAGTGTTTAAATCCATCCCAACTCGTTTAAAACCTTCGGAAGCTTTAGCACAAATGAGATATGCTGAAGCATTTGATTCTGATTTCTCTCTGTTGCTTAGAGAGAGAGACTCTGCTACACTTGCTGATATGCAAAATGATGCAATAAAAGTAGAAGTAAACATGGTTGCTGCTAAAAAATCAAAGATGGGAAAAGCTAAATTGAAAGAAGAAGAGAAACCTTCCTCTTCAACTCCAGAAGATAAGATTGATTCAATGATGAAGACCATGGAGAAGCTGATGGATAGGTTGGCTCTTGGAAATACCTCTGCTCCTCTTGTGCAGCAGGAGCCTCAATTTAGAAATCATCAGTTTAGGAGACCTCAAAACCAACAAAGGCCAAGACAAAATAGGAATCAGCAGCCTGATCCTCTAGCGAGGCCTCCTTTTCAGTAGAACTTGGTTGATGAAGAAGATGAGCCTGAGATTCTGTTGTGTTGTACAACAACCCCCCATTTTATAAAAATTTTATACAAAATCTTAATATGAAATGGGTCCCTTTAAAAATAAACTTAGTTAGATGTATGAATAAAATCGTATGTAAGTCATCATAAGAAAAGTCCTTGTTAAAAGCCCCGATGTAAATAAATCATTTTATACAAACTTTTAATAAGAAATTAAGTGTTTCCTTTATAACACTTAAAAATCATTCAATATTGCGATAAAGCGATCGGAGATTGCATATCGCAATATTAAAGGAAACACCTAACCAACAACCTCACCCAATGCTTTGATTCGAAAAGGCAATTTCAATTGGTAAATCGGGGAAAGAAAATGTCGATACACCATAAAGCCAGGACCCTCAATTCCTCCGATGCGATAAAGCTAATCACAATTGGCAATCGGTGACTCGGCCATGTCAAAAATAAAGGAACATTTCAAGAGAACTAATCGATTCCTCCGATGCGATAAAGCTAATCACAATCAGCGATCGGCACTCAGCAGGAGTCACACAATAAAGGGATAAAGCATATGTCAAATCCCGATTGCGATCTGTTAATTAGG
Source organism: Pinus tabuliformis (assembly GCA_031772625.1). NCBI lineage: Eukaryota > Viridiplantae > Streptophyta > Pinopsida > Pinales > Pinaceae > Pinus > Pinus tabuliformis. The sequence continues at coordinate 59,471,124 of CM062813.1, read as the reverse complement.
CACACATCTCGAAAAGAAAATATATTAAAGGAAGTTTGCATGCATTATAGTGTATCACCTTTTGGTGATTGGAAATATTTAAAGCAAGTCTTAAAAGCCTTCCCTTTGACATTCCCAATCGTCGATCAGTGATTTATCCCTGATTGTCGATCATTAAAAATATAAGGCACGCTTGAAACAATCATTCGGCATATGGGCAACGTGATGGGAATTTATGATGATATTCACCATGATTAACAATTTAAATGGCCATTCAATATTGCAGTTAAGGATGAATCTCTCAATTGATTTCACCCGTGGTAATCCTTAAATATATTGTACTTTATGCCAATCAATGTAATTTTGAACATTATCATATTAGCTCGCAGCAACGTTGTCTTTGTATCACTGTTTGCAACTGTTTATGCAAAATTCCTCCGAAACCAAAAATCTGGAGAAAATGGGGAAGAAATCAAAGAAGCCCACAACAACAGCTCTTACAGTCGAAGATCCAAGACCAAGCAAAAAAAGATTAATCTCAAATACAACGTGCCTTGGCCTAAGAAATACAAGGTGGGAGAGTATTTATAATCTGATAAAAGCGGAGGATCCCGAAGAGTTACCTAAAGAAGCCAAATCCAATTCAACTAATAAGTCAGAAGGAACTCTTAAAGAATTGGCTTGTTTCTATCTTCACAGGATAGCGGTGCGAGCTAAAATCCTGCCATATACTGACATAGTGAGATGGGTGGTGGAGGAAATTCCAATTTCGGACAGAACATTTTGCACAGCTGATGGGAGGATATTTGGCTCATTATAGCTAGAGGATCTCAAGAAAATGTATCACTTACCTCAACCTGAGAAGTGATACAACAAGGCGTTCCTAGAAGCATTTACGAAGGAAAATGACTTAGAGTCAGCACCGATAAAGCAATGGAGACATTTCCCCAAAAAGCACAAGCAGGAGTCATCGCGTAAGTACTATGTTGACTCTTTGGCTTCCACTTATTGTTATGTCGGGGCTATGATGTGTAGGATGTGGGGAATACATGATTCTGCCAAGTTCACCATAGAAGTGGTCCCCCTAATGGAAGCTGCAATCAATGGCTATGTGATGGATTGGGTAAATATTTTGTCTGATAAACTAGCCACAACATTTCTTGAGTACATAACAGCTGCAGGTACAACTACCAGGACCATTCCCCCTCTCTATTATAATGCTTACATTATGGATAATATTTTCTTTAATTCTGAATATCCGATACTCGAATGGAGATGGACTCCCCAAGACCCTAAGCTAATCCATATTTAACATCAACAGTTATGGAAGGCTCACTACAAAAATCATTTGTATAAAATTTGTAATGGTTTTATGTTGCTTATGTATTATTCTATTTTCAATAAGTCTGCCCGTAGGATTTTCCAGGAAGCAGGGATTGACATGACTGCAGTAGGTAATTGGTTCGGGGAGGAAAAATTTACTTATATAAGGCTTTTTGGTAGCCTTACCAAACCCCATGTTCTTCCCTTGTATGTTCTGGATAAATTATTAGCTCAGGAACTGGCATATCAAATAACAGTAGAAGGGACATCAAAAACCCTTAGAAATTCTAGGAAATAGGTATGGCCTATATTCCCTTTACGATGCCGTGTTTTCACTCTTCATGATTACAAACACGAAGAAAAGGAGACAGAAAAGATACAAATTCTGAATCTTGTCACAATTCCTAACAGGAAATATGATCTAAGAAAGGTTGCCTATAATGTACTTGAACAAGCCAAACTTGCAAAATTCGATCATGAAAAGGATGACTTCAATGATCTATTTTCTTCAGCTGAATCATTATTTTAGGTTAAAACATTAGCCAGGATTAGGTATGAAGATGAAGGATTAGAAACATTTGATAGGCTTAGAGACCAGAGGTTGCAAACTCTACCTTTAGACCTATTAGGCACAACCCCTAGAGTTCAAACATCCAATCAAACAGAACAAAAGGCTACTGATAAGACTCCTGTAGTGGAAAAGATCTTCGAGAAAGAAAAAACACTAGAATAGGAACATGAACATGAACAGGGAAAAGGCAGTACTCATTGATACAGACATTCATATTGATCTCAGACTACTCAAAGAATGGAAACAGTTTGACTCAATCATAAGTAATACTGAGAGCCTACAAGGATTTAGCACGCCTAAAGTGAAGACAGCAACTAATACGATTCTGGCTGAAGGAACCAACGGCCCACCCATGACTCAAAAGGATGCAGAGATGATTCCAAAGAACCCATCAAATGAAATTTTTCTGCATGTAGAAGAAATACCACCCTTGGATGTCTTCTACAGCCCTAAGCATAGGGCTATAATAAAAAGACAAAGGAAAAAGAGAAAACTTGATCAATCTTCTCTTTTGCCTGCACAGATGGAGATAACTAATGTGGTATGGAGAGAGGAAGTTGACCCTTCCAAATATCTTACTAAACTCTCTCAGTATGTTGGAGCATATACAACAGCTACTATGGACAAGGCATCGGCAGTTAGCAATTTGCTTAAAGAAAATAATCATGCGATCATCTCACTGGAGACATGAGTACAGGAAAAACAATAGAGGATAGAGCAGTTAGAGCAGTAGTTAGCAGCACAGAAGCAATCAAACGAGAAATTAAATAAGCAATTGCTCAAAGAAAAATAGAGGATATACCAACATGCAGTTCAAAAGCAAAAAGAGCTGTCTCAAGCATTGAACAATCTGAAGATAATGAATGAACAGTTGAGCAAAACAAAAGATGAACAAATTGCTCAACTATCATTACAAATAGAAAGGTTCAAAGAATTTCCTCAAGTCGAGGAATTCAAATCAGAGACTCTCCAAATAACTAAAGCATTATCTACTTAGTTGAACTTGTTATGTAATAATATTTCTCTTGTTCCTCCCTTTTGTGGAATTTCCTCGTCTATAATTTATAAGTCGGTTGAGGACAGACAAAAGTTGGAGCAGGCAGATGAAACACTAACAGAGTTTCTTTCCTGGCAAGAAACCAAGGAAGGACAAGCCGCAAATCTGCCTCCAATTCTGGAATCGCACAAGGAAATCCTATTCCTTGAGTGGCAAACTCAACTAATGAAGGCAGAGAGGGCAACATCAAGGTGTAGATCTGTGACTGGTAATCTAGTGAAATTGATCAATGATACCCTGTATTTGTCAAATTTAATCTTAGAATGCACTCCAGGAAAATTACCATCAGTCAAAGCATCGAAGCAAACATGGAAGTAGGAGTTGGAAAATCAGTAGAGATTAATCATGGGCATCCAAACATTGACATGGGAAACTTTTTGGTTCTTCCTTATGAAACCATACAGTCAAAGGATAGCAATCAAATGCCTGACCGATGCAATCAATTACATGATTCCTGAAATTACTTATGCCACCTATACTGCCCAGCTGCATTTGCATATGAATCATCCTCCAAAGCTGCATCCAATGCTCACCATATGCCAGCTCAAGCCAAAAGATAGTCAGCCGAAACAATGAACCATCCTTACTATTTGCAAGCATATTTATTTCGGGGAGAATTTTATATATTTATGATTTGGTTATACCAGCTCACAACATTTTTATTTCATAGTTAGTTTAGAAAGTATTTATAGACCCTTTCATGTTTTTGGAAAGGGTCCTCAATTTTTGTATTAAGACTTGGATCGGGAGTTGCACTACTGTGCTTCCGATGTATTTTTTTATGAAGACTGGACCTCAATTCTGAAGTTTAACGAAGAGTACTTTGATGGGATATGCACTATTTCTTTTTGTGAAAGTATTTCTAAGTTGAAAGACAGGATCTTAATGCAATTGATATCGAGGGGAATTCAAATTACATATGGTACTACTATATATGTCTCTATTTCATACTTTTATATGAATCAGCGTTTATTCATTTTTTCTATATCATTTGATATATGTATGTGCTTTCATAACAGTCCTTTAGCTTATCACTATTGAATGTTTAAGGATTGTTACTTATTCATTCATATTTATGTCAATGGTATATAAATAATAGTGTAATAATGTTTTAATTATTACTTTGTTCAACTACATGAACAAAGTAATTATCATATGATTGAATATTTTTTTTTAAAAGTAGAGTCATCTACATGCCTACTTTTCAATAAGAATCACCAAGAATTACACTAAAATATAGGTTTCCTGAGATAGATTAGTTGTTTATATTTTTCATATTAGGGTAAATCATCCATCATTACCATTAGATAATAGACAATCAATCACTTATCCATCCTATTTACAAATCATTGGGAAACTGGTCCCATTATATCTAGTCGGAGCCACCACACCAAACGGAAAAGGAGCTCCCTTTAAGGTCTGGATCAGGTGGTTTTCCTCGATGTCGATGCAGCAATTTTTGAGGCATCAACAGATTCCTGAAGAATCCATCCACTGTCTTGATGAAGAAATGTCACAGATTTTCTTGACTAAGGAAGAACATGATGAGTCCAATTTGACCAAACAACGAGAGGAACCTTCAAAGTATTTAAAGGGTTATCAACATGCTACTTTGAAATGCAAAAACACTACAATCTCAGGAATAGAAGTGTGCCAATTACTGCAAACAAAACACAGACCAAGAAGGATCTTTCAAGGGTTGTTGAAGCCAAGAGGGACAACCCAAAGGCTACTGAAGATAAAAATGATTCTCCACTTGGTAAAAGGACATTCAACCTCCATCTCCTTGGTGGGCTCCAGTATTGTAGCAATAATGCTACAACTCCTGGAGCTCCCTATCTCTAATTTTATCAACCCGGTAGTTCGTAACAAACTTGGAAGCGACGGTGTTGTATGCACAAGTACTAGCTCTTGCCGCAGCTGTCACTTGGTCAGCTAGCACAAGTCCGCTAGGGGCTCAAGCCAACTTCTATGAGCTCTTAGAAGAAGCTTTTTAATTGATGGACGAAAGCTAACTCAAAGGAAGCTAATCTACTTGCGGAAAGAAACTGGAAGCCAAAAAGAAATACAAACCCTAGCAAACCCTAATTCTACTAACTAGTCCTACTGATGCAAAAAGGAGAATGAAAACTACGAGAAGAGATGCCTTACTTCTAGGAAGGTAAAATGCATGTGTCTAAGTTATTACTATCTGAAGAAAACATATTTTTGTATTTTTGCTTAAGTTGTTGAAATTCTCATGCATGTGCTTCTAACTAGTTCTCCACTGTGCAGGGATGGATCAAGGGATGAAATGCTTTGGGAAAGGTTGGGATGGTACAGAGAGGGTCTAAGGGATCCCTAACATTCTTTTTGAGAGTTTCACAAAGTCTGGATGACATGCAACCGTGTTTATGAACTTCTACAGGAAGTCTGCAGGGGTTTCTACAGGATGTTTTGCAATTCTTCTACAGGATGTTTCAAAATGGGATGTTTGGGGATGGATGGTTGATGGAGGATGCATGGATGGTTATGGAGGTAGGATGGGGGTCTGAAGTGACCCAGGAACTGATGGATGGAGTGGTGAGATGATGTGGAAGGCTGACTTGCATCAACGAAGGTGTAGGCAATGGAAAAGCAAGAAGGTAGGGTTTCGTGGCAAAAGAGCAGATGGGAGATGAGGAAACAGACTTGGTGATGGAGGAGCTGATCTGGATGAGGCTCAGATGAACGAGGAGGTGATGAAGGTGATAGAGATGCCCTGCACAATGCTCATTCAAACGAATCAATGAATCCTTGCAAACAAACCAAGTCCTAGCTAACTTAATCCGATTGTTCAATGAAATGAATAAACAGCAGCTTTGTTTGGAAAGAGAACCATGTACATCACGTGAGTAAGAACATTCAAAAAGATCTAAATGCATGACAAAATCCTACCAATCGATTCTAACCATAAAAAGCTACTTTAACCATCAAAAACAACCAAAATAACAAAGCAAGACCTAAAGAGCAGATTTCATTTTAAGAACGCAGCAAACACATAAAGATAAACAAGGGAGGTACTGGGTGCTTGAGATGGGCCCAACCCCAAGAGCTACAGCCTCCCAAGAGAGATTTAGAGCTGGTGCAAAGCTGGATTCATCTTTATTAATCAAGAATGAAGAGTTACATCAAAACTATCCACAAGGAGAACTTGAAAATGAGCTGACAGCAAAACTAATCTATGGCATAAAAAAAATCGAACTACAGAATGACTACAACAAGACTATGAAATGACTAACTATTGGCTACAAAAATTACTAACCACTAGCTAACCAAAATGAGGCCCTAAGCCTTGTTATTTATACAATTTGAGGACCCAACAGTCCTCCTAAAATTTAGGGACTTGGCTGCCCAAGACTTGTAGTTAACAGCAGTCCTACTTGACTTGCTTGGCTGCCCTTGTGCTCATTGATTTGGTGGCCTTTGAACTCCGAGCTGATGGTGGAGAATTCGAGGTAAGGGCCCATAAATGAGGGGGACACCTTCCTACAAATCCTCTAGCTTGTTCTCCCACGAATTTGGCTGCCAAGTGCTCATTAAGACCTTCAATTTTGTCTCCAAGTTGACCAAAAAGGCTACACAAAGCACCCATTAGACTTGTTGGCATAATGACTAACCAAATTCACTCTATTAACATAAAAATAATCAAAAACATGCAATAAACAAATGAGAATGGTGGACTAAGCCAAATTAGGAGGTTGAATGAGCCCAAATAATTGTACATTTTTGGGGCTCATCATCACCCCCCTACTGAAAGTGTTGCTCATCCTCTGAGCAACCAATCTCTCTCCTCGTCTTTGATGGCCCTGGTGGCTTCTTTGGCTAACATCTCAGCCGATTCCTCCTTTGGCTTCCCTATTTTCAAACTTCCTGTAGAAACAGTTCGCTGGCTTCCTGTAGAAACAGTCCTTTGTCTTCCTATAGAAACAGTCCTCTGTCTTCCTGTAGAAACAGTCTTTGAGTCCATCACCTTGATTTGCTTCTCTCTAGGTGAAGGTTTTTAGCTTCCTCATTCATAGATGATGGACCCCTTTGAAGGAGACTCTTCCTTTTGTTTAGCTGTGGTGTCCTCAATTGTAATTGGCTCCTTTGACTGTGGCTAGGGTCTGCCAGCTTTTATCCACATGCTCCTTCTTGCCTTAAAGTACATGGAAGGCTCCCTTTTTTTTTGCTTCCCTTTTTGCCTTGGAGATGTGCTTAGGGCATCTAGCACTGCTACCGCCTCCCTGGCCAAAATCTCAGGCGATTTCTTCCTTTGTTGCTCCGTTTCCAGACCTCCTGTAGAAGGTCCTGTGTCAACTGGTTTGGTCTGCGTGGCTGAGGGTGCCTTCTTCTTGAACTGTGCTGCTAGGCATGGTGAGAATACCCGTGTGACAGTGTCACATTTTTCATCATCATTCATCACTGCTTCATTGAGATCTTGATCTGTCTAGACAGATCTGAATATAGAGCCGAGATGTAACCCTTGTTATTTCTGCACTATATACACAGTCTTCTTTGTCCATCCGGGATACTGCGTTTCAGGTATGCCGAGCTTGTAATTTCTTCAGTGATAGATTTAGAGCTACTTTTCACACTAACCATATAACAGCCACAAAAAGAAAAAAGTAGTTTATATGTGCACAGGTGAGCGTTACAGTGGTTTATCATTATCATGTGGAGCATTTGTTAACAGGAACCTTGGAAGAGAATGTGATGCAGCGCTATTTGAAAGAAATTTCGTGTATCCCACAAGCAAACCACCATTCTTGACCCACAGGCAGACTGGTTTTAATTGTCCCCACTTCAACCAAGCTAGTTCACCACCCTTTAAAATCTCATGCATGGAAATGGTATTTTTGAGCCTACCTTTCTTCAAGCTTCACTGTGTCCTGCTTGGCTGTGGGTGATTTTCTTTTCAGCTGGGCTGTGGCAGCCTTCATCTTCTCCCCCTTTCTGCTCTTCTTCCTCACTGTTAGAAGGACTGATATCTTTGGCCAAAACTCTTCATTTTTGTCCAACAGTTCAGTTCACCACAGGACATAATCTCAATACGTTCATCCACCAATGGTCTTGGACACCCTTGCAAGTTAGCTATCACGACATCCTTCCCAGCAGCATATTTTCCTGTGTCTTCATTGCCATTCTCATCCAATGAGGATGTTGATGGTCCTTGCAAAACATCCTGCTGAGTACCCTCTGTTACACATCTCCCTGCATGATCTTCATTTATTTCTCCCAATATTGGAATTGAAATAGGCTGTTTTGACTGTCCAGAATCAACATGTTTTTCTTGAAAAGATGCAATAACAGTTGTGTTGTGTCCAGCATCATTGTCTCTTGGATTTTCATTCATCCCACCTTGTCGTGTACCCTCCATCTCTATCAGACTGCTCCGGAAGGCTATGCTATATTTCCTGTAGAAGACTTCACCCGTTTCCTGTAGAACGTGATTCTGCCTTTGGGTGAGCCCGATGCACTAGAGAAATTCGAAAATAAGTAGGAAACTCAACGGAGGACGATATATTAAGCCGATTGTGGAAGCAGAGGATGTATTCTTTGAGTGAACATGATGCAAGTGAAAGTTGACCAACATCTGAGCGCTCAGATTTCTGCGTGATTTTTGGAGTGAGGTGGCACATACGTGTGCTGGCTTATGCGACTGTTTTGCAATCATGAACTGCAGTGGTCACTATTTGTTCTCTGCTTGAAATATCATCGATTCAGTTGCACTGGAGTTAGACTGCCCATACTGTCCGTTTTTTGACTTTCACGTGCATGGCTGACCCATGCATGCTGCGTGACTTGCTAGAGAACTGGAAATCAAGTGAACCTTCCTAAATTCATGGCTTAATTCCATCACTCCATTCGTTCATGCAGTTCTTGAATTAGATTCATGCAATAGAGGAATAGGTTTTGTCACGTACCTGAAGCCAAACGGCTGCTTGTGAAGCTTCTTGCTGTTGCAGGCTCTGATTCTGCTGCTGCATGCTTGGATCCTTTGATTGCAGGAGGCTTGGCTAATGATTTTTTATTTCTTTTCCTTGTGCAGGTGTCCTCTGGCCAGATCTGAGCTGCATGCAATCGTTTCCACGTTCAACTCTGCCCGTTCAAGCTGCTGTTGCTGCATGGTCACAAAACCAGAACTTCTTTTTGCCATTTCTCCCAAACGGTGGATCGGATTGATCTGAAACTCGATGAGCATGTTCCTATCATCATTATGCATCTCCCATAGCAAAATCGTGATCAATGGATGCACGGATTTCGAGAAAAATGGAAAATGGCTGAATATTTCAGAGCTCGATTTCTCGGAAACCGTGCATCGGAATCGGCTGAAACTGCTTGGGTAGGCTACTATCACCCATGTGCATCTCCCCATGAAACAGGTTTTAAAATGGATGCACGGATATGGAGAAAATGCAAAAATGGCTGATGGTGATGGAGGCTGATTTCTTCGAAACCGTGCACCGGAATTTCATGAAACTGCTCAGGCATGTTGTCATCAACCTTGTACAATTCCCCATAAAACGGTTTGTCAAATCGATGCATGGTTTTCAAGTTATGGCATAAACAAATTCTGCTCTATGTGTTTTTGCTTCAAGGCACTTTGCATTTTGGTTGCATGGTATGACAAAATGAATTTTGGCTGTGATGCAGGTATGGAGATGATGGAGGAGGAGTTGGAAGATTTCAGGAGGACTTCTGAACCTTTGAGGAAGCCACCATGCTTGCCAAACCACTTTTTGAAATGCATGCCTAGTTTCCCACAATTTCTACAGGAAGTTCCTGTAGAAGCACAACGAGAAGCACAAGGAGGTGGAAAGAATGATGGAGAAAGGCAAGGGATGGACACACAAGTGCTTGTAGGCCTAATCAACATATTCCCACCATTAGATTCACTTTTGAAATTGGATTTGGCTCGTCCAAAGGTTCTACAGGATGTTTCCTGTAGAAATACAGAGCTTCCTGTAGAAGGCAAGAAAATTCCTTTGACCTTGATTTGAGTGCTTCTCCTGTCATGAAACGTCTTTCTTGCAACCTGCAATGTCACTGCTGCAACATGAAATTATTCAATGGAGATTAGCTTTATTTTTCTTTTTCTTTTTCTCCTTTTTTTTTTTTTTTTGAAAAACAACTAGGGCGCCTCATGGAGGTTTTCACCCTAATTTCCTGCCTTGGGCGCCTCCAAGGGAGGTTTTCACCCAAAGATCTTATTCTCTTTTCTCTTTTTTCCCAACCCATTGACCGCCTCATGGAGGTTTTCAATCAATGAGCCAATCTAAGGCGCCTCCGAGGAGGTTTTCACCTTAGATTTCTATTTTCCTCTTTTTTCATTTTTTCTTTTTCTTTTTTTTTCTCTTTTTTCTTTTTTCTTTTTTTTTTCTACCCTACCCTACTTGAAAAACAAAATCATTTTCAAGTATAAGAATACTTCCAATGGAGCCATGTGCACATCGAGATTAGAGAAAAAATGATGTGTAGGCTCGAAATGCATGCTTTGATAGGTATCCAGATCTCAGAGACAAAATGATCTGACTTTGAAAGTACAAAACATAGCTGAGGAGGAGAGTACTGCTGCAACTTAGTGACTGTCTGGAACCATGTCTCAATATAGCTTTGATATCCTTGGTCCTTTTGCTGATCTGAATCATGTTTCATGTCACCTTCTAACATGACTTTCTCTTCTTCCTCTTTTTGCTGATCTTTCTCTTGACTACATGGAGGGTTTGATGGTAACCATGAGGAAGCTTTCTTGATCTTTGATTCTGATCTCTTCACTTGATCAAGTGCAGCCCATGGTTCTTTGATTTCCTCTTCTGAATCTTCTTTTTCCTTTGGTCCTTCAATGTTGTCAATATAATCTTTGTTTTGCAACACTCTTCCTGAGCTTTGGTGAACATCATTGAGCTCAAAAGGAGTCATTTTCACATGTTGTGCCTCAGCTTTGCATTTGGGTTGAGCTACTCCATTGTATGGCTTTGGAAATGGTACGGGTAGCTGAGTGGAGGTGTGAAATTGAGATGGAGATGGATGGCATTGTGGTTGGGTAGGCATTTGGGGTTGCCTTGGTGGAGGAGGAGGCAATGGTTGTGGATGAGCAGGTGGTGGAGGAAAATGAGCGGGATGAGAGTTGTACTGGGGCCTCCATTCCTGATAAGGTTCATTCCACTGAGGCTGTGGCTGAGCATAAGAGTGAAATGAATGAGCAACTGGTTGGGCATAATATGGATCTGTGAAGGAACAAGGAGGATATGACCAAGGAGGAGGTGTAGACCAGGAAGGATGAGCAGGGGGACCCCAAGAAGGCATGAAAGTGGCTTGATAAGGGTCATAATAGGTCTCGGGTGTCCCTTGCAGTTCCTGCTGGTAAGATCTAGGTCCATGCGGCCAACTTTGGTTCATGTAATAGAGTGATTCAGTGGCTCCTTTGGCTCTCTGATATGCAACTTTGAATCTGGGTAAGGAAGGGCACTGATCTGTAGGATGGTATTCTTCACAGATGAAACACACTTCTAGGGAGTGCATTGGACATTCGTTCCTAGGATGCTTTCTAGTGCACCTAGGACAAAAAATGGCCAAAGCCCTCTTGGCTTCTTCTTGCTTCTTTTGGATCCCCAAGGCATCCAGTTGCATGGCAAGAAACTGCCTCATATCACTCTTGAAATCTTCGATCTGATTTTCAAATTCATCTTTGGACAAGATGTTGCTCCCAACATTTATACTTGTAGCCATTTGCTCCAGAGGAATGTTTTCTTCTTCTTCTCCCCTAGAGGTTCTTGAAATATGCCTTGATGTCCACCCAGGGGTTCTTTAATCACAGCCATCGAAGAAGAGAGAACGTTGGCTGTGTGGAGCAGTGGGGGTGTTGTGCAATCATTTTTCTAACTTATCTCTACTCCTACAAGACATGGAATGAAATCTTTTTGGTTGATTTTTGCTTTTTTCTACTTCTACTTGCAAAACTGAAATAGATTGAACTGCAACTAACTATCTTGCTAAAATGAAAATGCGGAATTGAAATGAAAGCAGGAAAGGACTAATCTATTTTGCTCAAATGAAATTGCAGGAATGAAATGCTAGGCTACGCTTGCAGAATTGAAATGCTAATCTACGCTTGCAGAATTGAAATGCTAATCTACGCTTGCAGAATTGAAATTGCGGAATTGAAATGCTAATCTATGAAAGCGAGAAATGCTAATCTATGAAAGCGGGAAATGCTAATCTACTTTTGCATAAATGAAATTGCATAATGGAAATGAAATAAACTACTTAGAATAAGATTGTAGTGGAAAATAGAAGAATAGCAACAATCACCAATACTCTGCCGCTTCCCCGGCAACAGCGCCAAAAAGATGGTGGGCTCCAGTATTGTAGCAATAATGCTACAACTCCTGGAGCTCCCTATCTCTAATTTTATCAACCCGGTAGTTCGTAACAAACTTGGAAGCGACGGTGCTGTATGCACAAGTACTAGCTCTTGCCGCAGCTGTCACTTGGTCAGCTAGCACAAGTCCGCTAGGGGCTCAAGCCAACTTCTATGAGCTCTTAGAAGAAGCTTTTTAATTGATGGACGAAAGCTAACTCAAAGGAAGCTAATCTACTTGCGGAAAGAAACTGGAAGCCAAAAAGAAATACAAACCCTAGCAAACCCTAATTCTACTAACTAGTCCTACTGATGCAAAAAGGAGAATGAAAACTACGAGAAGAGATGCCTTACTTCTAGGAAGGTAAAATGCATGTGTCTAAGTTATTACTATCTGAAGAAAACATATTTTTGTATTTTTGCTTAAGTTGTTGAAATTCTCATGCATGTGCTTCTAACTAGTTCTCCACTGTGCAGGGATGGATCAAGGGATGAAATGCTTTGGGAAAGGTTGGGATGGTACAGAGAGGGTCTAAGGGATCCCTAACATTCTTTCTGAGAGTTTCACAAAGTCTGGATGACATGCAACCGTGTTTATGAACTTCTACAGGAAGTCTGCAGGGGTTTCTACAGGATGTTCTGCAATTCTTCTATAGGATGTTTCAAAATGGGATGTTTGGGGATGGATGGTTGATGGAGGATGCATGGATGGTTATGGAGGTAGGATGGGGGTCTGAAGTGACCCAGGAACTGATGGATGGAGTGGTGAGATGATGTGGAAGGCTGACTCGCATCAACGAAGGTGTAGGCAATGGAAAAGCAAGAAGGTAGGGTTTCATGGCAAAAGAGCAAATGGGAGATGAGGAAACAGACTTGGTGATGGAGGAGCTGATCTGGATGAGGCTCAGATGAACGAGGAGGTGATGAAGGTGATAGAGATGCCCTGCACAATGCTCATTCAAACGAATCAATGAATCCTTGCAAACAAACCAAGTCCTAGATAACTTAATCCAACTGTTCAATGAAATGAATAAACAGCAGCTTTGTTTGGAAAGAGAACCATGTACATCACGTGAGTAAGAACATTCAAAAAGATCTAAATGCATGACAAACTCCTACCAATCGATTATAACCATAAAAAGCTACTTTAACCATCAAAAACAACCAAAATAACAAAGCAAGACCTAAAGAGCAGATTTCATTTTAAGAACGCAGCAAACACATAAAGATAAACACGGGAGGTACCGGGCGCTTGAGATGGGCCCAACCCTAAGAGCTACAGCCTCCCAAGAGAGATTTAGAGCTGGTGCAAAGTTGGATTCATCTTTATTAATCAAGAATGAAGAGTTACATCAAAACTGTCCACAAGGAGAATTGAAAATGAGCTGACAGCAAAACTAATCTATGGCCTAAAAAAAAATCGAACTACAGAATGACTACAACAAGACTATGAAATGACTAACTATTGGCTACAAAAATTACTAACCACTAGCTAACCAAAATGAGGCCCTAAGCCTTGTTATTTATACAATTTGAGGACCCAACAGTCCTCCTAAAATTTAGGGACTTGGCTGCCCAAGACTTGTAGTTAACAGCAGTCCTACTTGACTTGCTTGGCTGCCCTTGTGCTCATTGATTTGGTGGCCTTTGAACTCCGAGCTGATGGTGGATAATTCGAGGTAAGGGCCCATAAATGAGGGGGACACCTTCCTACAAATCCTCTAGCTTGTTCTCCCACGAATTTGGTTTCCAAGTGCTCATTAAGACCTTCAATTTTGTCTCCAAGTTGACCAAAAAGGCTACACAAAGCACCCATTAGACTTGTTGGCATAATGACTAACCAAATTCACTCTATTAACATAAAAGTAATCAAAAACATGCAATAAAAAAATGAGAATGGTGGACTAAGCCAAATTAGGAGGTTGAATGAGCCCAAATAATTGTACATTTTTGGGGCTCATCACTCCTACTAAAGAAATTGCGAAAACTGTTTCTGTTCTTAACCTTGAGAATGAAATTGCAAAAATCAAAATATCAGTCCCTTTTAGTGAAATTCTCAAGGTAGATAAATACAGAAGTAAGATTGTAGAGATGCTTAATTCACAACCAGGAGCTGCTGATATCTTAAATGTACAAGAAGATAATCCTACTATATACTTGGGTCCAAGACTTGAAGATGATCAGAATGAAGAATTTCCTCCTTTCTATGTAAGCATTAGTATTCATGATATGACCTTACATAATGCTATGTTGGATTTTGGGGCCTCTCATAATCTTATGCCCAAGGTAATCATGGAAAGGTTAGGATTACAAGTAACAAGACCATATAAGGATTTATTCTCTTTTGATTAAAAAAGAGTCCAATGCATTGGTTTAATTAAAGATGTTGTTGTTGGTCTAACACAAATCCCAGCAAAGACAATTGTCATGGACATTGTTGTGGCTGACATTTCGCCAAAGTTTGGGATGCTGCTATCAAGATCGTGGGCAGCAAAAATCAAAGGCACAATGCAGATGGACCTTACCTATGCTACCATCCCTACTTTTAGTGAGCAAAGGAGATAGTATCGAGAGACTAGAATGGCCTATATGGTAAGCAGCAAAGACAAACCTCAAAATTTTCCTATTTATTCATTTGATACTGAACTTGGATTGGCCATCCTTTTCAATGAGTCAGTTGATAGTGGATCGGAGGAGATGCTTTTAGAAAATCAACACCCAAAAAATCAACAAGAAGATGAGAAATAAACAATGAGATGGTGGTCATTCTACTTTGATGGATCAACAGGGAAGGAAGGGGCAGGAACCGAAATTTGGATCACAAGTCCAAGTGATGAAAGTAAGTTTTACTCTTACAAACTAAACTTTGATTGCATAAATAATATGGCTGAATAAAAAACTCTAATTTTGGGCTTAGAAGTTTTGTTAAAGATGAAGGCTAGAAACATTTCTGTTTTTGGAGATTCTGAATTGGTGATTAAACAAGTGGAAGGTGCTTATCAAACAAAGGATGTAAGGATGAGAGCATACAAAAATCTAGTGTTAGATATGTTGGAAAATTTTCAAGCATATTCTTTCACTATCAAAACTAGAGACCAAAACTCCATTGCAAATTCCCTTGCTATTTCCGCCAGTCTATTTGTCATTCCTATTTATTCTTCTAAAAAGTATGAGGTGGAGGTTCATCATCGACCAGCTATACCAGATAACATCACTAATTTGCAAGTCTTTGAAGATGATCAACAGGTAAAGAATTTCATTGAATTAAAGGAAGAATTTGAAAGCACTCAAGTGGATCAACAAAATATGTTTGTGAAGTCAAAGGAAAAGTCTAAAGTCTTACAATTAAAAAACAATTCAATACCTAAGGGCCCCATTCCTCTTGCGAAGTTGTTTGATCAAAATGATGTGTTCAAAGCTTCGAAAATACAGGTTGATGAAGAGGAAGTAGAGAGCTGCAATTTAGGGACTTCAGTTGTACCTAAGATGTTTAAAATTTCAAAGTTTCTTTCAACTGATATGAAGGCCAAATATGTTGAGATGATGAAAAGATTTGTTGATGTTTTTGCATGGATCTATGCTGATTTAAAACAATATAATCTTCTATTATTCAACGTACTATTCCTATTAAAGAGAATGAGAAACCTTTCAAGAAAAAGTTAAGAAGAATTAATCCTCTTCTCATGCCGTTGATTGAAAAGGAAATTAAGAAACTCTTTGATGCCAAAATCATTGTTCCAATTAGATTCTCAAATTGGCTTGCAAATTTGGTTCCAGTTAGAAAGAAGAATGGAGAGATCAGAATTTGTATAGACTTCAGAAATTTGAATAAGGCTTCATTGAAAGATAACTATCCTCTTCCCAAGATGGATTTAATTCTGCAAAATATTGTTGGTTCACAAAGAATGTCTATGCTTGATGGTTTCTCAGGGTACAATCAGATTCTTGTGCATCCGGATGATCAAGAGAAGACAACCTTCACAACACCATGGGGTACATTCATGTACGCCAAGATGCCTTTTGGTCTCATGAATGCAGGGGCCACTTTTCAAAGAGCAATGGATATTGCCTTTGCTGAAGAAAAGGATAAATCAATGGTTGTTTATCTTGATGACATCACAATTTTTTCAAAGAGAGAAGAAGATCATTTGAAGCACCTTGAAAGAATTCTGCTGAAATGTAGAAGGTTTGGTATTTCTCTTAATCCCACTAAAAGTATCTTTGCTTTAACATCAGGCAAGCTACTTGGTCATATTATTTTTGAAGAAGGAATTAGGATTGATCCTAATAGAGTTAATGCAATTCAAAATCTAGATCTGCCAAGAAGTAGGAAAGAGATCTAATCTTTTCTTGGAAAGGTGAATTTTGTTAGGCACTTCATTACCAATTTTGCTGATATAGTCAAGAATATAACAAGGATGTTGAAGAAAGGAGTGGACTTTAAGTGGACAGCTGAAGCAAAGAAATCTTTTGAGGAAATCAAGAAGGCACTTACACAAGCACCAGTACTCATCACCCAGATTTTACCAAGGAATTTCTTATTTTTACATTTGCTTTTGAAGATACAATTGCTGGAGTTTTGCTGCAAAAAGGAAATCAAGGTACTGAACAACCTATTTCTTTCTTTAGTAGGACATTAGAAAATTTTGAACTAAAGTACAATATTCTAGAAAAGCAAGCTTATGCCTTGGTGAAAGCTATAAAATATTTCAGAATCTATGTTTTGCATTCTCATATTGTCGCTTATGTTCCAAGTGTTGTAATAAAAGATATCTTAACACAAGCAGATCTGGATGGAAAAAGGGGCAAATGGATAGAAAAATTGCTAGAGTATGACATTGACATCAAACCTACCAAATTGGTGAAGGGTCAAGGCTTGGCAAAGCTAATGACTCAGTCAAATCTGGACTGTCTTGACATAAATTTGAATGCAGAAATCTCAGAAATTTCTGAAAGCGAGGAGGAATTGGTCCAAATCAATGAGAAATTCTTGGTTTCAGAATGGTACAAGGATGTGGCTTTTGTTCTACAGCATAATAAAGCCCTTGCCAATTTAACAAAGTCCAAAGCAAGGTTTGTCAAGCTGAAATCTTTAAGATATTTTGTATATGACCAAAATCTGTTTTGGAAAGATGTAGGAGGGATTTTGTTAAACTGTCTCCTTGAAGAAGAAGCTGATAAAGTGATTGAAGAATTTCATAAGGGAGATTGTGGAGGACACCATTATTGGAAAGCTACTACAAATAAGATCCTAAGAGCTGGATATTTTTGGCCAACTATGTTCAGAGACATTTACAAAAGGGTAGCTGCATGTCATGAATGTCAAATATTTGAAGGAAAGAGGAAGCTTGTGCCTTTGCCTTTGGTTCCTATATATGTTGAGGCACCTTTCCAGCAATGGGGATTGGATTTTATTGGAGAAATTCATCCTCCTTCATCAAGACAACATCACTAGATTCTCACAGTAACAGATTACTTCACCAAATTGATTGAGGTGATTCCAACAAGGCAAGCTAATGATTTAGTAATTATTTCTTTCCTAGAAAATAATATATTGTCTAGATTTGGCTGCCCAATGAAGATTATAACTGACAATGCTCAAGCTTTTAAGTCCAAGAAAATGATTAATTTTTGTCACCAATATCACATTACTCTTGGACATTCTACTGCTTATTATCCGCAAGGAAATGGCCTTGTTGAATCATCAAACAAAAGCATTGTAAGGATCATTAAAAAGGTGTTGCAAGAAAACAAGAAAGCTTGGCATTTGAAATTGAAGTATGCCTTGTGGGCTGATAGGATTTGTACAAAGAGATCTATTGGCACTTCACCATATGAATTAGTGTACGGTGTTGAAGCTATATTTCCAACATCACCTGGGGTACCTGTAATGAAAAAAATTCAAGGACTAGAAGAGGAACCAAATGCTATACAAAGGAGAATCAATCAGTTGATAGCCTTACAGGAGAAGAGAAATGAAGTGTATGATAGTCATCAACACAGTCAAAACATAATCAAGAATACATTTGATAAAAAGATCAAAGAAGTTAGTTTTCAGATCCATGACAAAGTGTTGAAATGGGAGGCCAGAATCGAAGAAAAAGGCAAGCACGGTAAGTTTGAGAATTTGTGGAAAGGTCCTTATCAGATTGCTGCTTTCCATGGAAACAACACTTACATTATGTAGGAAATTGATGGAGAATCATATGCTGGAGGACCTGTTAATGGTAGGTTCCTAAAGCATTATCATTGTTGAAGTACTATCAGTATCTCATAACATTGTATATATCCGTTTTATCAGTTTTTCTTTTTTGCTAATAATGACAAGTTGAAACAGAAGGCTTAAGCCCGAGGTGAAGACCCAAGAAGCTTAAAGGGGACGCTTGTCAAATAAATTTATATTTATCATAAGAGGATAAAGCACTGGACCTGCGAGTTCTTAGTGTACCACAATGTCACACTATCCCAAGTGGAGCCATTGTTATCACTTAAGAACAAATTTCTAAATTCTAAACATCGGTTTGATTCCAAAGATTGATGTTAGTCTTGGTCTAGTCTTTCCATGGTTTTTTTTAGAGTCTAAGACCTAGTAGAGAGTCTTGTTGGTATTGTCAAATAAGGTAAACACTCTGGTTTTGCCTATCACTAGTCCCACATCACACATAAATTTCCATGTGTCAAACTTGTGTCAAGGTTTTCATGCGCTACAAAACTGCCTAGGAGTTTTCATAGCACAAAACCCAGTCTAGCAGTTTACGTAGCGCAAAACCCAGAATTTGCACTAGTTGCACTACAAAATCGGGGATTCGTGCATGTCAAATGTCACCTAGCTGTCCAATATATCAGAATCTGTTAGTCTTACATCATCAATTGTTAGTCCATACACCATGCCTATCACATGTAACCGCTTATTCTCATCATTAGGTTCGTTAAGTGTCTTGATACGCTCGAGTTTCAAATTTCAAAAAAGGGTTCAAGTGTTTTCAGTTATGATTATGTTTTTGTTCATGCATGGGAAGCAAATTTACAGGCATTTAATCAGACTTCTTTGAAGTTCAAGTGAGGCAGCTTCCCATTCCATTTCAAGTGAGGCAATGATCGAGATTAAGACGGTGAAAGCTCTTTCAATCTTCATTTTGTAGGCATTCCATGGAGGTATCTACAGAAAAGAAGGATCATAGGTCATACAGGTGTCTAAGGAATGAGCCTAAAGGCTTAGATTTTCTCCTGAAGAACAGTGAAGTTGAACAAGCTTTCAAACAGGTTGGCTATTGGAGATTTTGTGAAAAACTTCAAGGAGGCCACATGCAGGTCACCAAATAATTTGCTTTAAATTTCACAGGATTAAATTCAAAGGTTGGAGTGCTTGGTTACCACTCTCTCTAGAGGTTATATCTGCAGTCACTAAAATTCCAAGGGGACAGGAGAGGTGGTTTAAAAACTTAAAGTTTGATATGACTCCTTGTAAGGAATTCTTGAAGCCAAAGTTCATTGATTCATACCTAAACAAGTCATTGCCCAGGAGCTTTGTCAAGGATTCATATGCTAATTTTCTTACCTGCATACAGATATACTTTAACTGTGAGGGGAGGTATCATAAGGTGTATTCCTATCACTTTAAGCTTCTACTTCATTTCACTGGAAATATATCTTTGGATTTGCCTTTCTATCTATTCGTAGCCTATGCAAAATGTGTGACAAGGTTCAGTTGAAGAAGGAAGCCTGTGAGACTTCATTGTTTCATCATGGCTTAGTCAAATTGATCATTTTTCATGAGCTCCAGAAAATAGATAGGGAGTGGTCCATTTTCTTGTTTATGTCTGGCTTCAAGAATGAAACTAATCTCAGCCCTCAGGCTACGAGGATTTCTTCACCAGCAATTAGTCATCGGGAAGAAACAAGATCAAGAAGATTCATGAAACTAAAAGCTAGGAAGTAGGTGAAGGAGCCCATGAGACCACTAGTAATTAAAGAAACACCCCAAAAGTCACAAAAAGGGAAAGGTCAGATCAAAGAAGGTGTACAAGAGCAATCCGCAGGTGAAACAATCCAAAGAAGAGTAACGAGGAGCTAGCTAGCTAGAGAAAAATGTAAGATAGTGATTACTAAGGGAAGCCCAGTTTCAAAAGGAAGTTTGAATGATTTGCTTCAAGCTATTGATATTGAAGAATCTCCTCTAGTTCGAGCAGACTTAATGGAAGCAAGTAAAGGCAAAACCAAAAAAGCCAAAACCTCTAAAAAACTCAAATTTGATGATCAGGTTTCTGAATTTGATTTTAAGCCTAGAAGACCCATGACAAGGCATTCAAAAGAGATACAAGAGGCACAGCCAGAAGCAAGTGAGACATGGGAGGTAGCAAAATTACATGAAGGACCCGTGGTTTCATCAGAAACATCATCACAACTGCACAAAAATGACAGAGGTAAGGCAGTTATCTCTCAACAAGAGGAATGTAGTTTTGAAGAGTTGAAGAAGAAACTAAAGCAGGCAAATTTTGAAATTGCCGAACTTAGAAAAACCTCAAGGAAACATGCAATCAAGGAAGCTTATTTTAACAAAATGGAGGCTCTGTGGGAAGATAAAATAATTTCAATACACGAAGTGGTCAGCTGTCATGCTCAATAATTCACCTGGACAGTCTCTACAATAAAAGAAGTAAGATACATCATAAAGGTTAATGAAAAATTGAGAGCTGGAATCCGAATTATGAAGAGGCAAATCGAAGATCTGAAGATACAGCTGAACCAGCCTGAAGGACATCTTCCGCTAAGAAAAACTACATAACAAGTAAGGCTAAATCCTAAATTTTGATGTAGACCACCTTTTGAAGTTTACCTTGACGAATGGTGTCAGTTTATTCAGTTTTGAACAGCTTCATGGCAAATGGAAGAGCCATTTCAAAGGAAAGAAAACTCAATGAAGTTAAATTTTGGTATTAAACTGTGTTTTTGAAATCACACAGCAGTTTCATAGCACGCTATGAAACTACTGTAGCTGCATATAATGATTTGGTGGACCAATTTTGAGAGGAAAAAGGAAATCTTTTTGAAGAGGGGCTTCTGAAAAGGATTACTTACAAGGTGTAAACATCAAGCAAGGGAAAAAAGACGAAGGGAAGGACATCTATGAACTCTAAGCTCTATGTTATAAAAGTGGTCATTATTTTGTAGCTAGAATTGTTCATGATGCTTCAAGCAGCATTAAAGAAGTTTTTGTCTTACCACGTGTATAGGGGCAAGGTCTATAGCATATGGAAAACAAGCTAATCCAATGCATTTTTACGTAATTAAGAAGAACAACAAGGATAATAGATTTTGAAGATCCTTTTGGAGACCAAAAGCAGAAAAACAGGAACAGATTCCTAATATCCAGGAACAGTCAAAGGATAAGGCATCAAGGGTCAGCAGTGAGTTTCAAGCCACCACCAAAGCCAAACTGAAGAAGGCCACTTGTTAGAGAACGAGTTTGTATTGTAATCATTGCTACTACCAACATAATTAGGAGTTACACTCCTAATTGCTTTAGGTCTCTAGAATTGCCAGTTAACAGTCAGTTACATTAAATAGTTGGTTTTAAGTGTCAATAGGTGTCAAAGTAGGAAAAATTCAAATTCCCCTCATTCTAGAGGAGGAATCTAAGTCATGTAATGAACTCTATATATGGGAGAAAATATAATGTATCAAAGGTTGGAAATTTTCAAAGAAACTCTCATATTGTGCTTTGTGTAAGACTCTGTTTTAAGTAATACAATATTTGGCTTTGCTTCTTAGGAATCAGAAGGAATTCAATGTTCAAAATGTCTTGTATTGTCCTCTTCTCATTATTTACAGTGGTATGAATGTGTGATTACTTAGAAATCACTGATTGTGCTCTAACTTCCTTCATACATTTGTAAACTGTGTTGTCCTTTATGTTTCTGATGTATTCTCCATGTGTTGAATTCTAGATGCCCTGACTTCCATGTAAAGCTAACATTATTGTCATACTGAAACATTTTTGACTCCATAAGCCCAATGAATATTTTCTAATTTTGTTTCAACCATTTACACTCCTTCATTTGTTTCATAGAGTTAGCCATCTAATTCATTATCAAAATCTTTAATCTAGTGAGAGAGCCCTCTCAGGTTGAGGAGGCTAAGCCTTAGCCAAAAGTTGGTTTGAAATAGTTACTCAAGGTCTACCTAATCAGTAGCCTATCAGGGTGAGGTTTTGTGATAACACTTTGAACAGTGTCTTCAACTCTACTCTCCTAGAAACCATTGTACCTGTGTTGTTGAGAGGCATATGAACACCTGTGATACCTGGAGACATAGAAACACTCATGGAAAGCAATCTGTCTGTTTAAAACCAAAATGAACTTGAGAACAGACTTGCAACATACCTGTGTGACTGATCATGAAGGTCACGCAATTTCCGCCAGGAGGTCGACAGACTGACTGCTAAAAATTTGTAAGGTACAATCTGGGATATTAGGAGGTTTACTGACTGTTGGAACTACATAATGCACATTCCAGCCTAGCCTATTGAGGACTAAAACTGCACAATGCATAATTTTAGTCAGCAATGACATGCAACCAGTAAACTACATTGCACAATTTCTGGGGCCAACAGGACATTACCTCCAAGAATTGCGCAATGCAAGCATGGAGGTCAGTGTCTGGCTAGACTTGCACAATTTCTGGAGGGAAGGCAGAGCCTTCACTTCTAGAAATGCGCAGTGCTAGTCGGGCAAGGAACGGTCCGGGCCAAAGCAACCCAGTATGGCCGATGAATGACTGAAAACATGAGAAGTGTGAATGCATGATGAGATGAGTGCAAACAAGAGTGAATGATCATGCATGCAAACAACAAGTGCAGGATTCAAGAAATGGGAAAGCATGCATGTGTGTGAAGCAAGTCGACGCAACGACGAACGTCCGTGCAAAACAGTGTCATGCATGCAACAACTGTGAGATGTTAACGAAAACTAAAACAGTGCTAGTACAAGCTAGTATTTATCAAAACGACAACAATCACTCACTAAAATCAAGAAGACATCATTCATATGAAGCGAAGCACAAAAAGTGCCATAAACTCAGCGTGAGACATAAAAAGCAAGATTGCCCCAAAACAACTAAGTTGAATGTGCCAACGACTCCTAGATGTAATGTGGAATGTCAAAGCTACAAAATTGATGTGAGGAATGAGCTTTGTAGCATCTAGTCGATGAGTTTTGATAAAATCGAGGTTGCTATGCGTATGCCACAAATCTAGGGAAAGCAACACTTGGTGGGAGGTTTCTGAAATGATCTTTGCATGTAACCTACACTACTAAAAATATTTCCCTGAAATAAGGGATGCCTTAGGAGGAGCATCCCATTCATGAAAAATAGTTTTTCTCGGTCCCAGAGGGAACGGGTCAACTCAACTATACATGCAATAGTCTGCTCAACTGGGAGGAAAAAATGCGCATTTCTGGGAGGGATTGCACAATTTTTGGGTAGAGCAACTGACTGCTGCCCAAGATTGCATAATTTCTAGGCTGACTAGTCCTACTGGCAGGTAATAAACAATTTTTCCAGTGAACGGTGACAAGCATATTATCACTCCTCCGGATCTCCAAGGCTGAGGAAGAGTCCAGTTGAGGTAACCAGAGACCAATCTTTTAACTTGGTAGCTAGCCCTACCAGGCCGGAGAGGGCTCTCTCTAAAGAATCGCATCCAAGAGGTCTAGATGGATTAGGATTTTAGGCTAGGTATAAAGTGCAGATGTTGTTTTGATTTGAATTGATTGGGTTATTGTTGGATGAGGATATTAGGTCAAAGAGGCTAGGTCAGGGAAAATCAGATATGATTGCAGACATTCAAAGGGGAAAGGTAGGAAGGAGGCTTAGCACTTAAAAGGTAATGAGATGTTTTAAGGATGATTAGTAGTTAGGAAGAGCATAAGAGATGTATTCTTCCTAAACTGGAGAAAAATGGACAAATTATGATAACTTTCCCAAAACAGAGCATGAGCAAACATGTATTTTTCCTATCAACTTGAAAATTACCATATAACAGGCATGAAATGGTTTATGAACTTACAAAACATGCATACAAATGATGAAAAAGAAGAAAAAATGCTAAAAATCCATACCACATGTATCCCAAAGAAATCGCTGCAACTCATCTATTAAAACTGGCCAAAATCTAATACAATAGTGTCTTTGATCACTAGTAAAACATCCAACTGAGTCCAACCTCTGAAAAGAGTGAAGAAAGGGAAGATATAGACATCAAAACAACCTTCTCTCATCCTCAAGGGTTGAATCCATGAGTTGAGGAAGAGATCCACAAAAATCTGAACTGATACCTAGAGTGTAGGGAGCTCTATGTGACTCTGCCTAGTTACATTGAAACTAATTCATTTGACTTGATGAAGTCTATTTACCTAATGTATTTACCCTAGGTAATAATAAAAATACCATAATTACATTTACAACATCAATTACATCAGTAAAAATTTGATTTCCAAGGATGAAAATAAAATCTGGATAAGAACAATGAAAAATCAGGCAAATGGTCAAGTGCGCCATCTTTTTGTCAAGTGCACCCTCACAGTGTCAAGTGCACCCTCCGTCTTGTAGGCTACTTTTGACTGCCTTCCCGATGTCCAACTTGAGCCTAGGATAACTCATTGGAAATATTGTCCTATCTAGTTTCCAAATCTACCTTCAGTTTCCAAAATGGGCTTGATTTGACCGTCCAAAAGTTGATTCTCCCAATACTAGCCTGTGTGCAGTGCCTAGGTCAAATTTGAGGCAGAAACATGATTTTTTGCTTGTTTTTTGCCCTTTTCACCTACTAGTTTTGCAAACTAAGGCTAGAAACATGGTTTTATTAGATGTATTCTTCATTATGCATCCATTGGTGGTCTCCATTTTCTCAAAAGGTGCCCCAAAAAAGTGCGTAGCGCCTAGGGCGTTGTGTGTTTGACCATGTTGCTAATATAAAATTGTCCAAAAATACATAGAAAAGACAAAAATGAAAAAACGAGCCAAAATGATTTCAAAATTGGTGAAGTGGCTGATCTTGTTGTGGCTAGGCTTGGAGTGAAGCCTCTGCAAGCATATCAAATTTCATTTTCTCTTCTTGTTGAGTTAGGGCTTCAATTTTTGCCTTTGATGCCTTGAGCTTTGCCCTTGCATTTCTTTCTCTATTGGCATAGTGTTTTGCCATCTTTCTCTGAATGTCATTTTGTTGATTGGCCATGTCTAGGAGATTTTATAAATTATGGTTGACCTTGTCAAGCCAATTCTCTCGGTTCTCATTAATCATGATGGAAAATTGCTCATTCCATGTGAGCTTATTTGTAAGCTCAACCTCCTTTTGTTTCTCTAGTTCTAGATCTTGTTTCAGCCCTCTAGTCCTAAGTCTGCTCTTTGTTTCTTTCTCTTCTTCAGGTTCACCATTCCTGTCATAAGCCTCATCAAGAAATACCTTGGCTTTCATTGCTTCCCTTTTTTCCTTGATGAGTTGAATCTCCATGAGATCATGTTTGGCTTGAAGCTGTTGATTTTCTTGCTCATAATATGAAACAATATATTTTTACCTCTCTAATTTGATCTAGAGCTCCCTAATGAGTGAATCTTTTTCCTTGATGATAATGCTAGTGTCCTCATTGTCATCATGCTTACCTAGGTCAACCAATTTAAAATCATGTTCTGTCTCATGGAGGTCCTCCTCCTCATGCTGCATCTCATGTCTCTGTCATCTTCTCTTTGTCTTTGTATACCTACTTTTTTGGTGAAGAAGGCAAGGCCCCTCCCAAAATCTTTGGTGCAAACACCTACCTATGGCCTCTCTAATAAGTGTGTGCCAATGTTCCCAAATCTTCCCTTTTAGGCTTGATGACCTCAACCTGCTCAATCTACTTTGGCTCACTGATCTCATCTCTACTAGGTGACTCAATATGCTCATGAAATGGTGATGGTGGGGATGATGGTGAAAGAGACTGATCTGATGATGATTCATGATCTGTGGACTGAGACGGAGGAATGGATGTGGGAGGATGAGATGATGAAGGCACATTTTGAACATTCTGAATAGATCGATCAGTGAAAATGGGATTGGATATGAAGGTACTCCATGCAATGTTCATCTCATTGAGATGATAGAGGACTATGATTTTGATGAGGGAATGATGAATAAGAATCTTCATTTGATGTTCATACTCTCTTTTCTGGACTATATATGCCATCTTATCAATGCTCTGGAAAACGGAGTAGGGTATGTTGAGCAGTTTTACCCTAGTGAAATGCATTAAGAATCAGATGTGAAGGGACTAAAGTCTAGAAACTCTACCTTCACATGAAAAGTATTTCATGATAATATTCATCATTGGGGCATATCTATCCAAGAGTTGAGAAAAAGGAAAATAACTCTTTCTCTCATTTTTGTACCTTGGTTTTATGAAAGGCTCAGAGTAATGCTTCTCCAACTCACCTTGCTTGAACCATTTCTCCCAAACATCTTGGATCCTAGAGGCAGCTGATATAATGGCAGTGGATAAAGTAAAAGTGACACCGGCTAGAGTGACTTGGTTGTCATGGAGTTTAGATATGAAGAGTCTAGTCAACATAGCATGGTGTTGGACTTTTTGAGTTTGCTCACAAAATTCATAACAACCAAGATATTTGAAAGATGTCATAGCCAGAGGAGATGCCAATAGTTCCCTAATATCTATTGTCTCAAATCTAAGTACTTTGACCCCTTTGTGTGGTCTCTTCATCTTTGTTTCTTCTCCCTCAATGTATGGTAAGTTTTCTTCTTTTTCCATCGTGTTTTAATGTCAAAACCCTACGGAAGTATGATTTTGGTGGAATGTGGTTTCCAGGAGTAAGGAGTGGGAAAGGGAAATTGAAGGAGATGGGTTCAAGGACTTGTGAAATGGGGGAGGGGATAGCGAATAATAATATGATGGAATCGAGGATGGGGAAATTGTTTACAATGTTGGGGTTTTGGGAGCCTAGGTAGTTGTAGCACCTAGGGCTTAGGGTTCTGGGATAAAGGGTTTAGGGAAAGGGAATTGTAATGAGGGAAGGGTATGAAAGTGTAGGGGAGTGAAATTTTGGGAATTTAGAGTGAAATGGTGGTTTTGAGGGAACTACTAGGGTTTTGATATGAGAAAAAAATCAAAATTTTAAATAAAATTTCAAAACACCTTAAGAAATAACTGTAGGAGGATAAGAATGCTATCTCTGTCTATTACTCACTTGCTAGAGGTTGAATACAAGTTTGGTGGAGCTTTGGAGGCGATTCTGGCTTTCATGGACAAGTGAGCAATGCCAGAAGGAAGTGTGTCCTTTCTTTGGCAAGTGCGTAGCACCTGAAGGAAGTGTGTAGCGCCAGAAGGAAGTGTGTAGTGCTTGTAGGAAGTGCGTAACGCTTGAAGGAAGTGTGTAGCACCTGAAGGAGGTGCACAGCGCCTGCTCTCATTTTTCAATTTTGCCCGGAATCGTGAAAAATGTTCTGTTGAGGTTTTCTCAATCGATGGTAGGAGACAAATGAAGTTGAGTTGATGCTATGAAGGCTCTTATACTTGAGTGAATTTGATTTTTTTAACTTTAAAACCCACTTTCTAATGTATTAATTCACCTTTTAGAAAACTTTTCTAATTACCCTTTACACTTTGATTTTCTTCTTTGCAGATTGATGATGTTGGAGTTTCGCACTCTTTACATTTGACTTTGCTTTGATGAATTTGGCATATAGAGTTTGAGTTGGCAGCTTAGGAATAATACTTATTACATTAGAATGAACATAAAATTACATAAATTAAAAAATAGTATTACATCTTCGTTTTTTGGAATAAAATTACAATCTGAAATAAAACTCATACTTGGAATCAAAATTATAACTTGAGAAACAATAGTTACATGTTTGCAAATCCTCTTTAAATGAAAAAGGGATATTATTTTTCTCACTCTCATACTTTTTTGCTAGCCTTATGCAGTGAAATGGAGTATTATTGAACCTTGGAAAATGAAACCTAGTGACCTAATGGGAGCTTGAATGACCAGACTCCATGTTGACTTGACTGACATAAAGATATGATGGAATGAGATTTTATGATTGATATATGCTCAGTAAGACATGAAGGTGGGCCAACAAGTATTGATTTTTGAGGGAGAGTGGGATTTTTGACTTGGGCTACCATCAGTGAGTAAATTTTTGAATGAGGACCTAGGTGGAATGACAAAAATTTTAGAATGGGACCCTAATATGATATAAAAAGAGGAGTTTTTATCACTGATGGAAATATGCAAATACTGACTCTAACAAGGCATATTTTCACAATTGCAGAGCCCAACAGGCTGCTAGATAGAATTGCACAATTTCTGGAGGGAAGGCTGGTTGCCCTCCAGAATTGCACAATTTCTTGAGGGAGCTTCTCAGCCTGAAGTTGGACCAAATCCGATGAAATAGCCTATGAGGGGGATGCAACAAGCTTTGATGGACAAGATTTCATTCTGCAAGAAAATCAATGAAGCTTGTGTACTTGACAAGACAAGACATGCTACTGTGAAAGGTTGGTAGGGAGGCTCCAAAATGAAGCTAAAGCAAAATTTTGGAGGGTGGTTGTAGCTGCTAAAACAGAATGGTAGAATGTTTTCTCCCTTTTTCTTTTCTTTTATTCTCCTTTTTCTCCAATTTCCCTTGCATGCATATTATTGTCTCTTCATCTTCCATTTCATTTATTTTCCTTTATTTGTTGAATTAATTTCCATTAATTTCCCTTTTCCTTTTCTAAGGATAATGCCAATTCCAAAGCCAATTTCCATACCTAATAAATAATTAACCACAGGTGAATCCCAATTTAAAATGCCCCCCCCGACCCTCCTCATTCAGCTTGGAATATATGTCGCATGACCTTGGTTTGATTTTTTTTCCTTTATAACGTCCATACATTATTTACATGGAAACTTAACCCAAGGTTGTTACACCTATGCTACTCAGGGGATGTAGTACTAACATCGATCCTGGGGAATGTAATGATCTGAGTGAATGGTGTTTCACTCATAGGCATGGATTGAAAATGTCAACCAATATGATGTTGCACCAGTGTAGGAATTGTGTTGGTACAAACATCGACCTATGTAGGCATACATTCAGGACAAAACTCATCTAAAAACTCTTGTAAGAAAGAAAGATATTTTATAAGGGAATTGTAAGAGTATAAAAATTCAAATCATAAATAAATAAATTGGATAATTAAAAAATCTTCATGCTTACTCCATAGTGATGAATCTTCCTTATCAAGGGTTCAATTATTTCATTTATCAACCATCTTCGACCAAACATCAATCAATCAAATAAGTGAGCTCATTGTTTTATCTTCTCAAAATATTCTTTATTATTTGTACTAGGTCTTTGGAGATATATATTTCTTCATTTCTAAACTCTCACTACTAAATATTGACCCAATTTTCGATGGCTCTTTTTTGTTCTTGTAATGATGTTTCATCACTATAACGACAAAAGAAAATTTCACGAAACATCATTTTTGGTGCAGTTGTAATTTTGACATCTTCATTTTTGTTGGAATTCCGACAATAGGAGTCATCGAATACTTGACACATGTTCTTTGAACATACTCATTCACATTGCCTACTAAAATTACTATACTAGCGTTAGAATTTTGACGAACACTCCAAATTCATTGCAAATCATCATCGGATGACCAGTTGAAAGTCATAATCTTCTGACAATTTTCCCATTATGGTGATGTATTTCTCAATCAAAACCAACATCAGAACATCGACGTTGGCGAAAATTTTACAAAAATAAAAATCTAACAAATTTGTCATTGTTGCAACGTTTGTTCCATCGGAACGTGCATCAGAATATTGAAGGTGTCACATTTTATTTGAAAATATATTATGACAAAGCTACCATAGTTGCGATGTTTTTTTCATTGGAATAGGAATTGGAAGACCAACCAGATCGCAATTTTTTTTTTTAAATATTGTGGAAAACTTACCATAGTTGTGATGTTTGTGCCTTCGGAATGAGTGTCATAAGACTAACATGAGGGCGTCGTATAATCGACAACATTTAGAAGGAACCAACATTGGAAGACTGCCATCATTGGCTATTAAAAAAAAAAAAATGAGCTTCCAGCTAGACGTTCAAAGGCCCTAAATAAAATTCTTCGTTAACTCAGGTATCTATAAGACTAAATCTAGTTCAAAAAATCACCTAATATGTAGTGGAAGGTGTTAGTGTCAATCAGTTCAGCCTGTCACGAGTGATCAAATATGCTCTTACAAGGTGTTGTTAAGGTGTCAAGTCAAATTTTTGTCATTTCAGTGAGTCTTCAAATAAAAATTTGATCATTGGTTATCATGTCTAGGTAACTGCTGCTCCCTTCACTTACTCATGGTCTTCATCACTCATCATGTTCATTGTCTTATTCGAGGTATCATATCTTCATTCAAATGTCTTGGCATGAAATGGTTAAATTCCTCATTTTAGGTCATGGTCTAGGGTTTCAATTCATGTGTCATCACGATACCATATGTTTCCAAAAGTATGTCCATGATGTAATTAAGTCGGTAAAAGGAGTTAGCAGCTTAGGGAAAGAAAAATAAAGGTAAAGGTAATATTTAATTTCAAATAAGACAATGTTGCAGTACACTACCTCACCTCATCATTTCTCATAGGGACGTGTTTGCTTCAAAATATGTTTCTGACAAAATGGAGAATAATTTTACAAAAGTGAAAGAGATTTTTGTCCATTATAGTCCAAGGAACAAAAACCTCCTTCAGTTTATGCACAAGTGTTATGATTTGAAAGAAATTCCCAAAATACACTTGCTACGGGAGAGTTAATGCACTTCTGGACAGCTTGACTTCAAGATAGTTTTTCAGGGGTTTGGAGCAGGTGTTGGTAGTTCTTAAGGACTCTATTGTGTAGCAGACATCCTAAGCTTTCCAATGGTACCTTCAGATCATGATTTGGATTAGTGAAAGGCATCCAAAAGTGCTCTGCAAGTTGGAGCTTCTCTTTTGTCAGAGAAACCCTGAGTTTTTGGAGTGACCTTGGGAAAATCAAATTTTCTCCCTCATGGAGTGTCCAAATTACATGCTTGAGGTGTCCATCTTATATAAGACTTCAAGAGCTTTCCAACGAGCTATCAATCTCTCAATTTGGAGCCGTTTAAGGCCTCCAAAAGTGGTTTGGGAAATGAGTTGTGCTTCTGTGAACTGCGCTACACTTTGGCGTTGCGCATAGGAACACTGCACTGCACAGCACAGAGTGCCCAGAAATCCTTCAAAACTCTCCCAAATCTCAAATTTTCACTTGCAAGCTTGATTTTATTGACTTCTAAGCCAAGGGACAAGTAATTACACCATCATTATCCCTCTTTCTCTTTTCCAAATTCATCTCATGTCAATGATTCTTCAAGTTAGGGTTTGTAGTGAAATTTGCATGGGAAATGATAGGGTGAAAATGGCCATATTTAGTTTTTGGTTTATAAAACATGTAAAATGGTTTCCTACACCTACATACATGTTTAATAAACCATTTTAACCGTTCAATTCACCTCAATACAAAGTTTTACCTCTCAAAAAATAAAACCTTAGCTCATTCCTAGAGGTTTTTAGGCATTTTTCATTACAAACGTTGTTTTTCCCCCTTGCAAGCAGATCATGTTGAAAATAGCAACAAGAAATTCTAAGAATAGAAGTGCTAAAAATAGCACTACTATAAATAACAGTTTGGGTATCAGTGCTGAATTAGGAAATAGGGAATGAAAAATGGAAGTGCTAAAAATAGAATTGCTATTTTTAGCAGTTCAAGATGGATTCCTATTTTATTCAATCCCTGGACTAAAAATAGGAAGTAAAATTAAAATTTGATATTAAAAGCAATTTGTAAATTAATTAATTAATTCATCTTGAGTTCATTAGTTAAGGAAAATCAAACATGAAGTCTATGTGAGGACATGCAACAGTTTCTCTATTAATTGAGGAATTTATCCATCAGTTAAAGAGATAAGGATGAGTTCTAATTTGAGTTGTAATTAGTTGGCTCAGTTAACAGAGTCAAGTCCAGTTAAATTGATTTAAATAGTTTGCTTAAATTAATGTGAGTTCAGTTACTTAATACATGCTTGCATATAACTGCCGCACTTCAGATAACTGAAAATTATCTCATGAATAACTCATGCATGCCGATTCAGACAGAGACCCAGTTGAGATCAGAGGAGGGACAGTGTATTATCAGTTGGATGGACTTTTCCTATAAAGGAAACTCATCCATGGAGAAGGATTTATATCCTTCAGGACTACGTAGTTGGATCAGAGGTTAGTGAGTGTGTGAAGAGGCCAATTCACACAAGTGGCTGCACTAGACCCCAATCAAAATTGTGCAAAGAAATAGGAGGCTTGGATGGCAGACCAGAGGTTGGATAGAGGCCTTTGACTATCTATGAGCAGTGGAGGTATTGCAGAGAGAGAAGGATAGCTTTTGAGCTGATTCTTTTTGTAATATTGGTTATATTTCCACTTGTATGATAATACACAGTTGGGGTTTTAGGCTGAGGTTTCCCTCGGATTATTTCTTCTGTGTTATGTGCGATTGCTTCTCATTCTTAGTTATATCTATTCTTGGTTGATGATGCTCATATTTGTTTAAGCTTCGGCAAAGTTTATGGTAGAAGTAGATCTAGTATTATGCTTAAGGACATTGCATATATCAGTTGATCTACAGGTGAAAATTCTACATGGTATCGAAGCAAAGCTGATCAAAGCAGAGAACAATATACTAGAGGAGATTTCGAAGTTTTGAGTTTTGGGCCATGATTTTTCAGAACAGAAGTGAAATTTTTTGTGCAAAATTTTTAGAAACAAATAGGAGATCTGGATTCCTTGCGGAAAAATACCCAAAAAAAAAAAAAAAAAAAATCAGCTGAATCGGATTTCGAATGAGGGAGATATTGTTGATTTAAAATTAGCCTTTTTCCAAGAAAATTTCGTGACGTCGGGAAATATGAAACATATTGGTGTGCTAGCCAAGAACTTGTATGCACTTGAGGTACAAGATTCATGCAAAAGCCTTGAGGAGCAAGGAAAAGGTTAGATACTTGGTGGTTGAGAGGGAGAGTAAATGACCTCTCAACATGCAGTGCCAGAAGAAGTCTCAGACGATTGTGGAGGAGCCACGATTGGTGAAGCAGCTTCAAGAGGTTGTGGAGCAGCCACAACTAGAGAAGTTGAGAGGAGATTGAGTAGAGACATCTACTCATGCAGAGACCTCCATTAGAGGGAAACTTCGAGCCAGGTGGGTAGAGGGATCACATGTACCCATACCTCCAGGTAGGAGGTGGGGCGATGTGGAGTGATCGTCACAAGGAGGAGGGGCAGGATCCTTGAGGCACCCAACCTCTTTGATTCGACTTTGCTACAGGAGCCCCGATGAGGAGTGGTAGGACTGACTAATTGGGTAGAGACAGATGTGGATGGAGTGGCAGAGAGAGCTACAGTGCAGGAATCCTAGGACTGTGTAGAGCTAGTAGGCTGCAACGATGCGAGAGGCACAAGAGTGTTGCACCAGTGCAGGATGGCACAGAGAGGTGTGCAACGATGCGAGACGCATGGGGTGTTGCGGTAGCTTAGAGGTCAAAGAGGGAGCACTTATCAGCAACAGGTAGAGCTTCAGCATTAGAGTATGTTTCTAGCCCAACAGAGAGGTTAGTGAGGAGTTTTTTTTGTTCTGAGAGTTGCTGGAGCAACCACACTTGGTAGAAGTGTTTCATGCAGAAAATTCTAGAGGTACAAGATCGGGCTCAAGTTGAATTCCTTTCTTGTTGATAGGGAGTGTTGAAAATAGCAACAAGAAATCCTAAAAATAGAATTGCTAAAAATAGCACTGCTATAAATAGCAGTTTGGTATCAGAGCTCGATTGGGCAACAGGGAAAGAAAAATGGAAGTGCTAAAAATAGAATTGCTATTTTTAGCAGTTCAGGATGGATTCCTATTTTAGTCAGTCCCTGGACTAAAAATAGGAAGTAAAATTCGAATTTGATATTAACAAAAGTTTGTAAATTAATTAATTAATTAATCTTGAGTTCATTAGGCTGAATATCTTTATGCAGTATCTACTAAATCACCTTGGTATGCAAATATTGCTAGCTATTTAGCCATAGGAAAAATGCCATTTCATTTATCTCCTAGAGAAAATAGAAGAATAATCCATAATAGCACATCTTATTCATGGATAAATGAAGAGTTATACAAAACAGGACCAAATCTCATCATCAAAAGATGTGTTCAAGAGGACGAAATACCTGAAATACTTAGAGCTTGCCACAATGAGCCATGTGGGGGGAATTTTTCTGACAGAAGGACTGCTTACAAAATCTTGCTTTTAGGATATTATTGGCCTTCATTTTCAAGGAAACCAAAGAATATATTAAAAGATGCGGCAGTTGTCAAAGAATGGGAAAACCCACTCCTTTAAATGAAATGCCATCGCAACCACAGGTACTCATCGAACAATTCGAGAAGTGGGCACTAGATTTTGTTGGACCAATCGGCCCACCTTCAGAGCAAAAGAAGTATATTTTGCTATGTAATGATTATGTCACTAAATGGGTAGAAGCTAAAGCACTTCCTTTTGGTATTGAAAATGTTGTAGTTTCATTTCTTTTTGAGGATATTTTTACTTGTTTTGGTGTTCCAAGAAAAATTGTAATAGATCAAGGAACACAGTTCACATCCAGATTAGTGCAGAAGCTTGTGGAATCAATACAAAATCAAACATCAGAAACCCACTCCATACCATACACAAGCCAATGGACAAGTTGAGTCCACAAATAAGGTGATTGAAGCTATCCTTACCAAGACTGTACATGTACATAGGAAGGACTGGGTGGAAAAGCTTCCAGAAGATTTATGGGCCTACAAAACTACATGGAGAAATACTACAAAACATACTCCCTATGAACTTGTTTATGGGAAGCAAGTCTTACTTACGATAGAGTTCCAGATCCAGACCTATAGGACAGCAGTCCATTTAGATCTTGACTTATCAGAAGCACAAAAGCAAAGGATGAAACAACTAAATGAACTTGATGAAATTAGACAAGAACCCTTCCAGAGAACTATCCTAGCTCAACAACAAAGATCTAGATGGCATGATAAGTACATTAAGGAAAGGAAATTTCATCTAGGAGATTGGGCATTACTCTTTGATTCAAAGTTCAATAATTTTCAAGGGAAATTCCAAACCCACTGGCTTGGACCTTATGAAGTTGAAAGTGTTTTTGACAATGGTGCAGTTAGAATCAGGACTATTGATGAAGAGAAAATTCCTCTATTAGTAAATGGACATCAACTCAAATTGTACCAGAAGCCATTGACAAAAGAGGAGTTTGTTAAAATGTTCCAAGATAATTCAGAACTGAAAATGGTCAAGAATAATTCTTCTTCTTTTCCACCCTAGAAATTTTTACTCAGGTTACTCTCTAAAAAAAAAAAAATTAATAATAATAATAATAAGTAAATTATATATATATATATATATATATATATATATATATATATATATATATATATATATATATATATATATATATATATATATATAACAAAAAAAGACTATAAACATGAAAACCAACATGCTGTTGGCAGGTTTATACAGGAAATTCAGAGTGAAAACCAATTTTTGTTGGCACTTCAAATTTTCCTTTCAAAAAGAAAATAATAAAGTTCATTTATTAAAAAAAATTGTTTCTCAGCTACAGAACAGCAATTTTCTGCACATCGGACAAGTTTCCGTAGCTACGACAAGTTTTTGCAGCCTAATAATTTTTTATTAGGTCACAAGGACACTTGGTGATTTGAATTGAAGGACAACTGACAAAGCAAAGTACCTGCAGGAGATCTCATAACAAAAAACAAGGTTAGAAAAAGTGGATCAAAGGTATGTGCTACTTTAATTTAGCAATAGGGATTGATATATTGCATATATGACTAAGAAGACATAGTACTTCCGAAAATTAAAACGAAATCATTGTAACTTAAGGGTGATGGCCACCTAACAAAATATCATAAGCCACCACTTAAAATTCATGTCACATCCTCATTCCAAATCCGCCAAAGTAATTACCAAATCATCATTTTAAATGCGCCTAATAGTCTGATTCATTCCTATAACCCTTATTATAATCCACCTATTCTTACACTCCTCTAAACTTTCATAG
This sequence comes from Pinus tabuliformis, assembly GCA_031772625.1. Lineage (NCBI taxonomy): Eukaryota > Viridiplantae > Streptophyta > Pinopsida > Pinales > Pinaceae > Pinus > Pinus tabuliformis. The sequence continues at coordinate 59,434,595 of CM062813.1, read as the reverse complement.
CCACTCCATCTGTTATAGACAATTTTGTGCCTTGCAGCATCAGGCATGAATTGTCAATAATCCAAGGGATCCAAAGTCCCTAAACATGATGTTCCTACCCCTAGAGGAACAAGGTCAGCAAACCAACAGCTCTCAGATCAGTTCTCCACCTGAAAACACTCAAAAACAAGCAATCCTGAAATCAAAGCAGGTGCTCCACTAGGCTTCTGCGCTGAAACTCAACTCCTCCATGGTGTACCTGCGTTGCAAAGCAGGTAGAACAAAGGCCACCTGCGCTGAGCGAGATGGGACAAGTGGCACACTGAGTCATTGCTCTGGAATCTTCCAAAAATGACACTTGGATCAGGGATTTCGCCTTGTGATGAGTCAGAGGCTCTGTTTCTCCAAGTGGAAGCAAGGTTCTCCAAGTGGACTCAAGAACTGAAGATCAACTGAAGAGAGAGAGGACACAAGGCAGCTACACATCAGTTGCAAGCTGACTCATCCTTTCTCAATTCATCTATATATTGAGTTCTCTCCTATGAGCTCAGGAGGCTGGAATTTTGTGCAAAGTAATGATATGCTGTTGGTTTCACTATAGAGCTATTGGGTGATTGCTTGAAGGAGGTGAAGAGGAGAAATTCTTTCTGCTGGGAGGTGTTGCTGGATTGGGGCCTTCAATGGTTGTAACTCTCTCAGAACTTTACTTCTTCATTAATAAAAGCTATTGAGGTTCTTCTATATGCATTTGTTTCAATGATGTATTGTGATGATTGTATATTTGATTTATGCTAATCCTTGAATCAGTTATGAATGCATGCTTCTTGTAGTTTCCTTCTTTGTTATTTTGCAGGATCTCATTGTAGCTGGGCCAGCAAAAGAGCAAGGAGCTGGGAGCAAGCAGCCAAAGAGAAGAGTTTGGATTCGACATTAAGCGCAAGGCAACGGTTAGTGCATTTCCTCATTCTCTCTTGCTTTCGTAAAGAAGTAAACCTTAAGTAGTTTTCTTTACAGTTGTTGCTGAGGTACTATCACCCTTAGAATGGGATAGGGTCATCCGAGTCGGATACTTTTCCCTACAACAAACTGGCGACTCCGCTGGGGATCATATCTGTTTGATTGTTTGTAGTATTTTGCTATTCATTTCCTGAACAAAAGAGTACCAAATCGAAAAGCTTTTGACTATATCAAAAGCGAAGTAGAGGGCAGCTACTCTAGCTCATTTCTGAGCATGTTCATGATTTGAAGAGCTGATCTACAAGGATCCTTGTAAGCTCTTAGTGATAGCTTTTCATCCTCCTTGTCATCCCTTAGTGTGTGCTTGACTGATAGCTTCTGATTTGAGCAAAAACTATGCATTTTTGAGAAAATTGTGACCCGGAAACTGAGAAAACGCAACTTTCGTTTTCCAAAGCAGGTAGTACACAGGCTACCTGCTTTGCAACGCAGGTCCCGAAGGGGCTACCTGCGCTGAGAGCCAGACTGGCTGTGCAGCACCTGCGTTGGCCCAATTTTGCCTTGTGCAGTTGGGGTTTCCTCCCTTTTTCTTGCCTGTTTTCACTATAGATTTTGCTGCTAGTTGTCAGTCTTGTACCTATTCTGAAACCAACCTTACTTTCCATCATTCCGCCTCTGTTATATAACGAAATTGTACTTGTTCTTTTGTATTTCTTACATCATTTACAATTTCCCATAACGAAAGTGAACTAGTCTTGCTTTGGCCTCTTAGATCTGAACCTGTGTTAGGCATTTTGCTGGTCTAAAGAGTTAGCTTGTTTGCTGTCCATAGCTGATTAGTCTTTTTACTTTCGTTATTATGGTTTGATTTCATGTATTTCCAGTGATTAAACAAGTAAATCTTAAGGTGTCTTTTGATTTTGGACAAGCTTGTTTTTTTTCGCTTTAAATCGAAATCAAAGTTAAATAACAACTTTCTTTTTGTAATACATCAACATTAAGAAAGGGAAAAGAAAATACATGCATTGTGAATTTTGCATTTGAAAAAGGTTTGCATGATGATTTAGGAGAAAGTGCATTAGTTTGTGCTGTATGAACTGTGTGAAAAGATTTGCCTTTCTTCTCCCTTAGTAGTTAAGATTTTCATCAGTCAAAAAGATTTGAAAAAGCTTGCTTCTCATCTTAGGCTGCATTTAGGATTTTTGTCATATACATCTCGTGGTGAGCCTTGAAAGGCAAACTTTAAAAAGATCAACTTAAAATATACTGAATGAACCTAACAACGCATTGAAACATAACGCAAACACATAGAGGTCTAAGCTAGAGACGTGTTCCGGCGTCGTTAAACGTAGTGACTGTCGATCTCTACGAAGGTGGGTGATTCCTCCTGAGGGACGATAGCACTAATACGGACTTGTGCTCCAACGTACCGTCGCGTATATATTGGGAGACCCCTATAGGCATTTATCCTTTATCCTTAGGAAGCCGTGTCGGCCGCCCTACTGATCGCGATGCAGTGAACACAGCATTCACGAAGATCGACCACCCGTACCGTAAAACGTATTCTGTGGTTTCGCGAAAGGTTTGGCACACCCTCTGCCTAGATCTCCAGAGCAGTTTTTTTGGCCCTTTTCAAACTCTATAACTGAAAAGGTCCAACCGAGCATTTGTCACTTCGGGCTCGTTAATACATCGAAGGAGACTAGAGTCATCTTTAGCTTTTTCTCGACTCTTAAAACATGAAAAAGCAAAGTTATGTTTAAAAGCGTCTAATAAAATTCATTCAAATCGGAAACACAATTCTTCCCCTTTATATTTTAGTTGATCGAGTAATCCACAATCGTGGAAGAAAGTCAATTGAATATCCGTCGTTCTCGGAGGCTTGCGAGTCAACCGTCTTTGTCTCCGGAATCGAAAACAGTCCGGACAAAGCGAGCTCGTCGAACCAGTTCAAAATCTCCTTTAAAAGTTAGAACAAGTGTTCCAACAACATCTGAGATTCTGGTTACTCCAAACATTTCCGGAAACCCTGCCTCTATAGAAGAAGTTCAACCGCCATAGAAGGACAGTAATACTGATCCTAGTCTGGGGGCAAATACCTGTATAACTGAACCAGTTCCATCTGTAACTGGTCCAGAGAGTTTTGTTCCTCAAACATCTGTCGCTGTCGATACAACCCCTTCTTCGGCACCGGAAATCTATTACGGACCTGACGGTCTTCCTCTTCCACCTGGTCTGATTGCGATAGAGGAAATTATAGAGGAACCGCAAGTATCCACTCCAACTCATTTTGGAGTAGGGATCACTCTATTTCCTGCTACAACAGAAGTTTGTCCATCACCAGTGGAAGTTCCTGTAGAATCACTAGGCAATCAATTGGATAGACTCAAAATGTCTGAACAACCGTCGACATCTAGGACTGTGTCAAATGACACGGCGACGGCAGAATTACCTGCTGCAAATCCAACAATGTTCGCCGGCATACCATCTGTCCAAACTAGCTCTCAATCGCTAGAAGGAGTCCACCAAGGGACTATCTCGGCAGTGTGGTCTGTTCCTGTTTGTTCCGGAGTAATGTCTGGTAACTCTTATGGTGAAACTCATCAAATTGACCCTTTTGGGAATCAATTTAGGCCATCCAGTCCTCCAGGACAATCAATTGCCTTGAGTTCTGGATTACCACCGTATGGGGGGCAGTATGCCCTTTCATTACCCCCTCCGGGAGGGTACCCATACGGGAGTTCTCAACCTTATTCAAGTTATGGTGGAATTGCAACGAGTAGTTGGGTACCTATGCTGTCCCAGCCACCAAGAGTTGTATATTCTATGCAACAGTGTGTACCTGTGACGAACATCCCAACTGCACCGGCTATTGTAACCTTGTCGCAAGTTCAAATGATGCCTGTTGTATGTCAACCTCAAATTTCTCAGGTTCTCATGCAACAGCCCCTTGACCCTGCGACCCAACCACAATCGCCTACTGGTGGGGCGACACAAGTACAATCGGGTACAATTACCCCACATCTTGGTCCAATGGTTAGTGTAGCGCAACAACCCATGGTATCGCAACCATGGATAGTGCAATACCAACAGCCACAATTCCAACAAGTGTACCAAGGTTCTGAACAGCAAATCTTTGCGAATACTGGACAACCATATATCCAAAATGGCCAAAATCAACCACTTTATAGTGGTCAAGTCCATCAACCGTATCAATCATACCAACATCAACTCCATTATGCTGGTATGCAAAGACCAACTGTTCAGGCAATTCCATCGTACCCTGGTTACGCTTCCCCTAACTTGAATCAACAGTTACCATTCGTGGCAACTTTAGAGTTGCCTGATTTACATCGGTTAACCAATGATCCAATTGCTTACGCCCCATGGTGGCCAGTGATCCCGCACAAACTTCCATCCGACATTCCTAAATTCAATGGAAATCCAGGTGAAGACCTGTCGAATCATGTGATGAAATTTCATCTATGGTGTTCGTCGAACACTTTAAATGATGATTCGATAAGGCTTCGCCTATTTCAGAGGACATTGACAGGTCCAGCGGCGAAATGGTATATAGAATTGCCAAGAGCTTCGTTCGACAATTTTAGCTCCCTTGCCACGACATTCTTAACCCACTTTCAATTACCAATAAGGTATGAAACGGGAACAGAGATATTGACTAACTTCAAACAGACAACCGCAACTCATATATCAGATCATATACATGAGTGGCGACGTCGACGAAGAATGGTTAAAACATACGTTCCTGATTAGCTTTTAGCTGAGTGGTTTATAAAGTCGTTACTTCCGGCCATAACAGAAGATGTGGCAAAGGGGGGGGTCGTAACAGAAGAGCAGGTTATCGCTCGTGCACAATATTTGGACTTAGTATATACTCAGTCCGGCACGCTCTATGACAAAATACCAGACACCCCTAGACCAGAGTTTTCAATCCCTCCTCCTCCTAAATCAAATAGTGACTCTCATGCCGGCGACGGCGTGATTGGCACGGCAAACACGAATCCGAAAAGGACCAATCAAAAGAAGGCCCGTAAGGATTCGAATCAAAATGCGCATGAGGAAATTCTTGCTTCGGAAGTAAATGCCGTATCGACAGATAAGGGCAAAGAAACCAATCAACCAGTAAGCAGGAAGAAACAAAACAAAGGGAAGAAGAATAAACAAGGTGAGTCATCCCCTAAGAAAAATTCTTCGAACCCTCCTGGGAATAGGAAACCAAATCCATGTCAAATATGCGATGACAAAGATCATAACACTAAGAATTGCCCATTCAAAGCTGAGCTAAAGAGGTTCTTTAAGAGTCCTCATACCTCAACTGTGTCAAGTGATCCATTTCCTAACCCAGGTCAAAATCTGGTTGATAGCGGAAACGCTTCCCCATCTCAAGTGCTTATGTTGTCGGTTTCAAAACAGCAAAATGATGCTTTGATTTCGACAAGGAACAAAGATTACGGGAATCCACAGGTGTCGAATGATAAAGGTAAAGATCAACCTAGCAGTTCGACAACAACTTCGGCAGAAGTTGTACCCCCCATCACGCATGAATTAACAATAAAACCGCCAAAGGGAGTAGTACACAAGTCGACATTTAATCCTCGTGCCAGAGCGGCACAGCATTATAACATAGTGGAAGATTTGGCGCAATCGCCATCTGCTATGTCGACTCTTGAGGTACTACAACATTGCCCATCCCAAAGGCAGGCATTGTTATCAGCAATTGGTGGAGTGGATCCTAAAGATTCCAATCTTGTATCCTTTGATCACAAAGGATATGATCCTCAGTTACCAGCTCAACTAGCTTTCCTCGTCCAAGTGAAAGCCCTCAACAAAACAGTTCATAGAACGATTATTGATGAGGGGGCATCGACATGTATTATGTCGATGAGTTGCTGGAAAACTTTAGGATCTCCAACCTTGTCGCGATCATCGACAACATTAAAAGCATTCGACGGAAGGATATATACCCCTTACGGTATCCTTAGTAACTTGAAAGTTGAACTAGGGGGCAAAACAGTAGAAATAGATGTTGAAGTCATTGATGGCAATCTTGACTATAACATCCTACTGGGAAGACCTTGGATTTATGCCATGCAAGCTGTGGTGTCGACTTATTTTAGGAAGATCGCATTCCCCTTTCAAGGAGGGATTACGGTCGTCGACCAACAGAACTTCCTCCCTAATGGTTCACAAGTTACAGGAAGCGTTCCCATGATCCATGGAAGCGACCGGTCGATTCAAGATATTGGAGTAGGTCTGTTGAAAGATCCCACCATGATGGGGACTTTCACGCTGCCACCTCCTATTTGCATAGGAAATGTACCATTTGTGGCAACATGCAATATGGTATCCAACTTGAAAGTCACAGAAGGCAGAGTCGTTATGGATCATTCGATGGTTTTGCAACCAAGCCCCATTGAAATATTGTAGCAATCAATGTTTCAGGCCTGGGAGGCAAACCCCAATCAGCGCTCATCGAGCGTTTGGGTAGATAGATCTAGAGAATATGGTACCCCATTAGATCCTTGGTCAAAAGTACATGGGACTGACGAAGGAATCTTACAATCAATGATGATTGAGGGGGCACCATGGAATGACCACCACCATCATTCCCTTCTTCCGGAATACGAAGAAGATACTCAAAAAGATCTTTACCACCCTTCAGTATTTGAATTCCTAACAAATACTGTAAACACGGTGGATTCCGAGCGAAACTTATCCAATATCGAAGAGACCATAGCCATAAATATCTCGACCAAAACAGGTGTTGTAGAGAATATTCATGTTGGCAAAGGTTGTTCCCCTTCAGAACTGGAAATATATAACGCTCTTTTTCGCGAATTTAGAGATGTCTTTGCTTGGTCATATGATGAAATGCCAGGCATCGACTCAAGTATCGTTGAACATGAAATTAAAATGTATCCTGATGTCAAACCAGTAAGACAACGGCTTCGACAGGTGCACCCTAAGAAAGCCGCTGCCATTAAAGCAGAAGTTGAGAAACTTCTCCATGCTGGATTCATCTACCCGGTTCCTCTAACCGATTGGGTATCGAATATTGTTCCTGTTATGAAAAAACAAGGAACAATACGAGTGTGCGTCGATTATAGAGATGTAAATCAAGCTTGTCCGAAGGACAACTACCCTACACCCTTCATCGACCAGATAATTGATGAATGCGCTGGATGTGAAATCTTCTCCTTTATGGACGGATTCTCCGGGTATAATCAAATTAATATCCGCCCGCAGGACCAGTCGAAGACTACATTTATATGTCCATGGGGCACATTCGCTTATCGAAAATTACCCTTTGGCTTGAAGAACGCAGGGGCGACTTTTCAGAGGGCTATGAATTATGCCTTCCATGACATCAAGAGCATTGTTCAACCATATCTCGACGATCTTACAGCTCATTCGCGAAAGCGGAGTGATCATCCGCAGCATTTAAGAGCGATATTTTTACGTTGCCGACACTACAAGATAAGACTCAACCCACACAAGTGTGTGTTTTGCGTCGGTTCTGGTCGTTTACTTGGCTTTGTAGTCTCTAAAGATGGGATTTGTCTCGACCCTTGTAAGGTTCAGGCAATCATCAATTTGCCTCCACCTTCGAATTTGCTTCAGATTCAGAAACTCCAAGGGAAAGCAAACTTTCTGAGGAGGTTCATTCCAAATTACGCAGAACTTGCTAAAGGTTATACACGTCTTTTGAAAAAAGATGTACCCTTCGATTGGGACCAGGTTGCGCAAGCTTCCTTTGACGCTTTGAAAGAATCTCTAGTAAAAGCATCATTAATGTACGCCCGAGATTATCTTAGGGATTTTAACCTGTATCTAGCTGCAGCAGATACAACCATTGCAATGGTTTTAGTTCAAGAAGTCGATGGAGTTGAACATCCTGTATATTATTTAAGTAAAAACTTAAATGATACAGAAAGTAAATATTCTTACGTTGAAAAGCTAGCGCTTGCTGCTGTTCAAGCGGTACAGAGATTTCGACATTATATCCTCTTTAGGAAAACTACCATTCTGTCAGATTGCAACCCCATGACTTATATACTGTCGCGACAGTTGCTGGGGGGCAAGTATTCCAAATGGATAGCGATTCTTCAAGAGTTTGATCTGGAATTTGTGAAATCCAAGTCAAAGAAAGCTCTGGTATTCGCAGAATTATTATGCGACCTCCCTTCGTCGTCCAACGATAAAACCTCCAAAGAATAAATCGTGGACGAGAATTTGTTTCTGATATCTGCAAGCGATGAATGGTATGGAGATATAATTATCTATCTCCAAACCCAAAAGTTTCGGCCAAACACCTCACACTCCGAACAGAAACGTATACGATACCAAGCAAAAGACTACATGATCGTCGGTGATACTCTTTACCGTCGTGGTATCGATACCGTTCTGAGGAGGTGTCTCACCCATGAAGAAGCCGAAAAAGCCCTGAATGAGTGTCATTCAGGCGCGTGTGGGGGGCATCAATCAGGTTTCGCTACAACCCAAAAGATATTAAGAGCAGGATATTTTTGGCCAACAATGTTCAAAGATTGCATAATCGCAGTCCGAAGTTGCCATTCCTGCCAAATCTTTGATAGCAAAACCAGAAGACCGCCCGCACCCCTGCAACCAATAGTTGCGGTTGGGCCTTTCGCCAAATGGGGCATCGATTTCATGCAATGTAACCCCACCTCGACCGGGGGGCATGGGTATATTATAGTCGCAGTAGACTATTTTACCAAGTGGGCCGAGGCGATGCCTACATTGGACAATACTGGTGAAACAGCTGCCCTATTCTTTTTCAATCATGTAGTCGCCAGGTTCGGCGTACCCCAGGCTATAGTTACAGATCATGGATCTCATTTCCGCAATCACATGATGGTCGAATTAGCTGCGAAACTAGGGCTATCTCACGACAGCTCTACTCCGTATTATCCACAAGCCAACGGACAAGTTGAAGCAATCAACAAGGTCCTGAAGCGTATGTTGCAGAGGATGATCGGAGTTCATAAAAGAAGATGGCACCTAATCCTGTATGCAGCCTTGTGGGCCTACCGAACCTCGGTAAGAAACGCAACCGGATTCACACCTTTCCAATTGGTGTACGGTCTAGAAGCAGTCTTACCGATCCAGTGTGAAATTTTGTCGCTTAAACTCGCAATTGATCTCCTCCCCGGAACTTCGGAAGAAGAGGCTCGTTTCTTGGAATTAATCCAATTGGATGAAACCCGTCATGATGCCGCTTTGGCTAACGAAGCCCATAAGAAACGAGTCAAGGCTCAGTTCGACAAAAATGTCAAACCCCGTGTCTTCTCAGAAGGTGATTTGGTCTTGCTTTATGACCAAGAATCCGATAAATTAGGAGCAGGTAAATTCAATTCCTTATGGATGGGCCCCTATATTGTTAAAAGAGTGTTAGCAAAAGGAGCCTACGAGTTAATAGATTACGACGGAATTCCACTGGCGCAGCCCTGGAACAGGCTGTACCTCAAGCGTTACTATGCTTAAATAGTAACCTGCATGCTTTTGTTGTATTTTGTTTTCGCCAAAGTTCTTGTTCTGGTTGAGTGATTCCCCTTTTTCATTCGTTGCAGATGTCAAACCTTATGGAGACATGTGTTGGATATGCCGACGGAGCGAGTCGTAGTTCGCGGAACCTATCCTCCGCAGCCTGGGCCATTTTTGATCCAAGCGGCGAGTTAGTAAGTTTCAGAGGTGTATGTATTGGGCAATCAACGAATAACATCGCTGAGTATAGCGCGTTGATAGAACTACTCTCTGATGCCATCACACGTGGCATATGCCGACTAATCGTCAGGCTAGACTCACAGCTCGTAATACGACAACTCAATGGTATATATTCTGTTCGCAATCTAACTATTTATCGCATGTTCCTAAGAGTAAAAATCTTGGAAAGACGATTTGATTCAATTCAATATCAACATATTTCAAGAAATTTAAACACATTAACTGACTCATTAGCAAACTATGTGTTAGATAGACATTTGCAACATTTATAAAAAGGACACATCATAAAAGAGTGTACATATGAATCATCCAAATCAACCAGAATAAAACTCGAAAATCAAAATATATATATAAGCTGTTCATAAAGTTCATACATAATGTCCTGTAACCGAGACAAAAATTGGTCATGTGACCTAAAAACTCAAAATTGCTAGGGGGCACCCTAGCCTAGTGATGCTCCTGATAGTAAGCCACAGTCTGTGCTATCATGCGCAGAAGACGGGTCCATCGTCTAGGTACACCGATAGTATGCTGCTGCATCGGTAAAGGCAACTCGTCAATCTGTACATCCGGAAGACCACGGGTAAGGTTCTCAACCTGCCCCTGCACAGCTGTAAGGGTCTCAGTATCGCTAAGATCACGGATAATAACTCTCCGAGCAGGTTCCTCTGCCGGAGCAGCAACAGGTGGTCTCAGACGAACTGTCGGACGAACAGGACCAACATCTGCAGGCACACATGAGTTCAATTAAAGTCTTGATAGAATAAAGAACAAGAACATTATAAATGAAAACAATGAACAGTAATATGGTTGAAGTTCTTACCAGTAGCATCCCACTGAGCACCGTCTGCCAGTACCATATCCGGATCACCCCGGAAATCCATACCAACATATGGGTACTCGGAAAAAGCCATCTCCTGGCGATCGAACCACCTGAAGAAAGCGGCATTGAAAGAAATCTGGGATTGACCTGCATGTCTGGACATGTGATCGACCCATCGCTGCATACGTGGCTCGGTAGGAGAAGGCACTCCGAGATCAATATACTGAGGTTGCATCAGAGGGATCTTCTCTAAGGCGAAGGCAGTCAGAATCGAACCAAAACCAAAGTTCTTCAGCTTCCCGTCCTTCACCTTGTTCAGTTGACTTTTCATTTGAGTAAGCACTGCATCACTCCAGTTGAAGATCTTCGGTTGGAGACACTCCAAGGCATGCTGCATATGAGACCTGTTGGCAACATGTAAAGATGCGCTACCGGCCATCCTACCAAGAGTATACAGAATAGACCTGAGAGGCCTGCTAGTAACATCACGGATGACTACCTTGCCGTCTATGCTCGGCTGGGACCCCTCCCTGTAATACTGGCGGACATAATCTCTCACGGAATCATTCCCCCGAACTGTACCTGATAAAGAAATGGGGGCACCCCGCCTTGACAAGCCAGTCAAGAAATAAATATCTGTCACGGTCAACGGAATAGGTTTGTTCCTGATCTGGAATACTTGGTTAACAAGATCCCAAGCATCAAGCATATACTGCAGTAGAGAAATCTGTGCTCTCATGCTAGAGATACGGAAAAACTTCAGCAAACCACAGTCTCGTAATGCGCCCACCGTAACAGGATCATGAAGGGCAATCATATCTTCTTCTTCATGTTCTCGTTCTCGCCATGTTAGGGCCATCTTGATCAAGAATCCCTGCAAAACAAACAAGAGAATGAGTCAGCTCCTGAAATTGATGAAAAACTGGCGAAAATTTCATCAAAATCTGTGAAAAATTGTTGCTTTTATGCCCCAAAGCAGGTGCCCAGTGTACTACCTGCGTTGGGGGACAAGCTGCCTTCAAGCAGCTTGGATCCCAACGCAGTTTTCGAATGGGGAACCTGCGTTGATCAGAGGGCGCCCTGGCAAAACCCTAGAGGCTCAATAGAACAACAAAATAGGCATAAAACAGGAAAATGAAACCATGAAAATGAAGAGCTAAGGTTTAGCTCCTACCTGGTCCAAATGGCGCCGAAAATCGTCCGCAGAATCTCCCGGAATCAGCTGATGAAAATCAAGGGGAAAGAGGCTCCTCCAAAGCTCCAACAAGCAAATGCAAATGAAATGGTAAAATGAGAGGTAAAAACCCTTTTTATTTGCTTTCTTACGTAATTCGAGGTAAATATTAATGTGTTAATCTCATTTTCAAGTAAATATTACTCATTTCTAACTAGTTTGTTGCAGCAATTTGAAAATGCAGTACTATCAGTGAAAAAGAGAAGCTAGTTATGGTAAAAAAAAAAAAAAAATCAAAAGTAAACCATATATTCGAGCAGTTTTAGCACATAGTTCATGCTCGTTAAAAAATAAACATAAGTTGTGAGCAATCTTCCCCTAGAGTTCAAGCTCACTCAGAAAAATGAACCGATAAATAACCTTGGTAAATGTAACCTTTGACAGCCATATTAAAGCCCTTGGTCGTGTTCTTGCAGTCTCACCTCCATCCGTTCATTTGGCCAATCGTTCATCTCCATATGTTTGTTTACCCATTTTGAGGAACAGCTGCGAAGAGTGATTTCACTTAGCCATCCTTGTGACACTGCCGTGATTGGAATATTCCAACCTGTACCTGGAATCTGCTGCTACCTTGTTCATCACTCGTTCCTCAAAAGACGAGTCTTCTTTGAGCTCTTTTCACTGACTCGTAAAATATGAAAAGTTTGCCGAGTTTTGGCCTTCCAGCTCGTTAAACGACCGGAAGAGCTATCCCTCCTCTAGATTTTAATCTTTTTGGACCTGAGGGATTATTGCACAAAAAGATCGAGCGCTTGTTTTGTTCGGCTCGTTAAAGCAATCGAAAATTCATCCCTTCTGTATTGTTTTATACTTTTTCGGACTTAAGGGATTAGATGACGAAAAAGGAATTTTGGAGTTGACTTTATGTACCTTTTCAGACTCTCTAAAAATGAAAAGGACCGAGTTATCCTTGTCGTTAGACACGTTAAATTCATTAAATAGCGACAAACTTGTCTTTAGACGAGAACGAGTTTCCCTATCGCTAGGCTCGTTAAAACATAGCGATAGGCTTGCCCGAAGGGCAGGTTATAGAACAAGCATATGTTATCCTCCTCAAGCTTGATAAAAATAAAGAGGTACTGGTCAGCAATGACTGGGGAAAAATTGGGAGAACCTCACAGCTTTAATGGTAGCAAGTCACTCTTGAACATGACACTTTGTCCTCCGTATCACATCGGGTTGGGTTGTTTCATTCACCGGTCTCATCACCATGGTCCTCGCCACACCATCCACATTTGGGGTAATGCTACCAATCCATCACATCAGTGTCGTTATATGTTCAAGAGATGTTGTTCTGCAAAGAGTCAACCGAGTCCCATCCACTGCCATACATTGTCCTTCATCCATTTCATGACCGCCACCCTGAATCATACATCACAGTTTGTTTTCACCTCATCACAATCACTAGCTCCGTTCCGTGTCACTGATGTGGGATTCATTAAGGCCCTCCTTTGACGGATCGCTCCTTGTCGACATCAGCTCATTATCCAAGGAGTTGATCTAGGAACACCCCCTTCAGTACTTTGAAGCTTGCATGCCTCAATGGCAAGTTTCTCACTTCCGGCGACAGGTATACATCAATGACCTTCGACCAAAAGATTTTGCATGGTGGTCGACGCCAAGTCCTTTATTCCCACCATGTGAATTGTATTGCCGTACCTTGAGGGTCATCATCCTTATCGGTGATTCCTCTCGCGCTTGTTAACGGTTTACATCATTGACCGGTAATCAAGCGATGTCTTTCCATGTTCGACTTCAAGAAATTCTCACATGGATTGACTTGTACATCGAGTGAAGATCGGAAGAGATTGAAGACCCCGGATCTAGTTTCATCCATCCGGGTTGCGATATATATTCAGGATATAAAGACATTTGATATGTACATCATTGCAGCAGATGATCATCCTTCTCAAAGGATGATAATTTCAGCAGAGAATTATCAGTCTATCATCAGACGATCGTCTGTTCTATGTACCAAAATGTATTTATAAAGCTGAGCATGGGAATGCCCGCCTCAGCTAGATCATGAAAAAGAATGAAAAATAATGTATTGTATTGTATCTTATTACAGGACACTTCTCAGCAGATTGAATGAACTTCGGATCCTCCTAATAAAGCATTTCACCCGATAAACGACCTCATACTTTAGGGGGCATCTGTTATAGACAATTTTGTGCCTTACAGCATCAGGCATGAATTGTCAATAATCCAAGGGATCCAAAGTCCCTAAACATGATGTTCCTACCCCTAGAGGAACAAGGTCAGCAAACCAACAGCTCTCAGATCAGTTCTCCACCTGAAAACACTCAAAAACAAGCAATCCTGAAATCAAAGCAGGTGCTCCACTAGGCTTCTGCGCTGAAACTCAACTCCTCCATGGTGTACCTGCGTTGCAAAGCAGGTAGAACAAAGGCCACCTGCGCTGAGCGAGATGGGACAAGTGGCACACTGAGTCATTGCTCTGGAATCTTCCAAAAATGACACTTGGATCAGGGATTTCGCCTTGTGATGAGTCAGAGGCTCTGTTTCTCCAAGTGGAAGCAAGGTTCTCCAAGTGGACTCAAGAACTGAAGATCAACTGAAGAGAGAGAGGACACAAGGCAGCTACACATCAGTTGCAAGCTGACTCATCCTTTCTCAATTCATCTATATATTGAGCTCTCTCCTATGAGCTCAGGAGGCTGGAATTTTGTGCAAAGTAATGATATGCTGTTGGTTTCACTATAGAGCTATTGGGTGATTGCTTGAAGGAGGTGAAGAGGAGAAATTCTTTCTGCTGGGAGGTGTTGCTTGATTGGGGCCTTCAATGGTTGTAACTCTCTCAGAACTTTACTTCTTCATTAATAAAAGCTATTGAGGTTCTTCTATATGCATTTGTTTCAATGATGTATTGTGATGATTGTATATTTGATTTATGCTAATCCTTGAATCAGTTATGAATGCATGCTTCTTGTAGTTTCCTTCTTTGTTATTTTGCAGGATCTCCTTGTAGCTGGGCCAGCAAAAGAGCAAGGAGCTGGGAGCAAGCAGCCAAAGAGAAGAGTTTGGATTCGACATTAAGTGCAAGGCAACGGTTAGTGCATTTCCTCATTCTCTCTTGCTTTCGTAAAGAAGTAAACCTTAAGTAGTTTTCTTTACAGTTGTTGCTGAGGTACTATCACCCTTAGAGTGGGATAGGGTCATCCGAGTCGAATACTTTTCCCTACAACACCATCCTTCTGCCACTTAGCAAAACCCTACCAACACCATTCTCTTGTCAAGGTAACCAATCTTTGAGGTAAAGCATCCTCCACAATGGGGATAATTGTTTGAACTAAGCCAGCAGGGAAGAAATTCTTGGAGGGATACCCTCAAACTAAGGAGCTACTGCAAAAGAAACAATGGTTGCAGTTCATTGAAAAATTCAACGGTTTTCACATGGAAGTGACCAAGACATTTGCATGCTCGTTTGATGGAACTAAAGCCAAAATAGGAGACATTAAGATCACCATAATAGAGTCCATGATCACAGAGGCTACTGAATTACCAAGGAGCGGGGAAAAATGGTTCAAGAATAGGGGAATTAATGGAGAAGATTGGAAGGTCTTCCTCAAAAATCCAAATATGGACACCACTGTCTTCAAGAAAGGTATTCCTAGCATAACCCTTAAGAGCAAATGGAGAAATTTATTGCTTATACTTCAAAAATTTGTCACCTATGAGGGTAGGTTTGGGTATATGTATTTTTACCATGTTAGGATGATGATGCATTTTCTTGAAGATCACCAGATGAATCTTCCTTACTTTCTCTTAAATAGTCTCAAGAAAATGTCTACAAATGTTCAAAAGAGAATTCAGTTTATAGAAAACACCATGTATCATCATGGCCTGATAAAGATATTGGTTGAGTTCCATCTTTAGAGTATAGGGGATAATTGGGAGAGTTTCCTGGTTAGGAACCATTTTGAAGAAAGATCCCTAGAACAAGCCAGCAGCAGTAGGACCCTCAGAGGAAGGAAGAGAACCATAGAAAGGGTAAAAGAGAAAGAACCCCAAACTCACCCAGAATTATCAGAAGAAGAGCTGCCCATAGTAGACATATTACAAAGAATGAAGAAGGGGAATCTTAAAAGGAAGAAAGTTAGCAAAAGAGCAAAGGAAATACCACAAACCAAGACCCTTCCTCAAGAAGAAAAATTAGAGACTAAAAGAAAGAAGGTACAGGGATTACAAACCTCAAGACTGAGGAGGAGCACAAGGTTGAGCACAGTCCAACAGACAATCTCGAAAGCTACATAGTACATTGATCTCGAGGGAAATGAGCCAACTGAGACTCAGCCAACTAAGAACGAGCCAACTGAAAACCCTGAAAGTTCTCCAAAAGGGTCACTAGAATCATCACCGAGGGTATCACCACCACCTTGCAGCTCACCTCTGAGAAGCCCAGTGCATAGTCTGGGTATTGACCCTGTTCAGCAAGAGATATATGACTATATAGAGTCATTGGAAATAAAAGAGACAACAACTAAGGAAACAGTTCAGTGTCTTGGAAAAGGGAGCAACCAGTTAAATGGACCATAGGAACACTTAGCCTCAAACATTCTAAAGTAGGATATTTTTGAATTAGAAACATTGAACAGGTATCTCAAGAATGAGAATCAAGCATTGAAGGCACAAAGTGAGATCCAGATTGCAAAAAGTGACAATCTCATCCTTCATTTGAGCTTGTGGTATAAAAAGAACAAAAATATGAAGAAGGAAAATAGGATAATGCAAAGAGAGATTATCAGCTTAAAATACAAAATTCTCATGAGAAAACCTAGGATGCCAGTAGTTGCCAAAAAGAAGAAAATAGTGAAACTTGGAGGTGATGAACAAAAGGAACAAGTGACTAACAATGATGAAGTGTATGAGGACATACAAAACCTCCAACCTGGGGGAATGTAGAGTCCAAAGATTGTCTTACCATGACACCCCTTTTTGCCTATGTTTCCTCTCTTTTCCTATATTTACCACCTAAATAATGCCATATCCACAAGGTTTTGATAAAGGTAAGCAATAATATGTCTTCTTCTTCATGTTTGACTATATACCCTTTTGTTTTGTTAAAGACTACAATTGGCTATAGAATCGGTTTTTTCTCTCAGTTAATCCAGATTTCTGCAACTACCTCCATTGTTTGTAAGGTCCAGAAGCCCTAGATCAGTGACAAAGGATATGGGTGGATAAGGAATGCTTCCCTTGTGGATACCTTCCTATCCCCTTGAGCCAGTTCATCAAGATGAGCGCAAGATATCATGGTCAAACCCCAAAGTCAACCACAGGATTGTTGCTGAAACAGAATCCGAGTTTCATCAAAACCTTATCAATTTGCTTTCAGAATAGAAAATCAAAAGTTTAGCGATATAGTTAGTTAGAATAAAGATATTTAGGCTTAAATTACTCATGACTGTTATGCCAAAGACTTGTTATAAAAACTATGGCCGCACTGTGATTTGGTGCGCGCCGGATGATGTAATTTTGAAACAGTTTGTTAAATTTCGTTTGCAAGAAATAGAACTAGTTTTGTGTGTGTATGCGTTACGTTGATTGGAGATTTTTTCCTGATCCGTGGAGGGCCCCCTACAACCAGTGACAATTCTTTAACCAATTGCAATTAGATTACTTTTCATTTCTTGAATACTCTGTTTTTGTGTGTGAAATGTTGTATGATGAGTTCGCCAGTGAATCGTTATATGCATGACTACTTCCATCTACTTTATACCTAGTTTAATATGCTATTTACATTTATTTTTATCCGGTATAGCATGGTTATTACATTTTCTTTTTATCCAGTGTAGTCCAATTGCGTTTACTTCATAGTGTAGATGATGTTCAGAATATCTTGTTTGAATGAAATTGAATAAGTAAAAGTTTGAGAGTATTCTCCTTAAAAATTGAATTCAGACGGTACTTCTTTATAGTTTGATAGAATAGATTTATCTTGCACTTAGTGAATTAGAGCTGTAGCATAAAGATTCAAGACAAAAATCCAAAATAATCTAACACAAGTAGAATTTAGAATCACTCTCATATCATCCATAAACTGATTCAATAGATAATAACTCCTAAGAAATTAGCTGATAACTTTAGGGATTGAGACATTAATATAATTAATGACACCATCTCCATACTAATCTTAAGTGTAGTCCCTAATAAGAACATAATGACATAAGGAATAACTTCTAGCACATATAGTGCACCTATACTTCATAAGTACACATACCCTAGTTAACAATTTATGATTGACAATTTAAAGACATTAAATTGGCCAACTAGTAGCCTTGGGAGTTACAACATTCTTATTGCAATATCGAGGCTCATCACTTTTTGGCGTTGTTGTCGAGGAGGTGTCAAAGTATGCATTGCTTTCTTCCCTACTTGATTGATTTATTTTACTTTCTACAAAAACAAGAAATTGCATTAGGAATCTTCCATTTCAATAATAGAAAATTGCATTGCATTAGCATTCTCATTAAAAAAAACATACTTCTCCAACACCAACCCCCCCATTTGGTCACGTGGTGCAGTAAGAGCCACATCACCATCCACTTTTGCAAGTAGAAGAAGAGTAGGTGATAGAGAAGGTAGGACAAATGGATGGACATGATGAAAATGGGGAAGATCCTCTCAAATTTCCCATTCAAGATATTTATGGTACTGTGCACATGAAGAACATCCCTCCATCTTTTCTTCCAATATTTCATGGTCTAAGGTGAGAGGATCCGAAAACCTTTCTCTTTGAATTTGAAATCCTTTGTAGATGTTATGGTTACTTACTAAACACTCAAAAATTAAGATTTTTCCAGCAACATTGAAAGATAGAGCTCTTAAATTGTTCATGAGTTTAGGTACTAATTGAATAAGAGCATGGAATGATATGAAAAATATATTTCTAGAAAAATATAAAGACCGTGATCTTAAAGAAGAAATATTTATAATTAATCAAAAATGAGATGATATCCTTGAGGATTTAATAGAGAGGTTCATGTACAATGTTAAGCGAGGGAAATTACGTCATTTAGGATCTGACACACTAAAAACCCTCTTACTTAGAACAGTTAGGGATGAATGGATTGATATCGTTGATCTCATGAGTAGAGGTGATGTAAGCCAATTATCGTTTAAAGAAATTTGTGAAATATGCAAACACATATCAAGAGGAAGGGCAAGAGTATGTAAATCAACATCAATATCGATAAGTCAAGCTAAACTTGGAAATTTGTTTGATGACTTTAAAACAAAAATTCTTATCAATCTAATCAAACAAGTAGAAATGTTAAGAATGAAAGAAGAATAAAAATAAGATGTTGATATTTGTGTTGTCCATGTAGAATTAGATGATGTTAAATGTTTCCCCTCATTACAAAGGTTTAAGGAAGTTTACCAAGAGGACAATGGAGCAATTTAATTGCCAATCCAGCTATGTTATGTAGCTCCAAGAGGACCATGGTAGGCTATTCAACCTGATATGATGCAAGAGCCTAATTCACAATTTCAAGCTTATGCACATCCATCTCAAAGTAATTGGAACACGCCCTTTCCTTGGAAACCTTGGTTATCTCAACCCCAAACCCAATCTTGGCAACAAGGTTGGCAAGGAACTTATGGGAGCCATCTAAAATATCCTCAATATTTTCCTCAATATCCTCCATACCCAACTCCGTGTTATCCCTACCATTCACCTCCACCACAACCACAACCCCAACCACATTCATCTCAAATATTCACTTCCACTCAACTACTTGTACCACCATGTCCGAACCCACACAATGAAGTAGCTCAACCCACTTACAATGTTAAGGTACAAAACTTCCAAATATCTCCTCTTGATCTAAAAGGTATTCATCTTAGCTAGGGAAGAGTATCACAAAAAGGAGATTCTCTTGATATCATCGAAGGACAATATGCACAAAAATAAGATTCAAATGAGAAGACCAAAGAATCATGGGCTGCACTTGATGAAGACCAGACATCAGAATCATAGACTGGGAAAGTGCCCTCATGTTTACCATCAGATCCTCTATGTTTTCAAGAGAATAATCAGCGAAAAGAAGAAGAAGAAGACATCCAAGATGATCCAAATGAGAAAGTGAACCAAGCGCATCACAACTATATTGAAATATGGTTCATGGAAGAAGAAGACATCCAAGATGATCCAAATGAGAAAGTGAACCAAGTGCATCACAACTATATTGAAATATGGTTCCAGAGAGTCACTAAGTTGCAACAATACTCTCTTCTTCAACTGTGCTTGATATCATCAAAGACAAAGAATTTGGTATCTTACATCCAGGTACATGTCAAAGAATACATTTCAAGCCTACACATTAGTTTATATGTCATCTTGATGTGCACTTGCCTTTATTGGAAGTATTCCTACACTTTAAAATGATTTTTGTTTTTTTCAAGGAGAGTAGGATAGGAAAAGAAACAAAAAAGTGAAAAATAAGAGAAAAAGATAAAATATCAAGTGAAAACCTCCTTTGAGGCACTTGATATTGTCTCATTGATTGAAAACCGCCATGAGGCGATCAATGGGTTGATGAAAAAAAGGAGGAGAAAAAAAGGATCCTAGGTGAAAACCTCCTTTGAGGTGCCTAGGCAGACCTACTAGTTGAAAACCTCATAAGGCGGCTAGTAGGCTTAGAAGAAAAATATATATATATATATATATATATAAAATATATATATATATATATATATATATATATATATATATATATATATATATATATATATATATATATATATATATATATATATATATATATGTTTTCCATGTATCTCTTTGATGAATGTAGGTGCTCTCCAACATCTGAAAGCAACAAAAACAAGTTGGCACCAAAGAAAAGAAAAAATTGGTCAAAATTCTAGTCAAAGGAAGTCAAACTTGGACTTTCTCCTCCTTTTCTCAAACACTCCAGAAGGGCCAACACCATGCCAATCCATCATCCTCATCTATTTCCACCATCCACCCATCATTCCCAAGCTTTTCCCATTCATTTTCCTTGTTGTCCTAAAATACTACAGGAATGCTCTGTTTTACTACAAGAAACAGAAATACATAGAGCAGAAAATTATTTTTGTCATATATTGAAAACCATGTATCCATTTTTCAAGTTGTTTCACGTGGAGATGCATATGGATGATAGTAACATGCTCAATAAATCTGAGAAAATTCCAGTGCACATTTTTCAATAAATAGACTTCCATCACCTACAACCATTTTTTAATTTTCTCAATATTCATGCATCCATTTACAAAGTTGTTTCATGGGGAGATGCATATAGATGATGGTAACATGCCCAAGTGATTTCAAAAAATTTCAGTGCACGATTTCCAATAAATCGACCTCCATCAATTTCAGTGCCATTTTTATTTTTCTCGAGATTCTTGCATCTATTGCCCAAATTGTTTTTATGGGGAGGTGCATAAGGATGATGGAAACATGCTCAGAAAATTTTGGGTCAATCCATTCTACCATTTGGGATATATGGACAAAACAAGGTTGTTACAAGGTTTCATGTAGTACTATAGGAGTCCTAGTTTACTACAGGGAATAGGCTGAAAGCTATAAGAAGGTACAGAAGGTGAAATAAAGTGTGAGAAAGGTGCATAATGGTGGAATAAGGTATAGGGAAGGTGAACATCACCCATGGCCAAGCCCAGCACTCCAACAAGACCGGATTTGACTAAGATAACTTGCTCATGGAAACTGGAAGATAGAGGCTTATAATCACCAAGCTATGAAAACTTGTGCAGAATAAAACAAAGGAAATTATCACCTCCAGAGGACCATGGATCGATCATCAACTCGACAGAAGCATGAATCCCTATCCAAAAACCATCAAGTAGGTACAGGCATGCAATATTCTTGACTTCTTCTCCTGAGCATATTATAGTTATAAATTTTTTGTTAATGCATGAGGGATGAGGTTTTATAGGCTAAGGATGGGTCAGTAGTCTCGACCACCTTCAACTAGTTAATTGTAGCTCACTCCTTGACTCATGCAATGTGGAAAAGCCAAATTAGGAAGGGTGATGATTTCGAGGAATGGGGACAATAGTCAAAAGAAGAAACTTCTGAAAAGGCCAAGTCACCACAGCACTCCAAGCCCTCCATCAACTTCATATCCACTATCTATCCATCATTCATCCATCCCATTTCATAAGAAAAAAATATTATTTTTCAAGAACAAACCTTATACTCTATCTCACCCTAAACATTTCTTGAAAAAACACAGATAGCACATCATATCAATTTTCACAAACCTAAACTACTCCCTCTGAGCCCTAGCATGATCCTCCAACCCTTCTACATCATTCTCATCACTCCCATACAGTTAGAAGACCCTGAAAGATAAGGAATGACTGGTATAGGAAGGAAGAATGCTCATACAAGAAGTAAGAAATGAACAAATGGTGCTAAAACCCAAAATGGCAGTGCTTAAGAGAGACCTAACCAAAACAGAGAACTCCAAGTCCATTAGGTAATCATCTAGGCCACAAAAGAGAAGAAAAATGTAACAAAAGGAAAGAAGGCGTTCACCATCAAAATAGAACTCAAGTTGTATTGATGAAAAGAGGCTTTCCAAGAGGTCTCTAATCTCTTTCTAGCTTTTTTCCAAGGCCTAAAAGATGTTATAGAAAAGTGAGAAAGGCATGGAAGTCAAGTTGAGAGCCTACCCTAGGTTTGAACTATCATTTTTTCTCAAAACATGTTTAAACGGGGTTTCTTGTGGTACTACAGGAACTGCTACATGGTTTCTTGTAGTACTATAGGAACCGCTACAGGGTTTCTTGTAGTTAGTACAGGAATTACTTCAGGATGTCCTAGTTCTCATGTAAAGGTGTTTTGAAGGTTTTAGAGGTGTTCAAATGGTGGAAAAAGGTAGCAGAAGGTTGGAAAAGGATGTGGAAGACCTTTCCAAATAGAAAAATATTCAAGAACACATATTGAATAAGGGAAAGAAGGCAGGTTAATGGTCTCAAGAAACACTATGATTTTTTCTATGCACAAATAGTTCTAGAAAAATGAGTGAAAATGCAATGAAGGTTTCAAGGGAGAGGATATGAATGAAATGGATCTACAAGACAATAGAGTTCACTTACAAAAAGGAAAGCTATGTTTTTGCTTGAAATGCTATTAAACAATAATGACAAGAACAACTACATTTTTGTGCTTGTCCTTGCAAAACTCACGGCCAAAATTCTTAAGAGAAAGGACTGAGGAATTCATAAGAGACAGGCCACTAGGGCCATGAATGAGGCACAATGCGGTCACTAAGTTGCTCAGAGTATGAGAAACACTTTCAGTAGGGGGGTATGATGGGCCTCTAAATTAGATATAAATTAAGGCCCATCTGACCATCCTTCGGCACATTAAACCTCTCTTTTTGCATTAGATCATGTATTTTTAACTTTAATATGTGCATTAGGAAGGTTTATGGATAATTCCATATTTGTGCCTAATATTATTTATTTTTGTGGAATATTGTGAGAATATTGGGCAGATTATGAAGATTTGGAGGAGGAGATAATTTAGGGACTTGCTTCCTAATACAGGAGGATCAATATTAAATAATAAATCAAGAAGATATTTAGAAATAATTTCACAGATTTCGGAGCTCCAATGATTGAGAAAATCTAGGAATGTTTCCCTGTCATTTAATGCAAATCCCGAGTATCGGGAACCAGATGCACTAATTAAGGGATTTTGGTGGGGAAAGCTTCATACCTTCATGGGGAATGCTTCCTGATCACTTTTTATAAGTACCAAGTCGAAATTTTCTCTAGGGGTTGATTTTTATTAGTCTTCTTGGGGAGAGAAAACGTATTTCTGTAGCTCCACTTTCATTTTTTGCAGGGATGTAATTGTATTGATGGAAATAAAGAAGATTGGTGACATGTTCATCTTATAGATCTTGGTATCCTTCATAGGAATCTTTTTCCTTAGGCTTGGCCATCCTGGGACCCTCATAACCATTTTGTATCATTTATTTTTATTCTTTTCACTTATTATTCACATACATCTCTTGTTCTTGTTTTTTTCTATTTCTGCATTTAGTATTAATGATTTCTTGTTGTAGGATTGGGTTAAATGGTTGAATTAATTTATTTTTCAGGATCACAAGCATCATTTAATCATTGAAACAACTTTGTAAGGTCATAGTAATCATCGAGTTACTTGGATTTGTTTGCTTATTCCCAAATCTAGATTTATGGAAGTCCTTTGTGGAAAATAACAATAAATTTATGCTATTTTTAGAGCATTATAACGAGCTTCAATAGAGTTTATTCCACTTGAATTACATCACAAAAAAATTCAAGTTAATAAAAACAATTACCCCATTTCATTTTCACTTGATTAGGTTAGGCATTTAATAGATTTACTAGCTCACTAGTTCTTGAATTTCTAGATTTTAGACTAATAATATTCTGTCATTTTTTAGCCTGGGTTAATATAGGTATTTTTGAGTTATTCCACTTGGAATGGAGACCTAAGACATCCTAGTCAATAAAAAAAAAAACTTCCTATCCAATTTGGATTTGATTTGGTTGGTCATTCGGTGAATTATAATTCCCAATTAAATGTTGTTTCATGTAGTAAACTACAGGAAACCCTATAGCAGCCTTTGAACATGTATATACTTGCCCATATTTGCTCAAGAAGCTTGGTTATTGTCCCTTAGGGATGAATCATAGCCCATAGGCTCTAAATCAATTATTAGGGAAGACTAAAGACCGCTTAGGACTTGCCTCTTTGCCCATGCAAAACATTTCAGCGATTTGGGCTAATGGGCGGATTTATGAAATAGATAATAGAATGATGATTGCCACATCTAATGAACTTTCTTAATGGATCTAAAATATTTGAAATGCAATGCTTGATATTTGCTTTATGCAATTAGAATAGGTCTCTTTCCTTGTATTTTCTTCCTTACAATAGGTTAAGGTTTCCATTTCAAGCATTTCCTTTTCTACGATTAGTTTAGGATTTGATTTCATTACATGCACTCCATTACATCATGACAATGAAGGAAGGACACATTGTATGTTGCACATATAGTGTCGATACCTCTTAAGTTTGTATGAACCCCGGGTTGATAATTAAATTCAGTAGCCTTGGGGGTTGAAACATTCTCGTTGTAATACCGAGGCTCATCACCAAGTACCTATAAAAATCCAACATCTTTGAGATCTACCAACATGACTGGCTCTAGGGTTGACATCAATACCAACACAATGTTTCCAATAGTATGTTGGGATGGCATAGATTGTCCCAAAATTTTGCAATTCCACATAATGAAACTCTAACTTACAATTTCGTTTAATGTTTTTTGGAAACGAATATTAAAAATAACATAATTTTCATACAATTCATATTTGTTTATTTCATCCAGTGTTTTTAATAACCAAAACTTAAAAATGGTTTTAGTTTTTTAGCCGACAAAATTCCAAAAGGAATTTCCATCTTCAACCAATGAATTTCTTTGGCGAACTTCATTGAATTTTTTTCCCCTTGAGATTAATCGAATTTCAAAGATGAACCCTATGAAATATGTGGGGGTAGAAATCTAAAGCCCTTACTATCATTCGTTTGGGAACCAAAAAAACTGGAATCATTACACAAAAACTAGGGTTTTTACCTGTTAATTTATGGTATGTTCTATGATTAGATTAGTTTACTTATCTTTCCTATTATTATCCACAGATTAGAAATCACATGTACATAAAGTAAAGTGCAGATAGAACATTAAACGATCGACAGATAACAAGCCAAGACAAGAGACAAAAGATGTGGCAGCTAGCCAGGGACAAACCCCAATGTGGGGAAACCCTTTGATCAAATATTCCTTTATCTTCAATAATTAAGCAGAGACAAATAGTACATAAATCTGATTTACATCAACAACAAAAAACCCTAGATCAGTGCTAAACTAGCGCAAACAATATCTTGCAAACCGACCGTTCGGCTTGATTCCTTCACCAAAAAATGAAGCCTTCAAAGGAGATCCATATTCACCTACATCGCAGTTCAGAGAGGGAGACTGATGGTCAACACTAGTCAAACTTTGGTTCTGCAGTTGCAGCCCTAAATCTGTGTCCTTCGTTCCACATGTGTGAGAGAAGAGTCTC
Organism: Pinus tabuliformis; assembly: GCA_031772625.1. Lineage (NCBI taxonomy): Eukaryota > Viridiplantae > Streptophyta > Pinopsida > Pinales > Pinaceae > Pinus > Pinus tabuliformis. The sequence continues at coordinate 59,408,676 of CM062813.1, read as the reverse complement.
TTTCTGCGCAGTAGGAGAAGAGCCTCTTTTTTGCGCAGGAGAGAGAGAGAGTGTGATAAGATGAGTGAGTCAAAATGATGAAAAGACCTCCTGTATTTATACACAACTGTTGATGATTGAATAGATGCGACTGTTGGGCTTCTGAGCCTACATGAGTTGGTAGTCGGCTTGATAATTATTCCATAATCAAAATAAATTCATATCTCCATAAATACTTATCGGAATCGGATGATATTTAGATCAATCCTACACCTCTCGATGAGAGGAATCTAATAAAAATATTATCAGCCATCAATAAGATGACCCACATGGAGTTTGGCACTAATTTCCAATTTTAACACTCCCTTTCAACTAGGGAGAACTCCATCTGCAATTCATCTATTGGTCGCTCCTATTCATCCATCAAATGCACTGCCCTGTACAACTTGACCCCTGCTCTGCTCTACTCTATTCTGCCTGCTCTACTTTGTTTTGTTCTGCCCTATTCTGATCTGCTCTGCTCTACTCTGTTTTTCTATGCTATGCTTTGTCTGAATTATGAAGAGGAAAAAATGATTAAGGATGTACCATACTGACTCAAAGTTAGTCTCAGAGTGTGTACCACTGGTCCTAGACCAGTCCTCAACCGACCCGAAGTCAGTGTCATAGTGGGTACAACTCCTACCACTGGTCCCTGACCAATATCATCCTCCACTGACTCAAAGTCAGTCTTAGAGTGTGTACGACTGGTCCCAGACTAGTCATCAACCAACCCAAAGTTAGTGTCATAGTGGTTACAACTCCTACCACTGGTCCCAGACCAATATCATTGATCCCAGATCAATGAAGGTCATCCTAGCATAGGTAGTATGGTATATACAGTGATGCGTCCATTCGTACTACTATGGTTCCTATCCTCATTTCCCTGCTCATTGATCAGATGAGAGGTACTTCCCATGGGTCCCAGACTACATGGGTAGGATGCCTCGACAGGAGAACTAATCAATCCTGTCCACAGGAGAGCGAATCATCCTGTCCCACAAGAGAGTGAATCATATTGTCCACAATTTCCATGGAGAACACATCATCCATGCCTCACAGGAGAACTAATCATCCTGCTACAAAATCGGCATGGAGAACAATTCATCCAGACCTCACAGGAGAACTAATCATCCTACTACAAAATCGTCATGGAGAGCACATCATCTAGCCCTCACAGGAGAACTAATCATCTTGCTACATAATCATCATGGAGAACACATCATCCAGACCTCACAGGAGAACAAATCGTCCTGCTACATAATCGTCATGGAGAACACATCATCCATACCTCCCAGGAGAACAAATCATCCTGCTACATAGTCACCACAGGGTGTCATAGGGAAAGTTTTGATTATTTTACCATGTTCGTCATATGTTGCTCCAAGAAGTACCCTGAACCCCCCCCCAGAGCTCCCAGAGCTCAATACATCATACAAGACCCTCATCAAAGGGTCTTTGAATGACACCAAGTCATTCTTGGAAAGTCAGGAATTTGACCTTTCCTAGGGGCTTTTTTAGAATGTCAGCGACCTGTTCATTTGTAGCAATATGTTGGAGCCTTATTTCTCCCCGCTGCACCATATCTCGAATATAGTGGTACCTGATATCAATATGCTTGGAGCGATCACGAAATACGAGATTCTCTGACAAACGAATCCCACTCTGGTTGTCGCATAGGATCACAGTGGTATCCAATGTAAATCCAAACAGCTCACTGAAGAGCTTTTGCAACCAGATTGCCTCACACGAGGCCATGCTAGCAGCAATATACTTTGCTTCGGCGATGCTCAAAGCCACCAACTTCTGCTTCCTACTCATCCAGGATATCGAGGTAGATCCCAAGGAGAAATAGCACCCGTAAGTGCTCTTACAGTCCTCCACATTGCCTGTCCAATCAGCATCAGTGTATCTAAGTAGTCTCACATCTCTGGTAGTGTATCTTAACCCATAAGTAATTGTGCCATGAAGATATATCAATAGATTCAAGATATATCAATGTATGTGGTGAGGTTCAACCATATGTTGACTCAACGTGTTGATTGCGAAGCATATATCTGGACGGGAGTTCACTAAGAACATTAATGCTCTGAAGAGTTTACGATACTCGGTGGCATTTCGTAAAACAGGTCCAGTAGGGCTACCACATAAATTCTTAAAGCCAAGATCCATTGGGGTAGTAACAGGCTTGTCGTTCACCATACCAAATCTTTCCAATATCTTCACCACATATTTTCCTTGAGATACGAAAATTTCCCCTGGCTTTTTCCACACTTCAATTCTTAGGAAATAGTGCATCAGTCCTAGGTCCTTCACTTCAAATTCAGAAGCCAACTCCCTCTTACATTTGTGAATGAGAGGGTCTGCACCTATTAGAAAAAGGTCATCCGCATACAGCACCAGTATGAGAGGTTTTTCATCTTCAACCTTAAAGTAAAGGTTAGGATCGCCTTCACTCCTAGTGAATCCCAGCATCATCAAGTAGCTATCGATCCTCTCATACCATTCTGGGGGTGCTTGCTTTAGCCCATAGAGAGCCTTCTTCAACCTTCATACATGAGATTTTTTATCATAAATCTCAAATCCTTTGGGTTGCTCCATGTAAACCTCTTCTTTGATAGAACCATGCAAGAACGCGGTCTTCACATCCATCTAATGTAGGTTCCATCCTTGTGAAGCCGCAAGGGCTCTGGAAACAGGTGAAAATATCTCGTCATAGTCTATACCTTCCTTTTGGGAGAAGCCACAAGTGACAAAAACGAGCCTTATAATTTTCCATACTTCCATCTACTACATGATTTATCTTGTAAATCCATTTAGAAGTGACAACTGTCTTTTTTTGGGGTCTGGGAACTACCTCCCAGACATCATTCTTCATAATAGACTCATATTCTTTGGTCATAGCATCCTTCCATACTTGATGCCCAACGACATCTAAGAATGATGAAGGCTTATTTTGTATGATCACGCTCATGATGGTCAGGTATCCCTGATACCTATTAGGTTTCTTACTTTCACAGAAGGTTCCTCGAGGTGTAGTGTTTCCTTCAGCATCATCGAGCAGCCCCCTAAGACAAGAGGGCCTCTTCCTAGAAGAGGAAGGCTCAGGTGGATCAATGGGATCCATTGGTTCTTCCACATCAAGCATTATTTCATCATCTTTTTCTTTTGGTTCCCTGGTGTTGGCTTCTTGAGAGCTCCTCAAAGTCGGAAGATTGTCCACCTTGCTGAGAGCCATATCTTCGTCAAAGGTGACACCATGACTAATCACGACTTCCCTTTGACCGGCTACATAGATTCTATAGCCCTTAGTATTTTCACCATAGCCCACAAAGGTTCCTTTCTTTCCAGATGCACCCAATTTATTCCTTTTCTCTTTCAGCACATGAAAATATATAGGGCTTCCAAAAATTCTAAAATGAGATATGTCAGTTTTCTTACCGATGAACATTTCTTCAGGAGTCTTGGAACCCAATGCTTGATGAGGGCATTGGTTTTTCACATATATGGTGGTGTTTTCAGCTTCGGCCCATAGAAACTTCGGAAGTCTTTGATCATGGAGCATGGCACAGACAGCTTCCACAATTGTACGGTTCTTCCTTTCCACCACGCCATTCTGTTCAGGAGTATATGGTGTCGTAGTCTCCCTCTTAATGCTAACCTCTTTACAAAAGTCATGAAACTCGTTAGATTCATATTCAGTCCCATTATCAGTCCTTAGGATCTTGATCTTCTTTTCGGTTTTCTTGATCAAGGCTTTAGATGTGTTGCAAGACATGACATCTAGCGGACTTTCTCTAACCTGATATAATGAATCAACTCGAAACTCAAAATTGAAGGCATCTTTAGTATTGTTTTTCCATGCACGTACCTTGCCATTGATGAAAGCCACCTTGTAGCCTTTGTCTTCCATTGCCGAAATGGACACCAGGTTCTTTTTTAGGTCAGGTACATATAATACACCCGGTAAGTGGATCGTATTACCTTGATTCAATTTAAGAGAGACATTGCCTACACCTTGCACGGGATATTTCATATTATCTCCAAGGACAATTTCCAAGTTAGTTTCTGTCTCTATTAGATTATGGAGAACTTCTTTGTAACCAGTGAAGTGCATTGAGGCACCACTATCAATGAGCCAAATTCCCATTGAGTCCAAAGGAGCAGAGGTAGATAGAGTAGCTGGTAGATAATATTCATCCTTCTTATTGTCAACAGTGTTAGATTCATACTTGGAATTTCTAGCCTTCTTGAATGGTTGTCCTCTTCCTTGATTTTCAGCACTCCTTTTACCTCTGCTATTACATTTTCCATTCTTGATCATCGTCCTGGTGTGAGTCCCTTCTATCAGGGCACTCCCTTGCATAGTGACCTGCTTTATCGCAAACGTAACATCGTCCTTTTCTTTCACCCTTAGGTCAAGCATTTCCTTTTGATTTAGCCCTGGAATTATTTCTTTTCTTAGAATGAGAAGAAAAGGTAGCAATAGGAACCTTAGGCATGGGAATTTCTTGCTCTTCTACCCTTTATTCTTCTTGAATGCATCTAGCCATTAATTCCTCGAAACCAGGAATTACATTATTATTCAGAAGAGTAGTCCTAAACACGTACCATTCGGATGGTGATCCTCCAAGAGTTGTGAGTGCCATTTCCCTATTAGTAATAATCTCCCCAATAGATAGGAGATCGTTCCTGATCTCGATGATTCTTAAGAAGTATGCTTACATACTCTCATATTTGCCCTTCTTAATTTCCTTTAGCTTATTTCTTAGAAACAGGACTTGATTTGCATCATCAACTTTAAATAAACTCACCAGTCTATCATATATTTCCTTGGAGGTGTTCAGGTCAGAGATGTAGGCCACCAGCACTTGTCAATAGAGTCCCAAATGATCTTCTTTCTTTTGACTTCTCTAGTTTCCATTTGTTCCTAGCAGTAGCGGGTGCATTTGATGAAGGCTCAACAATATTGCCTCTCACATGGTCGAGCACTCCTTGATCTTCTAAGGTTAGATCGAGAGACATCTTCCATTCATGATAATCAGCTTTCTCATGGAGCTTGTCTTCCATAGGGAAGAGTTTTGAGGACCCCATAGTTCTTTTAGGATAGCCTTGCTAATCTTCTCTTCGGTGATTGCTCTTGCTCTTGCTCGAGCTTTATCTTCACCTCAGATCTAATACCATGTTAATTTATGGTATGTTCTATTATTAGAGCAGTTTACTTATCTTTCTTATTATTATCCACATTAGAAATCACATGTACATAAAGTAAAGTGCATATAGAACATTAAATGATCGACAGAAAACAAGCCAAGACAAGAGACACAAGATGTTGCAATTAGCTAGGGATAAACCCCAATGTGGGGAAACCCTTTGATCAAATCTTCCTTTTTCTTCAATAATTCAGTAGAGAGAATTAGTACATAAATCTGATTTACACCAGCAGCAGCAAACCCTAGATCAGCGCCAAAGTAGGGCAGACGATATCTTGCAAACCGACGTCAGATCGGCTTGATTCCTTTACCAAAAAATGCAGCCTTTAGAGGAGATCCAGATTCACCTACAATGCAGTTCAGAGAGGGAGACTGATGGTCAACACTGGTCAAACTTTGGTTCTGCAGTTGCAGCCCTAAATCTGTGTCCTTCCTTCCACATGTGTGAGAGAAGAGTCTCTTTCTGCATAGTAGGAGAAGAGCCTCTTTTCTGCGCAGGAGACAGAGAGAGAGAGATGTGATGAGATGAGTGAGTCAAAATGAGGAAAAGACCTCTTGTATTTATACACAATTGTTGATGATTGAATAGATGCGATTGCGAGGCTTCTGAGCCTACATGAGTTGCTGGTCGGCTTGATAATTATACCATAATCAAATAAATTCATATCTCCATAAATACTTATTGGAATCGGATGATCTTTAGATCAATCCTACAACTATCGACGAGAGGAATATAATAAGAATATTATCAGCCACGAATAAGATGACCCACATGGAGTTTGGCCCTAGTTGCCAATTTTAATGTTACCATGCACGTGCGAGGTAAAAAAATTAGTGTTTTTACCATGCACATGGAGGGTAAAAAAATAAGGGCTTTTACCATGGCTTTTCGTCCTTCTTCAATGACATTCTCCTTGCTTCTTCTCCTATTTTTCCATTGTTTTTTTGGCTTCTCATTCCTCTGGCATCTCCTAAGTGAGGTTATCCCTATGTAGTGGTCTGGCAATGATCATTGGCTACATACTATGGAGAAAGGAAGGCACTCATAAGCATAGTCAGTTGTGAAAGAGTGAATTGAATCACTGTATCATTTTGGCTCGAGGTCACGTATTTTGTGAGTTTAATGTGATTTTGGCTATATATATGTGTGTGTGTGTGTGTGTGTGTGTGTGTGTGTGTGTCTGTGTGTGTGTATATATATATATATATGTATGTATGTATGTATGTATGTATGTATGTATATGCATACATATATATCCATACATATATACATACATATATACATACATATATACATATATATATACATACATATATATACATATATATATATACATATATATATACATATACATATATATATATATATATATATATATATATATATATATATATATATATATATATATATATATATATATATATATATATATATATACATACATACATACATACATATATATGTGTGTGTGTGTGTGTGTGCGGATAGATAGATAGATGGAAACCAATGTGGAAACCCTAAAATATCATGTAGATAATGGAGTCATCAATTAATTTTAGGGAAATTTTAGAAATCATAGGGTGAGAAGTGAGAAATATAAAAGGAAGAGATGAAGAACAGTATATTCATTAAGATTTAGAGTTGATTGTATTAATATATGGAAATATTGTAATTAGGGAAATTTGTTTAGGTGTCAACAAAAATCAAGTGATCACAATAAGTTAGCAAAGGAAAATCAATAAGATAGGGTTGATTAGCCACAATTCCTTTGATGATATAATCAACCCAAGCATTGTAGATGAATTAAAGAGAAAAAGGAAATAACTCACCTTGATGAGGCTTGATGTAGGTGTTGAAGCCTCTTGGTCTAAGGATGAGAGTCATGATAGGCCTTTAGGAGAGTGTTCAACCTCTCGAATGAACCTCTAAATATATCTCAATATCCCCATAAAATAGACTTGTGATTGATCTCCAACACAATGTACTATATAATAGTATATCTACTACACAAATAATGTAACAATAAATTGTTGAATGGTGATTAAAAGTGCCATAAGAAGGGTTTCTATCTCCGTCACCCTAGATATTATGAAACCTTAGAAGAGTTGGAGGAGTTGAATCATTTAAGGAATGAAATATAAAACCATATGAGTCTACCTTAGCATGAAGGAACAAGCCTTCAATGTTAGGACCAACCTAACAGTAAGAGATCCCTATGGAGGCGTTGGAGAATATATGTAATGAGTTACAATTAAAGATAATGGAATAAGAGATAGGAAGATAGAGCAAAGTTTGACACAATTTGAGTGTAACTATAATATGGGTTATAAAAGATAAAATATTTAAAGAGTTCAAGAGAAAAATTACGAAGAAGAATGGAGTGGGGAAAATGGGTAAGGGAACAACCACAAGGGATAGGTGAAAATTAAAGTAACCATTGGAGATAATTATTTGTATAAAAAAGGTAAAACTATGTGATTTAACCATAACATCAAGTATGTGAGGGCAACCGTGAGAAATTCCCCAAAATATAGGATCTCTATTTTATGTGCATTAATACACAATTGTGGTAGTTCTAGGAAGGCTATGGTTCACTTAGCACTTTGAGACTAAGAAAAGTTTGAAACATTTGACCCCATAAACAATAAACCTAAATGAATATGGGTCTTTGGGTGCCTGTAACAAAGAGTCCCATGTAACTATGGACCCAATAATGGGATTTTACCTCAAATTGAACACTTAAAGTAAAGAAATATCCAAAATAAATTACCTAAAATGTTAACATGATTGATAACCAAAGGCCAAAACCAGAGAGAGAGAGAGGTGGAAATGGATGCCACATATGCACTAGAAATGTCTAAAAATTTGCACATCCATGACAAGGTAAGGGGAATTTGAATATATACTTTGGATCTTCATATAATTTGTCATCTATCTTGGTACTTTCTAGGTGGAAAAATTAAATGAAGTGGCTTGTATGGCCCACTTTAATGGCAAGTCCCAATTTAGAAATTTGGGGTTCATATCCTTTGGGAGCTATTATGAGGCATAAAATGATCATTTTTGTATTTGTATTGTACATAACTTAAACCCACACCCTCAACCTTGACTTACACAAAAATACATTTCCAATGTTCTAAATATCACCTCAATTTAAGCTTGTATTTAGAAGTTACACCTCTTGCGAGTTGATCTCACTAGTTGGGAACCATGGTACGAGTGGATACCACATTAGCCCCTATTACTCACACATGTTTGGATATCCATAGGAGGAATTTAAAGAACATTATAGATGGTCCAAAACCTTATTATGATGATGTTTGAGGAATTCAAACCCCTCACCCTAGATTTCTTTCGGGATATGTTACGTATCGGGTCACTAAGAAAAGGGGTTCCATTCTTTAGCATTGTATCTTATTTTACAATTGAGAAAAACAGCTAAATGAGTGTTTTTTCTAGTTTATATCTTTTTTAGAGCATTGAAAAAATTGAACCTATGATCTCTCAATAGAAAATTAAGGTGATTTAATAATGGGTACTCAACCAATTGAGCTAATCCTCAACGCTAAATACATACCATGATAAGGAAACTAAAACGCGATCCAAATGGATCTAAGAGAACTCTCTAAGTCTTCATAAAGTCTTTAAAAAGATTGCCAAAGAATCAAAATCTTTTAAAAGATCAAAGTTAACGCAAAGGAAACACCCTTAGCAGGGCGAAGAAACACTATCGGAAGGCCCAAAACCCATGAAATCGTGAATAAAATAGAGTATGGAGGTGTGGAACACGTGATGCACAGTAACCATCTGATCTGGATGATCAACGGTCCAGATTGGATTGGTAATCGCAATCAGTGGTGACCTTCGATAGAGATCAATGGGATCCACATGAGTCTTGCGACTGCGATCGGCGGGGAACTTATAAGCTATGCGATAGTGATTTGCGAGGTCAACGAGGACCGTCAATCAAACACGTAGATCGACGGCCCACACTGCATCGCCAGATTGCAATCGGCAGATCCACAGGAGCGGGGGTATGTGTATATACATATATGCGATCCGATGGATGGACCCGATGAGATTATGAGCCAAATTGCAGGGATTTTGAAGTCCGCCAAACACCATGTTTTAATGTATTTTCGCAGTCTCGTTTGTTATACGAAATGTGAAAGGGGAGAGCATTAAAGCGACAAGACAAACGCGATAGGGTACCTTAAGTCTATTACATATGATTTCAAGTCCGAGGAAGAGCCTTTTCCAATGCATTCTCGCGATTTTAAATGTACTTATGAAATAGAGGGACAGAGCCATTGCGATAAGCGACAACGACCGATAGGCGGACCTGATAGGGAAATGAAGTGTATTGAAGGACTTTTAAAACCCAACATATCATGTTTTGGCGAAATTCTTTGTGAGAGTGCATTCCCACTGTGGAAATGGAGCACGGTAGTTTCAAAGGTTCTAGAGGCCTGAGGCATTCTTACGTTACGAAAATGGTGGCCACATCCCCTTTGGGGCATTAAGCGATGATTGCATAACGTCGTAAGAGGGATTCGAAGTGGGCAAGATGCCAAGGAGACTGAGAGCCGGGGATATGAAATGAATAGGCAGTGCGGTTGGCTTTAAAAGCCATAGACAGAGAGAAAACAGGCAAGTAATGTTCAAAAAATAAAATGCAAGATAGAGTTAGCAAAGAGATTGAGAGCTTTGTGGGAGTCTGTGTACTCATAGGAAGCTTGAGGGATTCAAGTGAAGCTCTTGTCATTGTAATATGTTTGTGTGTGAGGCTCAAATTGAGCTCACTGTTGTGAAAAAAAAAACTCTTCTTGAAGACATACTAGAGAGGCCACCACTGAAGGCTGGACTAGGAGATGTAGCATAGGAGTATTGGGTGAACTCCTTATTAAATTTGTTGTGTCATGTGTTATCTATTATGTTTTTTTGTTGCTTCATTGTTTGTGCATTTCGTAATCTTATCAATCCATTGCCTATAATAAAATAGACTAATCCATGCACATAGGTCTGTAAAACCTTATTAATTATCTTAGATCTCATTTTCAAATCAAGTGGTATCAGAGCTTTAGGTTGCTAAGGTTATACAAGCTTGTGTTGGACTGATTAGTGAATGCTAACTAGATCAAAGCTTAAATTAGGAGAAGGAGGATTGGTTGAAACTAACCCAGAAATTGGTAGAGTCTATCCTAAGAGGAAAATGACAGAAGAAATTCCCTTGGAATCAGACTCTCATTTCATGGACAGCTTCATGACCATGAGAGCCATGGTAGAGGAAATGTACCAAGAATTTAAGAAATGTCGAAGTGAAGATTCTTCTACTTCTAAACAAGACAAAGGAATAGAATAATCTCTTATAGATGTCCATTTTGAAGGCAAAGGGAAAGGAAAAGAGGTTCCTCTTCCCACACCTCCTGATAGCCCTGAAAATAAAAAGAAGAAAACATCTTTGATTAAATTAGATGTTAAAATTGATTTGCCAATATATGATGGAGAGTTAAATGCAGAGAAGCTAGATAACTGGATTAGGTAGATTTATGTGTATTGGAGGGTGCAGAGCATTGACTCAGACAGAAGTAAGATTCAGCTTGCCAAACTACGCCTTGGAGGAACTGCCTTGGTATGGTGGGAAGGCAGGACACAAGCTGACTTAAAGAAGCATGGTAAAATTCTTTCTATTTGGAGTGAATTTGTTTTTGCAATTAAAAAACAATTCTATCCACTAGCTTATATGCAGCACGCTATTATGAGCTGGAAAACTCTTCACCAGTTAAAAGGGAAAAGTGTACAAAGCTACACTCAAGAATTTAGAAAAAGAGCTTTGATTCTAGGCATTTCTTTAGACTCACCTGAAACTTTGTTGAAGTATATAGGTGGTCTACATAGTTATTTTAGACATACCATTCTCATGTTGAACCCTACTAGCATAGATGAGGTATTTGCTCAGGCTACCCATCTAGAGGCTAGAGGCAAGAATGTGAACCCAGAGATTGGGGGATCATCGAAACCCACTGCAAGCAAAAACAAGGAAAAGAGGAAGAAGAAATGGAAAGAGAGGAAGGCAAACACTGTACAAAAGGCCAAACTGTCATGCACTCACTGCAAGAAGGATGGACATGATGATGAACATTGTTGGTCTTTGCATCTGGCGCTGAAACCCAAGAAGTTCGATGCCAAGATGAAGAAGGTTGTTGCTGCCATACAAAAGGATTTGGGGTCAAACTCAGGTGATGAAACAAAAATCATAGCCACAGGTATACAAGGTTATCCGCTTTAGAGAATGTAGAAATCAAGAAGCAAGTACATGAGCTACTCGAGAAAGGGTTCATAAGGCCAAGCACATCACCATTCAAATCTCCAATCGTGTTGGTGAGAAAGAAGGACGGTTCATGGAGGACGTGCATTGACTACCGAGCACTAAATAAAATAACGATCAAGAATCGTTATCCCCTTCCCTGCATAGATGATCTATTAGACCAGCTAAAAGAAGTTGTTTACTTTTCCAATTTGGACCTACGTAGTGGTTACCATGAGGTCCGAGTAGCAGAGCAAGATGCATGGATGACTGCTTTCAAAACAAAGCAAGGGTTGTAAGAATGGCTAGTTATGCCTTTTGGCTTAACTAATGCTCCTGCCACTTTCATGAGAGTAATGAATGATGTACTCAGGCCTTTTATTGATGATTTTGTAATTGTATATTTGGATGACATTCTTATATTCAATAAAACATGGGAAGAACATTTAAAGCATGTGAAGCAAACTCTAGATGTTTTGAAAAAGCAAAATCTCTATGTTAAATTATCAAAATGTGAATTTGGTAAAACATATTTGAATTATTTGGGTCATATTGTAGGGGGTGGTGAACTAAAGATAGATCCCTCTACGGTTGCAATCATTGTAAACTGGCCTAAATCAAAGTCTGCTACTGAAGTTAGAAGCTTCCTAGGGGTAGCACAATATTGTAGAAAGTTTATTGCTAACTCTTACACAGTAATTTGTCACTGTCTTCACTCCAGTCCTCCTACTGTGTCATGTGTCCAAGTCAAACATGCTCATATTAGACAAATGCTCTCTGATGTTGCCAAATGACCCACTTTTCCTAAGTTATCTGCCTCATCGCAACTATGGACTAAATATACACGCTGAAGGGCGCTCCTAAACAGTGCAGATGCGTTGCCAGCGCGGAAGTACACCTGATTTCCACGATGGTCCGATTTCATGTCTCAGTACAAGGTTACTTGTAATATTTGGCGATGATCTGACTAGCTATGTTATTCACTGGTGTTGTCAGCACTGAAGACCAGTTATTCCCCCGCGATGATTTAGATTGGGTGAATTTGTTCCAATAGTGGGCCTTCCAAATGACTCCAAACCTGGTTGTTGGCATAGTTTGTATCGCCCTCCTTTCTCTGGCATGGTTGTTCCGTCATTTGTGCCACCTTCCTTGAAGATAAGCTCACTCTTCCACCTTTCATGGAGGCTCCTTCTCCTATTTAAACTCTCACCATTTCTATGCATTGCTAGTTTCTGATAGTTGGATAGTTGAGCAGTGTTGTTAGTGTTTGTGAGTTTGCTAGATAGCTGCTGTGAGTGTGACAAGTGTGGGATTATTGATAGCTTGTTGAAGGTTTTGAAGTGGCCTTAATCTTGTGTAAAACTTATGAGTGAGAGAGACTTGTATGTTAGGAGATCTATCTTCAAAGAGTGAATGCTTGAGGAACATGATGGTTGGATCCCTCTTAGAAGGCTTGTGACGTCAAGACTTTGGTTGTAAGCTTACTCTTATTTCATTATTAATAAAATCAATAATTTTTTCCTATGTCTTGTATGTAATGTACTTGATAGCTCATGACTTCTTGACTTTGTGAGTAAATAGTTCATTGTTGTTTTCCGGTTACATGCTTTGTCGTATTTCCTTTGCATTGTTTCAGGTTGATCACTCATTAGGAGAAGGAAACGGAAGCTGGAGCAGCGCAACAGAACTCCATCAACCACTGGTTGAGGTAGGCCTCCAACTATGGTTGTTTAAGGAAAGCTATTGTTGATCTGTCCTAGTTTGTGACTAGACCCACTCTAGGGCTAGAGGGGTTACCTCTGTCCGCAGAGGAAACACTTTCCTGCATCACAAATTGGCGACTCCGTTGGAGACGCTTGGCCTTTGTCCTTTTCTTGTTTGCTCTTGTTTTTGTTTTTGATTTGGTCTCTTTTGAAATTTGGGGGTTAGTTATCAGTCTCTTGAGTTTCCTGGCTTGATCTGGGAAGTACCTCTATTTGATTGAAGGATTGACTGTTTTTTATTTGGAAGTTTTGGTTCACCTGTCATTGTTTTGAACATCATCGCGGATTTAAATTTTAACATTCGCGCTGTCATCGTGCTCACCCTTTTGTAATATCCTGTGCATCGGGTAATTACGCCTCATAGTCGCGATTGTTCTAAAAATCTGACTATTGTGGGAAAGCCGTGTACTTCCACGCTGACATCGCTCTGTTACTGCGGTGTGTTCTTTATCAGTGCTTGTTGCTTGTGCATTACCCACGCTAATTGCTGTAGAATTGATTTTCTCAATTCTGCCTCCTGAGTCCATTAGTCCTGTTGGTCCCTTACTTTTCTCACTTGCATGATAACTTGTTTTTCACTGTTTATGATTGAGGCACTTCCTTGTGAGCTCTGTTGAATGAATCTCGTCTTTTTTTGCTTATGTGACCTAGATCATTATTTCAAGTTCCTTGAATCTGATGGCTTGGTTTCTTGTTTGCCCAAGGTTTGTTTGTAGCTTGTTGTTGGTTTGATTGAGCCTTCCCCTTGGCTTGTTTTCAGTTGATTGTTTAGTGATTGTTATTGAAACAATCTTTCGCATTGATTCGATTCCATTTCGCTGTCGAACATAGATCACAATTGTTTGGATCAACCAGTTTTTTCCACACTTGCTTGTTGCTTATTTGTTTCTTCTAGATTTAAATACATCAAAATCAAAAAGATTGCATTCATTTAGTGTACGAAAGTGAAAGTGAATTTTCATTTGAAGTTTGCATGTTGGAAAGCGAATGATAAGATCTCTCATCAGTAGTATCCGTGCACTTTAAGAATTGATGTCTGTATGCATTGAGTGACTGCCTTTGTTGTCTTGGTTTTCTTGGTTTGGGAATGATCTCTCTACCCTCCCGTAGGTAGGTGTTCATTGAAGAAAAAGGATATTTCATTCATTCTAGCTGCATCCTAGGATTTGTTGTATACATACGGTAAGGCCTGAAAACTGAAACATAATTCAAGATCAACTCTAAAATGAACTGAATAAATATAACAACGCATTGGAACATAACGCACATATTTAGAGGTCTAGGCTAGAGACGTACTTCAGCGTCGTTAAACCTAGTCACTTTTGTTTCCACTCAAGGTTGGGTGATTCCTCCTTCTGTGACTCAATAGTGGTCTAGCACAGAATCGTGCTCCCATGTACCATCGAGTATATGTTGGGAGGCCCCACTAGGATATCATCCTTTATCTCTAGGAAGCCATGTCTGCTGCCTTACAAACCATAACGCACTGAACACAGCATTCGGTAAGATTGATTAACGTATGGAAAGTCCTTGGCTTTCATACGACTGCCAAGGTGTATATGCAGTTTTACGGGTTGTCTGGTAAACCTTTTGCCTAGTTCTCCAGAGTAGTCACTTTCGTTCCTTTTCAGACTCCCTAAGAGAAAAGGTCCATCTGAGCACTTGTCACTTCAGGCTCATTAAATATTCGAAGGCGACTAGAGTCATCTTTTCGTCCTTTTCTCGACTCTTTAAAGATGAAAAGGTCAAGTTCTATTCCTGTGTCTTAAAATTTATTCGGCCACGATTCACATTTACCCTGTTAGATCTTGTTTGCGTTAGCTTGAGTAGGGTTTTTTATTGTTAGTTTTCCTTGGATTTTTGAGTCGAATCATCCTGGCGAAATCATCGATCCTGTCTCCCATTCCAAGTGACCAAGGGTCTCCCTCTTCTGTTGCTCCCGAGATACAGGTTGTTAGTGATACTCTCCCTGTTATTCTAAGTATCCAACCAATTAACTCTCGCACTCCAGAAGACGAGTCTTACGATATTCACTGGAACCCCATTTGGGAGCCTTCCAAAGAAGATATTCCCAGTACTCCTCCTAGTGTGTCAATCCCAATGGCTTCTTCTAACATGGATGATACATCCCCCATCATGAGTGAAGAATCCGTTGTGGTGGGTGGTGAAATTCCTATCTCAACAGAGACTACACCCTTCTATGTCACCCCTCTCGGTGTCACGCTGCCTTTACGCTATAAGGCTTTGAGGGATGTTATGAGTTCTAGGACCTCCCTTATGAGTTCTATGTGGTCTCATACCATCACTCCGACCTCAGAGTCTTTTATTCCTCAAATTCACAATGTGTCTGTCACCTCAGTCCAAACTATTCCAACGGTCTGTGTGGCTTCTTCAGCCCCTGCTGTTGGTGCCATCACTACATCCTCAGTTGTGACCACTATTGCTAGACCTCCATCCGGATCGGCAAATAGTGGCCCGTCGGCATCTACACCCAGAGTTGTTGACCCTACACTAAATGCCCCACCTTCTTCTAGTTCCATTCCAGCAGGGGGGCATACGATCAATATCTGCATGCTCTTCAGAATCTGGACCCTCAAGATCTGTTTCATTATTACGATTCTCGAGGAGCTCATATTTATTACCTCGGACCTTTGCCCTCTCATCCTGCGGTTGAGGTCACAGTCCCGTTATCCATTGCTTGGGGTACCACTGGTTATCATGGTGGCCAAGTACCCCCTACCAATTTTCAAAGACCACCTTAGGTCAGTCGTCTTACACGCAACCCTCCTACCAGCAGCAGTATTACGGATAGCCTTATACAGGGCAACCTGGAGGCCCACAAGGAAAACCCTTCCAGGGACAACCTTCGGCCTCTGGTGGTTCATCTTTTACCTATTTCGAGCATCCTTCTGGTAATTCGGGACAGCTGTACATGCAACAAGGCCAACCAAGGCTACCCTTATGGGCAAGTCGATCAACCTTACATTCAGCAAGGCCAATCCACTGTCCAGTCTGGTCAACCATCTGGGCAAGTTGGTTAGCCTCAAATCTAATCAGGCCAACTGACCGTCAAGTCTGATCAGCCATCCGATCCATCAGGATAGTCCTCAGTTGTGTAAGGACAACCCACTATCCAGCAAGCTCAACCTTCTGGGCAAATGGGTCAATCTCAATCTCAACTAGGTCAACCTTCTGGCCAAGTGGCTTAGCCTTAGTTCTCTCAAGGACATCCATCTGGGCCTGTTCAACTGAGCACTCAAATGATTGTTGCTTCTCAAGCTCCACCCAGTTTTCAGCCCCAGTCTGGTCTCCAGACCTAATCTGGTCCTCAAATGCAGGTTGGATCTCAATCTCAACCGACCTATCAAACGCAGCCTGGCTCCCAGACTCAGTTTGGAGCCCAGCTGCCTTATGGTTTCCAGAAATCCCAAGGGCAAACCCAATTTGCCCCGTATCAAAATTATCAACAACTGCAGGTGAGTCCTTATCAAAATTACCAGCAACTGTATGTTGCTCCTGCAGGCCAAGTTGGTAATCAATGGAATGATGGGGGGCAGATTCAGGGTCAGCCATCCAGTTATAGCTATAACCCCTATGGACAAAATCCCTACAGATAAAACCCTCCAGGGCCAAATCTGTCCGGACAGAATCAATGGGGGAAACAAGCAGCTGGCTGGAACTCTGGTGCTACCTCCTACCTGCGGCCTCAGATGTCCTTTAACCCTCAATTACCCTTTTTAGCAACGTTGGAATTACTAGATGTGTCCAAACTGACTAATGATCCTATTCTTCATAATCCGTATTGACCGTCGGTTCCAACTAAGATTCCCAGTGATTGTCCCAAATTTGATGGTAAAGTTGGAGAAGATCCCCAAGCCCACATTATGACTTATCATCTATGGCGTTTGTCAAATTTATGGCTTGATGATTCAATCCGGCTCCGCCTTTTTCAAAGGACCCTCACTGGATCTGTTGCTAAATGGTATATTGAGTTACCTCGCGGATCTTTTCAAGATTTCAACTCGTTGGCTATGGCATTTTTAACTCATTTTCAGTTGCCGATTCGATATGAAATGGGCACACACCTCTTGACATCCTTGAAATAGACAACGGCTACACATATCTCTGATCATATCCATGAATGGAGACGGCGTCGCCGTTTGATTAAGTTTTGGATACCCGATCAGCTTCTAACCGATTGGTTCACGACCTCATTTGTCGGTCCGATAGCCTAGGACATTGCTATGGGGGCATGTGTAACTAAAGAGCAGGCTATTGCTCGTGCTTAGTACCTTGACTTGGTCTACTCCCTGTCTGGTACACTATATGATTATTTGCCTGATTACCCCTAGTCTCGGAACTTCCAAAGCCTCGCCAACACCATCTGTTGACAGTGTCATTAGTTCTGTTAATCTGCCCTCTAAGAAATCTTCCGCGAACCCTGGGAAGCAAAATTCAAATGCTCCGAATGAAAATACTTCTCAAGTTGTATCCAGTTCTGATAATACTTCCGAGGTTAATGTCATCCAGTCCACCATGGTGGATAAAGCCTCGAAAGGAAAGAAGAAGGGAAAGGGAAAGAATAAAGCTGATCAAATGAAGCAGGATTCCCCTAAACCTCCACCCTAGGAAGGTGCCAAACGGAAGCCCAAGTATCCTTGCCTTATCTGTGACGATGATCACTATACCAAAGACTGCCCAAGGTGGTCTGAAGTTAGTCATTTGTTGAAAGGTGCTCCCAAGACTCTTGTTGTGCTCAAAGATCCTTTTCCCTCACAACAAACGCAAATGGTGGCTGATCCATCTCAATCCTCTTCTCCCTTCGGTTCTCAAGTGTTTATGGTTGGGACGATTCCCATCCACATTAGTACTGGGGCAAAAGAGTATTCGTCACCTACTGGGAAAGAGCCTGAGGTCCCCTCTAGCGCTCCTTCATCCAGTTCTGGTCCGCTCCATATTGAGAGGCCTAGAACTGAGATGCCCGTCCGACCCCCTCCTAAAGGCGTACTCCGGAAATCTTCTCACAACCCTAATGCTCGTGCTACTCAGCACTATAGCATCGTTGAGGACTTAACCCAAGCTCCGTCAGCTATGTCCAATCTAGAAGTTCTCCAAAGCTGCCCCTCTCAGAGGAAGTCCTTACTATTGGCCATCGGTGGCATCGACCCGGCCAACTCGGATTTGATTACTTTTGACCTCGACAGCCATATACCAAGGCTACCTCACCAAATTTCCTTCCTTATCCAGGTCATCATCAATTCTAAAATGATTCATCATACCATCATTGATGAAGGTGCTTCGATGTGCATAATGTCTATTTCTTGTTGGAAGGCTATTGGTTCTCCGACTCTAAGCCAGTCTCCTACGACTTTGGAAGCCTTTGATGGGAGATAGTCTCACCCTTATGGTATACTCCAACGTTTGCCTATTACTTTGGAAGGGAAGATGGTCGAAGTGGAAGTTGAAGTTGTTGATGCCAATTTAACTTACAACCTCTTTTTGGGCCGAAGCTGGACATATGCCATGCGAGCTGTGGCTTCATCTCTATTTTGTGTCATTCATTTCCCTCATCAGGGGAAGATCGTCACGGTAGACCAGCTGTCTTTCTTCGCCTCCTCTTCTAAAGGCAATGTGCCCTTCGTGGAGCATACCTCCATCCCATGTGAGAGTGTGGGAGGTGGACTCTTTAAAGATCCTTCCCTTATGGGTGTTTTTTCACTCCCACCTCCCAACGTCGCTCTTATTAATATGATTTTTGTTCGCTCTGATCAGGGGTTCTTCCCCCCGCTGATCAGGTAGAATCATAGGGCGATGAGATGTTGTTGAGTCCTACCGAGCTCAACTACATCGAAATTTTTTCTGCATCGGCTCCCCCTCCTGAATCTATTCCTTTGAACAGAGCTCTCGACTTGTACGCCCATTCCCCTTGGCTTGGAGACGACGCTTCTTCAGACCCTCTAAAGGAAATATTTCCTTCTGATGAAGCCATTATCGAGACCATGTCTCTCGAGGAACCCCCTTGGTCCGATCATCACCATCATTCCTCGTTTCTCCCTGCCCATCGGGAAATGCTTACCTTTCTCGAGCGGTTTTCTTCTTGTCTCCCATCCCAACCCCTTCAAACACCCATTCAATTTTATCAAGTGTCTTTTGAAGCGAACATGGGAAACATCACACAAACCTAGCCAATCGACATCTCTTTTAAACCAAGGATTGTCGAGCATATCCATGTTGGAGTGACTTGTACTCCGGAGGAGATTCAGCTCTATGTTGATATTTTTTGCGAATTATGTGATGTCTTTGATTGGTCTTACGAAGAGATGCCCGGCATCGATCCTAGCATCATGGTGCATGAGGTACCTACGTATCCAGGTGCTAAGCCTGTTCCACATCGTCTATGCCCTGTGCGCCCCCAAAAGGCTACGGCTATTAAAGTGGAAGTTGAAAAGCTTCTTAAGGCTGGTTTTATTTACCCCATCCCACTCACAGATTGGGTCTCCAATATTGTCCCTGTGACTAAAAAATAGGGCACTATCAGGGTCTGTGTTGATTACTGTGATATTAATTGGGCTTGTCACAAAGATAACTACCCCACACCCTTCATTGACCAGCTCATTGATGAGTGTGTCGGGAGTGAAATGTACTCATTCATGGATGGTTTTTCTGGTTATAACCAGATTAATATCGCGCCCACCGATCAGCACAAGACCGCCTTTATCTGTCCGTGGGGCACTTTCTCCTACAAAAATCTTCCTTTCGGTTTGAAAAATGCCGGTGCCACCTTCCAACACGCAATGTCTTATGCATTCCATGATACTCGACACATTGTGCAACCTTACTTGGATGATCTACCAGCTCATTCACCAAAACGCCAAGACCATCCCGCTCACCTTCATGAAATATTTCTTCGTTGTCGACACTACCGCATTCGGCTTAATCCACATAAGTGTGCCTTCTGCGTTGAGTTCGACAGACTTCTCAGGTTCATCATCTCCCGAGAGGGTATCCGTTTGGATCCCCTTAAAGTCAAGGCCATTCTGAATCTTCCTCCCCCTTCTTCTTTGCAGCAATTACAGAGTTTGCAGGGCAAAGCGAATTTTTTATGACGATTCATTCCGAACTATGTCGAAGTGGCCAAAGGTTTTACGCAGTTATTGAAGCGGTATACCCCTTTTCTTTGGGATGCTGCTGCTCAAGAGTCCTTTAAGCGTCTGAAGGTTTTCCTTGTTTCTACTCCGTTGTTGTGTCCTCCTAATTATCATCGTGACTACACTCTGTATTTGGCCGCTGCAGATACCACTATTGGCATGGTTCTCACTCAAGATGATGACAATGAAACTAAGCATGTCATTGATTATCTCAGTCGCAATCTACTAGATACGGAAACTCGATACGCTTACGTCGAGAAGTTGGCATTGGCCGCCGTTTTTGTCATTCAACTTTTCCACCATTATATTTTATTACACACTACGACCGTGGTTTATGATTGCAACCCGATGACGTACATCTTGTCACGTCAGTTGCTTGGGGGCAAGTACTCGAAGTGGATTATTATCCTCCAAGAGTTCGACTTGGAATTCACCACCGCCAAGTCTAAGAAATCCCTTGTCTTTGCTGAGTTGCTTTGCTCTCTACCATCTCTTATCGCGCCCTCTCGGTTAGAGGACCATATTTCAGACGAGACTCTATTCTTAATTAGCAACCTTGATCCCTGGTACAGGGATATCATTGTCTATCTGCAGATGTCCTCTTTTCATCGCGATGTGTCTAAGGATGCTCGGGGACGGATTCGTCATCAGTCTCAGCCCTATTGTTTTATTTGGGACACCCTGTACCGTCTCGGCGCCGACTCTGTTCTCTGTTGATTCTTAACATTCGAGGCAGCTGAGCGAGTTTTAAATGACTGCCATTATGGCGCCTATGGTGGTCACATGTCCGGATATGATACTACTCAAAAGATCCTCCATGTTGGGTACTTTTGGTCCTCCATCTTCAAGGATTGCATTCTTGCCATCCGCTCCTGTCACGAGTGCCAAATATACAAACGGAAGATGTGTGCTCCCCCCGCTCCATTGCACCCTGTTGTTACCGTTGGTCCTTTTGCAAAAAGGGGCACTGATTATATGACCTGTAACCCTCGCTCGGCTAGGGGGCATGGGTATATCATCGTTTTCGTTGATTACTTCACAAAATGGGTCGAGGCAATGCCCACACTATCTGAAGATGGTCACATAGTGGCGCAATTTTTGTTTAATCATGTTATCTCACGGTTCAGAGTCCCTCAGGCTATCGTCATTGATCACGGTCAGTATTTCCGTAATCATATGATGACTGAGCTAACAACCCAGCTAGGCTTGCGGCATGATAGCTCAACTCCATACCATCCTCAGGCCAATGGCCAAGTAGAAGCCGTCAACAAGGTTCTAGTTACGATGCTTAAACATACCATTGGCATGCACAAGTCTAACTGGCACTTGATGCTGTTCTCTGCCTTATGGGCCTGCCGAACTTCTGTAAAGGATGCCACCAGTTTCACTCCGTTCCAATTAGTTTACGGACTGGAGGCTACCCTTCCCATCGAGTGAGAAATCCCTTCTTTGGAATAGTCGTTGAATTACTCCCCAAAACTACTCTGGTAGAAGAACGCCTTCTTTACCTAGAACGGCTGGATGAGACTCGTCGACTAGCCTCTCTAGCGATTGAAGCACAGAAGAAAAGAGTGAAAACTCACTTCGATCATATTGCCCATCCTCATTCTTTTATTGAAGGAGATTTAGTCCTACTCTACGATCAAGCGAATGATAAGCTGGGGGCAGGAAAATTCGAGCCCATGTGGCACATGCCTTATATTGTAAAGTGAGTTTTGCAAAAGGGGCCTATGAGTTGATTGATTATGAAGGGAATCCTCTGGATAAGTCTCGAAATGGGCTTTACTTGAAAAATTATTATGCCTGAATTTCATGCACTCTAATTTGTACATACGTGTGTTTTTAGTAGGTGTGTTTTGTGTGTGTGTTTTCATGTTTTGGCTTGGTGTGTAGGCATGATTGCCGCTTATTGTGTCTTTTGCTTCTTGTGCAGATGTTTGGTGCACCTTATTTTGGTTTCGCTGATGCTGCCTGCCATAGTACGCGCAACTTATCTTCTGCGGCATGGGTGATCTACGATCCTCATGGTGAGTTAGTAGACCTTCAAGGTGTTTGTCTAGGTTGTACCACAAACAATGTCGTTGAATATAGTGTTGTTATTGAGTTACTAACCGAGGCAATCAATCTCAGTATCCGTACATTGGTTATGAACCTAGATTCTCAGCTTGTCATCCACCAACTCAATGGGCGATATTCCATCAGAGACCATCGGATTTTAAGGTTGTATTTACGTGTTAAATTGTTAGAGAGGAATTTTGATTTTATCACATATCAGCATATTCCACGAAGATTAAACACGTTAACTGATGCATTGGCAAACCATGTATTAGACAGACATTTGCGTAACATGTAATCAAAACAACATATAAGAAGCATGTAAAACACAATAATGAACCATAGGAATATATATATATATATATATATATATATATATATATATATATATATATATATATATATATATCGTGTGGCACACTAAGGTGCTCAAAAAATAAGTGTATATGTCCAAATAGAGTCTGTGTTCTCCATACATCTGAGACACATGTCTCTAAAAAAAAATCATCAGCAGGAAATAAAACCTAGGTGTCTACTACGGTGGGTTATGCTCTCTATAGCACACCACCACTCATGCCACCCGCCTCAACAGGCGGTGCACCCTGGGTTCCACCCCTACTATGTGGATCTAGAACGCTATGGGGACCTCCTCGATCCCCATGTAATCTGGGATCCCTGCTGTTAGGCCCTCAAGGTTCTGGGCCACCATCTCCACTGTATCATTAGCTGGGGGAGCCAAGGCTAGTGCTGCGATGCCCTACACATCCCTCCGCATCTCTAGAGCTAGCTCGACGGGTCTCACTGGTCCTACATCTACATACCATAGCGTTCGTCATTAGGACATATACATGAAAAATCAAAAAACATCATAAAAAATAAAATGGAAAATAATGTGATCAAGTGTCTTACCACCATCATCCCACTGCTCTCTAGTGGGCAGCTGCATGTCAAGATCTCCGCGGAAGTCCATGCCAACATATGGCCAATCCTCAACGAAGATCGTTTGGCGCTCCAGCCACTCTCAAAATAGTGTCCCCCACGACACTGATCGTCCGCCACCTCCTCGTGGCATGACGTGTGCCCACTGTGTCGCCCTGGGCTCACGTGGTTTGGGCAAATCCAAATCCATGTCCTGTAACTGCAATGCCGACACTTGCTCCAGCATGAACAGGACTAAGATAGACCCGTAGCCAAACTGCCTCATCTCTCCTCGACGGCAATTGATAAGTTGCCTCTTCATGTTCGTTGTCACTGTTTCTGCCCAGTTAAACATGGTTGGATTGAGACATTTGAGAGCCAACTGAAGATGGGTCTTCGATGCCTTGTGTTGGTCTTGGGAGCCCGCTGCCCGTGTCACCATGAATAGCATAGCGCGAAGAACTACGTCCTCAACTATCGGGATTTCCACCTTCCTACTCCTCGTTTTACATGCCCATGGGCACACTTGAGCCATCAGCATCTCTAAGGACTCGCCCCCGGGTCGCTGCCCCTCTAGAATGGGCCTCTCACCATGACGGGACAACCCGGTCAAAAAATATATGTCTATGGCATCAAATTCAATTTCTCGACCTCGGATGATAAATTTCCCATCTGTTGGATTCCAGGCTCGGATCAGTAGCTCCAGTAAATCAGGTTGAGACTGAAGGTGCGGAGTAAGGAATAATTTGAGCAATCCGCATGCCCGTAATGTATTTCGGAATCCCATATCGGCAAAAGCTTCCACATCATTATCATCATGTGTTCGTTCTTGCCAGACAAACGCCATTATGACCTACATTATGAGAAAAAACGAATTAGCACTTAGTTTGCAAAATTCAAAGCGTAATTTGCACAAAAACATAATTTCGCGTCGTCGTCGCGTCTGTTTTTAAAACAAATGCGATGATGCAAGGTTACTAGTTCTATTTTTTTTGTGGTCATCGTGAAAGTACATCACTTTCCCGTGATGATCAGAGCGCGTTATGTGTAAATTTTCTATCATCACGGACCCGAGCGATATACCCACGATGACCGAGCAACAGAGCCCGACTCAAAAAATCTGCCTAAACTAACACATCTAACGTCAAAATGCATAAAAAAAACATTGAATTGAAGCACAAGATGAAGTCTATTTACCTAGAACAAGTTTCAGGGTGAAAGGTGGACGAATGGGGCTGAAATTAGCAGGCCAACTTTGGTGCTCCAAAATGCTCCACAGTGGAATTAACAGTAACAATGGTAAAAATGAATGAATTAACCTCTTTTTATAGTAATTTTTGGAAATTAAAAAATTATATTTTATAATTTTGGGTTTTTTTCTCATTTTTTATCACATGGTTAGTCAAAATTTGGCTTTTTAACTATGTTTTTACATCTATTGTTCATTTTATATCGAATGGGTTTACATTTGACGTGTTTTGTGTAGAGCTACAGGTAGTGGAATTATGTCAGCTTCGTGTACACTTGATCCGCAAAGTCGTCTTTAACGCTCTTTTCCAACTTGAAAAAAGAAAAGATAGCTGAGTTGTCCCTCTTGACTCATTAAAAGAAATGAGAGGCGGTCGCCTTTAAGCTCTTTTCCGACCGTATAAACATGAAAAGATTGCCAGGCCTTTGTCATTTCAAGCTCATTATTGATCATGAAATGACGTGATTCCAACTACTTTTCTACTTTTTCGGATCAAAGTCACTAGTTACGGAAAGTACTCCTTGTTCGTAATGGTCAAGTGGTTCTTTCGAGCATCGTTTTATACTTTTTCGGACTCGAGAGACACAAACTTATGAAAAAGGACCCCCCCCGGAGTTTTATTTTCCGTGTCTTTTTCAAACTCTCTAAACATGAAAAAGACTCCGAGTTTTAGCTATGTCGGACTCGTTAAACCCTGACGCCATTGGACTCGTCACTATGACGAGACTTGAGCTTCTCCTTCCTAGAGCTCATTAAATTATTACTAGGTTGGATTCAACAGCAGGTTTATCATTGATTGTCTATGGCAGCTAGTCACTCTTGAACATCGACACTTCTGCTTCTTGTCGGGTTGGGACATCCATACATCGTCATTTGGCCTTCTGCAGGTTTGGGTTGTCATTTAGCCTCATTCCATTTGGTTCACACCATCTTCAACGAGCCTCAGATCCCTTGGTACCTGAATGCTGCCACCCTCCGAAGTCGTGTCACTGACATGTTCAAGAGTATAATCCTTCTGCTGTTTACACCCTCGCCTTCTCCTCTGATACTCTGTTTCACCATCTACCACTTGTTCCTTATCTCGTGTCATTGATGGGGGAAACACTATGGCACTCCTGCAATGGGTCGTCTCTTGTCGACATCAGCCCATTGTCTAGGAGATTGATCTAGAGATCCCCTTTGGTACCTTAGAGCTTGCATGCCTCAATGGCAAGTTCTTCGCACCTTACGGTCAACTTTCATCATTGGTCGTTGATTGGGTGATTCCATGAGTGTTCGACTTCAGCTCCTTTTTCACACTTCATGGATTGTGCTAGCCAGTACCTTGAGAACCATTGGAATTATTGGTGGTTTCTCTCGCGCTTGTTAAGGGTTTTCATCATTGACCGGTAATCAAGTGTTTTTCTATCATTCTCGACCTCAACACATCTATTCGCATGTTAGAATTTTTACTATGATCGGATGGGTTCAGGACCCCGGACTCAGATTACACATGTTCGGGCTGCGTGGATTGGTTTATGATTACATGACTCGTTGATGGATGGCTGCACTCATACCTGAGTCTTCATGGATGGCTGCGGCCATACCTTGATCATTATCATGGTCTCATTAGCTGGATGGCTGCATCCATACCACAGACCTATTTTGTATGTCTTTTGGATGGTTGTGCCCATGCCTAGACTACATGTACTTCATTATCAGAGATATCAGTTGTACTTGCATGTAGTTCTTCCAGATGGTGTTCCAACTCAGTCAGTTTCATAAAGCATTTCACCCCTCCCACTCTCTCGGGCTTCATAATTTAGGGGGCATCTGTTACACAATAATTTGTCACTGTCTTCACTCCAGTCCTCCTACTGTGTCATGTGTCCAAGTCAAACATGTTCATATTAGACAAATGCTCTCTGATGTTGCCAAATGACCCACTTTTCCTAAGTTATCTGCCTCATCGCGACTATGGACTAAATATACGCACTGGACAGCGCTACTAAACAGTCCAGATGCATTACCAGCGTGGAAGTACACCTAAATCCCACGATGGTCTGATTTCATGTCTCAACATGATGTTACTTGTAATCTTTAGCGATGATCTGACTAGCTACATTATTCACTGGCGATGTCAGCACTGAAGACCAGTTATGCCCCCGCGATGATCCAGATTAGGCGAATTTGTTCCAATAGTTGGCCTTCTAGATGACTCCAGACCTGGTTGTTGGTATAGTTTGTATCGCCCTCCTTTCTCTGGCATGGTTGTTCCATCATTTGTGCCACCTTCCTTGAAGATAAGCTCACTCTTCCACCTTTCATGGAGACTCCTTCTCCTATTTAAAATCTCATCATTGCTATGCATTGCTAGTTTCTGATAGTTGGCTAGTTGAGCAGTGTCATTAGTGTTTGTGAGTTTGCTAGATAGCTGGTGTGAGTGTGACAAGTGTGGGATTATTGATAGCTTGTGGAAGGTTGTGAAGTGCCCGTAATCTTGTGTAAAACTTATGAGTGAGAGAGACTTGGATGTTGGGAGATCTATCTTCAAAGAGTGAATGCTTGAGGAACATGCTGGCTGGATCCCTCTGGGAAGGCTTGTGACGTCAAGACTTTGGTTGTAAGCTTACTCTTATTTCATTATTAATACAATCAATGATGTTTTCCTATGTCTTATATGTAATGTACTTGATAGCTCATGACTTCTTAACTTTGTGAGTAAATAGTTCATTGTTGTTTTCCGGTTACGTGCTTTGTTGTATTTCCTTTGCATTGTTTCAAGTTGATCACTCGTTAGGAGAAGGAAATGGAAGCTGCAGCAGCACAACAGAACTCCATCGACCACCGGTTGAGGTAGGCCTCCAACTATGGTTGTTTAAGGAAAGGTATTGTTGATCTATCCTTGTTTGTGACTAGACCCACTCTAGGGCTAGAGGGGTTGCCTCTATCCGCAGAGGGAACACTTTCCTGCATCACACTAACTTTTCCTTAATTGTAGCTCCTTTACATGCATTGACAGGATTGAACAAGGTGTTTCAGTATGGAGGCAAACAGCAGAAAGCCTTCAACACCTTGAAAGAAAAAATTTGTACAGCACCAGTACTAGCATTTCCAAATCTTCAACAACCATTTGAGATTGAAATAGATGCCAATGATTATGCCATGGGAGCAGTGTTGATTCAAAATGGTAAACCCATATGCTACCATTCTGAGACTTTTAATTCTATAGTAGTTAATTATCCTACATATGATAAAGAATTGTATGCATTAGTTCAGAGTGTGAAGAAGTGGAAACATTACTTAATGGGAAAAGAAACAATAATACATACTGATCATCAACCACTTCAGTACTTGCACTCACAAACTAAATTGCAGCAATCAAGACACTATAGGTGGATGAGTTTCGTACAACAATTTCATTTAGTCATCAGATATAAAAAGGGCATACACAATAAAGTTGCATATATGTTTTCCAAACCAATCATAAATGCATCTACTATACTTAAGCATAATTCAGTAATGCATGAAAGCTACATTGAACAATATGCTCAAGATATAGACTTTAAAGATGTATATGTAGCTTTAAGTAATGGAAAAAAGGTAGAAGAAGTGGATTATTATATTAAGGACCAGCTCTTGTATCATGTGGGAAAGTTATGCATTCCACAAATAGAGAGAATTAATATAATTAGGGAAGCACATACTTCTCTGATAACAGGTCATTTTGGTGTAAGTAAAATAGTTGCACAACTACAAAGATACTGCTATTGGCCAAGAATGCATGAAACAGTTTCTAGATATGTAAGAGGGTGTACTATGTGTGCTAAAAGCAAACCCAACAATAGAAAACTAGGCTTGTATACTCCACTTCCAGTTCCCTCCCATCCTTGGGAAAGTGTTTCCATGGACTTTGTTGGGGGATTGCAAAAATCTAGAAAAGGTCATGACTATTTATATGTTAAGTGGACAGGTTCAACAAAATGTGTATTTTAATACCTTGTAATAAGCAGATTACAGCTGAACAAACAACGGAATTGTTCTTTCAGCATGTCTAGGTGCATTTTGGGTTACCCACTTCCATAGTATCTGATATAGACTCCCGATTTGTTGGGAAGTTTTGGTCAAGTC
Organism: Pinus tabuliformis; assembly: GCA_031772625.1. Taxonomy (NCBI): domain Eukaryota; kingdom Viridiplantae; phylum Streptophyta; class Pinopsida; order Pinales; family Pinaceae; genus Pinus; species Pinus tabuliformis. The sequence goes on along the minus strand of CM062813.1, from coordinate 59,379,894 downwards.
TGTGGGAATTAATGGACACCAGATTGAAGAAAAGCACAGCCTTTCATCCATAGACAGATGGCCAAACAGAGGTAGTCAACCAGATAGTGATCCAGTTGCTCAAGGGTTATTGCAACAAGCATCCCAAGCTTTGGGATGAACATTTATGTTATGTGAAACATGCTTACAACCGTGCTAAACATTCTTCTACATAGATATCTCCTTTTGAGACATGTTTTGGTTTTATACCAAGGTCTCCCTTGGATTTTGTCTTTGAAAAAGTTATAGCAGTTGTTGGACACAGTGATGTGGATAAAGCAACCAGATTCATTAAACAGATCCAAGAAATTCACCATGCAATGCAAGAATAGCTGGAAAAGAGCCAAGCAAAATACAAGGCAAGGCATGATAAACACTGGGTGGAGCACAACTTCCAAGTTGGCAATCAAGTATGGCTATATATTAGTAAGGACAAAACGTAAGGTGAAGGAAAGAAGTTGAAGCCAATTAGGTATGGGCCTTTTAAGGTACTTGAAAAAATTGGTGAGAATGCTTTCTGCCTTGATCTACCAGCATACATGCACATCTATTCAGTAGTAAATGCAAGAAATTTAAGACTGTTTGAACCTTCATTAATTGAAGATCCTGAAGAGCAAAGTCAATTGCCTTCCATTGATGATATGTTGCCTGAATACCTCAATGAGCCGCAGGAAGATACAGTTCTGGACAGGAAGGTGGGGACAACCTGTAAGGAGATGTCGAGTACCTAATATTATGACTCAGAGGCTCAAAATCCAGCAGTGAAAAATGGATAGAGATTGGACAAGTGAGGCAGCTGTATCCTCACTTAAACAATGCTTGAAACCCAACTTTTGGTGGTCCAAAAGCATTTTTCAGTGGGGAGGCATGATCCAAATGGATCTGAGAGAACTCTCTAAGTCTTCATAAACTCTTTAAAAATATTTCCAAAGAATCAAAATATTTTAAAAGATCAAAGTTAACGCAGAGGAAACACCCTTATCAGGGCATAGAAACATTATCGGAAGGCCCAAAACCCACGAATTGTGAATAAAATACAGTATGGAAGCATGGAACAAGTGATGCACAGTAACCTTCCAATCTGGCCGATCAACGGTCGAGATCAGATCGGTAATAACAATCAGCGGTGACCTTCGGCAGAGATCGGTGGGATCCACATGAGTCTTGCGACTGCAATCGGTGGGGAACTTATAAACGATGCGATAGTGATTGGTGGGGTCAACAAGGACTGTCGATCAAGCACGCAGATCGATGACCCACGCTGCATCGCCAGATTGCAATTGGAAGATCCACAGGAGCGGGGGTATGTGTATATACATATATGAGATCCAATGGACGGACCCTATGAGATTATGAGCCAGATTGCAGGTATTTTGAAGTCTGCCAAACACCAAGTTTTAATGTATTTTCACAGTCTTGTTCGTTAGAAAAAATGTGAAAGGGGAGAGCGTTGATGCGATAAGCCGGACCTGAAAGGGTACCTTAAGGCTATTACATGTTTTTTCAAGTCCAGGGAAGATCCTTTTCCAATGCATTCTTGTGATTTTAAATGTATTTATGAAATAGAGGGACAGAGCCATTGTGATAAGCGACAGTGACCGATAGGCAGACCTAATAGGGAAATGAAGTGTATTTAAGGACTTTTAAAATTCGACATATCATGTTTTGGCGAAATTCTCTGTTATAGTGCATTCCCACTGTGGAAATGGAGTGTGACAATTTCAAAGGTTCCAGAGGCCCGAGGCATTCTTACGTTACTGAAATGGTGGCCACCTCCCCTTTGGGGCATTAAGTGATGATTTCATAACGCTGTAAGAGGGATTTGAAGAGGGAAAGAGGTCGGGGAGACTGAGAGCCAGGGATATGAAACGAACAGGCAATGTGGTTAGCTTTAAAAGTCACAGACAGAGAGAAAATAGGCAGGCAGTGTTCAAAAAAGAAAATTTGAGACAGACTTACCACAAAGATTGAGAGCTGTGTGGGAGTCTATGTACTCAGAGGAAGCTTTAGGGATTCAAGTGAAGCTCTTGTCATTGTAATCTGTTTGTGTGTGAGGCTCAAATTAAGCAGACTGCTGTAAACAAAACTCTGCTTGAAGACATACTAGAGAGGCCACCACTGAAGGCTGGACCAGGAGATGTAGCCCAGGAGTATTGCGTGAACTCCTTATTAAATTTGTTGTGTCATGTGTTATCTATTATGTTTATTTGTTGCTTCATTATCTGTGCATTTCGCAATCTTATCGATCCATTGCATATAATGACATAGACTAATCCATGCACATAGGTTTGTAAAACCTTATTAATTATCTTAGATCTCATGTTCAAATCAAAAAAATAATAAATAATTTCATCTCCTTAACATTTATGTTATTATTTTTTCATTTGATTTTCAAATTCTTTGTGTGGGTCATATTTCAGTTTCGAAACCCTCCCATGTCATCAACACACACATCTACTATAATCTTGTCAAATTTCAGTGCATACAAGCACAAACTGAAAGAATTTCAACATTGACCCCATTAACAACCCCCTCTATGTGTGGTAAATTATTGAAAACATAATTTCCACTGATTGGTAAATGTTAAGTGAATTAAAGATTTACCTAACCCTAAGAGTATGGAGATAATTAAACTCATGACCTCTCAATAGAAAATTAAGTTTCTTTAAGGATGGGTACTCGACCAATTGGAGCTAACGGTATAAACATGAATGAGATTCTCTTGGTTTCAAGAATAATACATTGTCTACTAAACAAGGCCAGCCACATGAATATGGACACTCATATGGTTTCTCTCCCCCCCCTGCGCCCCAATGTCACTCTCAATTCCCCAATACCCAATTTATCTACTATAATATTTGAAAGCAACATGGTAAGAATCAAACGTAGCTACAAACTAAGAAAACAAAAAATTAAGGTAAATGAAAGAGGACATAAATAAACTGAAAACATATAAACATATACCTCATACATTTCAACATTTTGATATCATTAATCTTATTCTTCATCCAATTCAACATCTATATCATCCAGTTCAAAATTGATGTTGAAAGGATTGGCCATATTAGCATCATCATCAATGTCAACATTTCCAATCATATCATCGTTTATATCATCATGAGGAACATTGCCTCCTAAATTCGGTTCAACTTCTTCAATTTCTTCATCTGATAGTACGTTGTTGATATTATCTTCATCCATAACATTGACCCAATTAACATCCTCTTGAACATATTCGACTAACACATGAATTAATTGTTCCACTACATCATCTTCTTCTGCTACATTATACTTTACCAACCTTCCTCTTGGATCATATCTAACAACATATGACCAACCCTCTTTACCTAGAACCTCTAAGTAAAACACTTGTTTACATTGACTTGGAAGAACACAAGGTTTTGGTCTTGGCTCAATATTCCTTGTATTAACCATGGTAAATCCATTATCATGCTCAATAAAAATACTATCAAGATCATGTTCATTCGTTTGTAGTGTATACCATTTGACATACAATAGAACTATTTTGAAGGATTTAAAGTCACACTCAAGTATATCTTCCAAATACCCCTAGTATGAATTTTAAGATACTTCTAGATGTCTATCACTTCTAGAGGAAACATTAGTAACCTGAAACTATACTAATCCCACTATTATAAGTTTCCATCTTTTCCTCCAACTTTTTGATGTGAAATTTGCAGACATTGCACCACATAGCCCTATAGTGTTTCAACTACAATACGTCAAGCATGTAAAAAAAGAATTGTCAATTGATAAACATATTTATACCTGTAAATTATGAAAATCAATAAAAAACACATGCCATATACATCAATATAATATTAAAAAAAGAAAATAGTATGGGTGGATTTTATCACCTATTTATATTTTAAACCATTTTCTAAATAATTTTCCCTCATCTTAAGATTGGTATCTCTCTCACATTCAACTTCTTTGACCAATGTAGCCACACCATCCCATGATAATTTATCATCAATTTATTGTTTGCATTGTTCAATCAATACCTTAATCCAATAAATATTTTTTGCAATGTAAAAATGTATTGCATCCCACTCTCACCCAACTATATTAAAATAAACAATTCACATATAATTAGTTACCACAATATACATTCATCATAATGGATTATGTAGGTAGGCTAAAAATTAAATAAGTATGATGTACATAAAAACAAAAATTCAAATGTCTTATAAATATCCACCATCTACTTCCATGTCACTTTCCTTATTCTTCTTTCCCCCAATAGGTTCTCCCCTTCAAATTCGTTAATGGAGTTGACATCCAAAATGAAATCCAAATTAATACTTGCAATAATTTTAGGAATCTATTGAGTAATATAAATCATCGTTGATTTACCAAATATCCCTCTACCATAGAACCCTCAAGACGTGCTCTTTGTCTAACCAAAGCCTCCAATGATTTCTATTTCCTCTCAACCATCTACACTGACCTTATATGTACAGGTCCACACTTTTCAATCTACTCAAGTAGGTGTATGAGGTAGTGTTCTTGTGCATTGAAAAATGTCAGAGTTCTATACTTTTTCATTTCACACATTAGACGAGGAATTTGTCTCCTCCAATATTTTATTTATTCTTTATCAATTTCTTTAGATGACAACCATCCACAACTGGCACAAGAAAATCATAGGTTTCAATAAAAAAGTATATATAAGTGCATTACAAGTAAAACACATGCAGTCAAATATAAGTTGCATGACAAATTGAACAAATTACACTTTGCATATAAATTGCCACTTACCTCATGTATTTTCCAAGTTGATATATAACTTGTTTGACATTTTTGTCAAAGTTGTCTTAGAGATATATAAGTAGAACATACTATGAAAAAAAATGAATCGTTAGTTATTCCTAAATTCGCAAAAAAAAAAAAAACACTAACAAGATGTTTCACCAATATACAAATATATACACCAAAATAATTACCTTAACCAAGGTATGCCAATCATGAGTTTTTCCCCACATAATTCACCTTTCTTTGTTAGGATATTCTTTATGTTTGAAGAAATTCTAGTGGGAAATTCAATTTTTTCAATGACCTCTTTTACATACTTTCTTTTCTTCTTTATCAATAACCATGGAAGGGTGCTTATATATGAATCGTTATTTATCCTAAATTCGCAAAAAAAAAAACACTAACAAGATGTTTCACCAATATGCAAATATATACACCAAAATAATTACCTTAATCAAGGTATGCCAATCATGAGTTTTTTCCACACATAATTCACCTTTCTTTGTTAGGATATTCTTTATGTTTGAAGAAATTCTAGTGGGAAATTCAATTTTTTCAATGACCTCTTTTACATACTTTCTTTACTTCTTTATCAATAACCATGGAAGGGAGCTTATATTTCAGTCTCCATCACTGTTTGAATGAATCACACTTTGCATTACATGATTGGCCTCCTTAATGTCATTACAAATCTTGAATTTTTTTCCTTGTCACTCCTTTCGTCTAAGAATCGCCATAATGTTTTTGTTACATTCTTCCTGATGTACATTGTATCAAACAAATGAACAATTTCTAGGTCCTCATAGTAGGGGAGCCTTATGAATTTTACAGGATAACTTTTCATTCAATGTGGAAGCGCCCCATTAGTAATGTCTTCATGATGAACTTCAAGGTGAAGCATAATTAAAGATATTACAACAATTGTTGTCAATTAGTACTGATCTTTAAATTTTCGTGAATATTCTACTAGAAAGTTTGGCACAATAGATTGGATAAAATTATACATAAAAAATACAAACCTACACTATTACAGTTTTATTTCTCTTTATATTTATAGATATGTAGATTATTATTAATAGCATATGCATGTGGATTAAAATTATGTATAAAATAGAGAACAATGAAATAAAATCTCAAACACACATTTGACACAATATTTGACCTGGGAAACTCTTTCGAGAGAAAAAAAAACCCAGCTGCAAGGTGAGGTCGATTTACTCTCTTTCTTTCAATAGAAAATGTCTACAAGTAAAAAGAAGTATGGTCTATGGCCTATGGGGTACTACAGTGCAAAAATCCTATATTTTTGCTCTATCTCCTATCCCTCTCATCTATTTTTTCTCAACTATGTAACAAACTCACTCCAAAGAATGGATCCCCTTTGAATCCTCCTAATGGTCCAGTTATAACACAACCCGATAGCTTACTAGTAGTTAGGTTTGACTACCTCAAACCTTAACCAGGGTTACAATATAGGCTATTCTAGAGACTTATTCATCGTAATCACATGGATAACCCCTTTTCCATGAATTATGGGTGTTGACGTTGCATCCTCTCAAATTATGGTTGTGAAAACAGGAAGGTCAACTTCTAAGTGGCATAACTTTTACATACGGACTCTGATTGACATGATTCTTGCATCGTTGGAATGATATATGCGTGTGGAATAGGAAAAAAATGTGTGTTTCTAAAGTGAAAAAGTTTTATCCCAAAAAAACATCATTTAATGCCACAAAACACTCCCGAAATGTTTCAAACCTCGTTTCTCCAAACTGGATCTTTTCGGTAAAAGGGGTCTCATGAGCTAATTCCTCCACCTTTTACACTCTAAAACCATCAAGATGGATGTAAAAAGATAAAATGATATAATCCATATCACACCTCCCCATTTGGGAGGATTTTTTATGCAACCTTAGCCGCACATACCCACAGCATGCATATAAAATGCATTTCATATACATGTCCCAGGAATTTTAATATTCCTATTTAGTAAAACCTTACATAACCAAAGGTGTAACTCTCTTTAATTAAATGCTTAAGCGAAATCTAATAAATCACATCTTAATCAGATTATACCCACAGATTTTTCTTACCGTCCGATTCACAACAAACCTGACCAATCACCGTCAACCATGTGTCGCATAGCTAACGTATTTATTTCAACGGACTTTTATGCGCCCCAAATCTCCACCGTCAATCTGTCTCGTCCAATCCAATGACTATCACGCAATAACTTGCACCAACTAGCCGGTCAATCTCCACTATTTATTTATCCTACCTTAATCCAATAGCGAACGCGTAATCTCGCGTGAAATCTTGCACGATCGATATCATGTCGAGAGTGCACGAGAAAAGTGGTTTTCCTGTGCTACATGCCAACCCCTCAGGTTAATTGCGTGAAATCGTAGAATACCATTTACATCTTTTAGGGTGTGCAAGATACCGCTTACCCCTTGCGAAGACCACCCCATCCTTCTGCTAACACGTGATTTTAATCTAATCCATTCACTCTTGACTTTATTTTGCACGACTTAATCCTAGTCGTCTATCTCGCTCACTCGCATTCATTGATCTGACTGATCCAATGGCTGTGCTTCGCTGCTACATTCTTCTGCATCTCACCATGTAATAGTCTTCTCAGTTCTTTGTCTGTGTATTTATTCTCGCCTTGTGGTCTTCAATTGTTCTAATCTCGATCTTTAGCTCTGTTACTTCACTACTTCGCACCTTTACACTTCCTTCATAAATCCTTAGGTTTTTAGGAAACCTTGCAGTTTTACCTTTGCTGTAACATTAAATTTTTTCTGCAATACTGTCTGTGTGCAAGCCCATAACACTCCTCTTTGTATTTCATCTTTGGTTATGCACACCTACAAACCTATGTTATGTAGATTTATTCTAATCCACACACAATCTATAATTCAATTACTCAATCCACACTTGCACAATTTAGAATTAAAATCTCTGTGTATATATAAACAATAATTACATAATGAGTCTCTCTCTCTCTAGCCTGATTTTCTAATCAGCAGCCTTTTCCTTTCTTGCATGTAGGATTACAATCAAACCCTATCTAATCTCTAAACTCTAATTCCCTAACTCGTTAACTCTCTAAATAACTAACTCTCTCTATGCCTTTTAGGCTTGCATTTATGCAAAAGGATTCTATAACCAATTCCTGGTTTAGATCCATAACCTTCTCAATCAAAATCCTAAAATCTCTTATTTATCCCTAAGGATCCTCTCTAATCCACAAAATCATCAACTAATTCCTAATCTAAGCTTTATCAATCCCTATGAACTCTCAACTGTCATAATTCTCTCATGTTCTCCAACATTCGAGAACATTTACAAAATCCTCCCAATATTTAAATAATTCCTATTCCAAATCACTCAAAACATTAATAATTATATTTATTTGATACCTAAGAATCCAACTTCCTTGAAAACACAAGACCCCTTAAGTTAACTAGAATACAATGAAATTGTTGAGTTGGATGCTCCTGCATCAGACTCCCAAGGTTAAAATAATCATGATCTCCAGATCATGTGCTTCCATCCTTTGTCCTCCTGGATCCTATACTTTGTTCTGTAATTTGACTTTTGTTGCTGCTATTTTTGTTGTTGTTCTCTAGGTCTCCACATTTTATGTTGCTTTGCCCCACTAGCTATGCTTTCACAGTCTGATGTTGTCTTTCTCTTGCTACTGCTTGGCCTTCTTACTATTATTTTCTTCTAAGGCACCTTCATCATCAATATTATTATTCTTTCAATCTCTATATTTAATTTATCTTTTGACTGATAATTACTTTGCCATTGGTTATTGTACTCTGTCCACTCATCTTCAAACTATTGTTCACTATCTTCTCTTTGAAGTTGTCGGATTCTTACTACTGCCCTTTCATCCTTACCCTCTTGTGACTTTCCAAGCAACCTCTATTCAATATCTGTATATTTACTTTCAAGAAATAAATTATCCTCCAATTCCATTTGTACTTAATTCCTCTCAAATACACCACTATGTTGTTCATTGATTCCAACATATTTTCCTTCCTCTTCCTTGACAACCATCAGTAATTGTCCTTCATTTCCTTGACTGATTCTAACAGTCAATTTAACTTCTCCAAGCACGATATCTTCATGCTTTTGATTTTCCTCATCAGCATGTTTGTCCTAGAAACTTCGAGTCTTCTTCAATTCTAAAACTGACTCTTCAACTTGAAACATGTGTGTCTCATCTTCATCAAATCCTGTAATTATAAAACAATTATTAGAATTAAAAATATAAGGCCTCATTACCTTTTCCTTCTCTGGCAACATCTCAATATGTTGCTCTGAGTTTTCCTTCAATTCCTTTGTTAACACATCATTATGTTGATTTAAACTCTTCTCCACATCATTTGTTTCAATGATATCTTTCTGCTCTGGTTCACAATAATGAACTCCTTCTTCGATAATGTCAATTCTCTAAACTTTTATTACCATTCCCTTTTCCTTATGATTGTCATTCATGACAATTTCTTTGTTTTCCTTTTTCAACAATTTATCCTGAGTATATATCCTCTGCTTTTCCAACTTTCTTCTTTGAAAGTCTAATTTTCTATATAACTCAATAATTTCAATTGGAATAGAATTTGGAAATTTTACACAATTTTCCATACCTTCACTTGTTATTGACCAATCATCAGATGTCCTTTCTCCCTTTGCTAAATATTTTGTATATACTTCTTCTTTCTTTAATTCTGTGATTGTTTTTCTTTGTCTTGAGACAAATCTGCCTCCCCTTCTTCTTCAATACACTTTTCCTTGCTATCTCTTTGTAAACATTCTTCAAGAGCTATCCTTGCCCCATCATCTGCATTAAAATTTTCTTTCATTTGTTCTTTATCAATAACATTAATCAAATTCATTAGATTACCTCTATGATACAATATTCTTTCGTTCTTCATTAGAATAAGATTCTGATCTTTCATCTCTATGATAGCTTTAAATGATTGTCTTCTCTCACTAACTCATCCATAGACTCTTTTGTTGTAACCAGTCAAATTCTTCCTCTTCTAGGAAATTTCCTTTGTCACATTACTTCAAGATCTTGATCCATCCTGAAGAAATCTTCACAAAGTTGCTTTCTTCATGTAATACCTGCAATCATACACCAATTATCAGTTTTAAAAACATAAGACCTTGTGATCTCACTTGATGCTTCAGTCATCATATCTCCTTGTTATTCTGAATCCTTCATATGATTCAACCCCTCTATAGATTCCTTCTCTGTCTCTTCATTACTTTCAGAAAGTAATGGACCATATTCGGGTTCACATACATACTCATTTAATCTGAGTAACTCTTCCTCTATTTGAGCATTCACTCTTTGCTCCCATTTTACTTGCAATCTATGCCATTTGACTCTCCTTTTCATGATCCATCCATGCCTCTGGTCTTCCTTATTCATCTGCAACATCTCCATCAACAACTCAAGATGGAAATTTATCTCAGCTTTCTCTCTTTTGTAATGACCTTCAGTAGTCATCCTTTCTTGTTCTATGAACTTTTATCTATTCACTTGTGAACTGCACCTAAGCTTCCCTTTTTAGCAAGTCTCTGTACCTTCCACTCATCAAGCTTTTCTCCTTAAACTTGATCTATGGTTCTCTACCTCTGGAACCATCTCCTGAGCAACTCTCTTGCTCTTCTTTGCTTCTGCAGCTTCCACTTCCTTTGAGAACACTCTTGTCCTTTCTTGTCCAACCTTCAGCTAGATTCTTCAGGTTCTTCACCACTTTCCTTTAGAGTATCCACTTACTCTGTCTTCAAGAACACAATTGGTCCTTCTTTTTACAGCTCCTCTTGTTGTTCCTTTGCTGAGATATTACTCCTTCATCTTGTTGCCTTCTTTTGAATATTCCATATGACTTTCCATAACCACCTTCTCTTATGTGTGAGCTTCTACACCTGTAACCAATCAACTTCCTTTAGAGTTGATCTTCTCACGAAGCTTCTCCTCTATCTATTTTCCAAGTCCTCTTTTCCTTAGAACTTGCACTGAGCACTCTTTCTTTCTCTTCGGTTGCTATGCTCACTTCTCTTAAGGACTCCTCTAGCCCTATCTCTTCCAAGCCTCAGCTGGAATAAGGTTCTACTACAATCTCTAAGAACTTCCAAAAGTTCTTCCTACAGTTTTACTGTTGTAGTCTTTTGCCAAAATTTTCCATTCATTCAACTGCTACAAACTTTCATACCTTTGTAATCAATTTATGTCTCTGCTGGTTGTCTCCTGCAAACATGCAACTTTTGCACCCCCTTGATCTGTTTCAATCTGTAAAATATCATTAATTAATCAAAACTTATGGATTCCCTCTTCTTAACATCACCTGTCTTTAGGATCTCCTTATCTGTTGGTCTTTACCATTCCTGTGAATTTGATTCTACAGTTTTGTCTCTGATCTCCATGCTTCCACTGTGCATTCTTTCAACATACAGCTGTTGCCACAACAATCAATCCTGAACAAGACTTCCATTCACATCAATTTGGATCTCATTCCTAGAATGATCAAAATGCGTCCTTGCCTTTGAATAATGCTTTGAATCTGAACCTCAACAAATTAGAATTTACACAGAACTTTATTTTCTTTCTAAGCATCTATTTCACCAGCAATATCCAATCATAACACAGTTCATAATTCTGCGTTAATGGTTTGAATTTCAACAATACAATACCCTGCAAACATAACAAGTCATCTCTTCCTCATGCAATCTGCGTAAATACAGTATAAAGGTCACTTCAAACTTCCTCAAAAGTTCCCTTCCTAGTAGAAAACAATATTCCTTTGTTATCACAGCCTACCACCTGTGATCAATATTCATCATACTTTTTCTTCCTTCTACTGGATAAAACCTGCTTTACTATGATCATCCTTTCTACAACTCACTTGATTCACTGTTAGAACTATCAATCTCTGTCTAAATGAGGAAAACAATTTATGTGTTTTTTACTCAATTTCAAAGAACGCTCTGCTCTGATACCATATGATGCAACCTAAGCCGCACATACCCACAACATGCATATAAAATGCATGTCATATACATGTCCCATGAATTTTAATATTCCTGTTTAGTAAAACCTTCCATAACCCAAGGTTTAACTCTCTTTAATTAAATGCTTAAACAGAATCTAAAAAAAACCATATTAATCAGATTATACCTGTGATTTTTCTTACCATCTAATTCACAACAAACCTGACCAATAATCATCAACTTTGTGTTGCGTAGCTGATGTATTTATTTCAACATTGGACTTTTTTGTGCCCCAAATATCCACCGTCGATCTGTCTCATCCGATCCAACAGCTATCACGCAATAACTCACACCAACTAGCCGACTGATGTCCACTGTTTATTTCTCCTACCTCAATCCAACGATGATCACATAATCTTACATGAAATCTTGCACAACTGATATCAGGTCAAGAGCGTGTGAGAAAAGTGGTTTTCCCATGCTATGTGCCAACCCCTCAGGTTAATCGCGTGAAATCGTAGAACACCATTTACATCTTTTATGGCGCATGAGATACCGATTACCCCTTGCAAATACCACTCCATCCTTCTGCTAACACGTGGTTTTAATCTGATCCATTCACTCTTGACTTCATTTTTCACGACTTAATCCTAGCTATCTATCTCCCTCACTCTCGTTCGTTGATCTGACTGATCCAATGACTGTGCTTCGCTGCTACATTCTTTTGCATCTCATCATGTAATAGTCTTCTCGCTTCTCTGTCTGTGTATTTATTCTTACCTTACGGTCTTCAATTGTTTTGATCCTGATCTTCAGCTTTGTTACTTCACTCCTTCACACCTTTACGCTTCCTTCGTAAATCCTTAGGTTTTTAGGAAACCTTGCAGTTATACCTTCGCTGTAACATTAAAGGTTTTCTCCAATACTCTCTGTGTGCAAGCCCATAACACTCCTCTATGTATTTCGTCTCTAGTTCTGCACACCTGCAAACCTATGTTATGTGGATTTATTCTAATCCACACACAATCTATAATTCAATTACTCAATCCACACTTGCACAATTTAGAATTAAAATCTTTGTGTACATATAAACAAATAATTACATGATGAGTCTCTCTCTCTATGGCCTGATTTTCTAATCAATGGCCTTTTCCTTTCCTACCTGTAGGCTTACAATCAAACCCTGTCTAATCTCTGAACTCTAATTCTCTAACTCGTTAACTCTCTAACTAACTAACTCTTTCTATGCCTTTTAGGCTTACACTTATGCAAAAGGATTCTATAACCAATTCCTGGTTTAGATCCATAACCTTCTCAATCAAAATCCTAAAATCTCTTCTTTATCCTTAAGGATCCTCTCTAATCCACAAAATCATCAACTAATTCCTAATCTAAGCTTTATCAATCCCTATGAACTCTCAACTGTCCTAATTCTCTCATGTTCTCCAACATTCAAGAACATTTACAAAATCCTCCCAATATTTAATTAATTCCTATTCCAAATCACTCAAAACATTAATAATTACATTTATTTGATACCTAGGAATCCAACTTCCTTGAAAACACAAGACCCCTTAAGTTAACTAGAATACAATGAAATTGCTGAATTGGATGCTCCTGCATCAATTTTGGTACACAAAAGCTTCTAGTGAATGAGGTGCGGACAATTTTCCTCCACCTTCTCTCGGGTGTACCATCCAGCCTTGCCCGAAATTTATTCTTTCCACTCAATCTGCCAAAGATCATGCAACCCCTATATTGTAATTCTATACATTTTCTGCAAAATTTTATTTTCTATCAACTTTTCTTGTGCATTTGGTTCCAAATCCTCTACAGAAGGTAGGACAGGTTCCTCTTCCTGATCTAGCATGGAAGCCTCATATAATTTTAGATTCTCCACATTCACAACTGAGTAAATGCACATATATGGTGGTAAAATAAGTTAATAATAATTATCACCCACATTTTCTATTATCTTGAAGGGACCATACCTTAGGGACTTGATTTTCTTACTATGCCCCTATAGCCTCTCTTTGTTCAACTATAGCCATACTTTGTCTCCCACCTAGAATGATTTCTCTATTCTATGTTGATCATGCATGGAATTATATTTATCAAGTGTCCTCTGCAGTGCCTCTTGTACCTGTATATGGATCTTCTTTATAAATGTTTCAACCCTCAATGCATTTCCCATAATATCTTCCCTCACTCCTCCTTGTTTCCCATATGCAATTCCCAAAGGTGAAGGCGACAAATATCCAAAGCAAGTTTCAAATCAGTACTTTCCTATATAAGTGGAATGCTTTGTTTGAATAATTTTGTATATATACCCTATTTTCATCATAGGTCTTCGGATGTTTCTGGTTGTATCCCCCAGAAGCTTCATCAAACTCTTGTTGACTATATTTGTCTTCCCATATGTCTATGGATGGAATGTTGTAGATATATTGAACTTTGCATCCATCTTCTTCCACAATGTGGCCCTGAATGCATTGAGAAATATTGTGTCCCTATCTAAAATGATGCCCCTCGGTATCCCAAAGTGCACCCAAACTTGTCCAAAGCGTTTGTTACTTATTTCCCATTGATGGTCTTTTAACAGGACATGAGAACATACATCTTGATGAACCTATCAACTACCACAAACATGTATTCATGCCCCTTCCTTGTTGTTCATAAACCTCCCTCAAAGTCCATGGAAATGGTCTCCCAAGGATAAGTCAGTATAGGTAAGGGATGATCTATACCATGTTTGCTATTGTTAGGCTTGTTGGTACAACAAACCATGCATCCTCTTATGAACCTACCTACATGCTCTTTCATCTTGGGCCAATACACATACCTCTGCAAGTTGGCCATAGTCTTCCCTACAGCAAAGTGCCCTACAAAATTGGAGATTTCAACCTCTATAATAGATTGTAATCACTGATCTTTAGGAACACATAGCTTATCCAACCTATATAGTAACCCATCCTAAAGATGGTAGTCAATGATATTGTCGACATCATGCACATGACTCTAACTTTGCAACTGTTGAAACACCTCCTTGAAGTCCTCGTCCTTTGAATATGTCTCTATGTATGCATTATGGTTGAATGGATCCATGTGCATAAAAGTCCCAATATTTGTAATCTTTGATGTGGGTTGCCTTGAGAGCAAGTTAGCCAACTCGTTTTTGTTACCCTTCTTATACTTGATCATCAAATGAAACTATTGTAGAAACCACATCTGGAGGGTATGTTGTAGTAAAATTAAAACTAGTACCCAATCCTTTAGATAAACCCATCCAAAAATTGGATGTAAACTTTGGATCTCTATCTAAAATAATTGCTTGAGGCACTCCATGTAGCTTGGAAAATTCTCACATATATATTTTAGCTATCTCAGCTACCTGAAATGAAATGGGAAGCCTTGGTGAGTTTATCTACCACCACCATTATAGAATCATGCCCCTTTGTAGTTCTTGGAAAAAATGTAATGGAATAAATTGATAATGTGTCCCATTTCCACTTAGAAATGGGTATTGATTGTAGCACGCTAGTTGGGTGGTTATGCTCAACCTTAACTCTTTGACATTATAGGCATCAAGTTATATAACTAGCCACTTCCTTCTTCAATATTGACCAAAAATATTGCTTTTTAATTGCTATAACAGTTTTCTGCTAACTTGGGTGGCCAACATAAGGCGCTTTGTGTATTTCATTTAAAACTATTTTCTTTAATTCCTGTACATATGGAATATAAACTCGACCTTTACAGAAAATAATTCCATCTTTCCCAATCTCATAATCCCGCTATTTTGGTTACACATTCTCTTACTGTATGTTGCATTTCATCTAAACATAAAACTAGTCTAAATTTCCAACTTCTATAATTCTATTCATTAGATCATCCCTACAAATTCTTACTGGTAGCATGCATAATATGCAACCTCCAGCTAGTGCTTCAACTACCTTTTTTCCCTTAATATGTTGAATTTCAACATCATACTCAGCCGAAAATTCCAACCATTTAGTTTTGGGGCATTTAAATTTGGCTGCTCAAATAAATGTCGTAACCCATAATAATCAATCTGTAACTAAAATCTCCTTCCAATGAGGTAATGTCTCCACATTTTGAAAGAATGAATTATAGTTTCTATCTCCAAATGGCATGAGTAATATAATCCTCCTCAAGCTCCTTTAATTTTTTGGACTTGTATGATATTACATGCCCATTCTACATGAGTGCTCCTCCTAATCCTTCCCTACATGCATATGTGCATACAAGGTAATCCTCACTTGGATTTGCAATATTTAGTATTGGAGCACTAGTTAACAAATACTTTAAATGTCGAAAGTATTTTTTGCACTTAGGTGACCATTCAAATTTTACACCTTTCTTCTACAACGAAGTGATTCGAATGGTCTATCCTTGAAATTCCTTCAATAAGTATTTTGTAATAACTAGCTAGGCCCATAAAATACCTCACCTCTATTACATTATTAAGTGTTTTCGATTATTTGAAGGCCTTAATATTTTCTGAGTCCATTGTTATTCCATCCTCATAAATAATATGACCCAAGTAAATTATTTTTCTCTGGTAAAATGAGCATTTACTCATCTTGGGATATAGTTGATTCTCCTTCAATACTTATAGAACTTGTCTCAAATGACGTTCATGCTCTTCTTCAGTCTTGGAATATACCAGTATATCATCTAGGAAAACAATAACAATTTTTTCAAAATAATTTCTTAATATGACATTTAACAAACACATAAAAACTCTCGATGCATTGAATAATCCCAAATGCACGACTGCAATGTCATAATTTTTCATAATAATTTCAAATTATTGTTTTGTTGATGTCCTCCTCTTTAATTTGTAGCTGGTGATATCTTGATCTCAAGTCAATTCTTGAAAATTCTCTAGCTCCTTGGAGTTGATAAAATAAATCATCTATCCTCGGAAAAGTATATTTATTTTTAATTGTCACTTTATTCAATAGCCGAAAATCTACACAAAGTCGTAATGTACCATCTTTCTTTTCGAAAAAAAAGAACCAGAGCACCCGAAGGTGATACGCTAGGGCGTATGTATCCTTTCCTTAACAACTCCTCCAAGTGCATCAACAATTCCTTGACCTTTGTTGTGCTAATCCTATAAGGTCCTTTAGATACTAGAGAAACTCTAGGTACCAAATAAATGGAGATGTCTATATCTCTCCTTAGAAGTAATCCCAAAATATCAGCAAACACATCCACAAATTCCTTGAATATTGGGTAATCCTTCAAACTTGATTATTGATCTATATTTTCTTCCTTGGAGTGCATTGTATATATTTGACATCCCTTTCAAGAAAACATATTTGGCTTCATAGCTGACATTTTCCGGATGGATATCGACCTTTCTATCACCTAGACTTGCCTCTATTTTCCCTCATCATCACGAAAAATAAAATATTTGTTGTAACAGTCCAAAAGTGCATGTCGATTTTCCATCCAGCCCATGTTAATTAGGAAATAATAAAAACCCAAATATATCACATTAAGTATTCTCTTGGGTTAAGCCCATCCATTCTAAGGGAACATTCCTTCACCAGCTTTGTTATTTTTCTCCTTGCACCTATAGCTAATTGAACCAACCATGTCATGTGATGCTTGGTTCTATTTCAATTAAATTTCTCAGCCAATTTTGGATCAATGCAACTATGATTATCTCTAGATTAAATTAAAATAGCAATAGGATAATTGTTTAACTTACCTTCAATTTCAATCATATGTGCCTGCTCCTCAACCTTCCTATTATCCAATGTTGCATAAATCCAGGGCATGCTTTTGCCCACATTTCCACTATATCATATTCTTATATGTTGTGTACAACCCTCATATTTCTAGTTTTGTGAGGACAATCCCTATATCTATGATCTCGTTCATAGCCCCAATATTTAATGGGCTAGAACTTGGGTTTCTAGTTTGAAAAATCACCCCCTCTTGGGTCACTAAGGATGATGTCTATTGATTTACCTAAGAATATTTTTTTGAAATGTGATCATTTAAACCCTTTCTTCCTATGTTCCATCAAATTATTCTCCTTTATATCCAAAGTGCTTTGAAGGATTGATTTTTTTTTACTCTATACATATAACTGCTCTATCTTACTCATGGTTGAATCTTGGGTTTTGGGCTCATAAAATTTGAGACTATCACAATAAAAGGATGGAAACGCACTAACATATCTTTTTATCTTGGCTTTTTCATCTTTTATAAAGCTCACATATCTAAATAGTTCAATAAATTTTATACCATACTCCTCATGGTCATGTTCCCAAACTTGAGCTCAAAAACTTATTACATCATTCTGTAATACCCTCATCCCACATATACCCACGTAACCCTGCCAACCATGGGAAAATATGAGACGAGAGGCTACTATGATTATATTCGAGCTCCTATGTGACCTTAAGGAATTGGAATCAACGGAACATCATACACAATGATCTAACATCATCAACAGAACCCTCAGGAGACAAGCCATCCACTCAACCAGCATGTCCCTGGGTCTGACTGTTGTTTTGGATCTCTTATGCCACCGTCACTCTCATGCTATGGACAAGGGAATGACCAACAACCCAAAGTCTCTCTTACAGGATTGCCTGCCAGCGACCATAGGCAAAATTTTCCAGTTCTGTGTCAGCGACCCTAGGATTTAAGACACCTTTTTAGGCCCGGAGCCTAGGCCACTTCCGAGAGTGGAGTGATATCTTAGAATCAGTAAAAGTACAGGGGAAAAATGATGAAAAAGCAATAAATTGAACAAGACCATAACCAAACCCCTATTAGCCATGATTGGAATTTCATCAAACACGTCATCAACATGTAACCTACAGGTGTAAACAACAGAAGTAAGTGTAGGGATCTCATACTTATTTGAGAATCGTAATGAACCATTGTTCTCTCATGTCATTTACTGCATTATCATCTATTAGATCATAGGCATATTATCCATTCATATACAAGTAAAAACATGTCGAGAGTCCTACATATCTATTGTCATAAAATGTACATATAACCAGCATAACAGGAACAAAAATACCATAAACATATCATCCATCAAAATCCATATATACATTAGTGCATTTGCACATGAAAATAAAGGTAATGAATTTCTCATTCATGAATGCAATGAACCATCCGAAGATGGGAATACCACGTTCCACCGGACCATAGATTGGATGAGCCAAGTCTCTCTTCAGCGAATCACCCCAATGCCATATTCCAAGAATGAAAATCAGACTCATAGAACACACCAAAAACACCAATTAACGTGGATGCCACTAGAGTTCTCCACCTATACCATGAGAAATTTGAGTGCCTCCTAGTCTCTCAAGCTTTACAGTGCATCCATAGTCTGATCCAGGGATCACGAGGACCTACAGCGAGACATATTCTCCAAGCTTTATGATGCATCCCATCTCGGGACCACTAGGCCCAACAAAGAGAAAATTCACCTCTTGGCTTTAACGTATATCCCACCATTCACTAGCAAGGATTCCTAGGCCCAACGAGGCACACAATTTGGATTTACCACAACCCACAGTTGGATTCAAGGGTTACTAGGCTAGTGGCTTTCTGATCCTCGGTCTGGTTTAGGGACCACTCAGACCATGTGTTTGTCAATTCAGAGATCCAACCCACTCAACTTCGAATCCAATCCGTCCATCCCACATAAACTAAATGAGAGAACCCATCTCATCAAAGTTATCAGGAAATGGAAAGGCTAGGCTGAAAATACTCTCACACCTAGAAAAATACATGCCATGGTAGAAAAGGAACACATGCAATCCCATGCATGCCAAATCTAGTAATGAAAATAAACATGCAAGTCAATACCTGCAATGAAATCTTGTTGTAGTTGCTTGATTGTACCTTTCCCTACTTGATCTTTACTTCCTCTTGCCTTCTTTTCCTTTCTTTCTCCAATTCAAAAGTGCTCCAAGAAACTCTAAGTGTCCAAGCATGAGAGAGAGAGGAAGAGAATAATGAGAGAGCTCCAAAGCTAAACTGACCAAGCCTTGCCCATTGATCCCCATAAGCCTTTTTATCAATGAGGCCACTATTTTCTTCATTTTCCATTATTTTCCTTCATTTTCCTCCTCACATGCAACCTGTGACCTTTCACCTTCCTTTTCTCCTAATTTAATTTTTTTCCATAAACAAAATGCCAATAAATGCTTCATGCCTTTCCAAAGCCTTATCCATTGCCTTTGCCAATTTCCTTAGCCATGAACAACCAATTGAATGCCCCTAGGATGTCTTGCACAACATTTATCTTGCAATACATGTTCCATCAACCATGGTATTATATATTTTTACATGAGTTTTTAACCAGGGCTATTACAGAGCCCTCTCCCTTGGGGGAACACTGTCCTCCATGTTCAATGACACCTATAACCAACAAGACTGTTGAAAACAAATCATACTAACCATGGAGATTTATAACATAGCTCATTGCAATATATACACTGGTCATCTGTTAAAACATAACAACATGACCAGATAACAACCATACCTCATACTGGAGCTTTATAACATAGCTCATTATGGTATTTAAAATAACCACATATATACATATGTACATCTACTAAACCAAAAAATAAGAGAATACAATGCCTGTATCAATCAACAAGGGAATCCAGAGGCTCACACCTGCACCATCAAAGTAATAATAGGATTCACCTCCTTCCCAGGAATTCCAGAATCCACTACCATAGTCAAAGTTGCATCCAATGTCCATTGTTACAATCCTGAACCACCTGTCCTCTCAGTGAAGAGTTATCAGCTCATTTTTCCAAGGCACACTCCCAATGTGCATATGATTCCATCTGGAAATTATAATGACCAAAAAAAATCCATCCCTGGCCTAACCTTCTCTATTTCACAGTCCCTCGGGCACTCCAGTCACCCCTTCCATGTAATCACTCACCTTCAAAGTTCTGCTAGCATCCCCTATCCCAAGCAATCCATCCCTTGGCAAGGCTTCCTCACATCGGAATATCTAACAAACAAGGCATATACTTGCCTAAAAATCATTATACGGGTCATAACATGATCATGGAAATCAATGGACACTACTTGGTACCAGTGTCCCATAATGGCCCTACTCCTGAAGTGATTTACCAGCATACTGTTGCATGTTCCAATTTCTTTCATTGTTACTGCTAATTCCTGTAGTCGATTTCAACCAACCAACCGGCCATGTTCATGCTTCTTATACCAAGCACATAAATTTCATTAGATTGAAAATAAATTGAAAAAAATCACATCATACCTGATTGGTAGCTCGTCAATAAGGTATACTTGAAATCCTATTTACTTCCTGTCACAACAAGTCAAACTAGCATCTTTGACCAAATCATCATGTATAAACATATCACATTAGGTTATCTCATAACACAACCATCATAGATAAAAATCATAAATCACATGTAACCATCATAAACCATAATCATAAATCACATGTAATCATCATAGACCATAATCATAAATCACATGCATAATAAAACTGAAATAAAACATTGATACTTATCCTTTAATCAATCCTTGGCTTCCACCTTTGTCCTTATTTCATATGCACTCTGGATTGGTTTATGCACCAGAAAAACACGCAGTGCCTTCTCCTAACACATGTGCACATACACATAGTGCGCATCACACATATATAATCACAAATTCATACAACACAATGCAATACATGCACCTACACCTAACATACAACGCATACACCTACACCCGGTGTGCAACATAACACAAATATGTATGAGTGCAACACAATGAATGCATATGTCATGATACCATGACTACGAAATTCACATGCATAGTACCGCATTCTCGTAGCACAACATGTACGACATGCACTCAATCCCACATGTACGTCAGTGCCACATGTACCAAGCACCACCTACACAACGTTTTCACAACATCATATGTACATGGCACCACCTGCACAATGTGTACACAACGCCATATGTACACTGCACCATTGTACAACGTGCACATAATACCACATGTACACAGTACCACATGCATGACATGTACGCGACACCACATGTACACAACACCACATGCATGACATGTACACATCACCATCTACAGGCAATGCCACTTTTACAACATGTACACCACGCCACATGCACACAACACCACTTGTAAAATCATGCACACCGCACTATATGTACATAGCACCACATGTACAACATGCACGCAACACCACATGTACATAGCACTACATATCCAACCTGTATATAGCATCATCTATACACATAACCGCATATCCCACACGCGCAGAGCACCATATGCATACAACACCACATATCCATCATGCATGTAGTACAATATATACACATCACCATATATACAACATGTACATAGCACCATCTATATCCAGCACTGAATATGCAACATTCATACAACACTATATGTACTAACAACATATACATAGCATTCCATAAACAATAGGTACACACACTAAATATACACCACACCGCATGCATAGGCAACATGTAAAAAATATTAAACATATGCACAATAGTAGTACCACACATCCAAAATCACACTGACTCTACCAAGCAACCTTGCTTTCAATGTGTTATTCATGCCTGTCTTAGCATGCTGCGGATTGCATTGTTTGCATTCCATTGATGTATCCTTTAGCGTTTCCTGTTATAACATAAACATAGGCATAATACAAGCATATAAATTCATATTCATATGATACTAGCCTCATACATTTTTCATGACTATTCTTCCACTTGATTCCTCATGAGACTAGGAACCTCTTCATGTCATTTGCTTGTGTAAGCAATCATTCCCCCACAAGAACAATCCCTGAAAACCCTATCATATAATGACATGGAAACATAGATACATAGATGTATATAAACATTAGCATAAAACAATTATGGTCCTATCAGACAACGACACACACGCACAAATATATATATATATATATATATATATATATATATATATATATATATATATATATATATATATATATATATATATATATATATATATATATATATATATATGTAGATATGTATATATATATATATATATATATATATATATATATATATCTATATATATATATATATATATATATATATATAGATATAGATATATATATATATATATATATATATATACATATCTACATATATATATATATATATATATATATATATATATATATATATAGATATATATATATATATATATATATATATATATATATCTACATATATATATATATCTACATATATATATATATCTATATATATATATATATATATATATATATATATATATATAGATATAGATATATATATAGATATAGATATATATATATATGTAGATATATATATATATGTAGATATATATATATATATATATATATATATATATATATATATCTACATATATATATATATATATATATATATATATATATCTTTTAGCGTTAATAATCATGATCCATGACAAACTTGTCAAACATGACATACATACACACCTACATGTATACATATATAAACATAAGCATACTCATAACCATAACATAATTATTAGATATCAAGGTCAATGTTAAGAGAATTCCCTTTATCCATGCACATCATGCACGACATTGAGAACAATTGTTACCAACATAGCTAAGGAATCTAATGTCTTAGATCCATTCACTTCACCTTTCCTATTACCTTTCTCATGACTATACTGCCACTATCCATTTACACCAATGGACTGAACCAATCTAATCAATTGTCATAGTCTTACCTTCTATTGCACTTACTCATGCATAGAGCTTCATCTGAATCTCACATTACCTATTGGGTACCACACATTTCTCCCCGAGCTCCATCAACTTTCCTCTTTCCTGACTAATTCCCAAGACTCAAACCTTAAAATGCAAGCACAATAAACAAGCAAGAAGAAAACCATGAAAACCAAAAGCAATATGACACCACAAAAGTGGCATGATCATGCACTAGACATAACAAAATTGCAAATCAAGTGAAAACAAATCACAAAGACCAAAACCACAAGACAACAGACACCATGACTCAATCCCCATGGTTCCTAGGGAAAGCTCAACCCAAGCCTTCTTCAATATTTCATGGGAGTGTCTTTCCATGCAATCCCCTGCATCATACTACCATAAACACATGATTGTCTGTGCACAAATAAACATAACAACATACTAGTTACCTTAACTTCTTGTGCCAAGCACATTGGTTGCAACTAAACACATCCATGCCATATCTCAAAAGAATCCAATCCTTTGAAGCATCCACCTAACTAAATACTAGCTAGTATACCTATAAAGTACATGTTCATGAATCTAGCACATATCCACATAATGTCATATGAGATGAAGGTTAAGAAGAATCCTTGTATGCAAAGAACTCATTTGTTTGGAATTAGGGTTTCCAAACATAGTCAAAGGAATTCTTGCCCAATTCCTTTCTTTTTCCCTTTTTACCTTGTTGCAATCAAGGCTTACTATGCACTATGACATGACCCAACTATTAGTTAGATAAACACATCAACTATTACCTTGTCACACTAATAACAAGCATGTTTCTTGCAACTGCTCACACATGTCAACCACATGTTCCAAACATAAAGACAATCATATGTATCAATTTTAAAGAAACATTTATCATAACTAACAATCATATCATAATCCATATGCAACTCATAGTCATTAGACATAACGCTACAACTATCACCTAGTACACTCGAGTACATATCAACTATCTCAACACATATGTATAAGTACAATAATCTTAAAACAAGATCATTGCAACACATACTCATATTATGCAATTCATCTAACATTCAAACAAATTTCAAACATACCATGTTAACTAAATCAACTAGATGATGTAATCAAACACTCAAACATAAAATAGATGACATAAGCAGACTCATACCTTAATGTATCTCAGGGGAGGCTATCTTATCTGCACAATCAAGATATTTAGCACGATATAAATTCTCAACACATCATCTTAAACATAAATTAGATCATGATATCCATAACAATCCATAAATAACATGTTCACATCCTAACTCATAAACATTGGTCGTTCATACATATCAATCACATATGCAAATCCAATCCAGATTAGTACAACACTATATCACAAATAAGTCGGCTCATACCTAGATATTGTAACCATAACCATCTGCATAGACCAATCCAACTCAATGTGATACATATAACATCAAGATATAAATGTTATAGCCCTAATCATCAATCTAACTATAATTTAGCAATAACAAGTTAACCTATAAGAGACTTCATCAACAACATATAACATAATCATCAGGTTATCTAATATAAAACAACAATAGCAATACATACAACTATAGGTTATTATCATTCTTGACTATCTAACACATGTGCATCTAACTACACTAATCAAATATCATCTATCATGTACGTAACCATAACATCAAAAGACATGTACATAAACCTAATGTATATAACCTTAATGCATATAACAATCCTTAACCGACATACCTGCATGCCCAACATATAAACATGTATGACGACATGCTCTTGCCTTGAGGTCCAATGTTGCAACTTCACTTTGATGATCTACATCTCCTACTTTACCTCATTCAACACCTTAGCATCATAACATACCAATAGCACCATGATGACCTAAATTGCATACCATTACTTCACAAGGCATGTTTGACCTACTATTCATGTGTAACTATAACCAAGACCATACATGCATAACGACTGCATATATACATATAACGCATGAGTAAAAAACCATATACACATCCTTCTAGCTAGAGTCGAGTCATCAATTCTTGACCATATCAACTTCACAAACCATGACCTCATGCATGACAACAACCATTACTCCATTGTACGAATTGCCACATGCAACCATCAACATGCATAAGCAATGAATAATCAACTACACATACACATGAACACATGTAGTCGGGCATAAGCGATCAATACTTGTAACCAACCTATAAGGCTGATAAATGTAATCAAACATACAAGAATGCAACCTATAAAAGGATGTAATAAAGCGACACATAACAACATGTAAGCGACATATAACAATATGTAAACATTCATATACTCATGAAGATGCATTCCACAAAATCAACAATAAGTTCCTCATGATAACTGTACTACAATCATGATCAAAATTATGCAATGTAACAAGCACATGGAATGCAATCATAAGAGGTGCAAATTCAATTGACATGCATCCATGAAAAACACACACCACACATCCAGTCTGAGGGGTGAACCATGCTATCATACCACTCTGTAACACCCTCCTCCCACATATACCCAATTAACCATTCCAACTGGGGTAAACATGAGACGAGAGGCTACTATGATCTTATTCGACCTCCTATGTGACCTTAAGGAAGTGGAATTGATGGAAAATCACACATTGTCATCCAACATCATCAAAAGAACCCTCATGAGCCATGTCATCAACTAAAACAACATGTCCCTGGGTCCCACTATTGTTCTAGATCTCTTGGGCCACAGTCGCTCTTATGCTATGGGCAAGGGAGTGACCAACAACCCAAATTCACTGTCACAGGCTTGCCTGCCAGAGACCATAGACCAAAATTTCCAATTTTGTGCCAGCGACCTTGGGTTTTAAGCCACTTTTTGAGGCCCAGAGCCCAGGCCACTGCCCAGAATGGGGTGATAGATTAGAATTAGTAAAAATACTGGGAAATAATGATGAAAAATAAATAAACTGAACAAGACCATAACCATACCCCTACTAGTGATGACTGGCATTTCGTCAAACACATCATCAACTTGTAACCTATAGGTGTAAACAACAGAATTAAGTGTAGGGATCTCATACTTATCTGAGAATCGCTATGAACCATTATTCCCTCATGTTAGTTGCTACATTATCATCTATTAGGCCATAAACACATTATCCATTCATATTCAAGTAAAAATATACTGAGAGCCATATATAGTTGTTATCATAAAATGTACATATAACCAACATAATAGGAAATAAAATACCATAAACATATCAGCCATCAAATCCATATATAAATCAGTGCTTTTACACATGAAAATAAAGGGAATGAATTTCTCATTAATGAATGCAATTAACAAATCGAAGATGGGACTACCACATTCCACTTGACCATAGCTTGGTTGAGCCAAGTCTCTCTTCAGCAAATCACCCCCATTCCATATTCCAAGATTTAATATGGGACTCGTAGAACAGACCAAAAACACCAATCAACATGGATGCCCCTAGAGTTATTTGCCTACATCGTGAGGAATTTGAGTGCATCCTAGTCTCTCAAGCTTTACCATGCATCCACAGTCCAATCCATGGATCACTAGGCCCTACACCGAGACATACTCTCCAGGCTTTACCGTGCATCCCATCCCAGGACCACTAGGCCCAATGGAGAGAAAATCCACCTCTTGGCTTTACCGTATATCCCGCCATTCATGGCGAAGGATTCCTAGGCCCACCGAGGCACACAATCTCGCTTTACCACAACCCACAATCTAGTTCAGGGGTTAATAAGCCAGTGGCTTCATCATCCTCAGTCTGGTTCAGGAGCCACTCAAACCACGTGTTTGTCAATTCGGAGATCCACCCCACTTAGCTTTGAATCCAATCTGACCATCCCACATAAACTAAATGAGACAACCCATCTCATCAAAGATATCATGAAATGGAAAGGCTAGGCTGAAAATACTCTCACACCTGGAAAAACCCATGCCATGGTAGAAAAGAAACACATGAAATCCCATGCATTCCAAATATAGCAAGGAAAATACACATGCAAGTCGATACCTACAATGAATCCTATTGTCGTTGCTTGATCCTGCCTTTCCCTGCTTGATATTTTCTTCCTCTTTCCTTCTTTTCCTTTCTTGCTCCAATGTTAAAGTGCTCCAAGAAACCCTAAGTGTACAAGAGTGAGAGAGAGAGAGAGAGAGAGAGAGAGAGAGAGAGAGAGAGAATAATGAGAGAGCTCCAAAGCTAAATTAACCAAGCCTTGCCCACTGATCCTCAGAAGCCATTTTATCAATGAGGCCTCTATTTTCTTCATTTTCCATTATTTTCCTTCATTTTCCTCCTCACATGCAACCTATGACCTTTCATCATCCTTTTCTCCTAATTTCCTTTATTTTCATAAATAAAATTCCAATAAATGCCTCAAGATTTCCAAAGCCTTAGCCCTTGCCTTTGCCAATTTCCTTAGCCATAAACAACCAATTGAACACCCCTAGGATGTCTTGTACAACATTCAGCTTGGATACGTGTCCCATCAACCATGGTATTATATATTTGTACATGAGTTTTTAACGAGGGTTGTTACACATTCTCTCATAGTAGTGCTTTGATAAATATTTCCTTTGGAAATATTGCTTAAATTTCTTCCATATAATTTTCCTCTAATCCAAGTGTTTCACCTCCTTGAACTAATCCCACCATAAATTTGCCTTTCCCTTCAAGTGATAAATGGAAATTCTAGCTTCCATATTTGAAGAACAATTATACAATTTTAGGTATTTCCTCATCTCCAACAACTAAGCCTCGTCTTCTTCTCCTTCCTTATTCTACCCATTAAATGTGGGAAGTGCAATTTTCTTTAGCTTCCTCTATAAATTATCCCTATCTGATATTTTCCTTGATTTTCTAACTAGTGATACACTTGGGTTGCTCCCTGATTTTGAGGTAGTGTAACCCCTTTCAGGTGGCATTCTTACTGAGCAATAATGTTGTTAGGTAGCAACCCTAGAATTCCTTATGCTCCCAACACCTGTCTCCTTGGTTCTAGCATCATACTCATGTGCCTACTTGGACTCAGTACACTGGTCCAATTCCCTTCATATTTTGCTCAAACTTTGTAAAATTTGGTTGTTAATTTGCTATTATTCATTTACTAGCCTCTCATTGTTAGCCTTGAAGCAGAGTATACACATTGCTTCTCATGGTCACCTATAAATCTCTATTCGTCGGCCTATCCATTCCATGCCCATTTAACTCTATTTCCATGAATTTCGTAGCTCTTACCTCCTCTTCCTAACTGTAGGACCCCTGATCATCCTCCCCATTCCTGGTCCTCATTTTGGGTTTTTTCCCTTTTTACCTCATGTAGCTTTAATTTGAGATTTTCACAAAAAAATTAACCCCAAACCAAAATTCTAGGTTGATAGCCATTATCTACTCCTCAATAAATTTATTTTGACTATTTTCTTCTCAAATATGACTTCTAAGCTCAAAGTTATGGCCCCGGGAAGTTCGACTTGTTTATCCCAATTTTCCTTGTTCTATCACAACACACAGTTTTCAATTTTTTAAGTAATAACATATTAAAATTTCAAATATGACTCCATAGAAAGATTCTACAGTTCTGTAGATTGACATTTACTAGTTTGATGCCCAAATCTGAGCCCTGGTTGTTGAGTTGTGCTCTTTTAAAGTGCCAATTTACCCCATTTTTCCCTCGTACTATTTCAGTCGTAAATCGTTCATATTAAATTTGATTCACAACTGTATTACTTCATTAGAAAAATCTCTCCAAGCTCTTTCTCCTTGAGCTACAAGTATTTGTACCATTAGTACAATAGTTACCAAAGAACTCTTTACTACTCATATTTAATTTGATTTTTTGCATCGGATCATGGGTCAGAAGGCTAATGCCTGCTCCTCTGCTAATTTTCCCCTCCCAATAGGGTCAGTTGATTCAAGTGTTCCCGCAATCAATATTTGATCTTGGGGAGCTAATTCCTAAATATGGAAAGAGAGAACTAGATAAATAGGATCCCTTCAAGATCCACCAGTATTTTAGTTTAAAATAACTAGAAAAAATAGATTCTCTCACTCACTCCAATTCTCTAAGATAGGGAAAGATACTACTAAATATATGTGCGCCCAATCTCCTAGGGTCTCAAAAATTCCCTACAAGAAAATGACCCAAAAAATTGGCAAATTTTCTGATGAAGTGGAAAATGTTTCAATTGTTTCACTTGAAACAATCAAGTCTGCTTATATTGATGTTCTGTAACTATTTTCAGACATACAAACTTCCCCTATACCAATTCCTTTCCTCAGTTTTTATTAGGTGCAAACTAGTTTTCCAAAGTTCTCTTCAACACCTAGAATTTATGTATTTACCCTTGTTTTGCATGTTGTCCCCACTTAGGCTTTCCACAATTCACATCAGCCCTCCATGTGGCAGGGGTTGAGTGGCCATAGTTGGATGCAGGGCCCACTCGACATTTTCCCATTCTATGGCCCAACTTTTCTTGATCTAACATCCTATAGTAGCTCGATCCTCAAACCTATAAGGACAATAGAATGGAGTTGAGCCCCGATAGGATCTGATAGTTCAAATTAAGCTTGATTGATGACCATGATTGGTAATTAGGATGTAATATACTTGGCACTTAGCCTTTATTTCTATGACCAATGATATTTGACATCCCAAATCTCTCCTAATCAATGACCAAGTTTTAATATTACACCATAACTTACACGAGGGTTAAAACACAGTTGAACCCTTGATGAGATCTGATGACCTAGGTTAATCTTGATCAATGGCCATGATTATCCATCAAGCTCCAACCTTCTCGACATTTAACAATGTATTATGTCCCCAATGGGATCCAATGGCCCAAATTGTCTTTGATCAATGACCCAAATCCCATATTAAGCCTTAACTTTCTCGATGTTTAATGATGCCCTCCATTCCCAATGAGAACTAATGGTACAACTCTCCCCATATCGATGATTGAGATCTTGTATCACATTACTACTTTTGTAGTGGTTAACCCCCACCTCCTATAGCTAATTAGATCTAACCATCCATATCTCCTGAGATTAATGACCCACATTCTGCCACCAGGCCTATCATGTGGCACTACCACCTCATCACTGACGTTAGGAGGCAGATATGAAGCCTTAGTTTAAGAAGTTGCAAGATGAGAAAACTCAGTGATAAGAGGGTTGATTGAGTAAAGCTACAACAATTGCAAGTAGTTGATGTAACGGAAGTATGAGTACTTCTGACACAATATAAGGCTTGTTGTTGAATTATCCCTAATTGAGAGGGAGTGAGCATGTATTTCTCCTCATAGGTTGAGATGGAGTAAAGTTGGACATTGGTTCTCCTTGTGTCATGTACTAGTCTAGGACTAACCTCCGTAATTCTAGTGCACACATCACAAACAGGGAGAATGATGGATTGAATTAGCATGGTTCTCCTTGTTCCAGGTACTATGATGGATTAGGATTGATATCCTAATTCAAGTACATGGACATGGATAAGGAGAATGGTGGATTGGATAAACATTTTGGAAAAACATTCTTGAGTCATGTATTTTGATGGATTAGAATGGAGATCCTAAGTCAAGTACATGGAATAGGATAAAGAATGGTTTGATGGATAAAAATCTCCTTGAGGGAAATGGTATGGTGGAATATATGCTCTGGGTATTCTAGGTGGACTATGTACCTCATTGAAATGGTGTGGTGTCCCATGGAATGCCTCCCAGCATTGTGCCTTGATCTTGTGGGAGATAGAGTGTACCTCACAAGGCCTTGGTAATATGACACTTCTTACTATGATGATACTTTGATGCTTATCAATATGGATCCCTTCTTATGAGAATATTTCACTTGAGATAAGACCAATTGAGTCATTATGAATACCTCCCTAGTTAAGAGGGAGTGTTGGAAAAGTAACTAGGTTCAGTATTCATACTTTTGTTTGTACTTATGCCATTATGTATATATGTAACAAGCAAAATAATAAAGACAAAATATTATTTTCAAGCATGGGTTTCATGCTTCTTTTGATTGGTAAACTAGGTGAATCATGTTCTTCATGCTTCTAGGGTGTGTCATGTCATAAGAATAATTTACATGAATCAAGAGAGTCAATATTAATTGTATAAGACCCAATTGGGAAACTTTTAACATGTAAAATAATTATTTTTTTAGTTTAGACAGTCAAAAATACCTCCAAGACCAAGTCATCCCAATAGAAGGGTTATTCCACCTCATGAGAAAGCTATATAAAGGAAGAGAGCTCAATTCATTTGGACATACTTCTGCAATTTGATCTCAAGCAAGAAAAGGCAGAAAAGAAGACTGAAAGACTAGATTACAAGAATGAAGACAGAGAAAAGGAAGGATGTTTTATCTAGGGATCCAATCATGAAAACCATTGGGAATAGCGCTTGTAAAGTTTTAGGAACTTTTCATGATATCTTTCTTTGAAGGAAATGAAATTGAGCACAAAGGTATGAATGGGAAATAATTTAAAATAATAAGCTCCAACGATTATTAAAAAAAGGGACACCAAAGAGTAATTACATAATTACAATGGTTGGATTTTCAAAAATCTAATGCATATGTGCCTTTGAATATCACAAAGCTATTGAAAACCATTTAAAGTTATTTTCTAAGATGCTAAAAATTATTCCTCCTACTCAAGAGCACGATCACCCTATTCAACGGATCTTAGTGAGCCTCCTTCCTTATATTAAACCTTAGAGATATCCCTATGTCTAGAAGAGTAAGATTGAGCATATGGTTTAAGAAATGCTAGATATTGACATCACTTGACCTAGCTAAAGTGATTTCTCTTCACTGATGGTGATAATTTGCAAATTTGATTCTTCATGGTATATATGCTTCAATCGTAGAGAGCTTAATAAAGATCACCATTACAAATAAGTTTCACATTCTTATCAATAATGACCTATTAGATGAATTTCAGAGAGAAATTTTCATTACTAAGTTGGATCTTCATTTAGGATATCATCATCATACTATAACGAGGGAAGAAGTCGTTACCAAAACAAAATTTAGAAAACATGAAAATAATTACGATTTTTTAATGATGTATTTTTGGATTAGTATTGAACCTTTTGAATTTCAAAGCTTGATTACTTATATTTCAATACCTTTGTTCGGTCATCAATTTGTCATTTTTCTTTCCATTTAAAACATATTTTCTTGCTCATCTTCCACCATATTGTCACCCATCTATTTCCCTTTTTACTCATTTTTCCAATGAATGTGTCATAAAGAGCCCAAGAATGCTAGGTAGTAAATTATTTTCATTTTACTTTATTTTTAATATATTAAAGATGATAATGCTTGATTTATTATTAATGATGGTTTTGTCTAGCTAATTCTTGTAACTCCTACGTAGGTTCAACAACTATCTTTTGAGGTCCCATATCTACGTGACTCTAACGAGAATTTCGCAACATGGGTTTTGTCTCTAGCATCGACGACAAGGACTTATGTTATTCACATTTCACCTATGTTAATTCTAGAATACTACACGTAATGACGAACATTTTGGACAATTCGTGCTAGGAAGAATTGAGTCATCAACTTTGGGCATGATTTCTAGGAAAATGGAGCCGAATTTCGAAAAAATAAAACACAGGTTTTCTTCACTACATCCCCAATTAGTTTATTCATGATATTTTCCTCCAAAAAGTGTGTGGATTGAGATATATCCATGGTTCTTTCAAAGGGTAATTTCTAGTTGCGTCATTGAATAGCTACGACCCAAACTAAGTGACTGGTTATCCAAACACATTAGATCAAGTTATTCTAATGATATTTCAAGCCAAATAAAACCTATGTAATAATATCTTTAGCTATGAATGTATCAAAGAAAATTCTTTGTTGATCAATCATGAGTTGACAAAATATTTTTGGGGGAACTGGTTTTAATTTGCACCTCATCTTTTTTCGTATAAATATGAGAGTAAAAACTAGATTCGAGGGTTATTAGAGAGGGAGGTTCTGTTAGGATCATATATCTATAATTTTTGGTTAAATAATGAAATCATTTTGTTGTTTATTATTTCCAGAGTTTCTTTCATCTTCTTGCAATGCTCCCATCCAAGAAGGAGCCCCTATCATGGGATGTACTTGCGGAGTTAGTAAAGTAGTTATTTTATTTATTTTTATGTGTAGTTAGATCATATTCATTAATTTTTTTAGATTATGTTCCTATAATTTCCATATTCCTGTATTTTTGTGTGGAGTGGTTTCATGGAACTTGATGTGAGGAGTTGTTAACCCTGGGAATCCAACAGGTGGTCAAAAGACTATAGGAATTGAACCTACAACTCCTAAGTGATTTATCTTTGTCTTGTGTGTTTTGTTTCTTTTGCACTATGTGTATTTCTTTCCTTTGTTGTATTGAACTACAAGAATTTTTGAACCGAATGAACATATTTATGATGCTGACAATTGTTATTGTGATTTGATTTAATGTTAATTGTCTTAATCATATGGCATGTAAAAGATGAATTCAAGTTCAATTAAATTTTTGAGACTATTCTTTTAGTAGATTGTCTTAGTGTTTTTAGTCTATTATCGAAACCAATTAAACTTATTTCTACATATTTTGTGTCGACACCTCATCAACTTACGAGCTCCTGATCAATAATTTAATGACTAGTAATTTAAGCAATTAAATTTCCCAACATTTTTGGTGCCATTGTCAAGGAGGTGTCATGGAACTAGGTCTTGGTTGGTTTATTTGTTGTCTAGTTGTGTGTTGTATGCTAGTATATTTTCATTTAACTCTGGTTCTTGGGAAGGAAGAAGTTGACTCATGATGAACACACAATTGGTGATAATAGGGCTTAGTAGCTTGAGGGTGTATGATTACATGATAGATCTCCCCTTGAACTCATTTTATTTTCACATATTTCATTTATTTCCTTATAAGGCTTTCATGATGTTGTAAGAACCCCTACACACTAATCCATTTGTTGACAAGATCTACTAGATAATGGAAGAAGGATGCTAACAAATGAATTGAACGGGAATGTTACTCCAATATATCTTTTGATTCCCGAGCCAAGGCATATCTACATCTTAATAATAGGAAATTATGATAACCATCAAGAACATAACTACATATCAAAGAGAAAGAAAAGGGCATGAGATTCATGAGTAGTATCTAGAAGTAGAACCATATCAAGAAGAATAACCAAGATCCATCCTTGATCATAGTTTCCAATCTCCATAAGAAACTGAGTTACAAGAAACAATCAATTGAGAGCGTACATTGGAGCCTGAGATTATGGAGTTTATCTCTTTCCTCTCATGAGAACCTTCATGCCTTCAAGAGAGAAATTATCAAGCCATGGAAGATCTGCATGACATGAAAAAGGAGAACATGCCAACAATTTTGAATTAATAATAGAACTAAGAATGTGTGGATCACAATGAAGCCTGGTTCCAAAAAATCGTGGGCATACAACATTCCTCCATAATTCAACACTCTTGGCCCCATATCAATTAAAGTTGTTGGTTTCTCATACTCTGGTATACCTTAAAGCTTACTTCTTAAATATGAGTATGAGCATATTTTAGTATTATGTTACACACATGAATTCATTGGAAGTATGCTTACAACTAAAGAGATGCTCTCTTTTCAAGTAGTGTATGAGAATAAATAAATAAATAGTAAAGATAAAAATAACTCTAACTATGAAAACCAGGAAGTTGTTACGGTTAGACAAGGACTTGCTTGAAAACTACGCTACTAGCACTCAAAGTCCTCAATAATCTCTAAATTATATTGTTAATCATTTGTGAAATCTTCAAACTTCTGTATATTCTCATGTTAACCTATGTGGGATGCATTAAGACCCTCTTGGTAATTGGTCTTGACCCATCGACCTCAACACATTTATTCGTCCCTAGCAATATGCATTGGGGTGCCTTGATGCGTACTAACATAAATGGTGAGTGATATTGCATTGGTTAATTACGTGCATTAATGGTGGGTAACCCAATGATGTCTTTCCATACTTGACTCTAACACATTCAATCACATGGTAAAGAGTTGCACGACAGGTTCAGGATTCAATGAAGATTTTGTGAAGTTTTCAACAACAGTTGTAGCCTATTAGTTTGCAAATGAAGGGGGTAGATTGGTTATTGGACCACCAAGGAAACAATGAATTCAACTTTCACTATTTATCATCATTACACATTCAACTTCAAAATTTAGCATTCATCTCTGCACGATTTACCTTCATTAATAAACAACATTATACAATCATTATACATCAGCATGGCACCATGTTTTGGAAAAGCTCAAGAATTACTTTCATCAATAGTCATCAACCTCACATGATTCATTATCAGCATACCCGAAAAGCCCAACATACAGTATAAACCTAAGGTAAAAATCGATGTGAGACTCTTTTATTTGCTAAGAATTTGAGGAATGATGATAAGAAAACTACACACTTTCATTTGTTTCCAATCTAATTTTATCCTCATGATCATGTGTCTACACTTGCAACATTCCCTACACTTGTTGTTTTCCACTTATCACCTATAATGAGAGGCTACTTGCAGGAAAAAACAAATCAAATTCAATTTGAAGAGGTGAGGACCCTGCCTGGGTTATGAGCCAAATAGGGATTTTATCCAAACGAACTTCCATGAGTCAACCAGCATATGTTTCAGAAGTTGTTGGTTTTGGAATCCTTTGGAGGCATGTTGCATTTGTGTCTTCAACAAGTTAGTTTCAATTTGTAAGGTGGAAGAGTTTTGACTACAGTTTGTTGGTGAGCTAAAGTGACATTGAAATAAAGGGGCCAAGCCTACGATGTTTTCTCTCTAACGTGTTTATGGCATATTTATGAAAATTTATATAGATATGTATTGAAAAAAGTTTTACACATTTTTTTAGAAACGTTGTTTATTTGGTATACTCCGGCAATATGGCACATGTAGCATTTTCTCTGGAACATAAATTTGAGGTTCTTTGGATGCTTATGCTCTCAGATTTGGTCCCCATAGGAAATAGATTGGTCCTTGAAGAAGTGTTTTTCATTTTAATTTCATATGCAATTGTTTTGATTCCAAGGGTTGCAATTCTGGAGTTTCTTGATGTAAGACTAAAATTTTGGTAGACAAAAGCAATCTAGGACTGATTTAGGAGACACAAGTCTATTGGTTATTAAAATAAAGGAAAAAAAGTGAAGGATCCAAAATATTAGGAGATTGTCCACATTACATTAGGGGATAGATGGTCATAAATTTCCTCTTTTTCTTTGTTTTTGGTTTGCCACATAATGAGACTTCTACTTAAATTTGTTGACAGCCAAGACTTGTGAAAAGACAAGAACAATATGAAAAATTTGTTAGACGTTGTTGCAGAAGATAACTTTTCCATAGTTTTTGCAGCCATCAAAGTTAACATGGAAATTTCTCAATTTTTCAAGCGTGACTTTGAAGAAAATGGGTCAACAGAGAGAGTTATGCTATTTTTGAAATTAACCAATGATCCAAATTTTGAACGTATTAGTATGCTGAGTATTTCTTAGTCAACAACAAAATATATTTCCTATGAATATGGAAATCATGTTTTGGGTATTTTGAGAGACATGAAATTATATGCATATGCTTTACATGAAGAAGTTCTTGGTTGACGTGGTTATTCTAGGTACATGTATACTGACTTGGAAACCACTTATGAATTAGTAGGTTGTATTGAGGGCCAATAAGGCTCTACTACTAAAATTCCCATTTTTATCATGCCCAATGACGACATTACACACCCAATTCCAGATTTAATGGGTTACACTACAAAAGAGAAGATATGTATTGACAGGGAACTTCAAAAGCAACAAATATACCGACCAATCAATGTTCTTCCATGTCTATCACAATTAATGAAGAGCGACATGGGGGAATAAATACTCAAGTTTTGTATGGTGTGTGCTTCCATGGAGCGACCATGATGATAACTGAGGGTTGTAGTAAAAATGGTTTTGATCATGAAATTGACATTGGGGTTCTAGATGAAGTTGGTCAACTAGAGGTTCTTCACATCCACACAAAGAATATGAAGCCTGCTAAACATGTTGATCTTATATGTATTTTTAGGTGTACACCTAGTTATGTTGGGGCAGATCTTGTAACTCTTCGCACTGAGGTTGCACTACATTATATAAGGAAAACATTATATCATTGTTGAAACTATTGATGAAAAAATTCTGAATTAAATCGATTTTACAAATGGAAACTTCCATGCTACACTAGGCTCTAGTAACCATTTTTCCATGTGTGAGACTATGTGGAGATGCCAAATATTTTTTGGGAGGATATTCGGGTCTGGAAAATGTCAAAAGAGAGCTTCATGGTATTGTTCAATATTTGGTAGAACATCAAGAGAAATATTTGAGAGGGAAGCCAACATATTCTACTATTTTTCTTCCAACCATGATTGTCCATACATTGATAACATCTTCAAAGATCAACCTATCTCAGAAGTGGACCTATTTCTTTTTCCTTTTACAATGATCATCTAGGATCCACATATAATTTCTAATCTCGTTGACTAAATTTTTATAGTTTAGGCTTGTTATATCCCTGATACAACTAGAAAAAATTGGAGAGTATGTTGAAGTGTTGAGTCTAATGCTTCATAAGGAGGGGATAAATGTTTGTGTTTCCTTGTAGATTTGTTGAAGTTGATTTGTGCTCTTGCTTCTCATTGTAGTTTTGTTGCCTTATTTGTTGGCTATGGTGGAATTCATAAACTTATTTATGCACTTCCCTCTAATGTTTTTCAAGATGTGGTTGAGATGGCTCTTCAACTTTTTGAATGTTCATAAGATCAAGTTGAAATCATGATGTGGAGTGTCATTTTCCTTCAGAACAATATTCGATATCTTTGATGCCGCAATATGGTTTACATAAAATGTTGAATCTCTTAATAAATGTTGCTAATGTGAGAACAAGTGTTAGTAACGAACCATTTGGAACATCTAACATTACCTCTCTTCAAAATAATCAAGAAACTTTTGAATTTTTTATAGTAGTAAAGAAGAAAAAGAGAGCTTCTTGTTATCAACCATATCTTGTTTGCATGAGGACATGCAAAATTGCATGCATGGGAGAGATGGGTTGTCATTTTTTAATTTTTCTTCTTGTGTAAAACAACCTCTATTTCTCATCTTACCACATACTGTCACCCGTCCATTACCCTTTTTACCCGTTTTTCCCATGAATGTGTCATAACGAGCTTAAGAATGTGAAGTAGTTAATTATTGTCATTTACGTTTATTTTTAATGGATTAAAAGGATAATTCTTGATTTATTACTAATGATATTTTTTTTTAGCTAGTTCCTATAACTCCTATGCAGGTCTAGTAGCCAAACTCTGATGTTAGCATGTCTACACAACCCTAAGAAGAATTTCATGACAAGGGTTTTGTCTCTAGTATCAGAAAAATGCTTTTATGTTATTCACATTGCACCTAGGTCAATTCTAGAAGACACTAGGTAACGATGAACAATACAAACGTCTCATGTCAAGAAGACTTGAGTCATCAACTTCGAATGTGATTTCCGAGAAAATGGAGCATAATTTCATAAAAATAAAACACGAGGTTTGTTCAATACATACTTAATTAGGTTACAATCAAGAATTTTATCTAAAAAGTGTACATATTATGATATATCCATGGTACTTACAAAGGGTAATTTCTAGTTACGCTACTAACTTGGAACTATGCCCCAAACTGAGCGACCAGTTAGGCAAACACATCAAATGAAGTTATTCTTGGGAGATTTCATGTGAAATAAATCCTATGTAATATTATCTTCAACTAAGAATGTATCAAAGATAATCCTTTGTTGATCAACCATGGTTTGACAAACTCTCTTTACTAGAATTGGTTTCAATTTGCCCTGATCTCTTTTTTTTAAATATGAGAATAAAAACTAGGTTCAGGGGTTGTTAGAGGAGGATGTTCTATTAAGATCATATGCTCTATAATTTTTGGCATCTGATTAATGAAATCATTTTGTCGTTGATTATTTCCTGATTTTTTTTCATCTTCCTATAGTGCTCATAGCTAGGAAGGGCTCCTTGTCCTAGTACACACTTGCAGATTTAGTAAAGTAGTTATTTTATTTATTTCTATGTACAGTTAGATTAGATTCATTATTTTTCGTAGTTGTTGGTCCTATAATTTCCAAATTTTTTTATTTTCATGTGGAGTGGTTTTATGGCCCTTAGTGTGAGGAGGTTTAACCTTGGGAATCTAATAAGTAGTTTACAGACTATAAGACTCGATCCTACAACTCCTAAGTGATTTATCTCTATTTTGTGTATTTTGTTTCTTTTTCATTGTGTGTTTCTTTCCTCTACTCGATTGAACTACAAGAATTGTTGAACTGCCTGAACATCTTTATGATGCTAACAATTATTATGGTGATTTTATTTAATGTTAATTGTCTTGGTTGTATAGTCTGTAAAAAGCTAATTCAAGTTCAATTAAATTTTTGAGAGTATTCTTTCAATAGATTGTCTTATTGTTTTTAGTCTAGGACCCAAAACAATTAAACTTATTTCTATATATATGTTGCCGACACCTTATCAACTTAAAATCTCCTAGTCAATAATTTAATGCTAGTAATTTAAGCAATTAAATTGCATGACAACCTTCCTTATAAAATTTGTGCTAGTATTTTATGATGGTTTACTAATTTATAGATAAAATTTAGGAGAGCATGTAAAAAATGCTAGCATGGTTTGAAAACTATTGGAGGAGAAACAAATATATGAAAATTATGCCAAGTGTCCCTTTGGCTTTTGGGAAGAGAAATATTTTGAGCATGTTATATTTCATAAGGGTCTCAAGGTGGACCCTAAAAAGTTAGACCTGTGATGGAAAGGAAATTCCAAAATCCCTAAAAAAAATTAGTGGATCCTTAGTATTAAAAGTTATTATTATAATTTTTTCCAGAATTATGGTTAAATAACATCTTTGCCAAAATTATTGAAAAATGTTTTTCTTTGTCTTAGGAAACTACCCATGATTTTGGGGAATTTTAGATGGCAATTAAAAATGCTCCATATTTGTTGTACCGAACTTGACAAACACCTTTATGGAGTGCGAAGCATAAGGGCATGGAATTAGTGTTTTTAATACAAGGAGGATGACCTCTTTCCTTCAAAAATCATAAACTTAAAGGAAATAATATAATCAAATTCATTTATGAAAAGGAAATTTTGTTGATATTATATGTAGGAAAGAAATGATACCATTATATAATGAACATAAAATTCAAGGTGAGAAGATCATGATAGCCTAAAGTACTTGTTAGAACAATGATTATCTTTAGAAGAGAACTAAGAGCAGTCACCGAGATGCTACATTATGACTTTGAATTTTTATACAAAAAAGGGAGAGAGATTATTGTGTTCCATGCATTTTCAGGAAATGAAGAGGACATTAAAGATATACCTTGTTCTATTTCCATTTTATAATATAATTGGGTGAAAGAAGTAAGAATAAAATGATACCAAGAATAGAATACATGGACACTCATTAGTAACTACATCAAGACACTAGTGAATAAAAAAAATTGCGTGGAAGAATGATTTTATATATACTTATAAGGATCATATTTATTTATGTAAGAAATCCCAAGTCATGCAAATCATCCTTTCTAAACTACACACTTATCCTAGAGTTGGACATTGAATATTTCTCAAAAATAATCATGAGATCAAGAAGGAAATTTTATAGAAAGGCGATACAATTAATGCTTAAATTTTTATGTTGGAATGTTTAGTTTAAAAATAGAACAAAGGAGAGACAAGAAATACCTTAGGTATTGTTGTGTGTGTGTTATATTGTTTCCAATACCTTAGGTTATGTTCATTGTGGCAGGCACAGCAGGGGGGTCACAAGGGGTGCAGGACCCCTCGTAAGGGGGTTTCTGGGAGGTAGTAGCCCCCCTATATGAAGTATAGGGAAGTGCCCTCGGAAAATGGTTTTTGGGCCCTATATTAGGTGGGCGAACCTACCTATGGTTTTGTGCATGGGTTTCACACATGGTTTGGCATAGTGGTTTTCTACTCATGGTATTTTGTAGATCCGGTCAAGGTAACTACAGTCATGTTCTAATCCAAGGTTAATGGATTGGGGCTTATGAATGCTTCGGCATGTATATATATGTATTGTAAATTGAAAGAAACATAATGAAAAATGAATTTTGTAGTCCCGATTTTGGGATCCAGGGGAAAATATTTGTGTATTTATGTTGTGTTTCTTGCCATTGTATATTTTTTTTTTTTAAGAATTTGTTTGTAGGTAATTTTTGTACAGGGTTAAAACCTACATTTGGTG
Organism: Pinus tabuliformis; assembly: GCA_031772625.1. Classification (NCBI taxonomy): domain Eukaryota; kingdom Viridiplantae; phylum Streptophyta; class Pinopsida; order Pinales; family Pinaceae; genus Pinus; species Pinus tabuliformis. The sequence goes on along the minus strand of CM062813.1, from coordinate 59,337,848 downwards.
TTGAAGTTGTTTCAGCTTCAAGGGGGCGCCTTTACTGTTGAGGCGTTTTTCTCGGCCCTGTGGTAGACCCTGTTCAGTGGGATATATGTGAGGTCGATTCTTGCAGTGAAAGAAGATGGCGAGTAGTGAAAATATAGTGATCGAGAAATTTAATGGTCAGAGTGTTGACTTGTGGAAACTTAAGATGGAGGATCTACTGGTGGATAAAGATCAATGGATCGTGGTAGATCCAGGTACTAAACCAACGACAATGTTAGCAGAATACTAGGTGAAGTCGGATCAAAAGGCAGAGATCACAATATAGTTGTGTATCTCAGATTTAGTTTTGTTGAATGTATCAAGGGAAGCTACAGCAAAGGCTTTGTGGGACAATTTAGGGACTTTGTACAAATCTAAGTCTCATTTGAACAAATTGTTCCTACAAAAAAGTTGTATAACCTGAGGATGAAGGATGGAGACTCTGTGACAGAGCATCTGAACGCCTTTGATACTACAGTAAGATAGTTGATATCTATTGATATTAAAATTTCAGATGAAGATAAATGCATTAGTTTGTTGTGTTCTCTACCAGATTCATGGGATAGTCTGGTTGCTGCAATAGGTAGCAATACAACTACCTTGAAGTTTGATGAAATAGTTTCATCAGTGTTGTCAGAGGAGATGAGATGGAAAAATATGGAGAGCGAGAATGGAGATTCTTTTTTTGTATGAGGATGGTCCTAGAACATAAACAAAAATAAGTCCTCGAGTGGGAGATCTAAATATCTAGGAAAACCTATAAAGTTATGTTGGAAATGCAAAAAGGAAGGGAACTACAAAAAGGACTATAGATCTAAAGCTCTTGAGAAAGGAAAGGGATCTAATGATGCTCCTTCTACAGAGGTGAGAACCACCTCAGATGAGGGTGGGGATGTGTACTTGGCTTCTTCTTCAAGTACACATGTAGATCGTGAGGCAACATTTATTGACTCAAGTGCATCCTTTCACTTCACTCCCCATAGGGAGAGGTTCTACAAGTATGAGAAATATGATGGTGGTGATGTCTTCTTAGGGGATGATACGAAGGCTAGAATCATCAAATGTGGAAAATTCAAGCTGAAGTTGCAAGGTGGAAGGATTTGAACACTTATGGGTGTTCTGCATATTCTTGCATTGGCCATAAATCTTATTTCTGTAAGCAATATGGATGATGCAAGTGTAAAAATGGTGTTCGAGAAAGATACCTGCAAGATGGTTAAGGGAGCACTGATATTGATTCAGAGATTTTGGATTAGAACTTTGTGAAAGATTTTGGGTAGTATTGTTATTGATGGGTGCAATATTTCTGTGGTTCCTGAAAGTGGAGCAAAAAATCTAGTGGTCTCTGGATAAAAGACCATGCTATGGCATCAAAGGATTGGACATATTGGAGAGAAGGGCCTTCAAATACTTCTTGGTAATGGTATGTTAGAAGGTATATCTAATTTATCTCTAGATTTCAATTTTTTTGAACATTGTGTATATGGGAAGCAAAATCCGATGAGTTTTCCCTTTGGTGCTAAGAGGGTGAAAGTGATATGGGGACTTGGCTTCACTAGAGGCAAACTAGATCACTTTGTGTATTTTAAATTAATTGGTGACCTTTTAATTTATCTAGTCTTGTATGTGTATGATATGTTGCTAATTGGAAATGAAAAAGAAATTATTCAAGATTTGAAGACCCAATTGTCCTCTAAATTTGACATGAAGGATCTTGGTACTGCAAACTATATTTTGGGCATGGAAATTAAACGTGATCAAGCAAAGAGGAAGCTTTGATTAAACCAGAGGAAGTATGTTGAGACAATACTGCAAAGGTTTGATATGAAATAAAGTAAATTGGTGAAGGTTCCTATTCTTGTAGGTGTAAACTTATATGTTGAACAGTGTCCCAAGGCGAAAGAAGAGGAAGAGGACATGTCCTGTGTGCCATATACAAGTGAAATTAGTAGCCTAATGTATGAAATGGTATGTACTAGACTGGACATTGCACATGCAGTGGGAGTATTGAGCACGTTTATGTAAAAACTAGGGAAGGAGCATTAGACAACAGTGAAGTGGGTTTTCAGGTATTTGTGTGGTGCTAATGATTATGGTTTGTGCTACCAATAAAGACTAGAACTGGACCATTTTTTGGACATACATGGATTTGTTGATGTAGACTGGGCTAGAGATATGGATTGGAGAATATCTACAAAGTGGCTATGTGTTTAACCTATTTGGAAGTGCAGTTAGTTGGATGAGAAAGAGACAGTCTATAGTGGCACTTTCAACTACAGAGGCAAAATGCATGGCACGCACTCATGCAAGCAAGGAATCAGTTTGCTTTCATAGATTGTGCTCAAGTATGGGGTTAGTATAGCGAGCTATAAGGATAGAATGTGACAACCAAAGTGAAATTTTCTTGGCAAAGAACTCTTCTTATTATTCAAAGACAAAGCACATTGATGTTCAGTATCACTTTGTGAGAGATATGGTTGAGGACAAAAAGATGTTGTTGGTAAAGGTGGACACTTTGAAGAATTTTGTAGATGCATTGATAAATTTTGTGAGCATTGAGAAGTTTTCTTGGTGTAGAGAAACAATGGTTGTTGCAGGGCTTGCCCAATGACAAAGCTCTCTTGTGACCCCCTGTGTGGAAAAGAAAGCAACATGTGGGAGAATTTGGGATGTGTGTTATATTCTTTCCACGACTAGTTGCACATGTGGGGGGGTGATATCCCCCCCTGTTCATTGTGCGAGGCGCAGCAAGGGGGTCACAACTGGGGTGCAGCCCCCCTATTGGGGGGTGTCAAGGGGGTGGTAACCCCCTTGTGTGGGGTCTGGGGAAATGCCCCGAGAAAATATTTTTTGGACCCTATATTAGGTGGGTAAACCTATTTAGGGTTTTCTGCATGGGTTTCATACATGGTTTTGGTCATGATGGTTTTCTCCCGATGGTATTTTGTAGATCTGGTCAAGGGAACTACAGTTATGTTCTAATCTAGGGTTAATGGATTGGATTTTATGAATGCTTCGGCATGTATATATATGTATTGTAACATTGAAAGGAACATAATGAAAAATCAATCTAGTAGTCCCAGTTTTGGGATCTAGGGGAAAATCTCTGTGTATTTGTTTTGTGTTTCTCACCATTGTATATTTTCTGTTTTTTAAGAATTATTTTTCAAGTAATTTCTTTATAGGTTTAAAACCTGTAGGTATTCTATAATTGTTAGCCATAACAAGTAAATATGAAGAAGAGGCATTGATGGATTTTATTAGAGGTTTACCAAATTCTAAGTAGAAGAATCTCATTATGATGATGATGGATCATCTCATTAAGTATCATTTTTCTTCCTCACTTTATCATATTTTTAAAGAAAGTAAAATAGCCATAACATTCATGGAAACATATCAGAACTTACTTGGAAACCCTAAGATTATTGAAGTGACACAGATTCCATTTCACTAATAGTTTTTGGGTTAACATTATTTTATTTTAAAAGGGTGGGGTGGAGAGGGTGTGTGTGGGGGAAGGGGGTGTGGTTGGTGTGATTATTGAATTGTATTACAACTCCTCTTACTATCCCCAATTTGAAGGAAAAAATAAGATTATGAATAAATATCTATAAGGTGATATTTGTTTCTTTTTATATAATAATTTCTCACAATGACTTAAGTTGTTGCCTTTGATAGAATGGTTGTACAACACTTCCTTCCATACTTCATCTAAAATTTCCATGTTTATAACACTCTATGGGTATCATCTTTTTGTTGGGTATGTGTTATATTCTTTGCACAAACACCCTCATGCAATATTTGGGCATGACAGGAGGTTAAGAGGGGTTGAAGCCCCCGATAAAAAAAAAAAAAAACAAAACAAAACAAAAAATACAAAAAACAAAAAAACAAAAACAAAAAAAAACAAAAAAACCAAAAAAAAACAAAAACAAAAACAAAAAAAACAAAAACAAAAAAACAAAAACAAAAACAAAAAAACAAAAAACAAAAACGAAAAACAAAAACTAAAAACAAAAAACAAAACAAAAAACAAAAAACAAAAAACAAAAAAATAAATAAAACAAAACAAAAAAAACAAAAACAGAAACAAAAACAAAAACAAAAACAAAAAAACAAAAACAAAAACAAAAAAACAAAAAACAAAAAAAAAAAACAAAAAACTTGGTGCATGGTGTCTTCTTTTAGCGATTTTTTGGCACATGGCAATTCATACCATGGTTTTATATATTTTTTTAAGGAATTATGGTTGTAATCTAATTTGGATTAATGGACTAGGGTTTTTGGATGTTAGAAAAAAAAAATCTTGGTGCATGGTGTCTTCTTTTAGTGTTTTGTGGCACATGGTAGTTCATCCCATGGTTTTATATTTTTGTTTAAGGAATTAAGGTTGTAATCCAATTTGGATTAATGGATTAGGGTTTTTGGATGTCGAAAGATCCTATATATTGTTTTGTAAATAATAAAGTTGATTGATGATAAATATCAGAGGTGTGGTTCTAAACAATTTGTTGGTTTTCTAGAGGTAAATATTTTTTAATATGTGATTGTTGTTTTAATTTTCTATTTATTAATGATCTGTACATGCACTACACTATTATATAAGGGTTAAAACTTACATTTTATTATCAAAGTAGTAATTGGATTTATGGGGACACCTTTGTGGCTAAGGGTTTGGTTATCTTGGTTCTGTGATACAACTTTTTGTAAGGAGACTTCTATACTGGTGATTCTTGTACTAGAAAATAATGGTGAGCAATTCAAAATTATAGATTGAGAACTTTAATGGGATGTTTTTTTTTATTATGGAAGCTCAATATGGAAGATATTTCAATAGACTAAGATCAATGGAATGATGTGGATCTAGGTATATCACATACGGGAATGTCAATAGAATATTAGATAAAGTTGGACCTGAAAACAAAGAGCATAATTAGGTTTTCACTCAGGTGAATATCACTAAATGTTTTAAGAGAAGCTAAGTTATGGTTGAGGAATTATGGACTAATTTAGGGGCTTTGTATCAGTATAAGTCCCTAGTAAACTAAATTTTCCTGTGGTAGAAGTTGTATAACACAAGGATGAATTATGGAGACTTGGTGACATAACATTAATGCCTCCAATAATGTGGTAATTTAGTGATTACCTATTGATATTAAGATTTTTTATGAAGGTAATTTTATTATTTTATTGTGGTGTTTACTAGACTCGTGGGATAATCTGGTTGTAGCTAGAGGTGTAATATAACTAGTTTAAGTTTGGCGATGTGGTCTTATCCTTGTTGTCGAAGGAGATGAGGAGAAAAGATATGGAATGTCAAATTATAGATGCCTTATTTGTAATAGGACGTTCACAAGATAAAAATAAGAGTACGCATTCAAGTGGGAGATGAAACTATAGAAACAAAAATAAATCTCCAAGGAAATTCACAAAGAAATGCTGGAAATATGGAAAAGAAGGAAATTTCAGAAACAATTATAGATCCAAAAGCATTGACAGAGGGACGGATTTGATGATGGGCCCTCTAAAGAAGAGAAGACCTATATAGAGGAAGGAGGGGTTGTGTACTTGGATTATTTAAGCACATATGCAAACTATGACATATGGTTAATCAACTCAAGTGCCTACCTTCATATGACTCCCAATAGGGAGTGGTTTTGTGAATATAAAAGGTATAACGGAGGTGGAATTTCCATCAAAGGTGGCTTGAAAACTAGGATCATAAAGTGAGGAAAATTCAAATTGATGCTCAATGATGGAAGTGTTAGAACACTCCTTAGTGTACTACACATTCCAAGGCTGGCCTAATATTGATAAGAAAGATGAGTGACACATATGTAACTATTGTGTTTGAAAATGAAACCTATAGGACGGTTCAAGGAGAAATGATGTTACTAAGGGAGTTTAGACTAGAAACCTATACAAGTTGTTGGGAAGCACTTCCATAAATGGGTGTAATAGATCCATCATTATTAAGAGTGGAGATAAAGAAGTCAAAACCCCTGTTGTCTATGAAGAAAAGACGTTGATGTGTATCAGAGACTACGACATATTGGAGAGAAGGCTCTTTAAGCATTACATGGTAAAAGTATGGTTAAGGGTAATTTTATTTCACTATAGATCTTGATTTATATGAACATTGTACATATTTATGGTAAACAAAATTGGGAAAAAATATCAACAAGTGTTACAAGATCTAAGGGAATTTTAGATTTAGTACATAGTGATTTGTTTGGACATGTGCCTATTCCTTTACTAGGAAAATATGTGTATTATGTCTCATTCATAGATGATTTATTGAAGATTATATGGATTTATTTCCTTCAAAATAAATGTGATGTATTTGAGAATTTTGAATAATTCAATGCTCTTGTAGAGAATAAAACATAGTAGAAAATAAAGATGTTGAGGACAATTAAAAATGGTGGGGAATTCAACATGAATGATTTTGAGGAATTTTGTAAGTAGTGTAATATAGCAAGGTAGAAGACTACACCATACACATCTCAACAAAATGGGGTTGCAGAAAGGATGAATATCACACTGATGGAAAAATCAAGGAGCATGTGTAGTAGTGCCAGGTAGGACATGAATTTTGGGGAAAGGCAATGAGTATTGCATATTACCTAGTAAATCAATCACCCTCATCAACATTGGTTGATAATACTCTAAATGAGGCATGGATAAGTAAGAAACTCTCTCTTAAACATCTCAATTTTTTTTGGCTATGATGCTTATGTGCACATTCTAAAGGAAAGTAGGTGTAATTTGTATAATAAAGTTAAAAATGCACATTTATTCGTTATAAGGATGGTTTAAAACTTTATAAGCTTTAGAACCCATAAACTAGGAAGGTTGTTTAAAATCAAGATGTTTCCTTTAGAGAGGTCAAATTTGTTGTCAAATAGGAAGTTCCAGCAAGGAAAATGTACCAAAAGTATTGGAGTTCAAGTTGGAGAATGAAGAATCTTAGCCAACAAAGGAAAATTATTAAGAAGAAGAAGAACTTCATACTCTGGTATTGAGGAGATTAGTTTAGTAAATAAGGTAGCCAAAAAGGTATACTCTTCCTTATATTCATTCTAGTTTTTATTTTTCCATTACTAATGATGATCCCTAAGGAGGTAGTAAATTCAGAGGATGGTAAACTCTAGAAAAAGGCCATGGTCAAGGAAATGGAAGCCTTGGACAATAATAAGGCTTTTGATCTAGTTGAGTTTCCATATGGAAGGAAATGAATTGGTATAAAATGGTTGTTTAAGAAGAAATAGAATGTAACGGTCAAAGTGGAGAAATACAAAGCTTAATTAGTAACAAAAGATTATTCCCAAGTAGAGGAAATTCATTTTGGTGAAAAATTTTCTCCCATTGTTAAGCTAACTTCTATTATATTTCCTTTATATGTTGTTGTTTCTTTTGATATTAAAGTAGAAAAAATGGATGTGAAGGAAATAATTTGACATTGGGATATGGAAGAAGAAATATACATGAAATAACCAGAAGGTTTTATAGTAAATAGTAAGAAAGAATTGGTTTTAAAGATGAAAAAGTCATTGTATGGGTTAAATCAATCTCCAATAATGTGGCATCAAAAATTTTATACTTATATATTAGCACTTGGTTTCATAAGGAGCAAAGTTGATCACTATGTGTATTTCAAATAGCAATTGGTCATTTGATTTGTGTGGCATTGTTTGTGTATGATAGTTTGTTGATTGGAAAAATCAACGAAATAATCAAGGAAGTGAAAACTCAAATGTCCTCTAAATTTGACATGAAATACATTGGTTTTGCAAATGTTATTTTCGGCATGGAAATTAATAAAATAGATTGAGAAAATAGGAAACTCTAGTTGAATTAGAGGAAGTATGTTGAGACAATATTGCAGAGGTTTAATGTGCAGAAATTTGGACCTATTAAGGTCCTTATTCCTATAGGTGTAAATCTATATGTAGATCAATGTCCCAAGACACAAAAAGAGGAAGAGTACATGCATTTTGTTCCATATGTTGGAGCTATTGGAAGTTTGATGTATGCAATAGTTTGTACTAGACTTAACATTGTACATGTAGTGGGAGTTTTAAGTAGGTATATGATAAAATCATTGAAGGAGCATTGGACAACTATAAAGGGGGTTTTCACGTATCTGCATGACACTAAAGATTATGGAATTTTCTATTAAGGAATACTTGGAGAATAATTATTGTTGGACATACACGCCTTTTCTAATTATGTTAGAGACCTAGATCACAAAATATCTACAAGTGGTTATGTGTTTAACCTATTTGGAGGAGAAACCAATTTTATGAGAAAGAGACAATTTGTAGTGGCACTCTCAACTAGAGAAGATAAAATTGTGCAGACACATATTTAAGTAAGGACGTTGTATGGCTACAAAGATTTTGTTTAGGTATTGGCTTTGTATAGGAAGTTGTAAGGTTATACTATGGCAATTATAGTGAAATATTTCTCGAAAATAATCTATCTTATCATTCTAAGACAAAGCATATTGATGTTCATTGACAAAGTCTATGAGCACTGAGAAGTTCTCTTGAGAGAAATAATGGGATATGTTTCCCTAGATTGTTGATCATATACTCCTGTGACCTCATTTATGTAAAGAAAACAACAATTGGGAGAATTTCATGTATGTGTTATATTCTTTGCATAACTAGCCTCACCTACAATTCATTGCATCAATCACAACAAGGGGGTGGTTGTTTTGTTTGAGGGGGTTTCAAGGGGGAAAATTCATTCTTCATGTTATCTCGTCCATGTGCACATTCATTCTTCAAATGTTTCTTTTTTAAAGAAGGTAATCAATGACATGATATTATTTCATGAATTTTCCCATAACTTGATGAAGAGGGAAAAATCATACACAAACTTGAAATATTTATTGAAACATGGACAAACAACTAAGTATCTAATATATTATTGAATACCCAATCAAGTGAAAGAGCTTACCAATAGAAGTTGCATACTGGGTATTCGAGTACTTCATACAGAGTCATCCACAACTAACAATGTTACTAGCTTAATGGGAACTGTAATCTCAAAATGAGAATTCTAGCCCAAAACCCCCCCATTTTCGCACAAAAAACATGAAATATCACCTCGAATAAAAAAGTGGTGACGTTGCATCACCCTTTTTTTAGTGTTAAAATTCCAACATTTTTTAGCCATGGAACCAAATCAAAAATCATGTTGATGGAAAACCTTAAAATTCCAACAATTTTCAATCATGGCATTAAAGATCAAATAGCATGACCCTACAAAATCTTAAGATTATGACATTTTTCAACCATGGAATTAAACCAATTATCATGAATACAAAAAACCTTAAACTTTCAACATTTTTTTAACCATGGCTTTATAAACCAAACATCGTTACTAAAAAAACCTTAAAGATCAACATCTAAATCAAATAGTAATTCTACCAAGAGAATTTTTTTAAACACTAAAATTTTGGCTCTTTTGAGATCTTATTCTAAGGCAACTTGATCGATTTTCAATGGAGCCCTAAAATTATAACAATTTTTAACTGTGGCTTAGAAAATCATCTTTAGTGTACAAAAAATCATGAAAAACACCCTTTAAAAAGAAAAAATTGGTGTAACGCAATTTTTTCCTTTAATTTTTTTTTTTTTCAAAAATGAGAAAGTTTTGTATTAAATCTGCATTTGTTCGGAGCAAAAATATCTGGGAAAATTTACATTATGTTCCAATAGAAAATATATTCTAGAAAGAGTATGAGAAGAGATTCAAAATTTACATCAATCATGTTGTTATAGTCATACTAGATGCAAAATGAAAAGGAAAATAGGGGTATATCCATTTTCCCTTTCTTTATAAATAATTGATCCTGAGGCTTGTGGGTTATGGGCTACAGTACATATCGGAAGTGTTCTTATAGCGCTTAAGCCTCAGAACCCGGGACCATACAACATATCGATCTTTCTTTAAAAAACCGGGTCCTCAACACTTTATCGGATTACACAAGATTATACAGGAAATCCCGCTTCACAGCATAAGTCGGATCTGAAAAAGATTTAACCCACATTCATAAAACTCTGTCGCGTTTGATCTTTAGTGGCTCTAAACCTTTCCATCAACCTTTCCAATCTCTGATACGCCTGATCGCCAAAACCTCTGATCCATCGGCTATCGGCGTATCACCATATCACTTAATCGATCGTCGGAGTATCAGGCCATCGACAATCGGCATTCCCACACTCCACTGTCATTTGCCCCTTTGTATTTGTGGTCAACGATTAGATCTAGGCCGTCAATCTTAATCTCGATCCGACGGTCCACACTTAATCGCGTGATCGCAATCGCGCTATTTCGAAGGCCCATTCCTTTGTAAAACAATCCGCCGATGCAATAGTAGTAGATCTCTGCTCCTCTGCAACTTCATCTAGACCGTTGATCAATGAGATCCAACGGCTCATGTGCCTAACTCGATTTGTTCCTCTTTAACTTGATCTCGTTTACCTTCAATGGACTCTGTGTTAAAACACATTTCTCTGCCATAGTCTGTCAAAGCATGCACCACTCCATAACACAATTAACTCTGTTTAATTAATGGATCGCCATCGATCCTTATAGTGATCGATGGTTGATCAACATGCATACAAACAAGATTTAAGTCATTCGACGCATATTTACACAATAGAACTGGGAAGGGCATAATACACAGACACGCGAAAATCCACACAACACGCATATTTCTATTATACATATATAGACTTCCATTACAGCATAAGGCATTTCAGCCTTAGGAACGAGTTCTCCTTTCGGTTACATTTCAACCACACAAATTCTATCTATTGCTCTATCTATCACCTCCTTACACAGACTCTCTTTATATAAGATATTACAATAGTCGTGGATCATTTAAGATGCACGATTCCTCCCACAATCACTCAACGAATCCCTAATCTACCGTTATGCACACATATGGCAAATTAAGTTACATTAAATAAGCCTTTGAGAGATTTATCCATTCCGTCATTTTAGCTCGTTTTAAACAGATTTGTCCCCTGTTCATCTCGGATGGTCCACGTCATCTTGTTCTCCGCTTTGGATTCCTCTTTTGATTAAGGGGGGGTTAGATGCTCCTGCATCAGATTCCCGAGGCACAAAAATTTATGACCTCCTGGTCATATGCTTCTCCTTATCCCTAGCAATTCTACCCACATCTTTAGTGGAACTGCCTTCATGATCTTCTGTGAGATGCAACTAACCTCTGCAGTAATAGTCTTCCTCTGCTACACGATACCTCACCAAGCTTTCTCCTCTAAGCTTAGGCGTTTGGCATCCTTTTGGTTCTCTCCTCTGGAACCAATTGAGCACTCATTGCTCTAGGTTGTTGCAAGTCTTCTCACCTTACGATGTCGTTCGCTGCATGACATTAAAGACCATAACTCTCCATTCTTCAACACAACTATACCTCTTCTCCTTCTGCTTGCACTCCTTCTTCCTTCTCACAGGAAAACTTTCTCTTAACCTGCTTTTGCATGCAGAATCTTCTTCTACTATGATACCAAATGATGAAAAGGAAAATAAGGGTATATCCATTTTCCCTTTCTTTATAAATAATCGATCCTGAGGCCTATGGGTTCTGGGCCACAATACATATCGGAAGTGTTCTTATAGCACTTAAGCCTTAGAACCTGAGACCATACAACATATTGGTTTTTCTTTAAAAAACTAAGTCCTCAACATTTATTGGATTACACAGGATTACACGGGAAAACCCGCTTCACAACATAAGCCAGATCTGAAAAATATTTAACCCACATTCATAAAACTTCATCGGGTCCACTCTTTAGTCACTCTAAACCTTTCCGCCGACCTTTTTGATCTCCGATATTCCCTATCTCCGAAACCTCTGATCCATCGGCTATCAGCATATCACCATATCGCTTAATCGGCAGTCGAAGTATCAGGCCATCGACAATCGTCATTCCCACTATCCACTGTCACTTGCCTCTCTGTATTTGAGGTTAGCAATTAGATCTAGATTATCGATCTTAATCTCAATCTAACGGTCCACACTTAATCGTGTGATCGCGATCGCGCTATTTCGAAGGCTCGTTCCTTTGTAAAACAATCTGTCAATGCGATAGTAGTAGATCTTTGCTCGTTTGCGACTTCATCTAGACCGTTGATCAATGAGATCCAACGGTCTTGTGCCTAACTCAATCTGTTCCTCTTTAACTTGATCTCATTTGCCTTCAATGGACTCTGTGTTAAAACATAGTTCTCTACCATAGTTTGTAAAATCACGCACAACTCCATAACACAATTAACTCTGTTTAATCAATGGATCACCTTCGATCCTTATAGTGATTAGTGGTTGATCAACATGCATATAAACAGGATTTAAGTCATTCGACGCATATTTACACAACAAAACTGGGAATGGCATAATACAAAAACACGCGAAAATCCACACAACACACATATTTCTATTATACATATACAGACTTCCATTACAGCCTAAGGCATTTCAGCCTTAGGAACAAGTTCTCCTTTCGGTTACATGTCGACCACACAAATTCTATCTATTGCTCTATCTATCTCCTTACACAAACTCTCTTTATATAATATATTACAACAGTCGTGGATCATTTAAGATGCACAATTCCTCCCACAATCACTCAACAAATCCCTAATCTCCCATTATGCACACATATGGCAGATTAAATTACATTAAATAAGTCTTTGAGAGATTTATCCATTCCATCATTTTAGCTCATTTTAAACAGATTTGTCCCCCGTTCATCTCCGATGGTCCATGTCCTCTCGTTCTCTACTTTGGATTCCTATTTTGATTAAGGGGGGGTTAGATGCTCCTGCATCAGACTCCCAAGGCACAAAAATTTATGACGTCCTAGTCATATGCTTCTCCTTATCCTTAGCAATTCTACCCACATCTTTAGTGAAACTACCTTCATGATCTTCTGTGAGCTGCAACCAACCTTTGGAGTAAGAGTCTTCCTCTACTACATGATACCTCACCAAGCTTTCTCCTCTGAGCTTAGGCATTTGGCATCCTTCTGGTTCTCTCCTCTGGAACCAATTTAGCACTCCTTGCTCTAGGTAGCTGCAAGTCTTCTCACCTTCCGCTGTCGTTTGTTGCACGGCAGTAAAGACCATAACTCTCTAGTCTTCAACACAACTGTACCTCTTCTCCTTTTGCTTGCACTCCTCCTTCCTTCTCGCAAGAAAACTTTCCCTTAACCTGCTTTTTCACGCAGAATCTTCTTCTACTCTAATACCAAATGATGAAAAGGAAAATAGGGGTATATCCATTTTCCCTTTATTTATAAATAATCGATCTTGAGGCCTGTGGGTTATGGGCCACAATACATATCAGAAGCGTTCTTATAGCGCTTAAGCATCAGAACCCGGGACCATACAAAATATCGATTTTTCTTTAAAAAACTGAGTCCTCAACACTTTATCGGATTACACAGGATTACACGGAAAAACCCACTTCACAGCATAAGCCGGATCTGAAAAAGATTTAACCAGCATTCATAAAACTCCATCGGGTCCACTCTTTAGTCACTCTAAACCTTTCCGCCGACCTTTCCGATCTCCGATACGCCCGATCGTTGAAACCTCCAATCCATCGGCTATCAACATATCACCATATTGCTTAATCGGAAGTCGGAGTATCGAGCCATCGGCAATCGGCATTCCCACTATCCACTATCACTTGCCTCTCTGTATTTGCGGTCAGCAATTAGATCTGGATTGTTGATCCTAATCTCGATCCAACGGTCCACACTTAATAGCGTGATCGTGATTGCGCTGTTTCAAAGGCCCATTCCTTTGTAAAACAATCTGTCGATGCGATAGTAGTAGATCTCTGCTCCTCTTCGACTTCATCTAGACCATTGATCGATGAGATCAAACGGCTCCTATGCCTAGCTTGATCTGTTTCTCTTTAACTTGATTTCATTTTCCTTCAATGGACTATGTGTTAAAACACAGTTCTCTACCATAGTCTGTCAAAGCACGCACCACTCCATAACACAATTAACTTTATTTAATCAATGGATCGCCATCAATCCTTATAGCGATCGATGGTTGATCAACATGCATACAAACAAGATTTAAGTCATTCGACGCATAAATACACAACAGAACAGGGGAGGGCATAATACACAGACACGCGGAAATCCACACAACACGCATATTTCTATTATACATATACAGACTTCCATTACAGCCTAAGGCATTTCAGCCTTAGGAACGAGTTCTCCTTTCGGTTACATTTCAACCACACAAACTCTATCTATTGCTCTATCTATCACCTCCTTACACAGACTCTCTTTATATAAGAGATTACAACAGTCATGGATCATTTAAGATGCACAATTCCTCCCACATTCACTCAACAAATCCCTAATCTCCCGTTATGCACACATATGGCAGATTAAATTACATTAAATAAGTCTTCAAGGGATTTATCCATTCCATCATTTTAGCTCGTTTTAAACAGATTTGTCCCCTGTTCAGCTCCGATGGTCCACGTCCTCTCGTTCTCCGCTTTGGATTCCTCTTTTGATTTGGGGGGGTTAGATGCTCCTGCATCAAAAACTATTACTACTATATTCTCGACAAAATTTACCAATTAACAAAATGCACTTATATTGAGCACACAAGGCTTACGGAGGAGGATTGATGGACATATTGTCCGAAGGGATGATAAGTGAACTGCTATGCATGCTTCTATTTTCATTTGGAGTTCCCTAATACTACAGGTCTACAATCTGACGTCAAATCCAATCTAATTTTCCTTCCAATTTAGTGATCATGGATTGGTGTTGTTGGACTTCCTCGGTCAAAAACAGAATGTTGGATGATTTTTTACTAAGCTACTAGTGAAGGACATTGATCTCTTCATGGTTTTCGATATGAGGATGCGGGCAACGATTACAGGGGCTAGAATTGTCCAATGATCTTATGTAATAAACATTTCAAAAAGAACACCACATGTGAGGAAGACCACGATATTCAAGGATGTCCACAGACCAACTTGAGAGATACCTCTACAAGAGAATCCAAGATAAAACTTTTGGGAATAAAACCAAGAGACTGAGTATTTGACCCCCTCTTCCAACTTTAGTTGTGACTGAAACCACAAAAGGAAATTGAGAACCCTTCCTCGCATAATTAGAAACCCATTCTGATAAAATTGGAACTTCCCAATTGATCTTCCAGAGAATTCTTGAGGCTTCTACACTATTCAATGTCGAATTATACCAATGGATTGAAATAGGGGAGATGAAATTAAATCTAACAAATAATAGATAACCCATAAACTCCAAACCTTTTCTTTTGAAGTGGAGAGGACCAGGTAAGTTTCCAACTCTCTCACAAGATAATTATGGCACAAGAAATGCAAAATAGAGGAAAACTCCAGGAATGGAGAATACTGCAGAAATGTTGATATGTAGCCCATCGAAATAATTCCACAAACACAAGCATACGGTTATCCTTCATGAATGCAATCATCCCCTTAGAGATATCCCATGCTTTAGGAGTTGATACCATTATGATTCTCGTAAATTTAACCCATTGATTCGCCATTAGAAGTAGTATGAAGACGAAGGAAAAAGAGAAATGGAGTTCATAATATAGCAACTTCTCATGCATTAAATAAATGTCCCCATATATTTCATTCTCTAAGACTTCCACGTCAATCAATATGACATATGCGTCCTACCACTTGTTTATCATTAAATTGATCACCAAGGAAGAAGGCTTGGAAGGGTGGCTTATACCATTCACCTTGGTATAGATTTTAATTTGATTTGATATTTATATTCTAATAGAAAATTTGAGACTAGAAATATCTTTAGCATATATCATGAGATCACTATCTAGCTTGAATATCTATTAACAATACGTTTCTCTTCTTTCAGTTGATAAGCAAGATTAGCTTGTCCATGGGGTGTTGGATAAATGATGATCTGGTGCATCACTAAGGCACTCCTAGATGTTCTCATCAATTTAATTCCCCACCTTATTTCGGTGTTATTCTTGGACATGACCATAATGTAGCCTCACCATTGCCAAACTTATAAAAAAAGACAAGAAATATTAATTTGAGAATCAACTTATTTATTTTGGTTGCGGAGAATGTGGAAATTGGTCTTATGTGAGAATGACTCCAGAGTGCCATTAATTCTTTAGAGGAGAGAGGAAAGAAGATTGTTTTTTGTGAGAGATCTTGAATAAAGGTGTTCAAATGTGATTAGAGAATCTCTAATAATGACTATGGAAGAGATGCTTATATCTTTGGCCAATTGTAGGCCAAGGTGAAGACCATATAGCTATGCGAGATTATTTGTTTCGTGAACGAAGGCCCAGGTAAAATTTATTTCCTGATCTCCATCAAGATTGAAAAGAATCCCTCCCACTCCTGCCACCCCTCTAACTTTTAATTTTTTTTCTTCGTTGATCAAGAAAATTCCATTAGATAATCAAATAGAAACAACATACATTCTGGAGGCCTTTCTCTCTCCCCACTTCACTCCGATCGAATTTAACAAGAAGATAAATTCAAAAACATAAATGATGTGTTCATTTCTTACATGTATTCCAAGGAAAAAATGGCTATATTACCAAGAAAAAAAACAGAAGTAGAAAACATCCTACAATTTTCATATTAGGGAGGAGGATTCAGAGCTTGGATGCTTGGGGCTGTTGGAGGGCCATGTCCTTCATGAACATGATAGTCAATATGTGTTAGACATGCCTCAATCTCATCCAACCTCTCACTACTTCATCACTAATTGTGTCTCATAGAAGCCAACCACTCCATAATTTCTCCCTAGATGTATTGAACATCATTGATATAAGTTATTATATCATTTTGGTCGCCATGCTTCTGTTGATGGATAATGTCTAGGTTGGCGTGAATATCCCACAGTTGATCGAATATCATTCCAGGCGAGGGAGGTTTCTCTACTCGGCCCGAAGATTGGGCCCAGACATGAGCCACCTCGCCTTCCACATCTTCTCCTCCCACCTCATCCTCATTCTATTCCTCTACCTGGTCAACATGTTCACCAAGCTAGCCGGAGAGGTCACCACCTCGTTGGGAATGCCCGCACTGAAGCATCATGTCTTCCACAAGCAGCTGGTAGACCACACAACAGGAATTCACAACAATTGGTTTACACCACTAGTTCCAAGATTTCCAATTGACCACCCTACTCAGATGCACATTGTGTCACTCGGGGCCTGACCTTGGAGCAAAGACATGCTTAAGAAAAATGTCTCCCGAAGAGAAGGGACGAGCCCAGAAACCCTAGTAATGGAAGAATTCACAACATGTAAGTAAAAAAGAGTGCAATTTTCCCTATTATCGAAATACCTTCATCCGCTTGGCCCCTTTTTTCCCAACCCCAACCCAGACACACATTGTTACATTGAACTGTTGGGCACCTAGAGAACACCAAAATTCCAACCACTCTTAGTCAAAAGCAATTTAACTCCATGTTATAATTATCCTCATAAAGCCAGAGGACACCCTCTTTCCCAGACCATCCACAAGAGGACCATGGGGTCGAAACCCACTATTCACATTATCTCCAAAATCACTCAAGTAAATCATTCACAAGAAACACTAAAATGGAAAGAAATGTCTGAATTACTTGAGAGGTAGTGTTATCCCCTTCCCCAGTTTCCACTGAGACGAGGCCAAAAGCTTGAATATCAAACAAATCCAACCCCCGGTAATTCACCAACCCAGGGTCCCATATAGTTATTTGTTTGAATCTTGCTTGCAGGGCTTCTCTAGCATGCTAGACTATAATGACTTCAATACCCCCGCTTGGGACTTCAAAGAAGCACTCCAAATGAACCAAGGAGGTACTACCTTCTAACCTCCACATTTTCATCTCTCGAATGATGCTTCTGCTTGCCACAACCATCGCCAAGGGATTAAAAACTGATACAATCTCCAAGAACTTCACCTACATACCACCTCACCTTTTGTACTTTCCACAAAATATCTTCATTACTGTCATGTGGGAGGGCTTGCATTGCCCTGAGTCAATGTGCTTCTGAAATTAGTCACCCCAACACGGAATTTTTAATTTAAAATAAGAAAATTTGATTTTTTTATTAAAAAAAGTAAATAATTTATAATAAAAAAAAAAGTATTTCCCCCAAAAAAAAATGAATAAAAAATATTAAAACCAAAGATATTATGTAATTTTAAAAACAAATTCAAAAGATAAAAAATAAAATGCAAGAAATATATATATATATATATATATATATATATATATAAAACTCTCAAAATTCACTTATATTAGAAAAACATTAAAAACACAAATTTAAACATATATATTAAAAAAAAAAACTTATTAATTAAAAAATTGGAAAAAAAAAACATAAGAAATCAATTAAACAAAAAAAACAAAACAAAAAATTTATAAAAGAATTGAAAAGAAATAAATTTTAAATAAAAGTAAAATAAAAAATTGAAAATTAAATAACAAAAAAGAGAAAATAAGTTTAAAATGGCATAGGGAGGGCAATGCCTCCACCATGGGGCCGACATAGTAGGCGACGCGCCAGTTGAGCAGACGCTTATCGAGTGGGGCCAATGGTGGGGGGATGATGCCCAACATCGCCATCCCCCATGCCGCAACACACAATAGTTTGTGCAACATCGCCCCTCCACCCAATCTTATTTTTTAATTTTAAAAGGTTTTTTTGGTTTAAATTATATTTATTATTATACGTGCCGCGCGTTGGTATTACGCATTCAATTTCGCTTTCGCTGCCTATTAGTTTTCCTTTGACCAAATATTTATGTCACTTATCCATAGTTTAACATTAGGAATTCAATTTTTATTATTTATTATTATTATTTAAATTCATTTATTTGTAAGGTGATTGGTTGAGGTCTTATTATGGGTTGTTTAGTAACTTCCATTTCTATTAGTTATTAATTTTTTGTTTTCAATTTCATTTCATTTTTATTAAACTTTTTTTATTTTTTTCCTTTTTTTCTATTATCCATTTTCTTGACTTTTAAAAACACTTAATTTAAAATTCTTAATTTAAAATTTGTATTTTATAATTTTCACTTTAAAATGATCATTTTATAGTCCTTTTGAAATATATTAAGAACTATAATTATTATTATTATTTTAAATCTTTTTGTTATTATTTTTTATTTTGAATGTTTATTTTTTTGAATTTTTTCAAATATAGATTTCTAATTTTACATTTTTTTTGTATTTTAGTCTATTTTTCCTTTAGTTTTTAATTGATTTTTTCTCTTTTTTTTTCAAAATTGGTGTTTTTAAATATTTTTTAAAAATAAAAATATGTTCTCAAATTGGAGGTCTTTGTGATTCATGATTGAAGAAAAATCTTCTAGAAAAATCGCATTGACAACTTATGATTGATGTGTTTCGAACCCCTAGTGAGGTTCATCATTAGGAAAAAGTTGGAAAGGAAGGTCGACAGATCAAATATTTATAGTAGAGATGCAACGGTAAAAAAATTAACAGTCACTAAGTTAAATATTATAAAATTAAAAATGGAACATTATAGGTTTCTAGAAATAATTAAAATAAACAATTTATTAATTAATGAATTAATAATCTATTTATTAAACTATTTTTAATCTAGTTATTAAATTAGTTTTATTTTTAATTATCTAATATCAACCACTAATGTTAATTAACAAACCATAAAAACACTAATACCTCTTCATAACTCTTATTTCAATAAGAAAATTCAACAATAATCAAAATTAAATTAATGAATAAAAGAGATAAAAGATGAATTAATTAAAAAAAAAAAAAAAATCAAGAGAGAAAGATAAGATGTCCCATCCTCTTATGCCTTGTCTTATGAACAAAAATCATAAAATAATAAAAATAATTTTTTTGTGTTTTTTTGTTTGTCATGTCGTATGAGTTTTCCAAAGATTATATCAAGTTTGACATGTGGCTTGAGAAACTGAGACCAAGGGGCATATAAGCCGTCAAAATCACCCAGGGATAATACCCAGCGTGGCGACACCAACCCTTAACATGATTAGATTTTTTTCCATGAAGTTTCGAACTAGTGACCTTCACATCACGAAGTGACTTAACAATACACCTCATCATCGTCTATTCTACGCCCTGTGGGCAATAAAAAATTTATGTCATTATTATAATTTTATTATTATTTCTTGTTGGGTAGTTAATGTAAACTTGACTTGGTCAAGTTACTAGTGATTTTTGAGCTCCATATTTATGAGAACCCATGGTGTGGACCCATGGTATTCATGTTGAATATAACCTATTTAAAGGGGGAAATTAAACTAGCAAAATAATAATTGTAAATATAATTATAACTAGACAAATATAGCTTCATCTCAACTCTGGATCTACCAAGCATTGAGAGGGATCAAATCTCGTAAGGTGAAAACCTGTTTTAGAGTGAAAATAGATTTGATCCCTCTAGGTGCTTGGTAAGATTCAGAGTCAAGATGGATCTAGTTTGGTTCATAATCAAATAAAAATTAGGTAATGTCACTTTTAGATTCATAATCGATTTTATGTTTTGTTTGTTTTAAATGGTATCAATGGTCAATGTTATAATCTCAATTAATTGGTAATTTTAGCTCCAAAATAAAATGAAATTTAGACAACTTTGAAAAACACCTAAAAACCAAGAATTTAGGAAAAACAAAATAAAAAGGTAAACAAACTTAAGTGTTGAGTTTTAGGGTTTTTCATAGTCATGATATTTACTCTTTAATGGCATGGTCAAAAAATGTTTCAATTTTAACCCTAAAAGAAGGGTGATGTTGCATCACCTGCATTTCAATGTGTTTTTCATGGATTTAGTAGTCATGATATTTAGTCATTAATGTCATGATTGAAAAATGTTTAAATTTAAACCTTGAAAACCATCACCACTTTGGCATTTCAGTGTGGTTTTTCATGTCTTTTGTAATCTGATATTTGATTTTTAATGCCATGGTTAAAAAATGTAGGAATTTTAACCTTGAAAATAAGAAGAAGAAGAAGAAGAAGTGATTTGAAATTGGAGGAGAACTTCTCCCTCCTAAAAAGTGATCGTTCTCTTGACTCTTTGCAAGGAAAAATGGGTCTTATAACAAAACAGGTTTTCAAAAGATCTCTTCAATGACTATGAGTTAGTTTTTCATGTAAACTTAAAACATAAGAAACATCTCATCATTTAACTCATATAGGAATTCATGAAGCGAAGCAACAAAGAATTTGGTGATGGATTTAATCCCTCGCGGGCTACATCTTCGGGCTTGCCAAGCTAGACCACTCCATATATTCAGTGAAAAAGAGTACATAATGTTTGTTGATAAAACAAGTAGCCAGTTTCCCCTTCAAGGAAACATTCTCCTTTAAAGAACTGTCACTGTAAACATCATGCAACCTATAGTCAATAATGAAACCATCAACAACAAAAGTTGTCTCCTACAAAGACTCAGTACTCCATCTAAAAATAAGCATACATTAGCAGACAATTACTTCAATTCCACATTAAAATACAAAAGAAAGCTTTCCTCAAAAAGACATAGTTAGAAAAGAATAAATGACTTGAACCCTACAAGTAATAGTTATTGCAGTAAACATATGAAGGTAGGAAAGCCCCTACAAGGCCTTCTCCATGCTCAAACACCTTCAATAACTGCTCCAAAACACTGATTGATCTATACATCCATTGACAAGAACCTACAAAAAGTCTCTTCATATGTGCTCTAATCAACAAATAGAGGTCACCATTAGATGCAGAATGTCCAAAAACCCCTAGATAGACTCTTCTTGAGCTCCAAAAGGCCAAAACCTCTCCAAGTTATGGCTCTCTATCCTTTGAACCAAGTTCTTCTGCTATTCATCTTACAATTCAAATAAACAATCTAATTGTCCTACAAATTTGCCCTATTTTCCACTGCAGAGGCGATAATTTTTCCCGGTGAAGGTGCAATTTGTTGGACACTTAATTTTCCCAATAACCCTTAAGTGCGGAAATTGAGGCCACATCAGGTGCATATGGTCGCGGTCTAGGCCTAACCGCCTGCCCCCGTCGGCCTAGCCCCTTAAGCTTCGGGGTCATGGTCTTATTGGTGCCCACAGGGCTGACCTTCGGGCCAATGGCCCGCCCTTACCGCTGAGCCCCTTACACCGATCTGTCGTAGTCATGTTCAAGTCCATATGGCCTAGGGCTGGCCCCCTTACAAGTGTCCTCTACTGGTTTCACTCACCATGATTCTGTATAGGGGCATGCGACTAGGGCTAGGGCCAAACCCTAATCCCTCTCTCCGTTGGGCGCTAAACTCTGGTGTCACCGAAGGTCATGTGGAAACATTGTAACCCGAGGCTGAGTTAAGGTCCCAAGCCCCATCCTCCTTGCACCATAATTATATGGTGTTGTGGTGACTAGGGTTGGGGCTAGTAGCTTGACCTCTCCTCCCATATGCACATTTGATAAACTTTATAATAAATTTCTTCTTATTGAACAATAATCAACACCATGAGGCATAGTGGTAAAGTATTGGAATTTTAGACTAGAGGTCGAGGGTTCGAGGCCTACCTAGGATAGCTGACCCCTACCATAATTTTGGCCAACCGTGGGATTCCACATGGCCACCTCTGGTTGAGACACGTGGCACACCCTAATTGGTCCACCACACAAAAACACGAACCAATAAAAATGAGCTAATTCGACCAATACAAGGCTACCACTTGGAGAAACCTCATTGGTCTGTACCTACTTAATAATCTTTTAGTTGTTGGGCCAAACGATCAGAACGTGATAACTTGATCATACGGTTTCAGATTTAGGTTGAAGGTAATTTAATCAACTAATAAAACATTGATAAAATAAACAACATACATATACACAAATCAGACATGGCGGAAAAAGGCCTGAGAGCCTCACTGTATTATATTCCTCACACTCTCAATATAATCTATAAAGAATGATAATAGTACAATTAAATACATGAGGAAATTTGTCTCAAGATAGTACGTCTATCTTGGACAATATGGTTGAGAAAATATCTCAACAACACACTAATCTAGGAGCCTAACTAGTTGGAGAGAATCTCTCAACCAACTAGGCCTAAACTGAGTCCTACCCATGAGGAAAAAACTCAATCTAGAAAGGTAGGATTAAATCCTAACTTTCACGATTTTAATTAATTTAATTATTTGGACTTAGAATTGTTTTAACATATGAGAGTGAGGCTAACACTCCCCCCCTCAATGATAAGTCCAAAATAATAACTTGGTACCATCTCCAAGTCCTCATCCTGAAAGCATTGATCCTAAAAAAACACTGCCTGAAAGACGCCAAAGCTGGATGCTAAAAGAACTCAAATCTAAAGAGAACATGAATCAAATGCAAGTTAGATTCATCTCTGAAATTTTCTTGATGACTCCATCATGTGCCAAGCTGCAAAAGGATCTATTTGTCCTTTGTTTTCAATCAGCATCCTTTGTTGACTGACAAAATGTTGATGACACCCACTGGCGAATTTGCTTGTCCACTGAAAAAATATTGAGGACGCACACTGGCGAATCTACTAATGATGATCACCCACTTGCTGATGACGTTGAAAAAAAACTCACTGTTGCTTTTGCTGTGTTTGAAAACTGCTCACTGCTGACTTTGTTGTCGATCGTCCAATGGCAAATTTGTTGATGCTCACTCATTGATGAAAATTCCCACTCGCTACTTCACTGATGTTGTCAAGACCTTCATTCTAACAACCACTGTCAATTCCATTGGCATTTTCCCCCCTTTTTCAGCTGAAAGGAGAGACAATCTTCTTCAAATTATTTCTAAACTCCCCCCCTTCAGGTGTAGGAGTTTTTCACTGGTGTACTCCCCCGTTCAACTGCACGAAAGTACCATCTTCATTTTTACTATTAGCTGCAATATGTGTGAGTGAATTCGATTGTAAAACTTATACAATCTTCTGACGTGGATGACCATTCCTAGGGATCAATCCATGAATAATTGATCTTCAATCTAGTTGATTGTTGTTGTTTGTTGCATTGTGCTGATGAATGATTTGACTTTCCACAATGGTGACAAGGATGGAGATCAAAACACTGATATTCCAGATGACCAGTTTTTTGACAATGAAGGCATTTTGGTTTGACTGCAACTTCAGTTAGCCCGCATGTCTGTTTGTATGCAACTTTCTCAGAACTAGCCGATGTGATTTGTGCAAGAAACCCTGCACTAACAAAATTAATGGGCCTTGAATAATCTGGGATATGCAATTGGGCGTCATCTTTGACATATCCTAAGCCTCATCAATTTCTATTACTTTGGATTTCTTCCCATGGCTTGATGATTGGTTTGGAAGAAAGTTCAGGGACCACTTCGACACTTGAAGTTGGTTGGATCAGTGACTTGGAAGCATCACTCTTCTCTAGCAACCCAGTTCTTTGTAGTTGCGACTCCAGTTGAAGGAACTCAATCATTTCATGTGCATGTTGAAGATGCGCTTGAATATCAGCAAGAGTTGTTTTGATGATGTTCACCATGTCGCTAGCTGATGATAAAATCAAATTGTTAAGAATTTGGGACATTTGAATGGTGTCTCCATGTTATCTTGCTCACTTTGAATTCAAGTTCACTTGTATGGTTGTTTGAATGACACGCTCCCTTGATTTATTGCTTATTGCACTTGTGTTAAACACTGGCTTGATTTGATGCTCACTTGAATAATAGAATACTAGAATTCACACTCATTTGATCATGATTGCTTGCTAGATGGCTTGCTTGAACTTGCTTGATTGATTACTAACACTTTATGCTTTCTTGAATGTACTCACTGAATGTGTTGATTTTAAAAAAGAAAGGGTGTCGAACACTGTCGAAAATGCACCCACGAGACAAATGACAAGTTCAATATTGATGACTCAATTGAAGTCTTACTTGACTTAATGTATTCACCTTAACATTTCAAATTAGGGTGTTGGTTACAACCAAGAATGCACCCGTAAAATTCAGTTAAAATATTTTTATCTGCAAGTGATACAAAAAGTGTTGATGGTGTTGATATCATCTTGGCTTGAAATGCTTGATTTTGTAGCATCCTTAACTTGATTTCTTTGATTACATGATGTGAAATGTGCTTGCTTGGAATATCATCTTATCAAGTTGATGATGTGACGCTTTGTGCTTATGTACTTAAGCTTGAATACAGGAGCTTGATTAAGCGTTCTTATACTTAAGCTTGCTTATGTGCATGTAGTTGTTTAAGCATAATACAAAGAGAGCATTTTGATAATATGAACACAAGTCATGCACATGCATTCATTACACACGGTGTACCTAAGATCCCCTTACTCAATTTTGGGTGGATCTAGGACACAAGCACCACAAAAATTATGATTTTATTAATTACTGGAGTACATCATTCTTCAATGTCATAACTTTGTCATGGAAACTTCTCAATGAGATTGTCACACTTGCAAACATTGGAAGCAAATTGTCTTCAAAAACTGCCTCACCCACTTTCTTCAACAAAATATTAAAATTAATTTTGTAAATAATACACTTTATCGCTCCAAATTTCAAAATACTTTTACCTTATCACTCCAAATACAAAATATTCCCTCACTATTACATACCACTCTTATCCCTCCACAATTTTTTTCTCAGAAAATATTCCATTATTACAATGCTATGATAACAAACCAGACCCTCTCTGCCACATACACTCCCTATAGACTCATCAGTAGCACCCCTCTATATCTGTGTCTCAGCAATACATTAATTTTGAATGCACAACAATCAAGACTTAGCTAATAGTACAGTGTATGACCAATTTAGTTCGAGGGACAATAAAACACCAGAAAAATACTTAAAGATAGAACCTGATTTATGCTCCAGCAACAAATATTCAAACTGGTGGGTGTAGGGCATAGTATCTAGTTCAGATTATTCTTGACCTGGAAACTAAATAACTGGTTAAATTTGATATCATAGTTCTGCTTCAACACTAGGAAAGAAATCCAATCTGTCTGTGGATGATTGAGAAATTCTGGCTCTTCAATACACAAATTTTGGCCCCCAATTACTCAGAACTCCACTATTTGGCCCAACAAAAGGTCGACTTTGTTAAAAACAATGTACAGGCTTCATATCAGCACCATAAGTCTGGTTTATAAGCAGACACCACCTTCACCCAGCGTTCAATCAGTTACAGGTATGTGACCTTTGCTACAGGAATGCACGTTCAGCAGCTAAATACATAACCATGACAATACTCGAACGACAATTATCCATGCATAGTAACCTCCAATCAGACAACTAAGAATGTCCAAACGACCACCAACACTAATTCTGCTCCAGACAATCAAGAAACAGTGATGCCACGATCTGCCCACGCATACCTCTGTATCAATATGACAGCAAACTCTGCCCAGTGCATTACGCCATTCATCTCCACATCAAAGTGCTCCATGTTAGGCTCCAGGAAACCACTTGCCGGCCTCACTTTCCTTGAAATTACGACAATGGGATATCTACCTTTAAATCACTGCCTGTTCCACACACAATTGTTGCGCAGAATTGTTGGATCCAATGCTTTGGCCACCGTGGAACCTCAAAAATTTTCCAACTTGGTTGCTTCAGGAAAATAATCGCACATGATTCTGGGCCTTTGCAACTTGTAATGGAAATGCACTCAGGCTCAGAAAATCACTTAGACACAGTCCATGCCCGCAAATGAATTTCGACCAGAAGTTGGCCTCAGCCTCGACCAAAAATTTCTCGGTGATTTCAATGCTCACACAGCCAGGATAAATAATTGGGCTTTCAAAATAAAAGTTGCTTTGAAATATTTTGATTTAGTATGGCCATTCCGATGAGTTTGGTCACTTAATATTTGGCAAGCTCTTAATATGCTGGCAATAATCTGTGCACATCCACCTGAAGATATATTCAGCAACTATCTATAATGCTCTGGTATATATGTCTATTTTAGCACTTCCAATATGAACCCTCCTTAAATTTCCAGAAGAAGAGAAGTTGTCAGTAGATGCCAAAGTTCTTATCAGTAAATGCATGTGATCCCGATATCTGCAAGGAATTTTTCAGATGCCTTGCAATATGCCATACAGTGTTACTTGAAGGCAATAAATCACGAGAGAAAATAACATATCAAGCTCCATACCAAGATGAATCTACCCTTGTAATTGCGGCAAATAATTTCGGCTTCTTCTTTTACAGACGAACACCAACTGCAATACGTGTCCGTGAATCACATGTTGAGAAAATGGGCAAGATCCAAAATGTTGGATATGAGATCCTGAATTTTTTAGAAAGAAGCAGTACAAGGAAGTGCCAATCAGTGATTTGTCGCTACCCAACCGGAAGGCTAGTGTTATATTGCAAGGGTGTTGACAGTGTTATCTATGAGAAGTTGGCTTGGGGAATGGATGCGATAAAAAAAACAACTCGAGAACATTTAGAGAGATTTGGAGCAGCTGGTCTACGTACACTATGCCTTGCTTACAGAGACCTAAATAATCAGATGTATGAAGAGTGGAATGAGCAGTTCATACAGGCAAAATCTCCTCTGATACCACATGAAGGTAATTTAATCAGCTAATAAAACATTAATAAAATAAACATCATACATATACACAAATCAGACATGGCGGAAAAGGCCTGAGAGCCTCATTGTATTATATTCCTCACACTCTCAATGTAATCTACAAAGAATGATAATAGTACAAATAAATACATGAGGCGGTTTGTCTCAAGATAGTACATCTATCTTGGACACTACGGTTGAGAAAATATCTCAACAACTCACTAATCTAGAAGCCTAACTAGTTGGAGAGAATCTCTCAACCAACTAGGCCTAAACTGACTCCTACCCACGAGGAACAAACTCAATCTAGAAAGGTAGGATTAAATCCTAACTTTCACGATTTTAATTAATTTAATTATTTGGACTTAGAATTGTTTTAACATATGAGAGTGAGGCTAACATAGGTGAAATGAATGTTGTTGGATTCAGAACGATGAAAACTTAGACTTGATTCATGTTCTCAAACGTTCTATGCACTTTTATTTTTGATCTAAAATTTGATCATCGGTTCATACCTCCCGACTAGGAACTTTTGGACTCCAAAAATTTACTTCTCCTAGTAAATAAAATGAGGTTGAAACTCAAAATTGCCCAAAAAAGCAATCCATAATGCTTTGCTTTCAATTGGTTCCCTTCAAGCTCTAATCAAGGCACTTCACCTATCCTCTTCATGAATACCTATTGTCCTATTAAGAATTGAGCCGAAAATTCTTGTCACTGATGCAGGATAAAAAACATTGATGATTGGAATATGAGCATTCTCTTTAATACCATCTTTCACAACTCAAAAAACTTCATCTTGAAGTTCCTTTAATTCCATCTTGAATAAAAACTTGACTTTCCATCTTGGAAAGCAGAAGCAATACAAACTTGCTTTACTATCCTCAACCTAAGCTTATACACAAAAGTACACCGCTGCAAAATTTCAATGACACCACTAGCTTTGCCTACAAAAACATAGTCATCTTGTACAATCTTAAATGAATATTCTATTCACAACAAGTTTCATCTTGAACACTTGTATTGGTGAGTACATGAAAACTTGTAGACAAACTTGGACAACAAACATTGTACATTCCAAAATTCCTTAAACATTTGGACTTATAAAGAAGCCAACTACATAACATGTCAATGAAAAACACATACTTGTTATTCATAGTGATTATTCTTGTTCACTTTAAAAATGTACCTAAAATAGGTAAACAACAACAAGCTTTTATAATTTACAAAGAAAAAATAAACTATACAAACAGTCTACCCAATCTTTTCCTCTCCTAGGCTTATGGGTTCTCTTTTTGCATCAACTTTTCCTTGAAGGTTTATCTAGGAACGTTGCATGTTCTCTTTTCCACCTCTTTCTTCCCTTGCATTGGTTTGCATAATCTCTTTTCCCTTATTGGAACAAAGCTCTGGATGTAGTTTCCAACATCGATCATTCTCATGCCCATGCATCTTGTAATGGGTACAAAAGTAATTTCTCTTGCTTGCTGACAAGGAAGTCCTCAAATGTGAAGGAGATTCATCATGCTTGATGCCAAGAATTTGATCCATTATTTTGACCATTACCATGTGTTTCTCACAAATAACCACACAATGGTCAAATGCATCACAAAAAGTGCAAGGATACATGTTCCACAAATAGTCAAAATTACCAACATTTGGAAAACACCCATGAGATTTATACCTATCCCTTGGGTTGTAGCTTGAACAATGTGGAGTGGATGATGACATGCAAGGTCCTTTAAAGCATTCATCCCTCTTAGGAGAAAAATGAACATTGTCACCACCATCTTGGTGTGAGATATCATCCTCTGATGAATGATTTGTCTCAAACCGTTTAGAGCATTCACTAAATGCTCTTTGACCATATCCCAACCTTGATATTTTGGTCTCTCTTGTAACATGATTGGATTGGTGATCCCTTGGACATTGATGTTGAGGCCTCCTCCTTCATAACCCATTTTAGATAGTAGCTTCATACCAATGCCTTTGGTATGTTGTTCAAATGTTCCAAAAGTGTTGTTATGAACATAAATAGAAGAATTTGAACTTGAAATGCATATTACCTCCTTGAAATTTCCATCCACTTTTTATGCTTCATATGATGATGACGAATTTGTAGATGACTCTAGCCACCCACTCTTACCAACCGGCATATGATGAGAATCTATGAGATGCTTACAAAATCATTTTCCTCATATAGTCCATAGCCTTTGATTGAACCATGCTCACATATAGGCTTCACTTTGGAGGTTTCCTTTACTATCACAGGAGTGGAACTTTTAGCAACTTGTTCCTCAATCACATGTTGCAACTAAAGGTGCATATGCCTCTTCTCCTCTTCAACAATTTCAAGCATTCTTCTCAATTCAATGTTCTCCATTCGAAGAGACAAATTCATCTCCTCAAGCTCTTGGAAACCCTTCTTTCCCATTCTTGCAACTTGGTCAAGCCTTGCTCCAATACCAATTTGATATAAAATTGGAGGAGAACTTCACCTTCCCAAATATTGATCATTCTCTTACTGATTTGCAAGGCAAAATGGGTCTTATGACAAAATACGTTTTCAAACGGTCTCTTCAAGGACTATGAGTTTGGTTTTCATGTAAACTTAAAACATAAGAAACATCTCATCATTTAACTCCTATAGGCATTCATGAAGAGCAATAACAAATAATTTGGTGACGGATTTCACCCCTCCTGGGCTACATCTATGGGCCTGCCTACATAGCTAGACCACTCCATATATTTAGTGAAAAATAGTACATAAAGTTTGTTGATAAAACAAGTGGCTAGTTTCCCCTTCAACGAAATGTTCTCCTACAAATAATTCTCACTATAAACATCATGACAACCTATAGTCAATTGTGAAACCATCAACAACAAAAGATGTCTCCTACAAATACCTAGTAATCCATTTGAAAATGAGCATACATGAGCATACAAGTACTTCAATTCCACATTGAAATACAAAAGAAATCTTTCTTCAACAAGACAGTGAGAAAAGAATAAATGAGTTGAACCCTTCAAGTAGCAGTTGTTGCATTAAACATATGAAGTTAAGAAAACCCCTATAAGGCCTTCTCCATGCTCAAACACCTTCAAGAACTACTCCAAAACATTGATTGATCCATACATCCATGGACTTGAACCTGCAAAAAGTCTCTTCAGATATGCTCTAATCAAATAATAGAGGTCACCATTGGATCGAGAATGTCCAAAAATCAATAAAAAGACTCTTCTTGAGCTCCAAAAGGCCAAAAAATATCCAATTTATGGCTCTCTATCCTTTGAACCAAGTTCTTCTGCTATTCATCCTACAATTTAGATAAATAGTATAATTGTCCTACAAATTTACCATGTTTTTCACTGCATAGGCGAAAATTTCACCTGTCGAAGGTGCAATTTATTGCACACTAAATTTTCCCAATAACTCTTAAGTGCATAAATTGAGGCCACATGGGGCGCATATGGTCATGGGCTGGTCCTGACCACTCGCCCCCACTGGTCTGGCCCCTTAAGCTTTGAGTTCATGGTCATGTTGGCGTCCACGGTGCTAAGGATCGGGCCAATGGCTCGCCCTTATACGTTATGGTCATGATGGAGGAAATATGGCCTGGGGATGGCCCCCTTACAAGCACCCTTCGATGTTTTCCCTCACCAAAGTTCTGTGTAGGGGCATGCAACTGGGGCTAGGGCCAAACCC
This sequence comes from Pinus tabuliformis, assembly GCA_031772625.1. Classification (NCBI taxonomy): domain Eukaryota; kingdom Viridiplantae; phylum Streptophyta; class Pinopsida; order Pinales; family Pinaceae; genus Pinus; species Pinus tabuliformis. The sequence goes on along the minus strand of CM062813.1, from coordinate 59,306,478 downwards.
TAAGCCCTCTCTCCACTAGGCACTAAACTTTGATGCCACCAGTGGTCGCATGGAAATGTTGTGATCAGGGGTCGGGCTAAGGTCCTGATTCCCCTCCTCCTTGCACCATGGTTATATGGTGTTGTGGTGACCAGGGTTGGGGATGGCAACCCGACCCGTCCTCCCATATGCACCTTTGATAAACTTTACAATAATGTTTTTCCTATTGAATAATAAGCAACACCGTGAGGCATAGTGGTAAAGCATTGGAGTTGTAGACCAGAGGTCAGGGGTTCAAGCCCTGCCTAGGATATCCGACCACTACCATAATTTTGGCCAACCGTGGGGTGCCACATGGCAGCCTTTGGTTGGGCCACGTGACACACCCTAATTGGTATGCCACACAAAAACAAAAACCAATAAAAAATGAGCTAATAATTAGACCAATATGAGGCTTCTACTTGGCAGAATCCCATTGGTCCGTACCTACACAATGGACCTAATGATGTTAGTAGTACGGTATCCGAGTCAGTTTCCCATTCAGCAAACCTGTTAATTTTTTAGTTGTTGGTCCAAACCATCAGAACGTGATAACTTGAGAATATGATGTCAGATTGAGGTGAAACAAACATCATTGGATTCAAAGTGACTGACACTTCGACTTGATGCAAGTTTCATAACATTCTGGGCACTTTCATTTTTGAGCTAAAAATTTATCAGTAGATCAAGATGTGATGTTGCATGACTTCTTTGGCATCTTAGCATAGTTTTTCATGTCTTTCACAATCATGAGATTTTATTTTTAATGCCACGATTAAAAAATGTTGGAATTTTTACCCTAAAATGAAAAAGGGTGATGTGGCATCACAACTTTTCAAAATCTACATGAAAATCATGATTGAATGTGACCTCCAAAAAAAATGAGAACTTGGTAAAGTTCTCATTAAGACGGTAAAATTGTTAACTAACTAGCATTGAGAAAAATGCTTGTTTGAAGAGGGAGGGGGCACATTCTAAGCCCTTAAACATAACCTCCATTCATTATCATTAAAATTATAGTTATATTGACTTATTATTCATGCTTCCTAACCCTCTTTATCTTATATGTATACATCATGGAGACTCATTGGAATAATTATCTTGTCTTGTGCACTCATATTTTGTAAAACGATTTTCGCCCTCGAAGACGTTTCTCTTTTATTAACTATTTTTCTCTATCTTGGAAAGGTACTACTAAATTTGGTTATTTTAATCTTTATTTGAATATTTGGTTCATAACACAAGTCTTGACGTAAATATCAATTTGTTGATTTCTATCATCCATTAACCAGATTAGTCTAGATTCTTGTGTGAGGTAGTATATTGTAGATCCTTGAAAAAATTGGATCTTTGTAAATCTCCATGTTTAAGGGGTATTATAATCTTCATTGTAACATTGATGAAGGTCAATATTTGTACATCTCCATGATTAAGGGGTGTTGGAATATTCATTGTAAACATATATTTATGATTAATATGTCAATTTTAAACATATGCCAATGGATAAGGCACACAAATTCCTAAGAAAAACAAAGAGCATGGTAATGACACATACATGATACACATAGCTTTATCATGGAAACCTTTAACTTAGAAACTAGCCTTATAGTCACAACTCTTTCTTCTTGATTATGTTTAAACTTGATTGTTCACAATATGATATTAGGTATTTTGCAACATCCAAAATTGTAATCCATTAACTTGAATTATATCACGACCCTAATTTGTTAACCAACATTAGATTATAATGAGTCAAAAAACTATTGGCTAGAAAAGTACAAAGATAGGTCAATAATAGACAAAAATCCAAACTAAATTATTTTTGGGGTATTTCCTAGAACCTTGATAGCTTGGGACTACCACTTGTTACACGTCATTTGTCACATTAGGAAAATGACCATCATTTGGATCTTGTGCTATCCATAAATGTGTTCCAAAGCATCCCCTTGCAAGGATAGAACCCAAACTATCCCAAAAAGAATGAAATTCCTAGATCCCAAGGCTCAAAATCCTATTTTTGTCTTCCTATGCAGTTCCCTAGTCAATTTCTTCGCATACACAAAAGGGTCCATTAGAAAATGTGCATAAGTGTGCTCTATCTTATATTGTGGTCTGTGCACATGACTATAAAAATAAAAGGTAAAGTCTAGAAGCATTGTTAGTCAAATCTTTCCCAACTAACAAGCTTCGAATGGATTCCTATTCAGCCTTGATCCCTCCCATCATGAAGCTACCTCCCGTTGTTTGTGGAACCCTTATCCCACCATCAGTGTATCTCATCCCTTGGGAAATAGATCCCAAACTTCCCCTTCTTGGCCTATAAAGCTAACACAGGCTTGAGGATTGAGGAGGATTGCTGGAATTAGGCTTATGCTACAAAAATAAGGCTATGAGGCTATTCATTCAAGGAGAGGGTTGGAGATTGTGAGAAGAGACGTGCATCAGCAAGGCTTTGAGGTTGTAAGTTTATTCTCAATTTTATTAATATTAAAGCCACTATTTTTTCCCAATTATGTCTTCTTTGATATCATTTGTGGGATTCTTTGATCACCCACATAGGTTATGATTGCATATTGATCAATATATGATATATGATTGAGTTAATTAGTTCATTTATCTTTTATCTTATGTACTGATGCTTTGATCTTGCGTATGTTTCTGTCTATGCAAATCTCCTTCGGGACATCATGGAGAAGTTGTGGGAAGTGCTGGAATGATCTCTAAAGAATCAAGGAGAAGTGGATGGTCGAAAGCTCTGAAAGGGACTTCATGAGGAATTTCCATTAAATGGTAAGTGGCCTCTCTCATATTGTTTGTTTCAATCCATCGTAAACTAGGGAAAGGTAACAGTTATTTGTTGTTTGTTACTAGAATTCTCTGAGGTCTAGGGTGATCATTCTTTTCTGCAAGAGGGATTAGTCTACCTAACACCACTCCTCACCATAAACCATTCTGATCAATGAAGGGGGGCTAATGCCCCTTCCCCATAAGTGGAATTATTGAATTTGCATCAGGCATAGCCAACATGCCAAGGATATAACAAATCTCCTCCATAATAAAATAGATCATATAGTATAAATGTATTCATTGTACAATGTTGAGATTTTAGGACCATAAATTTAAGCGCTTTAGTCTCTTATATTATGTCTCTTAATTTCTTTTATATTAATATAACATGCTCATAAGAAAGTAGATGGTTATTAATCAAAAACTAGTTTTTTTTTAATAAATCCAAAATTCCAATTTTTAATCTTTGACCTATAAACCTAGTCTTTAACCTTTATGCTTAACCTTGTAATCCACAACCCTTAGTCTTTTAACTTTTGATCCTTAAACCATAACATTAAACATAAAACCATAGCACCTAACCTTGTAGCCCTTTAACCTTTAATATTAAACATAAACCCATAACTTGTAATATTAATCTTTATTTATTTCTTAATATTGATGAACTTTCATCCATATATATTAATTATTAAAAATTAAACTTTAACAATTAACTCGAAACCATAATCATATTCCTTAAATGTTACATTGATCACCTTAAGATAGATAACCTATAGTAAATTAGGCATAATTCAGGTGGTTGTGATAAAAAATTGTTATCCTCCCTATTTGATTTCAAATCTCAATATGTAAATGCTTACAATTAATGAGTTGATTGCTAATGAAATATATATGATATTCAAAAAAACTATTAAATTATAACTAAATTCAAAGTGCTCTCTTATTAAATTAAATCATTTTAACTCAAAATAATTTTTAATATTTTTTATTGGAAAAGAATTAAATCATTTTAACCCAAAATAATTTTTAATATTTTTTATTGGAAAAAAAAGATAGATAAGACTAACAAATATCTATTCACCTTTGCATCCTTCATTATGCCCTGTGAAATGTGGATAATGTGGATATGAAACAATTAATATTGCTTAAGTTATTTTTGTGTTATTAATTTCTTTTTGGACAAGACTCAAAATTCGATGTTAATAAAAGGTAAAAAATTCAACATTTTATGTGCTACAAACTTTATTAAAAAGGTTAAACCTGTGATGAAGGAAGAATCGAATGATGAAAATGTCAAAATAGCATTTCTCTTTTATGTCGTGTTGGGGTTCATATGGTTTTCTGGAAATCAAATAACAATAGTCCACTCGTAAAATAAAATAAAGATAAAAATGTTCCACCCATTCAAATAAATAAAATAAAAGGGGAATAATTTAAAGCTATGGAATATGCATTTTAGGGACATTTATTTATCCTTAAGGTAACCCAATCATCCTTTACGAAGAACGGGAACTTGGAGTTTATGTATCCTTCCTTACCACAACTTTTTCCACTCTTTTTATGTCAACACTAACATATACTTATTTTGTGTTTTTAATGTACGAAACCAAGTTTACTAACCGATTGCAGACGTAATAAGTTGATACGGAATTTAGTTGAGAACATAAAAATATTAAAATTAAGTTTATAATATACCCTTAAAGTTTGGATGACTCAATAAGTTTATTCTGTCATTAATTTCGTTGATAACTCTTTGGTAAAAGTATATTAATGAATTCAATTATGGAGTGAATTGCAAAATATATAAATTAATTATCAAATAATTTATGGGAGGTTTTCAAATTAATTATCAATTAATTTATGGGAGGTTTGCAATGTAGGTGTCTGAAAAAAGTATATAGTATTTTTTGAAAAATGTTGTCATTGCATCGAGAAGTATTTTACAGCGTAGCATATGAGGAAGACATTGTCACGTAACGTAACGTTACATTAAAAAATATTTAAAAAAATATGAGAGAGATGTTGTCACATAACTTAACATTATATTAAAAAATACTAAAAAGATATGACGGAGATGTTGTCACGTAATGTAACATTATATTAAAAAAAGTATATTAAAAAATATGAAGAGGGATCAAACCTCTCAAGGTGCAAACCTATTTTTTGAGTGCAAAACATGAGGAAAGGTTTGCACCTCGAGAGATTTTATCCCTTTCAGTGCTTGATAGATCCGGTGTTAAGATGGATCTAGGCTGGTGTGTATTAAGTGGAAAAACCTAGTAACGAAATGAGATTTTTATATAAAATTATTTTTAATTAATTGGTATTTAAAAATATGTTCGTTTGAAAGGGAGGTATTTTAAGACATTTTCAATTATTATTATTTTATTTTTTTTGCTTGTTAGATAATGTGAATCTTGAGATGACTCACACGCTTAACCTATGACTTGAGTAAGTGTGAGCTAGGGGCATCTAAGTCGTCAAAATCACTTGGGGATCGAACCCAGCCTGGCCCACATCAACCCTTAGCATGGTTGGATTTTTGCCCATGGGGTTTCGAACTAGTGAAATTTTAAACGTGGTGTGTCTTAATAGAACAACATGTTACCATCTATTTTTATTCTACGCCAAGTGGGCATTTTCACTCATTATTTTTATATTAATTATAATTTTTTTCTTCATGTCGAAAATACCTTTTATATTTTATATGAGGAATATATTGATCCATTACATTATAGGCTAGAAGCCATTACATCCAAGCTTATCATGTTACTAGTGGGAATTGAACGTTGATGGAGCTAATTCCAATGATTCCTCGTAACTACCCAAGATAAAGTTATTCAACTATTATATTAATTATAATTATGTTGATTTATTATTATTTCTTTCTAGTCTTATTTGTCACATATATATATATAGATCACATAAATGTAAGTTTTCTCTTTGAAGATTCTTTTCTTTTATTAATTCTTTTACTCAATTTTGGAAGGTTACTACTAAATTGGGTTCTGTTCATTTTTATTGGTTTTTTAGTTTGCAACATAAGCCTTGAGGTGAATATCCATTCCATATGTTGATTTTGATCCTTCATTAAGGTGACTAAATATAACTTCTTATATAAAGTGATTTAATGTAGATCCTTCACAAAGGTGGATCTTTATAGATCTTCATGTTTAAGGGGTATTAGAGTCTTCATTATAACATTAACGAATGTGAGTCTTTGAATATCTTCATAATTAAAGAGGATGTTGTTGTCTTCATTGTAATATAATTTGATGATTAATATGTAAGTTTTAAATGTATTTAAATGATGCAATGATTACAAATCCTTAAGAAAATTTTAAAAAACACCACAATGTTATGCAAGCAGTATATAGAGATTTACTATGAAAACCCTTAATTGAGAAAATAAACCTAACTTAGAGTTATAGCACTATCTTTTTAATTGTATTAACTTGATTGTTCACAATGCAATATTTAGGCATTTTGAAGCATAAAAAACTATGATTTGTTAATTTAGGTTAGATTACGAACTAATTCATTAACCAAGATTAGATTGTGATGTATAAAAAAACACATAAACAAAGCAAAATAGACTAAAAGAAAACATATTTTTTAAAGGGTGTTACCTAGAATCATAATGACTTAAGGTTACCACTCCTCACAATAAAGACTTAAGGTTACCACTCCTCACAATAAATCATTTTGGACAATAAAAAAGTGCTAATACACACCTCCCTGGTGCCCCTACCCACTTATGGAATTATTGGATTTATATATGATATAGTCCATATGCCAAAAATATGATAAATCTCCAACCTAATAAAAGATATAATTGAGAATCAATGTTTCCCTTATAATACTCACAACTCACAGCCTTTATCTCTTGAATTTATATTAATGATACATATTCACCGTAAATTATATAATTATTAGTTAAAACTATGTATTTTTTTGATAAATTAAAAATCCCAACTTTTATGCTTTAACCCAAAATCTAAGTCCCTACACCATCTATCTTAAATATAAATCATTAAATCTATTATCTAATATTATACTTATAATTATTAGTATTATCTCATATTATACTTATAATTATTAGTCTTTAATTTTTAGTCATTAACCCTTGACATTAAACCTAAACCAATAATATCGAATTATACTTGACCTTTTACCCTCACTTTGTACTCTTTAACCCTTAACCTTAGAGAAAATTCATAACCTTTAACATTAACTATTATCTCTTAACTTTAATGAACTACTATCTCTTATGAATTAACGACTAAAAATTAAACATCTCTTATATATTAACTTTTAAAAATTAAACATTACACTTTACTCATCATCAACATTATTTCTTAGGCATCACACTAATAACTTTAAATCTAGAGAACCCAAAATCATTTGGGTGTAGGTAAAGTAGCTATGAGAAAAAATTATACCCTTCTCACTTAAGTTTAAATTCCGCTTTAAGTTATTACCTCTTTTGTTTTACTTAATTTGAATACTGTCTTGTGGCCACAAAATAGTCTTTTTAATATTTGTGAATGAAAAAATAAAATAAACCCCATCCACAATATTTTAATTTTTCTACGTTTCATTATATCTTATAAAATATGAAAATGAAACAATTATCATAAAATATAAATAGATTCCTTTTAAGTTATTTTCTAGTAGTTGTTTTCCAAAGAGGTGTTGTCATCCATTAACATTATTTTATATTAAAAAAATTCAAAAATAGATAAATTAATTTAATCAATTAATTATATGTATTTATATGTTTAATTTAATCAATTAATTATATGTATTTATATGTATGTATATATGTGATAACATTTAAAATAAATTAAATTAGTTTATATTTATTTTAAATATAGGTTTATCAAATAATGATTAAAATAATTACAAATTACAAATTTTAATTTTTAATTGATGATGATAGTGGTGGTGGTGGTTAACGTCCACTGAGACCAAATATTGGTCTATCGGACCTAAAGAAACAAATTATTTATTTTGATTTAAGATTTTATTCCTATGCTCAAAAAGCTTGGAGAGAAGCCTCCCGAGCTCACTATAATTTTGACATTGTAAAAGGCTAGGAAGGTCAGTATTGTAACAAAGATTGTGACACTGAGATATAATGTGGTTGTATGCGGGGCTCTCTAAGAGGAAGTGGTTTTCATCCTCGATGTTCCTATTCTCACATATATGGCAAATCCTTTCCATCCATGGCATTTTAGGAACTGCCCAACAACTTGTTTCACTATGGAGCTCATGAGAATTCGTTCTAATCTTTGCTATATTAATTTTATTCTTTGAGCTAGTTAAAATAGAGAGATACTTTTGATCTTCTAGGGTGGGGTTGATGACCTTCTTATAATAACTTAATTTTCTTTTAGCCGCTAAATCTTTCTCACACCACATTTTTTCTTTGAACTTAGAAGTAACAATATCTTTAATGTTATTTATGTTTTGCAATGCATCATTCTCGTTGATCTCCCAATAGTTTAACCAGGCCCTTATGTCTTTATGCCACCCCCAATTGAGCCTTAGGTGTTTTTCATAGACAATTTGAATTGACATTAAATAAATTTAATAATTTAATAATTGTTTTCCACAAAAAAATCATAACATTTATTTATAGAAATAAAAATTACATTTTATAAACACACACAGTGTGTATGTTGCAAGAGACACATAGAAGCATGACATTTTGTTTGTGAGAGGATTTGTGCATATTGGGAGCACTTAAGATCTTGAATAACCATGCTATATCATGATAAGAAAAAGAGAAAATAAAAGAAAGAAAATATGGATGATAATAAAGTTGTTATTTTCCTTTTTTCCCTTTCTTCATTGAACCTATTGCAAACCTATGGAATCAAGGTCAACCGAAGCCAAAGCTAGCTCTTGAACCCCTACATATGAGGGGGGTTTTTATGAGAATTTGAATCCTCCATTGAATGTGCACGTTCGGTTCCACCTGTTCCTGATGTGGGTTGATGATCTTCTACATCTCGAGCCATTGTTGGTGAGGAGGCAAATCCACCCTGAACCATGTCCTCCCCCTCCATTTTATCTTTGGTTTATGTTGGCTAGGTCTCTTTATTTTCCTCTTCCTTGTCTTCTGAAAGGGGAGGATCACTAAATTGCCATCCTTTTTTCTTGTTTGGCTACTTCTTTTTCCTTTTTGTGATCTTCTTCACCATAGGGCATGTGTTTTGTAGATGACCTTATGGTAGCACACACGATGTCTAAAGGTTGTGTTCTCATAATATAAAGCCTGTGTCCACTGAAAATTCTTGTGCTTTAGAGTGATGTGATCTAGTAGTCCTCTGCTAAGATCTATCTCCACACAAATCCTAGCAAAAGTGAAAATTCCTTTTTTCATTCTTTCCATGTCCATTTTTTTGAATTTGCCCAATTTGTTCCCAATGTCTTCAAGGACTTGATGGTGCCAGAAAGGTAGAGGAAGATTTGGGATTCTAACCCAAACTGGTATAGTAGTAACCACCATGGATGTAGCATCAAACCCTAGAACGTACGAAGTAATTTAGAGCCCAAGTCTCCCCCATAACCAAGGCCCTTCATTTAGTACAAAATCCAGTTATTTTTGTGTATCAAATTGTACAACAAAAAATCCTTTAGATCAAAGGTAAATATCACAATTAGGTTTCTAAGATAAAAACCATCACTGATGTAGTGCTTCCAGTTTTGGCTAGAAGCCATTAAATCTACAAATGATGGGTTTCGATTCCAATGTTGTGAATAACGAGGAAACCTTTGGAAGATTGACCTCCATAAATGGGGTGTGTTTTGTTTGGTCCACAATATATGGGCTTGTATGTTTTGATTTAGATCTGTATTGTTCAATGATTTCCCTAGGGTTGCTTCCTTGGAAGTGTCTGATTTAACTGCATCTTTAAAGGATGTTGGAGGCCCATTTGTTGTTTTGGCACCAGGAACACCCCCTAGAATTCTAGAGTTCGGAATGATTGTAAAAAAAATTGTGACATTATAGTCTTTTAACTTTATAGAGCCTTGTAATATTTTCTTAGCATATTGTAAGCATTGAAATATTTTGGGAATCCCCTTATTCATTTCTATGAACTCCTTTACAGAGGCCACAATATTAGTGGATCTAATCCGTGATGTTTGGGACTTCCCACTAAGATTTTAAATAAACATCTGGAAATTGTAATCCTCAGTCTGAACATAGTGTAGAAGTGAATGATCTTCACACAACGATAAACGAGGATCCTCAAACCCACAGACAAGGGCAACACAATATACATCGTGAAATCTGTGACTGGACATATAAGAAAAAGCATACAAAGAAGCATGACACGTTCACCACAATACATACAACCATACAAAACAACTTGCCCAACGCATCATAGAAACATGCTTTAAAGCCCTCAAAGAAACCCCCACATATGATTCTGGAATGTATTCAAAATAAGGAGAGTGTGCGAAAGTGAAATAGAATACCCACAATTTTCTTTTGAGATAGACCAGACATGACTGGGGCAGCAAGAATGTGTTGTCGTCATCAAATTCTCTTCACAAATGATGTGAACAATGTAAACTTTGAAATGGGAACTATAAACTCAAAATGGGAACTCTGGCCAAAAAACGCCAAAAAACATTAAAAACAGTGCTAAAAACAAAAAGTGTGTATACTGGAACGATGGTTTTTTTTTTAGGGACAATTTTGAACATGTTTTAAAAATGGCAGTGAAAACAAAAATTTCGTGCAAAATATAGCTTGAAAACGAAAAAGTGATTATACTGGAACGATGATTTTGTTTTTAGGGTCAATCTTCAAAATTTTAAAAAAATGTTAGTAAAATGATCTAACAACATAAAAATGACTGATAACTTCTCATTTAACACCATATGGAAATCAAAAATTTTATTTCAAGATACGATGCATACATCAATTAGATAAACTGTCTTAAACAATTATTCAAAATCACTCATATTTTCTTTCATGCCATCAGAATTCACATCTTCAGATGAGTGACTGGATGCTAATGAAGATGTTCCATATTCTTCTCTTTCATCAACTAGTGCCCCATCTGAGTCCACATGCATGCCCATCATTTTAGGTTTCAAAATTATTCTAGATCTACGATTGGTTTCAGCAGACTCCCATCTCAATATTGTTCCTTCTGGTAACAAACGTTTCAGAATCTCTATCGTCTTGAAGCAAAGAGTTCCCCTCTTTGTTAAATTGAAGCCATAAACAAGTATGTCAACATCCTCCAATTTCAATGTCTATGCGGCGACGATTTATATTCGTACCCTTTCTTTTTCTCTTTCCGCCATTTTTTTTGTCAACTACCATCTCTCGCTTATACACACCATTGAATGGGTGTGTATTTGTGGCATACCAATGTACTTCAACACTTGTAACATCCTCATTTTCTATAAAGACCTTTATAACTTTAGCAACCTAGAATGGATAGCCATTTAGATCTCCATCTGCTAGCACTGCGATCATGCAACCCTCCTTAATATCCTGTACTGAACCCCTGTAAAGGTCTTCCATGGCTTCACGTTGTGCATGAGATCTTCTGGAACCAATATACATCTCTCTTTCCTCTGCCTGTGAAGAATTAATGATACTTGAGATTGTTGTTGTTCAACAATGCTTATTTCCTCATGTGCATTCGACACATTTTATGGCCAAATAAATGGGTTTTTTAAAGGTATATCTTCCTTTGTTCTTGTTGAAATGATATCACTTTGATTATTGAAAAATGACTCCCACCAAACTGAATCAGCAATGTCAAATTACTCATATGTATATATAATACATTTTTTAATTTCTTCTAGGCAATCAGAATAATTTATATCTCTATTTTGTTTGTGTGCATTATGAACTTCACCAACTGATTATAATAACAATATTTTTGATGCAAATATTGGATGATCTGGAATGAACTTCAAAAATTGCAAACCTGATGATGGTGCCCATTCTGTAGTAGTTGAATACTTCTTGCCCCATATTATTGTTTTCCCATCAATTTTTTTGATACGAAATTGATGTTGGAAGCTAATGTCATTAAGTTGTTCAACACATTTCCCCTCCCCATATGATCCCATAATAAACCTTCGCATGTCAACAGTTTCTTCCAACACATCAAAAGTAGGCTCTGGCATGTATGATTTCTTAATACATTCAATTAATTATGGCAAGCTCCCAGCTTCCTTCCTCCTCAATGTGACTGAAAAACGACTGAACATTTGATCAATATGGTCATGAGTGTGCCCAACAAGAAGGAAACCAACCTTTACCTTCTGAAAAATTCTCAATTCAACAAGCATGTTTAGATATCCAAAAACAACTTGATTTTTGTTTTCACAGCAAGTGTTGTCCAATTGTAGATACAAAACTTTAGGAAGATTACCAGACCAATGAGAAAGCACATCATGAATTATGGTTATGCTCAGATTTGCATCATTATGAATATTTGGAGCTGTGAAGTACACCTTTGGCAACATTTTCCCATTGAAGACCATACAACCGACCAAGTGATACTGAATAAATTTTCCTCCTATAAATTTTTGGATGTGCGAACAAAATGTGGTAAAAGTGTTTTCTTTTGGTCTGTACCATCAATTATCAAACCCAAATATTTATTCGGATTATCATAACACTTCTTTCGATGCTTGTACAACTTTTTCCGTTCATTTGTTTATTGTTCACGATGCTCTTGAAGTTCTTTGACAATTGAATCTACACAACATAAGAGAAATCCATTAAGAAATATGTTTTCATACTTGATGAATATACAATTTTAAAAGTTATAGTTATGAATGCCTACCTCTTTCTGACCCTTCACATTTGTCCCTTTTTTATTTAAGAGAAGCACATGTACTGCAAATCCCCATCCTTGTCTTCTTAGGAATACGGACATTGTTGAATTCTTTCTTCCATATCTTCACAAAATATTGATATGTAATAAACTGGCCATGTCCCTCAGCACCTTCTATATTCTTTGTATAAGTTGTAGATTTCGTGTCTCGAAAAATTATCTGGAATATGTATTGTCTCTCTATTTTGCATACACTCTCCATGTTTTGAAAAGAAATCTTTCATCCATGACATTGCAGTGTTTGATAATGGCCCAAACTGTCTTTTAAGACGTACTTCAAAATAAAATGTGGGATCCTTTTCCAAATTTTCTTGAATTCTAGAGAGATGAAAATTCCCAATCGAATGAAACACTTTGAAAGCTTTTCTATAGATAAATAAAGTCTTAATATGATAATCATAACCTAACAATGTAGATTGCATGCACCCAACTAAATATGAATTTTGCATGCTTTTATTCATTGACAAATATCTCTTCCTACTCTCTAATGCAAATTTGAAATCCATATGTTTCAAGCAATCTTTTTGGCAACATTCACTTGAAATGAGTTTGCTGATAGAACTTCTTCTCGTCAGATATTCTGCTCTACCCCTTGTATAACTAGAACATCTTGCATTGATACGAAAAGGTCTGCTCCTACTCCTTGATACAATATTTCTTGGCAACATCTCCATCATTAGATCATCATTTGTATAAGGATTTTCATCATCATTAAGAGGAATGTTATCCACACTATGATCAACTATGCTTTTCAAATACTGACTTGGAGGATATTCTTCATCTTCCCCTTCTTCAGTGCTACTGTCATAGTCCATAGAATTCGGACTCAATGGAAATTTTGACTCGATGTTTATTGGATATTCTTCCTCATGTGCATTTTCAATGCTACTCTCACAGTCCATAGGATTAGCACTAAGTGTATCATCTTGTCTTTCATCACTGCTACCTTTATAATCATTAGAATTAGGACTAAGTGCATCATCCTGTCCTTCATCACTGCTACTCTCATAGTCCTTAGCATTAGGACTAAGAGGACATTGTGACACTCCATTCTTTTGAAATTCATCATCGCGCTCTTCATCATTGTTTCTCTCATAGTCCTTAGAATTAGGACTAAGTGGACACCGTGACACTCCATTATTTTGAAATTCATCATCACGCTATTCATCATTGTTGTTGTCATAGTCCTTAAATTAGGACTAACTGGACACCGTGGCACTCCTTACTTTTGAAATTCATCATCCCGCTCTTCATCAAAGCTGCTCTCATAGTCCTTAGAATTAGGACTAACTGGACACTGTGGCACTCCATACTTTTGAAATTCATCATCCCGCTCTTCATCAAAGCTGCTCTCATAGTCCTTAGAATTAGGACAACTGGACAGCGTGACACTCCATACTTTTGAAATTCATCATCATACACTTCATCGCTGCTGCTCTCATAGTCCTTAGAATTAGGACTAAGTGGACACTTTGACACTCCATTCTTTTCAAATTCGTTACACGCTCTTCATCACTACTGCTCTCATAGTCCTTAGAATTAGGACTGAGTGGACACCGTGACACTCCATTCTTTTGAACTTCACCATCTTGCTCTTCATCGTTGCTGCTTTCATAGTCCATAGAATTAGGACTAAGTGGACACCGTGAGACTCCATTCTTTTGAAATTTGTCATCAAGCTCATCATCACTACTGCTTTCATAGTCCTTCGAATTCGGACTAAGTGGAATCTGTGACTCTTTATTTATTTGAAATTCTCCATCCCCTCTTTCATCAGTGCTGTTGTCATAGTCCTTAGGATCAGGACTAAGTGGAAGAATTGACTTTCTATTCATAGTGGAAGAATTCCCGCTATATTCATCCATATGAATAGAGTTGTTATGCGATGAAGATGTTGACGCTGTATAAATTGAAACTTCATATCAGGACAATCCATCCCTTTCAAATAGAAGATGTTGAATGATACAAATGGAGAGTCTCCTAAAGATATTATATAGCTTAGAGAATGAAATTTTCCCTCCAAAAATTTCCCTCCCAAAAAATTTCGCGAAAATATTTCCCTCCAAAAATTTTCCACCCAAAAAATTTCGCGAAAATATTTCCCTCCTAAAAGTTTGTGAGATTTATTTCACTTCATTATTTTATTATGCAATTTAATAAAAAATGTAAACTTAATTTTTTTTTTTATGAAATAAATCATTAAAGTTAAAATTGTAAACTACAACTTCTACCTAAATTATTTTAATAGTCAAAGTATATAATATTTACTAAACAATTGAATGTTTTTTTTAAATTTTTATAATACATTCTGAAACAAGTTAATCCCACATTCACCCTGCTATAAAACAATCCCATACTATTCGCTTTATCATATTTTCATTCATCACCATAAAAAAATTAACATGTTAAAATTTATTAAAACTAATTAATCCCACATTCACCGTACAGTAAAACATCTTCGTAATTTCACCTATATATTCCATTATTACTATTACTCACGTTACATCAAGGTTTTCTGAGGTTCGTTAAGAGACTTGGAGTGAATTTGTGGAGCAGCTACATTGGGATCAACAACATATTCAACGAAGAACTCCCGCAATTGAAAGATCAGTTAAATTTTTTTCCTTGAAATTTCTCATATTAAATTAGTTTAACGAAGTAGATTTTTTTTATAAACTTAAAATTTTTTGTCAACCAAATTAAGAAATACTTCCGCCATGAGCATGGTGGGCCCAGGGCAACCCTTTCCTGCAATTGACCAACCACCAGATTTTTTTTATAAACTTAAAATTTTTTGTCAACCAAATTAACAAATATTTCCGCCGTGAGCATGGTGGGCCCAGGGCAACCCCATCCTGCAATCGGCCGGCCACCCACTCCCTCCGCACACCCTTCCGGGCCCCCTCCCTAAACTCAGCAACCTCTTTCCCCCTCACCCCTCAACCCTCCTTCCGCCCCACCTCCCTACCCCACATGACCCCCTCACCCCTACCCGGCCCTCCTACCTCACTCCCTTGGACCCACCCACCTGCCCCCCTACCCGACTCCCCTTCCCCTCTCCCTCACCTCACT
The DNA here is from genome assembly GCA_031772625.1 of Pinus tabuliformis. Classification (NCBI taxonomy): domain Eukaryota; kingdom Viridiplantae; phylum Streptophyta; class Pinopsida; order Pinales; family Pinaceae; genus Pinus; species Pinus tabuliformis. The sequence goes on along the minus strand of CM062813.1, from coordinate 59,290,717 downwards.
CCTCATTTCCCCGACTCCCGTTCCCTTCCCTCCCAACCCACACCACCCCTCGGCCCCCCTCACTCCCCCTCATCCTACACCCCCCCCCCCTCACCCCTCAGTCGCCCACCCCTACCCCCTCACCCTACCTCCCCCCTCGGCCCCCCTCACCCTACCCCTCGGCACCCCCACCACCTAACCCCCATCCCCTCACCCTAACCCCCTCCTACCCCTACCCCTCGGCCCACTCCCTTACCCCTCACCCTATGCTCCCCCTACCCCACCCCTCGGTGCGCTCCCCCCACCCCACCACTCGACGCCCTCCCCCCACCCCACCACTCGACGCGTCCACCCCCCCTCCCCAACCAAACCCCTCACCCCTCGGCCACTCCCCCCTCCAACCCCCCCCCCTACCCCTCACCCTAACGCTACCCACCCCTACCCCTCGATCCACCCCCTCACCCCTCACCCTACCCTCCCCCCAAACCCCCTCAACGCCCCCCCGCCCTAACGCCCCCCATCCCCCCCCCACAAACCCTCGGACCCTGTTACACAGTAATTTGTCACCATTTGTCACCGTCCCTGTTACCCCTTTCCCGCACTTTGGAGGACTCATTCCGAGACCTGTGAGAAGTGACATAACTTGAAAGTAGTTGCATTATGTTCCCCTTAGTATGGACTTCATATGCCTTGAAGACATCTCCTGCAAAATATCCTTAAAAAGTCCCCTTTTTCCATTAGCGCGCGTCCACAGTGTATTACCCGCGCCAATGGGGGAAATCATCCAAAGAGGGCACGCCAGTTAGCGCTCTGTCTCAGAGTTATACCCGCACCAACCGAGTTTGGAAAAGCTTTTTAACAAACGCATGCCCGAAGGTTTTTTCCTTCGTTTAGTGAAGCTTTTAAGGATAATGTTAATCTCATGGACGTCGAGATTCTCCCTTTCCTCTATCCACAATAGCTTTTCGAGGATAATGCCAATCCATAATGGATGTCTTGATTCATTGTATCTCCTCCTCCTCCTTCATCTATATAAGCTTGTCCTCATGCCTTTGGCAAGCTAGTGATAGTGATAGTGAGAGTTTTGGTGCATAGGGAGTTTATACTGTCAGAAGTCTGAGCTTTGCATTCATAATCAAAGAGAGAGAGAGGCTTGTTGCAAGACATATGTAGCTGTTCACCCAGCCAAAGGAGGAATTCGACGTCAGAACTTCGGTTGTACTCTCCTTTGTTGATTATCAGTAATAAACGACTATCATTATGGTTCCGTTCTTATTATTCATTGTGATAATGTTTGATCTATATCTTTTCTGACCGATATATGGTTGTATTTAGTGGATTTTATTTTGGTATTTGTATCGTTCTTTGCATGTGCAGGTATCCATTCACGGAGATCGTGAGGATCGTGACCAACTGGAGCAAGGGAACGGGAGTATCAACTCTTCTACAACACTAGCGTTGGAACCCAGGTAGGTTCTTATAATCCACTTTCAATTTGCAACTAGGAACTTGCATGGTAGCATTGATTGATTGTTGCTAGACCCATTTTGGGCTAGTGGGATCGCCTCTGTCCGCAGAGGGGATTTACCTCTCCAAAAGTTTGGCGCGGGGTGGGGCGCGGCACCCCGGAGGCCCGTTAGGGGTGGCTGTCCGATTCCCGGCCTGCCGCGCAACCCCGACGACCGTCGGTGTGCCCGGGTGGTCGTCCGAGGGGGCAGAGGTCGGGAAGCGAGAGGCGAGGGAGAGAGGGGGAGGCGAGAGAGGGAGGCGGAGGGGTGGGGGAGGAAGGTGGAGGGGCAGGGAAGAGACGGGGCTGAGGGGCAGGGGAGGAAGGCGGAGGGGCGAGGAAGGGAGGCGGCTGAGGGTTGCGGGGGGGATGGGGAAGGGTAGGGGAAGGGGGGGTGGGGGCGAGGGCGAGGGGTGAGGGGGGGGGTAGGGTGGGGGAGGTAGGGTGAGGGGTGAGGGGGTAGGGGGGAGTTTGAGGGGGGACTGGGGGTTGGGAGGGGGGTGGGCGGACCGGGGGGTTGGGGGAGAGGGTAGGGGGTGAGTTTTTGGGGCGAGGGCCGAGGGGTAGGGTGGGGCGAGTAGGGCGAGGGGTGAGGGGTTAGAGGGGGGCGAGGGGTAGGGTGGGGTTTTAGCAGGGGGGGCTGGGGGGTAAGGGGCAGGGGGTAGGGCGAGGGGTGAGGGGTTTGGGTGGGGGGAGGGGTGAGGGGTTGGGGGTTGGGGAGTGGCCGAGGGGTGGGGGGGCGGTTAGGTGAGGGTTGAGGGGGGGAGGGTTTGGGGGCGCGTGAGGGGTTTGGGCGGGTGAGGCGGGGGGCCATGGGGTGGAGGGGGGAGGCTTAGGGGGAGGTAGGGTGAGGTGAGGGGGGGATGAGGGGTGGAGGGGGGTAGAGTGAGGGGGAACGAGTGGTGAGAGGGGGGTCGGGTAGAGTGGGGAGGGAAGGGTGGTAGAGTTGGGGGGGGGGTGCGGCTGGGGGGTGAGGGGGAACGTCGGGTGAGGAGGGGGGAGAAGGGGAGTGAGGGGTGAGGTGAGGGGAGGGCGGATGAGGGGTGAGGTGGGTGAGGGGCGGAAAGGGGAGTGTGGGGGATGAGGGGTGAGGTGAGGGAGGGGATGAGGGGTGATGGGGGGGAGAAGGGGGGGTAGAGTGAGGGTGTGGGGGGGGCCGGGTAGAGGGGGGCAAAGGGGAGTGAGGGGGATGAGGGGGGGGGATGAGGGGTGAGGGGGGTAGAGTGAGGGGGAACAAGGGGTGGTGGGGCGGCACGAGTAGTGGGGGGTAAAGGGGAGTGAGGAGGAGGGATAGGAAGAGTGGGGGATGAGGGGTGAGGTGAGAGGAAGGGAGGAGGGGGGGATGAGGTAGGAGGGCCAGGTAAGGGGGATTAGGTGGGGGGTGGAATGGGGGGTGGGGGAGAGGGGGGGTTATCGGGTGCAAGGAAGGAGGGGTAAGGGTGGGTTGCGGTGGCCGTCCGATTGCAAGGAGGGGTGGTTCAGTTGGGAGCGAGGGGGGTAGGGGGAATAGGTGGAAGGTGGGTAAGGGTGGTCTGAGGTGGTCATCCGATTGCGGGGTGGGGTGGCTCGGTTGGGGGGGAAGGGGGTACACTGTTGGGGGTTGGAGAGAGGGGGAAGGGGGTGAAGTGGTATGGGGGTTGTGGGCCGGTAGGAGGGCTAGGGGGTGGAGGAGAAGTGGTTGGGGGATGGGGTGGCATGGGGGTTGTGGGCCAGTAGGGGGGCTAGGGGGTGGAGGAGAAGTGGTTGGGGGATGGGGTGGCATGGGGGTAGGGGGGAGGTGTGGAAAGGGGGTAAGGGTGTGGTTGGATGGCCATCCGATTGCGGGGTGGGGTGGCGTGGGTCGGTTGAGGGGGAAGAGGGGTAGGGGGGCGTGCGGGGTAAGGGGTGGGGAAATCACCCGCCACTCCGTGGATGGACGGGGTGGTGTCAGTGGGCTTCTGCCATTTCTTAGTGTTAATATTTTTTAATTTCAGTTATCTAATTATACAAATTAAAAATTTAGGATATATTTTCGTTGTGGATTTAAGTTAATATGTTTTCGTTGTTTACTAATTTATGTGTTTCTATTTTTCAGGAAAATGGCATCAAAGAAGATTTCTGTGAATATGTCTGGACCAAAGACACTTAAAGGTGCATCTTCAAAAAACATTGGTGAACGAACTCGACCTGAGCTCATGGCTACAAATCTTTCAAGTGCCTCAAATGATAAGAAGATGATTTCAAACTAGAAGAATTAAAAAGAGGTGAAATCCTCATCAAGAATCTGGTATGTGAAAGAAAGAGAAAGCCAAAATGTGAACATATATCTATATATTGATATACCAAATGAAAATGGAATTTTTGAGCTGATGGGAAGAGTCATAGATATGTGTTTGGTACCAGACATTGAAGTTGTTTACATACTTACAAAAGCTCCCAAGTCACATGAAAGGATTGAATATCAACTAACATATTCATTGTATGACACGAGAGAGGTGTCTACAAAGTTGTGTAAACAAATCATAAATGGGATGAAACAAAACATCGTAAGTATTGTTATTTATATTTGTATTTTGTTTTCTTGAAAGTGTCTCGCTATATTTTTTTAATTTTGTTTTTATTGACATATGATATTTTGTTTGGCAGAATTTTGCTGAAAGTTGTTCAATTAGGTTGGGAGGAATTCATTTCATAGAGCATGATATCATGAAAGTTGTCAACAATTTTTACTCAGTGTCAGAAGAAGATATGGAAAACAAGCAAAATGTAGTAATTGATGATGCTACAAAACTACATCCAAAGGATCAGGAAAAAAAAAAGCCTCTAGTGGATAAATCTAGCAAGGGTAAACAAGTTACTTTTGAGGGAAATGAAGTTGAAACTGACAGTGAAGCATATGTTGTCGTTACTGAAGATGACATTGGAACTGAGAAGAGCCGTAAAAGACCAAAAGTGACAACGCCCAAAAATAAATCTGTTGAGAATGTTATGACGAAGAAAAGTAGAGTTGAAGATTTTGAGGTAGTCATTACCAGTAGTCAAGAACCTAGTGAAACTTCAAAAGAAAGTAGAGAAATCATTACACCAGGAGTTGATTTAGAGGATGGAATTATCAAAACAACACAAAATGCCATTCGACAGAATTTGACAAAGAAAAACTTAATTAATGGTGGTCGTACATTTCATCTTAATGTCAGACAAACCTATAAGGCAAGAGAAGGACAATGTCAATATCAAGTCAGAAAGCCACACCATCTGCATGTTCACAACTTGAAGACATTGATGAGGTATAATCCATATGCTCATGTGGTTAATTATGTGCTTCTTATTGATCTAGTTCAAGTTCCCAACAAAGAAACATTTGATAAGTCAAAATGTTTTGAATATAATTATTATGTGCTTGGGGATAACCATTTTGTAGAAGCTCAAAGACAATTGATGGAGGAATATCCCAATAACCCACGTTTTGAAACAATGAAATATATTATTTATGTTGGTTTATCGGATACAGAAGCAAAGTTAGTGGCATGGGATCATAATTCGGATAATGAATATAGGATGTCTATGACTTTCGTTCAAAGGGTTAGACTTATTCATAGTGAATTTCAAGAAAAATGTGGTGGGGATAGGATAAATGTTACTGCAGATTTCCGAAGGGAATGTTGTATGGAAATAGGCTATCAAATTGAAGAGAAACCCAATTCAAAAGGTGGAAAACGCACCCTTCCTAGTGATATATTCAGAGATGTTGATAACATTTTCCAATTGGCATTTAGAACTGGAGATGTTTGGAATTTGATTGATGAGATTTTTAGCATGTGGGAAAACATTGGCATTAAAAACCAGAAGGTTAAAAAGTCTAAGCCATTGATATGTGGCGGCAGTAAATTAGGTCCTGACTTGAAGCAGCTTCCAGAAAATATGACCATCACAACTTGGAGAGCAATGCAAGGAGTGTGAAGTCAGGGGAATTATCATTAGAGGAAATGTCCGAGAAATTTCAAAAGTAAGTTTGTTGAATTATTTTTATTTATTTTTAGATTATAATTTTCTTTTAAATAAAACATGTTGTTCTTGGAAGTATTTGTTATACATATCATTATATTAATTTTTTGTTACTTTATCTATGTAGTCACAAAGTTTACATGAAAATTCAAGAACAAATGGTTAAATTGTTGAATGAAGATATTTGGGATGATGTCGTATGCAACTATCTAGATTCAAGTTCTACATCAACATTAAAAGATTTTTATCTTGCATTTAAAAAGGTATCTTGATTTACACATTCGTTTTTATTCCTCTGTATACTATTTTTAATTTATAACTTACACATATAGTTGTTTATTTTATAAAAGATGAAGAAGGATGATAATGGAGCGCCAACTAGCTTCAGAACCTTTATTGAAAAAATAAATACTAAAAGATTGGGGAAGCAACGTGTTAAGAATGTTGAACTTGATCCAACTCTTACTCATTTCATTTGGAATGGGCTAAACACTATTCAATATCATGTAATACAAGGTGACTGTGAAGACATTGCTAAACTCATACTTAAAAGTAGTATGCCCTAGTTATTGCAGATATTCCCCATGGTTTCAATATTCCAAATATTGACTATCATAGTGACCCTTATACTTATCAAGCTTTTAGTAAACTGGTTGTGGGATTTGTAGAAGTCACGTCATCACCATTATGGAGATTTGTGACATTTCATTCAGACACACAATTGGTAATGATATTGTTAAGCTTCAAAGAAAAAACAAATTCAAAGATGCAGCTTACATGGTAAGACGTTTAAAATGTATATTTGATTAATGTTGAAAAATTCATTTATGTACAAGTTGATTGAACTTTTACTATTTCATGTTACAGACAAAAGTCAAATCTTCTTAACTTTGATGATCAAGTATTTATAAATGATTGTGAGTTCATTCATATTGATAGTTGGGCAAAAGATGATAGTTGTATGTCTATGATTTTTAATCGGGTAGACGGAAAGAGTCATAGCCAAACACTGAGTTACGATGCTGTTGTGAGAAAACTAACATATGAAGACAAAGAAGCAAAAGGAGAAATAGTTAACATTTATCAAAAACCACAATTATTAATTAACTATCTTATAAACATATGAGTTCAAATGAAGGAGATTGGGTTTTGGATTTATTTTCTGACTCATGTAAGTTTTATTATATAGAATTGAATTTCAATATGTTATTTTTTTAATTAATATGTCATTGTACTAATTTACTTCATTATTTCTTTTGTGCTTGATAACTAGGTACAACACTAGCATGCTGTTTTCAAAAAGGAAGAAATTGCATTGCAATTGAAAAATATCTATTACAATGCAATTTCATTCAGCAAAGAATTAATGCTCTTCAATTTCCTCCAGATGCAATGCAAGAAATTGGGTTGAAGAAAGGGGACTTTAGTAAATCACGTGTGGCAAAAAAGGCAAAGGAACCTCAACCACCATTACATGGATGTTTGGAGAGACATACATTGAGAGATTGGTAGACATGAAAGATCCATTAGAAGAAAAAAATGAGCAAAAGGAAGTAAAAAATATTGAGGAAGAAAACAATGGTGAAACTCTAGAGGACGAAGAGTTTGGATTATGTGACATTGCTGATTAAATTTAAGTTGTGCTTGGAAATCAAGCTCATTTTTTGTAACTATTAAGTAGTTATACTTGCAATGTTTTGACTTTGAGATTTTATGAGAAGAATATACACTCAATTAAAGTTGTTATGCGTTCAATATTTGTAATATGTGATTTTCGCATTAATTTTTAAGTTAACCATTTTTTTTGAAAAAAATAAAATGATTATTATTATTTTTTTGACATGAAATTTATAAAAAAATAACTATTATTTAACTATTTTTAGTTAAAATTTTCGTATAAAAATTGTGATTTTCGCATGTCAATTATAGCAAAAAATTATCAAAATGTGTAGTTTTTTAATTATATTTATGTTAAAAATGGTATTTTTATGTCAATTGTTAGAAAATATTGTTTTTTAGAAACAATTGTTTCTTATGGATTGAAAAATTAATTAACAATGTATAAATATGTAGAATATCGAAAATTCAAAATATCAACCTTCTTCTGTAAATATGCGAAACAATAAAAACTTCACTACAAAAAAAATAAAATTAAAATAAAAACAAGAAAATATGAAGAAAAAGACCAATTCAAAAATTTTTAAGTTTACAAAATAATTATTTACATTTCATACATTAGAAAATTAAAAAAACAAAAAACAAAAAACCTTTTAAAAAAAGGGTCTGGTGCAGAATTACCACGTTTTTAAATCAACGTAAAAAACACTACCATTATAAAATGCAATGTACATAAAAAAAAAATATAGTGCCAAAAACTAAGCTTTAAAAAATACGTGTGTTTTGCATAATCCATTTTCGAAATCATGTCACTTTTTCCCTATCTCTACAAAACAAGTAACAGTATAGGTTCTTGTTTCAAAGTTTACATTGTTTGTGTCTTTTATTTTTAGAAATGAGCAACTTGAGAGCCCCATAAAAAAAAAGCAACCTTAGTGCCACAAGAATCAATTTCTGCGCATTTTGTGAAAATATTAGAGTCGTCCTCTTGAACATACTGCTGCATGTATGAGTGCACCATTAAAACCATCAATAACTCGTTCCCACTATATGCATGTTGCATCAAGTCCATAATCGTCGTTGAGACTTGTAGAGGACCTACGTGGTGTGGATGGGCCCAAACCTTCAGAATCGATGAGCGAAAACCTAACGCCGATACTTTTCATAATTTCATCAATCTCAATCTTTAATTTCAATTTAAGATTGAAATTTCAATTTAATGTTAATATAAAATAAAAATAGTGTTTTGGGAACTCTTTTCCGTTTTCACGTCAATAAGAGGAATAATTTTAGTTTTTTTTCGGTTGGTAATGAAAGGAAAACCAAAAAAAAGAAAAGAAAAAGTATGTAAGCAATTCCTTCCAGTAGAATCAAGTGGAAAAACAAGTTTACTTAACTATTGCACACATAATATTTAATTAAAAATATGCTTGAGAAGATAAATAAGATTAAAAGCAAGGTTAAAATACTCAAAAGTGAGTATGGCTTGATAAGTTCATTTTTCGATTGATTTCTTTAATATCATTTTAAGAATTTAGTGTAAGTATATTAATGAGTTAAATTATTTAAGTATATTGCACAATATATTAGATTATTAATAAAATTATGATTTAATTGTGGTAAAGGTGTATAATGATTGATATATGATATTTTTAGAAAAATGTTATTATTTGAAATTTATTGTTTTAAATTATTTTGAAAATAATTTTTATTGGGTGATATATGATGCAAGGCTACCCCGCGTATACTCACATTATGCATATATATATTTGTCTCAGGAATTTTAGACTCTCTACCGAGTCAAAATTATAATTTATCAATGATTACGACCCTCTTTATCAGTCTCTACGGAATGATTCATTACAATAGCCCAGTTTTCCTTTAAATAATCATTTCCTTTCTATCGGGACTTAATCCTCCTCATAAACTTTGTTGAACAATACCCGCACATATATAACCAAACCTCCACACTTTATACTTTGATTATACCTAACTTAAACTACATAACCCTTATCAGCGCTTATTTCTGTTATAATGTTTTTAAAATAGAAATCACAAACCATACCCTTTTCTGCTTTAATATGGTCTCCACACAGTTATCAATGCATGCCTTTATCGCAATCGGGGTATCAGCTCTCCACGGTCACACTGCAAATGAACCCTTCCACTTCCGATATGCGATGACACTGGACTTCTAATATAATAAACTACGCCTAATTACTTATCGGGTCTGCTCATATCGCTTGTCGCATTCCTTTTCGGTCGATACAACTCCGTTGAATGTTTGCGATGCGATCACTTCGTTGATCACATCGGTATCGCACGTCGCACTTTCCTAAGGCCCCAAGGTTAATCACTCATCAACATAACATTGCAATGCGATATCTCTTAAAGCTCCTATTGCTTTCCTCTGATGCGATATTAATAACTCCGCTCAACTCTTTGCAAATTAATCATGGTCGTTGTTCATAAGGGTCCAATGGCCCCTGTGCACCAATGTTTCATTCCTTCATTCTTCCTTCCACTTGAGTTTTTTTTTTGCGCTATTTCTTCAATTTTTTCTATGGTATTCGAGGTTCTTCAAAGGTTCTGGGTCTTCCACTATTCCTCTGCACACACTCTCTTGAGCTTAACTCTGTGTGACTTCTTCCATCACTGTTCCTCCAAAGCATTATCTTTATCCTTCATATGGTTTCTATGGCCCTTTACAATCCTCTGTCGCATTCCTCTTTACAATGTGTATTCGCTCACCTCTTTGCGTTCGCCAAACTTTGCCTGCATATATATTGTGCAAATATCTGATTCACTCACAATTGATGATTCGATACTAAAAAACACACACTTAAACAGTTGGAATTAAATCTGCGTATTTATAAATATTACAACTGGTTACATAATGATACTCTTATGTCTCTCTGCCCTAATCTTCTAATATCAATGGCCTTTGTTCCTCTCTTGCCCATAGGCTTATAGTCACACTCTCACTGGCTAGCTATTTGGATCGCTGGCTAACTCACCTATCCAACCTCTCTCTTTTTTTCTTTTCAATACATTATTAGCAGTTTCTTTACAATTGAGGAATTGTTCCTTAATTACTTTTCAGTTTGTCAATAGTTTCTTCAAACTAGTTCCTAACTAATCCTAATCCTCTCATGTTCTCCTACATTCGAGAACATTTACAAATATGTCTCACAATATCTAATTTATTCCTATTCTCATTTAAAATCACTCAAAGGCCTAAATATTTAGATCAATTCAATACTTAGGAAACCAACTTCCCTAAAACACAAGACCCCCTATGTCTACTAAAATACAATGATATTGTTGGGCTGAATGCTCCTGCATCAATATATAAATTAATTATTATATATTACATGTTAGAAAAATATATCTCTATTTAATTTATAGTTTATTTTTATAGTTGTAATAATAGCAACTATAAATATATTAATCTCTACACTTTTAGTTGTAAACTAAGGATTTCTTCTCATGTTTTTTATTTTTCTCCTTGTTTTGACCAACACCTCTTACCACGGAAACACCACCATGTCATTTTCTACCAGCGCATCACCTCCAACTCTAACCATAATTGTGAAATGTTCACTTGTACTTCAAAAGAACCCTAAACATCTAACTATTATCTCGCTTTAATGTTCTAGTTTATATTTCATGCATCCTTTAAGGTGTACATTCATGTAGGTATTGTGATCATAGTCATTCAATTGTTCAAGCCCTTGAACATTAGTGTGGCATGAGATCAAATAATGAATAATAGTTCTCATCATGATTTTGGTTCAAACCTATTTCAAATATTTTTCAAGGAAACAAACAAAGTAATGCTTCACGTGTATGCCATCATGGACCCTTTAAATAATGATGTTAATATTGGGTTATTTGAATTCATTGTCGGTAAGTAAAGTGTGTTTAATATCTTAACCTAATCATGCAAAAGATTATATCCTTCTACTCATTGAGTCCCCACACCACAAAGGAATATTAAGTATAATATTATTATTGATAGATACTTCTCATATTCGGGTGCAACAACCATACACCTTTCTAATATGTGAATACATTCAACAAACTAAAGTTATCTTACAACATTTAACTGCTCAAAATTCCTTTGCATAAGAAGCCACAAGTGGGGGTTATCTACTTCACTAAAAACACTTAGGAGTTACACCTACCCTAATTTCAATGTTAAGCATATAAAAATTATCACAAGCTTGTGCACAAGTGGAGAATGTGTCATTGTAGAGGCTTGAATGCAAGTGGGGGCAATGATAGCACCCTTCTTTCATCAAATTAATGACCACCATTTACTACTAGTAGTACTAATATTAAATAAAGAAATAATTTACCATTTGGGTATACTGATTGAGATATGAAATTTAGTTGCCAACTCATAGTGATCTTTATTTTTCTTTTATTGCCTTATCATAGTGATTATATTTCTTTTAAGATATTATCCTTGTCAGTCTCACCTAGATTAATAACCTACATCAAAAAAAAAAAATTAATATCTCAAGGGGGATTACTTCAGATTTCCATTTGATTTGAATCTAAGGCTGTCCCAAATGACCAAGGATGAGATATTTGATTGAACCGCCTCACATGCTTGATAATGAGCTCCTACTTTAGTAATTACTCTCTAATTTTGATGTTCAAGGTAACAAAAACTCCTTGCATCATCTTATGTGTCCATCTTCAAATTCACTTTGACTTTGACATTCCCATTTGCTTGTTTCAAAGTTTATTAGTAAATAAAAGTTATGAGTTTGAAGGGGAAAAACAGAGCAATAATGGCATCTCATAATTGTTGGCATTATGTTTCTGGTATGGCTATATGTTACAGATGTTGTACTTGATGGCAACTCCCATGACAAGGCTCTCCATTTATTGAAAAATTAATAAGGACGCAGCAAATCAGTTCAGAAGGTGCGTACCCGCAGGTACACCATGCAGGGACCGCGTCCAAAGACGCAGGCCAACCGTTCAGGAGGTGCGTCCACCCAGTGCACACATTTCAAGGCAGAGAAAAGCACACATGGGGTTTCTTATGTTTTACTCTTGGTATTTAGCCGACGATATTGGGTTATTATGGTGTCGGCTCGTGGTATTGTTCCATGATTTTAGGAGGAGCTTGCCTATATAAAGCAAAGGAGATCATTTGGTTTGAGCATGGTTTTGGTTGAATATCTTATGAGGGCGAGATCTGGTCTAGATCTAAACAAGGCGAATCTACTGATGGACCGAGATCTCTTCGGCGCACGTTCAGATCTGTAGATCTGACTGTCTGGGTTACTTCTGAAGTCTTGAAATCATCTATGCCAGGAGGGACGCAGGTGCAGTAAGGGTTCAGGTGCGTCGGGACGCAGGCGCAGAAGGGTTCAGGTGCGCCGGGACGCAGGCGCAGAAGGGTTCAGGTGCGCCGGGACGCAGGCGCAGAAGGGTTCAGGTGCGCCGGGACGCAGGCAGCTCAATAGACTCAGAGCGAGGGACGCAGGTTAGCAGTTGAGCAGGGTGCGTCCGGGACTCAGGCGAGCAGTTGAGCAGGGTGCGTCTGGGACTCAGGCTAGCAGTTGAGCAGGGTGAGTCCGGGACTCAGGCTAGCAGTTGAGCAGGGTGAGTCCGGGACTCAGGCTAGCAGTTGAGCAGGGTGAGTCCGGGACTCAGGCTAGCAGTTGAGCAGGGTGCTTACTTCTCTTAAAATCTTTGTTTATCATTGTTGTGTTCTGGGTTTGGTCCTATTATTGTTGATCTGGTTACTACAGTTGATTGGGTAATTCTCTTACACTTGATGATCAATTGATGCTTATGGATCGAGTTTGAAAATTTATGAAAAGTGGTCCTTGTATGAAAAGAAGTAGGGGGTTGTAGCTCCCTTCCAGGAGAGACTGGAAAACGAGAGAGAGTTGTAGCTCTCTGCAGGTTGCAGCCTGCGTACTGGTAAAGGACTGCACCAGTACAAAACCATTGTAAAAGGAGTTTCTAATTTGAAAGAAGATAGAGACATATTGCAGCAGGTGGTTTTCACCCACATTGGGTTTCCACCTTACATCTTGTGTTCTTTGGTGTGACTATCTGTTTTCTTTTGTTCATGCTCATTATTTTATGGTACTGACATGCAAAAATAATTCAAAGAACAAATAAAGAAGATTTTTTAAAAGAATTATATAATATTGATTCACCCCCCCTCTCAGTATTATTTCCAACAATTGGTATCAGAGCAGGTCCTTCAGAGAAGCTTGATCGCTTGAAGGTAGATCGTTCATCATGAGCAACTACGAAAGAGAAGCATCAATCAGGCCACCAGTTTTTGATGGGACAAACTTCAATTATTGGAAGGTAAGAGTTACTGCCTATCTTCAATCTCTTGGTACAGAAGTTTGGGACATCGTAGAAACAGGCTACGCTTTTCCTTCAGCTACTCCTACAGATGCAGCCGAGAAAAAGAAGTATGAAACAAATGCGAAAGCAGTCAGTACTCTATTAGGATGTATATCTCAATCAGAATTCATGAAGGTAATGCACTATAAATCCGCAAAAGAGATATGGGACAAAATTGTCACGAGCTATGAAGGAGATGAACAGGTAAAGCGTGCTAAACTTCAAACTCTCAGAATTCAGTATGAGACTCTCAAAATGTATAATGATGAAAGTGTGGCTAACTATTTTCTTCGGGTAGATGAGGTTGTTAACTGTATGAAAAATTTGGGTGAGGAAATTAAAGAGGCTATTGTGGTTGAAAAGGTTCTAAGATCATTGTCCCCCAAGTTTGAATCTAAAGTATCTGCAATAGAAGAAAAGGAAAATCTACGAATTCTTACTATGTCTCAGCTACATGGAATTCTAACTGCTTATGAAATGAGAAAGGGAGGTCCATCAGATAGAAGAGAAGCTGCTTTCAAGGCATCAGGCAAAGGAGATTATTATGAAGCAAGCCGTGTCCCAGAAGAAGAGGAAGAAGAATCAAATTTTGTCAGAAATCTTCAAAGGGGTTCTGGAAGGTTCAGAGGTAAGTTACCTTTTAAATGCTTTGCTTGTGGAAGAGTAGGTCATTATGCTGCAAAATGTCCTTACAAGGATAAAGGAAAAGAACCTGCTAGATGGAACAAGAAACAGAATGCAAATAAGAAAAGCTACTACACTCATGAAGATAGTGATGGGCTATCAAACAGTGATGAAGATGAACAAGGTAATGAATATAAGTTGTTAATGGCATTTGAAGATGATGATTATATGGATGCTGTAGATGTGGATAACCTTTATGATGAAATTACTAGACTCAAGAGATGTATAGAAGAAAAGAACATGATCATTGATACTCTACAATTTCAAATTGATGAAAAGGAAAAACATCTTGAAAAATTAGAAGGTGAAATTGTTGGTCTTAGAAAAGAGATTGAGAAAACAAAAGCTATTAATCTCAAGTTTGTCAAAGGATCTGAAACTTTGGATGAGATTATCAGTGTGCAGCGGTCTCCACTAAACAAGACAGGTCTGGGCTATAATGGAGAAACTTCTCAAGCGTCCACTTCAAAAAGTTATCTTGATGCAGCAAGAAGAAATGAGCAAAAGCACAATGAAGATCATCAGGTAAAGCAGGGACAAATTACAAACAGAAACTATCAGGGGCAATCCATCTTAAGGGTGAACAAAAGCTACAACCAGCCACAGGTAAAATCTTCTCAATTTGGTTCAAGAATAGATGACAATAGAAATTACAATCAATTGGCTGGTAGATTCGATAACCGCAGAAGTTTCTTCAATGGACAATGCTTTTCTTGCCATAACTTTGGTCACAAAGCAGCTCAATGTGTTGCATATAAAACGATCATGACTAGGGAAGCTCAAAAACAAAGAAGTATGACGGGATTACAAAAAGGACCTATAACAACTTTTCGGTTCTTGAAAATGAAGTTGAATGTTCTATTTGCAATAACTTTGGTCATAAAGACTCTGAATGCAGGAACAGGTTTCAGCAGAAAAAGGAACAAGCCTCAAGCACCAAAACATGGAGAATAAAGGAACCTCAAACAGAAAGATGTGGGATAGCATTTTATGCAGAGGGACAGGAAAATCTATGGTACATTGACAGTGGATGTTCGAAGCATATGACAGGTGATAAAGAAAAACTTGAGTCTTATTCTACTCTAGAAAAAGGAAAGAAAGTCTATTTTGGAAATGATACTCCTGCAACTATAAAAGGAAAAGGCATTGCTCAGTTAAAAGAAAAGGTCAAGGCTGGAAATGTTTTGTATGTTGATGGATTGAAACATAATCTTCTAAGTGTCAGCCAGATGTGTGATCAAAGAACCGAGGTTATATTCAAATCAAATGGATGTCTTGTTCGTGATCTTGATACAGGTAAAACAGTGATCAAAGGCAAAAGAACTCCAAATAATCTGTACATATTTGAAGAAGGACAACAACAATGCTATCTGAGCAAGGATGATGAGCACTGGTTATGGCATCGGAGGTTGGGACATCTAAGCTTTTCACAAATAAGGAAAGCATGCAAATATCAGGCAGTTCGTGATCTTCCAGATATCAAAATTCCTGACAACACCATATGCAAATCATGTCAGTTTGGAAAACAAACCAGAACTAACTTTCCAGAGAAGGAAGGATCAGCTAGCATGCCTCTTGAGCTAGTTCATACAGATACATGCGGTCCATTCAGGAAAAGAACACCTAGAGGAGAAGAATACTTGATATTATTCATTGACGATTTCTCCAGGTTTGTCTGGCTAGGACTTATGAAGCACAAAGATGAAGCATTCGAAAAATTCAAAGCTTTCAAAGCCTTGGTTGAAAATGAATCAGGTCACAAAATTAAGTGCCTCAGATCCGACAGAGGTGGGGAGTTTACCTCAAATGAATTTTTCGATTTCTGTGAAGAACATGGGATAAGAAGAGAATTCTCTACAGCTAGAACTCCTCAGCAAAATGGAGTTGTGGAAAGAATGAACAGAACAGTCCAACAAATGGCTCGTGCTATGCTTGATGAATCAGGAACTCCCGCAACTTTCTGGGGTGAAGCTGCACATGCTGCGGTTGTTATTCTCAACAAAACAAATGTTCGGGTGAACAGCACTCAAACTCCTCATAAGCTCTGGAGTGGTAAGACTCCTTCGGTAAAGCACTTCAAAATCTTTGGGAGAAAATGCTATATCAAGAATACTGATGAGCAGCTTGGCAAACTTGAACCTAGAGCAGATGAAGGCATTCTTCTTGGTTACTCTCCACATAGCAAAGCATACAAATGCTACAATAAAAGACTTGGCAGAATTGTTGACAGCATTGATGTAGTGGTTGATGAGAAGGGATACATTCCTAGGCAAGTACATCATGAAGACATCGAAGAAGATGAAGGCTACCCTCAAAGACAGAATGATGAAGAAGAAGAATCCCAAGAAGAACCTCAAGAAGAACCAGAGGAGCAGACAAGAATAGAAGAAAAGACTCCATCCAGATATGTTCAGAAGAATCATCCAGAATCTCAGATTATGGGGCAGAAAGAAGCAGGTGTACAAACAAGAAGAACAGTTGCAGAAGCTTCAAGCTATTTGGCATTACTCTCCTCTACTGAACCACAAAGTGTGAAAGAGGCATGCAAAGATGAATGTTGGGTGAAAGCAATGGATGAAGAACTTGAGCAAATCGAAAAGAATAACACTTGGGAGCTGGTTCCTAGACCAAAGGATAAGAATGTTATCGGAACAAAATGGGTCTTCAAAAACAAATTGAATGAAAATGGAGAAGTAATTAGAAACAAGGCCAGACTTGTTTGTAAAGGGTATGCGCAGCAAGAAGGAATAGACTTTGAAGAAACCTTTGCTCCTGTTGCAAGACTTGAGGCCATCCAAATGTTCCTTGCTCTCTCAAGTTTTCAAAACTTCAAAGTATTTCAAATGGACGTGAAATCAGCCTTTCTGAATGGAGAGTTGGAAGAAGAAGTGTACATTGAATAGCCAGATGGGTTCATTCTTGGAAATGATCCAAATCTTGTATGCAGATTAAAAAAGGCTCTCTATGGTCTCAAACAAGCTCCAAGGGCTTGGTACTACCATTTGGACAAATATCTTCATCAACAAGGTTTTTCAAAAGGATCAGCAGATAGCAATCTTTATATAAAAGTTGAAAATGACAAATTGCTAATACTTGTTGTGTATGTAGATGACATTATTTTTGGGAGCAATGAAGAAGCGATGAGTCAAAGCTTTGCCTCGGTCATGCAGAAAGAATTTGAAATGTCTTTGCTAGGAGAACTGACATATTTCCTTGGTTTGCAAATCCAACAAAAAGAAGGAGGAATCTTTTTATCTCAAACCAAGTATCTCAAACAGATTTTGAAGAAATATGGTATGGAAGATGCAAAACCAGTATGTACACCCATGGTCACAGGATGTAGCCTCAGTGCAAATGATGAATCTGCAGCAGTACATCAACCAACCTACAGATCTATGATTGGAAGTCTACTTTATTTGACAGGTACCCGACCGGACATCATGCATGCAGTTGGAATAGTTGGAAGATTTCAGGCAAATCCGAAGGAGACTCATCTTCAGGCAGTGAAGAGAATTTTCAAATATCTTCAAGGGACTCAAAATTATGGCTTATGGTATCCTAGAGATACAGATCTTACACTTCATGCTTATACAGATGCAGATTGGGCCGGAAGCGTGGATGACAGGAAAAGCACAAGTGGTGGTGCGTTCTTTATGGGTTCCAGACTGGTATCTTGGTTCAGCAAGAAACAGAGTTCGATTGCCTTGTCTACAGCTGAAGCGGAATATGTTGCTGCTGCATCTTGTTGCACTCAACTCCTTTGGATGATGCAGACTTTGCAGGATTTTCAAATCACTTGTACACCACCTATCCCCATCTTATGTGATAACACAAGTGCAATCAGCATCTCAAAGAATCCGGTTATGCATTCAAAAAACAAGCACATACCAATCAAGTACCATTTTCTCCGGGAACAAGTACTTGAACAGAAGGTCAAGTTGGAGTATGTTCCTTCTAAGGAACAAGTTGCTGACATTCTCACCAAACCATTGCCCAGGGACACTTTTGAATACCTCAGGCAAAAGCTGGGGGTTGTTGATGCATCATCTTATTGTTGAACCTTTCTGATTGATGGTACAGGTTCAGGGGGAGCATATAATGCATTGTTGGCATTATGGAGGATGGTCAGAAGGAGATCTTGGAAATAGCTGCAATATGTCTCTATCTCTTTCATGGTGGATTATGGTTCTTTGCTGCAGATCTGGTTCATTTTCAGGGGGAGCATGATCTTAGGGGGAGCATACCCCTTTGCCCTTGATGTCAAAGGGGGAGAATGAAGCTGAAGTTTGTGAGGTTGCCATCAAGTCCAAAGGGGGAGATTGTTGGCATTATGTTTCTGGTATGGCTATATGTTACAGATGTTGTACTTGATGGCAACTCCCATGACAAGGCTCTCCATTTATTGAAAAATTAAGAAGGACGCAGGAAATCAGTTCAGAAGGTGCGTACCCGCAGGTACACCATGCAGGGACCGCGTCCAAAGACGCAGGCCAACCGTTCAGGAGGTGCGTCCACCCAGTGCACACATTTCAAGGTAGAGAAAAGCACACATGGGGTTTCTTATGTTTTACTCTTGGTATTTAGCCGACGGTATTGGGTTATTATGGTGTCGGCTCGTGGTATTGTTCCATGATTTTAGGAGGAGCTTGCCTATATAAAGCAAAGGAGATCATTTGGTTTGAGCATGGTTTTGGTTGAATATCTTATGAGGGCGAGATCTGGTCTAGATCTAAACAAGGCGAATCTACTGATGGACCGAGATCTCTTCGGCGCATGTTCAGATCTGTAGATCTGACTGTCTGGGTTACTTCTGAAGTCTTGAAATCATCTATGCCCGGAGGGACGCAGGTGCAGTAAGGGTTCAGGTGCGCCGGGACGCAGGCGCAGAAGGGTTCAGGTGCGCCGGGACGCAGGCGCAGAAGGGTTCAGGTGCACCGGGACGTAGGCGCAGAAGGGTTCAGGTGCGCCGGGACGCAGGCAGCTCAATAGACTCAGAGCGAGGGACGCAGGTTAGCAGTTGAGCAGGGTGCGTCCGGGACTCAGGCGAGCAGTTGAGCAGGGTGCGTCCGGGACTCAGGCTAGCAGTTGAGCAGGGTGAGTCCGGGACTCAGGCTAGCAGTTGAGCAGGGTGAGTCCGGGACTCAGGCTAGCAGTTGAGCAGGGTGAGTCCGGGACTCAGGCTAGCAGTTGAGCAGGGTGCTTACTTCTCTTAAAATCTTTGTTTATCATTGTTGTGTTCTGGGTTTGGTCCTATTATTGTTGATCTGGTTACTACAGTTGATTGGGTAATTCTCTTACACTTGATGATCAATTGATGCTTATGGATCCAGTTTGAAAATTTATGAAAAGTGGTCCTTGTATGAAAAGAAGTAGGGGGTTGTAGCTCCCTTCCAGGAGAGACTGGAAAACGAGAGAGAGTTGTAGCTCTCTGCAGGTTGCAGCCTGCGTACTGGTAAAGGACTGCACCAGTACAAAACCATTGTAAAAGGAGTTTCTAATTTGAAAGAAGATAGAGACATATTGCAGCAGGTGGTTTTCACCCACATTGGGTTTCCACCTTACATCTTGTGTTCTTTGGTGTGACTATCTGTTTTCTTTTGTTCATGCTCATTATTTTATGGTACTGACATGCAAAAATAATTCAAAGAACAAATAAAGAAGATTTTTTAAAAGAATTATATAATACTGATTCACCCCCCCTCTCAGTATTATTTCCAACAATAATCAAATATGTGATCATTCACCCATAACCCTTATCCATTGATCCTCAACTTGTACCCCTTGACATTAAAAATAAACCTGTAAACTTTAACTCTAACCCCTATCCCTTAATGTTGAAAACACAACAATAAAATCTCAATTTGACTTACATTGGTCAAACTAGAGAGGAAATTCAAAATTCCCCATTAACAGACAGCTTGAATGAGTTAACTGAGGTGACATGGTTGTTATCATTCAGTTGGCTTAGTTAATTCAAGTTAGGGGCATGAACTTCAGTTGTGTGCAATGATTCCTGAATTTTAGGAACCTAGGATGAGTTAATTTCAGTTGTAACAATTTAAATCAGTTAAACTGAGTTGTGGTCAGTTAAACTAGTTCCAACTGTTGGAGGAACTAGTGGAGGGTATAGTAGTGGGGTGTGTAGTCAGTCACAACTCAATGATCAACCAATTAATTGATTAATCAACATAAATTATGCATGCAGAGAATACGAGTTACCCAGTTGAGATTGGAGTTCAAGGGAAGTGTATTATCAATTCTAGACTTTTCCAAGGTGTACAAGTGGTGATGCAATCAGAGGAAGAACCCTAATAAACAGCGTGGAGGAAAATTCCTATGAAATAGGGGCCTAATTCCTCATTAAACAATGCAAGGAAGTAGGAGTGTGGAAGGTTAGAAAATTTGCTAAGTGTTGGCCAGAGTCAATCATTCGGGCATAGGGATATTCTATACACTTGCAGGTTGTGCTTAGGCTTGAGAAAACATATGTATTCATCCATATTCATTGATTAATGCAATACATATAGGAAGGGGTTTTGAGCAGTTGCTTTCCCATAGATAAATCTATGTGTATGTGTGTTGAATCATGATGCATGTTTATGATTTGCTTACGTGATCGTGAATTGATTTCTGCAAATGAGTAGAGTAGATTTGAGTCTTATGTTTTAGTAAATTATATAAGCAATTTTGAATCTACATAGAATTTCTACATGGTATAAGAGCAAGACTCACAGTAGATAAGATAATTCGAAGTTTTCTTTGCAAGAGGATCGAATTTGCAGGATCAAATCTTTAGAGATAGCAGGATGGAGTTCATGGTCTAAGGCTTGAGTATGCCCTTGAGGGTAGCTTGATTTTTTTTGCTTGTAAGTACCACATGGAGGCAGTACTGGAGGACCATTGGTTGAAGGAATTTTTCAAGATTGAAATTCCAAAGCTAGGATCATTTGACATCAAAGATCTAGCATAATGGAGGATGAGCGTAGCCAAGGCGAGGAGAATAATATTGGAAGGTGTGAAGGATCACATTGTCTCCAATCTCCACAAGAAAGAAATGTTATATGAAATGTGGCAAGCACTGACATATTTGTTCCAAAACAATAGTGACCATAGGAAACTGTCGCTCAAAGATAAGCTTCGAAACATCAAGATGCAGAAGATTGAATCTATTCAACAGTACCTGAGCCAATTCACACAATGCCGTGATGAACTTGGAGGATTTGTGGTTATTGTTGTAGAGGATGATCTCGTGAGCGTAGCCCTTCTAGGCCTCCCTAAGAGCTGGCACAACTACCAAGATTTGGTGAATGGTAGGGAGAAACTACCAAATTGGGGATTCCTATGGTTCGATTTAGTACAAGAGGAGATAAGGTGGACTACCAGGGATGGGACCTCATTCAAAGAAGAGGAAAATGAATTTTCATTATCCAGCAAAGGAATGAAGGCCAAGGGGAAGAAGTCCCAAGGTGAGGTTGATTCCAACCAAGAGGAAAAGAATAAATGCTTGTCCAAAATTAAATGTTTCAACTGTCATGAATTCGAGCATTATGCCACAAAGTGTACACACAAGAAGGAGAGCAAGAAGGATCATGCATTAGCAACAACGACTAAAGTTTTGGCTTCACATTTCAAGCTTGATTTCACCCTTATCACATGCATGGTGAGCATAGTGATGGGGAGTGGGTGGTACTTGGATAGTGATGCCTCGTTCCACATGACATGTTTTTCAGTGACTTGGAGGAGAAAGATCTCTAGAGAAACATTGGAGATGAAGGAAGGTAAAGTGCTCCAATATCGCTATAGTAACCTTTTAGAGAGATTCAAGCTCCCCTCTCAAGCTCAAGGATGTGATGTTTATTACGGGTCTAAATAATAATCTAATCTCCGTTGCAATTTTGGAAGTCAGTGGTTACGATGTGATCTTCAGCAAAGCAAAACTATTCTTGAGACGCATAGCCATGGGACAAGTGAAGCAGATTGGTTGTCGAGTCAAGAACTTGTATGCACTTGAGGTAGGAGATGCATGCAAAGCCTTTAGGAGCAAGGAAAGGGTTAGAGACTTGGTGGTTGAGATGAGTAGAGTATATTTGAGTCTTATGTTTTAGTAAATTACATAAGTAGTTTTGAATCTGCATAGAATTTCTAGACTTATCCTTAGTTAGCCCTCATTCCTTAACCATAGATTGTTAAACATTATCCATCAACATTTAACTCTTAAATTTCAATCATATTCATAGGGGGCCCATGAAGTTAGGTAACACTTTTTATCAATGGAGAGCTTTAAAGATGTGTCTTTTCATACCCTTTGATCAAGGTAATTTTAAGTGATTGAAAAAGCAATTACAACATTAATCAAGTGTTTAAATAAGCCCTTCGTTAAGGGTTCTTGATGGACATGGAAAATCCTTGATCATTGTGTTAAATTGGGTTAAGTAAACCCTTGATTTATATAAAGCTCAAATTAGATCCGTTTTTAATAAGTAGTGAAGGCCTTTAGCTCAATTGAGATACTTTTATTAGTTTAATTATCCCTCAATCTAGGTATTTTGGAAACAACTCATTAATCACTCGATCAAGAATTATAAAAACCCTATATATAGCTAAATTGCTGAATCAATGGTTTAAAATCCAAAATTCCAACTCCCTTGCTATAGGAGTTTTTGCACTTGCAACTTCTAAGGGGTGAAAGTCATTCATATTTTTCATAGTAGATGGCGAAGTAGACACCAATGGATTTTTGAGTGAATGTTGTATGAAATGGCATACCATTTTCATAGTTTTTATTTCTTATAGTAAGGGGAAAAAGTTTGATGATTCCCAACAATTTTTATAAAAAATATGGCATTCCCAACTAGAGATTGCCATGTTGTGGTCCTCCTAGCATTTTTCAAACAATAAAAGGGGGACAAATTACGAGGGGGAGAAAAATAAGAGACTTAGTTTTGATAAGTCATTATTGCAAGATAACACATGCGATCGAGACTAAACAAACCATGAATTCATAAAATCCATAGCACAACAACATTAATATAACACAATTCACAAGTACATTCATGTATACTTATTTGTCTAGAAGGTGTCAACCAAATGGATATAAAATAAGTATGTTCCAAAGAATCATAGAGTATGAATCCATAAAGGAAATCTCTACGTATGGCTAGTTCTAATTGTCTTCTCACAATCCAATTCCCCAAACCATTAGAGAAATTTTGAGGTCTAAAATGGACCTCCTAAGGAATATGATAAAATAATAGTGGTAATAATAAAGCAATATTACATTACATCATCAAATTTTAGAGGGAAAAAAAGAAAAAACTACTTTTTCAACTCATATTTTCAACTTATCTCCATACGGTTTTACTCAAATTTTGAGCGGGAGCTCTCGTAGAATGAATAATTTAATTCCCCATCCAAGGAGTACCCATGTTGCATATTTTAGATGGGTCCTACTACATGAAAAATGAGAAAGATATGAAAAACATGATTGCAATCATATTTCTCATTTTTTCATGTAGCAGGGTCCATCGAAAGTATTCACCATGGGTACTCCATAGATGAGGAATTAAGTTATGCATCCAATGAGTTCTCCCACTCAAAATTTGAGTAAAACCGTAGGGAGATAAGTTGAAAAGTTAGTTTTTTTTAATCCTTTTATTGTTTTACTCCAAAAATGGTGAATAATCCCCCTAGTTGACATCATCATCTTAAATCCTATTTGTTCTTATAAATTTTATTTTGGTTGTACATTATTTTTTTGAGGCCCATTTTAGACCTAAAAATTTCTTTAATGAATGAATATTTACTCCTACAGGAGTCCAATCCATAACACTCTTTCCCCATCAACTTAAGAAACCCAAGGAATAGGATCCCCTTCTCTAATAAGTAGTCTCTCGAGTTATCATGCTTCTCTCCAAGGTTCCAACACAGGATAGATAGGAAATCTAATTGCTAGGTTTCTAAGGATTATCAGATGTAGAAAAACTCCTCCAAGGAAAAATTATCATTCCATACGATCATAATTGCTTTGTAATTCATGGGTGTAGCTTGGAATAGTTTGATCACAAAAAGATCATAATGGTTCGCTCATAAATAAGTCTCTCAATTTCACCCTACCAAATGATAGTTCATATGATAACTTTAACTACTAATAATTTAGACTCTTCATTAATTTGAATGGAACCCAGAGACATTTGAACTCTTCCCCTAATTCACTTGCATGGAAAAAGGGTATAGATAAGTTTTCATGCAATGAAGGGGACACATATTTCTATGGAGAGCTCACATATCTCCTTTAGTTAATTCAAAGCTCGGGATAAAATTAAACATGGATTAAAGAGCACTAAAAAAATAATGCTAATGACACAAGCTTTTTAGTAAAACAATATTATTTTTTGTAGCCAACTTGAATGCCCTAAATTCCCCTTAACGTTTCCCTCTTCTGAAGTCATAGCCCCACATTCCTTTGTCATTCTCTTCTCCATCCTATGATAGCCCCACATTTATACTATAGTTTAATGTGCAATTTACATATTACAATCACCTAGATTTTATCCTCTCTCTCTCTATGTCTTGAATCGAGGATAAAACATGGATTATTACAGTATTCCAAACCATAATTAAACTAAATTCTCCATGATGGGTGAATTCTATGTATTTTGCACTATGTTAGTAATGTTAATAAAAGAGATAGTCTCTCTTCTTCAATATTGTGTTTTTCAAACCAAGTATTCTTGAAGATAAATTAATGTGTTGTACCTATATATTCCTTATTATTGTCTTAATTATATGTGGTGGTATAATTTCTCTATTCATCCTAATGGTTGTAATTCCTTCTATTTCTATGCAAAATATTGTATGTTGCAAATGAAATATGGTTTCTTATCCACAAAAGAACTAGAGCACAAACTCTATGGGTAATAGACATAAATTAAGTGTTGTATACTATAAATTCATAGTCATAGAACAATAATAATTCATAAAACTTATAGAAAATAAATTTGTTGTAATTGAAGTTCAGGAGCTAAGAGTGGCATCTTTCCAAATTGGTTGAATCTAGAAAAAAATATTGATCATTTGTATCAAATGAAAATTTCCCTTTATTCATGTGGACAAATTCATTCTTCCTCTAAATGTTATATTAGCATGGTCAAGTGCACTAAGCATATGAGGAAATATATAAAAAGTCAAAGACTCCAATCGATTAACCAACAAGTTCAAGAAGAGAATGAAAGGTTGATGAATAAAGTGTTATGTCTCAAACAAAAATTAGATATCTAGTGAGATTTTTTGCCAAAACTATGGAAGTAATGAAATATTCAAATACCAATTTGAAGAAGTGGGGGATTTTATCTTTCAAAATACTGACCAAAAATATCATAAGTACTCTCCATTTTGGAAAGGGTTCATAAAAAACTAATAGTAACTTAATATTCTTTGTTCAAAACTTTAATAAGTCATTGAATAACTACAGAGGAAACCAAATCCTTCTAGCTCAAAGTGAATTACCTACACCAAGGATGAGTTAAGTTACGTATGTATCTCATTAATATTTCACTTTCAATGTGATACCAAGTGATTAAGGAAGACATAGCAATAATAGTCAAGGCTTCGGCAAGGAACACTAAATCCTATAAAGATTGATATGAGAGCTCCATTTATTGGTCTTAGGTACCATGGACATAAGTTAGATGTAAGAGATTTATCAAGCATAAAGTAGAGGGATATTAACCATTTCACCTCAGTATGTTATTTAAAGGAATCAATTTTCCTTCATATGCAACTAAAGGAAAATATGCCTCTACAATTTCTAAGAGAGAGGAATCCTTTAACTCCATTAAAAAATATTGCACTATAACTCTAGAGTGAGGGAAAATTTCACATGGGAGAATGGGTACGAAGAAAGGGGGAAATTCAAAGGGTAATGACATTCTAAAAAGATAACACCATTCTCAAGAAGGAAAATTGAATTTCATTGTAGTAAAGGAAACTTACCACTGATAATGAAGAGTTATATGTATCAACACAAACAAGGAAGAAGACCTATAAGATATGTGAATTTCGTGATTTTTTTTAGTTGTTTGGCATGATTCAATTAGGGGAATTTTGAGGTCTAAAATGGGCCTCCTAAGGAAATTAATAAATAATAAAATAAGATTGGATTACATCATCAAATTTTAGAGGGAAAAAGAAAAAAAAATAAAATTTCAACTCGTATTTTCAACATATCTCTTTATGGGTTTACTCAAATTTCAAGCGGAAACACTCGTTGGATGCAAAGCTTGATTCCTAATCCAAGGAGTACCCATGTTGCATAATTTCAATGGACCCTACTACACTAAAAGTGAGAAATACATGAAAAGAGTGATTGCAATCAAAATTTTCATGTATTTCTAATTTTTCATGTAGTAGGGTCCATTGAAAGAATGCAACATGGGTACTCCTTGGATGAGGAATTCAATTTTGCATCCAAAGAGTACTCCCGCTTGAAATTTGAGTAAAACCTTAGGGAGATA
The DNA here is from genome assembly GCA_031772625.1 of Pinus tabuliformis. Taxonomy (NCBI): domain Eukaryota; kingdom Viridiplantae; phylum Streptophyta; class Pinopsida; order Pinales; family Pinaceae; genus Pinus; species Pinus tabuliformis. The sequence continues at coordinate 59,264,044 of CM062813.1, read as the reverse complement.
ATTTGAAAATACAAGTTGAAAAAGTAGTTTTATTATTTTATTATTTTTAAATCTTTTTAATTTTTTACTCCAAAAATGGTGAATCATCCCCATGGTTGACATTATCATCTTGAATCCTATTGGTTCTTATAAAGTTTATTTTGGTTGTACATTTTTCTTAGGAGGCCCATTTTAGACCTCAAAATTCCCCTAATGTGATAATATAAGACTATTTCCAAGGCACTACCAATGGTGCCCATGTTCATGTCCTATGTGTGAGAAGAGGATCCATTATGTATTATAACGTTCAAGCTGGGTTGGGAGCTCCTTAATGAGATTAAGTGCCAAATTCCACTCTTTTGGCAATGAAGAAGAGAAAAGAAATATTTTTTCCACTAGCTACAAAATCAACAAACATTGGGAAGCCAAGTGTTAGAGGTTGCTTCTTAAAATTTATTAAATGAGTGCAAAGTAAAACATGCTAAGAAACTCAAGTTGACCAAAGGAAAAAGGAAGAATCAACATTGTACCACTATGATACATGTAGAAAAACATAATGAAAAAAGTGTGGGCTATTATGTGATTCCAACAATTTCAACATTTACATTTTAAATGTGTAAGGTCCATAAAGAGTTAAGGAAGATCCACTCTATTATAAGTCAGGAGTAATGTTATTTGAAAGAGAAACTTGATGAAGAAGAATAATTATCTATAAAATCCATATGCACTCCAAGTTGAGTATGTTGGCACATCAAATAAATTGTATTGATGATAACCATGGGTAATTTTTGTTTATTATGCTAATAGTTGCATTCAAAAGGTGAATAAGGAATGTAATGTAAATGTGTATTTGATATTTAGGCACTAATAACAACAATTGAGATTTTGATAACAAATAGACATACTCTAAGTCAACCTTTACTTATCACTTGTTACATATTAAAGGTGACAAGAAGACCATGTAAACTTAGCTCTAGAAATAAAGTCTTCTTGTACAAAAACCATGGAGTTTCACCTCTCATTGATGTCTTTTCCTATAAGGGAAAATAATCAACCTCCTAGGGCCTGTTTTCAAGTTCCCTCTATATTTTTATAGAGGTGGTACTCCTCTGTTACTCATTCATATTTTCAAATAACTCCAACATATAAATATAGACATTTAATGCATTCACCTTTGAGTGCACCAGGTGTTATAAAATAAAAATAAAGCAATGATATTAGAAATAAATATACTTTCAATATTCATTATGTTGTATGAATCCATTCACACATCAAGGGGAGACACATTTGAAGCAAAGCTATTATGAAACCAGCTCATAGAAAGATAGAAAAGATAGATTAACGCCTTATAAATCAACCTCTTTGAGGGGGAAACCTCTTTTACATTACACAAATGAACAATTCTTGGATGATACAAATGACAAGACCTCCTTTCTATATATAGGAGTCTAAGGGGTCATAATATAATCAGAGCCGACATAACAATAATAATGTAAGGGCACAATAATAACAATAGTAGGCTTCTATGGGGTACAATAATAACAATATGGGGACTACATGGGCACAACAATATAATAATCGGGTTGTACTAATAGCAATAAGGGGTTATACTAGTATTATAGGGACCTAACATGCCCCTCTCCTTCAAAAATTGTTTTCCTCAACGCTTGAGTAATTCTTGATGCTTCTGTATAAAATTATTTTCCTCCCATGTGGAATCTTCAGCGGGTAAGTTCTTCCACTCGATGAGATACTCTGAAAGTGATCAATTTCTTAGATGTCGGGTCCTTATTTCTGTGACTGCTCCAGGTTCCAATATGATTTTTCCTTCCTCATCAAGTTCTGGCAATATTGTTTGAACTGGGACCTTCTGCAACTTTTGAATGAGTGGCCACACTTCTTCGTCCTTCTTCCATTCATCCCTTTCTTCATTTAACCAATCTAGTTGGATAATAGAAATAACACAAAACAATGCTTCCACATCCTCATCCTTTCTTAAGAGTGCATATGCAACAACATTTTTCTTCCCTTTTTTGTAGATGATTTCAAAGTCATAACCCAACATATTTGTGACCCATTTTTTCTGTTCTTCTAAAGATAATCTTTGTTCTAAAAAGTATTTAAGACTATCATGATCCATTTTAACCTTGAAGTGTCTTCCCATTAGGTAATGTTGCCATTTCTTAAGTGTATGTAGTATTGCCAACATTTCCTTCTCATAAATAGCTTGCTTGATATGTAGCCATAAAAATACCCAATTGCCTACATCAAAAAAAAATTCACTACGATGTTGATTTTCCTGCTGTTTCATTTGATTCTACACCAAAGTGGCGTTATCCTTTAAAAGTTGGAGAACTTGTTGTTGATGCTCAATGTGATCTTTCACTTCTTGAATATTTTTCTTCTTGATATGTCCTTCTATCTTGAGAATTTGAGGAGTGGTAATTTCTTCCAATGCATTACAAGATATGGTTAGATTCATTTCTTGATGCTCGATGTGATCTTTCACTTCTTTAACATTTTTCTTCTTGATATGTCCTTCTATCTTGATAGTTTGAGGAATGGTAATTCCGGCCAATGCATTACAAGATATGGTCGGATTCATTTCTTCTTTCTCGATGTGATCTTTCACTTCTTGAACCTTTTTCTTCTTGATATGTCCTTCTATCTTGAGAGTTTGAGGAGTGGTAATTCTTGCCAATGCTTTACAAGATATGGTCGGATTAATTTATTCTTTCTCTGGGGTTGGTTTCTGGTGTATATCCTCTTCTTTTGATGTTTCTTGATCCTTTTATTCCTCCTCTTCACAGTCAATGTAAAATAATTTCTTCTCAGCACACTTATGACCTTTAATGTATTTGTTATCACAATTGTAACAAAGACCTTTTTCTCTTTTTTCTTCCAATTGTTGTGGTGTCACCCTTGTAGGCTGTGGAAGGCTAGGAGAAACAACACTTCCATATTTATAGTTGTGAGGGGTAGAATTTCTTGTTTCCATAATTTTTCTTTCCACTTTTCTTGCCAACTTGAATGCCTTCTCCAATGAATCAGGTTCCTAAAGACGAACCTCATGTTGAATGTTATCCTTTAAAGTCCCTATGGAGGCATCAATCCTCTACTTCTCTGGAATATCAATTTCCCTTATATTCAATTTTTGAAAGTCCTCAATGAGCTCTTCCATTGAACACTTTTGTTTGAGATTTATCAATTGGCTAAAGAAGGTGTTTCTCTCTGTATCCTCATAATGTGCTATCATTTCCTCCGTGAAAATTGATCACGTAACAAGTGGTTTACGAGAACAAAGCCCTTTATACCATAAAAATTGATCTGGTTCTAAATATGAAGATGCAATACGTACCTTTTGTAACAGTTGCACTTCATGTAGATCAAAATATTGCTCCATCTGTAGTATCCAATTTACCGGATCCTTGCCATCAAACTTCCTCATATTGCCTTTTCTTGATTTTAGGAGCTTGATCTTGAAAGACTGTAACTCTATAATTTCGGATCTTCTATTTCTAAAATCATGAATTGCAGTAGCCCTTTGCATCCTCTTTCAAATGGCACCATTCTGATCGAAATTGGATTCTCCAAGAAAGAGTTATGCACAATCTCCCAAGATGACCTAATTATATACCTTTTAATAAGAGCGAACTTGTATGAAGTGCCACGTGTCATTGTTTTGACCTTTGGATCTGAAACATATACACAGAAAACTACATTCTGTCCTCTTTCTACAACTTCTTACAAAATTTCAATCTGATGCTCATAGAGAAAGTTATGACGATTTTCCCAAGGTCACCTGTTTAAGACATAATTTGGGAGTCTGCAAAACCCTAACTTCCTCAAATCATATATACGAAAATATAGCGAGACAAGATCTAAAATTTAGACCCAAGGTTCAGACCGATTTCTTCTCAAATGGGTTTCTTTTTAGCTTCTAAAACTTTGTAGCGAACAAGTTATAGAGAAACATCCACGATGACCAGTTTTAGATGAAATTTTGGAGCTTGCAAAAACCCTAACTTCCGCAGATCATATCTCTGAAAAGATAGTGAAACAAGATCTGAAATTCGGATCTGAAGTTCAGCAATATTTCTTCTCAAATGAGTTTTTTTGTTAGCTTCTGAAACATCATAGAAAAACAGCTATAGCGAAAATTCCATGATGGTCTGTTTGGAGCAGCGAAACCCTAGAATCCAAAGTACTGATACCAAATGTTATGAAACCAGCTCACAGAAAGATAGAAAAGATAGATGAATACCTTATAAATCAGCCTATTTGAGGGGGAAACCTCCTTTACATTACACAAATGAACAATTCTTGGATGGTACAAATGACAAGACCTCCTTTCTATATACAGGAATCTAAGGGGTCATAATATAATTAGAGCCGACATAACAATAATAATGTAAGGGCACAATAATAACAATAGTGGGCTTCTATATATAGGAGTCTAAGGGGTCATAATACAAATGACAAGACCTCCTTTCTATATATAGGATTCTAAGGGGTAATAATATAATCAGAGCCGACATAACAATAATAATGTAAGGGCACAATAATAACAATAGTGGGCTTCTATGGGGTACAATAATAACAAAATAGGGACTACGTGGGCGCAAAAATATAATAAGGGGGTTGTATTAATAACAATAAGGGGTTACACTAGTAGTATAGGGACCTAGCAAAAGAACTAGAAAGAATAAAGAGAGTATGGCACAAGTAGTTAGAAATATATAAAATGATTTCATGCATTTGAAGATCATAAAGCCTCATAGGAAAAAATTCAAGAGGTTTCACTTATTTAAAAGTCTAGAAACCACAAATGACATGCTCTCCCAAAAATAGCTCTATGTGAGAGTAAAAAAACAAGATTATAGACTTTAAGTTTTTTGAATAAAGTAAGTGTCGACAACACTTAACAAAATATTGATACTTAATTAAAAAATGTAAATGCATTCGTCCGTAAGGGATTAGGATTTGGCTCACATGGACCAATTAATATGAGGTACCTACAAGAATGATAGAAACTACAACTAGGGATCATCTTTACAAATATATAAGAAAAGTCATAAATTTGGATGATCAAAGAGTGGGGAAAAATAAGGAAATTTATTGAAACTAAGATAAAGAAGAATCACATTCCATAGTTGTGGCACGATAATATTTCATTGGAACCTCTGTGAAACATTACAAACCCCTATTACATTTGTGGCCTTCTATTTTCCCCGTTGCATGGAATGTGTTGCAGGAGGGAGTGGATCTCCCCCCTATAGTAATATTGTGAAAAGCGATCTTGTCGGCCATCAACCCCCACCCATCCGTTCTTCTAGCTAAGGTCAGGACAATAACTTAGCCAAGCCTAGAGAGCAGGATTGATCCACAGTGACAGGTCACGAAACTTTGGGTAGCTTCGTCCTTAAATCCACCATTGACCCTAAATTTGAAGTCCAATCCACACATGTGGGTGACTACATCAAGTATATGTGAGACCACGACCTGATTGAAAATTCCTTGGAATTTGGGCTTCCAAAAAAAGAACTAACCTATTGGACCCAACACAAATGGAAACAAAATAGATAAATCAAGCTTGAACTTAGTGAAAATGGATTCTTCGTGGCCATCTTTGCCAATATAGAGATTGAAATCAAATTTTTGAGAATGATCGTTTTTTCTTGAACCTCGTAGGACTATATCTCCAATTTTAGATGGAAATATTCATCCCAAACAAAGAATATTTCACAACACCACTAGTATGGATCTGAATGTACTCTCTACCCAGATAATTTTTAGACGAGGATATCCTAGTGGGAATTAACAACTCCTTAGGGAATTTTGTTAAAGTTTATGAAGCCATGAATCAAGCTAGGTACATCTCCTATGTTCATATTTTTTTTTATATGAACATTTCAGAACCACTTCCAGAATCCATTGACATGTATTATCAGGATGATCTCTAAAAACAAACCTTGGATTACAAGCACAAACCTTTCCGCTACTGATGATGCCACTAATATGGCAATATTTATCACAATTGTTTGCTTCTAGCCCCTACCTCGCCCCTTAACTAAAATCAAGGTGCATATCCAGATGACTTCATTAAGCTACCAAATTAACACTAAGGTTCTAAGTCATTCCAACCCTCTCCTCAATTAGAAAAATATCTTGCACTTATCAATAGCTTGAATCGCCTTTCCTCTTTGGATACTATAACCCCTAATTCCAATTACTCCCCTGATTTGAAAATGAAGGACTTGACAACAGCCACATCCTCCCATGTCAAAGCGCCCAACCATGAGGATCCCTCCCCTAGCCTCACCCATCTTGACCCCAACCCTTCTAGTCTATCTTCGTCCCTTCCACTTGAATGAATCAATGAGATGGATTTAGACACTTTAGACCTGCCCAACCTAGTTAAATATTGGAAGAACAAAAACCTCAACACCATTGTGGAACATCAAATTAAAATATTTAGTTCGTGAAAACAAGCTCATAGAGTGACCCTAGGTCAAGCCAAGAACAACTCATTAGGAGTATAGGCCCATACCATGAAATATCAAGCCAAGATCCATATGAAAAGGGAAAAGGTAGGAAATAAAACCAACAAATCCTAGGAAAAATAGGATATATTCTCATGAATTGAGGAAGGATTAAGTTAATATTGGTGGTATTTTCCTCCTCCATCCAGTTCACCTTGTTGAAGGGGCTAGTCAACTTAGTCGACTAACTCGAGTCAACTCAGAAGAATTGTATTGTAAGTCGGTCAACTCTTCAGTGGAGTCGACCGATCAAGTTGGTTTGGTATAATCGATTGAAATGGTTAAAATATAAGATTGTACTCAAATATATGTACTCTAAGTCTTGATTGGTTATTGAGGTCATCTAATATAAGTGTTGATTTGTTGGTTCTCCACTACTTTGTGTCTCTTATCTTTTCCTTGCACTGCATATGATTATGTAGTTACTTTTATTCCTTTCTACTAGCAACCAATGCATACTTTCTGCTAGATGACAAGTTTCGTTGTTGGTAGTATTGGACCTGGGTACTCACAATATAATAAAAGCCAATTTATAGGAGTGTCGAAACTCTGGTAATTATTTTTTTGCCATCCCTATTAATTTTGTTAGCTATGAAATATATTTCCACAATCAGTGGGGAAAAATTTACAAGAAAAATTGTTTCGTTGATGAAAAATTATAAAATATTTGCACACAGTTGGTCAGGATCCCCTTAGTCAGTTACACAGTAGGAGTTATTCAGGAATTGGATGTTAATTTTAAAATGGCATCAGACAAATGGAGGGATCCTCAAAATTTTCTATGGATGTTTCCTAGCACATTACACATTCAGTTGTGCCTTGACATGATGGAGATTTGGTATGTTGACTGTAGTGATGTCAACCCTTGCGACCTTCCCTACCAACCTTTTGTCGATCAAATATTTGAGGAATTGCATCGACAAACAAACATTATCTTCCCCATGCTACCAGATTCTTGGGGGCAATAAAATGAACATTTTCTTCCGTTAACCTATGTGGAGTAGGAGGAAGAGAAAGAATAAAAATTATATATAGTTCCATTCAAAGTCAACTTACCGGGGCCTTTTCTAGAATCCTCAAAGAAGTCTACAAGCAAATAAGTTGAAATATTTGTCGAGGTCAAAGACCAGGGATTTTTAATCAATTGGGACGAAGTCTTAACTAACATTAGACTTGATGACCTTAAATTGTAACACCGACTCTACTCAATTGAAAAATGAGTTTTGGAGGAGATGGAAGCAAAGGGTGAAGCAACCAAAAGGTCGAGGAAATCTCAGAAGATTTTGGGCTCTTTTATTGGCCCACAATCTTTATATTCCCTGAGATATGCTAAGGACATTTTTATTGAAACATTCAAGCATAAGATGATGGTTGAGAAACAAAAAGAAGCACATCAACAGTTGATACCAACGTAACCGACTGCTCACAAGGTGACCTCACCCAAAAAACAGACTCAAGGTTAGTCGAGCATGGGTGGAAAGGAAAAGGAGAAAGTACTAGATATAGATCTAACCTCAGACTTACCTCCCTTCAGCTCAACACCTAATATAGGAGCGAATGGTGGTCAAAGACAAAAATAGATCAATAGGTCGCTATTCATGAGATTTCGTTAGAACAGGTTGAGATAACTGACTTGGGAAAGGTAATCTAGTAGAGGTTGAACTAGAAATGACAAACACATTAGGTACGTCCTAGACTCAACAACAAGACCTATTGACACAATCGACCATGGTCAACACATCTGCCCGAACATCGTGAAAAGGACCAACAAAAGAAAGGTCTACTAAACCATATGACCTCACTTATGCATCTAACAAACTTGTATTTTCATGTTTAGAGTATTCAATGAAAGAGACTAGAGAAAGATGGAAAAAGGGAGTGGATGATGGTGGCAAGTTAAACCAAAATAAGAAACAAGAAGAGGAGGTCTAGTTAGATTGCAAGACCTGGGAAACATAAAAACTTAACATAGAAATTTTGACCATAGTTGATGATCCACTTGTTGTTATTCGACAGTTAGTATACCAATTGGTCGATTATAATGTGCAAATGAATGAACAACTCATCGAGATTTAGCAGCAAGAAAATGCACAAGGAAACCAAGAGTTGTCAGTAATCATCCAAGAGGAATACAAGGAATGTCTAAAGGTCAAGCATAAATTAGAAAAAACATTGGATAAAGTTTCCACATTATGCATAATCCTTAAAAACTAGTTGGCTTATCTATCAACCACATGTAGTCAACTAAGGGAACAAAAACTTCTTATTCGGGACTTGTCATCTTGAAAAAGCATGGTCTTTGAGATTTGGGCTAGGATTGCATTAGACAATTAAATTGCACATGAGAAAAATATAGAGATGTATTTGATTTAGGAGGAAATATAGTGGCTTAGGGAAGGAAAGAAGGCACAAATGGAAGTAACCAATTCCACTAATCAGCTATAGACCATCCATGATAGAATCCAACAACTAGAGTAGTAGGGTATGCTCGACAAATGACTGACCTAACAAACTTCAGTGGCTAACAAAGTCAAATACTTAGTAGATGTAAAGACTTTGGAGGTTCAAGCTCAGTGGTCAATAAAATATTGGTCAATATTTGGCAAACATTTATAGTTAGTTGCACTAGTCATTTATCAAACAACTTTTGGAGAGGCACATGTCTAGGTACAATCAATAGTACAAACACTTCCTCAGACAAAGTTTGAATTTTTCAAAAAAAGCATGTCGAAATGCAACCTAGCACTTGAAAAGCACTCTGATGTACAAAAGGTCGAAGTAGAAGAATCCAATTGGTCACCTAGAGAGAAACATAGACATGAAATCCACATTCTAAGTTCACTCATCAGGAGTCAAGAAACATCATTTGACCATCCTATAGGATCCATCGACTAGCCAGTCTGTGAAAAACCTAATTCACATTTATCACCATCTCCAACAAAATTATTCTTTGCTAGCCAAAAAATATTCTCTTTTTTCTTCTATTTCTATCTCTATCCTCACTGATTTTCTAAAATTTTGTAAGTCTCTAGTTCTCTCCCTTATTTAGGATGAAAGGGGCATTTAGGGTGGGGGAGATGTTGGAGGGGCTAGTGGGCTTAGTTTAGTAGCCCAATCAAGTCGACTCCGAAGAATTGTATTGTAATTTAGCTGACTCTCCAATCAAGTCAACCGAACAAGTTGGTTTGGTGTAGTCAGTTTAGAAAATTAAACTACTGTAACCATCCATACAAAATATATATATGCTCATACTCGAATCTATGTACTAGTATTGATTGGTTATTGAGGATATCTAATATAAGTGTCTATTTATTGGTTCTCCACTATGTTGTGTCTCTTCTCTTTTTCTTGCATTGCATATGATTATGTAGTTACTTGGTGTTCCTTTCTACTGGAAACCAATGCATACTTTATGCTATATTACAACACCCCTCATGAAGATCATCTATTGGAACATACAAGGCCTTAATTTCAAATGCAATATGATTCTAAGAGAAAAATGGATTAATGAACACCCCACATTCTTTATGGTTCAAGGAACCAAAACATTTGGATACAACATCACCAAACATATAAAGAAATTTGGTAAAAAATGTCAATCAATTTCTATTGATGGAAAAGGTAAATTAAGAGGTCTAGCTATCATATGGAATTTTGAAGAGGTTTTTCTCCTCAACATGTTCACCACATTGAGAGTTCTTATAATTGATTCATAGCTTATTGGTTCCAATGAAACCTGCCTTATCTCCAATGTATGTGGACCCTCACTACCCAAGGAAAAGAATATCTCCTTGGATTCTTTTCAACATATCATTATCCTAATCAATCCAACCCATTGGATCATAGAGGGGACTTCAATATAATTAATTCTCTAGTAATGAAAAAAGGGGAGTTCATAAATTGGAATTCAATTCCATAAACTTACATGAAGTCTTGGGCCAAGCTTGCTTGCTCAATATCACCAAAAGAAATGGATCATATACCTAAAACAATGATGAGGAGGCTCCAAAAAAATTACATCGAAACTGGATCAATTTTTTATCACTGAAGACCTTATCTATAGGGAGATCTTAACGGAAGCCTCTATTCTCCCAAGCCATGTATCTCACCATTGGCTAATCCATCTTGACATATAAATCAAGGATCACCCCAAAAATTTCCCATTTATATTAAAATGTTTATGGCTCCAAAACCCATAGTCTTCATCAACCATTAAGGAGTGGTGGAAATAACTTCCACATAATGATGGATCAACTATGTATAGGCTTCAATGAAAACTTCATCCAACTCAAAATATGGAACAAAGAAAAAGTTTGCAACACCCTACAAACAAAACAAATCCTCGAAGAGCAGATGGGGAACTTACAACATGAATCCATTATTCTTGCAAGATATGATGACCGTATAAAACAAGAAGAAAACATGTTTTCATAGGTATAATAAAGGTGATAATAAGAAGAAATTTTATGGAAGAAAATATCCCACATAAGATGGCTAAAGGAAGGGGAAAGGAACACAACTTTCTTCCATAACTCCATGCTTCAACACCATCACCACAACCATAATTTCTTTCTTTGAAGGCATGATGGATCCAAAGTACAAGAGCATCAAGGCATTGCTCAAAAACTAACCAACTACTTTACAGACATCCATACAAATCCAAAGCACAACAAATCAAAGTCCATCAACAAAATCTTGCAGCATATTCCATAAATGGTCTATAAAGAGAAAAATTAGGCACTCCAATAGGATATCACCATTAACTAATTAGAATATATGGTCAAATCCATGCCCTACAACAAGGTCCTAGACTCTCGTGGTTTCACTATGTTGGTGCACAAAAGGTAGACCCAGGTTTGGAATGTTTTTTCAACAAAGCCCCTCAAACACTAGCCATTTCGGCAACACCTGCAAGCAGGTGAAGTCTCACCCAAGGACTCTATGGGGGAATATAGGAACCATAATAGTTTTGAAGTAATGAAGGAGATGGGGATTTTACACTACCATTACCATTACATTATGTATCTACTTGATAGCGGTCAAAAAAACAAATTAAGGTATACCCCTTGTTCTATGCAATAAACTCATCATTCATAATTATTTAACATAATTATAACATGAAAAATGGACTAGTCATCACAAAATATGCGAAAAGGCATAATATAGGTCAAACATATGATTTTATTATAAATTTGAAATGTTCATTACAACGATATTTGGTGTGATTCACTAGCCTATTTTAATTCATTATTGCATAGACATACATAAAGTTAAGTACATTCCTCCACATTAAATACAATATCTTTTACATCGCAACTTGATCTATTTATAGTTTTACATTTAGGTGCAAGTTGACCAAAAAACCCCTTTTTACTATGGGTAAAAAATATTACAATGGGAAAAGTCTGCAAAATAAATGTGACAACTTTCCTTATTCTTCACAATCCTATGCACTAACCCTTGGTCGACCTTCTTGCATGGTACCCTTTTGCGCAATGTTCCTTTGTGCAAATACGAAAACTTGTACCCAACATGTTGCTCCAACAGACCCCCAACACTTACCTTTCACTCATCCTCGACCCACTTAGTATTTCTGCTATTTGATTGAGGGAATTTGTTCCTTCATCATCACGAAAAACTTTTCAAAGGTATGCCTCATAGTATCGACATTCATCTTAACTTCCCCTACTTGCACCAAATTTGGTCCACTACCTCTATTATGTCTAGGGTATTTAGCTTTTCTTCCCCTTCTTGCACTACTTTCTTTACTATCTTGTGTGTCATGTTGATCTCGTCTATGACTTTTAGTGCCTCATCTTGCAAGTTTTCAATCTTTTGTGCTAATATATTTTGATCCACTCTAATATTATTGATTTGTCGCATTATTTGTGCACCCTCCACCATTGTTATCCTTCTCTCATTTAGTGGTAATGTATTTGAATTATCTTTGAGATTTTTTTCCTTCTCCTACGTATTTTGAATTCTCTGTGCTACCTCTTTAAGTCCTCCACTTTCTAGCAACCTTGTCCACATTTTCATCCCTTCATCAAGTTGACTGCATTATGCATCCAATCCTCTAATATGTTCAACATACATTATGGTTTCCTGCACCTTCTCCTTCCTTTCCCACTCTTCCAGTGGAGTGCTTGGCTTAGCTAGTGACTCCAACTTGACAACCTTCACTTTGAGGCCCTGAATGGCCTCACCTATTTTTTTCAACTTCCTCTTTGTTGGTGTGTCCACCTCCATTTGGGTCTCTAGGAGTTTTTTGTATACCTCCTCCACTGATTTCCTTATATTTTCTTCTCTTTGCATCACTTGTTATTTATTTTCCATCAACTATAACGTTTTTTCCTACAATGCTTCATGTGATGATAAGAAATGTTCCAACTCTATTTTCATTATTTCTCCATAGTACTAGATCTCCTAAGTAACACTCAATTGTAATCAGTGCAAAATTTCCAAAGGTAACTATGATAGTTCTAGTTCCACATGACTGAATCATTACTTGCACCATTGTATTTCTAGCATTAGAAGCTCCATCGCCTTTGAGTGAAATATGGAGTGTGAGGTGTTCCCTTGATATGAAAGATTACTATGACTACATTTTCATTAGTTTGATTACCCTTGTTGTGATCTTCTCCTCCATTTCCTTTGTTTTTTCTAGTTGTGATGTCGACAATCTACTAGATTATAATAATTGAGATAACTACTCCAACTCCCCATTCTTTTCTTTCACCTCCTAACAATAAATTGAAAATTGGTTAAGTAAAAATATGGCCCAATTCATATGACCTGTGTTGCACATATTTTTTTCACTTCTATGACTCATGCCAGGCACTTGGTCCTTGTGACATTTCCTCAGGAACTTATAGGCCATGACTTGTGACGTGAACTTGACTCCATCGTCATTGATACTAGGGATTTCAAACCCATGCACACCCCTATGTATGCCATATTTTTCCTTGACCTCCTCTGCCAAAGATTTTTCCCTACTCTTATATGAAAATAATGGCTTTGTGTCCTCTCTTGTCATAGGTAGTCCTATAATTCACACTATAAGGCTAGTGTCTATGGACATTGGCTAGTCCAACCAGAGTAAACTTTCATGAACATAGGCTCAACATATACTTGATGCATATATTAATTTTTGCATTGCAACCAAAATGTGGAATTTATAGTAGATTGAGGATACTTGATTGTTTCAAGACGTACACCCATTCCTGTGGCTCCATTGTGTCGATAAAATCATCAAGACTTGTGACGAGCTAGAGACTTGTTTGGTGAAAGTTTGAGAAATTTCTTGGTGTTTGTGATGTCATGGTTGAAATACTTCAATTTTTCTATGGAATTGATCATATTCCCCTCTGTAATGGCTAATGGTGGAATAATCAATGTCACAAGTTCATACTTTGGATCTTTTTTTAGATTAATTGATTTTGTGTTGGGTTTTCTTAGCAGCACATATTCTCTCGAAAATTTCCACACTATCAGCCTAGTCGATCCTTCTGCCAGTGTTTGTTTTGATGCTTTTGTCTGCGTAGGAGTTGGAGGTACCCCTATTGTATTAGTCTTACCCTTTCTTCTGGGTGTAGAGGCTCCTCCTATTGTGGTTTTCATCTTACTTTCTCACTAGTTTCCTTTAGCTCTGCAAGTTTTTTTTGTTATACGCTCGACTTTCTCATTGCTATCCAAATTCCTTAGACAAAGTGAGCCCCTCTAACTCCATTTGAATAATTTATACTTCCCTATCATAGTATACAGTTTTCGCGTTTGTTAGACATGATCTGATATCCCTTCGCATTTACTTCTCCAGATGGATAGCATAATTGTGCACAAACTTGTGTAGGTGAATGTCCTACTAGCAACCACTCCTGTCAAATCCACCCATCTACATGGATTTTGTCATTAAAGTGCATCTGATGTGTCATTAATGAAGTGGGTTTTCATCATTTCCATGACCATGCTATCTATCTTCCGTGGCTGATATTGACATTTTTTTATGCTTCTTTCCTTTTTTCTTTCTCAATTTTTCCATAGTATAAGTTATTGACAGTTGTCTATGGTTCGGGTGGGTCTACGTAGTTCTCCAATATTCTCCCTCCTGTGTTCTCTTTGTGATATATTTTTTAAACAAAACATAAAAATTCTCATATTATTTCTTTTTATTTTTTATTTTTTTTACTACTGCGTTGAAGGTCGGTTTATTCTATAGAGTCCCAATCGATTTCCATTGAAAAACTTTCTAGATGTTATCCATTTAGATTTTTTAATTGAAAAAATCTTTCTTTTTTCACATACCAATGAACCCAACCAATGCATCTGAAACTTCCCTTGATGCTTCATAAACATATTATTATACAACAAAACCAAATCTCCTGGCTAATTTTTTTCTTTTCTATTTTATACATCTATTGAGCAAATATGTTTTGTGTGCTTTTTGGTCATTTTGATTAAATATTTCCATTACATGGTCTTCCTATAATTGCATTACCTCCTACATTATGTTCTTTACTACACCAAAATTGGTCAAATTTGCTAAGGAAACAATGGGCAGACTTGGTACCAGGAACTATATAGGTACTACTACTTCTTGTCCATATACTAATATGAATGGAGTTTTCCTTGTCAATTTCTTACATGTGGTCCTATCTGCCCATAGAACTACTGGGATACTTAGGTCCCAATCATATCAGTTTACATTACATAATTTTTTTAGAGTATTCTCCAAAATCTTATTGAAGGCTTCAACAATGCCATTTTCCCAAGGGTGATAAGGTGTGCTTTTCTGATGGCGGATTTGAAACTCTTTTGTCAAGGAAACAATTGTGCTATTCAAAATGTGGGTACCCTGGTCACTCATGATTATTTTATGGTATCCAAACCTTGTGACCGCCTTCTCAAATAGAAACCATGCCTCATCCCATTTTGTAAGATAATTTGTTGTCATGATTATATGCCTAGATCCTACTCTTCTTTTAGTGGATTGATAGATCCAATGAAATCTATTGCCGACTTGCCAAATGCTTATAAATTTACTTGTGTAAATAATGGAATTTCATCCCTTGTAGATGTTTTCCCAACTCTCTGGCATATTTCAAAGTATTGAAAAAATTATTTGGGATCCTTCTGGAGAGTGGGTCACAAAGTCCTGCACATTGGATCTTCTCTGTGGTAGCCTTCCCTGGATAGTGGCCTCCTTGCAAATCCTTCATGTGCTTCTGAAAATATCAAGGGCCTCTCATGTTATAACACACAACTTCAAAGGGTTCCATATGTGCCTAACTTGTATAAGCACCCTATTATAAATTGAAAATATGTTTCCTTTACTAATAATTGTTTCTTCTACACAACTGTATAATATGTTGGAGCTACTGCTGTGTTAAGGAACTAGACTATGTATGTGAAGTAATCATCAACCGTGATTATCTCAAACAAGTGTGAATCTTGAAAAATATCCTTGATATTCCCTGCATCCTCTCCTGTTAATATACACAATAAGTGATATGGTCCTACATTAAACCTTTGCTAGTTTCACAACAAACTCAAAATCATATTCTTAAAAAAACAACAACCATCTACATATCCTCACCCCCAACATTGGCATATTAACTAGGTATCTCATTACAAAATGGTTAGTGTACATCTTTAAGTGTGACCCATGCAGGTAGTGTCAGAAGTTCTGCAATGCATATACCATCACCAAGCCTTCCCGTTCTATAGTGGTATAATTTTTCCAATAGTTGATAAATTTATGTTGAAAAATGCAATAGGGTGGTCTATATCCCCTTCTCTTGGATTATCAAACACTATGCCTAAACCTATGGACGATGCATCCACATGGACATGCAACTCCTTCCACTAATACATAAAAACTAGAATCGGCGCACTAACCAACTTCTCTTTCAATGCATCCAAATCCTGCCGACATTCTTCATTCCACTAAAAATTCATTTCTTTTTTCAATAATCTTTCTAAATGGGTTCTAATCTTCACATATCCCCTTATGAAATTTTTGTGGTACCCTATATTACCTAGAGTTGTGTGCGATTTTCACACTAAGGTAGGTGGAGATAATTTATTTGTGACAATAATTTTTGTAGGATCAACTAAAAAACTATTGAAAAGTGTGCAACAAGAAATGGTTGTTGAGAATGCAACAAGATGATGGAGCTTAGTGGAAAGGAGTCGCCTTCACTAAGTGGTCCCGAAGGCAAGTTTTGGCGCAAAGTCTATTTTTAGACTATGTCTATTTTTAGACATATGGATCATGGTCTATGAGTTGCAGTTTGTTGTTTATGGATGATTCGTCATGTTTGGAAAAATAGATGGACTTCTATTTTTGGATCACAGCAGGAGTGGTCAGAGTCTATTTTTAGACTGCTAGTCAAAAATAGAAAATTCAAATATTATTGTCTCATAATAATATTTAGACTACAAACTTTATCTTATCCTCTTGGATCACTTCAGTTTGAGCTACAGATGTAGCACATGCAGTTGTCAGAAGGAAATACGCTTTCTTTGTGGGTCAGTTGAGCTATTTCATGTAGGACATCAGTTAGAACTCATGTGGTTGAGTTCTGTGGAGTTGGATGAGCAGTTAATGGAGTTGTGTTTAGTTTGACTTAGTTGAACTAGTTGTATTTAGTCTAATTGGCCAACAGACTAAGTGATGAGTTGTGTGAATTAGTTATTAATTAATTCACTAATTATTAACTCATAATGCAACTGAAGAATACATCAGTTAACTCAGTGCATGTACAGTTCAGTGGAGACAGGTGTTAGAGGTTGAGATTGCTATCAGTTGTGACTATAGTTGTGCATGAGATTTTGCACAATCAAAGGATTGAGTATGCCCATGAGAATTGCATATGCCCAGTGATATAGCTTTTGCTCACGTGATTTCCAGTGTAAGTGATTTTCATAAGATAAATAGGAGTTTGTATCAGCCATTCATCGTTCATTCTCTTGCAGGATTGTGAAGTGGAGGCAGGCAAGCAGCGGAGGAGATTTGGAGATCAGATCTGAGCTGTATTGTGTGTAACAGGTGGAGATAGTGTTGGATACTTGTGAGGAGTATTGTACTATGTAATGTTACATGTTCTCAATCATTAATATACAGATAGTGTGGGGTTTTCAGCTGTAAGCTTTCCCCGGGTTACATACTGTGTTAATGTGTTCATGCGATTGATGTTTTGTTGTTTTTGATGCTGCTAAATTGTTGATCAACGTAGAGCAGCTTATGTATTGTGCATGTATTCCGCAATAGTGCATGATCAGGATAATATCTATTGAATATGTGTTTATTATTAAAAATTTCTACATGGTATCAGAGTTGGTTGATTTGTAGAAAAATTTCTACAGGATATCAAAGCGAGGATTGATCATCAGATCTATTATTCAGAAAGTGTTTACATTTTATTTCTTCAGGTAGAGTCTGTAATCGGGCCAGGTAGCTTCTGGATTCATCCTTCTTTTGGAAGGTGAGATATTCGGTGAATGCCCATACAGTCGATCTCTGTAAGAGAAATAATTTGTTCTCACGAATTTTAGATCAGAAGCGATTGAGTTTTTGAGATGGTGGAATTCGAATTTGCAGCAGTGTTTTCTTGGTGTCAAATTTGAAATGTCTTTCAACGGATTGCGATTGGAGTATGCCCTTGAGGGCAGCTCAAACTATATTACATGGAAGGACAGGATGGAGGCGGTGTTAGATGATAATGGGTTGAAGGAGTTCATAGATGCGGATGTCCCAAAACCTACTGATGCTGCCCAAGTCGGGGATTGGCAAAAGAAGACAGCAAAGTGTCGAAGGATTCTGTTGGAGGGCGTGAGGGATCACATTGTGTCCAGCTTCCATGGAAAGGCTTCTCCATATTTGATGTGGAAAACGTTGACAGAATTATTCCAAAGCAAGAGCAACCAGAGGAACTTGGCACTCAAGGATAAACTCAGAAACGTTAGGTGTGAGAATGGAGACAATATGCTCCAGTATCTCACGAAGTTCACCCAATGCCAGGATGAGCTAGGAAGTGTGGGGGTAACTGTTGAGGATGAGGATATGGTGAGTCTAGCACTCCTTGGCCTTCCTAAGAGTTGGCATAGCTACCAAGACTCAGTGAATGGAAGGGAGAAATTGCCAGGATGGGAGAGACTTTGGTCAGATCTTGTGCAAGAGGAGATTAGGCAGTGCACCAGAGACAGTTCTTCATCTATGCATGATGAGGAGAACTGTGCCTTAACGAGTAAGGTGAAGAAGGGAAAGGGGAAGGTTTCTCTTTTTGAATCTAGTTCTTCCAATGATGGGAAGAAGGTTGACAAGTCGAAGGTACGATGCTTTCGTTGTCATGAGTTGGGCCATTATGCTACTAATTTCCCAAAGAAGAAGTCCAAGAAGGGATCTAGGGAAGGATCTGAAGGTGAGGCAGCCTCACTTGCTTCACAGTTTGAGTTGGACTTCACACTCTTCGAATGCATGGTTTCATCCATGGTGGGAAGTGGTTGGTTTCTTGACACTGGAGCTTCTTTCCACATGTCTGGTGACAAAATTTTGTTCAGTACTTTGGAGGAGAAAGATCTCCAGATACTCATAGGGATGGGTAATGATGAGAAGTATAGTGTCTTAGGTGTAGCCATGGTTATTTTTCAGAGGGAGCATGGAGCTCGCCTTACCTTGATCGATGTCATGTATGTACCAGGACTGAAGAGAAACTTGGTGTCGATCGCGATGCTGGAAGACAGAGGCTATGACGTAGCCTTTAGTAAGGGAAAGGTTTTCCTTAGACACATCATCACTAGACAGGTGAAGCAGATTGGTTCATGGGTCAAGAACCTGTATGCTCTTGAGGTTCAAGATGCATGCAAAGCCTTGAGTAGCAAGGCAACTGATGGAGACTTGGTGGTTGAGAGTGAGCGTATATTACCTCTCAACATGCAGAGCTAGAAGAAGTCTCAGACGATTGTGGAGGAGCCACGATTGATGCAGCAACTTCAGGAGGTTGTGGAGCAGCCACAACAAGGGAAGTTGAGAGGAGAATGAATAGAGACATCTACTCATGTAGAGACCTCCAGTAGGGGGAAACTTCGAGCCAGGTGGGCTGAGGGATCACATGCAATGATACCTCCAGGTAGGAGGTGGGGTGATGTGGATTGATTGTCCCAAGGAGGAGGGGCAGGATCCTTGAGGTACCCAACCTCTTGGATGAGACCTTGCTACGAGAGCCCTGATGTGGAGTAGTAGGAACTGATTGATCGGGTAGAGACAGATGCGAATGGAGCGGCAGAGAGAGCGACAGTGTAGGGAATCCCAGGACGGCGCATAGCATGCAGGCTGCAGCAATGCGAGAGGCACAAGTGTTTTGCACAGTGCTAGGTGACACAGAGAGGTGTGCAATGGTGCAAGATGCATGGAGATGTTGCAGTAGCGCAGATGTCAAAGAGGGATCACTTGTCAGTAGTAGGTAGAGCTTCAGCATCAGAGTATGTTCCTAGCCCAACAGAGTGGTTAGTTGGGAGTGTTTTTGTTCCAAGTGTTGTTGGAGCAAAGTGGACCGGGCAGATGTGTTGCATGCAGAACATTCCAGAGTTACAGGATCGGGTTTGAGAGGAAGCCTTTCTTGTTGAGAGGGAGTGTTGAAAAGTGTGCAACAAGAAATGCTTGTTGAGAATGCAACAAGATGATGGAGCTTAGTGGAAAGGAGTCGCCTTCACTAAGTGGTCCCGCAGGCAAGTTTTGGCGCAAAGTCTATTTTTAGACATATGGATCATGGTCTATGAGTTGCAGTTTGTTGTTTATGGATGATTGGTCATGTTGGGAAAAATAGATGGAATTCTATTTTTGGATCACAGCAGGAGTGATCAGAGTCTATTTTTAGACTGCTAGTCAAAAATAGAAAAGTCAAATATTATTGTCTCATAATAATATTTAGACTATAAACTTTATCTTATCCTCTTGGAGCACTTCAGTTTGAGCTACAGATGTGGCACATGCAGCTGTCAGAAGGAAATACGCTTTCTTTGTGGGTTAGTTGAGCTATTACGTGCAGGACATCAGTTAGAACTCATGTGGTTGAGTTCTGTGGAGTTGGATGAGCAGTTAATGGAGTTGTGTTCAGTTTGACTTAGTTGAACTAGTTGTATTTAGTCTAACTGGCCAATAGACTAAGTGATGAGTTGTGTGAATTAGTTATTAATTAATTCACTAATTATTAACTCATAACGCAACTGAAGAATACATCAGTTAACTCAGTGCATGTACAGTTCAGTGGAGATAGGTTTTAGAGGTTGAGATTGCTATCAGTTGTGACTATAGTTGTGCATGGGATTTTACACAATCAAAGGATTGAGTACACCCATGAGAATTGCATATGCCCAGTGATATAGCCTGTGCTCACGTGATTTCCAGTGTGAGTGATTTTCACAAGGTAAATAGGAGTTTGTATCAGCCATTCATCATTCATTCTCTTGCAGGATTGTGCAGTGGAGGCAGGCAAGCAGCAAAGGAGATTTGGAGATCAAATCTGAGTTGTATTGTGTGTAACAGGTGGAGATAGTGTTGGATACTTGTGAGGAGTATTGTACTATGTAATGTTACATGTTCTCAATCATTAATATACAAATAGTGTGGGGTTTTCAGCTGTAAGCTTTCCTCGGGTTACATACTGTGTTAATGTGTTCAAGCGATTGATGTTTCATTGTTTTTGATGTTGCTAAATTGTTGATCAACGTAGAGGAGCTTATGTATTGTGCATGTATTCCAAAATAGTGCATGATCAGGATAATCTCTGTTGAATATGTGTTTATTATTCAAAATTTCTACAAAAACCATTTTTTCACACTACATGGCCCAAAATAAAGCAAAACAACGAAAAAACAATGCAATTATTCAAGTTTAATGAGAGATGTAACTATCTACCTCTATTAAGTATCAAAAAAGAACCTAAATATGCTTCTTTAAGAGACTAAATATTGCCCAATCATCTAAGTATAGCTCTAGATACTTATGAATAAAATATTTGAAGGTTGCCACCACAACTCTAGAAAATATTGTAGGTTTGTTTTTCAAACCAAAAGGCATGAAAGAATACTGGAAGGATCTCCATTCCATTGCAAATGTGGTCTTATGCTTGTCCTATGGTGCAACCTTGACTTGATGATATCCTGAAAATCCATTTGTGAATGAGTAGGCCTCTTGTCCTCCTACATTCTCTAATACTTTGTCTGTAAAAGGAGTAGGGAATGAGTCATTCACACAAGCATCATTCTGCTTCCTTAGGTTCACAAAAATCCTAATTTCCCCTATTTTCTTGTCTCTTATTACCATTGGGGTTATCCATTCTGATTCTTCCACTCGCTCAATAATCCTAGCTTCAAACATTATGTACAACTCTTTCTTCACCTTCTGCTTATATATTGGATACAACCTATATGGTCTTTACTTGATTAATTTTTCGCCTAGCTTCAAAGGGATCCTTCATTTATCCTAGTTCCCCAATTATTCTTTTCATGTCTAAAAAATAATTGGAAATAAATCTTGTTATTCACACAATAAATAAAAATCCTACCTATTATTTCCTCATCACAATAGTACCCTATGATTGTGGTCTTAGGATTTTCCTTGTTTCCAATGTTGACTTTGTGCATTTTGATAGGTTTTTCATAGTCTATAGATTCTAGTTCTTGACCTGTTACTATGTGCTCTCCATCTATATTAGGCATTTGTAAATTCCTTGGGTCATCCTCCTCTTCACACTCTTCTGTGACATTATAGCATTCCATGAACTATTTAACATATTGAGAATGCATGTGCACAAAGAATAAGGGTACTGACTTCTATTCAGTCTAGCCTTCTAGTGAAAAAATATTCTCTTTAAAAAACTATAAGTTTATATCCACTATAGGATCACCTGGTTCAAAATTGAAGGTTACCTTTAAGTTTTGAGACATGTCTCCCCAATTTGTTGTTCCTCTCATGAGGGTTTCACTCAACGAACCTTTGACATAGCGTGTGCAGTCGTGGCATACTAAACAATACACTTAATTTGACTACATATTGGAAATTACCTCTAAAAATCACTTTATTTAACTTCCTACCAATACAAGCCCAATACACCTTCTCAATTTAAAAACTCCTACTTTCACTAGATATTGTAGGTATCCATGTTTTCATTAACATTTTCTATACCCCTTTATATTTTTTCATTAACTTTAATCTCCATTTTTTATACACAACACATAAAAACTATGTAATTTTTTCCTCAATATATATCCCCCAATATGAACACATGTGGTATGGTATTGCTCCCCGAGTGAAGCCCCCGTGGTTCCTCTGCGCACTTCTAGCTATGTATACCAATTCCTAGGAATGGAATCTAAGGTATGGTTAAACAAATGCACCCATAGTTCTTCCAATATCTTCTTCTTGGTCCATTCTATTATGAAACCCTTACGATGAGTGGTAAGACAAATCAATATAGTATATTTTGGCTCAGTATTTCCAGCATTTAGTTCGAACCTGATCTACAATAAATGCCTACATTCTTTCCAATTATCCATTTTATTTTTATGTGCAACCACCCATCATGGAGGAGTTCATTTCAGAACTACATCTAGGGCTTGCAATCTGAGTTGTTCAGGTACCTACAACTTGAATTCTTTCATTAAGGAACACACATATGGCATTCCATCAAACTTTGGTGGATCACGTACCTCTACTCCAATATAGTGTATTACATGGGTAATATGAGTGCTTCTTCTAATGGATGCTTCATGTAGTCTTTGGTACCAATTCTCATGTGCTTCATATGAATCTGATGTGTAGGAATTAATTATTCACCAAATCAATACACTATCAACAACCAAATTGATATAGTCATCCCTACACGTAGTGACATTATAGATGTTGTCAAGATATTCTATGTTGAATCCTTCCCTAATAGGCTCCACATAACGATATCCTTCTATTGGGTTTAATGGTGCAGTAAAATTGTATTCTCCTAACTTAAATATAATTTGCCTCCTCTGAAGGTAGCTTATCACTTGATTATCGAACACCTAGTGAACTCCTAGTAACACAAGGTATGTATTGGTATCATCCATAATCTCTATGACTTAAAAATCAACAATAATTTTTACTCCATCAATGTCAACCTCTATCCCTGTCAACCTTCCAATAGGGTAAATCTTGTACTAGTTTGTTAACCTCAATTAGATAGGTGACCAAGTCAACTTTGGCCTCCCCATGGTTTACCATGTTTTCCTTAGGAAGAATATTTACATCTGGCCCTAGAACTAGAATGATGTTGTCAATGTCATAATCCCCTATCTATGTGCTAAATTTGAATTCTGTATTCATCCTTTTCTTGCACATAATATATTTAACTATGCATTGAAGGGCCTATAAAATAGGAAATTCCCACTCTTACGTGCATTGATCAACCATTCTACGTAACTAGTTTAGGGTCGATTCATCCTTCATTACTTATAAACAACTCTTCAAGTAATTTTAAAAGAGGCTTACCTCTTCAATTATTTCTCTAGGTGCAAACTTGTCGCATACCGGTGGCATGTCATAGACAGGTAGTCCTTGTTATGTAGTTGAGCTTGATGGACCCCATTATGTTGCAACCAATTCCCTTTGACATTCCTTGTACGTGTCTTTTCTTTCACTATATCAAATCTTGGAGCTAATTCTGTGTATTTTCTTACCCATTGGCGTGGTTGGCTCCCTTTTCCAACTGTGTTTGTTCCCATCCTCATTCCTTCATGGGTAACTCCTCCAAGCTATGGATGATCTCTATGCACTTAAATGAATGTCATATGTGTATTTTGTCCTATTTTCTCTTGCCACTTCATTATAAGTTGAGGATTTTTTTTTAGCATGGTCCAATTGTTTACAATATGTGCATATGGTGTACGAGTTAGGGAAATCCTACACAATGTCTCATGATAGCCCAAAGTTGTAGTAGATTATCAAACCCCTACCTCTTCCAAATCCTCTTATTCCTCTACCCTTGAATCTTTGTCCCCTTCCCTACACACCCTAGCCTCTATCTTCCTTATTGTAAGCTCTAGACTAGTTATAAGCTTGTGCTCCTACTTTAGATCCCTCTACCTCTTGTACCCTGTATGCATTAGTAGTGCACTCTCTCATCAAATCCAGGATGAGATAGGTGTGGGTGTCATGTCCTACTGATTTTAAAAATTCATAAAACATAGTTATGACTGAGCTTTGGTACTTTGCATCAGAGGAAAGGATGTTGGTATTTCCCCCATACTCTACAAACTTCACACCATAATTCCTTGCCTTGCACCAAAGGGTTTTCTACTCTTGTGGCCATGTACTTTGTTATATTTGGGCACTCATTCCTATGATGGCCTTCTTTCTTGCATATAGTACAACAAAATTCCTCGCACGTTTCCTTATCTTTGGCTAGATCTTGTAAATGAAGTGTTAAAGCTACTAACTGTGATTGAACTTGAGACATTCCGACATTGTTTTAACTTCCTATAGGGGATGCTTCCAACTTCATGGAAATTTCTTGATCCTTAGATTGTGACACAATATTCTGTTGAGTTAGTGAGATGTGTATGTGAGGAAACTATCTTGCAATAAACCATTCCTTGTGTTGCATATCCATAATTTGAAATTTAGTTGATCCAACAAGAATTTGAACCTTGGATTGAAGTCCCATTCTAATTCAATGACATTTTGTTTAATCTCTTTAATTTCTTTAATACACTAGGATTATGAATTTGGTTTTTGGAATTCTTTCAACAATAGGCTTGGATGTCTTATAATGATCTAACTTGTCTTGTTGTGTCGGTAGCCTTATATTTCATTTACCAAGTAAGCACACAGTCTCTGAAGGTGGTCTCCAACTGTGCAACCTTCCTCAATTCATCCTAGACCTTCTTGATAATCCATACTAATTCACAAACAAAAATATTTTGTTTAGAATCATCTTTACTAGTGCCATGAAAAGCATATATTCACAAAATAGGATCAACTCTCATCATTGTGTTTTTTTAGTCTTGCTTTGTGATACTCATGACTGATTAGGTCCTACCCATTTTATCTAACTACTTCCACTACATTGACTTTATTTACTAATGTTCCCACTTCCTTTACTATCTAAAATTATTTGCTACAAATTGTTAGGTGATCTTACTTCTTGGCTTGGAATGCGCACGGGGTCGTCGGTTAAACATAGGGTGTGGCATGAGCAAGGTCATTGGGATACACCATATCTCCTTGTCTTGGACTGAACTAACAATTACCTTCCTTGATATTTTTGTTACTTCCTATGAACAATACTCCATCATGTAGATGGTTTGCGCTATATCTTCTTCTTGGTCACTAAACTCCCAATCCTCACTATTGTGTTTCCTTCTCTTTCCTTCTATACTCCTTCATAGTGTCTTTTTGTCACTCACCAACTCTAATGTATATCTTTTTCTTATCCCACTATTTCCCCAAAATCTTGTTCCTCACTTCTTCTATCACCTTTTCCTCATGTGCTGATGTGTACGCCCTTACTTTTCTTGAATTCTCCTTGTTATTGTCCCTATGATGCATTAACATCCTCAACTCATCGAATATTTCCTCATTCTTTAATGTATCCCTCGCCTTTGTTCCCTTATGCCAGCCTTTGGTCAACCCATAGTTTTTCCATCACACACAAATAAATTTAGCCACTGGTGATATCAGATTCGAATGACATAACTCCTTTGTCACATAATAACATTTTTATATAAGTGAACAACAATCTCACGTATCTCCCTCATGGATCCCTCAATAATTCTCTCTTGGTTGTGTTATATGACTAAGTGCTTTCTACAACAAACTCAACAACATAACCTTCCAACACACTATTAAGCCAAAAGCCAATTGAGTGAGAAATTTTATTGCTTATAATGTTTACTCTTCAAATTATTCTGGAGTCTAATTGTGTGGTACAACATGACACCAACTTCTATTTTCTTTTGATAATCTTTGCAAACACTTATCTAGAACAATAGGAATTTAGTGAAGAAAATTTCATGAAAATTTGTAAAGAGATACCATTGCATCTATTTCTTAGGACTGGTCCATTGATTTCTCATTTGTTCTACTACTAATTTGTGTTCCTTTATTTTCACCCACTATTGTATTTCTTCCTTAGTAGGTCTCCACATCCCCTTAAGTCACAAATCTGGTTCTATCAACACAACCATTTTTTGGCATGCAAAGAGAAGACCTGAGTTCTGAATGATTTTACCAACAAAGCCCTTAGACACTGACCCTTTTGGCAAAACCTTCAAGCAGGTGAAGTCTTACCTAATGCATTTATGGGGGGACATAGGAACCAAGACATTTTTGTAGTGATGAAGGAGATGGGGATTTTACATTACCATTACAATATCCATTATGTATTTACTTGCTAGCCCTCAGAAAAAGAAATTAAGGTATACCCCTATTATGTACAATAAACCCATCATTCATAACTATTTCACATAATTATAACATAAAAAACACATAAGTCATCACAAAATGTGTGGAAAGACATCATTTAAGCCAAACATATCATTTTAGTATAACCATGAAAGTTTTCTAATAGCCATATTTGTCACATGTCACCAGCCTATTTTAATTCATTACATCGCAAACATACATAAAGTTAAATACATTCCTCCACATCAAAGACCATCTCATTTACATCTTGGTTTGATATATTTATACTTTTACATTTATGCACAATCTAACCATGGGAAAAACTACAAAAGAATCCTAATGAATTTCCTTATTCTCCACATTCTCGCTCTAACCCTTGGCTGACCTTCCTACATGATACCCTTCTATGCTATGCTCCTTTATGCATATCCTAAAACTTGCACCCAACATGCTACTCCAACACACTAAATATTTCTTTAAAGCTTGTTGGCCCAATATGGGAAAGGACCTCTGGGAAGCGGTGGAGGAATCATGAAAATAAATGGCAATCCTCAAAGACTTGAATGTGAGCTTCCTTACCTCGATCCCCAAAACAAATAAAGTTGAAGAACCAAGTAGTTTCAAACCCATAACACTATGTAATGTCTTCTATAAAGTAGTCACCAAAATCATTGCTAACCACCTCAAGCCAATCCAATCTAAGCTCATCTCTATTGAAAAAATCGATTATGTGGAAGGTTTCCAATTTCTTTATGGGATCATGATCACTCATGAGACCATTCAAGACCCTAGAATGATGTTAGAACCTAACCTCTCCAAGGCCTTTGATAAACTTAACTAGCATTACCTTCTCCAAATCCTTCTAGCCTTTGGCTTTGATTAGGACTGGATTATTTGGATAAAACATCTTATCTTTTTTTCCATTTTACTCAATGGTTATCCCATTACCCCCTTCTAATCTACCTTTGGCATCAAGTAGGGGGATTTCTTGTCCCCTTTCCTCTTCATTCTTGTTGCAAAAGGCCTGGGTCATGCCATCAAATCCATTGTCTCAGAAAGGAAAATCAAAGGGCCCAATCCATTTGGAGAGGATATCACCCTATCAAACCAACAATTTGTGGATGATACCTTGGGTATGGGAGTTCCAACAACTTAATAAGCCAAAGGTATACCAAATATTGGAGGACTTTTCCAATGCTTATGGCATGGAGACCAACAAGGCCAAATCATAGGTATTCTTCTTAAAAACACCAACATTGGTTCAATGTCACATATCTAGGATCCTCAACTTTCAAATTAGAAAACTCCCATCAAAATATACTGGTTTCCCCCTTGTGGTTACCTCTCTTAAACGCATTGTGTGGGAAAATATCGTCACAAAAATCTACAATAAACTCACTTGTTGGACCTTTAGATCGCTTAATATAGTTAGGTGACTTGTCCTTCTTAAATCAATCTTATAATATTTGTCACAGTATCTTTGTTCTACTCACATGGATCCTACCTTCGTTCTCAACTCCATATGAAATATTTATTGGTATTTACTCTAAGGAGGGAAAAACTTGAGAAAAAATAGGCTCTTGTAGCAAGGGACAAGTTGTGTAAACCCAAGATACAGGATGGCCTCAGTCTAAGAGACCCATTAATTTAATCAAGAGTCCTTGGAGCTAAAATTTGGTGGTGGTGGCTTAAGGGGGTATTGGACCTATGGAAACATATATGGCATTAGAAATATTCAAGGAATATATCTCTTCACTCAATTATTCACTCCTACTATGCCCAAACAAGATCATCGATATGGAACCTAGCTAAAAAGGCATGCATTTTATCTAACAACACTTATTCTGGGAAGTTAGGAATGATCCTTCAACATTATTTTGGGAGGTCTCCTAACAAAAACTCCCTAAAATCTGAGAACAAACAAACCTTGACTAGCTTCAACTTCATATAATTGAGCTCATCCATTGCACGGTCAAATATTATTAGGTAGCTCCCACCTGTAATCAGGCTTGGAAACAATGGCTTACATTGGCACTTTAGACCCATAAGCCTCAAGAATATCATGGAAAATTTTCTGGAAACAACTCCAATAAATGTATATCCCCATCTTTCACAAAGAAGACAAAATAAGATGGGGTTATAGCTTGCAAGGAACCTTCTCCATTTGTTAAGCTTATATTTTGGAGTTTGAACATCATACGTAACCCAAAGCTAACATATTGAACAACATTTGGAAGAGGAAACTATGGCCTAAAGTCTCAATTTTTCTCTAGATACTGGTCTAAGAGAAGACATTATCATGGGATAATCTCTAATAGCACCAATATGTAGGTCCTTCTCATTACACTCATTTCCTCAGGGATATGGAAAATTGGGAGCATTTATTCAATACATGCTCCTACTCTCAACAAATACAATAGTTCCTTGGATCCACAATGCACAAATCAAACAGATACCCCTCCAACATCCCCAACACAATTAAGCAATAACAAACCATTTCATTTCATACTCTAATCCTTAACCGTATCTACATCCTCCTCCCTAGCCTTCTACTTTATGCTATCTAGAAGGAAAAAAACACACATTCTGAGATCATTCCATGTCTTTTGAAGCTCTCTAGACCATAATCCAAAAAGCATATGAGAATCCATAGTTTCTCAATTCTGGAATGAGCAATATTGGTAAGATTTAGGAGAATAATTTCCCATGCTTCAAGCCTAGCATCTAAGAGTTGGTCCTTCCTTTGTCTTATCTCTTCACATAATAGTGCCTACCTCCCCTATATCATAGTCCTCCCCTCCTCCTAACTTCATCAAGCTGAACTTCGACAGTGCGTCTAAAGGAAACCCTCGTATCGTAGGTTTCAAGGGAATCCTTCAAGACCACATGGGTAATCACATATACATATTTGTTGGAGCTATGGGACACAACACCAAAAATGCAGTTGAACTCACAACTCTTGAAGAAGGGATTAATATTGTCAGAAAGCAAGGATTCATCAAATTATTAGTTGAAGGGAACTCACAATTGGTCATCACCATGATCAACAAAATTACGCAATGACTCTCCTATACACAAGGTATCCCATAGTGGGCGGTCTTAAAGTATTCTAGCTAGGGTGGATTGTCTACTAACGTCTATCCCTACCATCATCCCTTCACATGTCAAGCACACAGGCAATAGAATCATAGACACGTTGGTCAATCATGGATGTTCTAATCCATATGGTAATCTATCAACACCATGGCACTCCTTCAAAGATTGCCTAATTAAACATGATCGTTGGAGCCACGTGTAACAACATTTTTCTCCCTTGGATGGGGTTTATATTAGGCAAAGGACTAATGGGGGTGGGCTACCACCATCCCATTGACACACATGCTTGAGGGATGTGGCTACATTCCCTCCATGAGTTGGTTAATTTGAATTCCATCAAGACCTTCAATGCATGCACACATAGTGGATGCATTAAAAAACTCCTCTTAACAATGCAACTCCCATCACATATCATCATTTGATCCACCACTACACAACACTGCTCACCCACTTCACTAGTTATGCCGCCCGATATCTTTGATGGTGTTACTCCACATGGACCCATCTTTGCATTTATTTTGGGAACTATCCTTCACGCTCTCATTTTTCTTTAGTTCTATGTATGGATCTAGAATTGTCTCCTCCCTCAGTTTGACCATCCTGGTTTGGCTTCTTACCATCTCTTGGTTCACCACGCTAGGTGTTGTATCTATTTCATGAAGATAGTTTTTGGCTAGGAAATTGTGCCAAGAAATCAACTCAACCTACTTTAGGCTCAAGTTGGCCCTTGAACTAAAGGGGGCTCCCTCAAATATTATGAGGCTAATTGAATGTTCATGGCAATGAACAATAACCTTCTAAGCATAGTGGTCATATTTAGGGAAATTGGGGGTTTGTTGAGAGATGGTTGCTAATGAATTAGACTTATTGCTTTGGATATGAAGAACAATTTCCCCTAGAATTCCAAACAAAAGGCATACTCTCAACCCTAATAGATAATTGTTGTTATAACTAATGAAGGAAGATTGTAAGAATATAACAAACTAACTTCTTATCCAAGTTGAGTATATTAGTTGTCTACTATAGAAAGAAATCACATAGAATGACCTTCAATGGATCAAGAACAATACAAATTGGAATTATACAGATGGTAACATTATTTAGATGTAGAGTGACTAATACAAATAGACAGTTCATTTAGTTTAACCCAGTAATGAATATAACTTTTCCAGGGATTTAAGGGAGGCCAATTCTCATGTTATCCTCTCCTATAGATCCATACAACCTCAAATGCATAAAAGAAAGACATATGAAACAATATACCAAACGCACAAAGGAAAGAGATATGAAACACTAGAAAGTATTGACATATGAAACAATCTGCCAAATGTTGAGGCAAGAATATTCTGATTAAAACTACTAAAAGGAAAATGCTTCCATAATACAAATTGCAAATATTGGCCTCAAAGGCCAACCCCCTTTTACAATGAAATTACGTTGTATTTATATTCTTCAAATGTTGTTGCAACCACCTATAATGTTGGCTAAGGATATTGAACCAATATCTGCAAATCTACATTTGATTGAATGTTGATATTCATCCTTACTTAGATGCTAAAATCATGTCCATTCTCACACTCTTTGAATGGTAGTTGAATTGTAGTTAATGTACTATTGGAACAACTTATGCACCAGAATTTTTTTTTTCCAATAATGAAAAGATATATTTTATTTCATCTATTGTTGGAGTACAAGAATCAAATACATTCTATGTGGCCCCAAAGTTTATTTAACAGATCAATTTATCAATTTCATTTTCTATTTTATCAATTTCGATTTTTTATTTATTTCAAATTTGTACATTTAATTTTATTTAATAGTAAAACTATAATATTACAATTTATGGCAAATTATCATATTTATTAAACTTATCCTTATAACATGTAATTAAAATATTAAAATATAATTTTAATCCTAACATTATTCTTAATCCCCGTGTATTAATTTACACATGTTAAAAAAATATATGGTGGAAAATAAAGCAAAGGGATCTGCCCACTAACAATTTAAGGAAGACGAGGGGCGGGGGATCCGCTATTTTTAGCACCCGACTTTGCTAATTGTTATGTGGCCCTCGAATAACGTAGCCCCCGTTTCCCCGCCTCCTGGGGGTGGCCACTATTTTTCTTATTCATGGCACAAAGTTTAATATAAATTATACTTTATTACCTCATAAATAACGGTGGGCATGGATTTAGTTTGACGCTTTTTGTTTCTTATATATTTTATTTATTTTAAATTAATACTATTAACTTTATTTACATTTCTTTATTTAATTAATCTACATTAATTAATCGGGTTTTGTTTTTTAATAAATAACATTTAATTAATAATTTACATTATATATATATATATATATATATATATATTATATATTATATACCTATATTCATTGATTTATTTTTTATTTTGATATTTTTTAATTGAAATGTGGATTGAGATTTAGTGTAGAAAATGGATTCAAAGACAAGGTTAATGAACTGAAGTTCAAGATTTTAACTCGGTACTTTTCCAAAGAAATGTTACAACATCAGCATGAGTCCATGAATTTTGTATGGTGGGAGTCTAATGCAGGAGCATCTCCATGAACTCAACTCTTAACTTCTATAAGGTCAAACAAACCTTTACCAAAGGGATTGGATTCCCTTAAGTTATATGAGATGATAATGTCTAGAATTTTTTTCATGAAACCATAATGTAATCGTTGTTTAAAGGTTGGTTTGATAGTCAAGATTGTAAGCTAGGAGCATTGTGTAAGGTGAAGTCTTTGTAGGAGGAAAATATATTCATATGAGTATAAATAACATTTAGAAGACAAACTTGATCCATAATATGCTAGCGTCAAGAGCAATTTTAGTAATTAGTTGCAAAATTTATGGAGTTGTTAGGATTTGTTATAATTCGGAAGTTTCATCTTCCAATTATTTATGTAAGCCTTTGTGGGTGGATTGAAGTGTGTGGCTAGGACAAAGGAGGGCCCAAACTATGTGAAACCTAACCAATGGAGTGGCTAATATAAAATAGTGAATTTAGTCCCAAAAAGGGAGAGGAGTATAAATTAGAGGTAGATAGAAATTGCAAAAAAAAAATTATGTACAGATTTTGGTTGTAAATAGATAGTGTGTTTATGCCTTTGAGCAATGTATGTATCTTTTTGATTGATGTGTTCTTCTCTAGTTTAATACAAATTACAATTGAGAGAAAAAACCTTTTTTCTTCATGTCTTTAGATATTGCAAGGATTGGACTATCTCCCAACTCGTAGTTGCATGTGTGTTTATTTCTTTATAGATCGATTTCTAAGTATTTATGTGTTACTATGTAATATTGATGTTGGGTTAAGAAACTGAGTAGAAAAAGAAGTCTATCGAAGGTCATTGATCATCTATAGGTTTCCCAATTTGTAAGGTTCTAAAGCAAAGTTAACAAATAAGGCTGAGACATACCATAAGCTTGTTTTACGTGTAATCATGAAACCTTGACAATAGACATTTGAAACATCACTTGATAGGAAATGGGTATGTTAGATAATGTCTCTTTTAGTATCAGACCTTAACATGTAAGGAATTTTAATTAAAAGTTGTTTTCATGGTCTCCAAAACTTTAAAACCCTAATTTTTTGATACCTAAACTCCTGATCACCTGGTATTTGATCCCTCAAAATCTTGAAATTTCAAGGTTCCACATATTATATTGGGATGAGTCTCGTTAAGAGTAGTGCATTTAGAAATCCCTGATACCTGATACCCTGATATTTTGACACTTGATATCCCAATATCTCAAAAAACAAACTATAATGGATGGGAATATTTTTTCTTTATTAGGACATGATATTGTTCATCAACTAGGATAACTCATATCAGGTGATTTGTAAAGTGTTTAACTAATGTGTTTAAGTTTTCAAATTATTATGCACTAAAATTCGATAGTTGGTGATGTTAATTGATGCAAACAAGTATTTTTTACTTGACATTATTTCTATACTGGAATATAAATGTACCAAGGAATTTTTTGAGGTGCATGGATTCTTGATATATTGGTGAGCCAACATTTCGATAATAGAGATGAAGGTAATTTAAAATGTTGGGAATTAGTTCTTGTAGGTTGACAAAAAGGTTTGAGACACCATGAAGAAATGATAAGAATAAAAATACAATAGAAATTCTAAGAGAGAGAGGCAACAAGCATGAGAAAACATCTTGGTTACTTCACAAAAGTTTGGAACAAATTGAATAATTAGAGGTTACCAAAGTACGATGGAGTCTAGATCTAGAAAAGGTGCCATGGCCAAATGGTTTCACCATTTATTTTTGTTGAGCATGTTGGGACTTGACCAATTTTTATCTAATTCAAATGCTAAGATTTGTTCAAAAATCATACAAGTTTGGGGACAACACAATTTCTACTTTCCTAGCCCTAATCACAAAGGAGGTGAATCCAACTTAGTTCTCCAAATTTTAACTGACCTCTCTATGCAATTCATCCTACAAAATAATGATGAAAATAATGTCAAATAGATTGAGAAAGGGGTTCTCGAAGATAATCTCAAAAATCCAAGGGGGGTTCATGCAGAAAAGAAAGATAGTAGATAATGTGATGATTATTTTAGTTCAATAGGTTATTGAAACTAGCATAACAAACAAGGAGAAAGGATGGTAATCAAAATAAACATGGAAAATTCCTTTGAGTGAGTGAGACACTCATTTCTCTTTGACATTATGCACAAATTTGGCTTCAATCTGTTGGTCATTACATGGATTGTTACATGTGTCAATACACCTTGAATTTCCCCATTTGTAAATGACATGTTATTCCCTTTCTTTAATATTAGCAGAGGGATTGGGAAATGTTTGCCCCTCTCCCATCTATAATCTATTTTTATGGTCAAAATTTTGAGTAGAAAAATAGAGTAAGAAAGATTATTGGACAACCTTTTACGTTCAATAAAGATAGTTAGAGGCATAAATAGTATAAATCATTCATTATTTGTTGATGATACCATCTTGATTAGGCGAAAATCCTTTACTATTTATTCCATGTTCAAATTAGTGTTAAACTCTTTCATCAGTGCATTAGGTGGTAAGCTAAATAAGCAAAAGAGTCAATCTTTTGGATGTAATACAAGCTCATATCTCCTTAAAAACAATCATGTAATTTCCATATTATGATCAATTGACCTCCTTTAAGTACCTTGGCATGCCTATCTCACTAAGAAATCCTTCGACTTAGTCTTAGCAAAGCATACTAAATAAATATATAAATAAATAAAAATTTAAATTAAATTAAATTAAATAAATCAAAAAAATTAAAAATTAAAAATTAAAAAATTAAAACATTAAAACATTAAAAAAAAAAACAATGGGGAACACAGTGGTTAAATCCACTTGGATGCATAATTATTATCAAATTATTCATTTAGTCATACATGTCTTCCAATGCTCCTTGATGTTGGCACCAATTAGTTTCAAACAAAGAATTGTTCAATATTTGTGGAAGGTTGTATGGCAAGGAGGGAATCATACACCAAGAAAATTCATTTAGTAAGTTGGTCAATGGTAAGAGCTCCCAAGGGTAGAGGAGGCCTAGGTATAAGGGATAATACTCTTCTTAACTTGGATTTAGGAGGGAAGTTGGTTTGGTAATTGATAACTAGAAAAGTTGATTGGTGGAGAAGAGTTATATGGAATAAATACTTTAGAATGAGAAGGAAAACATGTATATAAGAAGACGTAGTAAATAAGAGAGGATTTCATATTTGAACATTAATTAAATCCATAATTTCCTTAATCTAAGTAAAACTCTCTTGGGTCCCAGTAAATGTTAAATATATAAACATTTGGTAGAATAGCATAATGCAACACTAGTCATTGGAAAATATTTTAGAGTTCACATTTCTTAAGAACTTGCTAAGTGAAAGAAAGAAACAGACTCTTTTTGACGTATCCAAGTGGTCCCCGACTTTCGGAGATGGAAAAGTTGGTATATTGTTGTGCCTCCACCTCCCTTACTCCCTCTTCTTACTTCTCTAACCTATCTTCTCAAGGGTTGCATGCCTCAAAACATTAGGAAACTAGACTCATAAGGATGGGTCCCCCCTTGAATTTTTATAAAAAATGGGTACATCCATTAGCTCCAATAATTAGAACTAGATTAATGATAAGAAATTCAATATATGGTCTTCTTGTTGAAGAATTTTAGGCACATGTAGTTAATGAGATTCTTCTTGACTTGATAGCTATTTGTGAGACATTTTTAATTTGCTTGTTTAGCACAATATTCTCTTTAACATTATTAGAGTCGGTGTTTCTTATTTCATCAAATAGCTACCAAAAAAAAAGAGACAAGAACACAAGATGTAGGCATTATGTTAGGGCCAAAACCTCTCCCTCTTGGAGAGGGAAATCCACACTAAACTCTTCTTCTAGAGATTCCAATTAACGAACACCAAGACCATGACCCTTGATTGACTGAGCTACTCCAAGACCAAGACATCAATCCTCTTCTTCATACTGCTGAGATCATCATTATCTCACTGCACCTTTTCTAAGATCATCATTGTGTCTGCACCATCGAGATCTTCACTGTTTTCGCCATAGCTTCCCCTTTGACGAGATTATATCCTTAACACAAAGTCACCATTGAGATCATAACTATGCTTAATGTTATGAATGCAGAGATTATCACCAAGACCCTTGTATTTAGTCTTATGTCGAGAATGTAATCATCATAATAATACTTATTTGAAATCACAATGAATATTGATCCTTATGCGAAGAGACATAGTCTTGTACCCATCCGAGTTCCAAAATATTGACATTAACTAAGATCTCAAATTTGAATGCGAAGATATCATAATACCTTATCACCAAGATCTTGCTCCTAATTATCCCATCCGAGAGAATATACTTCTTCAATAGATGTGAAGTTGAAAACCTTTTTCTTATATAGGTTGCTTCAGAGAATGCGAGATTCTATTTCTCCCATTTGCATGACCCTAGGTGGGTATATATAGTGGTCATGTCTCCATAATTATCCGACATAACCAAGTGATCCGTTGTGTCTCTTTTGCTAGCCGACATGACTTCAATTATTTTGCTGGCCAACATGACAGATTTTTTCCATCGTTTTTCTTGCTTATCTTCAGGAGGATTATGTTGGCCTTGGAGGGTTGTTCTTAGACACTAGGTAGATTCATATACATCACAAATATGCTCAAGAAGAGCTCATGATTTTGACTCTTTGACTTTCCTAGACCTATGGAATGAGCAAGAAACTCATTCATATTATTTACAAAAACAATATTGCTTTTCTTTACAAGTACAAAGATCAAAATTGCATGTATAAATATCGAACCTAGTTACATTTTCTTCAACACTCCCTCTTAACTAGGGAGGTATTTGCAATGGTACTTGGTCATTCTCAATCTAAATAATTTCTCATAAGAAGCATCAAATTGGTAATCCCATCTGTATAGAATCATATCAACCAACATTATCACAGTGCAAGGCCTTGACTAACATCTTTGTCTCTCCACAAGACCATGAGCTACAATGTTGGCGAGACCAATGATTTATAGAAACCTTCATCATTTTCTCTCAAGGTACATACCCACTCGAATGTTCACTGAGTATGACCTTCTAGGACTATTCCTATCTTGGGTTTGGAGCCCTCAAAGAATATCGTTCCTCTTGTAGAAGTTGTTGATGTATAGAAGAGTCCCTAGCTAAGAAGGAGCCCTGACAGGTCCCTGATCAAGAGGGAGCTTGGAAAGGAGTGACAATTTTGTTTTTCTATTTCATGTTTCATGCACTAGACCAGGACTAACAACCGTAATTCTAGGTGAAGGCCATGGATGGAAATTAAGACACATGATAGACACAACATCTGCGTCTTCACCTCGGAAGAAATAATGGGAGGATTTGGTAATCGTCTGGAATTCGATACTCTTTGAGGATGTGTAGGGCATCCAAGATAAGAGTAGTCTTCGTGGGTCCTTCAGCTTCATGAGCAACTTTTCTCCTTGATTCCATGAAAGTTAGGTGAGCTTCTTTCTTGTAGGGAAACTGTCATCGATCACTTTCCTTCTTAGTTCGTCGTGTTATTACTTTCTTCATGTAAAGTGGCCTTCTTCATATCTGGAACCTTTGTCATATGACCACTTCTTTCTCATCATTCTTCTTCCATTCATCACATGAATGCTAGTTGTACTTGTAATAGCCCTGCATGAACTTTTCCGGATATTATTCAAGAAATCAAGTATATCATTAAGTCAAATCGTACCTTACTAGGTGGCTCTTCATCACGACATATTTCTGTAGGTATCATCATCCTACACACATATTGACATATATTCCAAAGATATCCATTGTTAAGGGTCTTCATATTTTTCAGACTTTCATCAGAGTCTTCATATATTTCCGGGAGATTTCATATTCAAATATTCTTGGTCTTTTTGATGATTATTTCCTTTACCATAGTTGCATATCTCACGATCTCTTCCTTCATCACACATTCCATTCACATTAGATTTTAATCAGAGTTTCTTCATTGTGTTTAATCACCTCATACTTCATATGAGGACATATTATGTTGATTTCATCTAGTGTGACTTATCTCTTTCTACATCCTTTCAAAGAAGGAGATTTGTTTCCTTTGATCATGTTTCTGAAGATAGAGGTATTGATCTGCAACCATATGACATTTTATTATAAAAATAAAATACAAGTATACATACCTCATTTTACCTTTTAGGTTGCCCAAAATTCTTTCAGCGACTTCCTTGATTGAAATATCTTCAACTCCTTGAACTTCTCTTACGTCATCATATCATTATTCATGAACTTCACAGGTTGGAGTTTCTATTGAAACAATTGCTTCATCACTAGATTATTGAATCTTATGGTGAAGATTCCATCAAAGAATCTTGAGGATCTTAAAGATCCCTATCTTGTAGATGTTTCCCTTTTGTTGTATGATGAGCCTTCTTTCAATTTTTGACTTCTACAAAGTTGTTTCCTACACCTTGTCTTCTTTCATAGAAACCCTAAGATGTTGACTGAGGTATCTTACTTATCCTTGAAAATTTAGTCACCCTCGTGATGATGTCACGAGATCTAGTTTCTTTCATGATGTTACACCACATCCTATAATATATTGTAGTCACATTCTATGTAGGATCTAGGAGCCCAAAAAGAGACTTATAGAGAGAGACTAACTTAAAGATTTCTACTCCCTCTTATTCAACTTCTTCCATCCTATCCAGTGACATGAA
The DNA here is from genome assembly GCA_031772625.1 of Pinus tabuliformis. NCBI lineage: Eukaryota > Viridiplantae > Streptophyta > Pinopsida > Pinales > Pinaceae > Pinus > Pinus tabuliformis. The sequence continues at coordinate 59,224,726 of CM062813.1, read as the reverse complement.
TTTTCTTATAATATTCATGATTCCTCTACTAGCTTCCCTAACGCCTACCTTCATGAACTCAAAGGAGACCTTATTCAATGACTCCATTAATTTATTAGGATCATAACAATCGTCCTTATTTCATGCAAGGAACTTTTTATGAGGATTATGACTATACTCTAGAATTTCTATTCCCTTGCAAACCAAAGTCATTAAATAAAAAATTTATTAAACATTAGAGATACTTACTTGGTGTGTGAAGAGGAGATCTTCACCTTGATGCCTCCTTTACTTGAGTTGCCCATTATGAACTACTAGTGTTCTCATACCAAGACTTCTTTAGAGACCTTCTAGCACCATGAAATTTTTGATCTTGTCATCACCAAAACTACTTTATGATCTTGAGATCATCTTGATTCCTAATTCATATTCTTGGTAATTTCAATTCCTTCTATATTTGAAGACATTGTTGACATGCTCGTGGTATTGTCATCCCATAAGTCGACCTTATTACATTTATCATCAGAAAATTCATACTCTAATCCGAGCATTGAGCATCATGCTATGTTTATAAACAAGATTTGAAATTGTGAAAAGTATATAGCTATGACATTGTACTTATGAGTCTTGTACATACTAAGTATGTCGAGAGGTACTGTGATGTGAGCCTGAACTTTCCATCGAATAGCATTGACAGAGATAGTAACTAGATTGTGTACAGAGAGACTGTCTTATTACCGAGACTATCTTCTTCAACAATATTTTGTTTGACTGAGATCATGGTAGTAAGGAACCCGAGACTTACTCTTGTAATTTAGTATCAAAACTGAGATTATAATTTATGCCGAGACCATGAGTGCTTCAGTGATCCTCTTCATCTCTGTGAGACTAAATACTTTCTCCCCACCCAGGCTTCGTTATATTGTTGAAGTCTTCATGAGGTTTCTATCTAGTTCCACTGAGATCATGATTGTTTTATCACACCATCATCATCATATTTATGCTTAAGATCGGGACTGAATAGTGTGTTACTATGAGACTTTCTCCATTCAAATTGTACCGATACTGTGTATGCTAATGTGGGATCCCTGAGATCCTTGTCATCATTGTTATGCAGAGAGTTTGTTTTCCTTTCTATACCGAGACTTCCATAATATTGTTTAGTATGATAAAATAGAGTGTTTCCTTCTTGTACCGAGACCCTTATCATGATGATTATGCCAATACTGTAGCCAATTCAGTGACATCCATATGAAACTACAGTGATGATGATCATTCGAAGCCTAAACCTTTATGTTGAAGAGACTGTACCACTGTTCCTTATCCGAGATTTCTGAGATATATACGAGGGTGTCACTGTGATTACCATAAATATTTCAGAGGTATGCTATCCGAATTATTTTCTTCATATGAAGTTGCAAAGAAGTCCTCCTTCACCTTAACTAAGATTGATATTGACTTGTCTTGTTGTTGCTGGTTGAAGACTGATCTTTTAAGTGTCTCTTTTGTGACCTTCCTTGGAATGAAACCATAACTTCGATACCATGTTGAAGAATCTAAGGCACATGTAGTTAATGAGATTCTTATTGACTTGATAACTATTTGTGAGACATTTCTAATTTGGTTATTTAGCCCAATATTCTCTTTAACATTATTAGAGTGGGTGTTTCTTATTTCATCAAATAGCTACCAAAAACAAAGAGACAAGAACACAAGATGTAGGCATTATGCCAAGGCCAAAACCTCTCCCTCTTGGAGAGGAAAAGCCACACTAAATTATTCTTCTAGATATTCCAATTGATGAACACCAAGACCATGACCCTTGACTGACTGAGCCACTCCAATACCAAGAAATCAATCCTCTTCTTCATACTACTGAGATCGTCATTATCTCACTGCACCTTTTCCGAGATCATCACTGTGTCTGCACCATCAAGATCTTCACTATTTTCACCATAGTTGCCCCTTCAATGATATTATATCATTGAGACAGAGTCACCATTGAGATCATAACTATGTTTAACGTTATGACTATAGAGAGTATCATCGAGACCCTTGTCTTTAGTCTTATGTCGAGAATGTAAACATCATAATAATAGTAATTTGAAATCACAGTGAATACTGATCCTTATGTAAAGAGACATAGTCTTGTACCCATCTGAGTTCCAACATATTGAACTTAACTGATATCTTAGAGTGGAATGCGAAGGTATCACAGTACCTTATCATCGAGATCCTGCTCCTAATTATCCCATCCAATAGAATAGACTTCTTCAATATATGGGAAGTTGTAGACCTTTTTCTTATCCGAGTTGCTTCAGAGAATGCGAGATTCTATTTCTCCCATTTGTGGTGACCCTAGGTGGGTATATATAGTGGTCGTGCCTTCATAATGATCAAACATAACCAAGTGATCCATTGTGTCTCTTTTTCTAGCCGACATGACTTCAATTATTTTGCTAGCCAGCATGACATATTTTTTCCATCGTTTTGCTTGCTTGTCTTCAAGAGGATTATGTTGGTCTTGGAGGGTTGTTCATAGACACTAGGAAACTTCATATACATTACAAATATGCTCAATAAGAGATCATGATGTTGACTCTTTGACTTCCCTAGACCTATGGAATGACAAAGAAACTCATTCATATGATTTACAAAAATAATATTTATTTTCTTTACAAGTACAAAGTTCAAAATTGCATGTATAAATATCGAACCTAGTTACATTTTCTTCAACACTTTTGATGGCTGCTAAAAATTAATGTATTTTGTTGGCTTCTAGCACACATAATATTACTGATAGCTAATAATCTCTAAAACTATGGATCCAAGGCCCAAGTTGGTGTATATTATGTAGGATGGTAGAGGAATCTGTTAGATACCTATTTCTCATACTTTCTTTCATAGCACGGGTTTAGGAAAAATGCATTCTTAGGCTTATCCCATATATACCATAGGAAAACTTTTTGGAATAAGGACTTCACTCATTTGATGAATTGTGCAAGGGGTCCTTCATAGATAAGGATCTCTTCAAATGTATCTACACAATAATACCAAAATTTTATTATGGAAACTTTGGTTAACCAGGAATAGAGATATATTCAATCAATGTTTAGAACCTTCAACAATAGTTGTAAACAAACTCAAATGCCTCATGATAGAAATGTTCTTTTCAGAGAAATTACCCCTTCAAAATAAGAAACCTCTTGACAGAAAATAAATGGAATGGATGAAGAAATTTGAAGAACTGTCAATGATTACAAGAACAAATATCTATTCAACATCCTTTGGTTGACAAATCAAATTTTGGGAGTAGGAATTTGAGGAGTGGAAAAAATAAAGAACATATATATATTCAATCAATGTTTAGAACCTTTGCTCATAGTGGTAAACACATCCAAAATTATCATGGTGGAACCCTGTGTTTAAAGAACTTATCCCTTCAAAAAACCTCTTGATAGAGAATCAATGGAATAGATGAGACAATTTGGAGAACTCTCAATGACTACAAGAACAAAGATCCATTTGAGGAGTGGGAAAAAAGAAAGAATTGACATATTGAATTCTTTGATGGTACATGGGACATCAAAAGGAAATCTTGGGGTAGCAGGAGTGAGAGTGGTCATCTTTGACCCCAAAGGAAATCAAGAATCTACATATGATTAGGGTATTAGAATTGCAACAAACAATCAAGATGAGGTGTATGCTCTATTTCAATGTTTAATTTTCGTTAGCTTAGGAATCAAAGAAATGGTAGTAATTGAAGATTCTTGGACACTCTTAAAGTATTTAACTAAACAAAAGCCTCCAAACAACTCCCAACTAGCCTTGATATTCTTCAAAATTACAAAGTTCCCTTAGAAGTTAACCAAAATATCATTCTATCATGATATAAGAGAGCTCAATGGAAAGGAAAATGGTTTGGCTAATGAAGCCTTTAGTTTTCCACAAGAAATTTGGAAGGAAAATGGGGCTATAAATACTTCCTTAATCCCATAAAAATACCACTCACGATAACATGACTTTGGTATATTGATTATGAACCATGAGGGGGGTATTAAAAGAAAAATCAAACTCCTTGATTCTACTTGTAAAGCCACATATATTTTGAATTCTTTTCACAAGCAACATACCTACACTATTAGTGCTTCTATAGTAGAAACAAGACGAGAAAAATTTATTAATGTTTTATGATGGGCCTCAAAATTAGATATAAATTAAGGCCCGTTTGAGCATCCTTCAGCACATTAAACCTCTCTTTTTGCATTAGATAATGCATTTTTAACTTTAATATGTTCATTGGGAAGGTTTATGGATAATTTCATATTTGTGCCTAATATTATTTATTTTTGTGGAATGTTGTGAGAATATTGGGCAGCTTATGGAGATTTGGAGGAGGAGATAATTTGGGGACTTGCTCCCTACTACAGCAGGATCAATATTGGATAATAAATCAGAAAGATATCATGAAATCGTGCACAAATTCTGGAGCTCCAATGATTGAGAAAATCTAGGAATGTGTTCCCTGTCATTTAATGTAGAGTCCTAGTGTTGGGAACCAAATCCACTATTTGAGGATTTTGGAGGGGAAAGCCTTCTCCTTTCACAGGGAATTATTCCTAATCATTTTTTATAAGTACCAAGTCGAATTTTCCTCTAGGGGTTGAATTTTCTTAGTCTTATTGTGGAGAACACTTGTATTTTTGCAGCTCCACTTTCATTTCTTGCAGGGATGTAATTGTAGTGATCGAAATAATGAAAACTAGTACCATTTTCACCATCTAAATCTTGGTATCCTTCATAGGACTCTGAGTTTCCTTGGGCTTTGCCATCCCAGGAGCCTCAAAGCCCTTTTGTATAAGTTTATTTTCTTATTTTCACTTCTTATTCACATGCATAACTTGTTCTTGCTTTTCTATTTCTGCATTTAGTATTGATGATTTCTAGTTGTAGGAATGGGTAAAATGGTTGAAGCAAGTTCTTTTGTAGGATCAAAAGCGTGAATTCATCCTTGGAATAGATTTGGAAGGTCATATTAATAATTGAGCTACTTGGATTAGTTTTGTTATTCCCAAATCTGTAAATTCTTGTAGCAATACCTATATCTTCCTATTGCACTCTTCTAGCATGTATATACTTGCCCATATTTTCTCAAAAAGCTTGGTTTTTTTCCCTTAGGGTTGAATCATAACTCCTAGGCTCTAAATCAATGATTAGGGAAGACTAAAGACCACTTAGGACTTGCCTTTTTACCCCTGCAAAACATCTCAACAATTTGGGTTAATGGACAGATTTATGAAATGGATAATACAATGATGATTTTCTTGATTGCCACATCCAATGAACTCTGTCAATGGATCTAAACTCTTTGAAATGTAATGATTGATATTTATTTCATGATATTTGATTTATGCAATTAGAATAGGTTTTCTTTCCTTGTATTTTCTTTCCTGCAATAGGTTAAGGTTTCCATTTCGAGCATTTCCATTTCTGCAATTAGTTTAGGATTTTATTACATTCACTCCATTACATCATAACAACAAAGGAAGGACACAATGTATGTTGCACATATAATTTCGATACCTCTTAAGTTTGTATGGACCCTGGGTTGATAATTAAATTTGGTAGCCTTAGGAGTTACAACATTTTTGTTGCAATGCTGAATCTCATCTTTTCTTTGGTGTCGTTGTTAGGGAGGTGTCAAAGTATGCATTGTTTTCTTCCCTAGTTGTTTCATTTATTTTTACTTTCTGCAAAAACACAAAAATTGCATTAGGCATCTTGCATTGCATTAACATTCTAATTCAATTCTTTTTATTATATAAAAACAAAAAAATACTTCTCGAACACCAACCCCCCCAATTTGATCACGTGGTGTAGTAAGAGCCACACCACCATCCACTTTTGCAGGTAGAAGAAGAAGAGGCGACGGAAAAGGTAGAAGAAATGGATGGATATTATGACAATGAAGAAGATCCTCTTGGATTTCCTATTCAAGATACGGATGTCAGTGTGCATGTGAAGAACATTTTGTAGAGATTCTTATAGATTCACAAGCTCATACAATGTACTAAAGCATAGGAGAGGAATCTACTTCTACTTTCAACCAACAGGATCCAATAGATCGATGAAAACAATATGAACTAGAAGAAGATAAATCAATGGCACATAACACAAGATGTATCTATGGAAATCCACTGCTCAAAACCCTGTTATTTGTATTGCATATATCAAAAATATGAGTGAATATACAAATATTGTTCTCACAAGAGCAATTCCTGCACAAGTATGATCAACTCTCTGCTCACAAGCAAGCTCTTAGCCAACACTTAGCCAAATCTACTACCCTTCAAGTCCCTATTCCCTTGAGCAATTCCTATGGCTAAATAACCCATATTAATGTGAATCCAGTGCTTCCAAAACTGCGCAATCCAATATAGGTTGACTTCCTGATTGCATGCATGATCTATACAACTCAGTAAATCATACAATTGATAGTACATTGTCCTTGCACTCTAGTCTCAACTGGGTCTTTTTCAGAATCAACATGCATGAGTTTATAATGAGGGAATCTTTAGTTAACTAGAGTGACACTTATGGATGCACTAGTGCACCAATTGACTATTAACTCTCTATTAGTTCCTCAAACAGTTTGGAACTAATTTAACTTAACATAACTCAGTAAACTAAGTTATCTAATTACAAATCACAATTAAACTCATCCTGGACCCCTAAAACTTAGGGAGAACATATACAAGACTTTAGAAAGAATTCCAACTCGAAATTCCTAAACTAGTTAAGCTAATTAAAATTAATTAGTATTTACAAGTTGTTATGATAATAGAATTCAATTTTAATCCACTGTTTAAATTCAATGACAAATTTAAATTGGAATTTCTAGATGTTATTTTTAACATTTCTTTTTGTTATTTTCAACACTCCCTCTCAACGAGAAAGGAATTCAACTCTATCCTGATCCTGAAACTTAGGAATGTTCTGCATGCAACAATTTTCTCTAGTTTTGTTGCTATAAAAACTATAGAAACAAAAAAAACATCCAACCTGAATCAGTATGATGCATTTGTCATCAAAGTCTTTGATTGTTATTGCCTATGTTGACTGAAAACTTTGCGCTTCCCCTGACTCTCCCTTTCTTCACTATTGTCAACCCTTCTCTGTGCTCTTCAGTATCTCACTGCTCTAGCCTTTGTCACTTTGATCTCTAAATGCATCAATCACCACTGATTCCTCCCACTACTATGTGCCTTTGGGCTCCCGTAGAAAGGTACAATCCATGAGATAAAACCTCTCAAATGGACCCTGCCCAATTTCAACCCCCTTGGGACTATCAATTCACATAGTCCCACCTCACACCTAGAGGTACCGATGCATGTGCTCCCTCTGCCCACTTGGATCGAAATTTCCCCCTATTGGAGGTCTCTGCGTGAGTGGATGCCTCCACTTGGTCTCCTCTCTACTTCTCCAATTGTGGCTACTCCATAGTTGCTTGATGCTACTTCTTTTGGGGTTGCATGTTGAGAGGTAATTCACTCTCCCTTTCAACCACCAAGTCTCTAACCTTTTCCTTGCTCCTCAATACTTTTCTTGCATCTTGTACCTCAAGTGCATACAGGTTCTTGACTCACACATCCTCCGTCACAAAATTTTCTAAAAATAAAAATAAAAAATAATAATAATAATAATAAATAAATCGACGATATCTCCCTCATCTGAACTCCAATTTGGATGATTTGTTTTTTGAATTTGGGTACTTTTTCGAAAAGAATATACGTCTATTATTTGTTTTTGAAAATTTTTAACAACAATTTCAGATCTTCTCTGCAAACTCTCTGCCCAAAAAATTCATGCTCCTAAATTTGCCAATATCAGTGATTACAACTCCTTTTGTGTCACTAAACATTGGCTCACTGATCTTCCCACTAGCAGCCTTCTAGCTCCATTAATAAGTCTGCACATAGGGTCTTCTGGATTTTCCCCAAACTAGAGCTCCATCAATCTGCAAGGACAAATTTGAATTCTTCTCTTCTATACTGTCTTCAGCTCTGATACCATGTAGAAAATCTTGTAGATTCACAAGCTCAGGCAATATACTAAAGCACAGGACAAGAATCTACTTCTACTTTCAACCAGCGAAAGCCAATAGATCGTTGAAAACAATATGAACAAGAATAAGATAAATAAATGGCACATAACACAATATGTATCTAGGGAAAGCCACTTCTCAAAACTCTCTATTTGTATTGCATATATCATAAATATGAGTGAAGATACAAAGCTTGTTCTCATACGAACAATTCCTGCACAAGTATGATCAACTCTTAGCTCACAAGCAAGATCTTAGCCAACACTTAGCTAATTATGTTGCCCTCTAAGCCCCTATTTCCTTATGCAATTCCTATGGCTGAATAGCCCATATTAATGGGAATCGATTGCTTCCAAAACTACGCAATCCAACCTAGGTTGACTTCTTGATTGCATGCATGATCTATACAACTTGGTAAATCATACAATTGATAGTACACTTTCCCTGCACTCTACTCTTAACTGGGTCTTTCTCAGAATCAACATGCACGAGTTTTTGATGAGGGAATCTTCAATTAACTAGAGTGACACTTGTGGATGCACTAGTGTACCAACTGATTTTTAACTCTCTATTAGTTCCTCAAACAGTTTAGAACTAATTTAACTGAACATAACTCAGTAAATTGAGTTATATAATTACAACTACAATCAAACTCATCCTGGACCCCTAAAACTTAAGGGGAACATATAAATCACTTCAGAAAGGATTCCAACTCGAATTTCCCAAGCTAATTAAGTTAATTAAAGTTAATTAATTATTTGCAAATTGAAATGAGAATAGAATTCAATTTTAATTCACGATTTAAATTCATGGACAAATTTAAATTGGAATTTCTAGATGTTATTTTTAGCATTTCTTGTTTCTAGTTTCAACACATCCCTTCATCTTTTCTTCCAAACTTTCATGGTCTAAGGTTAGAGGATTTAGAAACCTTTCTCTTTGAATTTGAAATTGTTTGTAGATTTTATGGTTACTTATTAAATAGTAAAAAATTGAGATTGTTTTCGGCAACATTGAAAGATAGAGCTCTTAAATGGTTCATAAATTTAGGGACTAATTCAATAAGATCATGCAATGATATGCAAATATATATTTCTAGAAAAATATAAAGATCATGATCTTAAATAAGAAATCTTTAGAATGAATCAAAAATAAGATGAGAGCCTTGAGGATCTAATAGAGAGGTTCATGTATAATGTTAAGAGGGAAAAATTACATCATTTAGGATCAGACACACTAAAAACCCTCTTACTTAGAACAATTAGGGATGAGTGGATTGATCTCCTTAATCTCATGATTAGAGGTGACATATACCAATTATCATTTGAAGAAATTTATGAAACATGCAAACATGTATCAAGAGGAAGGGCAAGACTAAGTCAATCAGCATCAAGATCTATAAGTCAAGCTAAACTTGGAAATCTTCTTGATAACTTTAAAACAAAAATTCTTAGCAATCTAAGTGAACAAGTAGAAATGTTAAGAATACAAAATCAGAAAAAATAAGATGTTGATATTTGTGTTATCCATACAGAATCACATGATGTTAAATATTTCCCCTCATTACCAAGGTTGAAGAAATTTTACCAAGAGAACAATGGAGCAAGTCAATTGCCAATGAAACTATGTTATGTAGCTCCAAAAAGACCATGGTAGACTATTCAACCTGATGTAATCCAAGACCTTAATTCGAAATTTCAAGCTTATGCACATCCATATCAAAGTAATTGGAACACACCCTTTCCTTGGCAACATGGTTAGTAAGGAACTTATGGGAGCCATCCACAATATCCTCAATATTTTCCTCAATATCCTCCATACCCAAATCCATGCTATCCGTACCGTCCACCCCCACCACAACCATAACCCCAACCACATCCATCTCAAATATCCACTCCCACTCAATTACCTATACCACCATTTCCAAACCCACACAAGGAAGTAGGTCAGCCCACTTACAATGTTGAGGCACAACACTTCCAAACATCTCCTCTTGATCTCAATAGTATTCATCTTAGCTAAGGAAAAGTATTGGGAAAAATATATTCTCTTGATGTCATTGAAGGACAACATTCAAAAAAGAGTATTCAATTGAGAATACCAATGAATCATGGTCTGCACTTGATAAAGAGCAAACATCATAATCAAATATTGAGAAAGTTCCATCATGTTTGCCATCATATCCTCCATGTGTTCAAGAGAATAATCAACAAAAAGAAGAATATTTGAAAGTCATGGTAGAAGAAGACATGAAGAATGATCCAGATCAACAAGTGAACCAAGCGCATCAAGGTTATATTTAGGTTTGGTTCCAAAAAATCAACAATATGGAGCATCACACTCTTCTTCAACAATTCTTGATCTCATCTCAATCAAAGAATTTGGTCTTTGAAATTCAGGTACATGTCAAAGCATATATTTCAATCCTACACATCAGTTTATCTGTCATCTTGATGTGCACTTGGCTTCATTGGAAGTATTCCTACACTTGAAAATGATTTTTTTCAAGTAGAGTAGGATAGGAAAAGAAATAAAAAATGAAAAATAAGAGAAAAAAATAAAATCTCAAGTGAAAACCTCCTTTGAGGCACCTGAGATTGGCTCATTGATTGAAAACCTCCATGAGGTGGTCAATGGGTTGGAAAAAAGGAAAAAGGAGAAAAAAGAAAAGATCTTGCGTGAAAACCTCCTTTGAGGCACCTAGGCAGACCTACGAGTTGAAAACCTCATTGAGGCAGCTAGTAGGCCTAAGAGAAAAAAAGAAGAAAAAAAATAATAACATATTTGCTCCATGTATCTCTCTATAATGAATGCAAGTGCTCTCCAACCTCTGCAAGCAACAAAAATAGGTTAGCTACCAAAAGAAAAGTTGATCACAAACCTAGTCAAAGAAAGTCAAACTTGGATTTTCTCCTCCTTTGCTCAGATTCTCCAAAAGGACCAAGGCCATGCAAATCCATCATCTTCATCTATTTCCACCATAAACCCATCATTCCCAAGCTTTTCCCATTCATTTTCCTTGTTGTCCTAAAATGCTATAAGAAGGCTTTGTTTTGCTACCGGAAGCCAAAATACTATTTTTGGCATATATTGAAAACCGTGCATCCATTTGTCTATATGTTTTAGGGGGAGATGCATATGGATGATGGTAACATGCTCAAGAAATTTCAGCAAATTCCAATGCACACTTTTTGAGAAATTAGCCTCCATTACCTAGAGCCATTTTTTTGTTTTTCTCGAGATTCGTGCATCCACTGGCCAAAAATTTTTATGGGGAGGTGCATAAGGATGAATTAAACATGCACAAAATTTTTTAGGTCAATCCAGTCTACCATTTGAGAGATATTCATAAAACAAGATTGTTACAGGAAGACTGTAATTGCTACAGTAAGATCCTTTAGCACTACATGATGGCCGTGAAGAAGCTACAAGAGGCAATCCATTGGAGAAAGAATTTAACAGGTCATGTCATCTTTAGGGAAGGTTGAGAGAGGTCCCATAACACCACTTTCATCACTCGTCCACTCCACCAGCAGAAGATTGGGCACTGGAAAGAAACTTGCACACAACAACCTTATCAATCAAAGAATCATCAAGCTATGAATCCTATGCAGAAGCAAAAAAAGGAAATTATGACCTCCAAAGAAGCATGGATCTATCAGCAACTCAACAATAGTATGCATGCCTCTCCAACAACTATCAAGTAGGTATAGGCATGCAATATTCTTCAACTCTTGTCTTGAGCATATTATAGCTAGAAATTTTTTGTCAATGCATGAGAGATGAGGCTTTATAAGCTAAGGATGGGTCAGAAGCCTCAACCTCCCTCAGCAACTGTAATCACAATTAATCAATTGACCTATAGCAAAAGGAAGAATTAGATGGAAATAAGGAGCAGATTGAAGGAATAAACTCCCTCCAAGCTAAGGGGAAGCAACCCAAGGCTCATAGAGAAAGACAGACACTTGGGGAGCCAACACTGACCAACTGCAAGAGGATTCTGCACTGCTACAGGAGAAAATAGAGCTGCTACAATAGAAACATGGTTGTTACAAGGGAGACAAAATGTGTGCTACAGGAAAAATAGAGATTCTACAGGAAGGCAACAATTGTTGCAAAAGACCTCGATTTTGAGAAATTTCACTCCCAAACCCTAGGATTCGAAGGAAAACACACAAAGAAAGGGTAAATACGTATTTCTCCTTGCCAAAGGTGAACAAGAAGCCTACAACATTTTTCATTTTTTTAGTAGTGTAGCTTATGGAAACTTTCGATAAATGTTTACAAATAAAAAAATGAAATATGGATGTTTCCTTTGAATTGAGCCCAATAAGAAGGGGAATTGCAATTATTTTTGAGTGAGCATGAAATCATCCTTCCTCCAGGAAATATAAGAATTTTTTTTTTTTCCTCTATCATAAAAACCCTCATTACACAAGAATATCAAAAACTTCAAGTAGAAATAGACAATTGCCTTGCCAACTTTGGAAAGTTGTATTGAAGGCTATGGGGGGTGGATCTAACAATAGAAACCCTAGAACCAAGAAGAAGGAAAAGAATAAGCTAACGAGGAAACATGAGAAGATGGAGAAGAGGGAAATTATCCAAAAGAAAAACTCAAGGAGGAAGAAGGAAGAAAGGAACAAATTGTGCTAAAAACCAAAATAGCAGTGCCTAAGAGAGACCTAATCAAAACAGAGAACTCCAAAGCCCATTAGGAAATCATCTAGGCCACAAAAGAGAAGAAGAAGGCAACAAAAGGAAAGAAGGAATTCACCATCAAAATAGAACTCAAACTGCAGTGATGAAAAGAGGCTTTCCAAGAGGTCTCTAATCTCTTTCTAGCTTTTGTCCAAGGCCTAGAAGATGTTATAGAAAGGTAAGAGGAAAAAATTAAGCATGAGGTGCAATTTTAGTCAAGATTTGATAGATTTTGTGATGTGCTACATAATGCTACAAGTCTACTACAAGGTGCTCTGTGTTGCTATATGATCTCATATAAAACGTTTTGAGGGTTTCAAAGGTGTCCAAATGGTGGAAAAACGTAGCAAGAGATTGGAAAATGATGTGGAAGACCTTGCCAAACCGAAAAATCTTCAAGAACCCATCTTTCATAAGGGGAAAAGGGCAGGAATGTACAACAGAGTGGCCACCAGGGTCATGAAGGAGGCACATTGAGGTCACTAAGTTTCTCAGAGGATTAACAATACTTTCAACAGTGGGGTATGATGGGCCTCAAAATTAGACATAAATTAAGGCCCATCTGACCATCCTTCAACACATTAAACCTCTCTTTTTGCATTAGATAACATATTTTTAACTTTAATATGTTCATTAGGAAGGTTTATGGATAATTTCATATTTGTGCCTAATATTATTTATTTTTGTGGAATATTAGGAAAATTATGGAGATTTGGAGGAGGAGATAATTTAGGGACTTAATCCCTACTACAGGATGATCAATATTGGATAATAAATCAACAATATATCATCAAATCATGCACAAATTCTAGAGCTCCAATGATTGAGAAAATCTAGGAATGTGTTCCCTGTCATTTAATGTAGAGTCATAGTGTTGGGAACCAAATCCACTATTTGAGGGATTTTAGAGAGGAAAGCTTCCTCCTTTCATGGGGAATTCTTCCTAATCATTTTGTATAAGTACCAAGTCAAATTTGCCTCTAGGGGTTGATTTTTCTTAGTCTTCTTGTGTAGAACACTTGTATTTTTGCAGCTCTACTTTCATTTCTTGCAGGGATGTAATTGTATTGATGGAAACAATGAATATTGGTACCATTTTCATCTTCTAAATCTTGGTATACTTCATAGGACTCTGATGTTCCTTGGGCTTGGCCATCCGAGGAGACTCAAATCCCTTTTGTATAAGTTACTTTTCTTCTTTTCACTTCTTATTCACATGCATCTCTTGTTCTTGTTTTTCTTTCTGCATTTAGTATTGATGATTTCATGTTGTAGGATTGATCCAAGGTACTTTCACTTATAGATATATGAAAAGAATCAAATGTAAAATTGTAGCTTAACACCGAAATTTAATGTGCACACAAGAAAAGAAGAAGAAAGCACATAGAAGGCACAAAAGAAGACACCAAGGCTTGATAATGGAGTTCATCCAATTCGGACTACGTCTCCGGGCCCAGCTCGAACAATGGGGAGGCCTTTATATTAAATGGCATGAAAAGAATAGAATTTACAATCATCAGCTGTATACCAGAGGCTTATACCTCCATTCTGAAAGATGGCTGTAAAAGGGAGACCTCAGATGGAGAAGTAAGCAGCATCAAAGCATCCGTGGCGCTGAAAGGGGCTTAAAGACATCTACAACTCGTCCAAACAGGTGAAGTGCATGATTGACCTCTTGCCAAACGACCATCTTGCTGCAAAAATCCTCCCCCCGTGCTTTCCAACCATCGTGCTTTTATAATGGGTCTTTTGGACACAATCCCACTTAAATCGAGGTTTTCTGGTTCACAACAGAGACCGATGGCATGGAAGGATTGGTAGGCACAACCAACCCTTAACATAGTCTTTTATCGTTGAGGCGATTATGCTCTAAAAACCCCGAAATACACTGAAAATATGACCAAAAACCATTTACCCAGACTTCAATTTTTTTTAAATAAAGCGTATATTCCTTATCAGGTCCAGCCTGACATCGAAATCAGCATATTGGGGTGCAACAGTCTTGTTACCTGAGTATGACCGACTGCCGATCACTAATCGCCAATATCGGTGTCAGTCGATCGCATTAGCATCCTGCTCTCATATCGGCCCAGTGCTTTATTTCCGATCGCATTGCAAGGCGACCCCTGCCATCGCCGATATATATATATATATATATATATATATATATATATATATATATATATATATATATATACATATATATATACATATACATATACATATACATATACATATACATATATATAGATAGATAGATAGTCCTCTGATCCGACTACCTTCTGATCTGCCAATCGGATTTAATCGGAGATCGGCGATCGGGGTTTTCTCTGCGCCCTTCTTAAGTCCACCTTCATGGATCCTCCAATTGAGATTTTTCCTTTAAGGCTTAAAAACCCATTTTTAAAGGAAAATTCCCCATTTTCTTAAGGAACAAAGCAACCTTCTTTTCGCAATAGCTTCACCATCCAGACGCGGATTGAAGTACCATTCGCGTCGTTGGAATCAGGATGACGAGATCTATGCTCTGGTCCTAAGTTGACTTCATTCTAGGCACTTTGATTTCTGATCTTTTCCATGCCATTGTATCTGAAGATCCACCTGGATCAATCCTCCCCATTGAGGAGCTTTTGGACTGCCAAAAGCTTTTCATTAGTCAATTGGCAAGTGAGGGAATTGTTCCCTCACTTTCTCTTTCTCCAGCCATCTGGCCTTGCTAGGGTGCATTCCCTTGAAACCAACTCGAAGGTATTCTACATCTCCTCGTCGTGAAGTCCTGGTTCTTCTATCGAGGATGATGTCTTCGGGAAACTCATGGAGATATTCTAGTGCAAAATCATCGACTGTAGGAACTGTGCCCACCTTATCAATGTCCATGATCAAAGGTTGTTCATACATCTTTAAGTTCTCCACATTCACTACTAAGTACATTTGCATATATACCAACAAGTCAAGATGAAAGGCATTGTTCCCAATCTTCTCCAAAATGGTGAATGGTCCATACCGGATTGGCTGCAGCTTCTTTCCTTCTCCCTTCATCCTATCTTTGTTGATTTGGAACCACACTTTGTCACCCACTTGGAATTGATGGTCGAGTCAGTGTTTATCATGTCGAGCCTTATAACGGGCTTGATGTTTCTCCAACTATTATTGCACTGCTTGGTGAATTAGTTGGATTCGCTGAATGAACTGCTGAGCTTTATCCCTGTCACTACATCCACTGGAACCATCTTCCCTTCCAAAGACCATATCAAATGGCTCCTTTGGTAGGTAACCAAAATAGGTCTCAAAAGGTTAACATTGTGTAGATGAATGCATTGCTTTGTTGTATGAATGTTGTACATAGGGGAGATGCTCATCCAACAACTTGGGATGCTTCCCACAATAGCCTCATAATAAGTTTACCACGGTATGGTTAACAACCTCTATTTGACCATTAGTTTGTGGATGAAATGTCGTGCTTCTTTTCAATTTGGTGTCCATCAGCCTCCATAAGCTAGTCCAAAACTCTCCAAGAAAGCGAGAGTCCTGATCTGACACAATAGATATGGGTAATCCAAAGTGGACCCAAACATGCTAAAAGAAAAGAGAAGTAGTCTGCTCTACAGTAATCTACTTTTTACAAGGCATAAGAATACACATCTTGCTAAAACAGTCAACGATGACATACAAATAGTCGTGACCCTTCCTAGACAAAGGTAAACCTCCTATAAAGTCCATTGACACAATTTCCCATGGACGACCTAGAATAGGGAGTGGTGTGTAGAGCCCAAGTTTTCTATTAGAGGGCTTTGAAACAGAACACATCACACAACCCTTTACATAGCGAGTCACAATGTTTTTCATATGAGGCCAAAAACAAAATCTTTGTACATGACATAAAGTCTTTTCGACACCAAAGTGTCCAGACACAAGAGAGGTGTGGGCCTCTTGAATTACATGTACTCTTTCCCCTGTGGGAATACACAATTTACCAAGGTGATACAAAAATTTCCCCTACAATTGATAGTTGTCCACCTGTGAACCATGGGTTAGTTTTGCATAAATCTCCTTAAAGTCATCATCATTATCATATTGTTCAACATAACTCTCAAAAGATAACGAAGCATTATGCAAAATAACAAAAGCATAAATAGGAGGGCGAGATAGCATATCGGACACTTTATTGCTAGTGCCCTTCTTATACTTTATTACCAGATGAAACTGTTGAAGAAAGCCCATCCACCTGAAATGACGAGATTGCTACAACTTGGTTTGTGACTGAAGGTACTGCAAAGGGCTGATGATCTGTATGGATGATGGTCTCTTTGCTGATCAGGTAGTGTTTCCACTTTTTCACACTCTGCACCAAGGCATAAAGATCCTTGTCATAAGTGGGATAGTTTATCACAGCTTGAGAAAACTTCTCAGAATGGTAATAAATTGGCTTCTTTTGTTGAATTAATACATCTCCCATGGCATAACCGCTGGCATCAATTTCGATCTCAAATGGCTGTTGGAGATCGGGTAAGGCTAAGATTGGCGCGGTGCTGATATTTTCCTTCAATGTTTCGAAGGACTTCTGATGTCTTCCTCCCCATTGGAATACCTGCTTCACACTTATCAATGTGTGCAAAGGTGTTGCAGTAACAAAGAAATTAGCAATAAATCTTCTCCAATACTGGACTGCACCTAGAAAGCTACGGACCTCGGTTACACTAGTAGGCTTAGGCCAATTTACAATTGCTTCAGCTTTAGAGGGATCAATTTTTAACTGACCATGACCAACAATATGACCTAGATAACCCAAAGATGTTTTCCCGAACTCACACTTTGACAATTTTATAAAGAGTTTTTCTTTTTTCAGTACATCAGGCACTTTCTTTACATGACATACATGCTTAGCCCAACTCTTACTAAATACTTGTATATCATCTAAATACACAAGAACAAAATCATCAATGAAAGGCTGAAATATGTCATTCATAACCCTCACAAAGGTGGCTGGAGCATTGCAAAGTCCGAATGGCATCACCATCTATTCGAACAGCCCCTGCTTGGTCTTGAAGGCAGTTTTCCACATGTCCTGCTCCGCAATTCTAACCTGGTGGTGGCCACTGCGCAAATCCAACTTTGTGAAATAAACAACACTTTTTAATTGATCCAATAAATCATCTATGCGTGGAAGGGGATAGCGACTTTTCACTGTTATCTTGTTGAGCACGCGGTAATCCACACACATCCTCCAGGTGTTGTATTTCTTTGGCACTAAAACAATTGGCAAACCATAGGGAGAGGTGATCGGCCTGATGACGCCTTGGTCCAACAATTCCTGCACTTGTCGCTTGATTTCTTCCATCTCAATCGTTGACATCCTGTACATGCCAATATTTGGTAGAGGGGCATCATTTTGTAGATGGATTTCATGTTGGATTTACCTCTTTGGAGGTAATCCCTTCAGCTCCTAAAACAGCTCATCATAAATGAAAATTAAGTCAGATAATTCATGTTTATGCTCCTAATCGCAACCCTAGAAAGCATCAGCGAATTCTGCCTCTTTTTCCCTTACAACCATAAGCATACATCCTTTACTGGAATTCACCAGTATTTTCATTTGTCTAGCACTTACAAGGCTGACATTAATTTTATTTTGATGCACCCTCACTATATATTCTACCTCATCCTTGGTGATTTGATATTTTTTTTCATGACAGAAAAACACTACTTTTCTGTCATACAGATATGGGCTTCCTAACACCATGCCACAAATATCCAACGGTATTACATCCAACTCTACTTCATCTATGAGCTTAGATGCGATCACAAATTTGACTTTACACTGTTGGGTTACATTCAATTTGGCTTTATCATGTATCCATCCCAGCAGGTAAGGTTTTGGGTGTGGTTTTGTCTCTAAGCCGAGTTTCTTTACCAGGGATTCTGCAATTAAGTTTGCTTGGGACCCAGTGTCAAACAGAGTTTCAACTTTGGTATGATTTATAACTACTCTGATATGAAACAGTTCAATCCTTTTTCAGTCATTAGTAAGGGACTCATTTACAGAACTGGTGCCTTCATGCGATTCAGAATTAACATGAGGTGTAAGAGTACCTTTTTTTCTTGCTGCTGTGATCAGCACTTCATCTCCTGAATATGATCCAAGGTCTTTCTATGCCACTGCCACTGCCTTCTACTTCCCTTTCCCCGCATACTTATTTGGACACTTTTCTGGGTGCTGCTTCCAATAGTGATCGTCATCGTGGCCTTCCTTCTTGCATTGATTGCAATAAGGTCACTCTCCTTCTTTGGCTGCTGCTATTTTCTTCTCCATCCCTTTCCATTTCTCTTTGGATTTTCCATTGGGAGGTTTGAACAGTGGCTTTCTGGACTGATCATATCTTTCATTTTTTCCCCTGTTCTTAATATGAATTGCATTTACACTGGCTGAATCAATAGAGGTTGGCTCAAACAACAACAATGAATGTCTAATATAACTATGCAGTGAGCCAATATACTTAGTTACAACTTTAGGTGTATCAAGTGCAATACCCAAATTCAATGCTTGCTTCCTAAATTCTTCTGTAAAACTCTAAACATCCTGCCCTTTGCCTTGCCTTAAATACTACCAATTCATCAAGCTTTTTGCTTGTATCCTAAGGGATAAAACTATTCCTTTAACGCATAAACAAAATCAGGCCATGAGGAAACGAGTTTACCCACATTCTTACTACACTGCAATTTTCTCTCCCACCAAATGAGAGCAGTGATGCTCAGCCGTAGAGAGTCCAACTAGATCTTTGCCTCGTCCTCCACGATCTGCTGAATCCTGTAGTAGACCTCAATCTGCCTAATCCAACTATTAAGTTTCTCTGCATTACTTTCACCATTAAACATAGGAAGATCAAATTTAACATCTAATTTAAAGAAAGGTTTCTTAGAAGAAAAGTTTCTTAGATGTGTCCCTGGGATTTATGGGATTATTATGGTGAGGGGAAGAAGAACCTTCATTCATGGGAGGATAAGGAGGGGGGTCTCCTCCACCATCTCCATGTGCTAAACCTAGTTCTTCTGCAATTCTTCTCTCTGCTCTCCAGCCTTAAAACCAACTGACTGACATTCTCTGCCATTGAGTAGAAGGTCTTTCTAAAATTACGCTCCTCTTCAATATGAGCTTCATCTTCAGCCATGTTTCTTCTTCGAGGTGCACGCCTTGCTTCTGGATCGAAAGGTTCTAGTTCCCCTTCACCTCTTTGAAGCTTGTTTCTTGTTAGCATACAAACATGCAATTCACATCTAAAAGTCCCTACTCTGATACCACTTGATCTAGCATACTTTCACTTATAGATGTATGAAAAGAATCACATGTAAAATTGCAGCTTAACACCAAAATTTAATGTGCACACAAGAAAAGAAGAAGAAATCACATAGAAGGCACAAAAGAAGACACCAAGGCTTGATAACAGAGTTTGTCCAATTCAAACTACGTCTCCGAGCCCAACTCGAACAATGGGGAGGCCAAGTTTATATTAAATGGCATGAAAAGAAGAGAATTTACAATCATCAGTTGTATACCAGAGGCTTATACCTCCATTCTGAAAGATGGTTGTAAAAGGGAGACCTCAGATGGAGAAGTAAGCAGCATCAAAGCGTCCATGGCGCTGAAAGGGGCTTAAAGACATCTACAACTCGTCCAAACAGGCGAAGTGCATGATCGTTCTCTTACTAAACGAACAGCCTGCTACAAAAATCCTCCCCCTGTGCTTTGCAACCATCGTGATTTTATAATGGGTCTTTTGGACACAATCCCGCTTAAATCGGGGATGTCTGGTTCACAATAGAGGTTGGTGGCATGGAAGGATCGGTAGCACAACCGACCCTTAACATAGTCTTTTATCGTTGAGGCGATTATGCTCTAAAAACCCTGAAAAAACACTGAAAATTTGACCAAAAACCATTTACCTAGACTTCAAAATTTGTTAAATTAGGTGTATATTCCTTATCGGGCCAGGCCCGACATCGCAATCGACACATCGAGGCACAACATTCCTATTACCCGGGGATGACCGACCATCGATCATCGATCGTCGATATCGGTGTCAGTCGATTGCATCGACATCCCGCTCTCATATCAGCCCGGTGCTTTATCGTCGATCGCATCGCAAGTTGACCCTGCCATTGCCAATATCTACACATCTATATAGTCCTACGATCCGACTGCCTTCTGATCCACTGATATGATTTAATTAGAGATCAGTGATCGGGGTTTTCTCTGTGCCCTTCTTAAGTCCGCCTCCATGGATCCTCCGATTGCGATTTTGCCTTTAAGGCTTAAAAACCCATTTTTAAAGGAAAATGCCCCATTTTCTTAAGGAACAAAGCAACCTTATTTTCGCGATAGCTTCACCATCTAGACTCATATTTAAGTATCATTTGTGCCGTCGGAATCAGGATGACGAGATTGAGTTGACTTCATTCTGAGCACTTTGATTTCTGAGCTTTTCCATGCCATTGTATCTGAAGATCCACCTGGATCAAGGATTGGGTTAAATAGTTGAAGTAAGTTATTTTGAGGATCACAAGCATGATTTCATCCTTGGAACAACTTTGGAATGTCATAGTAATCATTGAGCTACTTGGATTAGTTTTCTTATTCCCAAATCAAAATTTCTGGAAGTCCCTTGTGGCAAATAGTAGTATATTTCTGTTATTTTTTAGAACATGCTAACTACCTTCAATCGATTTGATTCCACTTGAATTAAATAAAAAACATTCCATTTAATAACAAAATTTACCCCATTGCACTTTCACTTGATTAGGTTAGGAATTTAATAGATTAACTAGCTCCTAGTTCTCGAATTTCTAGATTTTAGACTAGTAATGTTTTGCTATTTTTTAGCATGTGCTAACAAAGATATTTTTGAGTGATTCCACTTGGAATGGTGACCTAAGACATATTAGTTAATAAAAAAATTTGTCCCATCAAATTTGTATTTGATTTTCTTTGTCATTCATGAATTATACTTTCCTGTAGCAAATCTATAATAGTTTCCTGTAGCAGCGAATGTAACTTCCTGTAGCACTCTTCCAACATGTATATACTTTCCCATATTTTATCAAAAAGCTTGGGTTTTGTCCTTTAAGGTTGAATAATAACTCCTAGGCTCTAAATCAATGGCTAGGGAAGGCTAAAGACCACTTAGGTCTTGCCTTTTTACCCCTGCAAAACATCTCAACAATTTGGTTTAATGGACAAATTTATGAAATGGATAATACAATGATGATTTTCTTGATTGCCACATGCAATGAACTCTGTCAATGGATATAAACTCTTTGAAATGTAATGATTGATATTTAGTTATGATATTTGCTTTATGCAATTAGAATAAGTTTTTTTCCCTTGTATTTTCTTTCTTGCAATAGGTTAAGGTTTCCATTTTGAGCATTTCCATTTCCAAAATTAGTTTAGGATTTGATTAAATTCACTCCATTACATCATAACGTTGAAGGAAGGACACAATGTATGTTGCATATATAGTGCCGATACCTCTTAATTTTGTACGAACCCCGAGTTGATAATTAAAGTTGGTGGCCTTGGCAGTTGTAACATTCTTGTTGAATTACTGAGGCTCATCATTTTATATGATAAGAAAATTTTATAATGCTATTGATAATTTTTTTTGAATTAGCATATCAACTTCTTTTGTAATACATCATAATTTTGGCCACTTTTAATAAAAATGTTCTTAGTATTAGTTTAAAAATTAAACAATAAGAATGAAAAGGGAAATTGATGTAATAATTTTAAATTGACATAATCACATTGTAGTAATCTCAACACAAATTTTATATTAGAAGAGATAACAATAGATAATTTACGTGCTTTGTCATCCATGATTCACGGAATAGTATTGGAATTTTTTTTTCTTAACAAGAAGGCTTGAACCTATTATAATAAAGCTCATTATCTCACTAGTGGGAATTCAATTTAATTGGAAAGGATAAAAATCATTCCTCTAGATAACCTAAGGTAAACCTAATTGACATCTCTTCATTCATTAATATTTTGATGAGAACATAACATTCTTATATATTTAAATTCATAGTTTCTAAATAATAATTATGTCGATAGACATCTCTATTTTGGAACATAGCTTCTAGAATTTTAATTTAATTATCAATAATTATTAGGTGGATTGTAGCGATTTAACCTCCATAGAATATTCTTAGTAGAATACATAAATCAAAGGTTGAGATTTATTTTCAAAACAATTATGTCTTTCCTTCCCTTTTAATTAAATTTATTAATTAAAAAGATTTCCTATGATCAAATGCTATATGAAATGAGTTATGGTTTTTTAGGCATATTGTATTTATAATTCATGGTATTGGCCCTTGATATTGTAACAAAACATATTTTAAGAATCTTCATGGTAAAGTGGGCGTGAATGTCCATGGTTAAGGATATTGTTACATTTTTTAATGTATATGTGTTTAACTTATATACTAATTTTTTTTTATCAATAATAATAACAATAATAATAATTTCTGAATTCAAGCTCTTGTGATCCATGATGAATTAAGAAAAGTCTTTCGGTAGAAATCACATAAGAGAAATTTTTGGCTGACACATTTCGAACCAACTAGTGTGGTTCATCCTCAAGACCAGATGAAGAGGCAGACCATGGCAAAGGATTAAATAGAGATCAATGTAGATACCATAATTTCAAGTAACGTCTATTTAAAAAAATAAAAATTATGATATTAATTTATTAAAAAAAATATTATTAAGAACAACTATATTAAATGACTAGTTTTTGAAAAATAATATTTAAATTAATTTATTAAAATCAAATATTATTAAAAATTCTATTAACGGGAAATAATAATAAAATATAACTAACAAGAATAAAAAATCAAAGTCAATAATATTTAAATTATGATATTAATTTATTAATTTTTTATTATTATTATAACTAAGAAAAATAAAAAAATCAAAGTCAAACTCCAAACAAGGAGGGAAGTCAAAAATTATAAAAAGGAGTCAAGACCCTAATCGAGACAAGATCATATATATATATATATATATATATTCAAAGAAAATATCAATAAATAAAACAAGGTCAACAATAAAATACGGGTTGAGGCCCATTAAACAAATAACACAAATACTAAAAGGAGTTAAGAATGTATAGGATGATAAAATACTTAAGAAAACATGAAGGATCGAGAATATAAACTCTAATGAAGAAGAAACCAACAAAAAATACTATAAAAAGGACACCAATACCTACATGGATAAATAAACAAACAAAATAAATCCCAAAAAAAAACCTAAAAAACTAGGAGGACGGGACAGGGACCCATCTTCTACAGGGGTGATGTGTGATTCAGTTTGTGTTCAGTGTGGAGTTGACACGTGTTCTTTAAATTAGAGTATAATATATATATTTAAATAATAATATAAATAATATACACTAACAATGTATAAAAAAAATTAACTAATATACATTAAAGATTGTTCAAATTTACAAAGAATGTGACAACACTCATCACATAATATTTAAGTCAATATTTACAAACTAGTAATTGCACCACATGTTGCAAAGGAAACGCCGTAAGTCGGTAGCATAGGAAAGAGTATCATTTGTAGATACATAATCGTTGTTGGAGAAATAAAAGCAATGTCATATATTAAATAAAATGTTATCCCTTTACAAAATATGTCTCGTGCCCATTAGATTTACATTGTTGTTAAATAAATTAAACCTCCACTCCAATTTACAATAAACACAAAAATGTTTGGAATACGATGAATAATGGTGCAGGCCCATACTTCTGTGGCATCGACGTCATAGGTGAGATGAACAATGTACACTTGACCTTGTGGTAGTTGAATGGCATGCAGACCCCAGGTGGTCATCAGGCACAGGTCATCATGAGGTAGTTTTCATAAAACCAAATAGTGCCTTACGACACCCCCTTCAGGTGGTTTCTAAAAAAGATTGGGGGGGTGTCGCAATGAATATTGACCATAGATTTATTGATTGGAAGTTTAAGCCAAACCACTTTGCAACACCCTTGCAAAAATAATCAATCAAACAAGGACAATACTTGTCTTCTCCTCAAAGAAGTTATATTTGTCTAATTTGAATAAAGGTGTCTCTTCTAATATTATATTTAGGAAAATGTAACAACAACTATTTTTTTTTTGCATTCTTAATCAATAGAATCAAATCTTTCGTAACAATCCTTTGTAGTCAAGCACCCCCACCACCCCCCCCCCCCCCCCAAAAAAAAAAAAAAACATATTTAATTTCCACCACAAAGGTGTGATTAAAATAGACCATAATGATAAATTTTAATATTTAATTTTCATCACAAAGGTATGACTAATGGAGAGCATAATGATAAACTTCATTTGTCTTGCCAACAAGGCTTGGTTTGTTGTCAGTAGGAATTGGTGTGTTTTAAAGGAGGAGTGTTGTAAAGGATTTATGATGACCAAATGGTTTAATCATATTGTATAAGCCCATATTCTAATGATTGCATATATTCATTCATTAATAGTGTAGTTATCAAAACAAGAATTCATAAATCTAAGTAACAAATTTGGAGTATAAATTGGTGGTCTCAAGAAGGGTATTTGGTAGATAACCATAATGCCCCAACCCGACTTTGCACTCATTGCTCCATATGCTCAATGTTGACAACCTACACCATTGGAGAAATATCAATATGATACACAAACAATCATGTAAGATGGAGATTTCCAATGATCGAATTTAATACTATAACTAAATAGCATGAAAATTTGGATGAGAAAATAGACTGGAGATTCAACTTTTTATGGAATTCCATTTCAAAGTAACACCATGCTAAATATCAAGCAATTTTCAAACTTGTCTCACAAACTATACTTTGACATGACAAATATACATTCCTCTGGAACTATGCTCGGATATTATCAACACCTCCAACTAGAACCTTTAGAATATGGTATAAGAATCCTGAATCCTCCATTGGACAATTTGATAGTCAAATCACAAAACCAAACTCTAAATAAGCGAAAAAGTTATTCCTCCACTCATGTTTAATTCAAGGCAGAATTCTCCAAAGGCATTTCCATTTATACACGCCTCCATTAGCACAATTAAAGGCCCAATTCTTTGCATAAGGATATATAACAACACAAATTTAATGTTTTGCAATCAATTATGCATCAAATGCATCCATAAATTGTTCCCACGAAATATTTTTCCTTGAATACTTGAAAGGAAACCCCTCATGTTTTCAAATGGCAGCATAAACACACAGTGTGCCTAGAACATTCATCAAGCTCCAAGGAGAGAAGCCAAATATGTGTGTTCGATAGTGAATGAACCAAGTTAATCCTTATTTCTTCTTTACAACCTCAAATACAATATCCTCAAGTGTAGTAAAAATGGTGACATGTAGCTTAGGAAGCTCTTCATGAAAGGGTGCCTCATGGGGCTGATATTTGTGGTTCTTTGCCACTACATCAAATGGACGAATGTAATGTTTACCCCCAGTCTGAAGACAAATATGATGTGAATTATCTACAATAGGTAGGAGGGTATCTAAAATATTACTCAACATTATTCCATTGTCTGCATAGTTTTTCTCCTCTATCTCTCCGCTAACCCAAACTACCCAAAAGAAATGGGTGACATGATGATACCTTCTCTAAATTTTTCTCTCTATATAAAACATCACATTGAACATATTTGATCCGAACTTAAACATAAATGCTACAAATCACATATATAACCATAAATATAGAGATGTAGCAGAAATAACACTTCATTTCATTCATATCAAATACTGAAATATGCTTACAAACGGAATGGAAATAAACTAGCTCGGGTGATGGTCGCTTATCTATGAGAAGAGATGTGGAGGAAGCATGAATCTAAGCTATGTTACAATGAGGCTCGAAGGCCTATTTATTATTGAGAAATAATGTAAAACCCTAAACATCCAAAAAATAACCCAAGGAGATGAAGCGCCAAAACAATGGGCCTCGTTTGGGTAAATTGGTACATCAACTTCCTAGGGTCATAACTTTGGCATATGATCTTTGTTTGACGTGCACAATACCTCATTAGAAATATCTATCTGAGGACTACAACATTTTCATGATGAACATCTCTCAAAAACAATTTATTGCCCCATTTTTCCCGCAAAAACGTCGTTTAGGGTCTCAAAATGGCTCTGGAAGTTCAGGACCCAAAAAACTACCAAAAATACTAAACTACGCTACAATTAAGGAAACTACAAAATTGAAAGTGGTGGGGGTCCAAGTGGAATAGGCGGGTAAAAAGAAACATCCACCTAGATCAATCCTCCCCCATTAGGAAGCAATGGTCCCAATTATGTTGAGTGCCTCCATAAGATGGGGAAACTTCTGTTGAACTTGGTCCCTAGTGATCCACTTGCCTTGGTGCAAGAGTTGTCTAGCTTTGACAACCCGATATAGTTGGATCTTCTGCTAGCGAGTGTTCTAGACCTATGTGTCCATGATTCGAACAATTGTGCCTCGTTCCATGCAGTCTGGGTTTAGCTCTGCTGGTGTGAGTTGTTCTGCAATGTCCGATGTGTCTAGCAATAGTGGAAAGTATGGTCGAAAGAGAACTACATTGAACACTGGGTGCAGACCAAGGAACGGTGGAATGTTGAGCTCGAAGGAATTGTCCCCTACAACCTTGGTGATGGTGTACGACCCATATCAGAGCAGGAGAAGCTTGTGGCGGGGTCTAGCGAGGCGCTCCTTCTGCAAATATAGCTAAACTTTTTCGCCCACCTGGAACTTGTACAGAACACGATGTTGATCATGGGGATGTTTGTACTTAGCATTGGCTCTATCCAATATATCATGGACCTACTAGGTGATGTGTTGAATGTGCTCAATGAAGGTGTTAGCCCTGTTGGCTTTGAAATGGACATGAACCGAATCTTCCTGATTAGCTGCAAATGGTATGGCCACATCAATGGAACATAATGGCTAAAATCTCGTCCCTACCTAAAAGGGGTTGTGGCCCGTTGAGCCGTGGAGAGCTCTATTGTAGTAGTGATTGACACAGTGGAGGCTTTCATCCCATGTGTGTGCATGCTTTGAGTTGTACATGCATAGAATGTGTACGATCATCTTGTTGATGACCTTTCTTTTACCATTAGGTTGGGGATTGAAAGTCGTGGACTTAGTGATTTTGGTATCTAGCATCAACCAAAGACTTGAAAAAAATGCACTTAAGAATATTTTGTCCCAATCTAAGACAATGGATTGTGGGATCCCAACGTGTACCCACACTCTCTCAAAGAAGATCTTATCAATGGCCTCTGCTATGATACTCTTCGTGCAAGCCCTCATAATGGCCATCTAAGAGAATCTGTCGACGACGACGAAAATGCAGTTGTTGCCATGCTTAGTAAAAGGAAGGCCTGACATGTAATCCATGGAGATGGATTCCCAAGGTTGATTAGGAGTAGGAAGAGGGGTATCTAGGCCTTTCTTCTTGATGGTTGGTTTCAAAATGGCACAGGCAGTGTAGGATTTAATGTACCTCCCAACATCCTGAATAAGGTTAGTCTAATAAAAATACTTTTGCAATACTTCCACTATTTTCTCTACTCCGAAATGTCCAGCGACCCGAATCTAGTGCGCCTCCTAAATCCTCTTGGAACGCTTGCTTGAAGGAACACATATGTGTCCCAAGTGGCATAGAAGTGCGTCCTGAAGGTGAAAATTGAAACTTGATTACCTTCCAGGAGTGTCTGGTATGTGCTGTCAAATTCTGGATCACTTTCATAAAGGTGTGGACACCCCGAAGTCTTGTGCCCACAGGATTCGAGCATAGTGATCAGCGCCATGAATTGTGGTCAGTTGAGGAAGTCAACAACATTATTTGTGCTTCCCTTCTTATACTGAACGTTCAAATGGAATTGTTGCAGGTATGTGGACGATTTCTGATGGCGATCGTTCTGCAACATCCCTTGCGTTTGTATGAATTGCATGGGTCGATGGTCTGTGTGGATGACCATTTCCTTCCCCATAATGTAATTCTTCCATTGACGGTAGGCCTGCATAATGGAATACATTTCTTTGTCATAAGTGGGATAATTTCGAACTGTGTCTGAAAGCGTCTCACTATGGTAAGCCAATGGATGCCCTTGCTGAGGAAGAACTGCACCAATAGTATATTCAGAGGCATTTTTGTCATCTCAAATGGTTGCTGCAAGTCTTGTAAAGTGAGCACTGGTGCAGAGTAGAGGCACTACTTCAACTCGGAAAATTCCTTCTCTTGTATTTTATACCAAAATAACTTTGCATTCTCTGTACCCTTGGTGACTTGACTTAAAGGAAAAGTGATGTGAGAGAACCCCAACACGAACCAATGGTAGAAATTGGCAAGGCCTAGAAAGTTGCAAAGCTTTGTTAAAGTGGTTAGGGCTAGCCAATCTTGAATGATTTGTATCTTGGCTGGGTCCATATGCACACCTTGCTCAGCAATGATGTACCCTAGATATTGAACCTGGGTCATGCCAAAATTGCATTTCTCCATATCGGCACACAACTTGTGTTGTCGCAGGGTTTTTGGACCTGTCAAATATGGTGGAGTTGTTATTCCCAAGTTTGGTTGAAGATTAAGATGTCATAAAAATACACCCCTACAAATGCATTGGCGAAGGGTCGCAAGATGTCATACATCAATATCATGAAGGTTGTGTGGGCATTCGCCAACCCGAAAGGAATGACGAACCATTAGAAAAGGCACTCCTTGGATTTAAAGGTAGTCTTCCACACATTAGATGGTTTGATAGGAACTTGGTGATAGCCATACTTCAATTCAATCTTGTTGAAATATTTTTCCCCCTTGAACTAGTCTAGAAGGTCATCAATCCATGGGACTGGGTACCTATTCCGAACATTGATCTTGTTTAGCACTCGATATTCAATACAGAATCTCCAGGTCCCATCCTTCTTCTGTACCATTACAATCGAGCTCCCACAGGGTGACGAGTTTGGCTTGATGTGCCCTTTCTACAATAGCTCCTAAATCTGCCTCTTAATCTCATTGTTCTCTAGAGCATATCATTGATAGGTTGGTCCATTGGGTAGCGATGCGCCTGGGATTGGATCGATGGAGTGCTTGACCTAACAGTGCAGAGGTACCCCCGTATGTGAGGGAAAAAATTCCCTGTACTCCTCCATGACCATATCCGTCTACTATTATTATGTGGAGGAGACTTGTTTGGAAACTGTGGCCATAATATTCTTCTTGCCCTTAAGGAAAATCATAAGGAAAACAAATTTCCTGGTCTGTGAAATGATCTTACTGCATTGTTTTGTAGATATCAAAGAGATGGCAGTAGGAAAGGCTACCTCTGATATCCTATACAACTTATTGCCCAAAGTAATAATCACAGAGCGAGGTCTAGACTCATATACAACATGCCACTTCCATAAGTATGGTGATCCTAATAATACATAATAAACTTCAAGAGGAGAAACATCACACATTACCTCGTCCGTGAAGGGCTTGATGTTGTAGGGAAGGCGACACCATTGGTTGATGTGAAGATATCATCCTTGGTGAAGCCTCCCGATGGTGTACGGCTGCGGATGTGTTGTATTCAATAGACCCAACTGCTTCACAACCTCTGCTGAAATGAGGTTCTTTTTTCTCCCATTTTCAATAATGAACTATAATGGAGAACCTTTTACCCACATCTGAGTTTAAGAGGCATTCCCCCTCCTCTAGATCTTCAGGCTCATTCTTCTAAATCTTGGTGGTGGTCAAGGTGGCACTTGGCTCTGTGTAAATGATATGCTTCCCTTTGTCACTCCCCTTGTCATATTTTGACTTAGAGTCAGGACATGCATCTGACTCGGAATCCTTCAACTCGGCCAGCAGTGACTGCTTGGCTCGACACTCACTTGTGTTGTGAGTGGAGCTCTTATGGAACTCACACCATTTTCCCAAGTCCTCCTTTGTCTTAAGGGTGTTGTTATTTGCATGTGGCTTCGATGATTTGTCCTGGGTCGCCCCGCCTTGGCTTTGTCCTTTTCTCTACGATTTTGTGGCACCTTTCCCTTACTTCAGATTCGTGGATCCAAAGTCTCGCTTCTTTTTCTAAACTTTTGCCTAATCTTGACAGTGTATCAATATGTCATGCTGAGGGAGGAGATGTCCTGGAACTCCATCTTGTCTTGGATGTATCTATGTAAACAACCACAATATTTGAGTACCAAGTGTCTCTTAGAATCCTTGATACCTAACTTTGTGTGAAATATATGAAAAAACATTGGTAAAATCTGACACGTCTTGGTCCCTTCCCTGTCACAGCATGGTACACTTTAAATAATTATGTTGATAGCTCTCAATAGGGTATTACTACTCCTTGATGGAGTCCAGGAAGGAATTCCAAGTGGGTGCGGCTGAAAACAGTGAGGGTGTACCTTCGTCCTTCTTCTCACAATAGGTTTCCCACCAGTTCTTAACGTGGGGGGGGCGGCTTTGAGAATTGCAAAAGTAATCTTTTCTAGGCTAGAAAAATAATGAACAGAAAAATATACTTCTAGTAGATTTAAGCATTTATCTATGGCGTTCGCATCTATCTAACCTTCACATATGGGGATGTCAAAGTTAACTTATACCTTAAAAGGCGTGGTGCTTCCAGGGTCATTGCTGGAAGAAGATGTGTCGCCTTTGGTTAGTCGCTGAATGATCTGGAAAAATTTGTCCATCATCACATTCCTCTATCACTCAAGAGCTTCTTCGAGCAAGATTTTGAAAGGATCTCTTGCCCCCTCATCTTTATTCTCTTCTGCCATGAGAGGCCGTCGAGATTTGTGAGGTTTGTCTTACAAAGGTTTGAGCCCTAACTCCTTATATCCTGACCTCATTGGGGACATGGCTTCGGAATGGACATGAGTTGAATCTTCTTGAGTAGCTACAAATGCTATGGCCACATCAATGGGACATAATGGAAAAAATCCCAGCCCTACCTGAAAGGGGTTGTGTCATGTTGAGCTATGGAGAGCTCTATTGTAGCAGTGATGTACATAGGGGAGGCATTCAACCCATGTGCGTGCATGCTTCGAGTAATACATGCGCAAAATTTGTACGATTATATTGTTGATGAACTTTGTTTGGCCATTAGTTTGGGGATGGAAAGTTGTGGACTTAGTGAGTTTGGTATCCAGCATTGATCAGAGACTTGACCAAAATTCACTTAAGAATATGTTGTCCCAATCTGAGACAATGGATTGTGGGATTCCAAAGTGTACCCACACTTTCTCATATAATAGCTTAGCAGTGGCCTCTACTGTGATACTCTTTGTGTAGGCTGCCATAATGGCCATCTAAGATAATTTGTCAAGGACCATGAAAATGCAGTTGTTGCCATGCTTAGTAAAAGGAAGGCCTGACATGTAATCCATGGAGATGGATTCCCAAGGTTGATTAGGAGTAGGAAGAAGAGTATATAGGCCTCTCTTCTTGATGATTGGTTTCACAATGGCACAGGCAGTGCAAGATTTAATGTACCTCCCAACATCCTGACGAAGGTTAGTCCAATAAAAATAATTATGCAATGCTGCCACTGTTTTCTCTACTCCGAAATGTCCAGTGACCCAAATCTAGTGTGCCTCCCAAATCATCTTGGCACACTCTCTTGAAGGAACACATATGTGTCTTAGGTGGAATAGTAATGCATCTTGGAGGTGAAAATTTGGAACTTGCTTACCTTCCAGGAGTGTCTAGAATGTGTTGCCAAATTCTAGATCGCTTTGTAAAGATGGTGTTTACGGGAAAACTAGTGTTTATTCAGATTTTCTAGTCCCACTAAGACGGGTACCTATCTTAGAAACAAAAAATTCAAAGTAACTTGTGTTTTCCTTTATGAGAGATAGATGAGAGAGAAGCAGAGAGCACCAACCTTAGTCTTTCGCTTGGCTCCTTGCTTTTTTCCTCCCTCCTTTGATAGAGCCTCGCCACTCCTTCCTCACTTGTCCCGCTTCAAAGAACACCTGTAGAGTCAAAGCAACAAACTACCATCAAAGCATAGAGATCTATAACCATAACAATGTGGAATCAGATGTACATTAACCACAAATGCATACACAAATACAAGATTTAGAAATATACAAGTATATGGAGGAAAACTCAAATAGCTTTATTAAAGAAGTAGTAGAAGAGAGGATTACAACCCAGCTGTCTGATCCAGTGCCATCCTCCCATCATGAAAGCCCTCTTCACCTCATGAAAAGCTAGATCACCCAACAATACAATGTTTCACAGAGAAACCAACAACACTTCCTTACAAAATACAAAATTCCAACCTCTTGGATCTCTAGGATGAGGGATCTATATATAGATATTTGCAGGTGGGTGAGTCAGCTTATGGGATTTTGATTAGTGTCATTTCACTGATAGTTCTTGGTTCCACTTGGAGATTTCATGATCTCTTACTCATCCCTGGGCGAATTCAGAGAGGCAAGTTTCATATGAGTAGTTTCTAGAATATTCTCTGGGTTTCCACCTAGCAAACTGCCTCTACCATTTGTCTGCTCTCGCTCATCGCACCCTATAGAAGGGATTTTTAGTATGCATCACACCTTTTTCATGTGACAAGTGAGATGCATCGCACCCTCCACATGGAGCAATTTGTATGGTCCAGTTTTGACCAGTTCTGAGCAGTTTTTCAGGGAGAACTTCTGGGAAATGATGTAATCAGCTGACCTTGTTCCTTTAGGGTATGAAACAACACTTTTATGGGTTTATAAGCCCTTGGTTTATGGACATATGTGATTGGGGTTGCAGTGCCCAAATATGTCTATAACAAATGGGGACACCCCGAAGTTTCATGCCCATAGCAGTCGAGCACAGTGATCAACACTATCAATAGTGGTCAGCTTAGGCAGTTTGCAACATTATTGGTGCTTCTCTTCTTGTACTTAATGTTAAAATGGAATTTTTTTAGGTATGTGGACCATTTTTTATGGTGATCATTCTGCAACTTCCCTTGCATCTATATGAACTACAGGGATCGGTGGCCTGTTTGGATGATCGTTTCCTTCCCCATAATGTAATGCTTCCATTGACAGTAGGTCGGCATAATGGAATACATTTATTTGTCATAGGTGGGATACTTTCAGACTGTGTCTGAAAGTGTCTCGCTATGGTAATCCATTGGATGCCCCTACTGAGTAAGAACTGCACCAATAGCATAGTTGGAGGCACCTGTCTCAATCTCAAATGGTTTCTACAGGTTTGGTAACATGAGCACTAGTGCAGATCAGAGGCATTGCTTCAACTCAGAAAATGCCTTTTTTTGTGTTTCAGACCAAAAGAACTTTTCTTTCACTTCACCCTTGGTGACTTGACTTAAATTCCAAGTGATACGAGAGAACCCCAACATAAACCTTCAGTAGAAATTGGCAATGCCCAGAGAGTTGCAGAGCTCTGTTAGCATGGTTGGGGTTGGACAATGCCAAATGACTTGTATCTTGGTTGGGTCCACATGAACACCCTACTCATCAATGATGTACCCAAGATATTGAACCTAGGTCATGCCAAAAGTGTATTTCTCTAAATTGACACACAACTTGTGTTGTCGTAGGGTTGGAGGACTTGTCGAATATGGTGGAGGTGCTCTTCTCAACTCTAGCTGAAGATCAAGATGTCACAAGATGTTTTCCATCAATCTCACGAAGGTTGTGAGGGAATTCGTCAACTCGAAAGGCATGACCAACCATTTTTAAAGGCCCTCATTTGGTTTGAAGGAAGTCTTCCACACGTCAGAGGGTTCGATAGCGACCTAGTGATAACCAGAATTGAAGTCAATATTGCTAAAATATTTGGCCCCATTGAGCTGGTCCAGAAGGTCATCAATCCATGGGATTGGGTACCTATTCCAGACAATGATCTTGTTCATCACCCAATATTCAATACAAAGTCTCCAGGTCCTGTCCTTTTTCTGTACCAATACATTCGGGCTCCCACAGGGTGATACGTTTGGCCTAATGTGCCCTTTCTGCAACATCTCCTGAATCTTCCTCTTGATCTCATCATTCTCTATAATAGAGTGTCAATAGATAGGTCCATTGGGTAGCAGTGTGCCTAGGGTTAGATCGATGGACTGCTTGACTTGACAGTCCAAAGGTACCCCATCGGTGAGGCTAAAATGTCCATGTACTCCTCCACGACCATATCCATCTGTTGTTGTAGTGCAGTGGAGCCCAATTTGGATGGCATGGCCATAATCTTATTCTTTCCCTAAGAGTGAATCATAAGGAAAACAAATTTCCTAGTCTGTGAAATTATCTTACTGCATTTATTTATAAAGATCAAAGAGATGGTGGTAGGTGGGGCTATCTCTGGTATCCTGTACAACTTGTTGCCGAAAGTAATAAGCACAGAGAGAGATCTCGACTCATATACATCATGTTGCTTCCACAAGTATGGTGGTCCTAATAATACATCACAAAATTCAAGAGGGGCAACATGACACAGTACCTCATCCATGAAGGGATTGGTGTTGTAGGGAAGGTGACACTGTTGGTTGATGCAAAGTTTTCAATCTTGGTGAAGCCACCTGATGGTGTACGACTATGGATGTGTTGTATTCGGTAGACCCAGCCTCTTCACAACCTCTGCTGAAATGAGGCTTTTTTGGTTCTCGTTGTTGACAATTAACTGCATTGGAGAACCCTTTACCCACATCTATGAGTGGAAGAGGCATTCTCCCTCCTCTGGATCTTCAAGCTATTTCTTTTGTATCTTGGTGGTGGCCATGGTGGCACTAGGTTCTGTGTAAATGATCTACTTCCCTTTGTCATTCCCCTTGTAGAGTTTTCACTCAGAGTCAAAACATGTGTCTGACTCAGAAGCTTTCAGCTCGACCACCAGTGACTGCCTGGCCCGACACTCACTTGTGTTGTGAGTGAAGCTCTTATGGAACTCACACCATTTTCCCATGTCCTTATTTTTCTTTGGGGTGTTGTTCTTTTTCTTCAGGCTTTGTCCTTTGCTCTGTGGTTTGGGGGTGCCTTTCCCTTGCTTTGGATTTGCAAATCCAAAATCTCGCTTCTTCGGTTTAAAATTTTGTTCAATATTTCCAACATATTGGTACGTCATGCCGAGTGAGGAGATGTCCATGAACTCCATCTCATCTTGGATCTATCTATGTAGACAGTGACAATATTTGACTACCAAGTGTCGCTCAGAATCCTGTATTACCAACTTTGTGCGAAGGCTATGAAAAAAATTAGTAAACTTTGGCATGTCTTGGTTCATTCCCTAACACAGTGTGGTCCACTTTATGTATTTATCCTCATAGCTCCCAATAGGGTAGTATGACTCCTTGATGGTGTCCTAAAATGAATTCCAAGTGGGTGCGGCTGAAAACAATGAGGGTGTACTTTCGTCCTTCTTCTCACAATAGGTTTCCCACCAATCCTTGGCGTGGGGGGTGACTTTGAGAAGTGAAAAAGTAATCATGAATAAAAAATATCATTCTAGCAGATTTAATCATTTATCTACAACGTCCACATCTATCTGACCTTCAAATATGGGGATGTTAAAGTTAACTTGTACCTTAAAGGGCACGACGCTTCCAAAGTAGCTGCTAGAAGAATATGTGTCACCTTTGGATAGACGCTGAAGGATTTGGAAAAATTTTTCCATCATCGAGTTCCTCTATCACTCAAGGGCTTCTTTCTTCCTGGCCCCTCATCTTTCTTCTTTTCCACCATGGGAGGTTGTAGGGATTTGCAAGGCCGGTCATGCAAAGGTTCTACCAATTTGAGCCCTAACTCCTTATATACCGACCTCGTTGGGGACATGCAAAGAAAAATAGAGAAAGTGTAGACCTCTTTGATACCACTGATCAAAACTTAAATAGGAATGAAAAAAATCATAGATATAACCATAAATAAAGAGATCTAGCAGAAATAACACTTCATTTCATTAATACTAAATATTGAAATATGCTTACAAACAAAATGGAAATAAACTAGCTCGGGCGATGATAGCTTATCTCTGAGAAGAGATGTAGCGGATACATGCATATGGACTATGTTATAATGAGGCTCGAAGGCCTATTTATTGTTGAGAAATAATGGAAAACCCTAAACATCCAAAAACCTAACCCTAGGAGATGAAGCACCAAAATTATGGCCCCCATTTGAGTAAATTGGTACATCAAATTCTCGGGATCGTAACTTCAGCATACAATCTCCATTTGACTCGCACAATACCTTGTTAGAAATATCTATCCGAGGAATACAACTTTTTCAAAGAAAAATCATAGAAATCATTGTGTTTGCCCTAGTTTTCCCAAAAAAACATCATTTAGGGTCTCAAAACGGCTCCAGAAAATCAGGCTGAAAAATTGCAAAAAATAGTAAATTGTGCTACAATTAAGGAAACTACAAAACTAAAATAGACATTTGTGGGGTTCCAAATAGAATGGGTTTGTGACCAACCACATCCACCTAGATCACTCCTCCCCCCTTAGGAAGCAATGGTTTCCATTTCTTTGAGTTCCTCCATGAGATGGGGAAAAATCTGTTGAACTTGGTCCCTGATGAGCCACTTGCCTTGGTGTAGAAGTTTTCCAACTTTGACAACCCGATATAGTTGGATCTTCTACCGGCGAGTGTTCTTGATCTATGTGTCAATGATCTAATAAGTTGTGGATTTTTTGACGTAGTCTGATCTTATCTCTGTTTGTGTGAGTTGTTATGCAATGTCGGATGTGTCCAACAATGGTGGAAAGTGTGGCTGAAGGTGACCTACATTAAACACTAGGTACAGACCAAGGAACAGTGGAATGTTGACCTCGAAGGCATTTTCCCCTACAACCTTGGTGATGGTGTACAAACCATATCGGAGTGGGAAAAGCTTGCGGTGGCGTCCAGCGAGGCGCTCCTTTTGTAAATGTACCCAAACTTTTCTGCCACCTGGAACTTGTGCAACACTTGATGTTGATCATGGCGTTGATTGTACTTAGCATTGGCTTTGTCCAATATATCATGGAACCATTGGTGGATGTGTTGAATTCGTTTAATGAACTTGTTAGCCCTGTTAGATTTGGATTAGACATGAGCTAAATCTACCTGAGTAGCTGCAAATGGTATGGCCACATCAATGGGACATAATGGCTAAAATCTTAGCCCTACCTGAAAAGGGTTGTGGCTATTGAGTTGTGGAGAGCTATGTTGCAGCTATGCTGGACATAGGGGATGCTTTCATCTCATGTGTGTGCATGCTTCGAGTTGTACATGCGTAGAATGTGTACGATTATCTTGTTGACGACCTCTATTTGGCCATCAATTTGGGGATAGAAAGTCGTGGACTTAGCGAGTTTGGTATCCAGCATCGACCAAAGACTTTACCAAAATTCACTTAAGAATTTGTTGTCATTCTCTAAGACAATGGACCGTGGGATCCCAAAGTGTACCCACACTCGCTCAAAGAATATCTTAGTAGTTGCCTCTATTGTGATACTCTTCTTGCAGGCCGCAATAATGGCCATCTTAGAGAATTTGTCGATGACCATGAAAATTCACTCATTGTCATGCTTAGAAAAAGTAAGGCGTGACATGTAATCCATGGAGATGGATTCCCAAGGTCGACTAGGAGTAGGCAGAGGAGTATATAGGCCTTGCTTCTTGATGGTTGGTTTGACAATGACGCAGGAATATTTAATGTACCACCCAACATCCTGATGAAGGTTCGGCCAATAAAAATACTTCTGCAATACTGCCACTATTTTCTCTACTCCGAGTTGTCTAGCGACCCGACTGTAGTGTGCCTCGCATATCATCTTGGAACGCTCGCTAGAAGGAACACAAATGTGTCCTAGGTGGCATAACAATGCATCCCGGAGGTGAAAATTTGGAACTTGCTTACCTTCCTAGAGTGTCTGGTATGTGCTTCCAAATTCTAGATCGCTTTTGTAAAGATGCGGACACCCCTAAGTCTCGTTCCCACAGGAATCAAGAAAAATGATCAACGCCATGAATGGTGGTTGTCTAAGGTAGTCTGCAACATTATTGGTGTTGCCCTTCTTCTACTTAATGCTCAAATGTAATTTTTGTAGGTATGTGGACCATTTCTGATGGCGATTGTTTGAAACTTCCCTTGCGTCTGTATGAACTGCAATGGTCGATGGTCTGTGTGGATGATCGTTTCCTTCCCCATAATGTAATGCTTCCATTGATGGAAGACCTGTACAATGGAATACATTTCTTTTTCATAGGTGGGATACTTTCAAACTCTGAAAGTGTCTCACTATGGTAAGCCATTGGATGCCCCTGCTGAGTAAGAACTACACCAATAGCATAATCTGAGGCATCTCTCTCTCAAATGGTTGCTGCAAGTGTGGTAACGTGAGCATTGGTGCAGAGCAAAGGCGCTTCTTCAACTTGGCAAACACCTTCTCTTGTGTTTCAGACCAAAAGAATTTTTCTTTCGCCCTGCCCTTGGTGAATTGAATTAAAGGCCAAGTGATATGAGAGAACCCTAACACGAACTTGCGGTAAAAATTGACAAGGCCCAAAAACCTGCAGAGCTCTGTTAGAGTGGTGGGGCTAGCCAATCCCAAATGAC
Organism: Pinus tabuliformis; assembly: GCA_031772625.1. Classification (NCBI taxonomy): domain Eukaryota; kingdom Viridiplantae; phylum Streptophyta; class Pinopsida; order Pinales; family Pinaceae; genus Pinus; species Pinus tabuliformis. The sequence goes on along the minus strand of CM062813.1, from coordinate 59,185,327 downwards.
TTGTCTCTTGGCTAGGTCCACATGCACACCCTGCTCATCAATGACGTACCCCAAATATTGAACCTGGGTCATGCCAAACATGCCATTAGGGGAGTTTTGTGGTCTAAAATGGGACTCCTAAGGAAATTATAAAATAATAGTGGAAATAATAAAATAAGGTTAGATTACATCATCAAATTTTAGAGGGAAAAAAGAAAAACTATTTTTTCAACTCGTATTTTCAACTTATTTCCCTATGGGTTTACTCAAATTTTGAGTGGAAACACTCATTGGATGAAGAATTTGTTTCCTCATCCAAGGTGTACCCATGTTGAATACTTTCGATGGACCTTGCTACACGAAAAATGAGAAATACATGAAAAATGTGATTGCAATTACGTTTTTTCATGTACTTCTCATTTTTCGTGTAGCAAGGTCCATCGAAACTATGCAACATGGGTACTCCTTGCATGAAGAATCAAATTTTTCATCCAACAAGTACTTCTGCTCGAAATTTGAGTAAAATATTAAGGATATAAGTTGAAAATACGAGTTGAAAAAGTAGTTTTATTATTTTGTTATTTTTTAATCTTTTTACTTTTTGACTCCAAAAATGGCGAATCATCCCACATGGTTGACATCATCATCTTGAATCCTATTGGGATTTTAGACCTCAAAAATCCACTAATGATTTCTCCAGATTAGCACACAACTTGTGCTGTCACAGGGTTTGAAGGACCTATCGAATATGGTGAAGGTGCTAGTCCTAACTATGGTTGAAGATCAAGATGTCATCTAAATACACCACTACGAATTCATTGGTGAAGGGTCGCAAGATGTTAGCCATCAATCTCATGAAGGTTGCGGGGGCATTCATCAACCCGAAAGGCATGACCAACCATTCGAAAAGGCCCTCCTTGGATTTGAAGGCAGTCTTCCACACATAAAAGGGCTCGATAGGCACTTGGTGATAACCAGACTTTGAGTCAAACTTGATGAAATATTTGGCCCCCTTGAGCTAGTCTAGAAGGTCATCAATCCATGGGATTGGGTACCTATTTTGGACAGTGATCTTGTTGAGTGACTGATAGTCAATACAGAGTCTCCAAGTCCCATCCTTCTTCTGTACTAATACAATTGGGCTCCCACAAGGTGATGAGTTTGGCCTGATGTGCCCTTTCTGCAATAACTCTTGAATTTTCCTCTTGATCTCATCGTTCTCTAGAATAGCAGATCTATAGATCGATCCATTGGGTAGCGGTGTGCCCGGGGTCAGATCGATGGAGTGCTTGACCTGGCAGTGTAGAGGTAACCCTGTAGATGAGGCAAAAATGTCCCTATACTCCTCCACGATCATATCCATCTGCTACTGCTATGCGGAGGAGCACTGTTTGGAAGCCATGGCCAAAATATTCTTCTTTCCCTGTGGGAAAATCATAATGAAAACAAATTTCCTTCTCTGAGAAATGATCTTACTGCATTGCTTTGTAGAGATCAAAGAGATGGCGATAAGCAGCACAACCTCTGGTATCCTGTAAAACTTATTGCCCAAAGTAATAATCACAGAGTGAGGTCTAGACTCATATACAACTTTCCGCTTCCACAAGTATGGTGGTCCTAATAATACATCACAAACTTTAAGAGGAGAAACATCACACAGTACCTCATTCGTGAAGGGCTTGATGTTGTAGGGAAGGCGACACTACTAGCTAACATGGAGATATCGTCCTTAGTGAAGCCACCTGATGGTGTATGGTTGCGGATGTGTTGTAGTCGATAGACCCAACCGCTTCATGACCTCTGCTAAAATGAGGTTCTTTTGGCTCCCATTGTCCACAATGAACTGCAGTAGAGAACCTTTTACCCACATCTGTGAGTGGAAGAGGCATTCCCCCTCCTCTGGATCTTCAAGATAATTCTTCTGGATCTTGGTGGTGGCCATGGTGGCACAGGGATCCGTGTCAATGATCTACTTCCCTTTGTGATTTCCTTTTTTGGGTTCTAACTCAGTGTAAGAACATGCATCTAATTCAGAAGCCTTCAGCTCAGACAGTAATGATTGCTTGACCTGACACTCACTTGTGTTGTGGTTGGAGCTCTTATGGAACTCACACCATCTTCCTATGTCCTTATTTATCTTCGGGTTCTTTGCTTGCGGCTTTGGCAAGTTGTCCTGGTTGCCCCGCCTTGGGTTTTTCCTTTGCTCTACGATTTGAGGATGCCTTTTCCTTGCTTCAGATTCATAGATCCAAAGTCTTAATTCTTCTATTTAAAATTCTGCTCAATGTTGATAGTGTATCGATACGTTGTCCCGAGCGAGGAGATGTCCAGGAACTCCATCTGTTCCTTGATGTATTTGTGTAGACAACCATGGTATTTGAGTACCAAGTGCCACTCATAATCCTTGATACCCAACTAAGTGTGAAGTTGTATACGGTATTGCACCTACCAACATGTCAAGGGGATCTCCTCGGTAAGAAGTCCCAATTAGACCTCAGACCATTTGGTGTAGGAGTCCCAACAGTGGTTCGTAAGGTAATTCCTTGACGCGATGTCACACAAAGGCAAGTAAGATAACTCTGTCAGTAGCAAGGGTGTGACTAATGCAGTGAGTCAAGGAAGATGTATGAGAGGTTCTAACACTTCGAAGGGAGAAGAAGGTGAAGGTGAGTTCCAGGTTGAAAAGGATCAATCCCAACTCAGATAGGAACATACAATACAAAAGGACATGCACAGATTCTGGTGGAGTAGTCCACTTGGATGCAGCCATCACAACATACAATCTAAGATAACATGTACAACACTCACAGATCAGTCTGAGACAAGTGGCAATAGTTGTTACAGCAAGGTTCATGTGAAAGGTCTATCTGATGTTCGGCAAAGCAGTCAACATGGATGGTGACAACATTAACAACATATACAACATATTAACAACAAGATTCATATAATTTCATGTGAATCGGTTCATACACAAGTACATAAGTTAAACAACATATATCATTAAGGCAACTAGAGTAGTCCAACTAGAATAACAACATATGCATGAAAATGTGTTGGCTCTTATTATATAAAGTAGTGTAAGTCTCAATCATACAATACATCCATGTAAACCTGCTAGCCCCAATAGTGGAACGTTACATCCAAATCCACCTGCTCCTCCAAAGAGATGTACTAGCTCCGTGCAATGGAGAAGCCAAGGCACGTTACAATATTGTCCAAGCCTTCTTCAAGATAGTCTTAGTAGAAGATTGGATGACCAAAAGCCTATATAATGAGTTATGAGGGACTATTTATAGCAAAGGGTGGGGTGACACTTGACATTCGCCTTTGTGACCATTCAACTACCCTCATGAATCTTCACCTACTCTATGACTATTACATCCACTATTGAGACTTGACTTACACTTGACATGACTCAACATTACAATGCACATGTACCCATGTGAACAATGGCTTGAACAAGCCAAACTAGACATCATTCGGACTTAGACAACCATAGAAGTCCAACTGCTCGACATCCTCATCCTGATCAACAGTGACATATTGATGCCAAGATTAGTAGTCCTTGATAGTGTCTGTTTTTTTTGCTATGACATCCGTCTGAAACCTGAACCTTACCTCCATAGCATCTGGGTACACTACTCGGGCTCCTCTGTCCAACTCGTCTGAGAGCATGCACATCATTGTATTTAATGTGGCTAGACTGGCAACATACTTGCACATGATGTTTGCACTGATAGGCAAGTCTGGGCTAGTGGCGGTGCACATAAACTCATTGAAGTACGATTCAAGCTCTTGTTGGACCTCCTTTTTTGTCTTCTTCTGGGTGAGAGTCCCAAGTGATGGGATCACGTGGGTGTGCACTATAACATCCATGCTCTTGAATACTCGTGCATGGGAAGTCTGTATGCTAGTGATGAGTTGTGGTAGGCCTTCATAGTCCCAAATCTCACTCCAAATACATGCTTGCAGCTCGACCGCATTGGCCTTCATCATCTTTGGTAAGTGAAGTGGGGCTCCCTTGTACTTCATCATCCATGCTTGCATGTTATCAACAGTAGCATGTATGTTCTTCAAGATGCGTTCTCTTCTTGCACATCGTTGCTGCCATCCATGGAGATGGACAACTGCTTGGTGCATGGTACCAAACTTGGAGTACAATGCTCGCATAGATGTATCCAGGGACAATACTTCATCTAGTATTTCCTTCTTCAGTTCAACTCGAGCATACATTGTCACCAAGTCTCCTCCTTTCTTGGCCACTTGTAATTCCTTCACCATTCACTCATTCTCAACTATGAGGAAACAAACAATTGAGCTAGTGGCTTCAACATACACTCTAGTTGCATTGGCCAAAGTAGTTGGATGCTTGTGCACACCAGTCACGATCACTTGTCCTTCCACTTGCACAGGGGATGTTTTGTCCTTTAGATTTGGTACTCTCTGAGACTACACAACTCTATGATGAGATTCGTCATAGGAGATGTTGTGCATCTCTGCTTTCGGTTGACCACCAAGGAACTTAGTGCCTCCTTGGTCATTCGAGACTTGCTCATCATTAGCATGCAATGAAGCATGTGAGTCGACCTCTTTGTGGTGAGGCATGAGGTCGGTATCCTGTTCCAAATCCTGCTGCTCCATGTCTTCATTCAATTGTTCAAGCACATGTTCTATCTCATGAGAAAAGTCTTTCCCTTGCGATGGTTCACCATGTTCGCCTGATGCCAGTTGTTCAGATGAATCAAATATTTGTACAAGTGATGCTTCATTTGTCTGCACATGATGCGCCCCCTGCTGAATCTGTTGCTACTACACTTCCTTCTCCTATTGGCATAGTTCTTGTTCTTTTGGGAGTTTCTCCCTCAGCTCATGCAACTCCTTCTCTGATTCTTCCATTCTCTTCTTCTCCCTCTTCCTCCGCCCGACGGGCTTGTCGCATTGCTTTCTCTTCGCCTGAATAGCCATAGCTTCTTGTTCTACAAGTGGATCTACTCGAAACTTGCAGCTTTTCTCCTCCTCGATGTGGTCAACAATATTCCTCTTCCCTTTGTCGTGCACAGGTATGCTTGGCTCTTCTACCTCTGCTACTGTTGCTATTTTTGTTTCTTTCCGTGATGTTGCTTCATGTTGCTTTGCTAACCACTCTACAATGAAGCCAAACTATTCATTGGGTCTAGAGGAATTGTAGGAGTACCTCCATGTTTCCTCCTCGGTCCAATAGCATTCCCCATGGATCTAGTTGAATGGAGATCTTGTGCAGTGATCCTTCACAATGCAATGTGGGTCATACAGGTTGAAGCTTCGAAGGTCGAAAGGATACTTCCTCATCTATTCTACTTAGAAATCCACTTGCTTGATACTCTGAATCTCATATAACCCAATCCCCAACGGAAGAGCGGGCCAAGGTGCCTTTTTCTTCCGCTGCAGTCTAGCTGTCAATCTTGCCGAGATGTGGTACACTACTTCCTACATGACAAACATGTCCAAGGTGAACTTTGGTAGAACATGCGAAGACTTCTCTGCACTCAACACACAGATGAACATGCCGGACGGTGAGGCATACTAATCTGCAATGCATAACAATGCCTTCATCACTTCCTCTGACATGCAAGGTGGATCCTATTCAAATATCAACCTATACATTGGGGTGAAAAAAGGGTTGGACATCCATATGATCACTCCTCTGAAGCTGCATTTGGACAACAACTTGAAATATGTGTTCACAACAGTCTCCGTTGGTGACCATGCCCACTCCAAGCCCTAGAACTCATGTTGGGCAAAAACTACATCTAGAATGTAAGTGGACATATAAATCTTTGCATGCATACCCTCGGGTAGCTATTGAGCCTTTGTGACTTGTTCCTTCAGTTGGTGAGTCAGTATGTCGGACCAATTGCATGGTCTTCCTTCTTTAGCCAGTTGGTCCAATGTAATCACCCAACTCTGAGGAAAGGTTTCAGTGCTTGCTTGGCCACTCAGTCAACATGCGAATATGACCAAGTATTGGTACGCCTTCCTCAATACCTTTGTCTTGTAGATCTGGTTGGGTCATCTTGAAGCGAGCTAGCTCCTTTACCCAATCCTTCCGAATGTCTCTATAGTGAGCTCTGCTGTTGGGAAAGATGAATGGAGGGGTCATGACATTCATGGGCTCGAACATCTGATACATCTCATCATAATCTCATGCCCAGAAGGTTGCAAGATTCGTCCCACTGACACTGCTCAAGGTCATCGTCTCGGGGTTAGTGTGAGAGACGATCCAGTGAATCATGTCCGTGCATGGGGACGCAAGGTATCTGCATGCAATCCGATACAAGCCAAACTCGTGAATTTTTATTTACACCTGACAGTCATCGAAGTCTTCCCCAAAAGTGCCCGTGAATTCTTCATTAACCTCTTTCCACTTCAGTTTGATGCCCTTGTCTAGATATAGCTTCGTATCTTCATAGATCGGCAGACTAGAGGACACCTGCTCAACTGTTGTTCGAACTGCAATACCATCAGTGTCCTGAGATCATGTTCTCTTGGAAGCCATTGAGACAGATGAACACTTGAAAGATCTGGAAACAAGCAACATGCATGACAAGAAATATGGCAGTGAAAACAAAGGAAATTTGGGCAAGGAGATAGCACATACCTGGGGAACTGATGAGAAAGATTGCACAAATTTTACTGTGAGGGTGAGTGAATGGCTATCAGAACTGTGAAAAAGGAAGTCTGGACTATCTGGGAGGCATGACAGGCTGCTAGATCTACGAAATGCATAATCTAGGTAGGCAGCTTGCTGCTGGGATTGCACAATGCACAATTCCAGTTGGGAAGGACTATTGGCCCGGGGACAAATTTGCGCAATTTCTTGGGCCAAGCAGCCATTGTCATCCAGAAATGCGCAAAACAGTCCTGGAGGCCAATGATATTCAAGAATTGTTATAGACATTTTTGTGCCTTACAGTATTGAGCATGAAATGTCCATAATCTAAGGGATCCAAAGTCCCTAAACATGTTGTTCCTACCCCTAGAGGAACAAGGCTAACAAACTACAGCAATTCACAAAAGTTCTCCACCTGAAACTGCTCAAAAACAAGTCAATTCAGGATCATGTCAACTGCTCCACTGACCATCTGCGCTGAATGTCAATGGCTCCACTGGCTACCTGCGCTGAATGTCAACTCCAACACTGGCTACCTGCGCTGAGCGAGATTGGACAAGTGGCAGACTCATTCCTCAAGGTGTCAGAACCCAGGAAGCTTCCAAAATGACACTTGCCTCAGGGAATTCGACTGGTGATGAGTAAGAGGTTCCAAAAATCCAAGTGGAAGCAAGAACCTCCAAGTGGACTCAAGAACTGATAGAGGGAGAGGACACTAGTCAGATCTCAAGCTGACTCATCCTCTCTCCAAACATATATATATGGATCTCTTCTCCATGAGATCCAGAGGCTGGAATTTTGTTATTGCAAAGAATTGCTGTTGGTTTGAGACTGGAATCATTGGGTGCTTAATGCTTTGAAGGGGCTGAAGATAGGAATTCCATTTGCTGGGAAGGAGATGCTGGATTGGAGCCCTCTGGGTTGTATCTCTTCCTGAACCTTGTTATTCATCAATAAAGCTATCTTGCTTTCTCCTATATGCTGATGTATTTTGATGTATAAATGTATTAGTGTATTTGGTTTATTTCTAATCCTAAACTAGTTATGAATGTGAACATCTGTCTTTGTGTAGTGTTCTTCTCTTGTCTCAAGTAGCTGTTCTCTTGTCGCAAGTAGCTGTTCTCTTGTGATCTTGCAAGAAGTTGTAGCTGGATAAGCAAGAAGGCAAGTAGCTGTGAACACCCAAAGAGAAGGGAGATTGGATCGAGGGACAAACGGAAGACACCGGTAAGTCTATTGATCTCTCTTCTTTCACATTTCATAAAGGAAGAAACCAGTGTAGCTGTATTCGTTTGTTGCTAAGGCACTGTCACACCTTAGGTGGATAGGATCGTCCTGCATAGGCATTTTTCCCCACAACAAATTGGCGACTCCGCTGGGGAGGATTTGTTTAGTCATTTTATTTGTGTTTCTATCATTTGTTTACTTCATAGACTTGACAGCAACAATCGAACTGCATCTTTCCCGGATGCAAAGTAGAAAGTTGCTGCTTTGATCCAGTTGCTGGACTTGTCTATGATCTGAACAATGGGTTCACAAATGATTTGATGATCCTTGTGATAGATCTTAGTAGCTTTCAAAGCATCCCTTTGATTATACCTTGCTTGTGTTTCTGATTTGGCCTGAAACTGTTGATTTTTGAGCAATTTGTGACCCAGAACCCAGGAGAAACGAGAGTTTCTCCTTCAGTGCAACTGCTGTGAAGGCAGTCTGCATTTCAACGCAGGTCCCGTGAGGGCTACCTGCGCTGAATGTCAAATCCTCAGTGTTGAGGTTGCGCTGAACCAGTTTGGCCTTGTGCAGCTGGGGTTCTCTGCTCTCTGTTGCCCTGTTTTGATCTCTGTTTTTTGCAACCTTTAACCAGCATAGGTACCAGCAGGGAAAATTTTAAGAACCCCCCCTAAATTTATAAATATAATAAATGGGCGAATCTCCATGGTATATAGGAAAAATGGAAGGCGATTTTATCAATAATATAATATGTATATATAATTTTTTGGCGAATCTCTCACCAGGCATGGCGAATATTTTACTCAATTATAAAATCTTGTAAGATCTTGGCGAGTCTTTCACTAAATAATAAAACTTTGTAAAGTCCTAGTGAATCTTAGCATAGGCTACATGCTGGTTTAATTCCCCCATTTAAATAGGCTACATTCCAGGTGAATACCATGGGTCAATACCATGTGCCATTTTTATTTTTATTAATTCTAATATTAGGGTTAATAATGGTTTTTTGCATGGTATTAATAACAATCTAGTCCATGGTATTTGTCCCATAGTATTTTGGCCATAGGTTTCACCTAAATATAACCCATTTTTTGAGTGTTCGTAAATATAAGGTGACTTATGGAGTAAATATAAAAAAATGTTTTATTTGTTTACCATACCTTTTGTTTATTTATATTTTTATTAATTTACCATACCTCTTTTACAGATATGGTATTTAGCCCATAGGATTCACTTAAATAAAACCTCTTTCTTGAGCCTTCATAAATAGAACGAGGGTTATGGACTAAATATAAAAAGAGGTTTTATTTATTTACGTCTAGTTTATTTATATTTTTATTTATTTACCATACCTTTTGAGTAAGTATAAAAAGACGTTTTATTTATTTACCATACCTCCACTTTACTTATATTTTTATTTGTTTACACCCTTACATGTATATAAAGTGACTTATGGAGTAAATATAAAAAATGTTTTATTTATTTACCATACCTCTCATTTATTTATATTTTTATTAATTTACCATACCTCTTTTATAAATATGGTATTTGGCCCATAGGATTCACTTAAATAAAACCTATTCTTGAAAATGGGCGAATGGAAGGTTGTAAGTCCTAATTTCAAGGGCTAAATTTACCTTTTTTACCCTCTCCCTTAAAATAAGGTGGGCTATTTGAGGTGATTTGTAAAAATGTACTATGATACAAAATATTCGCCCACTAAAAATTTAAAACCCCTTAATTTCGCCAAAGGGCGAACATTCGCCCCTAAAATTATCCTTGGGTACCAGTCAGATAACTCCTTTTCTTTGCTTAGATTCCGCCTCCTTTTGTACAAAAAGACTGTAAGTGTTTTTATGTGTTTGTGGCGTCATTTACAGTTTTCCTTTGCATGAGTAAAATAGTCATCCTGTAGCCTTTGATTCAGATCTGATTGATTGTGATCTTAGAAGAGAGTTCATTGGCTGTTTGCAGATTGATTATACATTTACTTTTGCTTATTGGTTTGAATTTGTCTCTTTTAATTGTCAAAACAAGTCTTTATTTCGAAAATCGTTAAGTACTGTAATCTCTTCTATCTTCTCTGATTTCGAAAAAGTGAACTTGTTTGTATTGATCATTTAAAAGCAAATTCAAAGTTGTACAAAAATCTTTCTTTGTAGGCATCAATACTAAGAAAGCGAAAAACAAACACCTGCATTGTGCATTTTTCATTTGATAGTTTGCATGTTGGATTTAGGAAAAGTGCATTAGAGTGTGTTGATTGCTCTTTGAGAAAAGATGGTGTCTTTCTTTTCCCTTAGTAGCTAGGATTTTCAAAGTTGAAAAGACATAAAGCTTGCTTATCATCTTTAGACTGCATTTAGGAATTTGTATCATACATATCGTGGTGAACCTTGAAAGGCAAACTTTAAAAAGATCAACCTAAAATAAACTGAATGAACCTAACAACGCTTTGTAACATAACGCACAACATAGAGGTCTAGGCTAGGGACGTGTTCCAGCGTCGTTAAGCCTAGTGACTGTCGATCTCGTGGAAGGTGGGTGATTCCTCTTGAGGGACGATAGCGCTAGTACGGATTGTGCTCCCACGTACCGTCGCGTATATATTGGGAGACCCCTATAGGCATATATCCTTTATCCTTAGGAAGCTGTGTCGGCCGCCCCATTGATCGCAATGCAGTGAACACAGCATTCACGAAGATCGACCGCCCGTACCTTAAAAATTATTCTGCGGTTTTGTGAAAAGTTTGGCACACCCTCTGCCTAGAACTCCAGAGCAGTTTCTTTTGGCCTTTTTCAGACTCTATAACAGAAAACGTCCATCCGAGCATTTGTCACTTCGGGCTCATTAAAACATCGAAGGAGACTAGAGTCATCTTTAGCTTTTTCTCGACTCTTTAAAACTGAAAAAGCAAGTTGTGTCTAAAGCGTCGTTAAAATTTATTTTAAATGGAAAAATCACCCTTTATTCCCGCATTGATCTTTAGGTTGAAAAGATGGAGCAAACCAACCAAGGAATTCCCCTTGGTGGAAATCCTAGTCCCTTCTCCTCTTGGGGAGATGTTGGTGTGCCCCACATGGCCACATTGTCGCTTCCAGGACTGACAATTGGCCTACCAGTCTAGCTCTTTTCAACCAATGTCATTCAGAACACCACAGTTCCTGAAAAGTCGAGTCAACAGTTAGACCAGACTAGAGTTGCCAACCAGCCTTCTACTTCATCTTCCTCTCCTCCTTCCTCTTCGCTTGACGGAACTGGTAAAACCAAAAACCAGGCTCCTAAGGAGAAGAAGGAGAAGAAGAAGAAAGAGAAGAAGAAGAAGGAGCCAAAAGCGACTGGGGGCAAATGAGAGTCGTCTGACAAAAATCCACACACAGCACTGACCAAGCCTAAATCGCCATGCATCATATGCAAGGGAGACCACTTCCATAGAGACTATCCCTGTATCCCTCGAATACTAAGGGACTGGTCTCCCCGTTTGCACAATTCGGTAGCATCAACCTCTGATAGTCATGTTGATTGCTCACCGTCGACTAGCGAAAGTGAAGCCCCAGGACAGAGAGGGAAAGCTAAATTTCCCTGCAAACTGTGTGAAGGCGATCACGCCATCCACTGTTGTCCCTTCTTAGACGAGGCTAAAAGAGTTCTGGAAGATCGCCCGATTTTACGAGCGCAACTTCCTCCTGGATATCAAAAACTCCTGCCAAGTCCTTCACTAGTTGAGAACCCGGCTGACCCGCCTAGGTGGTCAGCCGAAGCACCTATCATTGAAGATGAACCGTCTGGATCCATGCCTGACGAAAGTCAAAAGGTTGATACGGCAGTTGACCTGGTTTTGCCTTCAGAGGCTCTATCTTCGAATGATACCATCACAGAGGAGAATAAAGACGACACCGTCCAAATTCTCTTCATCAGCACTGACTCTGATGAACAAGGGGGCAATGCCACCATTCCTTTATCGCAGGAAGGAAGTTCATCAGAGCGATATCCGGCCGTCTACTCGGTCCCACCACCAAGCAACCTAGTTGTCTCGTTCGACTGGAACCAACTAGGCAGACCCCGGTTGCCAGCCAGTATACCATTCAGAATTATCGTTCAAATATACAGAATGGTAATGGCTGGCACTATCATTGATGAGGGGGCATCTGTGAGTATCCTTTCCTCTATTGCTTGGAAAGCGCTTGGTTCGCCTGCGCTTTTTCCTGAAATGAGAAATCTATCAGGCTTTGATAAAGGAACCAGTCGACCTTTAGGGATCCTCCCCAATGTGCCCATAACATTGAAAGGGAAGACCGTTCAAATGAACGTGATGGTCGTTCAAGGACCCTTGGATTATAACCTACTCCTTGGACGAGACTATATATATTGCATGGGAGCTATAGTCTCCTCACTCTTTAGAGTAATGTGTTTTCCGCACGAAGGAAGAGTGGTCAAGCTCGTGGACCAACTTTCATTTCCCGGATCATGCATCGCAAATAGTCAAGTACCATCCCTAAATGGTCTATTCACGCAAGAAGTGTCTCAACCCATGGTTCGTCCTCCTGATGAACGCGAGTAATCCGGGAGGATATGACTGGAACCCAGGGGGCATGCGTCCTAGTCTGCTTCGACAGGAAAACTTTGGGTATAGGGTAGGTTTCCGCGGGAGAATATGACTAGTCCCTACCCCGTCCGTCTAGGAAGAGGGTTGTTCTAGAATAAGATTCTTTTGTTAAATTTATGTGAGTTGGCGGGCTACGTCACTCACCTTTGCCTATTTCGGTAGACATCGCCGAAGAAATGTTTTGTTTGCTCCGTGAACGAGACAATCTTTGGGTAACCTGAAAGAGGTAAGCCTCTCTCGTTAAAACAAATGTTTTGGCGGAAGTGAAGTAGAGGTAACCTTGAAATCGTGCTTTATGCCTGGGGGCATGCAAACCTTTTGGAGTGCAAGCAAGGAGTGACTATTTATTTTTTAAAATTTTTAGGACCTCTAACCCTTTAAACTCGTAGGATTAGTCGTTTCCAAACTTGCATAAAGAAAGGATCCGGAGCAAAGCTTAGTGAGATGAAGCTCCATAAAAAATAGAATCTTGATGAGACACTCTTATCATATGACTGGGTAATCGAGCAGTTTTAGCATAAAGTTCATGCTCGTTAAAAAATAAACGCAAGATCCGAGCAGTTTTAACGCGGACTTCATGCTCGTTAAAAAATAAACATAAGCAATGAGCAAGAGTTTCCTCCAGTGTTTAAGCTCATTTTAAAATAAAAAATGAACCTACCCGGTAAATAACCACTGTGAATGTAATATCATCAGCCATTAAAGCCTTGGTCGTGTTTGCACCTGTCACCTCCACTTTTCATTTGGCCGATCGTTCACCTCCATATGATTGTTTACCCATTTTGAGGAACAGCTGCGAAGAGTGATTTCACCTAGCCATCCTTGTGACACTACCGTGATTGGAAAATTCCAACCTGTACCTGGAATCAGCTGCTAACCCTGTTTATCACTCGTTCCTCAAAAGACGAGTCTTCTTTAAGCTCTTTTCAACTGACTCGTAAAATATGAAAAGGTTGCCGAGTTTTGGCCTTCCAGCTCGTTAAAGCGACCGGAAGAGCTATCCCTCCTCTAGATTTTAATCTTTTTGGACCTGAGGGATTATTGCACAAAAAGATTGAGCGCTTGTTTTATTCGGCTCGTTAAAACTATCGAAAACTCATCCCTTATGTATTGTTTTATACTTTTTCGGACTTAAGGGATTAGATGACGAAAAATGAATTTTGGAGTTGACTTTATGTACCTTTTCAGACTCTCTAAAAATGAAAAGGACCGAGTTATCCTTGTCGTTAGACTCATTAAAATTATTAAATAGCGAAAAACTTGTCTTTAGATGAGAATGAGTTTCACTATCGCTAGGCTCGTTAAAACATAGCGATGGGCTTGCCCGAAGGGCAAGTTATAGAACAAGCATATGTTATCCTCCTCAATCTTGACAAAAATAAAGAGGTACTGGTCAGCAATGACTGGGGAAAAATTGGGAGAAACTAAAGAAAACTTTGATGGTAGCAAGTCGCTCTTGAACATGACACTTTTCCTCCGTACCACAATCGGGTTGGGTTGTTTCTTTCACCGGTCACATCACCATGGTCTCGCCATACCATCCATATTTGGGGTAATGCTACCGATCCATCGCATCAGTGTCGCCATATGTTCAAGAGAAGTCGTTCAAAAAGAGTCAACCATGTCCCATCCACTGCCATACATTATCCTTCATCCATTCATGACCACCACCCTGAATCATATGTCACAGATCGTTTTCACCTCCATTAAAATCATTAGCTCCGTTCCGTGTCACTGATGTGGGATTCATTAAGGCCCTCCTGTGATGGATCGCTTCTTGTCGACATCAGCTCATTATCCAAGAAGTTGATCTAGGAACAACCCCTTCAGTACTTTGAAGCTTGCATGCCACAATGGCAAGTTTCTCACTTCCGGCGACAGGTATACATCAATGACCTTCGACCAGAAGATTTTGCGTGGTGTTCGACGCCAAGTCCTTTATTCACACCACGTAAATTGTACTGCAGTACCTTGAGGGTCATTATCATTATCGGTGATTCCTCTCGCGCTTGTTAACGGTTTACATCATTGGCCGGTAATCAAGCGATGTATTTCCATGTTCGACTTCAGAACAATTCTCACATGGACCGACTTGTACTTAGAGTGAAGATCGAACGAGTTTGAAGACCCCGGATCTAGTTTCATCCATCCGGGCTGCGATATATATTCAGGAAAGATAAAGACATTGACATGTACATCATTGCAGCAGATAATAATCCTACTCAAAGGATGATAATTTCATCAAAATTATCAGTCTATCATCAAACGATTGTCTGTTCTATGTACAGAAAAATGTATTTATAAAGCTGAGCATGGGAATGCCTGCCTCAGCTAGATCATGAAAGCAGTATGAAAAATAATGTATTGTATTGTATTGTATTACAGGTCTCCCTCCCAGCATTGGATGAACTTCGGATCCCCCTGATAAAGCATTTCGCCCGATAAACAGCCTCATACTTTAGGGGGCAACTGTTATAGACATTTTTGTGCCTTACAGCATTGAGCATGAAATGTCCATAATCTAAGGGATCCAAAGTCCCTAAACATGTTGTTCCTACCCCTAGAGGAACAAGGCTAACAAACCACAGCAATTCACAAAAGTTCTCCACCTGAAACTGCTCAAAAACAAGTCAATTCAGGATCATGTCAACTGCTCCACTGACCATCTGCGCTGAATGTCAATGGCTCCACTGGCTACCTGCGCTGAATGTCAACTCCAACACTGGCTACCTGCGCTGAGCGAGATTGGACAAGTGGCAGACTCATTCCTCAAGGTGTCAGAACCCAGGAAGCTTCCAAAATGACACTTGCCTCAGGGAATTCGACTGGTGATGAGTAAGAGGTTCCAAATCTCCAAGTGGAAGCAAGAACCTCCAAGTGGACTCAAGAACTGATAGAGGGAGAGGACACTAGTCAGATCTCAAGCTGACTCATCCTCTCTCCAAACATCTATATATGGATCTCTTCTCCATGAGATCCGGAGGCTGGAATTTTGTTATTGCAAAGAATTGTTGTTGGTTTGAGACTGGAATCATTGGGTTCTTAATGCTTTGAAGGGGCTGAAGATAGGAATTCCATTTGCTGGGAAGGAGATGCTGGATTGGAGCCCTCTGGGTTGTATCTCTTCCTGAACCTTGTTATTCATCAATAAAGCTATCTTGGTTTCTCCTATATGCTGATGTATTTTGATGTATAGATGTATTAGTGTATTTGGTTTATTTCTAATCCTAAACTAGTTATGAATGTGAACATCTGTCTTTGTGTAGTGTTCTTCTCTTGTCTCAAGTAGTTGTTCTCTTGTTGCAAGTAGCTGTTCTCTTGTGATCTTGCAGGAAGTTGTAGCTGGATAAGCAAGAAGGCAAGTAGCTGTGAACACCCAAAGAGAAGGGAGATTGGATCGAGGGACAAACGGAAGACACCGGTAAGTCTATTGATCTCTCTTCTTTCACATTTCATAAAGGAAGAAACCAGTGTAGCTGTATTCGTTTGTTGCTAAGGCACTGTCACACCTTAGGTGGATAGGATCGTCCTGCATAGGCATTTTTCCCCACAACAAGAATGCACAAATCTGGAGAGGAAGGTGAGCCTTCCTTCCCCAAATTGCGTAATGTAGCCTTGGTGAAGGCAGAGCCCGAGCCAAGGTTGGCCCGACTCACCGACGGGAAACTGGAAGCAAGTATGAAACTGAAATGCATGGTGACACTACGTGATAGAAAAAGTGATTGACAGTGCATGCAAAACATGATGAAAGATTCAGCTGACGGATCAACATGCAAGTGGGTGAGGCAATTCGTTGGTTGGGCGAACATTCGTGCAAAACTATTTCATGAATGCGACAATAGTGAGCTAGCAACAAAAGCTGAAACAGAGCTATGAAAAGCTAGAATACATGTAAACGAGAGCATTCATTCAAATAAATCAAGCGAATACACAAAAAGTGACAGAAATGCTAAAAAGGACAAGTTGAGGCCAATTACCCGTGAATAGGTGAGCGAGATGTGTCAAAGAGTCTTGGATGTGTTGTGGGATGTTATAGCTCCAAGATCAATGTGAATGAATGAGATATGATGTGTCGAATAAATAAGTTTTGTCTCATGACGCGCATGCCACAAATCTAGGAAAAATCGACATTTGGGGGGAAACTAGTAAAACAAATTTTCATGTAACCCTCGGCTGTTAAAAATAGCTCCCTAAATCATGGGATGCCTTTTGCATGTTGTATCTTGCTATTCCAGGAAGATCAAGTCATGCATGCATGCAAGTTAATTTTCCTCAATCCTGGGTGGAACTGGTTAACCAGACTGTTCATACATGCAGATGCTCAAATGCTTGGGAAAATGTGCATTCCTGGCTGAGAGCTAGGCTCACTGCCCAGGAGGTCTGCACAATTTCTAGGCAGAGTAGCTGACTGCTGCCCAGATTTGTGAAAATCCTGGGTTGAATAGCCTGCGCAAATCCTGTTGGTGGGGTTGGCTGGCAGGATTGTGTAATCCTGGAGCCCAGTAGGCTGTCACAGAGGATCGCACAATTTATGGAGGGAAGGCTAGTTTCCCTCTATAAATCCACAATTTTCAAGGGGAAGCTGCTTAGCATGCAGCTAGACCATGTTCAGGTAAGCAGTCTGTGAGGGGAATGGATCAATTGTGATCGACAGTCTGCCTTTGTGCTAGGAAAGCACATGAAGCTTGAGTACTTGACGAGGCAAGACAAAGTGCTATGAAAGGTTGGTAGGGAGGCTCCAAAAAAGGTTAAGGAAAAATTTTGGAGGGTGGTTATAGCTGCTACAACACTTGGTGACATACTGGTAGAACTCCAACTCTCTGAATGGACCTTGTTCGTGAAAAGCAAGTCTAACACCTCTGGAAGTATTGTTCAGCTCTCATCTCATCTTGGCTTCACACTAGCTTGATTGTAAGGTGTAGCATCCACTAGACTCTTGGTCGACTGACCCACATTCCAAGACAACGCAACACAGTTGTTTTGATTGGGGTTGAGGGGTATATAAGTGCACAAGCAGTATAGTCATCAGAGTCTTAGTTTCATCTTTGGTATTGCTCCAATGCCAGTAAGCCTAGATAGTACTCCAGTGGAGTCACATAGGAACAAAAGCATGGCTCCACTACCAGCGAGCCTAGTCAGTACCCTGGCAGAGTTACTTGCATCACCTCCCTGCATAGGAAGCCTTTCTCTTCTTTCGCCTTATTTATTTTTTTCATTTTGAATTTTTTAACCTTTTATTTTTTCATTTTAATTTTCAGTATGCATAGCACTTATTTATTTTAGAGGTGGAAAATGGATCCCGACTTATTGAGAGAAAAAGAGGTTGTTCCAACAGAGAAGTAGTTTATTGTATCTCTGACGTGCCTGTTAAGGTTTTCCCCCTCACCTTACTCTACTTGACTGAGCTGACAAGGGTTAACCAAGAAACACCCAACTAGAGAAGGTGACACTAGTTAGCGCGCAAGCATTGTGTCTTCACCAAGGTTCACTTCGAACAATACGTATTTTTCTTCGATGTATCATGGACTAAAAGTAACAAGCTCATCACACAGAAGCAAGATGACAAATAACCAAGCAAGCCCTCTTGTACTTTACCCAGCTTGCTTCAAGATTCATACATGGTTTCATGCAAGATTAACCTACGAATGAAACAGACGAGCTAACAAACACCAAAGCAAAGAAAAAGTAGAAGCGAAAGTGAAAGAAAAGCAAGTAAGCAAACAAGCAAGCAAACAAACAAGCAAACAAAGCATAAAAGAAACAAGAAAACAACTGAAAGAAAACACTACTCCTACTCCTACACTAACGGTGCATGGGCCTCATCAAATGAAGCGATACTTCTAATGCAGCCATCGGTACATTGGTAGACCCATGTTGGTGAAGGCTTGGTCCACGAGCAACCCAGTGGTGCGAACTAGCAAGCAAGAAAGATATAACAAGGAAGATAACCACACTTCATGTTTAAAAGTGCCCACGGGACATGAGTGAGTGCATGTGCATGACGCGTAGACCGTGGACTTATCCTAGTGTTGTGTGACACTACGTGCAACTTTGAAGCATAAGCACACTCTTGACTGTGACCTGCAAGCAAAAAAAAGAAACAAAGATAAATTGCGTCACGAACAAGTGCTTGCAATGTAAGACTCCTCCAACGCATGAGCAATGGGATCGTGCAATTTGATTGAAGGAAGTGTGATCTGTGAGTGAGATGGATCTTTAATTCATACAGATGAGTGATGAGGAGCCTTGGGTGATTGGACAGTTTCATGATCGAAAGTGAGACTAACCCCAAGAGAGCGAGGACCTCACATAACCATCAGCTCAGGCTGAAGTGCCTCGATAGTCTTAGGTGTCTCAAATTCATCATCAGGTAGATCATCATACACCGGTGGCTTCAAAATATCAACTGCAATAGATTCATGACCGCGATAAAAAATGGAAGCAAATGGATCACAACTACCACGATTAGAAAAATCAATACATTCTTCGGCATCCTCATGATCAGATGAATCGAATAGAGGGGTAGATGAAAAGTGACCAACTCATCCTCTACGTTTCTGGTAAAGACAGATGAAGGATCAAGTGGATTTTCAACGAGTAACTTATCCTCTCCGTTGTTGAATGATGGACTAACATCTGGTGAGTCGTGCGAGTGATCATCAATGGGTGCATACGTGGATGAAGACACACATGTGAAATCATGGATGGCAGGTTCACCAAATAGGTTAGGAAAGAACAGAGGGGGCTCAGACAAAAGGGAGTCATCCTTCTCCAAGTGTTGATGTTCAAGCTCCCACTCATACTCTTCATGAATGACAGTGCATGTCGGTTTTGCAACACCAACTCCATCAGTGGGTTGTTCCTCATTCACAACAAGTGAAGAGTCCGGAATGGAAAAACACAAGACAACATCATCCGGAGGAACACTTGAGTGTAAAGACGAAGGTCGAAGAAAAGAATGCATATGAGAAATTGAAGGAATCACAACCAAATCTACACGAATATTGAGTGGAGTGATGTTGGGAGAGTGTGAAGGATGAATAGGTGTGTAAGCATGATCCTCAACATCACTGGGCAGTGGTGGAGCTGTTGAATGAGAGGGAGGCAGACAATCAATTGAGACAGTGCCCTCTCCCACACGAGATTGCACAGTTCCATAAATGAAGAATGTTGAGTGAGGCTTGATATCAAGCTTCCTCTTGGGACGGGCATATTTCTTAAGGAAATACTCGAACCGGTCCCAAAGATAAGCAAAGTTCATTTGGCTCCTTGGAGCTTGCAACCACAAGTCACGAAAGCGCTGCCAAAAATCAATAATGGATTCATGTGGAGCCCTCTGTTGCTGTAACAGTTTCCAGTCAACATGGTCTGGATAAAAATGATAGAATGTATCTTCAATAAGATCACAAAGGTGCTTAAATGAGTGCACGGTGTCAGCCGGTAGGCTGAGCACCCAACGAAATGGAGATCCACAAAGTGTGTATTCAAGAAACAAACCGGCTTGTTCGTAAGAAAACTAATCTTCCTCATGAATCATGGAAAGAAAGTTATGTAAGTGCTCAGGCCAGGCCACTTTGCCTTCAACATCGTACATGTGAGTGGAAAAGAGATCGAATAACTTCCCTGAGATGGAGACAACTTCACGATTCGAAAAACATGTCGGGGGAAGAAGAGTGCAAGACTCCAAGAAAGATATGCAAAGGTTCAAAATTGGATGAGAGGGCACTACTTGTCATCATGCCCTCCTTCTAGCACTAGAAATGTTGACGGTGCTGGATCCACCAACATGTCAAGGGGATCTCCCTGGTAAGAAGTCCCAATTAGACCTCAGACCATTTGGTGTAGGATTCCCATCAGTAGGTCATAAGGTAATGCCTTGACCGCGATGTCGCATAGAGGCAAGTAAGATAACTCCGTCAGTAGTAAGGGTGTGACTGATGCAGTGAGTCAAGGAAGATGTATGAGAGTTTCTAACACTTCGAAGGTTGAAGAAGGTGAATGTGAGTTCCAGGTTGAAAGGGATCAATCCCAACTCAGCTAGGAACACACAATACAAAAGGACATGCAAACTGTCGGTGGAGCAGTCCATTTGGATGAGGCAATCACATCATAAGGTAAGATAACATGTGCAACACTCACATATCAGTCTGAGACGAGTGCGATGGTTGTTACAACAAATTTCATGTGAAAGGTCTGTCTGATGTCTAGCAGATCAATCGACACAGACGGGTGACAACATTAACAACATATACAACACATAAACCACGAGATTCATATAATTTCATGTGAATCAGTTCATACACAAGTACATAAGTTAAACAACATATATCATTAAGGCAACCGGAGCAATCCAACTATAATAACAACATATGCATGAAAATGTGTTGGCTCTTATTATATAAAGAAGTGTAAGTTTCAATCATACAATACATCCATGTAAACCTGCTAGCCCCAACAGTGGAACATTACAGCGACATTTGCATGTTCCTACCAAGAGATTTACTAGCTCCATGCAGTGGAGAAGCCAAGGCACGTTACAATATTGTCCAAGCCTTCTTCAAGATAGTCTTAGTAGAAGCGTGGATGACCAAAAGCCTATTAAATGAGTTATGAGGGAATATTTATAGCAAAGGGTGGGGTGACCCTTTACATTCCCCTTTGTGACCATTCAACTGCCCTCATGACTCTTCACCTAGTTTATGACCGTTATATCCACTATTGAGACTTGACATACACTTGACATAACTCAACATTACAATACACATGTACCCATGTGAACAATGGCTTGAACAAGCCAAACTAGACATCATTTAGACTTAGACAACCATAGAAGTCCAACTGCTTGACATCCTCATGTTGATCAATAGTGACATATTGATGCCAAGATTGGTAGTCCTTGATAGTGTCTGTGTGTTCTGCTGTGACATCCATCTAAAACCTAAACCTTACCTCCATAGCATCTGGGTACATTTCTCGGGCTCCACTGTCCAACTCATCTGAGATCATGCACATCATTATCTTCAATGTGGCTGGACCAGCAACATACTTGTGCATGATGTCTACACAGATAGGCAAGTCTGGGTTGGTGGCGATGTGCATCAACTCATTCAAGTAGGAGTCAAGCACCTGTCGAACCTGCCTCTTTGTCTTCACCTGGGTGAGAGTCCCAAGTGATGGGATCGCGTGGGTGTGCACTATAACATCCATGCTCTTGAATACTCATGCATGGGAAGCCTGTATGCTAGTGATGAGTTGCGGTAGGTCTTCATAGTTCCGGATCTGACTCCGGATACGTGCTTGCAGCTCGATCGCATTAGCCTTCATCATCTTTGGAAAGTGAAGCGGGGCTCCCTTGTACTTCATCATCCATGCTTGCATGTTATCAACAGCATCATGTATGTTCTTCAAGATGCATTCTCTTCTCGAACATCACTGCTGCCATCCATGGAGATGGACGACTGCTTGGTGCATGGTACCAAACTTGGAGTAGAATGCTCGCATAACTGTATCCAGGGACAATACTTCATCTAGTATTGCCTTCTTCAGTTCGGCTCGACCGTACAGTCTCCTCCTTGCTTGGCCACCTATAGTTCCTTCACCATTCGCTCATTCTCAGCTATGAGGAAATGAACACTTGAGCTAGTGGCTTCGGCATACACTCTAGTTTCATCGACCAAAGCAACTAGATGCTTGTGCACATTAGTCACGGTCACTTGTTCTTCCACTTGCACAGGGGAAGTTTGGTCCTTTGGAGTCGGTACTCTCTAAGACTGCACAACTCTATGATGAGATTCGTCAAAGGAGATGTTGTGCATCTCTGCGTCCGGTTGACCACCAAGGATCTCAGTGCCTCCTTGGTCATTCAAGACTTTCTCATCATCAGGATGCAATGAAGCGGGTGAATCAACCTCTTTGTGGTGAGGCATGAGGTCAGTATCTTGTTCCAACTCCTGTTGCTCCATGTTTGCATCCAACTGTTTAAGTGCCTATTCTATCTAATGAGCAAAGTCTTGCCCCTACGATGGTTCACCCTATTCGCCTAATGCCAGATATTGAGATGAATCAACTACTTGTACGGGCGCTTCTTCGTTTGTCTGCATGTGATGCACCCACTGCTGAATCTATCGCTGTTGGGCTTCCTTCTCCTATTGGCACAGCTCTTGTTCTTTTTGGAGTTGCTCCCTCAACTCATGCAACTCCTTCTCTACTTCTTCCATTCTCTTCTTATCCCTCTGCCTTCGCGCGGTTTGCTTGTTGTGTTGCTGCCTCTCGCCTGAATGGCCATAGTTGCTTGTCCTACTAGTGGATCTGCTCGAAACTTGCAGCTTTTCTCCTCCTCCATGCGGGAGACAATCTTCCTCTTCCCTTTATCGCGCTCAGGTATGCTTGGCTTTGGTACCTCTTCTGCTACTACTACTCTTGGTGCTCTTTGTGATGTTCCTTCATGCTGCTTTACTAACCACTCTATGGTGAAGCTGACCTGTTCATTGGGTCTGGAGGAATTGTAGCAGTACCTCAACGAGTCCTCCTCAGCCCAACGACATTCCGCATGGATCCAGTTGAACTGAACTCTTGCACAGAGATCCTTTACAATGCAATGTGGGTCATACGGGTTGAAGCTTCAGAGGTCGAAAGGATACTTCCTCATCTATTCTACTTTGACATCCGCTTTCTTGATACTCTGGATCTGATATAACCCAATCCACAATGGAAGAGTGGGCCAAGGTGCCTTCTTCTTCCACTGCAGTCTAGTTGTCAATCCTCTCGAGATGTGGTATGCTACTTCCTATATGAAAAGCACGTCCAAAGAAAGCTTTGGTAGAACATGTAGAGACTTCTCCACACTCAACACTCAGATGAATGTGCCAGACGGTGAGGTGTACCAATCTGCAATGCCTAGCAATGCCTTCATCGCTTCCTCTAACATGCAAGGTGGATCATGTTTAAATATCAACCTATACATTGGGGTGAAAAAATGGTTGGATAGTTGTATGATCACTCCTCTGAAGCTGCATTCGGACAACAACTTGAAATACGTGTTCACAACAGTCTCCATCGGCGACCATGCCCACTCCAAGCTTGGGAATCCATGTCGGGAATAGACTGCATATAGAATGTAAGCGGACATATAAATCTCTACATGCATACCCTCAGGTGACTATCGAGGCTTCGTGACTTGTTCCTTCAGTTGGTGAGCTAGTATGCCAGACTAGTTACATGGTCTTCCTTCTCTAGCCAGTTGGTCCAATGCGATCACCCAACTCTGAGGAAAGGCTATAGTGTTTGCTTGTCCACTCAGTTTACATGCGAATATGACCAAGTATTGGTACGCCTTCCTCAATATCTTTGTCTTGTAGATATGGTTGGGTGTCATCTTGAAGCGAGCTAGCTCCTTTACCCAATCCTTCAGAATGTCTTTGGAGTGAGCTCTGCTGTTGGGCAAGTTGAATGGAGGGTTCATGATAGTTGTGGGCTTAGACATATGATACATCCCATCATAATCTTGTGCCCATAAAGTTGCAAGCTTCGTCCCACTGACACTTCTCAAGGTCATCGTCTCGGGGTCAGTGTGAGAGATGATCCAGTGAATCATGTCCGCGCATGGGAACGCGGGGTATCTACATGAAATCTGGTACAAGTCGGACTTGTGAATGTTTACGTACACCTGACAGTATTCAATGTCTTCCCCAAAG
The DNA here is from genome assembly GCA_031772625.1 of Pinus tabuliformis. Lineage (NCBI taxonomy): Eukaryota > Viridiplantae > Streptophyta > Pinopsida > Pinales > Pinaceae > Pinus > Pinus tabuliformis. Next base: position 59,161,169 of record CM062813.1, on the reverse strand, counting down.
TGCTTGCGAATGCTTCATTAACCTCTTTCCACTTCAGTTTGATGTCCTTGTCTAGATACAACTTCGTATCTTCGTAGATCGACAGACTAGAGGACACCTGCTCAACTGTTGTTCCAGCTACAATACCATCAGTGTCTTGAGATCCTGTTCTCTTGGAAGCGATTGAGATAGATGAACACCTCAAATATCTGGAAACAAGAAACATGCATGGAAAGAAATATGTCAGTGAAAACAAAGCAAATCCGGGGAAGGACACAACACATACTTGGGGTACTAATGAGCAAGATTGCACAAATTTTACTCGGAGGCTGAGTGAATAGCTGCCAGAACTATGTAAAAGGAATTCTAGACTATCTGGGAGGCAAGGCTGGCTGCTGGATCTGTGAAATGCGCAATCCAGTTAGGCAGCTAGTTATTGAGATTGCGCAATGAGCAATTCCAGCTGAGAAGGACTGCTAGCTCAAGGACAAATTTGTGCAATTTCTTGGGCCAAGCAGCCACTGTCCTGTAGAAATGCGCAAAAAATCCTGGAGGCTAGTGTTGGTCAAGAATGCATAAATCTGGAGAGGAAGGTGAGCCTTCCTTCCCCAGATTGTGCAATGTAATCTTGGTGAAGGCAGAGCCCAGGCCAACATTGGACCGACTCGCCGACGGGAAACTGAAAGCAAGTAAGACAATGAAATGCATGGTGAAACTAAGTGATAGCAGAAGTGATTGACAGTGCATGCAAAACATGAATGAAATATCCAATAGACAGATCAACATGCAAGTGGGTGAGGTAGTTCGTCGGTTGGGCGAGCGTCCGTGCAAAACAGTTTCGTGCATGCAAAAACAGTGAGATGGCAACGAAAACTGAAACAGAGCTAGGACAAGCTAGAATACATGTAAACGACAGAAAGCATTCAAAGAAATCAAGAAAATAGAACTCACACAACCGAATACACAAAAAGCGACAGAAATGTTGAAAAAGACAAGTTAAGACCACTTACCTGTGAATAGCTGAGTCGGATGTGTCGAATAGTCCTGGATGTGTCGTGGGATGTCAGAGCTCCAAGATCGATGTGAATGAATGAGATATGATGCGTCGAATAAATAAGTTTGGTCTCATGACGCGGATGCCACAAATCTAGGAAAAAGAGACACTTGGGGGGAAGCTTCTAAAACAACTTTGCATGTAACCCCCAGTTGCTAAAAATAGCTCCCTGAATCTAGGATACCTTTTGAAATTTGTCTCATGCTATTCCGAGAAGATAAATTCACGCATGCATGCAAGTCAATTTTCCTTGGTCCCAGGTGGAACTGGTCAACCAGACTGTTCATGCGTGTAGCTACTCAACTGCTTGGGAAAATGTGCATTCCTAGCTGGGATTTGGGCTGACTGCCCAGGAGGTTTGCGTAATTTCTGGGTAGATCAGTTGACTGCTACCCAGATTTGTGCAAATCCTGGGTTGAACAGCTTGTTGCTGGGAAAATTTGCGCAAATCCTACTGGGAGGGTTGGCTGGCAGGATTGCGCAATCCTGGAGCCCAACAAGTTATCAGAGAGGATTGCGCAATTTCTGGAGGGAAGGTTGGTTGCCCTCCATAAATGTGCAATTTTGAAGGGGAATTTGCTCAACTTGCAGCTCGACCAAGTCCGGGTAAGCAGCCTGTGAGGGGAATGGATTAATTATGATTGAGAGGCTGCCTTTGTGCTAGGAAAACACATGAAGCTTGAGTATTTGACGAAGCAAGACAAAGTGTTGTGAAAGGTTGGTAGGGAGGCTCCAAAACAAGCTAAGGAAAAATTTTGGAGGGTGGTTGTGGCCGCTACAACAGAAGGGTATGAAAAACATTGGTAAACTTCTGCATATCTTGGTCCCTTCCTTGCCGCAGTGTGGTCCACTTTATGTATTTATCCTCATAGCTCTCGACAGGGTAGTACTGCTCCTTGATGGCGTCTAAAAACTAATTCCAATTGGGTGTGGATGAAAACAGTGAGGGTGTACTTTCGTCCTTATTCTCGTAGTAGGTTTCCCACTAGTCCTTGACATGGGGGGAGACTTTGAGAAGTGAAAAAGTAATCTTTTCATCGTTGGAAAAGTCATGAATAGAAAAATATCCTTCTAGCAAATTTAACCATTTATCTACAGCTCTGACCTTCAAATATGGGGATGTCAAAGTTAACTTGTACCTTAAAGGGTGTGGCACTTCCAAAATAGCTGCTGGAAGAAGATGTTTCACCTTTGGGTAGTCATTAAAGGATCTGGGAAAAGTTTTCCATCAACATGTTCCTCTGTCACTCATGGGCTTCTTCGAATAAGATTTTAAGAGGATCTCCTACCCCCTCGTCTTTCTTTTCTTCCACCATGGGAGGCCGTCAGGATTTGCGACGCTGGTCTTGCAAAGGTTCGACTAGTTTGAGCCCTAACTCCTTATATCCCGACCTCGCTGGGGACATACAAAAAAAAATAGAGAAGGTGAAGACCACTATGATACCACTGATCCAAACATAAAGAGGAACACAACAAATCATAGATATAACCATAAATACAGATATGTAGCAGAAATAACGCTTCATTTCATTAACATAAAATATTGAAATATGGTTACAAAGAGAATGGAAATAAGCTAGCTTGATGACGGTAACTTATCTCTTAGAAGAGATGTGGTGGCTACATGCCTCTAAACTATGTTACAATGACGCTCGAAGGCCTATTTATTATTGAGAAATAATGGAAAATGCCAAACATCAAAAAACCTAACCCTAGGAGTTGCAGGACCAAAACAATGGGCCCCGTTTGGGTAAATTGGTACATCTACTTATCAAGGTCATAAATTTGGCATACGATCTTTGTTTGATGCGCACAATACCTCGTTAGAAATATCTATCCGAGGAATACAACTTTTTCATGGAAAACATCATTCAAAAATTCATGTTTGCCATGGTTTTCCCAAAAAATCGTCCTTTAGGGCCTCAAAACAGCTCCAAAAGTCGAGGACCCAAAAAGCTGCCAAAAACAATAAATTGTGCTACAATTAAGGAAACTAAAAAATTGAAAGATACAGTGGTGGGGGTCCAAGTGGAATAGGCGAGTGGCTACCAACATCCACCTAGATCAGTCCTCCCTCCTTAGGAATCAATGGTCCCTATTGCGTTGAGTGCCTCCATGAGATGGGGAAACTTCTGCTGAAATTCGTCCCTAGTGAGCCACTTTCCTTGGTGCAGGAGTTGGCCATCATTGACAGCTCAATATAGTTGGATCTTCTGCTGGTGAGTGTTCTTGATATGTGTGTCCATGATCTGATCAATTGTGGTCTGTTCAATAAAGTCTGGGTTTATCTCTATTGGTGTGATTTGTTTTGCAAGTGTCAGATGTGTCCATCAATGGTGGAAAGTATGGCCAAAGGCAATCTACATTAAACATTAGGTGCAGACCAAGGAATGATGGAATCCTGAGCTCGAAGGCATTGTATCCTACCACCTTGGTTATGTTTTACGACCCATATTGTCCATATTGTCCAGTGAGGGCGAAACTTGCAGTGGGGTCTAGTGAGGAGCTCCTTCTACAAATGTAGCCAAACTTTGTCGCCCACATGGAACTTGTGCGGCATCTGATGATGATCATGGTGTTGCTTGTACTTAGCATTGGCTCTGTCCTATATATCATGGACCTGCTGGCAGATGTGTTGAATGCACTCAATGAAGTTGTTAGCCCTATTGTCCTTGAAATGGAAATGAGTCAAATCTGCCTGAGTAGCTACAAATGGTATGGACACGTCAATGGGATATAGTGGTTGAAATATCAGCCCTCCCTGAAAGGGGTTGTGGCCCATTGAGCTATGGAGAGATTTTTTGTAGATGTGTTGGACATAGGGGAGGATCTCATCCCATGTGCGTGCATGCTTCGAGTTGTACATGTGAAGAATGTGTGAGTTTGGTATCCAACATCAACTAGAGACTTGACCAAAATGCACTTAAGAATCTTTTGTCCTGATCTAAGAAAATGGACTATCGGATCCCAAAGTGTACCCACACTCACTCAAAGAAGAGATTAATAGTGGCATCTGCTGTGATACTCTTCTTGCAAGTCGTCATAATGGCCATCTTAGAGAATCTGTCGATGACCACGAAAACATAGTTGTTTCCGTGCTTAGTAGAAGGAAAGCCCGACATGTAATCCATGGAGATGGATTCCTAAGGTTGACTAGGAGTAGGAAGAGGATTATACAAGCCTTTCTTCTTGATGGTTGGTTTGGCAATGGTGTAGGAAATGCAGGATTTAATGTACCTCCCAACATCCCGAAGAAGGTTTAGCCAATAAAAGTAATTCTGCAATACTGCCGCTATTTTCTCTACTCTGAAATGTCTAGCTACTCGATTGTAGTGCACCTCCCAGATCATCTTGGCATGCTCACTAGAAGGAACACAGATGTGTCCCAGGTGGCATAATAGTGCATATTGGAGGTGAAAACTTGGAACTTGCTTACCTTCGAGGAGTGTATGGTATGTGTAGCCGAATTCGGGATCGCTTGCGTAAAGATGCAGACACCCCGAAGTCTCGTGCCGACAAGAGTCGAGCATAGTGATCAACACCATGAATGGTGGTCGACTGAGGCAGTCTGCAACATTATTGGTTTTTCAATTCAATCTTGCTGAAATATTTGGCCCCCTTGAGCTGGTCCAGAAGGTCATAAATCTGTGAAATTGGGTACCTATTCTGGATAATGATCTTGTTCAGCGCTCTATAGTCAATACAGAGTCTCCAGGTCCCGTCCTTCTTCTATACCAATACAATTAGGCTCCAATAGGGTGATGAGATGGCCTAATGTGCCCTTTCTGCAACAACTCCTAAATCTGCGTCTTAATCTCATCGTTCTCTAGAATAGAGCATCGATATATCGATCCATTGGGTAGCGACTCACCCGAGTTCAGATTGATGGATTGCTTGACCTATAGTCCAGAGGTACCCCCTTAGGTGAGGTGAAAATGTCCCTGTACTCCTCCACAACCATATCCATTTGTTGTTGCTGCACAGAGGAGCCCTGTTTGGAAGCCGTGGCCACAATCTTCTTCTTTCCCTAAGGAAAACAAATTTCCTAGTCTGTGAAATGATCTTATTGCATTTGTTTGCATAGATCAAAGAGATGGTGGTAAGCGGGGCTACTTCCAGTATCTTGTACAACTTATTTCCCAAAGTAATAATCACAGAGTGAGGTCTATACTCATATACATCATGCCACTTCCACAAGTATGGTGGTCCTAATAATACATCAAAAACTTCAAGAGGAGTAACATCACACAATACCTCATCTGTGAAGGGATTGATGTTGTAGGGAAGGTGGCATTGTTGGCTGACACGAAGATCTCGTCCTTGGTGAAGCCACCTGATGGTGTACGGATGCAGATGTGCTATAGTCGGTAGACCCAACCCCTTAACAACCTCTACTAAAATGAGGTTGATTTAGATCCTGTTGTTGACAATGAACTGTAACAGAGAACCTTTTACCCACATTTGTGAGTGGAAGAGGGATTCCCCGCTCCTCTAGATCTCTAGGTTCATTCTTCTGGATCTTGGTGGTGGTCATGGTGACACTAGGCTCTGTTTCAATGATCTACTTCCCTTTTTCATTCCCCTTGTCGAGTTCTGACTCAGAGTCAAAACATGTGTCTCACTCGGAAGCCTTCAGCTCAGCCACTAGTGATTGCTTGGCCTGACACTCACTTGTGTTGTGAGTGGAGCTCTTATGGAACTCACACCATCCTCCTGTGTCCTTCTTTATCTTCAAGGTGTTGTTCTTCGCTTGCGGCTTCGACGGGTTGTCCTGGGTCACCCTGCCTTGGCTTTGTCCTTTTCTTTGTGGTTTTGGTGCACCTTTCCCTTGCTTCACATTCACAAATCCAAAGTCTTGTTGTTTCTGTTTAAACTTTTTCTCAATTTTAATAGCGTATTGGTATGTCGTGCTGAGCGAGGAGATGTCCAGGAACTCCATCTAGTCCTGGATGTAGCTATGTAGACAACCACAGTATTTGAGTACCAAGTGTCACTCAGAATACTTGATACCCAACTTCATGTGAAGGGTATGAAAAAAATTGGTAAACTCTTATATGTCTTGGTCCCTTCCTTGCCGCAGTGTGGTCAACTTTATGTATTTATTGTCATAGGTTCCAACAGGGTAGTATTGCTCCTTGATGGCGTCCCAAAACAAATTCCAAGTGGGTGCACCTGAAAACAGATAGGGTGTACTTTCATCCTTCTTCTCATAATAGGTTTCCCACTAGTCCTTGACATGGGGGGTGGCTTTGAGAAGTGAAAAAGTAATCTTTTCCCCGCTGGAAAAATCATGAACATAAAAATATCCATCTAGTATATTTAACCATTTATCTACGTCGTCCACATCTATCTGACCTTCAAATATGGGGATGTCAAAGTTAACTTGTATCTTAAAGGGCGTGGCACTTCCAAAGTAGTTGTTGGAAGAAGATGTGTCACCTTTTGTTACACGTTGAAGGATCTGGGAAAAGTTGTCCATCATCGTGTTCCTTTGCCGCTCATGGGCTTCTTTGAGAATGAATTTGAAAGGATCTCCTGCCCCCTCGTATTTTTTCTCTTCTTCCATGAGAGGTCGTCGGGATTTGTGACACTGGTCTTGAAAAGGTTCGACTAGTTCAAGCCTTAACTCCTTATATCCCAACCTCGTTGGCGACATGCAAATAAAAACAGAGAAAGAGCAGACCGCTCTGATACCACTGATCTGAACTTAAATAGGAATGCAACAAATCACACATATAACCATAAATACAAAGATGTAGCAGAAATAACACTTCATTTTATTAATATCAAATATTGAAATTTTCTTACAAATAGAATGGAAATAAACTAGCTCAGACGATGGTAGCTTATGTTTTTTAAGAGATGTGGCAGCTACTTGCCTTTGATCTATGTTACAATGAGGCTTGTAGGCCTATTTATTATTGAGAAACAATGGAAAACCCTAAACACCCAAAAACCTAACCCTAGGAGATCAAGTGCCAAAACTATGGGCCCCGTTTGGGTAAATTGGTATTATAACTTCTCGGAGTCGTAACTTTGGCATACGATCTTCATTTGATGCGCACAATACCTCGTTAGAAATATCTATCCAAGAACTACAACTTTTGTGAGGAAGACATTATTGAAAGAATCAATTTTCCCCCAATTTTCCCAAAAAAACATCATTTAGGGGCTTAAAATGACTTTAGAAGTTTAGGACCCGAAAGACTACCAAAAATAGTAAATTGTGCTACAATTAAGGAAATTGCAAAATTGAAAGAGACAGTGGTGGGGGTCCAAGTGGAATATGCGGGTGGCCACCATCATCCACCTGGATCAATATTACATTGGACTATTTGGAGATCAATCTGGCAAAGCCCTCCTAGCAACTCCATAAACTTTCCAAGTTCCACTAAGAGTATTAGACAAAGGCAATATTTCTACCAAGAAATTTCCTATAATTCCTGTTACCCTTATAAAAAAAACCACTTCATGTTGCTTCTCAGATCTCTCTTTGGAGCTTTTATTATTGGTTTTGAATTTTCTCTGCATTGAAAGAGGTACGAGTTACCAAAAGAACAATCAACAATGCAATATAATGAGGCAAAAACAACAATTCCAAATGCAACAAGATTCTTATCATTTAATAAACACATCGGTATTGTGAAGCCAAAGTATGCATATTCAGGTTTCACACATGAACCATTTCTATGTTGTCAAAATATGCAATTGAGGTTCACAACCAAGATATACATATTAGACCAGGTTTAAATGGACCAATGTTAATATTCATATTAAGTGAAATGTACCTTCAATTCACCTATACAGAGAAAAAGTGTTTAAATCCTTTAACCTCACCCAGTAGAGCACCTCAATTTGTGTTCGGGTTTAGATAGATATTTGTTAATGTTGGTATTCAATGCATTCTACTTTCAATCCACCCACCCATAAATACAGCGAGTGTTGATGAATCATTCACCCTCACCTTATTGAGCACCTCAATTTGTGTGACCTCGACATATGCAACTTGGCATCAATATTAAACTTGGTTTACAAGAGTCTCTGCTAATGTCCATATTCAATGGTCCCTAGATTCAATGAACCCAACCCCCACCATGTACATCACATGCCTCTCTCAGTACAATAACCTAACCCTAAAATCCTAAATAATTACACGGGAGAAGGAAGAGAGGATAATACCTTCATTAGTGAACTCTTTAGTTGTAACGGTGTAATAAAACTAAGCCGAGAATCATAAGATATTACAGGACATAAGAAACTTATCATTGGTGAATATTTTTCATTGTAGCTGTCCGAGAGATATTTTAATCCTACCCATCTCGAAACCCTTCATGGATCATGAGGAAGCCAATAAGAAATAAAGTGGTGTTTGCATGTAGAACTTTGTTTGACAAGCAAAAAAATATCTGCAATCCAAGTAATTTAATAATAAAAGTATGAAGCGCAATTCACAGATGTAAAATGAGAAAAAATATTACTATAACTTCACTCTTCATTGATTTCCCCAAAGTGAGCAACCATATTATAGTGAAGAGAATATTGAAACACCAAAGAACTACTCACCCCAAGTTGTTTAGAGTTTCGAGGACCAATAAATTGACTTACAAATAGATGTGAAACTATAACTAAAACACTTACACCGTGAGGGCCAAGGGAACTTACTCACTAGGAATACCAGCTCATTTTGATAAAATGCACACTAATCCAAACACCAATATATGACAAGAAACATCACCATCAATTTCAAAAATATATGCATTCAAAATTAGCATAAAAATTTCCACAATCCATGACTTCATTAAATCTTCCCTACCAATCACATACTGCCAATCTATCATCTCTTAGTGCAATGCTATAATGGCGTATTAATGGATTGTAACAAAGTAATTAAATGAATGATTAAATGATTGAATTTTCCATGGATTTATGCACAATTCTTACCTAAGAAACGAACCAAATGAATTGAATGAGAATGAGTTGTGATTTCCAAATAGAATCAATGTTGCAATTAAGTAATTAAAGCAGTTGAGCATAGATACAGATTAGATTCCTGAAAAAAATCACTCACTTGAGCAAATGGATTGAATGAAGGGTGTGGCAGAACAAAGATAAAAATCAAGCTATCATGAGGTTTATATGCACGAAGCGAGATGCATGGTAGATCCTTGGGAATTTTGGTATAGATCATGGATTGGTAGGTTTCCATGAGAGCAACCTGTATCTGAAACAAGGAATAATAAAACAAAGAAGCAATAATAGACTCAAAATAAAACAAACAAGTTACATAAGTCGTACCTAAAATTGAAAATGCAAAAACTTCTCGCACTCAAGCCAAAATTTTGATTTCCTTCACAAAAAACAAACGACAAAGCAGGAAGTGCATGTTGCAAACAATGACCCACAGAGGCATGAGCCAAGACAAAAGGAAAACTAGATGTAGATTGATTAGCCACAACATCAAAGGACACAAAGACATTGACAACAAAAACTCGTTATCCAAATTGAGAATGATACCTCACAGGATCATAATGCATTGAATTTTACCCATCGACATATGCAAAGGTGGAGGTACCAGATGCAATAGATCTACCATCCTAAGCATTAGAGGTATAGGTAATTTCAATCATTCTTGAATGGTTGCACAATGAGTGACTTGGTGTAAATCAAGGAGTTTAGTTCACAAGGTGGGACCTAACGACTGAAGTGGTCATTTAAGCATCGTAAATCAAGAAATTCGGTTGACAGTTCAATCTGTGGGATCGAACGACCGAGTTTTTTTCAATCGTCCAACAATTGATCAGACGGTGTAGAGTGGCAACTGAGGGGAGTTCTTCCCAAAGGAACACCTTAACTATGTTCAATCATAATCCTTGAGACTATTTTGTTTATTTGTAGAGAAAGGAAAATATATATATGAAATATTCTGAATAACTATTTTCTATTTTGTTTATGGATTCTCTTTTCACAATTAAATTATTAATGTAAACTTTCAATTGTAATTTTACAGTCACATAAATACAACGTTCAAGGTTGAATTTTGATTGTTGAATTGGTCAACACGTCAGTGCTTACATTAAAATAGATAATTATTTCACAAAGTGCAAATGTACATGATATTTATATGCTTACATTTTTAATATTTTTGAATATCTATTTTTTTTATGGGCCTCTCTTTTTGCACTTAATTTATTAATGTAAAACTTCAATTGTAATTTGGTAGTCAAATAAAAAACACAAGGTTAAACTTTGATTGTTAATTTGATCAACACCTCGGCTTCTTACATTAAAATAGATAGTTCTTTCACAAAGTGCAAATCTACATGATATTCATATTCTTACATTTCCAATATTTTTTTAAATATTGTCTTCATATCCTGAGTTAAAAAAACACAAGGTTAAATTTTGATTGTTAATTTGGTCAACACCTTGGTCTCTTACATTAAAATAGATAATTATTTCACAAAGTGCAAATGTACACTATATTCATATGCTTACATTTCCAATATTTTTTAAATATTGTCTTCATATACTGAGTTATGGAAATCTTATTTTTGTAGTGTAGAATTTCAGGAAAAATTTACACCTCCTTAAATTTGATTCCTCTGGGCTCATGATAGATCCAAAATTACAAAAATCTAGATTAATTTTAATTTAAGCTATTTAAAATATATGATAAAGTATTTTAATCTTTTTATGAATTGATGAACATGATAGATCCAGACTTACATAAATAAATGTAGGTTAATTTTAATTTAAACTATTTGATATATATGATAAAGTATTTTAATATTTTTATAAATTAACGCCTATATCAACCATTTATATCACTATACTAATAATAATGTAGGCCGTGGTAGTGGAAAATTTAATAAATAAATTGTGTTAACTTAATGATGTCACCCATAAGAGGTTATGGAAAGGTTTTTAAAGCGCGTTGAAAACCTAATTGAGAATTTAAATTATATTTATTTATTTATTTGGTGGTCTTAAAGTGAAAGTTGATAACACTATAAAGTTCTTAATATGTTTATTGGCTTTATTAAAAGTAGATACATGAGTTTATTTAATTTAAATCAGAAAATTAATTGGATTTATTAAAAGTAGATACATGAGTTTATTTAAATTAAATCAGAAAATTAATTGTGTTTATTTTTATTAATGAATATTTATTTTAGATTTTATTTTATTTTTCAAAATTTTAAATATATATATATATATATATATATATATATATATATATATATATATATATATATATGATTTATATATTTTTTATTATTAAAGATAAAGTATTACTTCTAGTTTAATATGTTTTTTTAATAGTGGTTTTTATAATTGTTATTGTAGAGATATTTAAAAGTGTAAACCAATTAATATTATCTATGTTATATATTGTTTTTTTTTTCTTTTTATTTTTTTTTTTATTAACCAATAGATATTAATCGACACTAAGCGTCATCATTATCATCATCATGATGAACATTTGATTGTGACTATAAAGAACCTTGGAGTATCAATAGTTATCTTACTTTTTAATATTGTATTGTCTAGATATTATGCATTCTAGATTGTATCCATTTGTATTAGTGTAATTCTAGTCATTTAATAAATCAAGCTTCAAATTACTAGTATGAAATAAGATTGGACCATGAATTATAATTCTCATATGTTTTTGGTGTGACCATGTATTGGAGTTTTTACAAGGTAATAAACAAAATAGCCATTAATGTATATACCATCTCAAATTTGTTTGATGGTGACATTAAGCTTGGGTTAAGTGAATACACCATAAGTGAGTGAGACGTGTTTAAAATTTTAGATTAAATTTAGTTAATTCTATTCACCAATTTCTTACGCCACAAAATAATAATAATAATAATAAATTATTTATAATTCACTAATTAAATTTAATCATGAAAATATTAACTTTATTTTAATTTCAGTTACAAATTTATAATAATTTATTTCTTAAAATTTTCTTTTTAAATCTTATTATTGTCATTATCTTATATACATACATAAACAATTCAAACCAAATCAATTTATTTAATATCTTAAATGAACGTGTTATTAAATTTAATATAATTTAAATATAAAATTATTATAAATTACTATTAAATGAACTTGTTATTAAATTTTAATATAATTTAAATATAAAATTGTTATAAATTACTATTAATGAAATCATTCATCACAATTACCTTTAATAATTTTAAAATAAAATCTACTTTAATTACCTTTAATAATTTTAAAATAAAATCTACTTTAATTACCTTTAATAATTTTAAAATAAAATCTACTTTAATTACCTTAATAATTTTAAAATAAAATCTACTTTAATTACCTTTAATAATTTTAAAATAAAATCTACTTTAATTATGATTCCACAATTCCCTTCCCATGATAATAAAAATAACCTAACCTGAACTCCTCCTTATCACCAATTCACCTATTCTAAATATTACAATAAATTTAAACAATAGTAATGGATTAAAATAAGAAAAAATAATAAAAGATTTCATGTGAAACAATGTGAGCATTCATCCATAAAACCACTTTAAAAAAGCAAACATGCTTTTATCAAATATTGGTACAAGTAAAAGTAAAGATGATCATTGTTGTTCCCTCGGCGGATGTTTCCTCTTTACTTACCAACCATGGTTTTTGTAAAATTCTTTTCTAACATCACGTCCATGATGCCACTTCCACTTACATTCACGCAATTAATAATAATAATAATAATTATATCCCTTCACTTTACTTTACTTTACTTTTTTGTGCGTGGAGTGAGTGAATTGTATATATATATATATATATATAAAAGGATGAGTTTGGTTAAAGAAGCGCACCAACGATTGACATTGACTATTTGAGTTGAGTGAATTGTAAAATCTCTCTACTTTTTCTTTTTTCTTTGCTTTACATTTGGTCCCCTCCATAAGTCAAATTACATTTCATAACTCAAACTCCTTTTATTTATTCCCCGCTTTTTATTTTTGTAATTATTTCTTTGCCTGCTTTATCAGCCGCCCCCAGCTTTTCTGTTTTGTTTTCAGCGAACGCAAGTATTCTTTGGTTGGTTTGTTCGTGCACGCATGGCATCATCGCCAAATGTAGAGACGGAGTTAGAGAGTTTGTTCATCTAGAGGAGCACGTGCCGTTTATCAATTGTGTGTGTGGTGCCTCAATTAAGTGCACCGATTTGATTTGTTTGTATGTCTGTGAAATAAAGAAAGGGGGGAGTGGAGAGGAGAGTAAAGTGGTGGTACTACCGAATCTAAACATGTCCCTCCCGCCGTTAAAAGGCAAATGGGGAGTAATGATGTTATGCGTGCGTAGGGGAAGGGAAGGGAAGGGAAGTTAAAGTAAAAGTGTGTAAATAAGATACATATATGCTTTTCTTTTGTTTCGTTGAAATGGAAATTTATAAAGTAAAGAAAAGGAGATGCTTGGGATGGGATGGGATGGGATGGGATGGATAGATAGAGTTGATATTGAGTAAAGTGTTTTTATTTATATGAAAAAGGAAAGTAGATACTTTTGATAAAGCAAAGGGATTATCGAATACAGAAAATGGGTAGCTAGCTACCTATGTCAAAGTCCTCTCCTTTTTCCGGTACACGTTTCATACGTCCTCTGCTTTTGCCCTCTGCACTGTTCGCACGCTCGCAGATATTCCGGTAATGTTGAGCTACATTTCGGTGGATCCGACGGTGAATTGTGATCGGATTACTGTGGGAAGCGCTCTGGTTGTCCGATCTGCGGGAGGTATGGGGTCTTGTCGCCATCGGGGCAAGGGCCCAACAGCCGACTTCTAAAGTCGCGACTCGCCGGGCTTCCGCAGAACTAAAGGCCCCGCGCTTTGCAGGGATCCGACGGTGCTTGCTCCTTACGGCGGGTTGCGGTTGTTTCAAACCGTCCGATCAGATGAGTGACTTTTATTGCTGCGTGATCTTTTATAACTCGACATTGGCGAGGGTTTGATGGAAGCAAGCATTGCGTTGCAGAAGATGTAGGAGACGTTTATGAAATAGGTTCAGATTGATTCGAACTGTAGCTGCGCGTGTTTCCTTGAGTATTATGTGAGTATTTTGATGTCCGGAACATGTAATTTCGTGTCAGTTTAGACACTGAGTTTGATTTAAATCTCGTCTTTGTTTACATAGTGTTTTGAACTGGGCTATGGATGGCCTTCGGTTGAGTCGGGTGGCCATTTTGTAAATTTCTCCCCCTGTTGTTACATGAAATAAGATTTTTGACGGACCTGGAATCCGAGAGATACCGGAAATTCTCGACATTTTCGGGATTTCGTTGAGTTAGATAGCTCTCTATTTGATACTGGAGTGTCGAAGCGGGCGGGCAAGGAAGTATCGCGGAAGTTGCAGAGTTCTTTACTGTGAGTTTTAAGTTATATGGCCGTGAAGTTGACACTCTTGAGAAACGTCAAATCAAACGCGACGGAGGCTCGAGCATTCTGAAATTTTCAAAGTGTACGGTTAAAATAAGTGTCTACAGAGCTCCGAATTCGGCATTCCTCAATTCAGTTATGCTCAGCCTCGTATTTAGGATCTATTTCAACCAAAGCTAGCGGTTTTGCAGAGTATTTATTTTGCAAAGTTTTGGTGCTTAAATGAAGTGGACGTGGTTTCTTCATCTGAAAGCTTGAGTTTAAGCGAAAACAGGTCTTTGGAGATTATGTTGTAAGTGCCTGAACCATATCCTTTTATATTCCAGTGTGAAAGTTTAAATTCTTTGCCTCGTCGGTCAAAATTTAGAAGATTTCGCTCAGTTCAGCTTGCAAACGTCAAGATGTTGGTACTAGTTGAAACTTATCCTCTCGCTGATGAAGGAAATTTAATTTGTTTTCTTGACAGTGCCGAAAGGCGAATTCTATTGGAAATCCGGTTCCTAGACAGTCATTATTCTACGTCCTTGCAAGCGTGGACAGGTCGTCGCAGAAGGCGCGCCTACACTGTGGGAAATTTGTGAACATTTTCTTGCCAAAGAGAGGTTGTTGGCGTTGCTGAAGAAGCGTTTGCATAGTTGAAAGTTTGTGAACATTATTTGACAGAAAGAAGGGTAGGCCGTTGTTTTTGAAGGCTACTTTTGTCATTTTTTCTTGATGTACACGGCGAGAGAAGCTCGACGCGGCAAAGGATTCTTGCATTTGAAGAATCTTTGTAAATATCGACTGTTAAGTAATCTGATTTTGCGCCTTCCTGCCTCAAATTCAAAGGATTCTCTCTGTATCATAGAACTTCACAGCGTTAGTAGCTGAAGCACTCCGGTTGTAGTCAAGTTTTCTTGACGATTTGACAAGACAATTTTTTTTTGCTGTCTGTACTAAAGGCGCTGTTCTCTCTCATTTTATTAGAAACAGCGAACCTTGTACCAATAGGAGCTGAGGCTACGAATGTTTATTGAGGGCAAATTAGAATCTTAAAACATTTTCTGCTCAATATTTCTCATCATTTTCCAACCAGGGTTATTCAGGGTTGACAAATAATATAGAACAGTTAGCATGGAAACCCTCGTCCTTCCTCCTCAGGACAAATTTAGTCATCGCAGTGAAACCCAGAACAGAAGGATCTCTGTAGCACATCAAAATAGAATTAATGCCGAGATACCAAGAAGAAATGCCGAAGCTGCAGTTCCTTCATCTTTCAAAGTGCAGGTATTTACCGAGAAAACTTCCCAGAATAAATTTTCCCCCGTAGATCTGTCGTACGGAATTCTTCCCCCTCCTGGCAATAACCTGCAATTTCCTCATGTTAATGCCCTTCAATTTATGCATGGTAGCAATTTGCATTTCCCTTCTGCAAACAATTTTCAATCTTGCCTTGGTATTGTGAATGGAGTACAGGCTCCTCATTTTCCTCTTATTCGGCGGAATGCGATACATCAAAAAACCTGGGTCTTTTGACGTTACCACAGCGTTCCTTATTTCCATATCATAATCCCCCCACCTCCACTTCACCTTCTTCTCTTCTTTATCCTCATTTTCATCCTCAGATGTCTCCTATGTTTCCTTCCTTCTCAGGCTGTAATTCACTAGATACGGCACTTCCAGCACCCAGGTGGCACAGCATGCCCGAGAGCTTTTCGTCACCACCATTTCCCATTATCAGTGCAGGTAATGAGATTCCAAAGGTTGAGGAGAGTGCTCCGCTTCTTCGAAGTAGGAGTGAAAGCATTCGTTGCAGTCGATCACCTGAAAATGGTGTTTTATCTGAGTGGAATCCTCAGTTCCGTTCCCTTAAGCAAGTTTCCCTCGAGAAGGGTAATGCTACGAAGGGCAATGAGAACAAAATGGAGGATTATAAAAGATCTCGTCCACAGCAAGCTGGCCAGAAAGTGGATGGAGAGGTCGATCAAAAAGCCTTGAAGAATATTTTTGAATGGAAATTGGTCGATAGTGGGTCACAAAAGGCACAACATGGTACTGGGCTTGGATCGGGGAAGCAGAAATTTGCAACCTCCCATAGAAAGACCAATGAAAAGAAAAACATTTTCAAGAAAGCAGTCTCTGTAATGAAAGATGGAGGAAAAAACAATAATGCCAGAATTGATAATTCATCAGAAGCAAAAGGCATTACGCTTCTTAAGAGGACCCCAAAGGCAGAAGTTGCTGCCAAGAATCCTTCAAAAGTATCTGGCGAGTCACCAATTGCAAGTAACACAGATGCTTATGATTGTCCAAAGGATGTAGATGAAGTGGACTTAGACAATTCTGAGTCTGATTCTCTTGATATATCCTATGGAAAGAGTACCACTATTTCTCGTCATGACGGTGCCTCAAGCCTCCCACGTGCTGAAGGCACCAATTTTGGGGATTTCAGCAACTGCACAGGCAAGGGACACAACAACGCATATCTCGAAAGTAAGGCAAGAGATCACATAAATGGAATGCACAGCGACTGTGACATGGAAGAGAGAATACTATTCACACCAGATTATGGAGGCTGGAAGAAGAAGGAATCAGGACTGGAGTTGGCTTCTACCCTTCCGGATTTGAATGATCGCAATCATCTTCCCAAAGGCAGTAATGAGGCTTTGCGAGTTGGGTGCGAAGTTAAATCAAACGAGCCCGGGGCTGTCGAGATTCCTTTGAATCCTGAAGATAGTTCAAAAGGACTGTTTCTTGAAGCCACGGGTGCTCTCAGTCTTGATGATATAGGCAAAAAGGTCTGTGCAGTCTCTCAATGTCTCCACATGACAGAGAACTGGGCAGGACCCGCATACAGCAATTCCCCTCCACCGAGCTCATTACCATTGCCAAAATTTTCCATGCGACAACTGAGAAGTGTTTCCCTGGAGTTGCTGCCTTCGAATAATGATGAATTTGGTGGAGCTGGAACTGCCGCTACCATAGCAGGTTCTCACTCAGCGCCCCCTTCTCCCACCAGGGATGCACCAGAATATAGCCCTCCTCGAGCAAAGATGCAAGGATTCTCTTTGGATGTGGCCTCCGCCACGAAGAATCTGAGGCGGATGTTGAATCTTGATTTTGATGCTTGAAGAAATTGAGAAATTCTTAAAATAAATGAAGAGTTGTCCAGATTTTCTTACTGAAGTTTCCGCGAGTATCAATCTGAACTTGCATATGAGCGAAATTCAAGGTACCTGCTATATTAGGCAGCTACAGAGGTGAAGTCTGCCCCTAGGAGTGCGTATCTTCTCTATAAAATTGGATATGATCTATATAGTAGCTAAGATACTTATATGCATGGTTTGGAAGATCAACATATCAGAAGAGTTGGAAGAATGTGTACAGATTACAAACTTCCCAACAGGGCTGTAAGGTTGTTCTCCTGGCCTTCTAATTGCTCATTCGTTTACAGCAAATGTCATTATGAATATGTTCGGATTTCTGTTTTGCATGTCCGATAAAAAGTCTTTTCTAATTGCTCAAAAGAAACTTCAGCTATAAGTAAATAATTATTTTATGAGCTTTGCTTTTCTGGTTTTATAGGTGGAGTCATTAGGAGATTTGCTTTTCTGGTTTGGACAGGCCATGGCCGACTGAATAGGAGAGCTTGGGCGCTGGAATGTTAACTGAGGTTCTTCAAGTTGAACATCTGCAAAGACTGTGTGTCCTCTTAATTAACATTTTGTCTGGGTCAAAGCCTAAAGCCGAAGCCTGAGATGAAATGCAGATGATTTCTTTTATATGTTATTAGAATTAGAAATGTCTTAGCTTCAATCTTCACCAAAATACTAGCAAGTTGGTTTTATTCTAAAATGCTGGAAAGTTCTGAATGATAAGTTTCCTAAAATGATCGCAGTGCAGAGAACTACAGGCGACTTTTCTTTTAAATATAATATATAGATAATAGGATCTTATCAATTTCTTCTTGTTGTAAATGTTTTTTCGCTCCATTATCATTGGCATCAAAGAAATCTATGTGGGACCATCATGGGGAAATACTTGTAGTAATCATTTTACAAATCACTCCAACCACTTACAAAAGGCCGTCTCTGCTAGCTGGAACGGTGGGTTAAATAAAATACTATGTGACTGACAGTGAAGCTCATAATAGATTACTGTTAGAACCATTATTTACTCTCTCATCTTTGTGTGTCATTGACAACTAGCACTGCATTTGGTCCACTATATGGGTTTTCTGAGTCAATTACCTTTACTAATTCTGGCTGATGCAAGTATTGTATGAAGCATGGAATGTACTGTACTTGTATAGGATGATCGAAATAGTCACAAAATGCAGGGAATGGCAAAATAAATATTTTATTTGTGACGTGTAGGATGTTGACTATTGGAGTTTAATGTGTCTTATTATCTCCTCTCACCAGCAGGTGGCCGCCCGATGAAAGAGTGAGCACCGCATTTCACGCCTTCAAATACTTTTGCAGGTGTAAAATATGGCGCGTACGTCTTAAAATAATTGAACACTCTGGTCCCTTTCCGACTCTTACCCTGGTCGTCCCTACAGCCAAAATTATCCGTTTAATTAACCATAATGATTGAATGGAGGCGGTCAGCTTAAACCACCCTGGTTCAGAATCTCAAAAAAATCAATTTTTTTTTTTTTTTAAACTTGGGGCAAAAAAAAATCATTTAACTTTGCACTGAATGCATGATTCGTACTTAAGAGTAATGGATATTGGATTTAGTAGATATTTGGGGTTTGGAGTGAGGGAGTAGGAGGAATGGTTCATTAAAATCCGCAAGATATGACATATTTTTATTTTATTTTTGCAAAATATCACATATTTTTATTTTCTTTTATTTTATATGAAATTTTATTTTATTTATTATATCTATATTTATATGTGAATAGATGGATATATATTAATTTAGTAAAATAAATTTAAAAAGATTTTATATAAATATAAAATATTTAATATCTTTTAGAAAGGCCCTACATAAGTGGTATGTTAAGAAATTTGATCTATTCAATAATACTTTAATCAGAAATTAGGAAACTGAGAAATAAATAGAGATTTTTACATAATAGTATTTAAAAAATTAAGAAATTTTATCTATTCACTAATACTTTAATTAGAAATTAGGAAACTGAGAAATAATTAGAGATCTTTACATAATAGTATTTTAAAAATTAGAAATAATAGGGGGAAATTGACCAAGGAGATGGCTAGTGAAAGTCAAGAAGGACACCTTTTCATGCTTTCATTGAGGAGCCATAACTATAAGAAGCGTAGAGTGTGAAAGTCAAGAAGGGCACCTTTTCCTGCTTTCATTGAGGAGCCATACCTATTAGAAGAGTCGTTGCTTCTGGAATCAAGGGCATATGCTAATAGTTTGAGAGGAGTCAAGGTATTTCAGATATTTCTTTAGGGGTGAAATATGAACAAAAGGTGATTTTTTCAAAAGGAGCTAGAAGCTAGGTCAAACCAACAGTGAGGACAGCCATCTCTGGCTGCTATCCGCGAATGTCAGTTTGACTCATCACTGTTATCAAGGAAAACCACGCCACCTGTAATATGGTGGTCCGTAAAGCAGGCTTTCACTCCTGCCAGATGACCTTTTCCTTTACTTAGGGCGTTTTTTATGAATGAAATGTGGTGAAATAATGATTTTTTTATAACAATATTTTGAAGTTAATATTTTATATTATTTAAATATCTCTAAAAATGAATTTCAATGAGTTTTTATAATTTCCAGTATAGGAAAGGGAAGGGTTTATAATTGGAGATATAATTTAATGTTTATTATATATCAAAAATAGATTTTAATTTGGGTTTTGTATTTTTATTATAATATCATATTGAGTTTATTTATATTGAGTTAATTTTATTTAAATAAACAATTTTAGGAAAGGGTTTATAATTGGAGATGTATTTAATGTTTATTATATATCGAAAAATAGATTTTAATTTGGGTTTTGTATTTTTATTATAATATTATATTGAATTTATTTTATTCAAATAAACAATTTTATTTTTAATTAGATTTTTTTAAATAAATAACTAAGTAATTGGGTAGTTTCTTTTTATTTTTAAATTTATATAAATTTCTATAATTTTAGTGGAAAAATTAATGAATTTTATTAATTGTTTAATATATTATTGATTTTACTTGAATTAACATGTGATTGTCTATTAAAATTTGTAGATTAAATTTATATGGTAAAACCTCTAATACTTAGATGTTCATGACTACAAAATACATTGAAAATATTTTTTGCACCTTCCAGAGTGAATGTTTTGTCTTTGTTATTTATATATTCTTTACATTGGTTGTATGGATTGAAATAATGAAAAGATAGAAATATGTGTTTTGAGCAACTTTTTTTTATGGCTTATAGCAATATATTATATGATTTACAAGTACACTTTTTTTCTCAAATTATGTGTTCTTATATAAAATGTGGTTATATATTTTTTTAATTTCATACTTTAATCTTGATAATAAAGAAATTTTATAATTTTATGTATAATTCAAGTATTGCAAACAACTTTTACACGGTTGAATAATGGAAAAATGCAATCTCACCAAGAATTCACCATATTATGTGGAAAAGGGCTCAAATTATGTGTTCTTATATAAAATGTGGTTATACATTTTTTTAGTTTCATACTTTAATCTTGATAATAAAGAACTTTTATAATTTTATGTATAATTCAAGTATTCCAAAGAACTTTTACACTGTTGAATAATGGAAAAATGCAATCTCACCAAGAATTCACCATATTATGTGGAAAAGGCCAAAACATAAATGTTTACACTGCACCTTTAAATTATTAGTACCAACCTCTACCATGTCATTTATTCAATAAAGATCTATTAGGAAAGAGTAATGCTCATATTATCAATAATTCAGTGAGTACATTTTCTAAATTAGGGATTCTTTGAGTGTGATGGAGTTGGGAGCTA
This sequence comes from Pinus tabuliformis, assembly GCA_031772625.1. Classification (NCBI taxonomy): domain Eukaryota; kingdom Viridiplantae; phylum Streptophyta; class Pinopsida; order Pinales; family Pinaceae; genus Pinus; species Pinus tabuliformis. The sequence goes on along the minus strand of CM062813.1, from coordinate 59,139,780 downwards.
GGTTTTCTAAGGAGTTAGGGTTGCAAAGGACCACATATCGTCGCCTCCTGTTGGCCGACGAGGATACTCTATCGGATGGACAGGTTGTGATGTCTACGAGGAAAACCATACAAGCATGGTACTCCAAGCTAAAGGAGGTCAGTAAAAGGAAACCGGGTATGATAATGCAATTGGACATTGCCAAAGCATATGATAAAGTGAACTGGATTTATATCAAGAAAATGCTTAATGCGTTTGGCTTTGATCATAATTGGATCAGATGGGTAATGGCCCTAGTGACTTCCTCCAGCGTCTTAATTTTAGTTAATGGCTCTCCATCTGAAATGTTTCTTCCTTCTAGAGGACTCAGACAGGGTGATCCGCTCTCGCCTTTTCTTTTCATCCTCATGATGGAAGGGCTGGGGTGGTCCATTAAGCATGCTAAAGTAACGGGAAAAATTCAAGGACTCCAACTATCGGAGAATAGTCAAGCTCTGACCCATCAACAATTTGTAGATGACACCATGTTACAGGGAATTCCCACAGTCAAGGAAGCGCTAGCATACAAACAAATTTTGAATGACTTTGCCATGGCAACAGGTATGGAGGTCAATCTTTCCAAATCAATTTTTTTTTTCTTTAACACCCACATTGCTATCCAGAGAAATGTCTCTAGAATTCTTGGTTTTCAAAGAGATGCCCTCCCCTCTAGATATTTGGGAGTTCCTCTAACGGATAAACCTTTGCATAAGAGGGTTTGGGAACCGTTAATCATCAAGATGCAAGACAAGGTCAGAAAATGGACAATCAGGTCTTTAAATCTGGCTAGTAGACTGGTTCTTACAAAGGCAGTGCTCCAAGCTATCCCAGTCTTTATGCTATCAGCTCTCCCTGCTCCAAAAGGAGTCCTACAACAATTTAGAAATATCCAAAGGGATTTTCTTTGGGGAAAGGAGGAAACTAGGAAAAAATGGGCTTTAGTTTCATACGAAAAGATCTGTAAACCTAAGAATCAAGGAGGCCTAGGATTGGATGATCTAGAGATTCTCAATAAGGTTCTTGGAGCCAAACTCTGGTGGAGGTGGGTTAAGGATCCTAAGGCTCAATGGGCAAACATCTGGAAGGAAAAATATGCCAGCTCCCGACACTCTTATGAACTAATAAGAATGTCTGGAAACATGAAGGGCTCTCCCATATGGAACAAAGCCTGGGAGAACAAAGGGGTGGTTCAAAAAAACAATTTCTAGGAAATCAAAGATGGAGATCAGGGACTATTTTGGGAGGATAAATGGCAAAAAGAACCAATACTTTTGAAAGAGGAATTTTTGGGCCTCAAGCAAGAAACAAACAACCAAGGATTAGTAAAGGTAAAGGAATTTTGGGAAAATGGTCACAACACAGAAAAAAGGAGAACATGGAAAAGAAATAGATGGCAGAGAGGACAGAACCCTCAACAATAGAGCAGAGACCCTAAAGAGGATGCTAGATCAGAGGATAATTTTAGTCACTGAAGGGCAGGATCAACTAAGATGGGGTAACAACAAAGAGGGCAACTTTAACATTAAGGAAGCAAAAGGTATTCTCCTTGGACCGGAATCCCAAGCCCTGGTCAGAATCTGGTAGAAGCTGTGGAGGAACAAAGGTTGGATGAAAATCAAGCTCTTTATGTCGTTGGTTCACCATAGGAAAATCTTAACTTGGGACAATATTAGAAATAGGGGTATGCTGGGACCCTCCAGATGCTAGCTCTGTGAAGCACAAGAGGAGACAATGGAACATCTTCTCAATAGCTGCATTTTCACCTCAAGGTTATGGGATTTTTTTCCACAGTCTTCAATCAATTTGATAGAGACAGAGATAGCATCACTAACACCATAAACAATTGGAGGAATAATTTTTCGGATTATGAGATTCTTAACTCTGCCTGGACTCTCTTACCAAGTTTCATAATATGGAATGTGTGGAAAGAAAGAAACAAAAGAATTTTTAAAGAAGAGAAGAACTCCTCTCTACGCCTGTTGGAGCAAATCTTGAAACAGCTAAAAGAGACAGTGGGAACAACAGTTAGGGATCTCCCCAAAAATCCTCCCTCAGAAACAGAGTTAAGAATACTCAGGCAATTAGACATGCAGGGGCTCATTCCACAAGGACTAGACAGGAAAATAATCTTGAGGGAATCGGTTAAGGAATTCTGGAATCCCCCCCGGAAGGTTTTTTGAAGTATAACATCGATGGAGCTTCAAAAGACAACCCAAGAATGGCAGGCTTTGGAGGAGTTCTGAGGGATGAAACTGGGAGCATCATCTCCCTCTTCCATTGTCATTTAGGAAAAGCTACCAACAACATGGCGGAACTAATGGCATTGGAGCAATGCTTAGAATTTCTGAAACAGGACAACAATCAAAATGTGATAATAGAAGTTGATTCAGAGCTAGTCATCAACGCAACCAAGAAAATTAGTCATGGAACAGGGCCGGAAAAAGTTTCAAAACATTGGAGGTTAATAAGGGTGCTCCAAAAAATACAGGATCATCTTCAGGGACTACACACACTTAGATTCATCCATGTGCGCAGAAAGGCCAACAAATTGGCAGACATCCTAGCCAACCAAGGGGTCACCTGTAAAGACAGCAAAATTTCGATGAGTTGGCATGCAATGCCACAAAGCGATCTAAAGGGACTTTGCCACAACCAGGCAGAAGAGGATAAAAAAGTGTATCAGGACAGAACTAAGGAAGCTAATACGCAATGAGCATATTTCTGTAGGATTCACAATTTTGGTCAAACAGGTCTACGGAGGATAGCTTGCCAGAGGCGGCCTCTGCAGCTAAAGTCATCACTTCGCTGAAAATCCCCGAAGGAGGGTGCTGGGTTTTCATAGTCAAAAGAAAGGTTGAGAACAATAACTGTGTTGGCGGCACCATTTCCCATTTTTCCCAGTGTTGGGAGACAAAACCACCCCTCGAATGGTTTTGGTGCGATCGCACCACTTTCAAGTTAAAGGTGGTTTCGAATTCTTGGCAGCGATACCATACAATGCTTGACACGTGGATGTGGGATGGGTTGAAAAACCATCCTCATCGCACGATAAACTTCAATGATTTTATGGTGCGCGATTTACAGCGCCACCGTCCAATTTGTTCATGTCCAATCAATGATCGGGATTGTACGAGCAGTTCGGTGGGGTCATGGGTTTAAACATCTTGCTCCTTTATGAAGCGAAATGTATCTCCAGCGTTGGATTTTATAAGAAGTTTGGATGGCAGTGATTAAGAAGCGGGTTTTTGTGGGAAGGGCTCAGATGCCCAACGACTCCCATAACTTGTTTTTGTCGGTTCTCAAAAGTGTTCGGCGGGAAGTTTTGGGAACTTGTTTTAGTACATCTTCCTATTTTTCCTTGTACCACACAGTTTGATGGAAAAGTGTAAATATTGTAAATTTTGTTTGATTTAATGAAAAAGAAGGCACGACTCTTGCTTTAGCAAAAAAAAAATAATTACAAATTAAAATGAAAATAATATTTTATATAAAAATATTTTTAAATTAAAATGACAATAAATGAGATAAATTGAAATATTTTTTTATAGATTGACGATGATAAATATTCACCAAAATTTATATGATTTCTATACTATAAAATAAGTGAGACAAGCATTCCTAGATCACCATAATTTTTCTTACTTGAAAGTTCAAGAAAGTTGGCACGGTCATGACTAATATTTTGAAAATTAAATCGAATGTGAGTATAATATGGAGAATTTAAGAAAAAGGGATTTTCATCTTCAACCCTCTTAATATTGCATAGGCGATAGACTCTTTCATACCAAGGTGTTTTGGGAATTGACTAATGCCCAATTTCACTGTGAAGCTCATAAGGATTATTTGTTATCCTAGCAATGCTCATTTTCTTCTTAACACTAGTCAAGATAGAAAGATATTGTTGGTTTTTGTGATTGGGGTTGATCACCTCCTTATAATATCTCATTTTCCTTTTTTACCCTAACTCTTTATCGTTCACTATTTCTCCTTAAATTTGGATGAAATAATATTTTTAATATTATCCTTGTTCTACAAGATCACCTTCGCCTTTATCCCCCAATGGTCCAACCAAGACTGAGAATCCTTATGCCATTCTTGCTTGAGAAAAAGGAGGGGGTTTTGGCTAGATTGAGAATCAATTTTAGAAAACCCTTTGCTTCCATGTTGTATAACTTCTTCTTATACATAAGATACCTAGTCATAGCCATGCTTTCAATTAGGAAAGTGCTTGCTTCAATTAGGGGGATAGGGTAGGAAGTATTACCTTTAATCTTGAGGTTGTAGGTTATACACTACTTTTGGATCTATTCAATAATCCTCAATGACTACCTGGACATATTGCAACCCTAAACCTCACATCTACATAAAATAACATGAGAGATGAGAGTCTCAAAGAGGAGTCTTTTTATACCATATCCAAATATATATCTTACAATTGTTTTCAAGTCCATAGTAAGTTTTCCACCCTCCATTTATCATTTTCTCAATGCTATAATTCCAATTGAGCTCATGATGGATGTTTATTCCTAGATATTTGTATGCGCTGCCTTCACATAGTTGTCATAAATGAAAGAATCATATGTGATCCCTTTCAATATAATTATCATAGCAATAGTTTTTTCGGTATTAACAATGATACCCATCTTTGAGCACTAGTCTTGAAGGATTCTTAGTTGCTTGCCAAGATCAAAATATCTCTTTGGCAAAAGAATAATATTGTCGGCATAAAGGAGGATAATTATGACTATACCAATGAGCATGTGAAAAACACAATCTACATCTTCCAAGCACTCTTATAGCTTATTAATGTATATGCCAAAAAGTGTAGAGGAGATAAGGGACATCCTTGCTTGAATTTGATATTGCATTTAATTTATCCCTATTAACTCTCAATGGTCGGAAGATTAGCAATTACATTCTCATACAATCTTGTCACAACAACACTCAACTTAAGAGAAAAACATTATCTCTTCTAGAATCTTCCAAAGTTTTTTCCTAGGAATAATAACAAAAGCTTTTCTAAAGTCATCAAAACAACATGAGAGATCATTTTTATTATTGTGACATTCCTCTACAACTAACACAATCATATAAATTAAATGGTTGGTAAACATTGATAGATATCAATCCATGATATGCATCAAGACACTTACATCATGATACATCTCACATTGCAAAAAGAAAAATCAAAAAATCAAAAAAATGAATTAAAATATAATTTTATTTTTTTTTGTTCTAAAAATAATGAATATATACCCCGATGAAGGTGTTGGAAGCAAGGCCAACAGAGGAGGGAGAGAAGGCATGCAACCTTGTTGCCTCTTAAGGAATTAAAAAGGGGGATAGCATGGCCAACTTCCCCCATGAAGTCACACATATTACGAGTTATGACAATATATTAAATTAATATGGTAGCCCCTGCGACCTCCATGTCTTCTTACCAAGATGAGGACTATTCCGCAATTTTCTGGTATCTCCCCATTTTTACTAGGTTGTAGGTTGGATTCGCCCCCCCACGTTTGGTTATTCAGTACTCCAGTAAAAGAAGGCCCAATCCCTCTTCGCCTGGACCTCCATAGTTCTCATCCCATCGTTGGTTGGACAAGTCATTGCTCTTTCACACCTATTGGGGTGCATGCAACAAGATTGAGCGAACTCCAACAAGTGGGTTGGCATCAAGGAAACACACATTGCTTGGAGCAAGCACGGCATCTGTTGAAAATGGCAACAAAAATGCCATAAATAGCATTTCAGGTACCGGTGTTGGACATAGAAACAAGGAATGAAAAATGGAAGTGCTAAAAATCACATTGCTATAAATAGTATTTTAGGATAGATTCTAATTTTAGTTAGTCCTTGAACTAAAATTGAGTAGTAAAAGTCGAATTTGATCTTAGCAATTGTTTGTAAAATAATTAATTAATTCATATTGAGTTAATTAGTTGCAGAAAATCAAATATGAAGTCTATGTGAAGACATGCAACAATTTCTCCATTGGTTGAGGAAGTTATCCCTTGATTAAAAGGGATAAGGATGAGTTGTAATATTGATTTGTAATTAGTTAGCTCAGTTAACTGAGTTAAGTCCAGTTAGATTAGTTCCAACAGTTTGTGGAATTAATTGTGAGTTCAGTTAGTTAATGCATGCATGCATGTAACTGCTGCACTTCAGATAACTGAATATTCTCTCATAAATAACTCATGCATGTCAATTCAGTCAGAGACCCAATTGAGATCAAAGGAAGGGACAATGTACTATTAGTTGGAGGATTTTTCCTATATAGGAAACTCATCCATGCAGAAGGAATTATCTCCTTCATGATTGTGCAGTTACTTCTGAGTTTAGTGAGCAGTGTGCGAGGTGAATTCACACAGGTGGCAGCATTAGACCCCAGGAGAAACTGTGCAAGGAAATAGGAGGCTTGGAGGGCAGAGGAGAAGGTTTAGAGAAGCCTTTGGCTGCCTATAAGCAGCATTGTTTTGATTGCAGAGAGAGCAGGATAGCTTGTGAACTGATTCTTTTTGTAGTCTGAACATATTTCCACTTGTATGATAATATAGAGGTTGGGGTTTTAAGCTGAGGCTTTCCCCATGTTATTCTTCTCTATTCATGTGTGATTGATTTCTCTTCACCTGTTATATGTGTTCTATTTGATCTTGCTCATATTCGATTAAGCTTCCGCAAAGTTTGTTGTAGAAGTAGATCTTGTATTTTGCTTTAGTATATTGCATAATCTGTTGATCTACAGTGAGAATTTCTACAGCATCCGCAAGTTGGTAAATTATAAATTGGCTATCAAATCTAGTTGATATTTTCTATTCAATTTTTTGTTTCTGATTCATGAGGCTAGAATTTTGGGTGGCACCGATGAGGTTGAATAATCTATTGCTACTCATGTTGCTTTCACCCCTTTGGCTCTCCCTTACACCTAGAGCTCTCTTCCATTGCATTCGTTAGTTCAATTTCTTTAGTATGTACCCTCTAGTTAACTCGGTCTCATTCCATTTCTCTTTGTCTTGCTCTATTCCTACCTCACTCTAGTCCATCCATTGTTGTGCACCCTTCTTCTAAAGTCCCTAGTGTTGGGTTTTCTTCCTTTTTGGGCATTATGCCAAGGAAAAGAATGCACCGAAGTTGTGGTTCTAATGGCGTTAGTTCCTCGAGTAAGCTTAGAGCCCAGTCCCAAGCCCATTTAGTTGTTGACATTTATCTTTGTGTCACCCCAATGAAGTACAAGAAGAAATTTAACATCTTAAAGCATTGGCAACAACTTATTGGCATGCCCCTTCAGATTTCAAAATCCAAGTTGAAGTCTCTAGATGGGTCCCATACCCTGGCCATACGAGGGGACATAGGGGCCAGTGTCTTCATTCCATCACCATCCACTAGCAAATGAAAACTCTGTTGGACCACATAATGAAAGAGAAACATGAGGACCACAATGAAATCATAACCTACCTCAATGACATCTAGCAAATTCAAAGACACAAACGCTCTTGTCTGTTTAGCTTGGATGCCCAGCTAGCCCACATTGAGATTCATCTTCAATGTGGGCGTCATTCTCCAATAGTCCCAAGCGTGCAGGATTCAACCCCAACAATGTCTTTTGATGAATGATGCATGCACATGTTTTTTGTTTTATGTCTATGATCAAGTAATTTTATTATATAATTTACAATTATGATTTGTTAGTATTACCTAGAAAATTGTATGCAATGTTTTTGACAATGGTGCCTGGCACCTATCTTGGCGTATGGATGCTCAACTGGTAGGATTATTTTTTATTATTTTGATAGACAAAAGACCAATACAATAGCTTTACTACCATTGGTTTGACTTCCCTTTGTGCTAGTGCACGACAATGAGTATGCTGCTTGATATGTTTTATGTACGTGATTTATGATCTACTAGAGGAAAATTAATTAAAAAACAAAATCAAAAAAGAATGAATATATGAGTTAAACATATATACATTAAAAAAACATGTAACAATATTCTTAACCATGGAGCTTCACCCGAACATTACTGTGGAGATTATTAACTTATAAGTTGGGTTTTCGGCAATGCCATGGGCCAATACCTTGGCTTATCAACACCACATGCCCAAAAAATCATAACTCATTAAACCAAAAATGGTATAACTACCTTTAAGGTAAATCTCATTCCATGTATATTGTGTAAAGGCTAAATCCCTAATGTCAACCTATTAATTATTGATAATTAAATTAAATTTATGGAAGCCCTATCCCAAAATAGACATGCATATTGTCTATATTATCTTAAGAGTAACAACATGGTCCAATGTAGAATGATATTTTTCTAAACCTAGCTTGGCCTCTAGCTAGATTTCAAGCCAAAGACTAATTTTCTTTTTCAGAATAAGACCATACATCTTGACTAAAATATGACTAATCATATTAGTGTTATAATTTAAAAAAATTGTTCAATTTCCACTTTTAAATTTAGTGGAGTGTCCACCCAAAAAGTTAGACACTATCCTCTATCCACATACAAAATAAGGTGTTCACAAAAAAGTTAGACACTATTCTCAATCCACACAAAATAAAGTTTTTCAAAAATAACATTACTATATATATGAAAAAGTAGATTTTTAAAGTTTATAATGGTAAAGTTTTCTTAAATTTAATTATATATGAATCTTGATAATTTATCAATATTTTATTTTGAGTGAACTCTTTATGATTATTAAAAATTAATTATAAATTTAAAGTATTGTAAAAAAATTAAAATTTAAAGTATTGTAAAAAATTAATTAATTATTGAATTAAAAAAGTGTGATAGGGAAGTACAATTTTATATACAAATAAATTAACGTGAAATATTTTCAAGCATAAACAAAAGTTAGTGAAAAAATAATTGGATGTAAATAATATAAAAATGATCTTTTTAGTAAAAGAAAGAAGGAATTTGGAATATTTAGTATGAAAAATTTAGAAATAAATTAACAAAAACATAAATAAAATAAAAATATTAATAAAAAAAATAAAAAATAAAAAATAAAAATATTAATCACTTATATTATAAAAAATAATAAAATAAGAAATATAAAATAAAGGGAAGAAATAAATACAATGGTAATTAGAACATTAAATAAAAGAAAAATAAGAATTTAATAATTATGAAAATTAAATAAATAAAATAATAAAAATTAGAAATGTATTTAATATATTTAAAGAAGTTTAAGTAAAAAATAAATGAAAAATGAAAAATTATAAAAAATACATATATGAAAAAAAATATTTAGTTCAAAGTGTTTTTTAATAATGGATGGTTAAGAATGACTTGGTTTATAAACCATTGAAGTTATTTTTATATGTTTTTCAATTTTGAAGGTTTTTTAATAATATTTTAAAATTTTATTTTTTAACCATTTAATTTAAAATATGATTTTATTTGATGACACCAATATTGTTCTGTCTATAATCTAATTTCAATAAAAAAAAAACATATAATAATTCTTTCTTTATTGTGATAATCTACTTTTCATAAAATTATGTTTTAAAATAATATTTACAATTTTTATTCAATACCAAAAATTAAATAATATTTTTAACAAAAAATTAATTTTATATATATATATATATAATTAAATGTATTTGTTATTTAACTTTTCAAATAAATTATGAATATTAAAATAAGTTTAGATTTATTTTAACTTGTATATACTAAATTTCAATGGGTCAAATTTTTTGAGGTGCATATTTCTTTATACCTCTTTTAAAGTGAAAAGAGATTTACACTAATTTAAGTATTAATTATAATTATTAGTTTTCTATTTTATTTTATTTCTATTTCTATTTTTATCTTCTTCTTCTTTTTTTCTGTAAATTAAATTTTTCTATTAATTCAAAACGATAATATATCTTGAGAAGAGCATTTTCCATTATTGTAGGGCCTCAATCCGACTAGATTTGTTGGCGATCAAGCACATATAGAAAATTGCGATACTATCTCCACAAAACTAAAGAATTTCCTATCTATAGCCCAACATGTGCAAAATTTATCAAAAACCAAAACATATCCCTTTTTTCATTACAGATTGTTTTCATTCTCAGCGTGAGCAACATTACCAACATTCCCATCTTTCGTTGGGCAGTGAAAGGCCTCATGGATATGAGAAGCCATCCACCCAGTCATGTAATCGTTGCTGGTTGCGACGTAGTGAAGCCTGATGATCCAATATACATGCCTAATTATGCAGAATGTCAAAGAAGAAGATAATGTTGTCATCGCAGTCAGTTTTCTTGTCTTGAGCGAGTTGGTCCATTGAGGCCTGGACTACCTTAATCTTGGCTTCAATTGATTCAAACTGGGATGGAAGATCAACATGGCGTGGTGAACCTCCCTGTGCTAGGTCAATCTCTCCTTCCTCCTCTAGTGTCTCTCCTAGGTGTCTCTCTATGTTGCCCCTTTGGCCACCCCCACAGCGAGGACGTACTCACTTTCGCAACATGAGCCTGGAAATGTTGATATGGGCTTGGCTGAGAGAGAGAAGGAGCACATTAACTGATTCTTTCTAGAGATAAGACCCTGATCCTGCTAGGCCTTGCCCAATGGATGTCCAAAGTAAGTCTTCCTCTAAATTCAAACTTTTAGAGCGTAGGCAATCCATGCGCGAGGTACTAACCATTAGCCCCCTTTAAGAGACATGGTCCACCTATCTCCACCCTTCCAAACATGTTTAATGGCATTAAAAAACCAAAACTAGCTTTCTCCACAAACAACAGAGCCAAAAGAAAAAGAAAACAAACTTCACAAACACCCTTAAACCCCATGTACCAAACCCACTCGACCAGCCTATAGGTAAGCCCATGTTGAGAAGTGTAGCAAGAAAGGCTCAATTTGACTTAGCCTTGGACAAATTGAGTAAATTAGAAATTTACACATCAGCATACAACTTGGAGGTAGTTAACTGAGGTTACATGGCTTGTGTCACTCAGTTAGCTCAGTAAATTCGATTTAGAGGGCTTGGAGTTCAGTTTGCATGTGTTGATTGCTAATTTGTAGCAATTCAGTTCAGTTATTTGTAATTGTATAGTTAAACTAGTTCTAACGATTAAGAGAACTAGTTGGAGGTCAGTTGTGCAGTGAGACAATATTGTAACTCAGAGATCATATAGTTAACTAATCAATCAACCAAAAATAGCTCATGCATGCAAGGAATTTGAATTTCTCATTTGTGGTGAAGATTCCAAGGAAGTGTAACATTAGTTGTAGACTAGTCTTGAGTGTACAGGTGTTGCATACAATTAGTGATCAATCCTTGTGAATTGCACAATCAATTTGGAGGAATTCCCTCAAAAATAGGGGCCAATTTCCTCAATAATTACACAAAGAAATAGGAGCTTAGGTGGAGGCAGAAATTGAATAAATCTGGGTCAAGGCTTTTCATTGAGTAGAGAGAGCAATTATTCACTTATATGTTGAGATGGTATCGAGCAAGAAATTGTAATACATTCTCTATTCATTTTATTAATGTAATCAGACTTAAGGGGTTTTTACCATTTGGTTTCCCCTAGATAAATCTGTGTACTTGTGTATGTGATTGATGCGTGTTTGTGAATGTTGATCTAAATTGCGAATTAATTTCCACAGAGTAGTACAGTAGAATTGTGTCTCTTGATTTAGATTAAATTTCTTGAGCAATTGTAATTCTATCACCATATTTCTACATGGTATCAGAGCAAGATTCACATTAGAACAAGAATTTCGATTTTTTTCCTCAGGAGGTTCGAATTTGCAGCTTTAGTGTAGCAGGATTTCTTCAGACTTGGGAGAATGGCCTTCAGTGGAGTACGAGTATTCCTTAAAAGGAAACTCAAATTTCATTGCCTGGAAGGATCACATGGAGGAAGTGCTTGATGAAAATGGATTGTTGGAATATGTCAAGAAAAACATTCCAAAACCAAGATCAGTTGATGCCCAGAACCTAGCCCAGTGGAAGAAAGATGTAACCAAGGCGAGGAGAATAATACAAGAGGGAGTGGGAGACCACATTGTATCAAATATCCATGGGAAATAAACTCCTTTTCCAATATGGAAGGCATTGACTAAGATATTCGAGAATAGAAGTGACCATAGAAACCCGACCCTCAAAGACAAACTTTGAAACATTAAGATGCAGAAGAATGATACTATTCTACAGTATCTCACTAGATTTACATAAGTTTGGGATGAGCTTGGAGGGGTTGGTGTGAATGTTGCAGAAGATGACCTGGTGAGCCTAGCTCTTCCAGGCCTTCCCAAAAGTTTTCATAGCTACCAGGAATCGGTGAACAAGAGGGAGAAATTACCAAATTTGGAATGCTTATGATGTGATTTGGTACAAGAAGAAATTAGGAAAAATACAAGAGATGGAAGTTCATCCAAGTGAGGGGATGAATAAAATTTTGCATTGGTTGGAAAGGGAAATAAGGGAAAAGGGAAGAAACCTCAAACCAAACCAGAATTGAGGCAAGGGGGAAAGAATAAGGACTTGTCCAAAATAAAATGCTTCAATTGTCATGAATCCAGGCACTATTCTAGAAAGTGTCCACACAAAAAGTCTAGAAAGAAGAACTTAGGAGGAGCATCAAGTGAAGCATTGGCTTCACAGTCTGAGCTAGAATTCACCATGATTGCATGCATGGCCAACACTGTGATGGGGTGTGTGTGGTACTTGTACTCAGGTACCTTGTTCCACATGCCAGGGTGTAGAGATTTTTTGAGTGACATGGAGGAGAAATATATCCAAATGCATATTGAGCTTGGGGATGGTGGAAGGTACAATGCTACTAGGATTGGTACAATAACCTTTAAGAGGGAGTCGAGTTCCCATCTTCGCCTCAAATATGTCATGTTTGTGCCAGGCCTGAAGAAAAACCTCATCTTTGTAGAAGTTTTGGAAGATCGTGGCTATGATGTGATCTTCAGTAAAGGGAAGGCCTTTCCAAGACACATATTAATGGGCAAGTGAAGCAGATCGGGGGTTGTGTGAAGAAACTATATAAACTTGATGTGGAAGATTGTGTTTCATTAAGCAGTAAGGCAGAGAAAGTGCAAAGTCACGATGTCAGGGAACTATGGCATAGGATATTGGGACATTTTCACCATGGTGCCCTTAAAATCATGCAGCAAATAACCACTAGCCTCCCAAAGGGAGGAAAAGCCATAGTTCTTGAAGGAAAATAAGGAGTAGAAATCTATGTGCTTCTATGAGAAAGAAACGAGCCCCTAAATTCCCAGTGAGAAATTGAGTACATGAAGCAACTAGTGGGAGGAGGTAGACAGTCCTCTGCAGTCCTTGTCTCAACTGGAAGAATTCATTTAATCCCTTAAGCACTCATCCTCAAGCTCTGGAATCTTTCTCGGGGATGACTACTACAAGAAAGGCTTGGTTATAGTGTGTCTAAGGTTGGGTGGAGAGTTGAAGTCCTAATCTTAATTTCCTAGCTAAACCTATCAAAGATAAGTGTCCGCATATGAGTCTTGTGTTCTAAACACTTTATGTTTCTTAATGTATTGATTTATTATGACTTGCAATGTTGAGGAATGAGGCATTCTTGTTTGGATGAACATGATTGTTTTAAAAGTATGAATAGGGAATGATTTAGATTCATATGTTTAAATTGAGCATAATCCTAGTCTAGATGGCTTATCTACCAAGAATATTTGAGTCTCATAAGTCCTTGATTCAGAACTATGGTCTGTTTTCTTGAATATCGAAGTGATGGGTGAATCTTTGCAATGTTTATACTCTGTTAAGGGAATGGATGGTGATATTTGTTTATAACCTATAAGCCCATGAAGGCTAGTACATTACAAAGGTTGATAGGTTGGTTGATTCCTATGTTACTGATAAGTAATGCTAAATTCCTATGTAATTAAATATGCTAAATACCATGCAAATAATGAGGTATGGTTGATCCCTGGAGACTGATATCTATATATATTGATGCCTGTGCATGTACCTTGTATTATATATATTAACTGATAACATAGTTAATGACTATTGAGTTAATATTTAGGAGTGGATTACCCTTGTACTCATCATGGATGATTAAATTAGTCTACATGGCTATGAATAATGGAGATAGGAGAATAATTTCTTATTGAATGAATGTCTACAATAAAAATCTTTTCTATTAGGCTGGTGATTATCCATAAAGCTCAGCTGAGATATGCACAATTTGACTCTCAAGAAGGGTAACATTATATATATATATATATATATATATATATATATATATAGATATATCCTTGAATACCTATGCATTCAAAGGTGTCGTTGAGGCCTTCATATACTCATAAGGGATAGTCTAGAAGGCCTTGCATAAACTTTGTATGGTTATTGAGTATGCATCAGAGGTATGGGAAAAGACCCTTTACACTTACATTAGCTTTTGCCAAGCGCCACGAGGCTAGAAAACCAAGGCCTGGAGGAGTGAAAAGAGACCAAGGCTTAAGTGTCATAAGAGCAAGCCCCATGTCTAACGACATAAGCAAGAGAGATCCCAACCATCATATGCCCTAAGCTTAGAGCTGTCCATGTGCACCGAAGGTATGGTACCCCAAAAGTTTCAAATGAAGATGAGGTGCACCCCATTTCAAATAAATTTGTAGTTGGTGTGGTGAGGCGGAGCCCACTTGCGCAGATGTGAGGTAACATGGTTGGTTGGATGAAGTTGAGCTAGTGTGTGGTGAGGTGGCTTATCCACACAACTTTGATAGTTTATATCCTCAGAAATTGATATGGACAAGGATGATGTGGCATAATAGAGCCTGTTTTGGAGAATTAAGCATCTACGGATAAACACTAATTCACTAGACAAGTAGTTGTGCCTAGAACAACAGTTTAGAGTGTTTTATACTTTACCTATAAACAATAGATAAGAAGAGAGGATAGAAGGCCTACCTGTAGTTCTGATTTCCTCTCGTCTCCCTTGTATCGATTCCGTTACTCCTTACCGTACTTAATCCACTTGAAAAGTACCCTGTCAACACAACAGAAGATGAAAACCGATCAAAGCATACGATCTATTGAATATAAATGAAAGGAATCAGAAGCAATTCATACATATAAGCATTATGAAAGAACACAAATATGGAAAAAGGTTCAAACACTTTATTAGATAGAAGAAGGAATTACAACCATCAGTGTCTGATTCAAAGTCATTCCTCCAGCTTGGATCCCATCCACATCACATCAAAAGCAAGACAAGCTTGTGGCATCACATCATTTTCTCCAAAGTCAAGTCTCATAGCAGCATAATCTCCTTACAATTCAACATAGTCCAACCAGCCCCTGATCACTTAGATGAGTGGTCAATTTATAAGAGGATGAAGGAGGTTTTGTCATAAATGGTGGCATTGAATGGCCTTCCATACTTAGAATTAGTTCCATGGAGGAAGGGATGAGAGGATAGGATGATCCTTAACTCATTCCTCATCCATTTTCGAGCTCATAGGAGTTGATAAGATAGGGAAACTTCTAGATGACTCTAAAAGATAAGAATATTCCCCAAACCCTATGTAAATTTCACTCAAATTCGCCTAGCACAGCCTAAAGAGGGCTTAGGTGCTCTGCAGAGCACACTGACAGTGTATCTACCTGCTATGCAGAGCACCCTGGTAGTGTATCTACCTGCGCTGGTCCCTTTAGAGACCATTTCTGGATGTCTAAGGTCATGAAAATTTCTTGGAAGGAGGCATTCAAAAGGGTGACTTGTTTAGGGCATGTAGCAACTGAATTTAAGGTTTGATGAGCCCTAAAACACTTATCTGAATGTTGGGATTTGATGTGCCCAAATGGATCTGTAATAGTTTCCCCCTAAAGCATGAAGTCGGAAAAATGCCAATGTCGAATTAAATGCTTTACGATGTGATGAGGAGGTATCGAAGTTGAAGGTGACCTGCATCAATTACAATAAATATATCATGATATTTGATTTTACATGAATTACTGAGGGAAGGCATACCCATGCTCAACTTATAAACTTTCATTACATGTACATAAATAGTTGTCTACAGATATAGACCCATGATCAAAATGACTATCAATGTAAAGCCATTGTACATATGATTTAGTACTCCTGACATCGCAGCCCGGATGGATGAAACTAGATCCGGGGTCTTCAATCGCGTTCAACCGTTCGCTTAAGTACGAGTCTAACGAATATGCAATCTGAAGTTGAACACGTGAAGACACCATTTGATTACCAACCAATGATGTAAGTTGTTAACAGATGCGAGAGAAATCATCGATGATGATAATGATCCTCAAGGTACTGCAGTACATTCTTCATGGTGTGAATGGATGATTTGATGTTGAACACCATACAAAGTCTTTTGGTCATCAAAGGCCATTGATGTATGCCTATCGCTGAAATCAAGAAACTTGCCATTGATGCGTGTAAGCCTCAAGGTACTGAATGGGTGTTTCTAAGTCAATTTCTTGGATAATGAGTTGATGTCGACAAGAAGCGACTTGTCGCAGGAGGGCCTTGATGTATCCCACATCAATGACATGAAACGAGTGTAGTGATTTTAGAGATGGAATTTTACTGATGACACAAAGTTCAGGAATGGCGGTCATGAAAATAAAGGTTTATGGTATTGCAACAGATGGATTTTGATTGAATGACTTCTCTTGAACATGTCGGCGACACTAAAGTGAATTTATAGCATTGACCCAAAACAAAGTGATGGATGGTATGATAGACCAACGGTGTGATAACCATCAAGCTAATAACCCAACCCAAATAGTCACGGTGATGGAGTGAAAGTGTCATGTTCAAGAGCGACCTGCTACCATAAAGTGGTTTTCCCCTTTCTCCATTTTCCCCAGTAATTGCTAACTAGTCCCTCTTTATTTTTATCAAGCTTGAGGAGGATAAAAAATGCTTGTTGCATAATTTCACCCTTCGGGCGAATCCATCACTATTTGATGTTGTAACGAGTCTAGCGAAGGTGAAACTTGCTCTTGTCTAGATGGACAAGTTTGTCGCTATTTGATGTTTTTAATGAGTTTAACGACAAAGATAACTCGGTCCTTTTCATGTTTAAAGATTTTGAAAAGGGAAAAAAAGAAAATTCCACAAGTTCTTTCTCGTAAATCAATCTCTCAAGCCCGAAAAAGTGTAAAATAATACAAGAGAGGTATCATTTCCAATCCGTTAACGAGCTGGAAAGGACAAGCACTTGGCAATCTTTTCATATATCGGGAGTCTGAAAAGAGCTTAAAGAGGACTCCACTTTGAGGAACGAGTGATGTCTAGGCTAGCAACTAGTTCTGGTGATGTTGGAACTTCTCAAAGCATGTTTATTTATGTGAATAGGCTGGCTAATAAGACCACTCATTGCAACTATTCCTCAAAAAAGGTAAAACAACCAAATGAAAGTGTATGATCGGCCAAAGAGATGGTGGTGATGGAATGAAAAACGCTGATATAATGGCAATCATGAGGGTTAAAAAAAGAAATGGGTTCATTTTTACACAAGCTTGAACCATAGGAACTATGCTTGGATTCAGTTTCATGTTTATACAAGCTTGAAACGAAAAACTATGCTTGGATTCAGTTTCATTTTTACACAAGATTAAAACGAAAAACTATGCTTGAATTCAGTTTTATTTTTACACAAGCTTAAAACGAAAAAATATGCTTGATATTGGTTTACATTCCCCTAGCATGATGAAAGGGAGAGTCTCCTGTAACCAGATGGAAGTCACTGCGGTGAAGCAGGATGGTTATCCAACACTTTTTGGGTTCGTCCAGATAGGGACAAAGGTGAATGGGGTGATTCCCTTCACATAACCTATAGGGAAACTTAACTTTACCACTAGGTGCATGCCCCCCAAGCTTCATTACATTCACCTATCAGGTGGATGGAATGAAGGTTCATTTACGAGATCAGGTGAAACACGTGACTGGGATTTTACGAGATCTAATAAAAGGTTCGAATTGGAACTTGGCACCTTGTTTCATTTTTTAATGAGTTTGATACAAGAAAAGGAACTTTGCGAAACCAGAGATTCTGGGTTCGATCCCTAGTGAAGTCGCCAATTTTTTTTGGAGAATTTAGCATCTACGGATAAACACTAATTCACTGGACAAGTAGTTGTGCCTAGAACAACAGTTTAAAGTGTTTTAGACTTTCCCTATAAGCAATAGATAAGAAGAGAGGATAGAAGGCCTACCTATAGTTCCTCTTTCCTCTCGTCTCCCTTGTATTGATTCCGTCGCTCCTTCCCGTACTTAATCTGCTTGAAAAGTACCCTGTCAACACAACAGAAGACGAAAACCGATCAAAGCATATGATCTATTGAATATAAATGAAAGGAATCATAAGCAATTCATACATATAAGCATTATGAAAGAACAAAAATATGGAAAAAGGTTCAAACACTTTATTATATAGAAGAAGGAATTACAACCATCAGTGTCTGATTCAAAGTCATTCCTCTAGCTTGGATCCCATCCACATCACATCAAAGGCAAGAAAAGCTTGTGGCATCACATCATTTTCCCCAAGTCAAGTCTCATAGCAACATAATCTCCTCACAATTCAACATAGTCCAGCCAACTCCTGATCACTTAGATGAGTGGTCAGTTTATAAGAGGATGAAGGAGGTTTTGTCATAAATTGTGGCATTGAGTGGCCTTCCATACTTAGAATTAGTTCCATGGAGGAAGGGATGAGAGGATAGGATGATCCTTAACTCATTCCTCATCCATTTTCAAACTCATAGGAGTTGATAAGACATGGAAACTTCTATATGACTCCAAAAGATAAGAATATTCCCCAAACCCTATGTGAATTTCGCTCAAATTCACCCAGCGCAACCTAAAGAGGTCTTAGGTGCTCTGCAGAGCACCCTGAAAGTGTATCTACCTGCTCTGCAGAGCACCCTGCCAATGTATCTACCTATGCTAGTCCCTTTACAGACCATTTCTGGATGTCTAAGGTCATGAAACATTCTGGGAAGGAGGCATTCAAAAGGGTGATAGGGCATGTAGCAACTGAATTTAAGGTTTGATGAGCCCTAAAACACTAATATGAATGTTGGGATTTGATGTGCCCAAATGGATCTGTAACAGCTGCCCCCTAAAGCATGAAGTTGGAAAAATGGCAATGTCGAATGAAATGCTTTACAATGTGATCAGGAGGTAACAAAGTGGAAGGTGACCTGAATCAATTACAATACATATATCATGATATTTGATTTTACATGAATTGCCGAGGGAAGGCATACACATGCACAGCTTATAAACTTTCATTACATGTACATAAACAGTGGTCTACAGATATAGACCCATGATCGGAATGACTATCAATGTAAAGCCATTGTACATATGATTTAGTACTCCTGATATCGGAGCCCAGATGGATGAAACTAGATCCAGTGTCTTCAATATCGTTCAACCATTCACTCAAGTACAAGTCTGACCATGTGAATATGTGATTTGAAGTCGAACATGGGAAGACACCATTTGATTACCAACCGATGATGTAAGCTGTTAACAGATGCGAGAGAAATCACCGATAATGATAGTGGTCCTCAAGGAACTGCAGTACATTCTACATGGTGTGAATGGATTATTTGATGTCGAACACCATACAAAGTCTTTTGGTTGAAGGCCATTGATGTATGCCTATTGCCGAAAGCGAGAAACCTACCATTGATGCATGCAAGCCTCAAGGTACTGAACGGGTCTTTCTAAGTCAACTTCTTGGATAATGAGTTGATGTCAACAAGAAGCGACTCATCGCAAGAGGGCCTTGATGTATCCCACATCAATGACACGAAACGAGTGTAGTGATTTTAGAGATGGAATTTGATTGATGACACAAATTTTAGGAATAACGGTCATGAAAATGAAGGTTTATGGTATTGCAAAAGATGGATTTTGACTTAATGACTTCTCTTGAACATGTCGGCGACACTAAAGTGAATTGGTAGCATTGACCCAAAACAAAGTGATGGATGGTATGATAGACCAACAGTGTGATAACCATCAAGCTAATAACCCAACCCAGATAGTCATGGTGATGGAGTGAAACTGTCATGTTCAAGAGCGACCTACTACCATAAAGTGGTTTTCCCATTTTTCCATTTTCCCCAGTCATTGTTGACTAATAACTCTTTATTTTTATCAAGCTTGAGGAGGATAACATATGCTTGTTGTATAATTTCACCCTTCGGGCGAATCCATTGCTATTTGATGTTTTAACGAGTCTAGCGAAGGTGAAACTCGGTCTTGTCTAGATGGACAAGTTTGGCGATATTTGATGTTTTTAACGAGTTTAATGACAAAGATAACTCGGTCCTTTTCATGTTTAGAGAGTTTGAAAAGGGAAGAAAAGAAAACTCCACAAGTTCTTTTTCGTAAATCAATCTCTCAAGCCTGAAAAGGCGTAAAATAATACAAGAGAGATATCATTTCCAATCTGTTAACGAGTTGGAAAGGACAAGCGCTCGACAATCTTTTCCTATTTCGGGAGTTTGAAAAGAGCTTAAAGAGGAATCCACTTTGAGGAACAAGTGGTGTCTAGGGTAGCAACTAGTTTCGGTGATGTTGGAACTTCTCAAAACATGTTGATTTATGTGAAAAGGCTGGCTAATAAGACCACTCATTGCGACTATTCCTCAAAAAAGGTAAAACAACCAAGTGAAAGCGTATGATCGGCCAAAGAGATGGTGGTGATGGAATGAAACAACCAAGGCTCATCTGAAGAAAAATTCTGATAGAATGGCAATCACGAGGGCTAAAAAAAGAAATGGGTTCATTTTTACACAAGCTTGAACCATAGGAACTATGCTTGGGTTCAGTTTCATGTTTACACAAGCTTGAAACGAAAAACAATGCTTGGATTCAGTTTAATTTTTACACAACCTTAAAACGAAAAAACTATGTTTGAATTCAATTTTATTTTTACACAAGATTAAAACAAAAAAGTATTCTTGAGATTGGTTTACATGCCCCCAACATGATGAAAGGGAGAGTCTCCTGTAACCAGATGGAAGTCGCTGCGGTGAAGTAGGACTATTATCCAACACTTTTTGGGTTCGTCTAGGTAGATACAAAGGTCAATGGGGTGATTCCCTTCACATAACCTACAGGGAAAATTAACTTTACCACTAGGTGTATGCCCCCTAAGCTTCATTACATTCACCTATCAGGTGGATGGAATGAAGGTTCGTTTACGAGATCAAGTGAAAGACTCAACTGGGATTTCACGAGATCTCATCAAAGGCTCGAATTGGAACTTGGGACCTTGTTTCATTTTTTAATGAGCTTGACACAAGACAAGGGACTCTGCTCATATTCCTTGTTTCATTTTTAACATGCTTGACACAAGACAAGGAACTATGCTCGTATTCCTCAATCACAACTCATAAGAGGTCATGAAGGAGAGATCTGGTTCCAATAGCCCCAGTACATGATGTACAACATCACTGCATTGATTGTCAGTTGATGTAGGTATGGAACAGGTTGCCACATAATTAACCTATGGCGGGGATGATACCGTTGTTGCAAAAGGACCATTTAGGGAATATGGTTGACTGGATGCCATATTTGGACTGGGAAATGAACGCTGGTCAACAGTGACAATTCTGCCTTCATGCGGGAAACAAATCACTCGAAAGAGTGTTGAAACAATAGCTCCCATGCCATAAACATAGTCGTGCCCTAGAAGTAAATTGTAATCTAAAGGGCCTGGGACTACCATCACGTTCATATAAACGATTTTTCCTCCCAAAGTAATAGGTAAATGAGGGAGGATCCCTAATGGTTGACTGGTTCCTCTGTTAAAAGCCAACATATTTTGGGTAACTGGCACAAGTGGTGGCGAACCGAGTGCTTGCAAAGCATTTGAGGAAAGGATACTCACAGATGCACCTTCATCTATAATAGTGCCAGATACAATCATATTACAAACCTGTACTATGATCTGGAAAGGCACATAAGAAGGAAGACAGAATCTTGTCAATCGATTCCAATCAAAGGAAGCGACCAGACTACTTGGAGGGGGTACCGTAGGAACGGGAGAATTAACCCCTTGAGTTACGAGAGCAGGAGGATTTTCCTCCTATCTTGATGGAACAGGAGGACTACCCCCAAGCTCATTAGAATCTGAAGAAACAAAAATAACTTGAGTGGTATCATATTCACTCTCTTCGGGAAAGGTACGATTAACTGAAGGTGAAATCAGGTCAACTGTTACCTCGACCTGTTGATTTGGGTCGGGTATAGACTCATAGGATTCACTTTCAGAGAGAGTGAGTTTGACTGACGGTTTATTTTGGTCAGTCAATTCATCAACTAGTGAAGGATTTAGGGAGAGTTTCCTGTAACCAGATGGAAGTCGCTGCGGTGAAGCGGGACGGTTATCCAACAGTTTTTGGCTTTATCTAGATAGGGACAAAGGTGAATGGGGTGATTACCTTCACATAACCTACAGGGAAACTTAACCCTACCCTTATTTCCATGAACTTTACTATCACTAGTTGATGGTGTGTCACCAGCATGATCTCCAGAAGTTGATGACATAGGATGATGTGAACAAGAAGACCATTCTTCTAAGATCTGAGGAATATTAGGACAATTTTGAAGAAGATGGTCTCCCGCACAAATTTTGCATGGATATCGAACTTTGTGAGGCTTTATGGATGGTTTCTCATCAGATGTTGCATTCAAAGCAATGGTTGCTTGATTTCCCCTCTACTGAATTTGCTTCTTCTTCTTCTTCTTCTTCTTCTTCCCTTCCTTCTTCTTCTTAGCCACCTGGTTACTAGTACCAATACTTTCACCAGGTGAAGAGGAAGAAGGGGAGGAAGAAACAATTGAGGAAGAAGGCAAAGGGTCAACTTTAGGATCAACTGGAGGTTGATTTTGTCCAGTTGGAGGAGTACTCGATTGCGGAGAAATCATGACATTTTGAACCAAGGAGGTTGAAAACAACCATACTGGAAAGCCAATGGTAAATCTCGGTAGGGTTAATGTAGCCATATAAGAAGCACCAATATTTCCGAAAGGAGGAAAACGACTAGGATTCCCATCAAAAGGAATTCCTTGATCGGTGGACTCCGGATTTGTCGTCATATGTTTCAACCTAAGATCAACTAAGGAGTGAGCATGGAGGATGTTATTGCAGTCAATTAATTTTATTTTAATCAAAGTAACATAACAAAATAAAAGAGGGATAATCTAGGCAAAAGGCTTACCAAGCAACTGTGAACTGCAGAATACCTCCTGGTGAACCAAGAAGTATGGGCAAGTAATCTCCTCGAATGTTGTGTTTGGTGTATCACAGTTTACAAGGCGACTAACTCAGTTACTTAAGGATGGATAACAACCTAGAGTTGTCCTCCCATATATACTTGAAGGTACATGGAGGCCTAGTCCGTATAAGCGTTGTCTAATGCAAAACCACATAGTGAGAGCATTCCCATATACTTTACATATTGTAACACTGCCCTATATACCTGTAGGTACATGGATGAGCTACAATATACTCGCGTATGTGGAATGAGGTATCACACTCGGGATGTATTGCAGACAAGTTAGCGATAATTGCTTTGTTTTACAACATTGGAACACGTCTCTAGCCTAGAACCACTAAATGTTCTCGTTAATGACAATGCTCCATTAGATAAATTAATGTTTATTTTAAGTTGATCTTGCTTAGGAATTTTCCTTTCAAGTTCACCACATGATGTATTCTGAAATTCCTAGGAATGCAACTATCATGATAAACATTCTTTCCATTCAATTTAACAATGAAAATCCTAGCTACTTAGGGATAGAGCAATTAGCTTTCTTTTGATCAAAGAGAAAAGAGCACAATCTAAATGAAATTTCCCTACACTATTCCTATCAACATTCACAAACTACAATATGAACGATGCAAGTTTTTCTTTTCGAATCCCTTAATGTTAAGATGAACAAAAAATGAAATATGCACATACAATCAATCAATCTTTCATAAGAATGAAGACTTTTACGACAGTTTTGTTTCGAAGGAAAAGAAGACTTTACGACATTTTCTTTCGAACAAAGATTAATAAACTATATTCTAACTTTGATTATAGACTGATAATGACAAAGAAAAAATTAAAGAAACATTAATCAATCAAATCAAAGTAGCGCTGGCAAAGGAGATAAAACTTTGTTCTCTGAGACATGACATTCATTGATCAATCAGCAAGCAAACAAATAGAGAAAATTTGGCAAAAACACCTTCCAAAGGTGGGAATTTGACCTAAGGTTGATCAACGTAGGTCAAAGAGGAACTAACTGCGCTGCAAAGCACTGTCTCTCACTCAAGGGTGCTCTACAGAGCACTGTCCCCTGACAAAGCCTGGGCTGATTTCTGAGAGGCCACTCAAGAGTCATCTAACCTCAATTTTTGACCAAAATTCAATGCAAAAGGGCTGAAATACAATCAATGAACACAAATAGAGTCTACAAGGATGTCTTAGGAGGTGGATAAGCTACTAGGAAAGAGGATTCTTCCCCAGCGGAGTCACCAATTTGTTTTGGAGAATTTAGCATCTACGGATAAACACTAATTCACTAGACAAGTAGTTGTGCCTAGAACAATAGTTTAAAGTGTTTTAGACTTTCCCTATAATCAATAGATAAGAAGAGAGGATAGAAGGCCTACCTGTATTTCCGCTTTCCTCTCGTCTCCCTTGTATCGATTTTGTCGCTCCTTCCCATACTTAATCCGCTTGAAAAGTACCCTGTCAACACAACAGAAGACGAATTCTGATCAAAGCATACGATTTATTGAATATAAATGAAAGGAATCATAAGAAAATCATACATGTAAGCATTATGAAAGAACAAAAATATGGAAAATGGTTCAAACACTTTATTAGATAGAAGAAGGAATTACAGCCATCAGTGTCTGATTCAAAGTCATTCCTCCAACTTGGATCCCATCCACATCACATCAAAATCAAGACAAGCTTATGGCATCACATCATTTGCTCCAAACTCAAGTCTCATAGCAGCATAATCTCCTTACAATTCAACATAGTCTAGCTAGCCCCTGATCACTTAGATGAGTGGTCAATTTATAGGAGGATGAAGGAGGTTTTGTCATAAATGGTGGCATTGAATGGCCTTCCATACTTAGAATTAGTTCCATGGAGGAAGGGATGAGAGGATAGGATGAACCTTAACTCATTCATCATCCATTTTCGAGCTCATGGGAGTTGATAAGATAGGGAAACTTCTAGATGACTCCAAAAGATAATAATATTCCCCAAACCCTATGTGAATTTCGCTCAAATTCACCCAGCTCAGCCTAAAGAGGGCTTAGATGCTTTGCAAAGCACCCTGACAGTGTATCTACTTGCTATGCAGAGCACCCTGGCAATGTATCTACCTGCGCTTGTCCCTTTAGAGACAATTTTTGGATGTCTAATGTCATGAAACTTTCTAGGAAGGAGGCATTCAAAAGGGTGACTTGTTTAGGGCATGTAGCAATTGAATTTAGGGTCTGATGAGCCCTAAAACACTGATCTGAATGTTGGGATTTGATGTGCAGAAATGGATCTGTAACAAATCCCATGTAAGTGTTCACAAAAGAAAATGATAAGGAACGTGACAAAGGGACCACCAAGAGTCCATGTAACCCAGGCTCTTTATCCCTGATATAAATAACGAGGGACTGCAGAAGTAAACCCCGAGATTAAATCTACGGGATGTCATGATAGGAGTGGGCACGAGTGCACATTACTGTTGCAAATAATTTGAGGACTTGGTGGAAGAGGGTACTGTTAAGGTTCCACATAACCCCAAAAGCGTCGCCCCCTAAAGAAATAACGAGGGGAGGAAAAAATTATTTTCGAGATGCATAGTTATAAGGTGATGTGCCCTTCAAGGTATCCACACCCTTATACCTCTCTTATGATGCATATGTGTGAAGGGTTTGGGTCATGCCTGTTATAAAGTGAGGTTATTACGTGAAAAATATGAACAGGTCGACAACTAAGGTGGTCACACTGCCAAGTGGCAATGAGGAAGCCTACTGGAATAGTTATGTGGGCGCTACATGGGGACCACATCAGTGCCACATGACAGGTTGGTGAAGTGGCACTATCCTATAAATCAATTTTCAATTGGCCATATCTTTCAATTCGAGAGTCATATTGAAGAAAAGTTTATGTTGTTCAAAAGGTCTTGATGTTATCTCCCTATAATACTAGTGTATTCCTCTTATTGTTAATGTTATTGTAGCCCCTTATTGCTATTGTTGTGCCCATGTATCCCCCATGCTGTTATTGTTATTGTTGTGCCCATGTATCCCCCATGTTGTTATTGTTATTGTAATCCATTATTGTTATTGGTGTGCCCATGTATCCCCCATGTTTTTATTGTTGTTCCCCCATAGAATCCCACTATTGTTGTTGTTGTGCCCTTACATTAGTAATTTTATGTAGGCTTTGTTATATTGTGACCCCTTAGAGTCCTATATATACCAAGGAGGTCTTATCATTTGTATAATACAATAATTGTTCATTTATGTAATTTAAAGGAGGTTTTCCCCTCGAAGAAGATATTTTTTTAAGTTGTTGATCTATCTATTTGTGAGCAGGTTGCATAACATTTGGTATCAGAGCTTTGGATTCTAGGATTTCACCTTTTCAAATAGGTCATCTTGGAATTTTTGCTATAATTATTTTTCTATGAGGATTCAAAAGATGAAATTGAAACCACATGGAGATTAAATATTGGTGAACTTCGTGTACAAATTTCAGATCTTGGTTCACTATATTTTCGGAGATATGATCCGAGGAAGTTAGTGTTTTTGTAGGATCGAGAATTCCATCTCAAACAGGTGACCTAGGGAAAATTGTCATAACTTTCTCGCCGAGCATCGGATTTGAATTTCATAAAAAGTGACTGAAATTTCACGGAATTTGTTTTTTCGTGTATCATTTTTAGGGCTGAAAGTTGAAACAATGACATGTGACACTCCGTACAAGTTCACTCTACTGAACCATTCTATAATCAGGCCATCGTGGGAGATTGGGAATAACTCTTTCTTGAATAATCAAATCTCAGTCTGACTTGTGGTGTTGGAAAGAAGACTCAAAGGGCTACCACCGGACAAAATTCCAAACCTTGGAGATCCAAAATTACAGAGATAAACTAATTTCAATATCAAGCTCCTAAAAAGCAAGAAAAATATGTGCATTTTTTCAAATTTTGCATAACTTTTGTTTGAACAATCAGTTTGAAGTAATTCTAAGAGCATAGCAAAGCATAGATATCATTGTTTGATTCCAAAATGCCTAGATACAAAAAATGGATACACCTAGTAAGCAACCAGAAATATCTTCTATAACGCATGAAGAAGAGGATAAAATGAAACATGATATATCAAAATTACAAGACAAAGTGCAACAAATTTCACTCTCGCAAAAGGTAACCGAAATGAATTGGAATCTAAGATGGATGGTTTAGAAACAAAAATAAAATGCAACATTGAGGTTTTTAAAGTAGACATGGACGTGATGAATATCAAGTTGGAAGGGTTGACATAGTTGTTGCAAGAAAGGCTTCATAGTAGTGACAAGGTAATCCATGAAAATCACGATGAGGACAAAAGGAATATGAATTATGATTTTAGAGACTCCAATGTGGGGTTTAAGAACCACCACTTTCCAAAGATAGATATGAGGAAGTTCGATGAGAAGGATTCAATAACATGGATACTACAAATGGAGCAATATTTTGATCTCCATGATGTGCAACACACACAAAAGGTACGCATTGCATCTTTATGTTTAGAACCCGATCAATTTGTATAGTACTGATGAATTTGTTCTTATAAAACACTTTTCACAGTCTTGGATAATTTTTACCAAGGAAATGACAACACATTATAAGGATACAAAGAGAAACACCTTCTTTAGCTGATTGGTAAATCTCAAACAAAAGGGTTCAATGGAAGAGCATATTGAGGACTTCCAAAAATTGAATATCAGGGTAAAGGATATTCTAGAGGAGCATATGATTGATGTATTCATATGGAATTTGAAGGATAACATCAAAAATGAGGTTCACCTTTGGGAACGTGATTCATTGGAGAAGGCATTTAGGGTGGCAAGAAAAGTTGAAAGAAAAATTATGGCAACAAGGAAGCCTACCACTTACAACTATAAATATGGAAGTGTTGTTGCTCCTAGCCTTCCACAACATACAAGGTTGACGCCACAAAAATTGGAGAAACAATAGAAAAAAGGATTTGTTACAGTTGTGATAGAAAATACACTAAAGTTCATAAGTGTGTTGACAAGAAATTATTCTACATAGATTGTGAAGAGGAGGAAGAAAAGGAACAAGAAACATCAAAATAGGAGGATATACATGAGGAACCAACCCCAAAGAAAGAAGAAATGAATCCGACCATATCTTGTAATGCATTGGCAGGAATTACCACTCATCAAACTCTCAAGATAGAAGGATATATGAAGAAGAAAAAAGTAATAGTGTTGATTGATTTAGGTAGTACCCATACTTTTATTCATTTTAAGATAACCAAGGAATTGAATTGCTTCATATATCCATCACCAGAGTGTCAAGTGATGGTTGCATATGGAGGAACTATAAATTTCTCTATAAAGTGCCATAATATCAAGCTAACGATGGGGGAATATGTATTTAATAGTCCAATTCTTTCCATTCCAATGGGTGGTGATATTGTTGTACTAGGAGTCCAATGGTTACAATCTTTGGGGACGCTAACTTTTAGTTTTCAAGAACTTTTCTTGAAGTTTTTCTGGGAAGGAAATGATTTTGAATTAAGGGGTATTGCAGGGAAACCATGAAAGATAATCAACTCTAATGGCATGTCAAATATTCTGAAGAAAGGACAACGAGGTGTAATTGGACAATTATGCTCACTAGAGGTTCAAACATCAAAATCATCTATTTCTACAGATCTCCAAAAAGTCTTGGACAATTATTCCAAGGTATTTGAGACTCTCAAAGGCCTCCCACCTATTCATGATCATGATCATGCTATTCATTTGATCCAGGAAGTGTTCCTCCAAACATCAGACCTTACATATATCCCTATGCCCAAAAGAGTGAAATTGAATGTATGGTTGCAGATATGATAGAGGCTGGTATAATTCAACCTAGTCAAAGTTCATTCTTTGCTCCAATGGTATTGGTGCACAAGAAGGATGGATCATGGCGTATGAATCCGGATTATAGGGAGCTCAACAAGCTCACTATTAAAGATAAATTTCCAATTCCTATCATTGATGAATTGTTGGATGATTTACATGGAGCAATTTACTTCATCAAGTTGGATCTTCATTCAGGATATCATTAAATTAGAATGAAGACTGAAGACATTCTGAAAACAAAATTTAGAACTCATGAGGGTCATTATGAATTTTTGTTCATGCCTTTTGGCCTTACTAATGCACCTTCCATAGTTCAAGGTTTGATGAATTCCATTTTCAAACCCTTCTTTAGAAAATTTGTGTTAGTATTTTTTGATGATATACTAATCTACAACAAGTATTGGAAGGATCATGTTCAACATGTTGATAGGGTGTTCAAACTATTGGAGGAGAAACAATTATATGAAGAAACCTCCAAATGTTTCTTTGTAGTATAGAAGGTGAAATATTTGGGTCATATTGTGTCTCATGAGGTTGTTAAGGTAGACCCTAAAAATATTAAATCCATTAAGGAATGGAAAAACCCCACAATGATAAAGAATCTTCAAGGATTTCTTGGGTTGACAGGGTATTATCACAATTTTGTTAAGAATTATGGGATAATAGTAGCACCTCTAACAACATTACTAAAGAAAGATGCATTTTATTGGAATCAATAAGCAACTAAGGCCTTTGAACATCTTAAATAGGCAATGTGTCAAGCATCAGTCTTAGCTATGCCAGACTTCACAAAACCTTTATTATGGAATGTGATGCCTCAGGAAATGGAATTGGCATTGTTTTAATGCAAGAAGGAAGACCGATTACTTTTGAAAGTCATCCAATCAAAGGAAAATATTTACACAAACCTATTTATGAGAAGGAAAAATTGGCAATACTACATGCACCAAAGTAATGGAGACCTTACCTAATGGGAAGACACTTCGAGGTAAAAAATATCATGATATTCTCAAATACTTTTTGGAACAAATATTATCCTTAGAGGAGCAACAAAAATGGGTCACAAATATGTTGGGTTATGACTTTGAAATCATCTACAAAAAAGGGAAGAAAAATGTTGTTGCATATACACTCTCAAGAATGGATAAATTTGTGGAAGCATTTATTTATGTGATTTCTATTCTCCAACCTCATTGGATAACCGAAGCAAGGGATGAATGGAAGAATGACGAAGAGGTGTGTACACTCATTCAAAATTTGCAGCAAGATCCTAGTACATATGATACATTTAGTTAGAAAAATGATTTATTCTGGTACAAAGATCGCTTATATATTTGTAAGAATTCCCATCACAAGAAAAATATTATTTTGGAATTGCACACCTCCCCCATAAGAGGGAACTGAGGACTTTTAAAAACTTACCACAAGGTCAAGAAGGAATTTTTTGGGGATGGCCTTAAATCTGATACTTAGAAGTTTATGGCACAATGTTGGTTTGCTAAAAAACTAAACTTGATACAATTAAGACCCCGAGTCTGTTACAACCTTTAGCCATTCCAAGTCAGCGTTGGGAGGAGGTCCCAATGGATTTTATCATAGGTTTTATCAATTCTTAAGGAAAGAGTGTCATCATGGTTGTAGTTGATAGACTTACCAAGTATGCACACTTTTGTGAATTATATCATCTTTTTAAAGCCAATACAGTTGCTACTGCATTTATGGAACTAATTCAAAAGCAACATGGAAACCCAAAGATTATTGTAAGTGACAGAGACCCAAAGAGTTTTGATCGATGGATTTATTAACCTGACAGTCCAGAGGTACCCTTGTAGATGAGGCAAAAATGTCCTTGTACTCCTCCATAACCATATCCATTTGATGTTGCTGTGTAGAGGAGCCCTGTTTGGAAGCCATGGCCACAATCTTCTTCTTTCCCTAAGGAAAAATCATAGGGAAAAAAAATTCATAGTCTGTGAAATGATCTTACTGCATTTATTTGCATAGATCAAAGAGATGGTGGTAAGTGGAGCTACCTCCGGTATCTTGTACAGCTTATTGCCCAAAGTAATCATCACAAAGCGAGGTCTAGAATCATATACAACATGCCACTTCCACAAGTATGGTTGTCCTAATTATACATCACAAACTTCAAGGGGGGAAACATCACACAGTACCTCATCCGTGAAGGGCTTGATGCTGTAGGGAAGACAACACTACTGGCTGACATAGAGATATCGTTGATGGTGAAGCCACCCGATGGTGTATGGTTGCAGATGCATTGTAGTTGGTAGGCCCAACCACTTAGCGAACTCTAGTGAAATGAGGTTCTTTTGGCTCCCATTTTCGACAATGAACTGCAATGGAGAACCCTTCACCCACATATGTGAGTGGAAGAGGCATCCCCCCTCCTTTGGATCTTCAAGATCATTATTCTGGATCTTGGTGGTGGCCACGGTAGCACTGGGCTCCACATCACTGATCTACTTCCCTTCGTCATTCCCCTTGTCGGGTTCTGACTCAGAGTCTGAACATGCATATGATTCAAAAGCCTTCAGCTCAGCCACTAGTGACTTCTTGGTCCGACACTCACTCGTGTTGTGAGTAGAGCTCTTATGGATCTCACACCACTTCTTTGTGTCCTTCTTTGTCTTTGTGGTTTTGTTCTTTGCTTGTGGCTTCGACGGGTTGTCCTAGGTAGCCCTGCCTTGGCTTTGTCCTTTTCTTTGGGGCTTGGGGGTTCCTTTCCCTTACATTGGATTTGCAGATCCAAATTCTCACTTATTCTGTTTAAACATTTTCTCAATATTGACAGTGTATCGGTACACACTTACCGATCGAGGAGATGTCCAAGAACTCCATTTTGTCCTAGATTTACCTATGTAAGCAGTCGCAGTACAGTACCAAATGTCGCTCATAATCCTTAATACCCAACTTTGTGAAAAGGGTATGAAAAAAATTGGTAAACTCCGGCACGTCTTGGTCCCTTCCCTACCATAGCGTGGTCCATTTTATGTATTTATCCTCATAGCCCCCGACAAGGTAGTACTACTCCTTGATGGCATCCCAGAATGAATTCTAAGTGGTTGTAGCTGAAAATAGTGAGGGTGTACTTTCGTCCTTCTTCTCACAGTAGTTTTCCCACCAATCTGTTGGCATTATGTTTCTGGTATGGCTATATGTTACAGATGTTGTACTTGATGGCAACCCCCATGACAAGGCTCTCAATATATTGAAAATTAAGAAGTACGCAGGAGATCAGTTCAGAAAGTGCGTACCCGTAGGTACACCGTGAAGGGACCGCGGCTTGATACGCAGATAAGCCGTCCAGGAGGTGCGTACCCCAGTGCACAAATTTTAAGGCAAAGAAAAGCACACGTGGGGTTTCTTATGTTTAACTAGCCGACGGTATTTGTGTTTCTATGGTTTTGGCTCGTGGTATTGATCCATGATTTTAGGAGGAGCTTGCCTATATAAAGCAAAGGAGATCACTTGGCTATGTATCTTTTGCAATTGAATATCTTAAGATCTGAAATATTGGGTTATGGTCTTAAAAGCTTGATCTATATGAAGTTGAAAGTGAATCTGTGAAGGGTGATCTCTCGAGCGCACGATCAGATCTGGGCATCTGAGCATCTGTGCCACTCTGGTGGACTGCCTATTCGGCCCTAATCAGAAGTACGTAGGTGTTTAACAGGAGAGCGGCGTGGGTACGCAGAGCAGAAACAGAAGATCTGCGTGGGTACGCAGAGCAGAAACAGAAGATCTGCGTGGGTACGCAGAGCAGAAACAGGAGACCTGCGTGGGTACGCAGAGCGACGAAGGTTCAGGTGCGTACGCACAGTAACTGTACGCGGCGCGATAGTATCTCTGGGCGCGTACCTGCAGCAATAGTACGCATCATAATAGTGTCTCTGGGTGCGTACCTGCAGTAACAGTAAGCAGCGCGGTTGAAGAAACAGTGCGTGGACACGCAGTGCGGCAGAAGGGTCTCTACGAGTATACGCAGGGGAGCAGAAGGTGAAGTGCATACGCACGCAGACTAGAGAAAGAAGAACTGCGTATCTGTCTTAAGACATTTTGTTTGGCTGTATTTTTCTGTTGATAAGGTGTTCTGGGTTTGGTTCTATTATTGTTGATCTGGTTACTACAGTTGACTGGGTGATTTTCTTATACTTGATGATCATTTGATGCTTATGGATCCAGTTTGAAAAATTATGAAAAGTGGTCCTTGTAAGAAAAGAAGTAGGGGGTTGCAGCTCCCTTCCAGGAGAGACTGGAAAACGAGAGAGAGAGTTGTAGCTCTCTGCAGGTTGCAGCCTGCGTACTGGTAAAGGACTGCACCAGTACAAAACCATTGTAAAAGGAGTTTCTAATTTGAAAGAAGATAGAGACATATTGCAGCAGGTGGTTTTCACCCACATTGGGTTTCCACCTTACATCTTGTGTTCTTTGGTGTGACTATCTGTTTTCTTTGTTCATGCTCATTTTATGGTACTGACATGCAAAAATAACTCAAAGAACAAATAAGGAAGATTTATTAGATAATACTGATTCACCCCCCCTCTCAGTATTATTTTCAACAATTGGTATCAGAGCAGGTCCTTCAGAGAAGCTTGATCGCTTGAAGGTAGATCGTTCATCATGAGAAACTACGAGAGAGAAGCATCAATCAGGCCACCGGTTTTTGATGGGACAAACTTCAATTATTGGAAGGTAAGAGTTACTGCCTATCTTCAATCTCTTGGTACAGAAGTTTGGGACATCGTAGAGACAGGCTACGCTTTTCCTTCAGCTACTCCTACAGATGCAGCCGAGAAAAATAAGTATGAAACAAATGCGAAAGCAGTCAGTACTCTATTAGGATGTATATCCCAATTAGAATTCATGAAGGTAATGCACTATAAATCCGCAAAAGAGATATGGGACAAAATTGTCACGAGCTATGAAGGAGATGAACAGGTAAAGCGTGCTAAACTTCAAACTCTTAGAATTCAGTATGAGACTCTCAAGATGTATAATGATGAAAGTGTGGCTAACTATTTTCTTTGGGTAGATGAGATTGTTAATTGTATGAAAAATTTGGGTGAAGAAATAAAATAGGCTATTGTGGTTGAAAAGGTTCTAAGATCATTGTCCCCCAAGTTTGAATCTAAAGTATCTGCAATAGAAGAAAAAGAAAATCTACGAATTCTTACTATGTCTCAGCTACATGGAATTCTAACTGCTTATGAAATGAGAAAGGGAGGTCCATCAGACAGAAGAGAAGCTGCTTTCAAGGCATCAAGCAAAGGAGATTATTATGAAGCAAGCCACGTCCCAGAAGAAGAGGAAGAAGAATCAAATTTTGTCAGAAATCTTCAAAGGGGTTCTGGAAGGTTCAGAGGTAAGTTACCTTTTAAATGCTTTGCTTGTGGAAGAGTAGGTCATTATGCTGCAAAATGTCCTTATAAGGATAAAGGAAAGGAACCTGCTAGATGGAACAAGAAACAGAATGCAAATAAGAAAAGCTACTACACTCATGAAGATAGTGATGGTCTATCAAACAGTGATGAAGATGAACGAGGTAATGAATATAAGTTGTTAATGGCATTTGAAGATGATGATTATATGGATGCTATAGATGTGGATAACCTTTATGATGAAATTACTAGACTCAAGAGATGTATAAAAGAAAAGAATATGATCATTGATACTCTATAATTTCAAATTGATGAAAAGGAAAAACATCTTGAAAAATTAGAAGGTGAAATTGTTGGTCTTAGAAAAGAGATTGAGAAAACAAAAGCTATTAATCTTAAGTTTGTCAAAGGATCTGAAACTTTGGATGAGATTATCAATGTGCAGCGGTCTCCACTAAACAAGACAGGTCTGGGCTATAATGGAGAAACTTCTCAAG
Source organism: Pinus tabuliformis (assembly GCA_031772625.1). Classification (NCBI taxonomy): domain Eukaryota; kingdom Viridiplantae; phylum Streptophyta; class Pinopsida; order Pinales; family Pinaceae; genus Pinus; species Pinus tabuliformis. The sequence continues at coordinate 59,104,711 of CM062813.1, read as the reverse complement.
CATCCACCTCAAAAAGTTATCTTGATGCAACAAGAAGAAATGAGAAAAAGCACAAGGAAGATCATCAAGTAAAGCAGGGACGAATTACAAACAGAAACTATCAGGGGCAATCCATCTTAAGGGTGAACAAAAGCTACAACCAGCCACAGGTAAAATCTTCTCAATTTGGTTCAAGAATAGATGACAATAGAAATTACAATCAATTGGCTGGTAGATTCGATAACCGCAGAAGTTTCTTCAATGGACAATGCTTTTCTTGCCATAACTTTGGTCACAAAGCAGCTCAATGTGTTGCATATAAAATGATCATGACTAGGGAAGCTCAAAAACAAAGAAGTATGACCGGGATTACTAAAAGGACCTATAACAACTTTTCGGTTCTTGAAAATGAAGTTGAATGTTCTATTTGCAATAACTTTGGTCATGAAGACTCTGAATGCAGGAGCAGGTTTCAGCAGAAAAAGGAACAAGCCTCAAGCACCAAAACATGGAGAATAAAGGAACCACAAACAGAAAGATGCGGGATAGCATTTTATGCAGAGGGACAAGAAAATCTATGGTACATTGACAGTGGATGTTCGAATCATATGACAGGTGATAAAGAAAAACTTGAGTCATATTCTGCTCTAGAAAAAAGGAAAGAAAGTCTCTTTTGGAAATGATACTCCTGCAACTATAAAAGGAAAAGGCATTGCTCAGTTAAAAGAAAAGGTCAAGGTTGGAAATGTTTTGTATGTTGATGGATTGAAGCATAATCTTCTAAGTGTCAGCCAGATGTGTGATCAAAGAACCGAGGTTATATTCAGATCAAATGGATGTCTTGTTCGTGATCTTGATACAGGTAAAACAGTGATCAAAGGCAAAAGAACTCCAAATAATCTGTACATATTTGAAGAAGGACAACAACAATGCTATCTGAGCAAGGATGATGAGCACTAGTTATGGCATCGGAGGTTGGGACATCTAAGCTTTTCACAAATAAGAAAAGCATGCAAATATCAGGTAGTTCGCGATCTTCCAGATATAAAAATTCCTAACAACACCATATGCAAATCATGTCAGTTTTGAAAACAAACCAGAACTAACTTTCCAGAGAAAGAAGGATCAGCTAGCATGCCTCTTGAGCTAGTTCATATAGATACATGCGGTCCTTTCAGGAAAAGAACACCTCGAGGAGAAGAATACTTGATATTATTCATTGACGATTTCTCTAGGTTTGTCTGGTTAGGACTTATGAAGCACAAAGATGAAGCATTCGAAAAATTCAAATCCTTCAAAGCCTTGGTTGAAAATGAATCAGGTCACAAAATTAAGTGCCTCAGATCCGACAGAGGTGGGGAATTTACTTCAAATGAATTTTTTGATTTCTGTGAAGAACATGGGATAAGAAGAGAATTCTCTACAGCAAGAACTCCTCAGCAAAATGGAGTTGTGGAAAGAATGAACAGAACAGTGCAACAAATGGCTCGTGCTATGCTTGATGACTCAGGAACTCCCGCAACTTTCTGGGGTGAAGCTGCACATGCTGCGGTTGTTATTCTCAACAAAACAAATGTCCGGGTGAACAGCACTCAAACTCCTCATGAGCTCTGGAGTGGTAGGACTCCTTCGGTAAAGCACTTCAAAATCTTTGGGAGCAAATGCTATATCAAGAATACTGATGAGCAGCTTGGCAAACTTGAATGTAGAGCAGATGAAGGCATTCTTCTTGGTTACTCTCCACATAGCAAAGCATACAAATGCTACAATAAAAGACTTGGCAGAATTGTTGACAGCATTGATGTAGTGGTTGATGAGAAGGGATACATTCCTAGGCAAGTACATCATGAAGACATCGAAGAAGATGAAGGCTACCCCCAACGACAGAATGATGAAGAAGAAGAACCTCAAGAAGAACCAGAGGAGCAAACAAGAATAGAAGAAAAGACTCCATCCAGATATGTCCAGAACAATCATCCAGAATCTCAGATTATGGGGCAGAAAGAAGCAGGTGTACAAACAAGAAGAACAGTTGCAGAAGCTTCAAGCTATTTGGCATTACTCTCCTCTACTGAACCACAAAATGTGAAAGAAGCATGCAAAGATGAATGTTGGGTGAAAGCAATGGATGAAGAACTTGAGCAGATCGAAAAGAACAACACTTGGGAGCTGGTTCCTAGACCAAAGGATAAGAATGTTATCGGAACAAAATGGGTCTTCAAAAATAAATTGAATGAAAATGGAGAAGTAATTAGAAACAAAGTCAGATTTGTTTGTAAAGGGTATGCGCAGCAAGAAGGAATAGACTTTGAAGAAACCTTTGCTCCTGTTGCAAGACTTGAGGCCATCCGAATGTTCCTTGCTCTCTCAAGTTTTCAAAGCTTCAAAGTATTTCAAATGGACGCGAAATCAGCCTTTCTGAATGGAGACTTGGAAGAAGAAGTATACATTGAACAGCCAGATGGGTTCATTCTTGGAAATGATCCAAATTTGGTATGCAGATTGAAAAAGGCTCTCTATGGTCTCAAACAAGCTCCAAGGGCTTGGTACTACCGTTTGGACAAATATCTTCATCAACATGGTTTTTAAAAAGGATCAGCAGATAGCAATCTTTGTATAAAAGTTGAAAATGACAAATTACTAATACTTGTTGTGTATGTAGATGACATTATTTTTGGCAGCAATGAAGAAGCTATGAGTCAAAGCTTTGCCTTGGTCATGCAGAAAGAATTTGAAATGTCCCTGCTAGGAGAACTGACATATTTCCTTGGTTTTCAAATTCAACAAAAAGAAGGAGGAATCTTTTTATCTCAAACCAATTATCTCAAACAGATTTTGAAGAAATATGGCATGGAAGATGCAAAACCAGTATGTACACCCATGGTCACAGGATGTAGCCTCAGTGCAAATGATGAATCTGCAGCAGTACATCAACCAACCTACAGATCTATGATTGGAAGTTTACTTTATTTGATAGGTACCCGACCGGACATCATGCATGCAGTTGGAATAGTTGGAAGATTTCAGGCAAATCCGAAGGAGACTCATCTTCAGGCAGTGAAGAGAATTTTCAAATATCTTCAAGGGACTCAAAATTATGGCTTATGGTATCCTAGAGATACAGATCTTACACTTCATGCTTATACAGATGTAGATTGGGCTGGAAGCGTGGATGACAGGAAAAGCACAAGTGGTGGTGCGTTCTTTATGGGTTCCAGACTGGTATCTTGGTTCAGCAAGAAACAGAGTTCGATTGCCTTGTCTACAGCTGAAGCGGAATATGTTGCTGTTGCATCTTGTTGCACCCAACTCCTTTGGATGATGCAGACTTTGCAGGACTTTCAAATCACTTGTACACCACCAATCCCCATCTTATGTGATAACACAAGTGCAATCAGCATCTCAAAGAATCCTGTTATGCATTCAAAAACCAAGCACATACCAATCAAGTATCATTTTCTCCGGGAACAAGTGCTTGAACAGAATGTCAAGTTGGAGTATGTTCCTTCTAAGGAACAAGTTGCTGATATACTCACCAAACCACTGCCCAGGGACACTTTTGAATACCTCAGGCAAAAGCTGGGGGTTGTTGATGCATCATCTTATTGCTGAACCTCTTCTGATTGATGGTACAGGTTCAGGGGGAGCATATAATGCATTGTTGGCATTATGGAGGATGTGCAGAAGGAGATCTTGGAAGTAGCTGCAATATGTCTCTATCTCTTTCATGGTGGATTATGGTTCTTCACTACAGGTCTGGTTCATATTCAGGGGGAGCATGTTCTTAGGGGGAGCATAACCCTTTGCCCTTGATGTCAAAGGGGGAGAATGAAGCTGAAGTTTGAGAGGTTGCCATCAAGTCCAAAGGGGGAGATTGTTGGCATTATGTTTCTGGTATGGCTATATGTTACAGATGTTGTACTTGATGGCAACCCCCATGGCAAGGCTCTCAATATATTGAAAATTAAGAAGTACGCAGGAGATCAGTTCAGAAAGTGCGTACCCGTAGGTACACCGTGAAGGGACCGCGGCCTGATACGCAGATAAGCCGTCCAGGAGGTGCGTACCCCAGTGCACACATTTCAAGGTAAAGAAAAGCACACGCGGGGTTTCTTATGTTTAACTAGCCGATGGTATTTGTGTTTTTATGGTTTTGGCTCGTGGTATTGATCCATGATTTTAGGAGGAGCTTGCCTATATAAAGCAAAGGAGATCACTTGGCTATGTATCTTTTGCAATTGAATATCTTAAGATCTGAAATATTGGGTTATGGTCTTAAAAGCTTGATCTATATGAAGTTGAAAGTGAATCTGTGAAGGGTGATCTCTCGAGCGCACGATCAGATCTGGGCCTCTGAGCATCTGTGCCACTCTGGTGGACTGCCTATTCGGCCCTAATCAGAAGTACGCAGGTGTTTAATAGGAGAGCGGCGTGGGTACGCAGAGCAGAAACAGAAGATCTGCGTGGGTACGCAGAGCAGAAACAGAAGATCTGCGTGGGTACGCAGAGCAGAAACAGGAGACCTGCGTGGGTACGCAGAGCGACGAAGGTTCAGGTGCGTACGCACAGTAACTGTACGCGGCGCGATAGTATCTCTGGGCGCGTACCTGCAGCAATAGTACGCGGCGTAATAGTGTCTCTGGGTGCGTACCTGCAGTAACAGTAAGCAGCGCGGTTGAAGAAACAGTGCGTGGACACGCAGTGCGGCAGAAGGGTCTCTGCGGGTATACGCAGGGGAGCAGAAGGTGAAGTGCGTACGCACGCAGACCAGAGAAAGAAGAACTGCGTATCTGTCTTAAGACATTTTGTTTGGCTGTATTTTTCTGTTGATAAGGTGTTCTGGGTTTGGTTCTATTATTGTTGATCTGGTTACTACAGTTGACTGGGTGATTTTCTTATACTTGATGATCATTTGATGCTTATGGATCCAGTTTGAAAATTTATGAAAAGTGGTCCTTGTAAGAAAAGAAGTAGGGGGTTGCAGCTCCCTTCCAGGAGAGACTGGAAAACGAGAGAGAGAGTTGTAGCTCTCTGCCGGTTGCAGCTTGTGTACTGGTAAAGGACTGCACCAGTACAAAACCATTGTAAAAGGAGTTTCTAATTTGAAAGAAGATAGAGACATATTGCAGCAGGTGGTTTTCACCCATATTGGGTTTCCACCTTACATCTTGTGTTCTTTGGTGTGACTATCTGTTTTCTTTGTTCATGCTCATTATTTTATGGTACTGGCATGCAAAAATAACTCAAAGAACAAATAAGGAAGATTTATTAGATAATACTGATTCACCCCCCCTCTTAGTATTATTTTCAAAAATTGGTATCAGAGTAGGTCCTTCAGAGAAGCTTGATCGCTTGAAGGTAGATCTTTCATCATGAGCAACTACGAGAGAGAAGCATCAATCAGGCCACCGGTTTTTGATGGGACAAACTTCAATTATTGGAAGGTAAGAGTTACTGCCTATCTTCAATCTCTTGGTACAGAAGTTTGGGACATCGTAGAGACAGGCTACGCTTTTCCTTCAACTACTCCTACAGATGCAGCCGAGAAAAAGAAGTATGAAACAAATGCGAAAACAGTCAGTACTCTATTAGGATGTATATCCCAATCAGAATTCATGAAGGTAATGCACTATAAATCCGCAAAAGAGATATGGGACAAAATTGTCACGAGCTATGAAGGAGATGAATAGGTAAAGCATGCTAAACTTCAAACTCTCAGAATTCAGTATGAGACTCTCAAGATGTATAATGATGAAAGTGTGGCTAACTATTTTCTTCGGGTAGATGAGATTGTTATCGGTTTTCCAAAAAAACGTCGTTTAGGGCCTCAAAACGACTCCGAAAGTTCACAACCTGAAAAGCTACCAAAACAATAAATTGTGCTACAATTAAGGAAACTAAAAAATTGAAAGAGACAGTGGTGGGGGTCCAAGTGGAATAGGCGGGTGGCCACCGACATCCACCTGCATCATCCAGTGTATGTACAAGTTAGAAGAGAAGAGAATGAACTATTTACTTGTTGGGTTGGCAATTGATCCAATGTCTGTACGAATTAGAAGGGAAGAGAAAAGGCTATTGGATGCTTGTCAGGTTGGGAAACCGATCGAGTGTGTGTAAAGAAAGAAGCACAAAGCAAATAAAAAATAATCATCAATATTTTATTAATTTCATGATTTAATTTTATGAGGATTTGATCTATGAGATAATTTGGCTCATTGTGTCAGGAACCAAAATAAAATTACAACATCACCTCATGGATAAGTGGTTAATGAGGTATGATTTAAATTATTGAAATTTCTTTATAATGAAACTCATGTAGATTTATCTGCTATGATGTAGGAAAGCATAGAATTGCATGGTTTAGGTGGTTGGATTTGTTAACGCTCCTTAGTTTCCCAAGGCTGAGAAAAGAAACCAAAGAGGTAACCACAGACCAAAATTTTGACTTGGCAGCTAGCCCTACCAAATTAGAGAGGGCTCTCTCTAAAATCAACCAAAATATGGTTGGAATTATCATGGTTTTAGGCTAGGTATTTTGCACAGTAGGGTTTTGATTTAGGTTTTGTTGGATATGAAGCAATAGGTTTAGGAACTAGGCCAAAATAGGTCAAAAGATCAGTTGCAGTCATTAACTGAGGCAAGATAGATGTAATCAAAGACACAAATGGATTGGTCATTGTAGTATGTTAATGAGGAAATCAGATGAAAGAGAGTAAGTGAGCATAGATGCATGAATTGACTTATCTGGAAGGAAAAAACTTAAACGCTAATATCAAATGAAATAGAGCATTTATGGAAATGAATTATATTTAAAACTTAAGAGATTAACATGAGAAAAAATACGGATATCTGCTAGAAACATTTAACAATCAATTACATAAGAAAACATGATAAAAACAGTGCCACTGACCACAACACATGAATCCTAGAAAAATAACTGCAACTCTATATTATTTCTTTGCAAAAATGGATTACACTAGTTCCAAAATGAATTAAATTCAAAACATACAACCCCTGATTACATTATATTTCAGCCTAATATAGGAGATCAGGTCGAATTCCTCCTAGGGAGGTCAAATTCCACTCTAAATAGTCAAATACATGCATCTATCCTATCTTTGCCAAATCTTAGGGGAGTTAGAACAACTTTCCCCTTTTTGCTAAACTACTTGAGCTTATCTCTCAAAGCATTGAATACAAGATATTTGACCTTATCAGACCAAAATTACATTTACCATGACTACTTTTACCATTTACATTCACCAAAATTACCATTGGAATATTTACATGGGGTAAAAACATTTCATCCACAGAAGCGCAACAATATTTTGTAAGCTGATTTTGGAGGCCTTCCTTTATGATTTTCCTTCTCTTGAACACTTGATTTGATAGCCCTGGATGTGTAATTGATGACTGCATAGTTAATTCTGACCAAAACTGATGAAAACTGCTTCAAAAATGCAAATTCCTGCAAGGTGTCCCAGAAGTGCAATAGGAGGGCAGAAAGGGTCAAAAAGGAGGCTTTTTGGCTGTTTTTCCTTCCCTGCAAGATGGTTTTGGCTTCCTGAACATATTAAATCACCTGCATATATATTTTTGCATCCAAAACAACTTGAGATAGCTCCTAAAACTGCTCCAAGCAAAAGCACAACGAACTTTTGATGCGTTTATGTACATTCAAATTTATGCATTTTTGTAAAACTAGGGGTCAACGATGAATTGATATATATTTAGCGATAATAAATTTTACAAAACAAGGAAAGGGTTTTATAGATAAGGTTGTTTTGGAGAAAAACCTCTCTTAATTTTTTTAAATTCGTTCCCATATTCTCAGAATCCGTGCCATAAAAGAATGACTAAAACAAGAAATTAAATATTTTTTAAAAATAAGCCTCAAATCTCACTTCATATCTCCCAAATAATAAAACCTGTGCATAGAATGAAGGAGGCTTTTATTCTTTGGTCTGTGGTTGACAAAACTGTCTTTCACTTTTGTAAAATTCATGTCCATTACTTCAGAAACTGATTTTGAAGTAAAATTGTCCCTGTGTGTAGCAAATGACCTCAAAACCCTAAAAATCATGCCAATCACCTCCTTCTTCTGACTTCTTTTTGGTCTCTGATGTTTCTATGGTGCAGGATATGTAGACTTACCCTTTGAATTGACATGGAATGCAAACAAAGGTATGAGGAAGTGCTACTCACGGGAAAGGAGTTGTGAAGGGGAAATGATAGGACTATGTGAAAAGATGACCATGATAACTGACAGGACTGACATGACCCCATGGAAGACTTGGACAATCATAACTATGACATAAATACTCTCTAACCCATGAATTTCGAATTATGACACTTTAATAGGGAAATAATGACTTGATGACTCAAAAGACCCATGAGATTTTGTGATGATACTTTTGATGATGACCATGACCTTAGGCTTGTGATGAGAGTAGCATATACATTATACATTTAGACATTGACTCAAAACCCTTTGCCAGATGACTTGGAAATTTTTTCTAGCATAAACCAAAATTTGACTTTTGATTTTGACTAACTTTGGAAGATTAACAACTCTTGATTACTATGGAACATATGACCCTAACAGGATTTAGCTGCAAGATTAATAACAACATCAACAAAAGAATTAAAGTATGTAGCAATACATTGGTAAAAGATTCCAGGAACATGGCCATTGTTGGACAATAGCGTCAGTGGTGCTTACTGATTGCCATGAAGCATGCCATGGTTGGTATGAATGTGTTTAGGTAGGTACATGCCTCGATTATGGACTCTTCTGATGTGAGGAAGCCTTTCCAAGGAGTGGATTTCCTAAGGGAATGAGAAGCAAGGAAGGGGATGTTAGAAAATAATTCTAATTTTTTTCAAAAGGGTCATGATCATTGCTGATTGGAATTAGAAGCACATTGGGGGTGTTCTAGGAAGTAATGGGCCAAGAAATTTTCATTGATGGAGCAAGAGCGAAAAAGAAAAAAATTTGGATGTTGAGGTCGCGAAACACTCTAGGAAAAGGGAAAGCTAGCAAGTTGGAACTTTGCGCAACAATGGCACCAAGAAAACCGCAATGGAGCCATAGAAAGTGGACGATCTAAGGAAAATTTTCATGTCTATTTAATTACTAAGCAAACAAACTGTATTTTTGTAAAGGGATTAGAACATTGAGGATGGTTTTACTTCAAAGGGTAATTCCCTTCATTGTAAATATTTAATATACATTGATTTTAAATAAAAAGGCATGAGAATTGGGACATAGATTCCAAAGTTTGAGGAAGGAGATTACTTGGGATTTGGAGGAATATTGACTTATTTTGTGATATCCTTGAATGATTTGTAGGTATTATTTAAATGTGATTGATCATATCAGTTAATGGAGTTGGACAAGAGGACAAAAGAACCATGCTAGCCTTGGATAAATTCACAACGTAGAAAGGGAAAAATTAAGAGGTAGCATGGGCTACGTACACAGGACTAGCAACTTGAAGTTGACAAACATGAAATGGAAGGGGGAGATGGCACAACAACATCCACATGACCACATAAAAATAGAACCTCCATGGTTGAGTTAAAGGACAAGGACAACAAGAGTGTCAACCATGTAACTGAAAATGGTTATAGCACATTAGTGGGAAGACTCACAAAGGGAGGAGCATTCTCGATATGGGGATCATTTTTCTCTAATCACATTCTCATACACAAAAGGAATATGGTGGGGGGGATGAAAAAGGAATAAAAGTAGAGATGCGGGAGATCACTACTAGACAAGAATAAGAGAATAAATGACTTCGTGATAAAGGAAGGACCATAGTGCAAGAAGGGAAACAAGGAGTAGAAATATTTGTGCTTCTATGGGAAAGAAATGAGACCCCAAATTCCTTGTGAGTAATTAACTACATGAAACAACTAGTGGGAGGAGGTGGAAGGTCCTCTAGAGTCCCTATCTCAGCTAGCATATGTTTAATCCATTAGGTACTCATCCTCAAGTTCTAGAATCTGGCTCGGGGGTGAATACTGCTAAAAAGGCTTGGTTACAGTGTGTCTAAGGTTGGGTGGAGGGTTGAAGTCCCAATCTAAGTTTCCTAGTTCAACCTATCAAAGATAAGTGTTTGCTTATGAGTCTTGTGTTCTGATCACTTTATGTTTTCTTAATGAATTGATTTATTATGGCTTGCAATGTTGAGGAATGAGGAATTTATGTCTGGATGAACATGATTGTTTTAAAAGTATGAGTAGGGAATGATTCAGATACCTGTGTTTAAATTGAGCATAATACTATCTAGATGGCTTATCTACTAGGAATGTTTGAGTCTCATGAGTCCTTGATTTAGAAATATGTCTTTTGTACCTGAATATCGAAGAGATGGGTGAATCCCTGCAATGCTTATACTCTATTAAGGGAATGGATGTTGAGATTCGTTTCTACCCTGTAAGCCCAAGAAGGCTAGTGTATTAGATAGGTTGATAGGTTGGTTGATTCCCGTGTTACTGATAAGTAATGCTAAATTCCTATTTGATTAAGTGATGCTAAATACTGTGCAGATAATGAGGGATGGTTGATGTACCTTGTATTATAAATATTAACTGATAACAAAGATAATGATCGCTAAGTTAATATTTAGGAGTGGGTTACCTCTGTACTCATATTTGATGATTAAATTGGTCTACATGGTTGTGAATAGCAAATATAGAAAAATATCTGCTTATTGAATGAATGCTCACACTAAAACAACTTGTCTATCAGGCCAATGGTTATCCATAAAGTTATGGAGAGATATACACAAATTAAATTTTATGAATGATAACATTATACACACACACACACACACACACACATTTTAATGCCTAAATACCTACGTATTTGTAGGTGGGTTCAAGGCCTTGGTAAGCTTAAAGGTATAGCCTAGAAGGGCTTGCATAAATTCTGTATGGTTCTTTACTATGTGTCAGAGGCATAGGAAGAGCCCCTTTACACTTACATTAACTGTGACCAAGCGCCATGAGGTTGGAAACCCAAGGCCCGGAGGAGTGAAGTGACCTAGACTTAAGCATTGTGTGACCAAGACCCATGTCTAAGGGCGTAGGAGGGAGAGATCCTAACCATTAGATTTAATAAGCTTAGAGATGTCCATGTGTCCTGAAGGTCTAGCACCTCAGAGGTTTCAAATGGAGATAGGTGCAACCTCGCCAAGAATAAATTTTCCAGTGACTTGGCGAGGTGGAGCCCACTTGCACAAACGTGAGGTAAAACAATTGGTTGGAAAAAGTCAAGTGGTGGGTGCCCAGGTGAGTTCTCCACGTAACACCCACTAATTGATATCCTCGCAAACAAATATAAACCGAGATGATGTGGCATAATAGAACCCATGCGAGTTTCCACAAAAAAAAGGCACGTTGTGGAGGGAACAACATGAGTCCACGTAACCCAGGCTCTTTGTCCTCGGTAGAAATAACAAGGGATTGCATAAGTAAATATCAATATTAAATCTCCGGGATGTCATGGGAGGAGTGGGCTTGAGCACATTCTGCTACTATGAATAATGAATAAATAGTGAGGGGTGGTAGAAATTATTCCTGAGATGGATAGTTTCAGGGTGACATGGCCTCCAAGGGGCCTGCACCCTTATACCTCTCTTGTGGCTCATATGTATAAAGGGGTTGGGTCATGCCTACTATGAAATGGGGTTATTACATGACCAGTATGAACACGTCAAAAACTAAGGTGACAATGCATTTGGTAGTGAGGAAGCCGAATGGGATAGCTACGTGGGCGCCACATGGGAACCACTTGAGCACCATGTGACAGGTTTGTGAAGTGGCATTGTCCTATAGACCAGTTTTCAGTTGGCCATATCTTTAAATCCAAGAGTTATATTGAAGAAAATTTTATATTGTTGGAAAGGTATCAACGAGATGGATGAAATGGATTTATATATTTTAAGTTTTAAGTAAGTCAGAAAAGGTAAAAAAACTGGACCCCATTTCCATAACATGACAATGGGAGTTAGGTCGTCATCGTAACTACCTCCTTCTAACCTTAGTTTGGGATGGGGTTAGTAGGGGGTATGTTACAAAATAACATGACAAGAAGAGCCACTATGCTTCATGATAGATCGAGTAGAAAAAGGAAATAGAACCTAAGGAATTACTTGGAAAACAATATGATTGATACACATAAGATAAATGAGCCAAGGGCGAAGAGAATTATCACCTAATGGATTGCATGAAGTAGCTCACTTTGTGAGTTGGTGGAGAGAGAAAAAAGAAACAACAATCCCATGTCAACAAGTTTGAGCAAGGAAATTTCCCATCAATGTTACTCTTTGTCAGAAGAAGTCCAAAAAAGTTCTCCGAGCCAAGATGAGAAACTAAATTTGCCTCTCTTTTCTAGAAATACTAGAGGTGTGAGTACCAAATGAAATAGGGTTAAAATATCAAGTTATTCATTTATGAGCTACAATCTTACCCCTTCTCTTCTTCTATAGAACCTTGCCTCTCGATGGGCTAAAATTCTTGTTATGTGATGGCAGTTGCAGGGATGTGCCGATGATTTAGAGTCTCAAGTTGGGCTATTATGGCCACATTTCTCGCATGAACCATGTCCTCAAACATACTTAGCCTCTATCCATTCATCTGTCTATAATGGTTAACTTGATGCACATTGATAACTTACATTACAACTTTCGATGATGTGATGCCATGTCCCCCAACCTGCTTGTTTGGTGGGGCAATGGTAACCCATCCCCCTCCTTCCTCGAGAACCACCCCATCCAGGGTTGGGAAATCATCACACCGCTTTCATGGGGAAATTCAACCATGTTGAGGCCATGGGGATGGAATATTCCAGGTAACCATAGTTTGCTAGAAAGTCTACCACTCTATTTCCTATGCACTTTATGTGGAGAGGGATGAGGATAACAACATTAGAAAGGAGTTGTGCGACCCGCTCTAGTAGTGATTATAATCTCCAGCTTGTGGATACTTTGTGAATAGAGAGCTATCTTGAAGTCTTATGATCATTTTGATGGTGAGATATGAATCCCCTTCCACGAAGAGAATATTGTAGCCATGAGATTGGGCATACTCTAGGCCCATCTTTAGACCTATGAGTTCAACTACATTGTTAGAATTTATCCCAATTTTCTCAGAATATATGTCTACAAGTAAACCACTATGGTCTTTGATTAGACCTCCAAATTCTGTGGGGCTCATATTTCCTTTGGCAACATCGTCAAAGTTTAGCTTTGGGAGTCCATTGGCTTGGACTTGGTAGACTTACAAAAGGAGGAGTGCTAGAAGATATACCTATTGGAAGGGAGATGTTGGATGAGCTAGTTGGTTTGATTGACTAGTCGAAATAAAAAAGGGCTAGTTGTCCCTGTCAACTAGCCCCAGTCAAGTCAACAATCTGTAATGTGATGTAAGGCTAACTAATGACAGTTTAAGTAGCATAATTAGTCTGAAAGTTAAGAGATATATAATTGTCTCATTAGTTTATACATATATATAGATAGAAATGTAACAGGTTGGATCAATACATACTAAAGATTACACCTCCATGTATCTTGGCTATCCCTCGATTATTGTATGTCTCGTATCTTTCAATTCTTACTGTGTGATTGCTCGATGATTGCCTACTAGTAACAATGTACGCTATTCACTAGATTACAACATTAGTTCCATTGTGAGGAAACCATTTTCATAGGATCTAGGCTTCAATCCCTAAGGCTTTCAAGTCTTGTGAGGGCCAAGAAATAGTGAGGATAGTTTCTTTGATATTCTTAACAAAATAATTCCACATTGATTCCATCGGAATTGCCTACCCTTTGAAGATCATTCGATTCCTCTCCTTCTAGATGCCTCATAAAAGAAAACTAGGAGAGATCTTCCAAATGTTGTCAAGAATTAGATTGTTAAAACCTTGAGACCTCCAACCTCATATGATGTTAATATCCTTTTTGGATATGGATATGCAGTCCTGGATATTGTTCCATAAGCCATGTGAAAAATTGAAAAGATTGAATAAGTGGTCCAACATTTCTACATTTACCAAGCATAAGGGACATCAGAAGGGGCCTTGGAAGTTCCTCTTCTAAATATTATCCCATGTTAGAGGCTTGTTCTAACAGAGCAACCAAAGGAAGATAAATAATCTTGGCCATAAATGATGTTTCTAGATCTTGATAAAGACCTAATCCATGGGAAAATCTTGATAGCCAGCCTCTAAGCAATAGACTTCCTAGACTGAGAAAGTTCCTTTGGATTTGTATCCCCACCTGAGCCTACTAGCTTGATTATATATGAGGATTCTGCAATGCTGCAAGTTATTCCAAAAGTTTCTCCAGGTCTCTATGTTTGGTTTGGGATGCCAATGCTCCAGGGGATTCCACTTGCGCCATATCTGATACACCACTTCCTCTTTCCAATAATTTGCAATGGTTACATTGCCTTGGGTGGTCATATGTAGCCTTAGAAGGGCGATTTGCTCATTGTCTTCCAACTTGGGCCTTTGCTGCCAAGAGTCCTACAATAGGGTAGTTTTTCCATTCTTTACCTCCCAAAATTGATGCTCTTGGATTAATCTTATCCCTTTCTTTTCCAAATTATAGATTGACATGCTAAGGGAGGTTGCATTCAGTCTTATCAAATTTTGGGGATATACTTACATCGCCAATTTTGTTTTCCATAGATCCGAACCTCCTTGGAGCCACCTTCACCAGATTTTGGCTCCTACCACTATAGCCATTGTGGAGGGGGCTCTTAATCCTAGTCCCCCTTTGAATTTTGGCCAAGATATATTTTCCCAAGACACTAGGGGCCATTTCTCCTCTAATCTTGAACCACCCCAGACAAAGGACCTTTGATGCTCTGAGTTCTTGTAAAATGGATGATGGTGTCATCATAGAAGAATAAAGATATACATGGAGAGATTGTAGTACAACTTTAAGAAGGAAAAATCGACATGCACTATTCAAGGCATGGAATGTCTAATTTGATCATTTGATTTGAAATCTTGTTAAGTGCTCCTCCCAGACTTTCCATTTAAGTGATCTTTCTACGAGGGGAGCACCCAAATATTTGGATGGTAGTTTGCTGATTTGTATGCCTAGAAGTCTTGCAATATTCCTTTGAATGATTAAGGGAGTATTAAACAAAAACATTGGGATTTGGTTCGACTTATTTTCATACTTGAGGTGGAGGAGAAAAGGTCTAAGTTTTGATTGAGTGTTTGTGCTTCTTATATTGTAGGGGTGTTGAGCCCCATTATGTCATTGGCAAATTGCTAGTGATTGAAAGGAAAATCTTCACCATATAGTCTTAGTCCATTTAATCTTTGCGCTGTTGCTACTTCCTTGAATTGTCTGCTTAAGCCTTCCATTGTCGGGATGAAGAGAAAGGGGTATTAGAGGAAATTTTAGCCTAAAAGTACCGATTAAATTTTCATGTAATTTCCATGTCATAATATATAAACCAATTTAAATCCTTTAAATTTAAAGAGAGGTATATATAAATATTTTGAGGGAAAAGAAAAAGTATATTTTTAATTGTATTTCTGGTTTATCTCCTTATAGGTTTACTCAAATTTCAAGTGCAGACACTTGTTGGATGCACAAATAAATTTCACATCTAATGAGTACCCATTATGCATACTTTTGAGAAGACCCACACTGAGAAAAATTGAAGAGACATTTAAAAAACGTGTTGAACACACTTTTTAATGTATCTTCAATTTTTATCAACGTGGGTATTCTCAAAAGTATGCATAATGGGTACTCGTTGGATGTGGAATTTAATTACGCATCCAACAATTCTCTACAATTGAAATTTGAGTAAACCTCTAAGGAAATAAGCCAAAAAAAAAATTAAAAAAAGGTTTTCTTATTTTCCCTCCAAAATTCATAACACTTATTTTATTATTTGAACTATTATGTTATTATTTTTCCTTAGGAAGCCACTTTTAGGCAGAAATTTCCTCTAATGTGGTGGATTTCCCTAATAGATTCCATGCAATGCTCGAAAAGGAGGAACAAGGGACATGTTGACCACAATTGAGAAGGAACCTAAGGAAATAAGATTGTGCACGTATGTGATCCATTCACTGTCAAATCCAAATTCTTTGAGAACCTAACATAGATATTCCTAGTTCAAATTATCAAAAGCTTTTGAAAAATCTAGTTTGAGCATCATTCCTTGTTTTTTAGTGACTTTTAATGAATGGATGGCTTCATGAGCCACAATAATGTCGTCTAAAATTTTTCTACCTTCAACATACCTTATCTGCTTTAGGGAGACAAGTTTAGGGAGGAAGGGCTTGAGCTGATTTGCGATGATATTAGTGATCATTTTATAAATGTTGTTGCATAGAGCAATCGATTAATACTCACATGGGTGTCCAGTTTTATCTTTTTCTGGGACTAGAGTTATGAATGTGGCATCAAGCACTTTAAGGATGGATTTGGACTTCTTGGATTCCTCCATGGATTTCCACACCTCTTTTCCAACTATTGACCAACAATATTGGAATAATTTGATTATAAAATCATCTAGCCCAAGGGCCTTATTTGGGGGCATCACCTTGATGGTGGATTCTACTTCCTCAAGAGATATCTCTCTCAAGAGGGTTGCATTATGATAACTTATTATAAGGGATTGGTGGATTCTACTTCCTCAAGAGATATCTCTCTTAAGAGGGTTGCATTATGAGAACTTGTTATAAGGGATGAAATATTCTGAGCGACTTGTTGGATGACTTCCTTCCCATCCCTTCATAGTTCCATAAGAATACCTTGAAAGTAGTTGATTAGCTCATGAGCGACCTCATGGTGTGTTTCTAACTTCTGCCATCTTCTCCCTTCAATGAGGAGATTTGATTGTGGTGTCAGTACCATATCATAGATTTGTGGAAGAATGCAACGTTTTTCCTCTATTTCAACCGTTAGAGTGATCGTAAACTATTTTTAATAAAATAAAAAATTTCATATATATATAGTTAAAAAATGAAAAAATTTGAACTGGTAATTATTTCTAGTACCACCATCTATTTATACCCATGATATATATATATATATATTCTAGTACCGCCATCTATTTATACCCATGATATATATATATATATATATATATATATATATATATATATATATATATATATATATATATTATTTTTTTTTTTTCGATTTTTCATAATTTTTACATTTAAATTTCTTTTTGAAATTGTGTATTTATGTGTTTGTTGGTTTTGGTTATTTTTATTTCATCATTACATTGCAGGTGTTTATTTTTGTGTCTTTTAATAATATTCCACTGTTTCTTCAGCTTTAAAACCGTGGGGAATCCAGTCCAATGTGGAGTACAGCCAGCAGTGGATGGGTTCAACAACTCCAACGATGGCCCGAAAAAGGGAATGAATACGTAAAGGTAAAGATGCCTTTCTCAATGCTTCTTCATATGCCTTTCATTTTCATATCTCTTCAATAAATAAATAAAAGCACAATGAAATGACGTCATATTTAGTTTTATATTCGTCATATGCATTGCACTCATCTTTATCCGTGAAGTGAAGTGCAGTGCTGTGCTACAATGGTAAAGTGTTTGCACTTCACATTTTATTGTCATTTCTCCACTCTACGTTGCATTCACCAAACGTTACAAATGTGTCCTCAAACTTTTCGTTGAATTTATTTTAATTAAATATATATATATATAGTCTTATCTCCTGATTTAATTATTGTATTCTATATTATTAAACTTTTTAAAGTGAATTCTATGCTGGTAAAATTATTAGAATAGATTATTAATATTATAATATGAAGTCCATTTTTAGGGTATTAAATTATATTCGATTAACTATTGCATTAATTAAAATTAAGATCATGAAAATTATTTATAATATTATAATATTATTTTATAAATATATTAATTTATTTTTTTCATTATATTAAATTATGGTATTCTAACTCTTATTTGTTTGTGTATTTTTGGAATGATAAATTTTAATTGTATATTTTTGAAAATGCATTTTGAACCAGTAAAATTTTGAAATTTTATTGTTTGGTAAAAACATATATGTTAATTTACTAATTAATTAGCTACTTATAAGTTTTGGAGTATTTTTTCTGGGATATTTTTTGTTATACATTTTGGAATGCTTTTTAGGGATACTTTCTGGTAGAATCTACCCATAATCTAGCATGGATCTCTTGGAATGACAAGTTTGAATTGTGAACTCTCCACAATTTGAGCAAGTTAAGAGATTTTCTGGGTGTTGAATCCATATATGTAATCAAAGATGCATTTTAGACAAAAAAAAATCAAGATTTGACAAAAAAATGTTTCACCAGATTCTGGCCAAAAACTCCAACATAAAAAGATCAATTAAAATACCATATACAATTAACATATGAGTTAATCAATTTTACTAAATAATTATATCTCTATATAAAATAATAAAATTAATCAATGGTTAACATAAACATATTAATTAAAATACAACATACCACTAAACAATTATTATATTTTTAAATTTCATGATTTTAACAAAAACAACAAATAAAATAATTGTTGTAATGTCTATTTCCTAACTAATAGAGTTGGTGGACCTTTAGCCCATTGGTTGGTTCTCGCAGGCTATTGGATTAGTGTTAGGGTTAGGGAACCTAAGACAATTAATCCAATAGTTTGGTAGTTTTGATAATATTTTTAACAAGTTAGGTTCAAGGGGTAATCTGATAAGGTTACTATTTTTAGTATTTTCGATGGGTTCAATTTTGATGACTATGTAGGTATTTTATATAGTTCTAGTTTTATATTATTATTTTTATATTTTCAATGAAGGGACTATAATGACTGGTTATAAAGTGAAAGAAGTTTATTAAAAAAGAAAAAGAAAAATGAATGAGACCTTTAATTCTGAGAGTAAAAGTGATTTTATTTAGTCTTAAGGGAGAGTTATACAAACAAATTTATGAAGTTCATTTTCAATGTTGGTTTTGATATTTGATATTGTCATTTTCTCGAGGAGATTACTTCTTGATTTGTGAGGATGAAGCCCTTGCATGTGACATTCTCGAAGTTATTGAGATATATAATATGAAGAATATCTTTTTGATTTCATACGAAGAGCACAATTGGGTATTTTGTAGATTTCAATTCAAAATCAGAGTTATACATTTCTACATTTAATGGGTATGCTTGAATTGCATTTTTAAAGCATTTTGGTTATTTGGGTATTGTTCATTTTGACCATACATTGTAATCCCAACTCTTAAAATAAACCTCAATCAAACTTATAGATTTCTACATTTAATGGGTATGTTTGAATTATGTTTCTAAAGCATTTTGGTTATATGGGTATTGTTCATTTTGACCATACATTGAAATCTCAACTCTTAAGTTATATCAAGTTATGGATTTTATTAAATATTGTTATTTTCTAAGTTATTACATTATTGATAGAAATTTGAGTTATACTAGTTTGTGGGTTTTCCCAAATATTGTTATTTTTTTACTTATTTCATTGTTGCGAGAAATTTGAGTTATATCAGTTTGTGGGTTTCCCTAAATATCTTTATCTCCCTAGTTATTTCATTTTGCTAGAAATTCGAGTTATATTAGTTTGTTGGTTTTCTTCAATATTGTTATTTTCTTAGTTATTTCATTGTTGTCTAGTATTATTATTGTAAAAAAAGGTTGTGGTATCACAGCAATGTATCATGCCATCCTAAAGGGTTCAATATGATACTACAATGTTATGTCAAGATTTGACCAGCAACTTTATACATGTTGAGAAATTAAGGGCATTATATTTCTCTTGGATCTTTGACATTTACTTGTGAAAAATTCTTATGTGCTTGTTAGTTCTTATTTAAGTTTTCCTTTCCTCAAGATAAATGTCAGACAATGAATAAAAGAGGACACAATATGTAGGCACACAGACAGGGAAAATCCCCTAGTTAGGGAAAATCGAGTCAAGAACTCTTCCTTCAGAAGATTCATATGACAGTGAGACAACCAAGACTCTTAACATAAAATTCTTTCCATCCATCAAGTCAACCTTATAGATGACATAACCTTCTCCCAAAACTGATCTTCTTCAATCATAAAATTTCAACTCTTGCAATCATGAAAGTTTTGGTCCTGCAATAGTAGAAGCCTTCGATCCTATAATCACGAAAAGATTTCGGTTCTCTAATTGTAATAGAAACAATCTTTTTCTTTGCGGTATAATCCTCCCTTTTAGATTTCAAAGCGTCTACTTATTACTATGTTCCTTCCTTGATATATAGATGAGTTTCAAACCTTCTTGTAAGGAATGTGAATCCTTCAAACTAGGTCAAGTACCCTTTCCTTTGTTGTCTGTAATCCATGCAAATTTCCTTTTGTTATTTTAAGCATTTGTTTTCTACACATGTAGACATCCAACACCTTGCTTTCTGCCCTTCGTATTACTTCTGCAATTTTTATCATTGCTTCAGTACCTTCTCTCATTGAGTTGGGTTTAGTAGGCTATATATAGTTGTTTCCAACTGTTGTTAAGACCGACATGTATGACTAGAGGAGTCGATTTCCACAATATCAATTTGAGGCCGACTTACAAGTGGATCAAGGCTGAAATGATGGAGGAGAGGTAGGACATCAATGACATTCAAATATTTTTGTATCATGATCCCAAGAAGGGTTTCTTACATCAGACCTTGACTTTGACTCAACAAAAAATTCTTAGAAGCCTACAATGGAGGCTTGACCTATAACCATTGAATCAAGCATGAAATCCATGCTTTAATAAGTCAATTTAATAATAAAAAATTATTTTGGAAAATATATTACATCTTGATTGAAGTATAATTATGAATACTGACATTAGTTACATTTTTCAACACTCCCTCTTAACTAGGGAGGTATTCATATATATATAAATGAACTACGAAGAGTTCTAGAACACTTATCTATCCAGGTGGGACTAAGATGGAATCAAGCTTTCAACTAGTCTAGGTACCATTAGACTTACTTACTAACCATAAACCTAGGGATCTAAGTGTGTATCGAAGGCAAGATATCCAAGGCTAACGCCACCCTTCCTCTTCAGGATCTAGACATCAACACAAATGCCGACAAGATGTCCTCCCAAGCATCTACCATTAGATGCTTCAACTCTCCCTATCAAAGTAGATATATCCATTTTTCCAAGCATGCTTCCAGAGTGTTCACTCTTCTTGTGGAGAGATTTTACCTATAACATAAACCCCAATCAATAATAAACTTTCAAATATACAATTAAGCATAGGCCTTTGGGGTCCTCAATTATTCAGATACTACTAATAGTATCAAGTTATCCATATTTAATTTGTCGGAAGCTTTCTTCTTCTTTCATTTCTTCAACAACACTAATTCATTCTCCAGTTTATTCTTCAAGGTATCGACTATTATAATATTCCCTCCCACTTAACCGGGGAGATATACCTTTTCTTCTATTTGGTCTCCCTCTTAACTTTAGGGAGATCAACTACTTCCTTCTTCTATGGCATCAAAGGAATTTTCATTTACGACATCAAGGTTATCTTGATCTGTAACTTCTTTCATCATGCTAATATGGACATCTTCATTATCTTGAAGATTATGTACCTGCAAGAATTTGATAGCAAGTGCAACCAAATAGATGCATGAAGTTTAATATAGAAAAATCATGTTAATGTGATGGAAGCATCTATATTCTAGACATAAAATGCCTAAACTTGGTTGGGTTTATAATCAACAAAAGTTACAAACTCAACTAATTTCTAGGGTTTTGTTACAAACCCTATACTATAAAGAGATATATAACAAGATTTGTTCCATCATTGATATACAAATACTTAAATATGAATAACAATTCTACTATACACGTTGGACTATACTAGGGTTTGTTGCAAACCCTAGATTTTATCATCAGAATTAAATCTTATTGGAAGCAATATCATATCCTAGAATATCAATCTCCTACTAGGTTTTCTACAAACAATGAGAATAAAAAATTAGGTCAGTATATTGACATATACATATCTAGGATTTCATAATCATGCCTTTGTATTTCATAATACCATCTACTAGGTAAACCTAATGACACAAACATCAATTTTATTCAGGCTATGGTTTTGATCAGGCTATTGGATATATACCTAGGGTTTCATTCCTAGGACCTTATCTTAACTAATATAAGGGTATAGCTTATAAATATTAATGTACCAAACCCCAAATATCTATGGCTTCAATACATAGCATAAACATTACCAACGAACCCTAAATGACTCAGGTTTATATACAAAAACTTTAAACATCAATAATATAAGATTTCTAAACTTCATTACCAACCCTAAGTAGACTTTTGTTTCACAATCAATATTGACACACCCTTAGGTTAGGGTTTTAAAGTGAACCCTTTTAGGGTTCCATAAGAATGATAAATAATGTCGGTAAATTTAGTCTAATTATTAATCACCCTAACAAGAATCTTTGAGATTCAAAATCCTTAATACAAAAAAGTTAGTAATACAAGGCAAATTTTAAAAGGATTGTACTTCTTTAATGAAAATGTTTAGTTAGGAAATATTATACATACCTTTGGAATTTTTTTACAAACCTTGTAGAGTTCCCTTCAAATAAAATCTCCAAGATTCATTTTCTTAAGAGTCAACTTGAAAACATCAAGTCATCATACCTGCAATATTAAGTATATCCAAAAATATACAAGTACAATATCTAGAGTTTCTATTTTCCATTAGAGTATGAACTCCTAAGGATTTTCTTGCAGGCCTTAAGACATTATTGATTAATTCTATTATTGCAATGAAATTTCATAAAATTTGTACTAATTACAAATTCTATTATGAGACAAGGAGTGGGACTTTCATATGTATTGTCAAGTCCTAGATATTAACGATTCTAGAATCATATAATCAGATTTTTAATAGATAATCAAGTTATATATACCTTCGAACTTGCATACCTTTATTTGATACTTAATTTAAGCTTATTGATCCCTTTGCAAACTGTAAACATGATGTTAGATGTATGAAATAATAAAAACAAAGTTTACCTAATTTTGATGAAATATTCAAGGGTTCTCTCATGAGCTGGTGCAAGACACATTCACTGATGAAGTTTTTATTTCCTAAGGATGGTTCTTCCTTCAAGGCACAAATTATTTTCCACAGGTCGACTTACTTATGGTTAGGGAATTTTCTACAAAACACTGTTATATGCCTCAAATGTCCATGATTAAGAAGTCTACCAATATCGGCTCTCTTTCTTATTGATCAAGCTCCAATGTCCTTTCAATCTCATGGATTTTATACCACTATTCAAGAGTCCATTCTGTGCTCAGATCTTCAACTTCTTACTTTAAGGTAATGTTGACTTTACATTTAGGTTGTATACTCATGCTCAGAAATTTTGAACGAGGCTAGGCTTCTTTCTATCGTGACTAAGATACATTTTTCTATAAACCTCACACTAAAATTTGTGATGTACAATGAATGAATTTGATTGTTCATAGGTGCATACATTCTCTAAGATTGCACCATTAATTTAGACCTTTTTAATGGAGATTTTAGAGCCTAAGAACTAAACTAAGACCCTTACTCTTTTCACCAAGATATTTGGCCTTCCTTAGGCTACTATATTGGTCCTTTGGTCCTTTATAATAGAAAATAATATATCTGCTATTTATGCTCATATCTGTGGCATAGTTATTGTGTGGATAATTAGTGTATGTGCTTGGAATTTGATCCTCCTTGTCCTTAGTAATTCGACCGTAGGTGGATTTTATTCTTTTCTTAATTTGAAGCCAATGGTGACATCTTTCATGCCCTTGCATGAACCAAGCTCTGATACCATGTTGAGAAATTAAGGGCATTATATTTCTCTTGGATCTTTGACATTTACTTGTGAAAAATTATTATGTGCTTGTTAGTTCTTATTTGTGTTTTCCTTTCATTAAGATAAATGCCAGACAATGAATAAAAGCGTACACAAGATGTAGGCACACAACCATGGAAAAAACCCTAGGTGGGGGAAAACCCAGTCAATAACACTTCTTTTAGTAGATTCATATGACAGATACAACCAAGACTCTTAACATAAACTTCTTTCCATCCATCAATTCATCCTTATAGATGACATTACCTTCTTCCAAAACTAATCTTCTTCAATCATAAAATTTCAACTCCTACAACCATGAAATTTTCGGTCCCGCGTTAGTAGAAGTCTTCAATCCTATAATCACATTGAGATTTCGGTTCTTTAATTGTAATAGAAACATTTTTTTTCTTTGCGGTATAGTTCTCCCTTTTAGATGTCAAAACATCTACATATATTTTGTTCCTTCCTTGATATATAACTGAGTTTTTTGACCTTCCTATAAGGTATGCGAATCCATCAAACTGGTTGAGTACCCTTTCCTTTACTGCCTTTAATCCATGCGAATTTCCTTCTGTTCTTTTAGGCATTTGTTTTCTTTACTTATATACATTCAACACCTTGCTTTCTTCCCTTTGTATTACTTTTGAAATTGTTATCCTTGCTTCAGTACCTTCTCTCATTGAGATGAGTTTAGTAGGATATATATAGTTGTTTCCAATTGTAGTTGAGGCCGACATGTATGACTGGAAGAGCCAACTTCCACAATATCAATTTGAGGCCAAATTACAAGGGGATCAAGGATGACTTGATGGAGCAGAGGTAGGAGATTAATTATACACCCAAATATTTTTCTATTATGATCCCAAGAAGGGTTTCTTACATCAGACTTTGACTTTGAGTTAACAGAAAAATCCTAGAAGCCTACAATGGAGACTTGACCTATAACCATTGATCCAAGCATAAAATCCATGATTTAATAATTCGATTTAATAACAAAAATTTATTTTGAAAAATATATTACATCTTGACTGAAGTATAATTATGAAGACTGACACTAGTTACATTTTACAACAATACACACCACTACAATACTCATAAATGCACGTATGCTACAAATTTTATTGCAAAAAATTAGATGGAATTTGATGACAAAATACAGGTAATATGGGTAATAGGGACCTTGGAAATCAAACCCTTGAAGAACATTTTTAAAATTTTTTGGCTGGCTTGGTTAGAGGGCAACAAGCTGCAGAGAAAAGAACCCAAGCACATAATCAATGGTTGGATCTTTTAAAGCAGTTGATGGCTAGATAACTAGGGGTTGATATTAGTGGTAACAATCCAAATAATGGAGACAACATGGGAGGAAATAATGGTCAGAGAGAGAATTCCATTCTTGGGGGAAACCAAATCAACCAACTAGAACCATTAGTTCAAGGCCTTTTATGCCTACCTTCTCACCTAAAGCACTAGTGCCAGATGAAAATAAGCCACACATCACAGATTTGTAGATTCAGTTTATGTAGGATTGAAAAATAGTGGGCCAAAGTTTTAGGCTACTATATCACTTAGAGATTATATTGATGTTAGGATGAAACATAGACTTCACATAAGTGATAGTACACATAATTATAATCTAAATAAGAAAGTGAGAATATTTACTTACTTATATTATGATGGTTCACAAAATAATTCAGCACGAGCTTGGGCTTAGAAGGTTGATACCTATTTCCAACTCAACCCAATTCCAGAGGAAGAAGCGATGGAATATGCGACCATACACCTTGATGGCATATCACACGAGTGGTGGCATCATGGAATGATCACCATGGGACATGACAATATTTCTTCATATTACACATATTTTACAAAGAGGTTGATTGAGAGTTTTATAAGAATTATCCAAAGCCACATTTCAAAGAGTTGAGACAACTTAAGTAATGGGGTTAAGTTGACACTTATATTGCAGATTTTTAGAGGCTTGTTTGTGCTAGTCACTGATATTCTAGAAAGAAGGCTCATGGAGAAATTCATGGATGGTTTGAAAAAACTTTAGAGAGGTTGGATAAATTCCCTGAATCCATCTACCTTGTAGGAAGCCATCAAAAAATAAAGGAACATGGAGGCTTCTACTTTTAGAAGAAAGTTTCACTAAAGTGTTCCCACATAAAAGGGATACAGATAAAAAAAAAATTCAAAGAGAATCACAACAACCATGAAATGATTCTAATAAGTTAGATAGTGAGAAAGTAAATGAAATCAGAAGGAATAAGTTGTGCTTCCATTGTAGAGATCCATGGAACCCCTCACATTAATTTAGCTTGAAATGAAAAACTAAGTAGTTAGAGTACTTCTCTATTGAAAAAGTTGCATGAGAAAAATCATATCAGCAATATGATTGGAAGAATAGTGACGAGGAGGAAAATTCATAGGAAGAGTCCAAGGATGATAGGGCCATTGCACAACTCTCTGGTGCAAAAAGAGGAATCACATTCAAGGTAATAGGTGTAGTACATGAGTAATGAGTTCTTTCTTTATTTGATTTAGGGGAACTCATAATTTCATTTATGAAAGGCTTGCGACAAGGAGGGGTTTGCAAACAAAAGAACCAAGTGGGTTTAAGGTGATGGTAGCTAATGGGTATAAGATTGTTTGTACTCATAAGAATTCAAATCTAAATATACAATTGGGTGATTATCAACTACAAGATGAATTTTAAGTGGTAGACATGGGGGAAAATGATGTTATTCTTGGTATTGCATGGATGATGTCCATTGTATAGTTATTTTTCAATCTACAAAAGTTGGAAATGAATTTTGCACTCCCAGTAAATGGAGGGATTAGAGTGGTATCACTTAACTAATCAGACATGACTAGGTTGAGTGGGCAACATAGTGTCTCATCATGTCAACAATTCCTACAATGTTAGACCAAAAAAGAATGATTACCATCTTGATATTCAGGGGTTGATATCCAAGCATGACAAGGTGTTTGGCAGTATCCCTCATGAGTTCCTCTTGATAGGGAATCGACCATGTCATTGAGTTGGAGGAAGAATCCAAACTAGAGATCACTACTACTTATTGAAATCCTAAGAGGCATAAGGATGAAATATAAAAGGGAAATTAAGGAGTTATTAGTGACGGGACACATAAGACCCATTAGAAGTTCTTTCACATCAAAAATAGTGTTGGTAAAAAATAGGGATGGAATCATGTGGATGTGCATTGATTATAAGGCCCTAAACAAAAAGATAATCTAGAACAAGTATCTAATTCCCATGATATTTGAATTGATCAATGAGTTGCATGGGGAATTCCATTTTTCTAAGATAGATTTGAGGTCAAGGTATCATTAGATTTGAATGAGAGAAGAGCATATTAAAAAAACTACTTTCATGTGCCATTTTGGGCATTTCTATATTTATATTAACAAATTCTCTAACCACTTTTTAGATTTGTATGAATCAAGTGTTTAAGGGACAATTTGAGAAAATTTGGTTTGATATTATTGATGACATTTTGATTTCCAGTAAGACTTAGGAGGAACATATGCAACATCTTGAGGAGGTATTGAACATCTTAGAGAGAGATTCTAAATTCTATGGAGTCTAAATGTGACTTTGGGATGCCAAAGCTTCTTTATTTTGGTCATATCATCAGTGTAGAGGGAGTAAGAATAGATCATGAGAAGATCAAGGCTATTCTAGAATGGTATACACCTACAAATATCACCTAGCTTAAGGGATTCTTTGTTCATTGTATTTTCTACATGAGATTTGTTATGGGATTTTCATGAATTGTAGCACTTCTTATAGATTTAACTAAAGGGGCCTTTGAGTGGTGTGATTCAACACATAAATGTTTGCACTTAAAGTAGGTTATTTATACACATCCCATGTTAGCAACACTAGATTTCTCCAAACCCTTTGAGTTAGAGTGTGGTGCTTTAGGAATGGGGATATGAGTTGTTTTGATGTAGGGTAAGCACTTGATTTCTTTTAAAAGTAGAAAATTAAGAGGTGTAGAGAGGAGTTACTCAGTTTATGATAAAGATATGTTGGCCATTATGCATGCCTTGGCTAAATTCAGATCATACCTATTTGGGGGTAAGTTTATCATCAAAACATATCATAACAACATTAAATATTTCATGAAACAGAAGGATCTAAATGATAGGCAGAAAAAGTCCGCGAATAGATTGCATGAATATGATTTTGACATTGTATATGTCAAAGGGAAGAAGAAAGTAGTTGTTGATGCACTTTCTAGGAGGCCTCACATATGTTCGTTAGTGGGGAGGATAGTTTTGCTAATTGGTGGCGGTTAATTGCAACAAAGCATGCAAAATAGTCATGGAGAATAGGAGTTATGAAAAGCACAATTCATGATGATATGCATATAGTGGAAAATGAGTTGATAATGTATAAGGGGGGAATTTATTTGGTGCCTTCTTCACAACTTAAGTTAAATATATTGAGGACATTTGATGATGCACCCATGGATGGTCACTTGAGTTTCTTTAAAACCTATAGGAAAATATGGCAGAGATTCAAATGGAAAAAACTTAAGAATGAAGTCCTTAAGTATGTTATAGAGTGTCCTACTTGTTAGTAAGACAAGAATGAGCATACTTATCTAGTTGATCTATCTCTCCATTAATTAGAAATGGAAATATATCTCTATGGATTCCATCTCAGGGCTACATAAGGCACTACTAAGTAAAGATTGCATCTATGTGGTGGTTTACCGGTTGACTAAGTTTTCACACTTCTTTACCATTTCAACGACTTATACGATAACACAGATAACTAATTTGTTTTTCAAAGAGATTTTTGTGATATTCCTAAGAATATTGTTAGTGATAGGGACAATAAGTTCCCAAGTATGTTTTGGAAATATCTCTTCAAATTGAGTGGGACTGAGCTCACTCCTAGCACTAGATACCATCCATTACCACATGGTCAAATGAAGATAGTGAATAAATGGGTGGAGGGGTATCTCAAGAACTATGCTTATGGAAAACAAAGAGCTTGGATCAAAATGGCTACACCTTGGTGAGTATTGCTATAATACTACTTACCACATTTATATTAGGATGTCTTCGTTCATGAATTTATATGATTATGAATATCCCATGTTCATGGATCTATTGTTTGGGGATAATAGAGTGCCATAAGAAGAGGATTTACTACCAGAGAGTTAGGACATCATGAAGTCACTGAAGGAAAATTCACAATTGGCATAGACTCAGTAGAAGTTGTATGTTGATCATCATCATATAGAGTGCAATTTTGAGGTTGAGGACATGGTCTATTTGAGATTGCATCCATATAGACAATCTACTATGAGGAAGAGTGGAATAAATAAACTAAAGCCTAGGTTTTATGGACCATTTAAAGTATGTCAGAGGATTGGAGAGGCTCAAGAAGGCACTTAGTAATAATGTGGTTTCCTCATCTGCTTTTCCACCATTGGATGAGGAGAGGAAGTTGATATTGATTCTAGAGGCCATTATTGATACTAGAGAGAGGGCTCTTCATAAAAGGGTCATCAAAGAGTTTCTGGTCAAATAGAAGAACTTGCCAATAAAGGATGCTACATAAGAAAAATGATTAGATATTGCAACATCTAGAGCTGAGATTGCCTGAGGACAAGCAATTTTGAGAAGGGAAGATTGTAATGTCTACTTCCTAACTAGTGGAGTTGGTGAACTTATAGCCCATCGGTTGGTTCTTGTAGGCTATTGTATTAGGGTTAGGAAAACTTGGAAGCGATTAATCTAATAGTTTGGCAATTTTGATGGTTAGTTGAGATCTCATTGAGATTATTAGTTGGATGATTTTTTTTGGAATGATTTCAGGATAGTTTTTCAATACTTACTTCTTTTAGCAAGTTAGTTTTGAGCAACGACTGGGTTAGCTAGCAAGAAAATGATTAGATATTGCAACATCTAGAGTTGAGATTGCTTGAGGACAAGCAATTTTGAGAAGGAAGATTGTAATGTCCACTTCCTAACTAGTGGAGTTGGTGAACCTATAGCCCATCGGTTGGTTCTTGTAGGCTATTGTATTAGGGTTAGGAAAACTTGGAGGCAATTAATCTAATAGTTTGGCAATTTTGATGGTTAGTTGAGATCTCATTGAGATTATTAGTTGGATGATTTTTTCTAGAATGATTTCAGGATAGTTTTTCAATACTTACTTCTTTTAGCAAGTTAGTTTTGAGCAACGACTGGGTCAGCTGGCACGGTTACTATTTTTAGTATTGTTAGTGGGTTCAATTTTAATGAATTTCTCAGTATTTTATTGTAAGAACCTGAATCCTATTATTAGAGCCTCTATTTTGTTATACACTAACAGATCTATTTTCCTGTTAATTTATAAATAATAAAAGGAGCTTGCTGACCTTTTCACATAGCTTTAAACATTTAACATCTTATCATTTTATCATAAGCAACATAAATTAAGGTGAGCATTCCATTGATATCAACTTAACAAGAGTAGTCCATGGAAAAATACCTGTTCCGGCGGTTGATGATGATACCTTTGTCTTATAGCTCCAGCTGAACGCTCCCTCTGGCCGACCCAACCGGATTTACCTCCCAGCCAACTAGGAAATAAATTCCTAGCCCAGGAAACCTCCACAGGTTCCCTAGCCCTCCGTGCCCAAGTCTAACCAGATATAGTGTGTCCTCAAGAAGAATGTGCAAAACTAGATAATGATACTTTCCTCCTCTCAAACCCAAGAAACCTCCACAGGTTTCCAAGGTCTCCCAAAAAAATCATAACAAGGCCAAACAATCACAACCAACCCCCACCATCCTAAGCAAGACTCCCACTGCCCCCTTTTCTTCCTTCCCCCTTCCCTTTTTATACCCTCTTTCCTCAACCACCTCTCATTAATGTCATTAAATCTCACCCATCCTTGGTTGACTTCTCTTCTAAGCTAGGCGTACATTTGGAATTGTGACATGAATATAAAATTGAGAATTTAATGGGAAAGGATCATGTCTTCTCCCAAGTAAATCTAAAAAGTACATTTGGGAATGTGAAGTGTAATTACATGGAGAGGACCATGTCTTCTCCTTAGTAAATGTGAGGGTACATTGGGGAATGTGAAATGAATAAATATATATTGTTGATAAGATGGAGAGGACTATGTCTTCTCCCAAGTAAATGTGAGGGTACATTGGGGAATGTGAAATGAATAAATATATATTGATGATAAGATGGAGAGGACTATGTCTTCTCCCAAGTAAATGTGAGGGTACATTGGGGTATGTGAAATAAATAAATATATTTTGAATTAATGGAAGGAGACTATATCCTACATAATATTCAAATTGAGAAGGTAAGTGGGGAATTTGAATAATGGAAATCATAAATTTATTTTATGACCAATATTTCTCAATATTTTCAGATAATGTAAATATTAACACAATTTGTAGGATAAGATTTAAGTGGGGCATTACATTTATATAGTTTGATTTTTTAAAATAAAATAGTGACAAGTTATTAAAGTTAGATCAAAAATTTAATTTTATCGTTATTTTATTATTTTTAATGAAGGGACTATAAGGGTCAATTATAAAGTGAAATGTGTTTTATTTAAGAAAAAGGGAATGAGGCCTTTGATTGGGAGAGTAAAAGTGATTTTATTTCGTTCCACTTGGCTTGATGAAGGTGGAAAAACTTATTGGGAAAGTTATAAAAGCAAATTTGTGAAGTTCATTTCATATGCTTGTTTTGATATTTGATATTTCTATTTTTTAGAGGAGATTTCTTCTTCTTGGTTTGTGAGAACAAAACCCCTTAGCATTCTCCATGTTATTGAGAAATATAATCTAGAAAATATGCTGGTGAATGACAACAAAAGGGAAAAATGATTTTAAAGCTCTACTGCTATAATAATGTTGCTATAATGATTTCGCAGATTTCAATTCAAAATCATATTTGTACATTTTCAGATTTAATTAAATCATTTTGATTGCCTAGTATTATTCATTTTGACCATACATTATAATCACAATTCTTAAAATAAATATAAGTTATATAAATTTATGGATTTTCGTAAATATTATTACTTTTTAAATTATTTTATTATTGTTCAAAACTATCATCCAAAAAATAAAAATAATATATATATATATATAAACCAAAATTTATATTCATTTTCCCATGAGATATATATATCACAACTTTTGCAACAAATTCATTTATCCTAAAATTCAACATGAGAGGTATTTGTTCGTTTTCCATGCCCAAAACCATATTGAATCGTCATGCGAGTGTGGTAGCCCAATGAGTTTTACCTACCAGCCCAATGAGTTTTATTTACCTTACTACGTAGTTTTTGAAATTATGATTAATTAGAATCGACAATATATTGTATTTGAAATCTGACAACCTCTGCCCCACTCACTAGAACATTAAATACTACATAACCCAAAAAAGATATTAACCACCCCACCCACAACCAAAAAAAACCACCCCCACCCACTGTAACATTAAATAATCTTCTACCATGTTTTAACCAATGTTCTTGACATCAAACATTGTTTCCTTTTAATAGGTTAATATTATGAGGAACCTATGATTGTAGTATTATGTTGTAACATAGTTTGAAAAATAAACTTCCCTTAATAATATTAAGGGAAAGTAAAGATATTAAAAATAAATTTTACTTAATAATATTAAATGAAAGTAAATATATTAATCAAATTCATTTATGATAATGATTTTATTATATCAAATTTGTTTATTTTGAGAGTAGTTTTATAATTTATTATGGAAAATCTTTTGGCGGTGTAGATTAGTTGGTGATAAAGCAGAATATTAAGACATGTCATTCTTTGCAATGTAGTTGGTTTAAACCGTAAATTAGTCTCATGTGCCATGTGAGGGGCCACATTAGTATGTTTGGAGGTTATAGTGGTAAGGGTCAGAATTGAATTTGTGTCACTAAGTACGAGCCCACTTTGGTTAATGATAATGCACCAAAAAAATTCGGAGTAGGGAGGAGTTGTTGTAATAAAAGGTTAAAGAAAAAAAATATAATATCTACTTAATAAAAAAATAATACTAGTAATAAGTAACAAAGTACGGGGAGATGTTGTCCGTAGCACTATATTTAAAAATAATAATTTAATATGTACATTCATAAATTAAAAATGGTAATTAAAAAATTAATTTTGCCAGCCATAAATAAAATACTTCGATTTCTACTTTAATTTTATGTTGAGAGGGTGAGTAGTTGAAAGTGAAAAAATTATAATTTGTTATATAATTGCTTTTTACTTTCAATATAAGGGAAATGTGTAATTTCTTCACTACTTGATATAGAGTTTACATGAGGCATCTAAAACTAATATTGATATTACACTCTAATTCGAATGAGATGTATAATAAGAGACATATATTTCTCATTATATTGATAGATGTTTTATAATTCAAGTTATGAAGGAGATTTGTAATTCATTAATTGGTTAAAATAAAGAGATGCATGTTTAAAAAATATACTAATAATGTTTGTTATCGTTTTTTAAAATAAATATAGATAATGTGGATGATAAATAAAATATTTCAATGTCACCTTTCTATATATTATATCAACAAAATGAAAATAAAGAATATCTTGTAATTCATTTTTTTTACTCTGTTTTCGATATTAAGGGGATGCATAATTTCTTCCATGCTTTGAGTTGACACATGGTGTGTGTGTATGGTGTGTTTTTGACATGAGGGAGATGTGTAATTATTTCCAAACTTCGATTTGAAACATGGTGTGTATGTGTGTGTTTAAAATAGGTACATGTTAACTCCTTATCTATCAAGTGCCAAGTTAGATTAAAACTCATTAGGTGCAAACATTTTTTCAAGTTTTACACTTTAAAAAAGGTTTTCGTCTCGAAATAGTTGATCTCTCTTAGTGTTTGATAGATTTAGGGTTAACATGGATTTAGGCAGGTTTCTATCATAAATGCTCACACAAAATTTATAGATGATCAAAATTATGATGTATATATTTAAAATTAATTTGATCATTTAAAATTTACTCACTTTACTTAATTGGTTAGCAATATAAAAAATATTATCAAGAAAGATCAGTGCCAATCTATCTTCTTTAATTTTATTATAATGACATAATTTATAGATGATTATCATATTGTGTATGTCTAATATTAATTTGACCATTTGAAATTTATTAAATTTCCTCAATCACTCAAAAGTGCTTGGAGTATTATCAACAAGGATCAATCTTAATCTATAATCTATCCTCTTCACTTTTTAGTATAGTGAGATAATTTGTATATAATTGAAACTATTGAAATCAATGTGTTGATTTAATATACATTTTTTTAGTTACTTATGAGATGTAAATAAATTTTGAGAATATGTTTTGTTAAGACAGTCTTTATATGAAGTTTATCGAATGAAAATCTTGTGAGTACAACCAACCCATCTATTTTAAAAATTAGTATGGTCAAAGCTAAATACGACCCTCAAATTTTTTTAACAACTTAATACCCCAAAATTGTAATTTCTTTACCAAAAAATAATCTTATAAATAAGAAATAAAGTAATAAACAAAAAAGGTACATTTTCCCATTTATAAGTGACTTGATAAAGGGATCAATCATCTCTACGTTTGTTTATAAGATATATTTCTCTCTATTTATAATGCATAGATACTTTATGATTCACCTCATCTTTTAAGATTAAGATTACTATATTTATTATATATATTTTTGATAATAAGTTATATTTTTAATGTCAATTAATAATAAATAAACATTTTTAATATTTTATAAAAAAATGATATTTTATATTTTAAAAATCACTTTAATTAATTATTTTTAATATTATTAAGAATTTATCTCTTTGGGGTAGTTTAATTAGTAATGATCGTGGAAATAAAGTTTTACTGAACCGGAAATTTTAGGTTCAAATCTTGTGCTATCCCTTCGATCGGGGTGAGAAGTTGGACATGATGAACATGTAGTCCTACCAAGCTTACAATTTATTATTATTATTAAGAACTTGATTAAATTTGTATTAATAAATATTTATTGTTATTTTTTTTTGTAAATTGAGGCTTTTATATTATTCGACAAAATATAGATGTATAGATTTTCCAGACATCTCCCTTAGGAGTATGTTTCTCTTTGCCATACATCTACAGGTGAGACTCAAACTAAAAAGACCTCTTGTAAGCCCCAATAGAAAGGAAACCTAACATAGTTGTGTGCTTAGGCCAATGACAAGAGCATTGCCCCACAAGTCATTACAAATACCAACCAACAAAATTGACATGAAATACTTGAAAAAATCGCATCGCCTGAACCTCACTATTAGAAACATAGAATGCCCAAGATGACAACATAAGCATAGAGTTGTCATACATTGCGATGCCCCCAAACACATAATTTTCCGAATAGACCCATGAACACACCATAATTGGTACCAATATTAACTAGACACAAAAACAATCAGTAGTACCACAAAACTAGACACAAAGACATATGCTAGGACAAGTCATAATAACAAAACAAATCCAAGACCTTCAAGATAAGCATGCACATGCATCAAGATGGGCCAAAAAAATAACCAATATTCAATACCTTCAAAATGAGTAAATGCCCTAAAACACGGATTGAAGATTGAAGCATAAAATTCCACACTGAAGAGTCATCCTGCTTGGTCAGTGATCATTGTTCAAGGAGCATATTGTTGCAGGGGTCCTCACACTAGAACCCGAAGGGTCCATCAAATCACCACTATCTGATTCACAGGCGATATGGCCTTCCACATGCGCTAGGCAGGAATCAATCCTATCTGGGAAGAAATTTTGGTTCCTAAACATCCTTTTGATGTATTCCAAGGAGGCAAAGATGTTATATCTTGCTACTTTTTTGTCCTTCGAGACTAGACACAAGAGGGTATTCATCTACTAATGCAAAGCCACCAAATTCAAGTATTGCTTCTTCCTATCCCTGGTGTGCCCAGGGTTTGGAACCCATGCCGACATATCCTCCAAGATCTCAGAGTTTGAATGGGATTTCCTTTCAATCCCTGCTTGGTTCTCTAGATTTCATATTTCTTTCCTAGTCTATGGTGGAACAATATTAAAATAGGTGGTAGCCAAGTCATGAACAATGAGACGTGCTCCTTGTTGACCCTGAGGAGCACTGCCACCCCCCCTGTCAACATCTCATACTCTGCCTTAGCAAAATGAAAAAAATCCCCAAGGGCGAACCTTGGACAACT
Source organism: Pinus tabuliformis (assembly GCA_031772625.1). NCBI lineage: Eukaryota > Viridiplantae > Streptophyta > Pinopsida > Pinales > Pinaceae > Pinus > Pinus tabuliformis. Next base: position 59,068,557 of record CM062813.1, on the reverse strand, counting down.
ACTATGAATTCCTCTCGCTAAAAGAAACAAGAAAATAAACTACACCCACTAGTGACAGGACTAGGATTCCACCCGTAAATATCATCTCCATAGCTTAGAACATAAACTTTAGACTTGACATAGACTTTGTGAAAAGAAATAGAAGGCTCAATAACCTCTATATAGGAGGCAAACCCCGATATTATTAAACATAGAAAGAGACCCAAATATAAATACTATCCCCAAAAACAAATTTTGTGAAAACAACCCCTAAATAACAATCACCAAGGCAGTTCCGACCTTACTACAAACTTAGCACACTGACACCCTAAAACTTCAACCCATTCAATAAACGACTGCCCAAATTTTAACCAAAACTTGTGACTCAGAAACAAGGGACACATGCAAAGAAGTAATCCACCCCAACCCTGAACCACCACATGAGGCTAGTAATGCAGACTAAAAGACAAAGGCTTTGAGAACTCATAACTAAACTCAACACTACTGAACAACAAAATGACTAGAAAAACTAGGCAATGAAAAGAGACAACCTGAGAATCAACAAAGGAAGCAACAATTGAGAAAGATGCCAACCCGCTAACCTTCTGTAGCACACTCCTCCCATATCTACCCAAGCAATCGGTCATCCAGGGTAAACATGCGACACTATGGATTACATTCAACCTCCTTGGTGACTTTAAGGAATGGAATCGAAAAAGAAATAAACTAAATAATATCATAACCAAAACCCCATTAGCCATGATAGGTGTTTTGTCAAACATATTATCAATATGTAATCTACAAGTGTAAATAACAAAATTAAGTGTAGGGATCTCATGCTTATCTGAGAATCTCTATGAACCATTGTTCCCTCATGCCATTTGTTGCATTCTCCTCCATTAATTCATAGACACATTATACATTCACATACAAGTAAAAACATGTTGAGAGACATACATAAATTCTATCATGAAATGGGCATATAACCAACATAACAGGAACAAGAATACAATAAACATATTAGCCATAAAATCCATAAATACATCAGTACCATTACACATGAGAATAAAGGGAATGGATTTCTTATTAATGAATGTAATCAACCAACTGGAGATGAGACTACCATGTTCCACCTGACCATAGAATGGTTGAGCCGAATCTCTCTTCATCCATTCACCCCCGTGCCATATTCCAAGCATGAATGTGGGATCTCATAGATCACATCAATCAAAACTCATCGAGGGCTTCTAGAGGCCATCCATCTCAACCCATCAAACAATGATTCCATCTTACGGTCAGACATCACCAAAAAATACCATCATCAGATTGGTCTCCATCTTAGCCTTCCAGGGCGTTTGTACAACCAAGGCTTCTAGAACTATTGGCTCAACCCACAACTTATACAGGGCTTCAAGAGAATTTGTCCCACCAAGGCTTCTAGGACTAGTAACTCAACCCACCAAGGGCTTCCAGAGTGTTTTTCCAACTAGGGCTTCCAGGACTAGTAACTCAACCCAAGTTGTTACAGGACTTCCAAAGAATTTGTTAAACTAGGGCTTCCAGAACTAATAACTCAACCCAAGCTAAGGAAACATGAGAGCCAACCAAAACAAAACAATGAAAGTAAATCCACAATCACCATGGCTATATAGGAAATGACAAGGCTATGCAATCCACTATCGATCTAGGCAATCCCCCATGCCAATGATAGATCGCAACCAAGAAACCACATGCATGTGCCATGCATGCCAAAATAGTGAAGAAATCATACATGAAACTCGATACCTGTAAGAAAATCTGATGTAGCTGCTAATGTTGATGCCTTCTTGCACTTTCGTGCTCTTCCTTTGACTTCTTGCTCTAAGAATCCAAGTATGCCACACCCTTCAAGAGTGCTCCAAGAAAACTCTAAGTATCCAAGAGTATGAGAGAGAGAGAGAATAATAAGAGAGCTCCCAAAATTGAATTGACAAAAGATTTACACTAAAAAGAAGAATCTTGCCAACTGATCCTCAGAAGCCTTTTTATGAATGAGGCCTCTATTTTCTTCATTTTCCTCCTCACATGCAACCTGTGACCTTTCACCTCCTTTTTCTCCTAATTTCCATTATTTTTCTTCATTTTCCTCCTCACATGCAACTTGTGACCTTTCACCTCCTTTTTCTCCTAATTTCCATTATTTTCCTTCATTTTCCTCCTCACATGCAACTTGTGACCTTTCACCTCCTTTTTCTCCTATTTTCCATTATTTTCATAAATAAATGTGCCAAAATACCTTTTTGCCTCTTTAATGCCTTAGCCATTGCCTTTGCCAATTTCCTTAACCATAAACAACCAAATGAACACCCACTAGGATGTCCTACCCACCATTCAGCTTGGAATACATGTCCCATCATCTGTGGTATTTATATATTTTTACATGGAATTTTCACCAGGGCTATTACAGAACCCTCCCCCTTGGGGGAACACCGTCCTCGGTGTTCAATGACACCTATAACCAACATGACTGCTGAAAACAAAACATACTGCCCATGGAGCTTTATAACACAACTCGTTGCAATATTTACAATGAATGACCCACTCAAAAGAAAAACATCATGACAACATGACCAGATAAAAACCATACCGCATATTGGAGCTTTATAACACAACTCATTACGATATTTACAATGATATACACATATACACATTTTCTTAACCAAAAAATAAAGGATACGATGCCCATATCAATCAACAAGGGAATCCAGAGGCTCACACCTCCACCCTCAAAGTAATACCAGGATTCACCTCCTTCCCAGGAAGTCCAGAATCCACTGCAAAGTCAAATTTGCATCCAATGTCCAGCGCTATAATCCTGCGCCACTTGTCCTCTCAGAAAATAATTATCGTCTCATTGTTCCAGGGCACACTCCCAATGTGCATTTGATCCCATCTGGAAATGCTAATGACCAAAACAAATCCATTCATGACCTTCATTTCTCCTCTAAACAGTCCATCGGGAATCCGATCACCCCTTCTGTGCAGTCACTCACCTTCCAAGTTCCATTGGCACCCCCATCTCGGGCATTCCATCCCTTGGCAAGGCTTCCTTGCATCGGAAGATACAAAAAACAAGGCATATACCTTCCTCAACACATCATACCGGTCATAGTATGTTCATGGAAATCAATGGATACTATTGGGTATCAATGTCCCACAATGGCCCTGCTCCTGAATAATTTACCAACATTCTACTGCATGTTCCAATTTCTTTTGTTGTTGTTACCAATTCTTGCAATCGATTTCAATCTCCCAACTGGGCATTTCATGCATTCCTGTACTAAACACATAACTTCTATTATATTTGAAATAAATTGAAATAAATTAACATCATACCTCATTGGTAGCTCGTCAATAAGGTACATTTGCAATCATGTTCGCTTCTTGTCACAACAAGTCAAACTAGCATATTTGACCAAATCAACATGTATAAAAATATCACATCAGGTTAACTCAAAACATAACCATCAACATCATAAATTACATGTAACCATCCTAAATCTAAATCATAGATCACATGTAATCATCATAGACCAGAATCATAAGTCACATACATAATAAAACTGAAATACAATATCAATACCTATCCTTCATCGATCCTTACTTCTGCCTTTGTTCTTTTGTATAGACACCGGATCAGTTGCCACACCAATCAAACACCCAGTTCCTTCTCCTCTACTAGGTGCACATACACATAGTGTGCATGACACATATACAACCACACATGACACACAACACCATGCAATACATGCATGCACACTTGACGTACAACACATACACCTGCAACCAGTGTGCAACACAATGCATCCATCTATACCTGATGTGAAATACCACCCAATACATGTACCTACACAGAGTACAACACAACAAATACACACGCCGTAATACCATGACTACACGATGCACATACATAATACCACATGGCCTCAACAAAACATGTATGACATGCACACAATACCACACGTGCACCAATACCATATGTACAACAGGTACACAGTACCATTGGTACACCGCACCACCTACACAATGTGTGCATAACATCACATGTACACGACGCCACCTGCACAACATGTACGCAACACCACATGTACACCACACAACTTGTACAACGTGTACACAATAACACATGTACAAAGTACCACACACACGACATGTACACAACACCACATGTACACAACACCACATGCAAGACATGTACACAACACCACCTGCACACAGCGCCACTTGTAAAACATGTACACAACATGGAATGCATACAACACCACTTGTACAATCATGCACACCACACCATATGTACATAGCACTACATGTACAACATGCGTGCAACACCACTTGTACCTAGCATTACATTCCCAACATTTATATAGAATTATATGTACACAACACTGCATATCCAACATGCACAGAGCACTATATGCGCACACGCCGCATATACGTCATGAAGACAATACAATATGTATACAACACCCCATATGCAATATTCGCAAAACCCTATTTGTACCATCCTGTACATAACATTGCATAAATAACATGTACACATGCTATGTATACACAACACCACAAGTGCACATATCATAGATGCAACATGTACAACATATACAACATATGCATAACAGTAGTACCACACATCCAAAACCACACTGACTCTACCAAGCAACCCTGCTTCCAGTGTCTTATCCATGCTTGTCTTAGCATGTCGTGGACCACACTACTTTCATTCTGCTTGTGTATCCTTTGGTATAACATTTCCACAACATAGTCATAATATAATCACATAATATCAACTCATAACCACATGTCACTGACCTCGTATATTGGTCATGAATACTCTTCCCACTTGATTCCTCATGAACCAGGAACCTCTTCATGCCATTCAGTTGCGTAAGAAATTATTCCTTCATAAGAATGATCCCTGACAATCCCTATCATACAATGACATAGATAGATAGATACATATATAATCATTAGCATAAAACAATCATCACCTTGTCAGACAACGACATATATACATTCATGTATACATATATAAACATCAGCATAATCATGATCATAACACAATTACCATATAACATAAGGTCTAGGTTAAGAGAAATTCTTTTATTCATGCAACACATGCGCAACATTCAGAAAAAAAGTTCCCAACATAGCCAAGGCATATGACACCTTAAATCCATTTACTTTACCTTTTCCTGTTACCTTTCTCATGACTATACTGCTACCATCCATTTACCACAATGGACACAACTAGTCCAATTGGTTGTCATAGCCTTACCTTTTGCTGCGCTTACTCATGCACCGAGCTTCATCACATTACCTTTCGGGTATCATACAACTCTCCTCGAGCTCCATCAACTTTTCTCTTTCCCAACCAACTCCCAAGACTCAAAACAATAAAAGAGAAGACAAGAAAAAACCAAGAAGAATACCATGAAAACCCATAACGATATTACACTAAGCAAAAGTGGCAATGCCTTGCACCAGACATAAACAAAACCGCAAATCAAGCTCAAAAGATCACAAGCACAAGACTGACACCATGACTCAAATCCCATGGTTCCTAAGGAAAGCTCAACCTGAGCAATCTCATGGCAACCTGTCTTGCCATGCAACTCCCTACATCATGCTACCATAAACACATAACTGTCAATGTATAATTAAGCATAATAATACACCAGTTACCTCATCTAATTGTGCCAAGCACACTTCTTGCAACTGAACACATCCACCCCATCTTTCAAGGGACTCTAATCCTTTAATAAATACTAACTAATATACTTGTCAAGTACATGTTCATGAATATAGCACATATCCACATAATGTCAGACAAAATCAAGGTTAAGAAGACTTCCTGTGTGCAAAGCACTCATTCGTTCGAAATTAGGGTTTCCAAACATAGCCAAAGGAATTCTTGCCCAATTCCTTTCTTTTACCTTTTTACCTTGTTGGAATTGAGGCTTACTATATGTTGTCACACCACCAAACTGTTAGTTATATAAACACATCAACTATTACCTTGTCATGCTAATGCCAAGCATGTTACCCTGCAACTGCTCACACATGTCAACCACATGTTCCAAATATCAAGACAATCATATCTATTAATTTGAAATCAATTGTTACCAAGACTAACAATCATGTCATAATCCATAGTCAACTCATAGTCATCAATCATAATACTACAACTATCACCTACTATACTCAAGTACATATCAACTGTCTCAACACATATATTTTAGTACAATCATCTTAAAACAAGATCATTTGAACACATAATCATATTATGAAATTCATCAAACATTCATATCATGTTAAATACATCAATTGGATGACATAATCAATAGTCAAGCACCAAATATATGACATAAGCAACTGATACCTTAATGTATCTCAGGGGAGGTGATCTTGTTTGCACAATCAATCTAGTTAGCATGATATAAATTTACAACACATCAGCTCAAGCACTCATAAGATCATGATATCCATAAAAATATCTAACTAACATGTTCACATCGTAAACTCATACACATATGCAAAGTCACTCTCGATTAGTATGACACCATCTCACAAATATGCCAGTTCATCCCTGAATATCACAACCATAACCATCTGCATAAGTCAAACCATGTTAACACAATAAATATAACATCAATATCTTCAAGGCAATGAACATAACCATCACGCATATGACGAATCCAAATTATAACATCAATATCTCAATGAAATGACCCTAATCATCAAGTTAATAGCATATAACAACAATAAGCTATACATCATACTCATCAACAACATATAACATAATCATCAAGTTATCTAATATAAAACAACAATAGAAATGCATACAACTACAAATTACTATCATTCTTGACTATATGACACATGTGCATATAACCACACTAATTATCTAACATCGATCATGAATGTAACCATAACATCAAATACATGTTCATAATCCTAATGTATATAACCCTAATGCATATAATAATCCTTAAGTTATATACCTGCATGCCAAACATTCACTACCTGTATGATGATCTAATCTTATCCCAAAGTCTAATGCTACAACCTCATTATGATGATATGCATCCCTTACTCTATCTCAACTAGCTCATTAGCATCATAACAACCAATAGCATCATGATGACCTAAATTGCATACAATGACTTCACAAGGCATGTTTGACCTACTATACATGCATAACTATAGCCAAGACCATACATGCATAATTATAGCCAAGACCATACATGCATAACAACAACCATTACTCCATTGTACACATTTCCACATGCAACAAACAATTTGCATAAGCAATGCCAAATCAACTACATCTACGCATAAATGCATGTGGTCGAACATAAGAAATCAATTATTGTAATCAACCTACAAGACTGATACATGTAATCAAAATATTCAAAAATGTAACCTAACATACAAGGATGTAATTAGGTATCATGAAATCAACATGAAAGCGACATATAATTCATACACAATTATAGAATTTTCACCTATAGATCACCTGATATATGCAATGTCCTAAAGCATAATACTTGATCTACTTCTATCATAAATTTTGTGGAAGCTTAAACATGTACGAGCATCATCAAGCATGAACATATATAACTGAGAATGAGAAGTAATCAACCATAACATAGAATATATATCACTGGGGAAAGCACCAGCCTAAAACCCCAACTCTGTATTATCATACAAATGGAAATCTTGTTCAAGTTACAAAAAGAATTAGCTCTCAAGCTTTCCTGATCTCTCTGCACTCAAACAATACTACTCATAGACTCAATAGACATAGAATATATCTTCCTCAAGCCCTCCAAGCCTTCTATTTCCTTGCGCAGTTTTGATTGGGGTCCAATGATATCACATGTGTGAATTGGCCTCATCACATTCACTGTAACCTCAGGTCCAACTGCACAATCCATAAGGAATAATATTCCTTTTGCATGCAAGGAATATTCACCAAGGAATATCCTAGCAACTGATAGTACACTATCCCTCCATCTGATCTCAACTGGGTCTCTGACTGAACTGACATGCATGAGTTATCCATGAGTGAATCTTTAGTTAACTGATATACAGTAGTTACATGCATGCAAGCATTAACTAACTGAACTCTCATTAATTTAACAAACTATTAAATTAATCTAACTGGACTTGACTAAGTTAAACTAAGTCAACTAATTACAACTCAATATTACAACTCATCCTTATCTCTTTAACTCAAGGTTAAATTCCTCAATCAAAGGAGAAATTATTGCATGTCCTCACATAGGCTTCAAGTTTGATTTTCCTTAACTAATTAACTCAAGATGAATTAATTAATTAATTTCCAAACTACTGTTGATATCAAATTCGAATTTTACTTCCTATTTTTAGTCTAGGGACTGACTAAAACAAGAAGGGATCCCGAAATGCTATTTTTAGAAAAGCTATTTTTAGCACTTTCACTTCTCACCCATTGTTGCTAAGACCTTCAATGGCTGAAATGCTATTTATAACTCGGCTATTTATAATAGTGCTATTTTTAGCATTTCTTGTTGCAAATCTCAACAACAGTCAGTGGCATGTTCCAAAAATCAAGACATCGTGTCTATTAATTTGAAATCAACATTCACCAATACTAACAACCTATAAGCATACCCCCCTTACTATCCATGGTCCACACTAAGGTAGAAGGAGAAAGCTACTATAATGGCCCGATCTCCAATGTCCAATTATGGAAATGGGATCTCCAATGCTCTATTAAATTTAACCACACTTGAAAAGAGATTGATTTTTATTTCTCATACATTTGTATGAGACTAAGTCAAAAACATTGCACTTATTCTACTTGTAACATAATAACTAAAACCATGCTACTTTTCCATTTCCTTACATGCAACTTTTCAAATTCCTTGCATGCAACCTTTCAAATTCCTTACATGCAACTCTTAAAATTTTTTGCATTCAAATAGGCATAGATCAACTACATCCATATTATCATACTACAATACTATCCCATCCAAAAATTAACATTTTGTTCAAACAACTACTATACTATTACATTTGCATGTAAGCATTTCTCCAAACACTTTACATGCAAACTAATATAGCAAACTATTTGCATACAAGTAAGCATATATCAACTAAAAGAATACTATTACACATCAATACTATCCCCAACCACAAACAACATACTCATTGGGGCATTTTATCAAATAGTTTGTATGCAATTAATCCTTGAATCATTTAAGCATTTCATCAAACACTTTGCATGCAAACTAATATAGCAAATGATTCAATGCATATATCCTAAACTGTAGTAGTACAATTTATGAAAACTAAACCATATGATCAATGGTATTTTCCCTCACTATGGTTCAAGTTTCAACTTCTAAGATTTCATAGATGAAAAGTTATAACAAAAATACCAACACAATCATATTTGGTGCACAATTCTAGGAGTATCCAGAAAGCTCAACTTCCACTGGTCATATATCGTAAAATATAGAGAATAAATGTCTGAAATGTTTATCGAAATATCAATGGGATTTACCCTCATTGTGGAAAACATTTCAGCTCCTGAGAGTGCCCAAAATAAAATTTATAACAAAAAATTCAGCGTGACTTGTTTGAGGCCTAATTTTAGGAGCATTCAAAAGGCTCGACTCCCTCTACTCATATCTCCTAAAATATTGCGACCCAATATCTGAAATTTCTACCACATAATCAGTGGTATGTCCCCTCAATGTGGACAATTTTTCAGCTTCTGAAAGCCTACAGAAGATGAGTTATTGCATAAATTCCAACATGACCTGTTTAAAGGTGCATTCAGGAAGGTCATCTTCCTTAGATCATAATTCCTAAAGTATTGTGAACCAATATCTGAAATTTTTACCACATTATCAGTGGGATTTACCTTCAATATGGACAAATTTTTAACTTCTAATATGCCACAGAAGAAAATTTATAATAGATATGACACAAAAGTATAAAATTTAATCTTTGTTCTTCATTTCACCTATGATAGAGCCCATCTAGTCCAAGTGTTTGAACCGTGCTCTGGTACCACTCTGTAACACCCTCCTCCCATATCCACCCAAGAAACCAACCAGCCATGGTAAACAAGTGATGAGAGGCCACTATGGATAAGATTCAACCTCCTTGGTGACTATAAGGAAATGGAAAGGTAAAAGAAATAAACTAAACAAGATCATAACTAGAGCCCCATTAGCCATGATAGGTGTTTCGTCAAACATATCATCGATATGTAATTTATAGGTGCAAATAACAAAACTAAGTGTAGGGATCTCATAATTATCTGAGAATCGCTATGAACCATTGTTCCCTCATGCTATTTGCTGCATTATCCTCCATTAAGTCATAGACACATTATCCATTCACATACAAGTAAAATTATGCTGAGAGCCATACATAACTGCTATCATAAAATGTGCATATAACCAACATAATAGGAACAAGAATAAAATAAACATATCAGCGATCAGTCGATAAATACATTAGTACCTTTACACATGAAAATCAGTGGAATGGGTTTTTCATTAATGAATGCAATGAAGCAACCGGAGATGGGACTACCACGTTCCACCCAACCGTAGAATGACTGAGCCGAATCTCTCTTCAGCCATTCACCCTCGTGCCATATTCTAAGCATGAATGTGGGATCTCATAGAGAAAATCAATCAAAACTCATCCAGAGCTTCTAGAGGCCATCCACATCAACCCATCAAACAATGATTCCACCTCATGGTCGGATATCACTAAACAAAACCATCATCAGATAGGTCTCCATCCAAGCCTTCTAGGGCTTCCAGAGCGTTTGTCCAACCAAGGTTTCCAGAACTAGTAACTCAACCCACAACTTATACAGGGCTTCCAGAGCATTTGTCCAACCAAGGTTTCCAGGACTAGTAACTCAACCCACCAAGGGCTTCCAAAGCGTTTGTCCAACTAGGGCTTCCAATATTAGTAACTCAACCCAAGCTGTTACAGGGCTTCCAGAGCGTTTGTTCAACCAGGGCTTCTAGAGTGGTTGTTCAACCAGGGCTTCCAGGACTAATAACTCAACCCAAGCTAAGGAAACATGAGAACCAACCAAAACAAAACAATGAAAGTAAATCCACAATCACCATGGCTATCTAGGAAATGGCAAGACTAGGCAATCCACTATCGATCCAGACAATCCCCCATGCCAATGACAGATCACAATCAAGAAACCACATGCATGTGGCATGCATGCCAAAATAGTGAAGAAATCATACATGCAACTCGATAACTGCAAGAAAATCTGATGTAGCTGCGAATGTTGATGCCTTCTTTCGCTTTCCTACTTTTCCTTTGCCTTTTTGCTCCAAGAATCCAAGAATGCCACACCCTTCAAGAGTGCTCCAAGAAAACTCTAAGTATCTAAGAGTATGAGATAGAGAGAGAATAATGAGAGAGCTCCCAAAATTGAACTGACAAAAGATTCACACTGAAAAGGAAGAAGCTTGCCAACTGATCCTGAGAAGCCTTTTTATGAACAAGGCTTCTATTTTCTTCATTTTCCATTATTTTCCTTCATTTTCCTCCTCACATGCAGCCTGTTACATTTCATCTCTTTTTTCTCCTAATTTTCGTTATTTTTCTTCATTTTCCTCCTCACATGCAACTTGCGACCTTTCACATCCTTTTTCTCCTTACTTCCATTATTTTCCTCACATGCAACCTGTGACCTTTCACCTCTTTTTTCTCCTATTTTCCATTATTTTCATAAATAAATGTGCCAAAATACATTTTTTCCTTTTTAATGCCTTAGCCATTGCCTTTGCCAATTTCCTTACCATAAACAACCAAATGAACACCCACTAGGATGTCCTACTCACCATTCAGCTTGGAATACGTGTCCCATCATCCGTGGTATTTATATATTTTTACATGGAATTTTCACCAGGGTTGTTACACCTTCAAAGCTCCCAATAGCGATACACAGACCTAATTGCTAAGTAAACTTGGCCATTTCTTTCACCACCTTCATAATCCATCGCAATAACCCTTCTCCGCCACAATTCCCAGCTTGAATCTCAATGCCAGGGTCTTCGCTAGCTTAGACGAGATAAAATGCATGCAACAAGAGGTTGAGGACCAACCCTCATCTCCAAACGAACCCCAAACATGGAAACGACATCCTCCATAACACTTCAATTAATAGCGAATGCCAACTGCAAAACTTGCATGTCATTGCATGCAAAATCGAGACACGTCCTCATCTTCTTTATTGCTCATCACGTCTAAAGTAATGGCGGGCACTGCGTCCAAAACCTTGCATTCTCCGCATTGACACCCCATCAAAAGGTATTAATAAACATTTAATTTAAATAGTTAGGTTAATAAATCTATAAAAAAATTAAAATTAATGCATATGAAAACATTCATTATATTTTCTCCAAAAATTTTGTCATAAGAAAAAATAAACTAAACTTATTTTGTTAATAAAACTTATTTAATAAAATTGAATTAAATGTTAGTAACATCTATTGAAACTGACATCGTTATGTTTGAAAAGTCACTAATTAAGAAGATTTGATCTAATATTTTGTTTCTTTCTTAAATTCTAGAGATAAAATGTGACCTCAAATTACAAGTTTCTCTACAATTTTAATATGCGGTTGTTGTTTAAGAAACAATGTAGCCATAACAACAATTATTGTAGCCATAGCGGTTGTTGTCACATTATTTTCATTTTTAATTTGATTTTTGATAAATGGTTTATATGGTACTAGACATAAACAATGGTGATTTTATCTTCTTTGTAAATTATGAATTTTTTTAATTAAATTTGAGAATTAATTTTACAGAATTGATTTTAATTTTGCCTGGCTATAATTACTTCACAAATACAATAACTTATTAAATTAAAATATATATTTTATACTTAGTAATTCTTTTCAAGTTCAACGACATATCATATTTAAAAAATATAAATAACAATAAAATTAATTATATATATATAAAACTCATATTAAATATGAATAAAAAACTATCTTTATAATAATATTATTTATTTATTTTTAATTATTATATTTATAGATAAAATAATATATATAAAAATTTTATTTTCAAATACTTTAATTTATCTTACCTTTTTTTTTCTATGTAAGGCTAATTCTATTAATAAAAACAAAAATATAATTACAAAGAGGCCCCGCCTCAATCGTTGTCACTGAAGTTCATCAAGAAGGTCTAAACTGCCCCAGATTTGGGGAAACTAGTTTGACATGGAAAAAGACCATACATATATCCTAAGACCGTCACCAAAGGAAAACCATGCATAAGACCTGGACCCATGTTTTAAGGCAAAAACCAGAAGAAGATTCAACACAACACCACTTGATGCGACTGCAAAATGACAAACCCGCTTATCGTTCATACAAACAGCAAAAACAACAAGTGATTGGACCAAACCCGTCAGCAGCAGAAGTCTGAGTTGGCGCGTGGGTGGCAACAGATGCCACGTGGCATCATTTGTTATCATCCTGGTCAGGTGTCTCCTCGACAATGAGGCAAGTGTACTGGTCCCAGTCTTCATCCTCCTCCGCCACGTCGCCTTTCGCTACGCCACCTGGAGGCTCCCTTGCATGCTGGGTGCCGCTCGAACTGCCAGCTAATTCCATCGTAATTGAAGCTCCGGCTGAGCTGCCACCAGTTTGTTGAATGTCACCAACGTGAACTCCTTCACCATGCAGACGGCCATGCCTAACTCCCCTGCTATCATCCTTCGGGCGTTTCTCAGAACCACGACCCACTCCCTGATTTCTCTCCTCCTGAGAAGGCGCTTCAGAATTTCTCGCTTGAGCACTATTCTGCTCATTTTCTTTAGAGAAAACTATGGTCACATTGGCTGTAATGATGGGCTTGTTCAGGCTACTCTTGAACCTGAACTGGGTCGAGTGAGGGACAATGCTGGGATGCAGAGGAAAAATTGCAGTGTGGAGCCGGAAATCACTATGCGCAGCCATTGGGCCCTGCCCTTGCCTCCGTCCACTGCCGTATGGGGATAGTGTCTGTGAGGTGAACTGGGAGGAGGCGAATTCTCATGGGAATGAGAGGGAGAGGCAGAAACAGAGCTCTGCGCTGCTTGTCGGTGAGTGCTGCCACCGCAGGTGCCTCCTCTGCGACTCCTCATGCGGTGATAGACCATATTAGTGTGGTTGGAATGCAATTTAGCTGGACAAGAGGTTAGGAAGGAGAACAGGTTGTGAACAGCGGCCTCCTGTGCAGGATTCAAAGGGCAGTGCCTGGAATGGGAGTAATGGTGCCCATTTCAGAGTACAACAAAGAAGCCAACATCGGCTCCCGGTGGCAGTTCTATTGCAAGAATTTCCAGCCTGAGGTGAACAGATGCTAAGGGAAGGAGGATAAACAAAGGGGTCACGAGGCTCCATATTATTTCCAACTATGTCTGGATCTCGGCCTGAGAGGCCATTTAATGCTGCGTGTAGGCTGGCCTGCATTCGTCTCTGGTGAGCATGGAACAGAGCGCTACCCACCGTCTGGCAGGTCCGAGCGCCAACGGTCCGTTGGGTTGCCATTAATGATCTTGGATTTCACCCGAATCCGAATTTAATTTATCTTACTTAATTTTATATATATATAGAAAATAATTGAAAGTGAACAAAAATCTTATTATAAAATAAGTGTTTTCAATATCCATACTTAATATGAAAATTACATATGATATTTAACATTAATAATAATAATAATAATAATATTTTAGTATCAACTATAAAGAAAATATTTTGATATCCACTTCAAATAAAATATTTCAATAAAATAAATATATCTATATATATAAAATTATAATTTATTTTTTAAATTAAAAAATTATATCCCCATATATAATACATATTAAAATATATCTAATTTAACAATCACCTATCATCTTCAATATTACATTGTTATAATAAATTTTCCAATACCCAATCTTGTTTCTAATTCTTATTTCTAATGCACAAAATATTTCAAAATGGCTCAACTTCTTTCACAAGTTTGTTAATAATTTATATTATTATGAATCTATTAATTAGTATTTTTATCTATGGATTTGTCAGGTTTTCTCTAATTAATTTTTCATTTAAATGTGATTTTAACTTTAACCATTTTTTTAAATTTTTTTTTAGTGTTATAATTTGATGTTATCTTATTTTATTTTTAATATTTAAAAATATTAGATTTATGATAATTTTATTTATTTATTTTTTGTATTGAAAATAGTTTTTTTTTTAATTTTTTTTTTTTTTTTAAATTTATTAAAAGAAATGTATGTCGAGATGAGACACAATTTAGAAAAAATATGTCTAATATTAGATTACTAGCTTGAAGGAAATGTTTCTATTTGAACAACATAAAAAATGTTTTAAATTGGCTTTGATATCACTCTTGGGTGTAGATGAGTAGATAATAGAGTTTATTATTAAGCTACTTCTTATGACATTACTAATTACTAGCAATTGCCCCTAAAAGTGCAAAGATATACCGAAGGTATAGAAGATTTTCGAAGATCATCCTGTCACAAACAAAACCCATTACTGAATAGATGAGCATAAGGGCTACCAAACTCTCCAATTTCTGAAGTCAATAATGAAAGCAAAATAAAATCTTACTTGACAATTAATCTAATGAAAGCAAAATAAAATCTTACTTGACAATTAATCCTTTCCCCTTTTTTATGTTCACTATTTTTAAAAATTAGAAGTTGCTTTTACATGTATGTTTTTATTATTTGATGCACATAGGTAGCCTCTCAGCAACAATTTCTAAAGTCAATAATGAAAGGAAAATGAAATCTTGCCTAAGACATTATAGAAAAACTCAATTTATTTATCTACGACTATATAATTATGTTTATTAGTGTTTGCATTACATTATTTGATATAAGATTTAATTTACCTTCGGATAAATTACTTGGAACCTTAAAAATAATCTTGTACTATTAACTAATTTTAGACACCGTCTTAGATAAAAATAACTTTTTTAGATTAACCCATCATTTTAGTTTGATTAACAATTTGATATTTTTTTATTAACTCACTAGCTCATGATCAATGACTATCCATGTTATCCTTCAATTATATTACCTTATTCATCAAATAAAATAAAATAAAATAAATTTATTAATTTATTTCATAGTAAAATAAAAGATTTCACTTATTATTTGAAAAATAGATTAAATAAGTTTCTTATTAAAAATATATTAATATTAATCTATTACGTATTAAATAATATATTTTATAAAATAAATTAATTTATTAATTTTCTGGTTTGTAACTTTCGCTTAAATTAAAAATCTTTAAAAATCAATTAAAATCTTTGTTATTAAATAATAAAATTAAAAGCAATTGTTATTAAATATTACTTAATAATAAAATAACTACATTTAAATATAATAATTTAAATATTTTAATCTATTAATTATTCTCATATAGGCTTAGATTTAGTTTTTTGGAATTAGTTAGCTTTTTGTTTTTATGCATTAGATATTTTTTTGGTTCTGGTCGGTAAGCTCCTCCTTCAATCTATCACTTAGAATTTTTGTCCTGAAGATGGATCCCCGTTGGGATTCGAAATGTCGAACAGATGCACACAATACTGTGGATGATTCGAATCACAATTTTCCATAAAGTAGCTGCTCATAAATTTGTACTACATGTGCTCACTCTTTTAATTTGGGATAAGAAAACCCTCCCTTGATTTTACAAGAAATCCTCTTTGATATTTAATATATATGCGATGCATCCCAATTGTAATGGTTTCATTATTAGTGATATATAAGGAATATCTTGGGTCATGCCTTTAGTCATTATTAGTTTAAGCTGCAAATCAAGATTTAGAAAACATACCGAATACTAAAATTTCTTACTTTGGAATTATGTATTCAGTAAGCCTCAAATTTATGCACAAGCTAATGCATTTCATCGCATAAAATGCCTTATGATGGTTGGAATTAAATTCTTATAAAAATAAATTTCACACGTAAATACATGCTATAAAATTTAGTTAAGTATGAAGAACTATGTAGTTATCAAATTTGTAATTGATTGTCACTTGTTGTAGCGGCTATGCCCACCCTCCAAAATTTTGCCTTCGCTTTGTTTTGGAGCCTCCCTCCTCGAAATCATAGCAGCTATCCTGCACTAATCAGGTACATGTGTTTATTTGATTTTATCTGTCACTTAGTAGCTTGTGTTCACTTACTTGTTCCGTCGGTCAACCACAAGCTGACCCAACACTTGGTTCACATCTGGTCTTTGTGCTGCTGGGCAAAAGTGCGCAATCCTGGATGAAAGTCCGTCTTCCCCTAAGGTATTGGGCAGAGTAGCGCAACGGCTGCTATGCACTGAAAAATTGCACAGAGTAGGCCAGCCAACCTTCCTATGGAAAATGCGCAGAACAGTCTAGTCGGCAATACTCTTCAGAAATATGTAGAGCAGATGAGTAGCACTGCTCTAGAAAACTGCGCAGAGCTGGCCAGCCAGTCAGAGCCACTCAAGATTTTCCTCACTTGCTGTCCGTTGCATGTGCTCATAGGCTGCTCGATTCCCTCCAGAGTTGCGTAATCCTTCCTTGCATGCCGAGAAACTTTTCCCGAAAAAGAAAAAAAGCAAAAAGAGAAAAAGCATCCCTAGATTTTAAGGATCTATTTTTAGCAACAAGAGTTACATACAAATTTGAGTTTAGAAAATTTCCGCCAAGTGTCACTTTTTCCTAGATTTGTGGCATGTGTGTCATAAACCCTAAATTCGCCAAATCTATTTGTAAGATGCCTCAGAGCTCATTCTTCACATTCGGTTTTGGAGCTCTGGAATTCTCGAGGCACCTAGGAACCTTCAGCATAGTCGGCGCAACTTTTCCATGTAAGTTTTTCTTTTCATTCCTTTTTCCACTGTTTCTGTCGCTTTTTATTTCTCAGCTTGTATGAGTGTTGTTTTCCTTGTTTTATTGAACAACTGCTACTGTTTCAATGTATTTTAACTTGTAGAAGTGTTGTTTCCAGTTTTGAATTGCATTTCCTTAGTATCACATGCATAACACTATTTATGCACTTATAGTTGCCGTTGCGGCGACTCTCTTCATGAGCTTCATGGTTTTCCTGTTTAACTGATTTTTGAATTTGCTTGAATGACATGCATGTCTATTTCACTCAGATCTGCACCAATGTTGCACATACATTCAATTCTTCACGTTTTCAGGTCGCCCTTGGGGATATCTGGGTTGTCTTGGCCTAGATCTTGTTTCTCTTAGCATGCACTGCGTATTCCTGGCAGTTAAGGCTCCGCCTTGCCTCTAGGAATTACACAGAGGCTGCCCACACTGGCTCCCAACTGTGCTTTGCACAATCCGAAGAGGCAATGCCCTAGTTCTACACACTGGAACTGCGCAATGCGCAGTTCTAGCCAACAGCCCAACCTGACTGATTTGCGCATTGTGCAGTTTGAGTCAGCAGTGAGCCTCTCTAGACTGCACATTGCAAAGTTCCAGTCAGCAGTGCGCCTCACTGGCAGTTGAGATTGTTCAGTGTGCAGTTCCAGCGAATAGTCTCCCAGCCTCCCAGAGTCAATGTTGCACAATCTTGCACAATCTTTCCCAACAATCACCAGTTTGTTGCTCGATTGATTCTCGAGTTTCTTTATGTGTTTTAGTTGACACTATCTTGTCGTGAGTGTCTTCTCTATTTCCAAGTACCATAGCTTTTTGAGCAGCTTCTCAATAGTACAGGTATCATGGCCTCCAAGAGAGTTAGATCAAAAGACACAGTTGAAAGCAGTACTGGAGAAGTGGTTGAGCAGGGATATATGAGCTTGCTTGTGTACACAGACACACCCTTGTTCATTGAGAAAGGAATCAAGATTAGATGGAAATACATCAACAGTATTTTCTCAGGCAACGTTGAGGAGAATTTGGAGAACCGACAAGTCTATGCCAATATTCATAAGTTAGGATTGTACAAGGTTGCATGCAGGTACCCCACCTTCCCATGCACAGACGTGATCCACTGGATTATCTCACACACTGACATGGAGACGATGATATTAAGTAGTGTCAATGGAGTAAATCTTTCTTCCTTCACGACAAAATATTATCAACAAATGTACCATTTTCCACAGCCAGTGAACAGGATGGATGCACCATTATACACTCCCAATAACAGCGTGAACATAAGAGACATCTAGAAGCATTGGGTAAGGGAGCCATCAAATTTTAGGACGACACCCAACCAGATATGCAAGACGAAGACACTGAGGAAGGAATAACAATTCTTGGTCATCTTTGCATGTTGCTTGTATGGCCAAGGGAGTACAAAGACCTTCCCATAGAGTTGGGTTTCTATGTTGGATTAACTAGCAAGTGAAGGCAAACCTTTCAACTGGTCTGACACATTGGCTCTCCAACTGAACGTGAATGTATCCAATGCTCAGAGTCTACCCAAGGATTAGCAAGTAATAATTTTTATGTTTGCCTACCTGCTCAATGTGATCTGTGCTAGTAAAAAATTTCCAGGATTGGATTGGGCATAGACACCTTCATGGCTAGACTATTTGACCACTTCATTTCCCCTCTATACATGATGATCTTTGAACAAGATCTTCCTCACATATCCCAGGAAGAAATGGAGGCATTACTAAACATTGCAGATTGGTACGCCTCACATGATGGCACCTTCATCAGGATGTACAATGCGAAGAAAGACCTGTATGTGTTGCCGAATTTTTCCACAAACAAGCTGGTCATGCAAGAGGTTGCATACCACATCTCGATAGGCTTATCAGCTAGATTTCATAGGAAGAAGAAGGCACCATGGCCTATGATTCCTTTGCGAATTGGGTTGTATGTGATCAGAAGTTCGAAAGAAGCGGATGCCAAGGATGAGGACTTCAAGAAGTTTAAGTTTGGCACAAAGAGTTTCAATTCGTACGATCCACATGACTTGTGGAGGGATCACTGTGCGAGAGTGTATTATTATTGGATCCACGGGGTGTGTCGTTGGCCAGAGGAAGACCCATGGAGATATTGTTATAATTCCTTTAGGCCTAATGAATCGGTCAACATGGCAGTAAAGTGGCTAGCATCACTCAAGGCAACAACAACACATGGAGCAAGAAGAAGAAGAAGAAGAAGAAGAAGCAAACATGAGAAAGAAAAAGGCAATAGGAAGATTTCCAAAATCAAAGAGATGGAGCAAAGCTACAAGTTTAAGGAAGACCCACTTGGGAAAAGAGTAGCTTTGGAGATAGATGCAAAGAGGCGACAACGTGAAAGGAGAGTAGCACAGATAAAGAGGGAGAAGTAAAGATTGGAAGAAGAAGGGAGGAGGTTGTAGGAAGTAGAGCAGAAGCTCAAATAAGAATAAGAGCCGCACATAATAAAGAAGGAAGCACAGAAAGAATAGGAACAAGAAAAAGAACAAGAACAAGAACAAGAACATGAGGAAGTGCAAGGCTCATAGACAATGCAAACTGTGTCGATATAGGTTGAAGACTCAAAACCAGCAGCAAATGAGGAACAGGGTGAGAAGCTACAGGAATAGGAACTTGCTCCATCGGATGAACTGATAGTATAATAGATAGACATGTATATGGAGCAGGCAGAACAAGATTAAGACACTAACCGAGGTCACCCCATAGGCTTCACTAGCTCCAAAAGTAGAGCAAGTCATAAGTGAGCAAGGGGATAATATTCTCCTTGAGGATAATCCAGGAACAAATGTGTACAACATAGCATTTGATGAGTCACAACATAGAGTTGTACAATCACGTAGAGTGCACACCACGGATGAGCATGCGTCGCCTACAGACTTTGAAGAATGGGTGATTGAGTTAGATGTGTGAACACATTCAGTTGCCTTGGTCGATGCTCCAAAGGCTTATGTCGAAGCCACGAGCTCGAGTGTTAAGTTCTTGATAGCAGAAAATGACCGCATGGCTAAGGAATTGCAAGCAGCCAGGAAGAGAGAGGAACAATCAACAGGATCCGCCAAAGCAGAGATGACGAAAGCCATACTTACTGAATTATTAGCTCTTGAGATAGTCACGTGGAGACTGTATGATAGGTTCATCACCATGCACAAGGAATTTGTCCATCTACATGGTCATCAGTAGCGCTGCACCAAGATAGCGCGAACACTCACAAATATACATGTCAATGTTGATCATGTACAAACATGGACAATGAGGTCCAAGGGAGCCCCACTTCACTTACACAAGATGATGAAGCCACAGGTGGAGTTGGACAAATCACGCATCCAAAGTCTGATCCAGAACTATGAGGAACTCTCGTTGCTCATCACTAATGTTGAGGCTTTATACACATGGTTGTTCAAGAGTTTTGATGTCGTAGTGAGAAATTATGGCACCCTGTTAGTTGGTACGCTCACCAAGGCCAAAGAGAAGAACCAAGTTTGACTAGATATCGATGCGTACTTTGATTTGTTGATGCTCATGGCCACTAGCGCATATTTGCAAGTCAGCAGAGAGAACATCCAGAGGTATATCGTTGGTTTGACCTTGCTCAATACTAAGTTGCGCATGTTATAGGACTTGTTGGACAAAGGTTCCAAATCAGTATACCCGAAAGAAATGGAGGCAAGAGTTCGTTTCCAAAAAGATATCATCAAAGAGTACGTGGAAACCATTGTGCACTACCAAGCATGGCATCAGTTCATCACCTAGCATCATAGTGAGGATGTTGATGAGCTGGTATTTCCACAACTGTCCGAGTGTTATTGTTTTCTTGTCTGGCTGACTTAAGCCTATTTTTGTCCCACACGGGTATATGTGGAAAATGTATTTTTGTAAACATGATTTAAAGTGAAATTCCAAGTGTCATTAGTGGAATGCAAACAATCAAGAGGGGGATTTTTGGAGGCAAGCTTTCTCTAGGCATTGCTTAGAGAGGGATTGGAGAGTATTGTGACAAGCCTTGGCTTCTCCAAAGTGTAGAGTGAGTACATCTCTTTGGAGGAGCAGGTAGTGTTGACTGTAATGTTCCACTATTGGGGCTAGTGGTTGTCATGGTTATATGTATGGATGGAACTTTCAATTTATATAATATAACAGAGCTGACATGTTTTCAGGCATATGTTGTTATTGTAGCTGGACTATTCTAGTTACTTTAGCAATGTATGTTATTTAACTTACACATTCATGTATGAACTACTTTGTATATGATTGCATGAATCTTGTTGGAATCATGTTGTTGGTTTAACTCGTCACCCTGGAATGTGGACTATTCTGCTTCCAACCTGTGATGTCTTTCTGCTCGTGTGTTCCTTTGAGGCTTCGTACTATTGCAGGCTTCTAAGGGACACACTCCCTTTTCACCTTTATGTGTGAGAACCTCCCGATGTATCTCCCTTGACTCACTGCAAGGTCACAAAAATTCATCTGACAAAGATATCACACTTACCTCTGAGCACTATCGCAGTCAAGGCACAACTTTACTACCCAGTGCTGGGACTCCTACTCCAAATGGTCTAAGGTCTAGTTGGGACTTCTTACTGGGGAGATCCCTTGAATGTTGGCTAGTCCAACACCGTCAACATTTATGGAGCTAGAAGGAGGGCTAGATGACAAACTGAGTCCTCAAAGTCTATTTGGAATCTCTACACATCTATCATGACTTATGTTACAATTCACCCTCCGAGATGTATGTCTCATGGAAGTGTGTTTGATGTCTTGAGGGAGTTTTGGATCTCTTGTCACAATACACATATGAAGGTGAAGGTAGAACAACTTGGCTTAGGCATAGAGCTGCTTTCGAAGCCCTCTATGATACCTTGGAAGACCCTGAGGATTTGTGGGCTTATCGCTGTTCACATTCACACTCAGAGGGAACCTATTGCAATGGTGTGTCATGCTACCCGATAAATCTATTTGATCCTTTCATCACTTTGTTGTAGAGGTGGACCATACTTTCCATCATTTTGACAGTAAAGCACTTAAAAAAAATATTCTGGAATTACGGAAAGCTCCTAATGAATCCTTGTTATAATTTTTGGAACGCTTTTGTAATCTTGCATTTCAATTCCTAGAGCATGAAATTGATTAGAAATTCCTTCACGAACGATTTCACTATCTTCTTCACGTATATGAAAATATACAAGTATTAGAATAATTCAAACCTGTCCCAACATACCTCAGTGTTAGAGTTGCTAAATCTAAGGTAGATCAGGTCGCTGTCACAATTGACTGTCTGTTCTCATCTCATCAAATAGCTCTGGCCTCACAGTGCAAGGTGGGAGAAAGTGAACACCCATATGTTGAATTTTCACATCATCCCACCCCACTTGCTCTTGATTTTTTTGTAGATTTGGCTTGCAAGATTTTTGGTTTTCACGTGGACTTGTTTCCTCAAACTCTGTCCCCGCGTTCTATTGATCCTCCATATTGTACTGTGTTGTGTTATCATGCTGTGGAATCCACACTTGTTGTTCACAAGGATCAAGTTGCCGATGGAGTTGGTGTTGAGAAGCCAACCTACGCTATCATTTATGATGAGTATGTTTGGGAATATGTTAGGCCCCTATACTACTAGTGTAACCCCTTATTGTTATTAGTACAACCCCCTTATTATATTGTTGTACCCATGTAGTCCCCATATTGTTACTATTGTACCCCATAGAAGCCCACTATTGTTATTATTGTGCCCTTACATTATTATTGTTATGTCGGCTCTAATTATATTATGACCCCTTAGAATCCTATATATAAAAAGGAGGCCTTGTCATTTGTATCATCTAAGAGTTATTCATTTGTGTAATGTACAAGAGGTTTCCCCCCTCGAAGAGGCTTATTTCTAAAGCATTGATCTGTCTTTTCTATTTTTTTGTGAGCTGGTTTCATAACCTTTGGTATCAGAGCTTTGGATTCTAGGGTTTTGCTACTCCAAACAGGTCATCATGGCATTTGTGCTATAACTTTTTTTCTGTGACGTTTTAGAAGCTAAAAAAAAACACATTTGGGTTGAAATAGTTATGAACTTCGGGTCCAAATTTCAAAGATTTTCGCGCTATATTTATGGAGATATGATCTGAGGAAGTTGGCCTTTTTGTAGACTCCCGAATTACATTCCAAATAGGTGACCTGGGGAAAATAGTCATAACTTTTGTTTTGAGCATCAGATTGAAATTTCGTAAGAAGTTACAGAAAGAGGATGGATTGTAGTTTCCTGTGTATATTTTTCAGATCCTAAGGTCAAAACAGTGACACGTGGCACTTCATACAAGTTCGCTCTTCTGAAAAGGTATATAATCAGGTCATCTTGGGAGATTATGCATAACTCTTTCTTGGAGAATCTAAATTCAATCAGACTAGTGGCATTGGAAAGAGGACGCAGAGGGCTGCTGTAGGTCACAATTTCAGAACTGGAAGATCTGAAATTACAGAGTTACAGTCGTTTCAAGATCAAGATCCTAAAATCAAGAAAAAGCAAGATGAGGAAGTTTGATGGTAAGGATCCGGTAAATTGGATACTATAGATGGAGCAATATTTTGATCTACATGGTGTACCACTGTTACAAAAGGTATGTATTGCATCTTCATATTTAGAACCGGATCAATTTTTATGGTATAAAGGGCTTTGTTCTCGTAAACAACTTGTTACGTGGTCAATTTTCACGGAGGAAATGATAGCACATTATGAGGATACAAAGAGCAACACCTTCTTTAGAGCAACACCACAACAATTGGAAGAAAAAAGAGAAAAAGGGCTTTGTTACAAAGTGGAAAGAAAAATTATGGAAACAAGGAAGTCTACCCCTCACAACTATAAAGATGGAAGTGTTGTTTCTCCTAGCCTTCCACAACCTACAAGGGTTACACCACAACAATTGGAAGAAAAAAGAGAAAAAGGGCTTTGTTACAATTGTGATAACAAATACATTAAAGGTCATAAGTGTGCTGAGAAGAAATTATTTTACATTGATTGTGGAGAGGAGGAAGAAAAGGATCAAGAAACATCAAAAGAAGAGTATATACACTAGGAACCAACCCCGGAGAAAGAAGAAATGAATCCGACCACATCTTGTAAAGCATTGGAAATAATTACTACTCAAACTATTAATATAGAAGGACATATCAAGAAGAAAAAGGTTCAAGAAGTGAAAGATCACATCGCGAAAGAAGAAATGAATCCTACCATATCTTGTAATGCATTGGCCAGAATTACCACTCCTCAAACTATCAAAATAGGACATATCAAGAAGAAAAATGTTCAAGAAGTGAAAGATCACATCGAGCATCAAGAAATGAATCCGACCATATCTTGTAAAGCATTGGAAGAAATTACCACTTCTCAAACTCTACAGATAAAAGGAAGTATCAAGAAGAAAAAGGTTCAAGCAGTGAAAGATCACATCGAGCATCAACAACAAGTTCTACAACTTTTAAAGGATAACGCCACTTTGGTGCAGAATCGAATGAAACAACAGGTAGATCAACATCGCAGTGAAAAATGTTTTGATGTAGGTGATTGGGTATTTTTAAGGCTACATACCACGCAAGCTATTTATGAGAAGGAAATGTTGGCAATACTACATGCACTTAAGAAACAACGACCTTACCCAATGGGAAGACACTTCAAGGTAAAAATGGATCATGATACTCTTAAATAATTTTTCGAACAAATATTATCTTTAGAAGAACAGAAAAAATGGGTCACAAATATGTTGGGTTATGACTTTGACATCATCTATAGAAAAGGGAAGCAAAATTTTGTTGCAGATGCACTCTCAAGAAAGGATGAGGATGTGGAAGCATTGTTTTGTGCTATTTCTATTATCCAACCAGATTGGATAAACGAAGCAAGGGATGAATGGAAGAAGGACGAAGAAGTGTGGCCACTCATTCAAAAGTTACAGAAGATCCCAATTCAAACAATATTGTGAGAACTTGAAGAGGAAGGAAAAATCATATTGGAACCTAGAGCAGTGACAGAAACAAGAACCCAATAGCTATGAAATCGATCAATTTCAGAGTATCTCATCAAGTGGAATAACTTACCCACTGAAGATTCCACACAGGAGGACAAGAATTTTATACAGAAGCATCAAGAACTACTCAAGCATTGAGGACAACACTTTTTGAAGGAGAGGGGCATGTTAGGCCCCTATACTACTAGTGTAACCCCTTATTGTTATTAGTACAACCCCCTTATTATATTGCTCTACCCATGTAGTCCCCATATTGTTACTATTGTACCCCATAGAAGCCCACTATTGTTATTATTGTGCCCTTACATTATTATTGTTATGTCAGCTCTGATTATATTATGACCCCTTAGACTCCTATATATAAAAGGAGGTCTTGTCATTTGTATCATCTAAGAATTGTTCAGTTGTGTAATGTATAGGAGGTTTCCCCCTCGAAGAGGATTATTTCTAAGGCGTTGATCTATCTTTTCTATTTTTTTGTGAGCTGGTTTCATAATAGAATATGAAGAAGAACTTGTGGTGAAGGATGACCTCCTTCTGTCCGCAACTCATCCTTTTTTCCCTCACATATTTGGTGATTCTTCCATTGTTAATTTTCTATGTGATAATTCATTCCTGGATGCATCTACTTCCGATCATTCATAGGACACACTGGATGCCTGCCTGTCATTGCATAGTGGAGAGGACAAATCTTTGTTTGCAAATCCACTCAATATTTCATCTTTCATTTCCGAAAATGCAGAGGGCAAACATTCTTGTTTCTCATCAACCCCTCTATATGATTCATCAGATCATGAGGATGGCGATGAACATATTAAATTTTCTAATCATGGTTGTTGTGATCTCTTTACTCCTTCATTTGATCACGAGTCATTCACTGTTGATCTTTCTAAGACACCTGTCTTTGATGATCTACCCGCTAATGAAGTGCAAACCCCAAAATCTGTCGAGGCACTTCAACCCAATTTTATGGTTATGTCAGGGCCTCGCTGTCTTGAGGTTAGTTCCACTCCTGATCAAGAATCTGTTGAAACACCCAAGGCTCCTCATCACTCTCCTGTTTACATTGAACATCAATCTAGCTCACATAATTCACATCCTCCACCTGAATCACATGATCCGATCGCTCATGCATTGGAGGAATCATACACAACGAGCACTCTTGCTAAATGTAAGTTGTATTTCTTTCTTATATTTGCTCGTTTTTCACAGTAAAAAGAGTGTACATTCTTATCATCTGCACGCATTATGTTGCGTAACCATGATAGGTCCGTAAATTTTTTATCTTGCACTTTTATTCTTTTCTTTTCTGTGGAAATTTTTAAACTCAGAGTGTGTTGCTCTTCACTAGTATATTTTTCTTGTTTGTTAGTTTACACGCTTACCTCTATCATAAACCACACCTTCACCAACATGGGTCAACTAATGCGCTAATGGCTACATTGGAAATATCACTTTACGTTAGCCGACCTATGCACTGTTTAGTTTAGGAGTAGGAGTAGCGTTTTCTTTCTTGTTTTGCTTTGTTTGCATGCTTTCTTTGTTTACTTTGTTTGCATTTCTTGCTTGTTTGCTTTTATTTCATTTACTTTTGTTCTTTTCTTTCTTGTTTGTTTTCTTTTTTTGAACCCATAGGTTTAGTTTCACATGAAACCATGTGTGGCTCTCGAGACAAGCAAGGTAAAGTACAAGGGGACTTGCACAACTATCAACACTTGGTTATCTATTGTCTTCTCTTTATGAAGAGCTTGTTATCATTAATCCATGATACCTTGATGGAAAATACATTATGTTCAAAGTGAATCTTGGTGAAAACACAACCCTTGCACTTTGAACTAGTACTACCTACTCTAATTAGTTATTTTGGGTTAACCCTTGTCAGCTCAGTCAAGTAGAGTAAGGTGAGGGGGAAAACCTTAACGAGTATTCTCAGAGGTATATATAAAATAATTCTCTGAAAGGGACAACCTCTTATTCTCTCAATAAGTCGAGATACCTCTTCCGCCTATGAAATAAATAAGTACCTATGTATTATTCTTGGAAAAAGAATGAAAAATGAAAAAAATAAATAAGACAAAAGAAGAGAAAGGATTCCTACACAAAGAGGTGATGTAGGTAACTTTGTCGGGTACTAACCAGGCTCGCTGGAAGCAGAGCGATGCTTCTGTTTCGGTGTGATTCTGCCAGGGTATTGTCCAGGCCTGCTGGTAGTGGAGCAACACCAGAGATGAAACTAAGAATATGATATCTATATTACTTGTGCACCAATATACCCCTCATCCCTAATCGAAACAACTCAATTGAATTGGCTTGGTATTTGTGCTGACCGATCAAGAGAATGGTAGGGGCTATATATTTAACTCAAAATCAGTGTCAAAATCATGATGATCAAAGAATTGAACAATACTTCCGAAGGAGTTAGACTCACTTTGGACGAACAAGGTCCATACAGAGAGCTAGAGTTCTACCAGTGTGTCGCCAATGTTGTAGCAACTACAACCACCATCAAAATTATTTCCTTCACTTCGTTTTGGAGCCTCCCTCCTTGAAATCATAGTAGATATCCTGCATTGATCAGGTAGTTGTGTTTATTTGATTTTATTTGTCGCTTAGCAGCTTGTGTTCACTAACTTATTCCGTCGGTCAACCACAAGATGATCCAACACTTGCTTCACATCTAGTCTTTCCCTTTGGAATTGCACAGAGTAACCCAGCAGCTTCCCTACTCTCAAAAATTGTGCAGAGAAGGCCAACCATCCTTGCTCTTGAAAATGCACAAAACAGGCCATTCGACATTTCTCTCCAGAAATGTGTACACCAAGCCAACAACATTTCTCTGGAAAATAGCGCAGATTTGGGTATCCAGCTATGGCTACTTAGCCCAAAAACATTGCAGAATCTTTTCCTCACTTGATGTTCGTTGCATGTGCTAGTAGGTTGCCAGGTTCCCTCCAGAATTGCACAATCCTTCCTTGCATGCTGGGAAGCTTTTCCCAAAAAAGAAAAAAAAGAAAAAGTGAAAAAGCATCCCAAGATTTTAGGGATCTATTTTTAGCAGAAGGAGTTACATGCAAATTTGATTTTAGAAACTTCCCGCCAAGTGTCTCTTTTTTCTAGATTTGTGGCATGCACATCATAAAACCTAAGTTTGCCAAAACTATTTAAACGATGCCTCAGAGCTTATTCTTCACATTTGATTTTGGAGATCTGGCATTCCCGAGGCATCTAGGAACCTTCGACACAGTCGGCGCAACTTTTCTAGGTAAGTTTTTCTTTTCATGCCTTTTGCCGCTTTTTTGTCTCTTTTTATTTCTCGCCTTGTATGAGTGTTATTTTCCTTGTTTTATTGAAATATTGCTGGTGTTTTAATGTATTTTATCTTGTAGCAGTGTTTTTTCAAGTTTTTCATAGAATTTCCTTAGTGTCGCATGCATAACACTATTTCTACATTGATAGTCGCCGTTACGACGACTCTCTTTATGAGCTTCATGGTTTTCCCATTTAACTAATTTCTGCACTTGATTGAATTGCATGCATGTATATTTCACCCATATCTACACCAACTTTGCACACATATTTAGTCCTTCGTGTTTTTAGGTTGCCCTTGGGCAGATTTGGGTTGTCTTGGGCCATATCTTATTTCTCTCTGTGGTGAAGTAAAATTATAAGTGTGGACACAAACACATTCCTCTAGCTCGATAATGGGTCTAGCCACAACATATACATTCTATGGAAGATTTCCTTAGGTTAGAACCAATTAAGAGGGCCTACCTCTTAGTACGCTTATCCCGTTTGATGATGTCCTTGCTTGCTCCAGCCATCTCTTGCTTCCTTCTCCAAACACTTGAAACAAGTAAACAACAACAAACAACAACCATGATAATAGACAAATAGTAATTCAACCTACTTAACAAGTCAAGAAACATTAAGCCATGAATATGTAAGATGACAAATCATGTAGGAAATCAATCGATAGTTGCATATATATTGATATCAAAGAGAGATTACAACCATTGTCTTGACATTGTAATTCTCCTCTGACAAGACCAGGTTCCCACACACTTCTGCTAGCATTCCATGATGGCCTCAATCAAAAATAGTTTTAAGGCTCTTCCCTTTAGGCTTCACTCCAAACCAAATCACACTTCTCCCTCACACAACTAGATAGCTACAACTATGAATAGCTTGCTGTTTACTCCAAACCAAAATAACACTAGCACACCAACATTAACACTACTAACACTAGCTTGTGCTTGGGAAGAACGAAGGTTTATATAGGATGAATGGATGGGAGATGGATCCTCTTCTCATGGGAGAAGGTATTATCCCTTGAGGTAGGTCCATCATTATAGGGGAAAGGAGCCCAAACTGACATCCTCGACCCTATCCGGCCAAACCATTTACCAGACTTCTGTTACGAAGCTTCTAGAGCTGGAAGCTTTGGCTCTTAATTTAAAAAAATTTCCATAACAGGATCAACGTGATTGGAACACAGCTTAGTCACTCTGGTCGATGATAGGGATAGTGTTAACCTCTGCACATCGGTGCAGGGGAGACAAAGGTCATTAGCGTTGGTCTTGTAAACTGGGCAAAACATAAGTTTTAAGGGAAATGGTCGAAAAGGGAATTGATTTTCTCATGAAGAGGGACACAATGGGAGTTCCTTCATGAAGGAAAAGCATGTGGGGTTCACTGTAGAGGTCCTCCAGGATCAAGGAACGAGGAGTACAGGGACAGTGACAAAATGTTGTGTAACAGATGCCCCCTAGAGCATGAAGGCCGAACTAGAGTGAGGGATGAAACACTTTATAAATCAGTGCAGGGACTCGTAGTCTGCCATCAGAAAACTTGCAAGAAAGTACAAATACATATACATAACTGAGAACTCTATCAAATGATACATGAATCGTGGCATGGATGCAACCATCCAGAGAATGATCATGTAACTGGATCCAGGTATGGGCGCAACCATCCGTCAAAGAGGATCATAATGAAACAAAGGCATGGTCGCAACCATCCAATAATGAGAAGGATCACATATGGTAACTCATGGTATGGTCACAGCCATCCATCTGAAAGAGACATGCATATCAACATAACCATGTCACATCACTTCGCAACCTGGACTTTTGTGATGTGAGTCCAGGGTCTTGCGCTCCAACACGACCCAATAAAAGTATAAATTCTAACATGCGAATAGATGTGTTGACGTCGAACATGCTAGAAAGTTTCTTGATTACCTATCAATGATGTAAACTTTTAACAAGCGTGAGAGAAACCACCAATAATGATAATGTTCCTCAAGGTACTATGAGCGCAATCCATTGAATGTGAATAGAGGATCTGAAGTCAAACACCCATGAAATCACTCGATCGAAAGCCAATGATGTGAACTTGTCATCGAGTGCGAAGAACTTTCCATTAGGGCATGCAAGCTCAAAGGTATTGGAAGGGATTCTCTTGGTCAACTTCCTGCATAATGAGCTGAAGTCGATAGAAAAGCGACTGTGTCGAAGGAGGGCCATAATGTTTCCCACATCATCGACACGAGACGAAAGGATGCAAAATGATTTTGGGTGATATAGAGAAATAGAGGTAAGTGTAATTGCAGAAGGACAACTCTTGAACATATCGGCGACACAATTGGAAGTTTGGCAGCTTTTGGATCCATGGGATCGGTGGTCATGATGACGTGGAAAAGATCAAATGGAAGGTAAAATGAACGGTCCAAACCCAGGGAGGTCAATGATAAAAAGGATGATATCCCAACCCGACATGAAGCAAAAAGTGTCATGTTCAAGAGTGTGCTGCTGACACAACTGATAGATTTCCAAATTTCACCACACCATTTCTAGTAGGTACCACAATTATTTTTTAATCACTAGCTTGAAGGGGATAGCATATGCTTGCACTGCAAGTTCATCCTTTGGACGAATCCGACCTAGAAAGTTTAACGAGCCATACGAAGGAGAAGCTCATGTTCGTCATGATGACGAATCTGATGTTGTTTAATAGTTTAACAGGTTCAACAAAGGTGTAACTCGGTATCTTTTTCATGTTTAGAGAGTTTGAAAAAGACACAGAAAAGAAAACTCAACATGTTCCCTTTTCGTACATTTATGTCTCTCGAGCCCGAAAAGGTATAAAATGATACTTGAGAGAACCACTTAACCATTTTAGTCAAGGAGTACCTTTTTTGTAAATAGTGCCTCACAGCCCAAAAAAGGGATAAACTTATATTGGGCGCACGACACTTCGTATCCGTTAATTAGTTCGAAACGACAAGGGCTCGACCATCTTTTTGTAGGTTTTAACCCCGTATAGAATTACCTACATACGAATTCTAAAACACATAAAATAAACAATGCAAGAGCATAACACAGAAAACACATATACACAGTTATTTTCCCCTGGATCCCAAAATCGGGACTACCAGCTTGATTTTTCATTATATTCCTTTCAATGTTACAATACATATTTATACATGCCGAAGCATCCAATACCATGGACCGAAAACCATAGGTAGGTCCGCCCAACCTAATATAGGGTCCAATTTTTTTTTTCCCGAGCCGCTGCCCCAGACCCTGTAGAGGGAGGCTACCCACCTCCCTCAAACCCCCCGGACAATATGACCCCCCCGCTGTTCAATCGGTGCAACGAATGGGGGGCTCCGCCCCCCCTCAACCCCCTAGCACACTACGTAGGTTATTCGTGGAAAGAATATAACACAACCCAACATTCTCCCACTTGTTGTTTTCTTTCCATAGGGGCCACATGAGAGCTTAGTCATTTTTCCAGCCCTGAAACGCCCATTGTTTCTCTACACCAAGAGAACTTCTCAGAGCTCACAGATTTTGTCAATGCATCTGCAGTATTCTTCAAAGTGTCCAACTTTACCAGCAACACCTTTTTGGCTTCTATCATATCAATCACAAAGTGATACTGAACATCAATGTGCTTTGCATTTGAATGATAAGCATGGTTCTTTTCCAAGAAAATTGCAGTTTGGCTGTCACAGTCTATCCTTATAGCTCCCTGTACTAATCCCATACCTGAACACAATCTCTGCAACCAAACTGCTTCCTTGCTTGCATGAGTGGCTGCCATGTATTCTATCTCTGTAGTTGATAGTACCACTACAGATTGTTTCTTACTCATCCAACTTACTGCACCTCCAAATAGGTTAAACACATACCCACTTGTAGATCTTCTTTGATCCAGATCTCCAACCCTATCTGCATCAACAAATCCACGAATATCCAACACTCTATCCAATCCTGGTCTTCCTTGGTAGCACAAACCATAATCACTAGTGCCATGGAGATACTTGAAAACCCGCTTCACTGCTATCTAGTGCTCCTTCCCTGGTTTTGACATAAACCTGCTCAATACTCCCATTGCATGTGCAATGTCTGGTCTAGTATAGACCATCGCATACATCATGCTACTGACTGCACTTGCATATGGAACACAAGACATGTCCTCTTCCTCTTCATGTGTCTTGGGACACTGTTTAGCAGATAACTTTACACCTACATGAATAGGAAACTTCACCTGTTTACTCTCCTGCATATTAAACCTATGCAATATTGTCTTGACATACTTCATCTGTTTTAACTAGAGCTTCCTCTTTGTCCAATCTCTTTTAATTTCCATGCCCAAAATATAGTTTGTAGCACCAAGATCTTTCATGTCGAATTTGGAGGACAAATGGGTCTTCAAATCCTAGATAATTTCTTTGTCATTTCCAACCAGCAACATATCATCCACATACAAGACCAGATAAATAAAACAGTCACCAATTAATTTAAAATACATAGTGATCTGCTTTGCTTTTGGTGAAGCCAAGTCCCCGTATAAATGTATCAAATTTTTGATACCACATCCTTGGTGACTGTTTTAACCCATACAGAGACTTCTTTAACTTGCATACTAGTTCTTTCTTACCCTTCACCGCAAAGCCTTCAGGTTGCTTCATGTAGATCTCCTCTTCTAGATCCCCGTGAAGAAATGTTGTCTTCACATCCATTTGTTCTACCTCAAAATCAAAAGTAGCAGCAATAGATAAAAGTAATCAAATAGAAGTTACCTTGGCAATAGGAGAAAAAATATCACCAAAATCAATTCCCGACACATGGGAATAAGATTTTGCTACCAACCGAGCTTTTTATTTCTCCACCTTTACTTTTTCATTTGTCTTCTTCTTGAACACCCATTTGCTACCAATGGGTTTCCTTCCATTCGACAAGTCCACTAGATCCCAAGACTCATTTTTGTGCAAAGATGCCATTTCATCAACCATGGCCTCTTTCTAGAGTTTTCCATCCTCTGAATCTACTGCTTCCTTCACAGTTCTAGGATCATCATCAGTAATAGATAAAACAAAATTTGAACAGAAAGCAAATGGACTATACCTTTCTGGCTTCCTTCTTTCTCGAACTGATCTTCTCACACCCGGATTTTGTGGCTCTTCATCTTCTAATTCCTCCTCTGTTGTAGAGTCTGATTCTTCCTCCTTTAGCTCAAACTCTATCTTCTCAGGTTCCTTTGGTTGGACTTCATGTTTAATAACATCTTTCACCTCTCTGAACACCACATCTCGACTATACACATCCTTCCTTGTTACTAGGTTCCAAAGCTTATAACCCTTTAAACCATCCTTATACCCAATAAAGATGCACTTTTCAGATTTACTATCCAACTTGGTTCTTTTCTCCTTTGGAACATGTACATATGCATCACATCCAAATATCCTCAGATGTGAAAGAGAGGGTTTCTTACCAGTCCATACATCTTGTGGAGTCTTATCCTCCAACGCTGATGAAGGTGATCTATTGACCAGGTAACATGTTGTCTCCACTGCCTCTACCCAGAATTCCTGTCCTAACCTGGCACCACTGAGAATGCTTATTGCCCTTTCCATCAACATCTTGTTCATTCTTTCTACAACTCCATTTTGCCGAGGTGTATATGGAGTAGTCTTCTGCCGTGCTATACCACACTTCTTACAGAATTCTTAAAATTCCTTACTACAAAACTCTCCTCTGTTATCTGTCCTCAACACCTTTATCTTCTTCTCTATCTGGTTTTCCACCAGAGCCTTAAATTCTTTAAACTTGTCAAAGACTTCAGATTTCTTCTTAAGGAAATATATCCATGTATTCCTTGAGAAGTCATCTATAAATGATACATAGTACACAGACTTACCCAGTGATGGAATCTTCACAGGTCCAAAAACATCACTGTGCACAAGCTCTAAAATCTGTTTCGCCCTCTTACCACCAGAGGGGAAACTCACCTGATTCTGCTTCCCATATACACAATTTTCACAGAAATCAAAGTCCAGAAAGCTATTACTCATAACTTCTACCATACCTTTACCATGAAGTATTCGAAGGCTCTTTTCTCCAATATGTCCAAGCCTTTGATTCCACAACATGGTATTCTCTCCAGAGACCACTAGATTTTCTGCTCCACTTTTAGGAACCACAAAATTGTTGCACCCATCAACAACAATGCTACCTTGCAACTTGTACAGAGTTCCAGTCCGAACTCCCCGCATCAATACCAGTGCTCCTCGAACCATCTTGCAAGTATCCTTCTCGAACACCGTTTTTTACCTGCATCATCCAACTTGCTTACATAAATTAGATTTCTGGCTAATGCAGGAATATGCAGAACACCCAGAAGTGTTCTAACCCTTCCACCTTGCAATTTCAACTTTACTTTTTCGCGACCGACGATTCTAGCCTTCCTATCATCCCTTAAGAAGACATCACCACCATCGTATTTATCATACTCGTAGAACTACTCTCTATGGGGAGTGAAGTGAAAGGATGCACCTGAGTCAATCCACCATGCCTCATGATCTACATGTGTACTTGAAGAAGCCAAGTACACATCCCCACCTTCATCTGAGGTAGTTCTCGCCTCTACAGAAGAAGCATCATCAGATCCCTTTCCTTTGTCAGGAGCTTTAGATTTACAGTCCATTTTTTAGTGCCCTTCCTTTCTGCATTTCCAGCACACCACCTTTATAGGTTTTCCTGGAGATTTAGATCTCCCTCTAGATTTAGATCTCCCACTCGATGACTTATTTTTGTTTCTATTCTAGGAATGTCCTTGTACAAACAAGGCATCACCATTCTGGCTCTCCATATTTTTCCGTCTCATCTCCTCCGTCAGCGAGGATGAGACTATTTCATCAAACTGCAAGGCAATTGCATTGCTACCTATTGCAATAACTAGACTATCCCATGAATCTGGTAGAGAACATAACAAACTGATGCACTTATCTTCATCTAAAATTTTAATATCAACAGATAATAACTGACTTACCACAATATTAAATGCGTTCAGATGCTCTGTCACCGAGTCTCCATCTTTCATCCTCATGTTATACAGCTTTTTCCGTAGGAACAATTTATTCACCAGAGACTTAGATTGGTACAAAGTCCCTAACTTGTCCCACAAAGCCTTCACCGTAGCTTCCCCTGATACATTCAACAATATTGAATCTGAGACACATAATCGTATTGTTCTCTTTGCCTTTCGATCCAACTTCTTCCATTCTTCATCGGACACTCCCGTTGGTTTAGTACCTAGATCTACTGCGATCCACTGATCTTTATCCACCAACAGATCCTCCATATTGAGTTTCCATAACTCAAAACTCTGACCATTAAATTTACCGATCTCTATCTTTCCACTGCTCGCCATCTTCTTTCACCACCAGAATCGATCCCGTAGATCTCCTACTAAACAGGGTCTACCATAGGCTCGAGAAAAACCCCTCAGCAACAAAGGTGTCCCCTTGAAGCCAAAAAAACTCCGATACCAAATGTAGGTTTTAACCCTGTACAGAAATTACCTGCATACGAATTCTAAAACACAGAAAATAAACAATGCAAGAGCATAACACATAAAACACATATACACAGAGATTTTCCCCTGGATCCCAAAACCGAGATTACCAGCTTGATTTTTCATTATATTCCTTTCAATGTTACAATACATATTTATACATGCCGAAGCATCCAATACCATGTACTGCAAACCATTGCATCCAAAACCATGGACTGAAAACCATAAGTAGGTCCGCCCAACCTAATATAGTGTCCAATTTTTTTTTTCTCGGGGCGCTGCCCTGGACCTCGTAGAGGGGGGCTACCTACCCCCCTCAAACCCCCCTGTGACCCCCCCGTTTCATAATCGACACAACTAAGGGGGGGCTCTGCGCCCCCTCTAACCCCCTGGTACACTGCGTAGGTTATTCGTGGAAAGACTATAACACAACCCAACACTTTTCGCTTTTAAAGGGTCGGAAAAGAGCTTGAAAGTGGACCCCTGATTTTATTTTCTTTTACGAGTCAAAAGGGAAAAAAACTCGGCAACATTTTCATATGACCTTAACGAGTCGAGAAAAGAGCTAAAACGTGACTTGTCATCATTGTCAAACATCCATCACCTGCTGCTGCGCAAAAAGGGTAAAGTGTATTATCTAGTTCTTGAGGCAAAATAGGTCAAACAATTTACAAAAACCTGATATTTTCATGAAAAAATGAATAAAAAGGAGAAAAGTAAATATATTTTTACCATTTACCATTTTACCTTGCTGTGAAAGCTTTTTACTCACTTTTCCCCTAATTGTTCTAGAGCAGATTGCGGGAGATCTAGGAGGTCAATCGCCAAGCCGCCAATTACAGGTAAAAGCCAAAGCCCTGAGCTCCATTTTCATGTCCTTTATTTGTGCTTTTAACCATTTTTTTTAGTTTTTTGAGGGGATTTTGTAAAAAAAATTTCACCCTCGGTCGATGCGACTTCCATGCACGGAAGTCACGCCGACCGAGGGTGATTAACAAAGGTAGTCGCGCCGTCGGCGTAACTATTTTTAAAACAGGAACGCTAATGCCGTGAATAGGAAAAAACCCTATTTCCTCAAAAAATTACCGTTAAAACTCAAATTTTATGGGCCAAGCATGATTGTTGACTCAAATTAATGGCTTTTACAGGAAAGAATCGCTGAAAATGCTGGACTGGAAAGAACGGGAACATGAGGAAAGTTGACACTTAGGCAATGAATGACCCAAATTTCTTGGAAGCTTTGAGGGCTCGCAGGCTCCTCAAATTCTTTCTCATGCCTGGGATACGGGCCCAACCCAAGTTGCTTCGATACCTGATTAGTCTTTGGGACATTAATCGGGAGATATTTGTCATTGGTGACCAGGAGCTGAAGTTGGAAACTTTAGATATATACTTCATCATTGGATTGTCCTGAAGAAGGGAACCAATGAACTTGTATTGGTCATGACCGATTGGGGTAAGAATATCTTCATTGCTTGCTGAACACTTCCCTAAGGCCCTAAAATCTAAAAGTGGGAAGATAGAGATATCCAGTGTTCAGGATCTGACACTGAGACTACTTCTGTTGATCATCAATAGAGTGGCGCGGTCTCAGGAGGAACATGAGACCAACAAGTCGAAGTTCCTTTATGTTATCGATTGTATAGCTGCTACGATCTTCAACTGGGATGAGGCCATGAAGAACAACATAAAGTGCCAACTGTCCAAAGCTAAGGTGGGGAATCTGAAGCAATTTTGCTTCGGATCTGTGGTTGTGACCTTCTTCTTGGAACAGGTACCACTATTCTTATCAACTGACTGAGGTAGAACCTCCTATGCCACGTGATCCGTGGATGGCCCGCTGGAGTCGTTTGATGCCCAGGATCACTGGGGGTCAACACATGTCATATCGACTTGAATTATTTTCATGGCTACGATGACAAAAGATCGTTGTGGAGGACTGGCCACACCGTGGCACCGACTTCTGTGGAGATCCAGATATTCCCTTACTAGATGGAGAGGATTTTGACGATGAAGGTAAAAAAATCAACTTTTTAATTTTGAGATTTTTTTATTGTTTCTGGTGTATATGTGCTTATAACATTTCTCTATCTAATGCAGATGTTGGACCAGAGTGGCTTACTGGGATGTCCCCAATAGCTAGGCATGTCCCCTGCCCTATTGATGCTCTCACTCCTTATCAGGAAGGGAGTGACAATGAGGAGGAGATCACGAGGAACCTTGAGGGGTTGACTCGTGGCATCCCAAAGTATGATCGGGTAGGATACATTCCTCATCAGTACCAAAGACACATGGTGGGAGTCTCAGATTGGATTCACCGATTGCTGACTCATGTTGCATGAGCTGTATCATGCTACCACGATCACCATGCTGATTAGTTCCTAGGTCCAACACTTACATTTTTTGAGGCCTGCGTGCCACGAATATATGAGGCTTGTGAGCCGCCGATGTTATTTTGGACACACATATTATTTTTTGGGGTTCTGATGTATCAAACATTATCACCATATATATATATATATATATATATATATATATATATATATATATATGCTGTATTTTCTTATCTTCTATGGTATAAATGGTTTGTTTTATCCTTTCACATGTTTCATAAATATTTATCCAACAGATGATTAGCTAATGCATCTGTCAATGTATTCATGCGTCTAGGAATATGATGATATGTAATGTAATCAAAATGCCTTTCCAATAGACAGATACAGAGATACATTCTCAATATTTGAGGGTTTCTGACGGAATATTTCCCATTGAGTTGAAGGATGACAAGTTGGGTAGGTTGACAACCAACTCTCTGATGTCAAGAGCAATGGCTTCTGACAACATTTCGATGACCGCACTATATTCAACAATGTTGTTAGTTGTGCGACCTAGATAGATACCTTGAAGATCAATCAACTCACTGTTAGGGTCGTAAATAGCCAATGCCGCGGATGATAGGTTCTGGGTACTATGACAAGCACCATCACCAAAACCAATGTGGGGAGTTGCAAACATCTGCAAAGAGAGAAAAGCATAGTAAACAGGAAAGCTGTTTGTAAACTACCACACAAAACCACACTGCACAGAAATTAATGACACACTAATGTACATAAGTAACCATGCAAGATGACCTAAGCATAGTACTTTTTAAGGGAGTCCATGCTTGTTCTTGGGTAATCAATCAACACAGATGGACCCTAGAGTTTTACCATTGCCATGATGAGTAAGCATTGAATCGACCAAATAATGGAGTAGAAATCATATAAGGCTTTGCCCCCATGCCCCCTGGGCGAGGGAGGGTTACGAGTTAGATGGAAACCCGATTGCAATAATGGGCAATTGGTGAAAACTTGAGGAGGGAGAAAAATCCTGAATCCATAAATGGATAAAGGTGTCCTCGATTGAAAGATCTTCATCATGTCAGGAAAAACTAACATGTTAATAGGAGATTGAGGAGAGAACTCTTTGAGACTGGTAGACCTGATCGACAGATGAGGCAGGAATGAGGAGCGATGATGAGTACTGATCCAAGGTGGTTCCTCAAGAGACATCATTTCCATGATACCTTCATCAGCAAGGAAGGTCTTGACTAAGGGATCAGGTGATTCCAAAGTGCCAAGGCACAAGGATTTAGAGTACGTATCGAGAGAGGTCTTCGACATAAAAGAATCAGAGGATGCAGAACTCGAAGCCGACACAATTTCCACGTAATTTACTTTAGTGAGACTAATCAGCATAACCTTGCCCCAGATATCAACAATATCTGGTGAAGGTATGACCCAAGGATCAGATTTGACCGAGATCATGTTGACAAAGGCAACATGAAGAGTTGGGAGTGGAAAACTTCCCATTAAGGAAAAATATTTGAAAAGACCTGCCCCCACACTCTCATAGGGAGCACCAATGTGCTTGACATATGGAACATTTCCATTTGAGGAGGAAGAGGCAAAGAAAGACTGCTAGTCGACAGTGACAATCTTCCCTTGATGGGGAAAACAAATTACGCAAAATAAAGAGGAGGCCACGAAATCCATGGCATGGGTCCAGCTTCGGCTGAGTAGAAGATTATAATTGAGATTGGCATCAATAATTTCTACCTCGACTTGCACTGTCTTGCCTTCCAGAGTTATGGAAAGGTTAGGTAAGACACTGAAGGGTCGCGAATCATGCCCATAGAAAGCTTCCAAAGTATTTGGAATTGGTTCAAAGTAGGAGAACAAATAGCCTTCCAACACGCAGTCGACATGATGTAGGTGGAGGCACCTTCATCGATGTTTGTCCAGTGGATGGACTTCTCATTGATGATTACCTGAATGAGAAAGGCAATCTGATGAGGGAGACGCGGAACATGGTTTTCTAGATCAAAACATATCAAATTGGAATCGGTGGGATCAATACCCCGATAGATGACATCAAAT
Organism: Pinus tabuliformis; assembly: GCA_031772625.1. NCBI lineage: Eukaryota > Viridiplantae > Streptophyta > Pinopsida > Pinales > Pinaceae > Pinus > Pinus tabuliformis. The sequence goes on along the minus strand of CM062813.1, from coordinate 59,027,283 downwards.
ATTTTGACTGTGATGGGTAGCTTTGGAGCACCTTGAGAGCCGACATGGTTGACAACGCCTGAGCCAAATCCTCAACAATATTGTAGTGTTGAGCAGCTTGGGCATTGGGATTATACGAGGATTTCCATAGCACACCTTGAGAGGGTGGTTTAGCGGAATCATGGTTAGGGCGCTCAATATGAAGAGGGCGAGAACTCGGGGTAGAAGAAGAAGGTGCAACTTCTTTCTCTTTCCCAGTTGTTGAAGTAGGAGTTTGATAATTTTCCGATCTAGTAGCCACATTAATAGGCGTACTCATCATGAACACTTGAGATCCGAAGGAAGCAGATTAGGGTTGGTCTACCATTTGGGTTTGCTGAGATGGAATCAACTCTTTGAGGACAGCAGGGGTCCCTTTATGCAAGCGACTAACTTTAGATCGTCACAAACAATCCTTAGTGTAGTGATATTCCTCGCAAATGAGGCAAGGATACTTAGGTTTCTTTTGCGAAGATTTGCCAATAGACGATTTGGGAGGACCCTACTTTGGGGCATCCAATTTACCCTTTCCTTTGCCTTTTTTCTTTCCTTTCGAGGATTTGTCTGCTGCAGTAGACTGGATAGCGTGGACCTCTGAGGTTTTACTAGGGCCAAGTGGATACTGGGACGAACTATTAGGAACATCATTTGAGACCGACATCTGTTTGGAAGAAAATTTAGCAGGGGTCTGGGATACTGAACCAATAACTCCATCAACGAGAGGTACAACTTGTGACTTTGATGCTGTGGGATCGGATGATGGCCACAGAGCATTGGGTAATAACTCATACAATGCACCAGACTGAGAGTAAACTAGATCTAAGTACTGGGCACGAGAAATGGCTTTCTCTTCAATAACACATCCACCCATAGCTATATCGTGCGCAATTGGGGCCATGAATGATTTGGTGAACCATTCAGTGAGCAACTGATTAACAATCTCAAATTTGATCAGGCAACATCTATGTCTCGATTCATGGATGTGATCAAAGATATGTGTCGCAGTATCTTGCTTAAGCGATGTGAGCAAATAGGTTCTAGTTTCATAGCGAACCGACAACTAAAAATGCATGAGGAAAGCCATGGCTAAAGAGTTAAAGAGGCAGATCGATGTACCAGTTAGCTGTAATGCATGTGATGGTTCTTTGGAAAAGACAGAGATGAATGGAATCGTCAACGTACAAGTTCGACGAGCACCAGAGGTGATATGTCATCACATGGGACTAAGGATCTTCTTTAGCTTTCCCATCAAACTTTGGACAATCACTTGGTACCTTGGACGGCATTGGAGGTCAGTATGGTGAATGAAGGATTGGATCATTCGTGAGGCGAGATACATCTGGAAACTCGAGTGCAGCCAAGAATGGCAATTGGGTGTTAAAAGGAATGGGAGGTTGATAAGCGGGTAGGAACAGAGGAGCCCATCCCTACTGGTAAGGATTTTGGCCCCAGAGTAGGGGATTTTGGCCATATGGCATTTGAGGCTACCCCCATTGTGGATTACCTTGATCATAGGGAGGATTTTGACCTTGAATACCTTGGAACTATCTGGCCATAAGTTGTTGATAAGAAATGTACGGGATAAAAGGCTGTTGAGCCTGTTGACCTTGGACATATGGATATTGGACCTATTGTCCTTGAACATACAGGTGATGAACCTGTTGTCCCTGAACAAGAGGATTTTGGACCTGCTATCCTTGGGCATAAGGTTGATACACTTGTTTCCCTTTGACATAGGGATTTTGTTCCTGACGCCCTTGACCAAAAGGATTTTGAACCTGGTGACCTAGGGCATTAGGGTTTTGTACCTGATGCCCTTGGCCGGTAGGATTCTAGACCTGTTGACCTAGGACATTAGGATTTTGAGCTTGCTGCTGCAGGACTTGACCTTGACCCTGCCCTTGCAAGGGTTGACCCTACTGATATGTATACAAAGGTTGCTGCTACCCTAGTTGGTTTTGTTGTTGCAAGGGTTGACCTTGCGGTTGAAAAATTTTCCCCTAAGGCTACAGAGGTTGGCCATGCGAGGACATGGGATGGGAGGTGTGTAGAGCATATTGCATTTGCTGGTTTCCTGCAACTATTGCAAGGGTTGACCTTGCGGTTGTTGCAGTTGACCTTGCTGCGAAATCATTCGCCCTTGCGGTTGTGCAAAGAGCCCTTACTGCAACAAAGGTTGCCCTTGCTATAACAAGGGCTACCCTTGTTGTTGTAGAGGTTGTCTTTGTTGTTGCAAGGGTACTTGAACAGTGCCCGAGAAATTTCCGAACTGAATCTGGCCATAGCCAGGCTGCATGTACTGCCTAGATTGGAGTGTGTAAGGTTGATTAACCATTCCTTGAGAACCATATGGAACGTAAGGAGTTTGGTATTGGACCTGAGCCCCATAGGGCTACTAACACTGAACATTGGTCAATCTAGACATACCAATGGGATTCTGAACCTGTTGGTACTGGACATTGCTTTATCCAGTAGGATTAGTAGGGTTGTGAATAATACCAGAAGAAGGTTAGTTCATACCAAGCATGTGAGCTTGTGAGCCACGCACATTGGTGGCACTTGACACTATAGAAACATTCAGGTTTTCCCCCCCAGGCGGTGGCACAACCTAGCCACTGACTAGAGGGATGGAGGAGTTGACAGAGACATTCTTTGAAACTGCCGGTTGTGCTAGACGGGTAACGAGGATTGACGATACAAGGGTATTCAGAACAGTGGGTTGCACCGGGACTGAGGTAACAACCTGTTGGTAAGTCGTGTTCGCAATGAACAGACCTGATGTAGGCATGGCGCCTGATGCCAAAACAAGGTTATGGTAAAGTGATGAGGCACTAGGTGTACCTGAAACCAACTGTGCCAAAGACACATAGTTGGGTGGCAAACTGGTGGGAATACCCCCTGAATAGGGGAAACCCTCAGGAGGAAAAGGTAGCTCTTCCTCCTCGACAGTGTGTGGAGTAGAAAATTTAAACTCTTTTAGAGAGGTGACTAGAGCATCGCCTTCAGGTTCCATGTTTGGAAACAAATGATGACGAATGACCGAAGAAGTACGAGGGGATAGTTCCAAAGGAACACCCGGATGGTTGTACGGACTGTAAGGACACTACGATGATATCAAAATAGGGTAAAATAGAGGATTCAGAGGATAGATAACCCGTCCAAGCTAACTGTCATCGGTCTGCGAGTCCTTAGAAGTCTGAACGGGATTGTCCAGAGATTCTAGGCCAAGATCAGCAGATGGCCCAGTATCCAAAGTAGGCAAAGGACGAGATGACAAAGGTTGAATACTCAGAACAATGTTGAGTTCAACACCTTGGTCCTCGAGTGACTTTGGTAACTCAGGAAACGGACTCTCAGACAATCTTTTAGACAGAGGAGAGGAAGAGGAACTGCGTGAACCAGATGGTTCAACCATGATGACCTTGTCTTAGTCGACAGAAAAATTAACTTCAAGGCTTTAAAAACTTCTTTAAGGGACAGAAAAATTAACTTCAAGGCTTTAAAATGTTCTTTAAGGGAAACTCATGATTTGGTATCTGAAAAGACTAACAGGGTGTTTTTGATCGTGGGCAATCAATTATTAAGAGGCATAAAAGATTGGTGCTCTTTCATTTTTTAAGAGTCGAGAAAGAAACAAAGATGAATCTATCACTTTCGATTGGAAATGAGCTTGAAAGGACAAGTTCTTGAACGATCTTTAATCTTAATGAGTCGAAAAGATCAAATGACTACTCTAGATGATTTAGGTAAACAGGATTACTAGGCAACTGTGAACTGCAAAATACCTCCCGGCGAACCGAGAAGTACGAGCAGGAAATCTCCCCAAATGTTGTGTTCAGTGTATCACGTTTGCAAGGTGGCCAACTCGGCTTCCTAAGGATAAAGGATTGCATCCTAGAGGGGTCTCCCATTATATACTCGATTGTACAGGGAGCACAAATCCATACTAGCACTGTCTAATGCCGAATCTAACAACAACTTCTAGGTTTAAAGACGCCAAAACACGTCTCTAGCCTAGACCTTCTAGATATGATCGTTAAATGTCAAATGCGCCTTAGGTTAATTGAAATCATTTTAAGGTTTATCTAGAGTTATGTTTTAGTTTTCAGGTCTTAGCGATGTGACTCGAGAAAACTTAAATGCAACTAAATGAGGCAAGACCCTTTCAATTCGATGAAATTCCTACACTAGAGAGGGTATAAACTACTCAATCAAATGCAAACAATCAAGTAACTAAAAACGAAATGATCTTTCACTACCTTACTTTTTCGAAAAATAAACAAATGAAAAATGCATTCCAATTCCTAGTTTCCTGACAAGCAGATATATAATAGTCCTTTCAATAGCAAAAGAGTTCTTTTCCTTTTCCAAATGCCAATGCAATTCTAGTCTTTTAGTGATGCAAGCTATCATAGCACAATGATGCAACAAACTAGAATTTCATACTTTTTCATGAAACAACAAAATAAACATTTTGCATACAATTCTTCAATGAAAAAGTTTTCAAGACAATAAGCTCTTCAAGCAGATGAAAACATGAAAAGAGAAGCTCACTCAGACTAATGAAACATCGACTTTACCAACAGCAAGACAAGAAATGTAATCCATGCCGGAAAAGAAATGTTTATACAAGCAAACGAAATAGAGGTCAAAGTCATAAAAGGACCGAAAATGAAATGGAAGGAGTAAGTACACCTACAACCCAACTTACTGAGTTCACAAATAGATGAATGCATGACAAAATAGATGCCCTAGTGTCGCTGACCACCCAGTGACTCAAGCAATCAAGCAAAAATATGATAAGCCAACAAGCAAACAGAACCAAATGAAAAGCAACTTTCTAGTTAGGGAGAAAACAATCCAAAAGGCTTACGGGGTCAAAATCACAAGAGCAGAAAACATTGGCCAAGATGGGGTCAAACCCTAATCATCACTTACAGGCGTCGACGTGACTGCCTAACTGAAAACAAGTGCCAGAGGCTGGTCGACGTGATTTTTCCTCAGCATATTGCACTGATCGATGTGACTGTTAGCAGATTAAGCACGCTGATCAAGGGAGCTAAGATTTTTTTTTTTTTTTGAAATAGAAACTAGATCTGCTACTATGAATTTCAAACTCAGGCTAGCAAGCAGGAGAAAAGAAATAGAACCAAAGGGAAAAGGTGGAACTAGAAAAGTTCTCACGAAATCATGGAATCCAAGATAAACAAAAGTATCTAGATTCCCAGTGGAGTCACCCGTTTATTGTGAAGTAAAATTATAAGTGCGAACACAAAGAAATTCCTCTAGCCCAATAATGGGTCTAGCCACAGTAGATACATTCTATGGAATATTTCCTTAGGTTAGAACCAATTAAGAGGGCCTACCTTTTAGTATGCTTATCCTGTTTGATGATGTCCTTGCTTGCTTGCTCCAGCTATCTCTCGCTTTCTTCTCCAAACACCTGAAACAAGTAAACAACAACAAACAACAACTATGATAATATACAAATTGTAATTCAACCTACTTAACAAGTCAAGAAAAATTAAGCCATGAATATGTAAGATGAAAAATCATGTATGAAATCAATCGATAGTTTCATATATACTGATATCTAATAGAGATTATAACCATTGTCTTGACGATGCAGTTCTTCTCTGACAAGACCAGGTTCCATCTGCCAGCATTCCATGATGGCCTCAATCAACAATAGTTTTAAGTCCCTTCCCTTTAGGCTTCACTCCAAACCAAATCAAACTTCTCCCTCACACAACTAGATAGCTACAACTATGATTAGCTTGCTGTTTACTCTAAACCAAAATAGCACTAGCACACCAACATTAACACTACTAACACTAGCTTGTGCTTGGGAAGAAGGGAAGTTTATATAGGATGAATGGATGGCAGATGGATCCTATTCTCATGGAAGAAGATCTTATCCCTTAACGTAGGTCCATCATTATAGGGGAAAGGAGCCCAAACTAACATCCTCGACCCCATTCCACCAAACCATTTACTAGACTTCCGTTACGAAGCTTCGAGAACTGGAAGCTTCGGCTCTTAATTTAAAAAAAATTCCATAATAGGACCGACGTGACTGGAACACAGCTCAGTCACTCCAGTCGGCACTAGGGATAGTGATAATCTCTACACATTGGCGTGGGGAAGACAGAGGTCATTAGCGCTAGTCTTGTAAATTGGGCAAAACAAAAGTTTCAGGGGAAATGGTGCAAAAAGGAATTGATCTGCTCATGAAGAGGGACACAATGGGAGTTCCTTCATGAAGGAAAAGCATGTGGGGTTCACTATAGAGGTCCTCCAAGATCAAGGAATGGGAAGTATAGGGACAATGACAAAATGCTGTGTAACACTCCCAGCATGCACTATGCATTCCTGCGCAATATTGGGTGGCAGTTCCCTAATCCTTGCCAATGGAACTGTACAATGCATAGCTCAAGCCAGCAACCCACCCTAACTGTTGGGAATGAGATCCCCCAAGGACAATTTTGGGGCTAAAAGCCCATGCTTTGGGTCAAAATTTGTAATAAATTTGGAAAGTCTCCACATTTTGTGGTCGCAGAGTGCGAAGGTGTCATGAGTCATAAAGGGTTGTCTGCCCTTAATTTTGTAAAGTAAAGTTGGCTGTAAAGATCTACCCATGGTCTTCAAACCATGAGATTGTTTAAAAAGAGCTAAGTAAGTAAGCTCTAAGTAGTCTTAACAAGTGATGAGTTGCAGTAAGAAGTCTTGAGCGATAAGAAGAGAAGTCTAAGTTTTGGGTCTTAGTGTAGGTAGAGGCTCTGCAGTTGAGTGCACATAGGTCTAGGGTAGAAGTCCGCAGCTGAGTGCATGGACTGTTGTAGCTATGTGCATAGGGCAAATAGAGTCTGTAATCATCGGAAGATATCAATAAAGAGAAGTAGTCTAAAAATTTTGTCTTTGTTTCTGGTTAATGCATTTGTCATATTGTGTATGAATTTAATTTATAATACTTATGTGATGTGTGAATGTATGTAATTATGTTGGATAATTGAACGCAAATAAGGATATCTGTTTACGTGCTGCTAACTGTGATTATCTAATAAGATAAGTAAGATTCTTAAGATAACTTGGGAATCTATGCAATACACCGCCTTAGGAGCGTGAAAGTATCTAAACCGAGGGTTAGGGCTGCACAAAGGTTAGTCGTACCCTTTCGTGGAGGTATCGAAGGGAGGAATAAGGGGCTAGGCAGACAGAGCCCTACGTGAAAGCAGGAATAGAAGGAATAAACCGACATCATGACCATCTCAGGGTGTGGAAACTTGGTTCCAGTATCCCCCCATACTGCTTCGGGTGAGACTTCAATCCGCGCTCTGCGGGTTGATGTTGAAAGGGCTAGTAGTGTAGGGATTTATTTGGATAACTAAAGCTGAACCTGGGTCAGGTCCCACCAATAGTGCGAGGCCAATATTGGGTGAATCCAACAACAGATGGAAGAATTACATGGGATCGTGAGAGTTCTTGCACCTCGGACTCCGATGAAGAACTAGAGCGCTGGTAGAATCGTTACATGAAGTAACCACACTACGCTGTAACATGATGACTCGGTCGTTGTGCTATGTGTTGTCAAAGGTAAGAAATTTTCCCACTTATGATGGCCTGAATGATGTAGATATGTTTTTGGATGCATTTGAGAGGGAGGTACCAGAGAAGTAGTGCTTCCAAGCTTTGGATTGGGCACTGCGCGCTATGCTTGCAAGGTGGTGGGGTACACACAAGGGTAGCTTCGATGACTAGTGTAAATGTAGGAGGATGATGAGAACACGCTTTGGGAAGCTGAAGGTACGACTAACAGAAAAATATGATGGTAGGATGATCCGTGCATGCACTTGGCCAAATGGGCTCAAGCTTATGGACAAAAGCCCCAACCTGAACGGGTGCACTTATTTTTTCACACACTGGATGTCATCCCGATGAACTGGTACTTAGAAACGGAGCTCTGCCATGGTATAAGTGAATGGTATATTCTGCGTGAGGGATTCATAATGACATTCAGCTGTGAAGATGGGTTTGACTGTATCGACGAGGCGCTACAAGAAGTAAAGTCATCAATCTTTAGGATACAGCATGAGCCTTTGGACCTGATTCAGCCTGATTGGGCTGCTCAGTTGAGTCACGTGTTGGAATGTTATAACATAACCACTGAAGAAGAAGATGAGGATCCGTGAAGGGTTAACATCCCCGAAATAGAAGGTCACTGCGAGGTTGAAGGACTGCAAATTGAGAATCCTAATATAACCACACCATTGAAAATGAAACAAGTAAATATTAGTACAGAGGCAGAGCCCAAATTCGGGAATATTGGAGATTACTAGGATGACACGATGGTGGATAAAGTCACTAAATTGCTCTGTGAATACCAATATTTGTTCCATACCAATTTTACGAATTTAAAAGGGATAATCAGGGACCTAGGTTTTATGAAGATCACGTTGAATCCCGACGTGAATCCGCCTAAGCAAAGACACTACCATATCAATCTGAAGTATAAGGAGAAGGTCCACTTAGAGCTAGATAAGATGCTCGTGGTAGACATCATTGAGCCTGTGGAAGAATCTGATTGGGTGAGCCTAATGGTGGTACAGGAGAAGAAGTAGAAGGATGAAATAAGGATATGCGTAGATCTCAGGAAGTTGAATGACGCTTGTGTACATGATCCTTTCCCGACTCCATTCACTGATGAAGTGTTGGAAAATGTAGGTGGCTTGGAAGCATATTCCTTCATTGATGGGTTCTATGGGTACCATCACATCAAAATCGCACCAGAGGATAGGAGCAAGACAACCTTCGTGACCGAGTGGGGGTGTTTTCAGTACACTGTAATGCCTTTCGGATTGAAGAATGTGCTTGCTATTTTCTCACGTGTAGTCATTGTGGCATTCATGGAAAATTTATTCATAAGTTCCTGGAAGTGTACTTTGATGACCGGACTTTGTTTTGGCTGGTAAAATTCCATGTCTCCAGTTTACGCTTGTGCTAGATACTTTTCGAAGATACCAGATTGCGCTTAATCTGAAGAAGTGCCTGTTTTGTGTTCCTTTTGAGACCCTGTTGGGTCATGTGGTTTGTAGATAGGGACTGATGGTAGATCACGTGAAGGTCACGGTGATACTTAGAAGCATCAAGGAGTGTGAAACAACTGTGCGCTACCCTAGGGCATATTGGATATTGTAGAAAGTTTATCAAAGGATATGCCCAGATCACCGCACCTATGGAAAAGTTGTTGAAAAAGGATGTCATGTTCTACTCGAATGAGGAGTGTAAGAAAATATTATATGTATTGAAGGAAAAGATGGTCACAACGCCAATTTTAGTCTTCCCGGATTGGAAGAAGGAGTTTCATGTACATGTCGATGCATCATGCATAGCGCTGGGAGTAGTACTGACACAGGCTAGCAGAGGAGACTTGGACCACCCTATAGCATTTGCAAGAAGAAGATTATCCAAGGCAGAGAAGAACTATTCCACCACCGAGCATGAAGGGTTAGCCATGGTATACGCCCTCTAAAAGTTTAGACACTATTTGCTGGGAGGCCATTTTAAGATGTATACAGATCATTCCACATTGAAGTACCTGGTCAATAACTTGTGTTGGGGGGAAGAATCTGCAGGTGGCTGTTATTGTTCCAGGAGTATGATTTTGAAGTTATTGTGAAGCCTCGACGACTGAATGCGGGACTAGACCATTTGTCACGCATCGAAACAGGGGAAGAGCCAACTAATTTGGAGGAAGGATTGACTAATGCGCATCTATTCGTAGTACGCGCCGCGGATGGTCATTTTGAAGATATCACACACTTCCTAACAATAGGAACTGCCTCGGAAGGATACACTATCCAACAAAAGAAGGAGTTAGTGGTGCGTGTGGTAGAATTTTCTGTCATTTCCGGGCATCTCTATAAAATGGGGTCCGATGAGATATTGTGATGGTATGTACCGGAGTTTGAAAGGAGTAGTGTCCTCACAGATGCTCATGGGTCTGCTGTGGGAGGACATTATGCAGGGAGAGTGACAACACAGAATATTCTACGAGCAGGGTTGTGGTGGCCAACCCTCCATCAGGATTCAAAAGTGTATTGTAAGGTGTGTGATGCGTGTCAAAGGACTGGCAGGCCATCGCAAAGGGATGAGTTGCCTTTGAATCCACAGATGACGTTACAACCCTTTGAGAAATGGGTGATAGATTTTGTGGGACCCATCTAGCCCCAAGGAAAGATGAGAGCAAGGTACATTATCACCATGATGGAGTATCTGACTTGATGGGTGGAGGCACAACCTATAAAGGATTGTAAAGGTGCAACTACTGTGAAGTTCCTCTTTGAGTATGTACTGACACGATTTGGGTGTCCAAAGATTTTGATGAGTGATCGTGGTACACACTTTATGAATGAAATGATCAGCATGCTGACAGAGAAATTTCAGGTATATCACCAGAAGAGCATGCCTTATCACCTGCAGGCTAATGGGACAGTGGAAGCATTCAATAAAGTGCTAGAGAACATGTTGACCAAGGTTTACAATGCTCAATGAAGTGATTGGGACCTACACATACCCACAGTACTATGGGCCTATCGGACGACATGCAAGAAGCTGACTGGATAAACACCCTTTAGGCTTGTATATGGTGTTGAGGCAGTGATTCCCATGGAATACATTGTGCCTAGTCTGCGCATAGAAGCACTCACGGGTATGACTGATCACGGAGCCCTGGAAGAGAGGCTTGTACAGCTTGCTGAGCTTGAGGAAGAGATATTTCTAGTTGGATTTCACTAACAGGTCCAAAAGCAACGCAAAAAATCATTGCATGATTGGCACATTAAGCTGCGCACCTTTAAGGTAAATGACATCGTTTTTTTCTATGAAAGCAAGTTTGATAAATTTCCAGAGAAATTTAGAATGCATTGGTTAGGGCCCTATGTCATTAAAGAGATTACTGACGGAGGAGTGGTGCAGCTGGTCAAATTGAATGGAGATCCCTTCCCAGGAAAGGTGAATGGTAGTCGCTTGAAGCCATACATTGTGGTCCAGCCATGTGACTATATGGAGGTAGCACAGTCTTAGTGCCCCAGGTAGCTGAAAGGAGGTGCAGGACTATAAACTACACTGCCCGAGTTGGGGAGCTACGTGATTGGAGGATTATGCGAAGCAAGGAAGTGTCACAAGGTTCGTGACAATGCGAAGGGAGCTGTGCTACCCAGGGAGAAATCACGCAATTTAGTCGAAAAGTGATTGTTAAAGTCACTGTTCATGATTTGACAGTAGAAATGTGACAAAATGGAGCAGGCAGATGGAATTTAAGATGAGATTTATGGGTCAGATCATTGAAAATCTACTGCCAATCTGGCATTAATGAACCAAATTTGGGGGGAACCACCAGATTTGAATTCAAAATGCCTTATAAATTACAGGTGGCTGACCAGCAAAAAACACTTGGAATTTCGAGAATTGAGTTGTTGAGCTCTCAGGCGCACATGAATCCCGAGAACTATGAACTTCTGATAGCCAGTTCAGTATTTGAGACATTGCCGAAAGAGACACAGGAGTTCTTGCAGAACATCATGTCGGCAACCACAGAAGCTATAGAAACTGAAGCAGAGGAGTCGGTGTCAGAAATTTAGATGGAGGTAGAAGTAGCTACTCCAAAGGTTGCTGAAGTATTAGCTAAAGACCCGAAATCACCAAGCATGTGAGGACCAAAGCCGACCCCAACCAAGGAGAGTGAGAAGGATAAAAAGGCAAGCAGCCTGCAATACCAGTTCCCCCAATCTTCAAGAAGAAACCCACCGAAGCCTACCACACAGGAGAAGGACAAAGCGATCAATTTGGAGTCAGAGGAGGAATAAATTGAAGACATCTCGATGGATGATGAGGATGTGGGAGTAGATGAGGAGGAAAGTGAGGCCTAGGGTGCTGACCATATCACTCAGTTTCCTAAGTATGTCCCTTCGCGTAAGGGCAAGGCCAAGGTACCATGGATTAAAAATGGGCAAATGGCACTACATCGAGACTCCACCATCGTCGTTATGACCAAGGCGACCAACTAGAACAATCGTATCATGCAGGTCGTCAAGGAGGCATGCTAAATGGTCCTAGAGTTGGCCATTCCTGAGGAAGAACCAGTCGAGGTGTGTGTCTGCAGGCTGGCCACGGGGGTGCATGACGCTCGTACAAGAATGGCGAGGGTTTAGTTGGAGTTGAACCTGTAGATCACAGAATTATAGTTGAAGGCCTAGCCTTCAACTCCACCAGAGGTAAAGGCGCAGTAGCCGACCGCAGTCACAGAAGAAGTAGCGGCATTTGACATTGCAGTAATAGACTGCACGGAACTTTTTGAGCAGTCATTCAAGGTCCCGACGAGCTTGTAGGAGGACCCTATTGTAAAATGGCTGCAGACAGAAGTGCACGAGCTACAACAATGCTATGATGAGGTCAAAGGCACAACATGAGCCATCACGCTCACACAGAGATTAGCGAAGCTGCAGGAGGACAAGCAATTGAAGGAATAGGTGGATGTAGTGGTGCACAAAGAAGAAGTGCTGAAGGCATGAATAAAGCCCTAGCTGGATGAGGCTTACATGGTGATAACCTCGATTGAAGGAAAGCTTGCGACTCTATAAGTAACTCAGAAAAAGCTTTAGGCCGCTAGTTCAGGAGCAGTGACTGAGCAAATGGTTGAAGACGTGAAGCAGGCAGCTGCACAGTGCACTGCTGAGGTTACGGTCATAAGGGTCGAGTTGGGAGGTCTTCGTGCTAAGATCTCCGCGCTTGCCGATTGACTCGAGGGAGAGTCATGATGTTTGTGTTGGGGGCTTGTTGGGAACGGGATCCCCCAAGGACAGTTTTGGGGCTAAAAGCCCATGTTTTGGGTTGAAATTTGTAATAAAGTTGTAAAGTTTCTGCATTTTGTGGTCGCGGAGCCCGAAGGTGTCATGAGTCATAAAGGGTTTCCTGCCCTTAATTTTGTAAAGTAAAGTTGGCTGTAAATATCTACCCATGGTTCGCGAACCATGGGATTGTATAAAAAGAGCTAAGTAAGCTCTAAGTAGTCTTAACAAGTGATGAGTTGTAGTAAGAAGTCTTGAGCGATAAGAAGAGAAGTTTAAGTTTCAGGTCTCAGTGTAGGTAGATGGTCTACAATTGAGTGCACAAAAGTCTAGGGTAGAAGTCCGCAGCTGAGTGCGCGGACCCCTGTAGCTATGTACACAGGGCAGATAGAGTCTGTAATTGTCAGAAGATATCAACAAAGAGAAGTATTCTACAAATTCTTTGTCTTTGTTTCCTGTTAATGCATCTTGTCATATTGTGTATGAATTTCATTTATAATACTTGTGTGATGTGTGAATGTATGTAATTATGTTGGATAATTGAACACAAATAAGGATATCTGTTTACGCAGTGCTAATTGTGATTATCTAATAAGATAAGTAATTTTCTTAAGATAACTTGGGAATCTTTGCAATACGCTGACTTAGCAGTGTGAAAGTATCTGAACCGAGGGTTAGGGCTGTGCGAAGGTTAGTTGTACCCTTTTGTGGAGGTATCGAAGGGAGGAATAAGGGGCTCGACAGACAGAACCCTAGAACTTAATGAACTGCACGAAAGTAGGAATAGAAGGAATAAATCGACATCATGACCATCTCAGGGTGTGGAAACTTGGTTCCAGCATCCCCCCATACTGCTTCGGGTGAGACTTCGATCCACGCTCCACGGGCTGATGCTAAAAGGGCCAGCAGTGTAGGGATTTGTTTGGCTAACGAACACTGAACCTGGGTCAGGCCCCACCAAGCCAACATTGATTGATTTGCACATTATGCAGTTTGAGTCAACAATCAACCTCTCTAGTCTGTGTATTGCGAAGTTCCAGTCAGTAGTGAGCCTCACTGGTATTTGAGATTGTGTAATGTGCAGTTCCAGTTGACAGTATCCGACCCTCCTAGAGTCAATGCAGTGAAATCTTGCCCAACAATCACCAGTTTGTTGCCTGATTGATTCTCAAGTTGCTTTATGTGCTTTAGCTGACATTGTCTTGCCGCGAGTGCCTTCTCCATCTATAGGTGACACAGGCTTTTGAGAAGCTTCTCATCAGTACATGTATCATGGCCTCAAAGAGAGATGGATCAAAAGACATAGTTGAAAGCATTATTGGAGATGTGGTTTAGAAGGGGTCTATGAGTTTTCCCATGTACATAGACACACACCTATTCATTGAGAAAGACATCAAGATCACATGGCAAGAAATCAACCCTATTTTCACAGGCAGCTTTGAGGAGAATATGGAGGATTGACAAGCCTATGTGAATATTCATAAGTCGGGATTGTACAAGGTTGCATGCAGGTACCCCACCTTCCCTTGTGCAGATGTGATCCACTGGATTGTCTCACACACTGACCCTGAGATGATGATACTGAGGAGTGCCAGTGGAGTGGAGCTTGCTTCCTTTAGGGTGAAATATTATCAGAAAATGTATCATTTTCCACGACCGATGGATAGGATGGATGCACCATTCTAAACTCCCAATAGTAGCGTGGACACAAGAGACATATTTAAGCATTGGGTAAGGGAGCCATCAAAGTTTAGGACAACACCCAACCAGATATACACATTGAAGACACTTAGGAAGGCATACCAATTATTATTCATCTTCGCATACCACTTGTATGGCCAAGGGAGTACGAAGACCTTCCCGCAAAGTTAGGTTGCTATGTTGGATCAACTAGCAAGTGAAGGCAAACCTTTCAACTAGTCCGACATGTTGGCTCTCCATCTGAAAGAGCTTGTATCCAATGCCCGGAGTTTGCCCAAGGATCAATAAGAAATATTCTTCATGTATGCCTACCTACTTGATGCGATCTATGCCCGTAAAAATTTTCTTGGCATGGATTGGGCATGGACACCTTCAAATAATGTTGTGAACGTATATTGCAAGTTTCTCTTAGAATGTAGCTACCGAGGAGTCATGGTTAGACTATCTGACCACTTCATCGCCCCTCTATACATGATGATATTTTAACAAGATCTACCTTGCATGTCCCAGGGAACAATGGAGGCATTTTTGAACATTACAGATTGGTATGCCTCACCCAATGGCATCTTCATTAGGATGTACAATGCGGAGAAAGATCTGCATGTGTTGCCGAAGTTTTCCACAGACAAGCTGGTCATGCAGGAGGTTATATACCACATCTTGACAAGGTTATCAATTGGATTTCACAAGAAGAAGATGACACCATGGCCTATGCTTCCTTTGCAAATTGGGTTGTACGTGATCTGAATTTTCTAAGAAGCGAATGCTGAGGTCGAGGACTTCAAGAAGTTTAAGTTTGAAACCAAGAGTTTCAATCCATACGATCCACATGGCTTATACAGGGACCACTGTGCGAGAGTGTATTATTCTTGGGGATCCATGGGGCATGTCATTGGTCAGAGGAAGACCCATGGAGATATTTTTATAATTCCTCCAGGCTCAATGAAATAGTCAACATGGTAGTAGAGTGGATAACAGCACTCAAGGCAGCAACACCATAGGAGCAACAACGACAGTAGCAACAAGAAACAAACCTGCCAAAGACAAAGGTAAGGGGAATATTTTTGAAAGTGAAGAGAGGGAGCAAAGCTAAAATTTTAAGGAAGGATCACTTGTGGAAAGAGTAGCTTTGGAGATAGATGAAAAGAGGTGACAACATGACAGGAGAGTAGCACAGAGAAAGAGGGAGACACAAATATTGGAAGAAGCAAAGAGGAAGTTGCATGAAGTAGAGAAGAAGCTCAAAGAAGAACAAGAGCTACACAAAAGAGAGAAGGAAGCACAATAGGAACAAGAATAGTAACAGGAATAGGAACAAGAATAAGAGGAAGTGCAAGGCGCACAGACATCGCAAACTGTGCCGATAGGGGTTGAAGACTTAGAAACAGAAGCATATGAGGAACATGTTGAGTAGCTGCGGGAACATGAAATTTCTCCATAGGATGAACCGATTATAGAATAGATGGATATGGAGATGGAGGAGTCAGAATAGGATTAGGACACTAACCAAGGTCACCCCAGAGGCTTCACTAGCTCCAACAACAAAGAAAGTCACAAGTGAGCAAAGGGATACTATTCTCCTTGAGGGTAATCTAGAAAGCGATGTGTACAACATAGCCTTTGATGAGTCACATTACATAGTTGTACAAGCACGTAGAGTGCACACCCCAGATGAGCATGTGTCACCTATGCACTTTGAAGAATGGGTGGTTGTGTCAAATGTGTGAAGACGTCCAACTACCTTAGCTGATGCTACAAAGGCTTATGCTGAAGCCATGAGCTCAAGTATTAAGTTCTTGATAGTAGAAAATGAGCACATGGCTAAGGAATTTCTAGTAGCTAGGCAGAGAGTGGAACAATCAACAAGATTCGCTAGAGCAGAGATGAAGAAAACCATAATTTCTAATGTATCGACTCTTGAGATAGGCACACTAAGACTGTATGAAAGGTTCGCCACTGTGAACAAGGCAATTTTCCATCTACATGGTCATTAGCAGCGTTGCAGCAAGATAGCACGAACACTTGCAGATATACATGCCACTGTTGATCATGTACAAATATGGAAAATAGGGTACATAGGAGCCCCACTTCACTTGCACAAGATGATGAAGCTGCAAGTAGAGTTGGACAAAGCACATATCCGAAGTTTGATCTAGAACTATGAGTAACTCTCACCACTCATCACCAATGTTGAGGATTTGTACACATGGTTGTTTAGGAGTTTGGATGTCGTAGTGAGAAAGTATGGCACCTTGTTAGTTGGTATGCTCACCGAGGTGAAAGAGAAGAACCAAGTCTGATTGGAGTTCGACGCGGAGTTTGATCAGTTGATGCTCATGGCCACCAACACATATTTTCAAGTTAGCGCAGAGAACATGTAGCTGTATATCGCCGGTTCGGCCCTGCTCAGGACTAAGATGCGCATGTTATAGGATGATTTGTACAGAGGTTCCAAATCAGTATAATCGGAAGTAATGGAGGCAAGAGTTCGTTTCCAAAAAGACATCATCAAAGAATACACGGAAACCATTGTGCACTACCAAGCATGCAATCATTTTGTCACTGAGGATCACAAGGAGGATGTTGATGAGTTGGTCTTTCCACAATCGTTCAAGTCTTAGTGTTGTCTTGTCTGGCTGACTCAAGCCTATTTTTGTCCCACATGGGTTTACGTGGAAAATATATTTTTGTAAACATGATGTAAAGTGAAATTCCAAGTGTCATTAGTGGAATGAAAACAATCATATGTAATGTAACGAGTTATGTAATGAATTTGAAGAGTCATGAGGGTAGTCCAAGAGTCAAAAAGGGGAATGTCAAGGGTCACCCCTCCCTTTGTTATAAATAGAACCTCATAACTCATAGAGGGGGATTTTGGGAGCCAAGATTTTGCTAGGCATTGCTTAGAGAGGGCTTGGAGAGTATTATGATGAGCCTTGTCTTCTCCATAATGAAGAGTGAGTACATCTCTTTGGAGGAGCAGGTAGTGTTAACTGTAACGTTCCACTATTGGGGCTAGTGGATGTCATGGTTGTATGTATGGATGGAACTTTGACTTTGTATAATATAACATAGTTGACACGTTTTCATGCATATGTTGTTTTTGTAGTTGGACTATTCAGGTTGCTTTAGAAATGTATGTCATTTAACTTACACATTCATGTATGAACTACTTTATATATGATTGTATGAATCTTGTTGGAATCATGTTGTTGGTTTAACCCATCACCTTAGACTGTGGACTATTCTGCTTCCAACCCGTGATGTCATTTTTCTCGTGTGTTCCTTCAGGCTGCATACTATTATAGTATTCTAAGGGACATAATTCCATTTCCCCTTCATGTGTTAGAACTTCCCCATGCATCTCTTTTGACTCATTGCAAGGTCCCACACTTGCATCTGAAAAAGATATCATGGTTGCCTCTACGTGCTATCACAGTCAAGGCGCAACTTTACTATCCACTACTGGGACTCCTACTCCAAATGATCTGAGGTCTAGTTGGGGCTTCTTACTGGGGAGATCCCCTTAATGTTGGCGGGTCCAGCACCGTCAACTCCACTAAAATTTTAATAGCAAACTGGGGAAGGGTGTGTGATTTATTCTCTATTTAACTTAAGACATTTGATATTTAAGTTGGAAGACTTTAGAGGTTAGAAAAGATTAGGGAGGCTTTTAAATGACACAATTGTTGGTTTTGATGATCCATTAGGATTCACAAGCTAAAGCATTTCAACAACCTCATGCATTGAAGGACTTCATTGAGGGAGCACACTAGTACAAATTAGAGCTATTGTTAACACTACAACCATGTCTTCCTCTGAGCTCTCTCTAATCCTAGAGTCAAGAAACTTCCATACCACATCCTTTGTATTTACCTTCCCTCAAACCCATTTCAAAACATCGATATTATCACCAAGCTCCATCTCAACAATGTTTTGTCATGTTATCAACTCTAGTAATACGACTTCAAAGCTATATGCATCAATCTTCTCATTTACTTTTACAGAGTAATCATATTCTATGATCACAACAAAAATAGAATGAGTATTATCGTAGAACAGATCTTGCACATTCCAAAAAGCTTGCGTTTTTATCATAAATTAGTGACATTAGAAGAATGGGTTTTACATTGCTATATCGGAAGAAATTGGCAAAACCATTTAAAAATATGAAGTTTTTATATTGTTATATTAGATAAATTTAAATAGTCTCAAAGCATCAAAAACAAAAATAGAGTGATTACTATTGTAGAACAAACCTTACATATTCCAAAAACTTTGTGTTTTTATTGTAAAGTAGTGATATCAAAAGAATGGGTTTTACATTGCAATATTGGAAGAACTTGGCAAAAGTATATTAAAACTTCACATCAAAAATGAAACATTAAAAATGAGTGGGGTTTGATTTGGGCATTTCCATATTCAACATTCACATAAAAAATGAATGGGGTTTGATATCAAGTATTGCAACATACCAAGAGCGATGTATCCAAAAGTCCCTACAACAGAAGTCACAGACTGAGAATGTGCATAGTCTCCCAATATCTTGACAACGCCAAAGTCTGCAATCTTAGGCTCATAGTCTGAATGAAAAAGTATATTGTTGGACTTGATATCCCTTTGAAGGAATTGTAGCATAAGATCATGATGCAGGTAAGCCAAACCTTGGGTTGCTCACAAGGTAATAACAAATCAAGAAACCTAATCCAAAATAGTATCCAAGGAATAAAAAGCATATGCGAAACTAGCATTTGGCACATATTCATATATGTGCATATTTGTTTCTTCACTGAAATGACAACACAACAATGGCCTTACCACCAAGCAATGTAATTCTGTAAACCTTGACAGAAGCCCCACTTCCCACCAGATTTCTGTCATCTAGCTTTGAGACGATCTCATCCTTATTAAATCCAAGATGATAAAATGCTATGGTATTCCACTTTGGTTTTCTAGGTTTGTATCACATTCTTTTGTAGGATCTCTGTATCAATATTAAAACCACCATGAATATGACCCCAACAAGGAAGAATGTAACAATCAAAACCCACATCAGAACAACAAGATGGTTGCGCAATGGCTTGTGTCTGAACACCTTCATCTCTCTGCTTTTGGTACAGTAGTTTGAAGCAGAGGGGTGTTTGTTGGTGCAGGAGAGGAAACAAGGGATGAAATATCATCAACAAAAATGTCATCACATAATACTTTCTGGGGTGCTCGTCTGGCCTCAAATAATTCAGTTTAGCCCAAAGTTTGTATGATTGAAAAAAAATGTTTTAATTGTGGAAGTATTTGGACGTCATCGATCTTTACATATTGGATCCATTGAGAAATTATCTTTTGCAGGGGAAAATTTTCTAATTTCTGAAGAGTATTGTGGAGTTTTATGATTTGGTATCTGCCTCTTTGTCATTTGGCAGTGGTCTTATTTATAAAATTCTTAATTATTGAAGCTTTTTCGGGCTAAAATTTTGTTATTTAGCAAGATATTTGCAATTATTAAGAGAAAATTTTTATATCTGGTGAAGTTTGCGAATTTGATTGGGCTTAAATTTTGAAGTTGTTTTGCAGTCTTGAAGAAATCACATTTGCAAGGGAGATTTCTCTATTTTCTTCGGTGCTGATTTTGTTTTCTTGTCATTTTGTATGTCTAAAAATTTCACTTTGTAGGGGAAAATTTTCAGTTTATTCTTGTTCTTAGCTTTTTCTATACTGAAAACATAGGGTCAGGTGTTCAAATAATTGAGCGTGAGTGTTACTGAAAAATATAGGGATCTAAAATCTACTATGTTAAGTTTTTTGTGTTTGGCCTTTAGGTCGGTCACCTAAGCTGTATTTTTTAGATTGGTAGAAAAGAAACCTGTAAATATGTTTGTTTTAAACCTTTGGGTTTGTAGCTAGTTGTCTGTTCCCTAAAATGCTCAGTTAGAAAGCGGGAAATTCCTAGCAATATGTTGAAACGTCACGAAATTCAAGTATATAGTCAATGAAGTGAAATTTAGAGGTGTTCACAAGTGTCCATGGGGAAGATGTGCTGCAGAGATTAGAGATTTGGTGAAAAGGAAATAGTTTGGCTTGGTACAGTTAATAAAGCTGAAGAAGTTGCTTGTGCTTACAATGAAGCTGCTAGAGCTCTGAGAGGAGCTAAAGTGAAGAATTTTTTTGTCATTCCCTGTGATGATCATAGCTACAAGTCGTAGCAGTATTGTGGAGTCTTCGAGTGGTCCGAGAAATTGGGATGATTCAAAGAAAGCATTCAATTTGAATGGTAGGGGAATGAGGTTGGTTGAAATTAGCTCTTAAACCCATAGGAATAGAATGACTAAAGACACATTGCAGTCATAAAATGATATCTATAAGAAATATAGGTTAAGCAGGGTTTTTGAAGTGGGGGAAAAATGGTGGTGCAAAACATTTCCACTTCTCGATTTTTAATGTGATGGAGACAAAAATGGAGCACTAGGATTGGCTGGGGTGAACCATGTCTACTCACCCCAACCTCGCAAAGAAAACACCTTCGATCTAAAAATTGTCTAGCTCGTGTACCATGTGTAGGGCCATACAAATATATCTAGAGGTTATAGTGGTATGTAACATGAGTATGATCTTGGCACAAATACCAATTCCACCTATTAAACTTTAACACACACACAACAACAACAACAAAAATAAGAAATCCACGTCCACTTAAACAAATATAAGTGATTAAATAAATATAAAATATAAATGCAATGGCATGTAACATGTAAAATGAATATATATCTATAAAATTAGCTCTTAAACCCATAGGAATAGAATGACTAAAGACACATTGCGGTGATAAAATGATATCTATAAGAAATATAGGTTAAGCAGAGTTTTTGAAGTGGGGGAAAAATGGTGGTGCAAAACATTTCCACTTCTCGATTTTTAGTGGGATGGAGACAAAAATGGAGCACTAGGATTGGCTAGGGTGAACCATGTCTACTCACCCCAACCTCACAAAGAAAACACATTCGATCTAAAAATTGTCTAGCTCGTGTACCATGTGTAGGGCCATACAAATATATCTAGAGGTTATAGTGGTATGTAACATGAGTATGATCTTGGCACAAATACTAATTCCACCTATTAAACTTTAACACACACACAACAACAACAACAAAAATAAGAAATCCACATCCACTTAAACAATTATAAGTGATTAAATAAATATAAAATATAAATGCAATGGCATGTAACATGTAAAATGAATATATATATATATATATATATATATATATATATATATATAGCATTGAAATATAAATTTTGTAAAAATAATAAGATATAAAATAAATATATTTCATTGGATAAAAATGATATAGAATTCACATATTATTATGCCATTTTTTTTAATAATTATTTATATAAATATTATTTTTAGCCAACTTAGATCTATCTTAACTTCGGATCTATTAAGCGTCGAGAGGGATCAAATTTCTCGAGGAGTAAACCTCTTTTTGAGTATAAAACATGAGGAAAGGTTTGCACCTTGAGAGATTTGATCCCTCTTGGTGCTTGATAAATCCCGAGTTAAGAATGATCTAGGCTGGTTTCAATTGTGCACAAACCACAAAAGATTTGTTGAACATATAATTAATCTAGTAATTTTAAATATGATAAACATGTCTAAAACTAATCTGATTAGTTCCTTCTCTTCTACATCTCATGCACATTAGACTTGTATTTGTATTAAATACATGAATTCTAACACATGACTCTTCACACATGACACATTTGAACTTGAGATAATTGATAAATCATATCACAAAATTTTCAATGTACAATATTCATATTAGCTAGAGTTACAGTTTGAGCTTGGCATATATATCTTTTAAACATTTTTTTTCATAGGATTTTATTCTGCATCTTATACTATGCTTGAGTTGGTTGAATGTTGTTTTCTTTGTCAATAATTCATTGTTGTTTAGTTTTTCATTTCCTTTGTTCTTCATTCTCTTCAATTGTTGTTTCCTCTACCTTTTTTTTTCAAATTTTCTCTTTTTTGTGCATTTTATTGTATTCTTTTCTCTTTACATTATTCAATAGTCATTTTTTGTGTCCTTGTTTTTCGACACTCTTTGATATTCTCTTTTTCATTCAATTTTTCTTTCATCTGTTATTGTTGTTGTTCAATTGTCATTTGTTTTTACTATCTTTATTGATATTCTCTTTTCTTCTCCCTTTGTTGTTGTCACTCCGAAATTGTCATTTCTTGTACCTTGCTTTATCAACTTTCTCTTTGTTGTTAAATTCTATTTAAGATGGATTTAAGATCTGTGTTATTCGTTTCTATTTAATATGGATTTAGGATGATGATTATTGTAACATAGAAATATATGCACATCATCATAATTAATTTGTACATACACTAAGATCAATGTACGTTATAAAAAGCTAATTACTTTGAAAAAAATGCACATCATCCATCTATTTACATAATATCAAAATTTTAACACCCTCCTCGAACATCTACCCAAGCAAACAACTAGCCAGGGTAAACATGTGACGAGAGGCCACTATGATATGATTTGACCTTCTAAGTAACATTAAGGAAGTTGAACCAATGGAAGCACACCATACACACATTCAACATCAACTTCAGGACCCTCAGGAACTAATCCAAAACTTCATAAATCTTGCCCTTGGGTCCCATTGAACTTTTGGACAACTTAAGCCTCAATCACTCTCCTGATATAGGCATGACAACGTCCAGAAACCTAGAGTTGTACTCAAAGGCTTTCCTGCTAACCTCCAAAGACTCATTTAGTCAGTTCTATGTCAATGTCCCTAAGATTTGAGTCACTTTTTCAGGCCCAGAGCCCAAGTCACTACTAAGAATTGAACAATATCTTCAGATCAGTAAAATAACATGGAAATGACAGTACTAAAGCAAATACTTGTTGAAGACCTTGACTGGACCCCTACTAGCCATGACAGGCATTTCGTCAAACATATCACAAATATGTAAACTAAAGGTGGAAATAACATATCTGAGCATAAGGGTATCATAATTATCTAAGATTCGCCATGAAGCATTGATGCATCAACGCACTAACTTAAATTCCATCCGTTAGATTATAGATACATTGTTCATTCATAAACAACTAGAAACATGTTGTGAGCCATACATCGCTACTCTCATAAAACATATACATAACTAGCATAATAGGGATAGAAATACCAATGAACTCACCGCCATATAAACCTCATATAATCTAGTATAATTCTCATAGGAATACAAGGAGAAATAACCTCTTATTGATGATTTAAAATCCAACCCAAGATGGGGCTTCCACGTTCCACCCGACCGTAGAATGGATGAGACAAATCTCTCTTTAGCCATTCACCCCCATGCCATATTCCAAGCATGATTGTGGGATCTCATAGAACACATCAATCAAAACTTCCAGGGCTTCCGGAGGCAATCCACCTCAACCCATCAAACAGTGATTCAACCTCATGGCCGGACATCACAAAACCATCATGATTCATCAGATTGGTCTCCATCCAAGCCTTCTAGGGATCCCAGAGAGTTTGTTCCAACTTGGCTCCCAGGACTTGTAACTCAACCTACGGTTGTTGCTGAGATCTAGAGAATTTTTCCAACTAAGGCTTCCATGACTAGTAACTCAACCCACAACATTTTCCGGGCTTCCAGATTATTTTTCCAACAAGTGCTTCCAGGACTAGTAACTCAAACCACCAAAGGCTTCTAGATCATTTGTCCAACCAAGGCTTCTAGGATTAGTAACTCAACCCAAGCTATTACAGGGCTTCCATAGCGTTTGTCCAACTAGGGCTTCGAGGACAAGTAACTCAACCCAAGCCATTATAGGGCTTCTACAGCGTTTTTCCGACCAAGGCTTCCAGGAAATAATAACTCAACACAAGCTAAAGGAAACATGAGAGCCAACCAAAAAAAGCACTGAAAGTAAACCCACAATCACCATGGCTATCTAGGAAATTGCAAGGCTAGGAAATCCAATGTCAATCCAGGAAAACCTCCATGCAAATGATAGATCATGACCAAGAATCCAGAAGCATATGCCATGCATGCCAAAACTAGTGAGGAAAGCATACATTCAACTCAGTACCTGCATGCAATTCCCGTTGTAGCTGCCGATCCTGACGTGATCTTGTGCTTTGCTGCTTTTCCTTTTCGTTCTTTCTCCAAGAATCCAAATATGCCACACTCCCCAAGAGTGATCCAAGAAAACTCTAAGTATCCAAGAGTATGTGAGAGAATAGAGAGAGAGAGAGAGAGAGAGCTTCAAAACTGAATTGACCAAGTCTGAGCCAAGAGCTTGCCAACTGATCCTCAAAATCCTTTTTATTAATGAGGCATATATTTTCTTCATTTTCCATTATTTTACTTCATTTTCCTCCTCACATGCAACCTGTGACCTTTCACCTTCCTTTTCTCCTAATTTCCATTACTTTCATAAATAAAATGAAAATTACTGCCTCATGCCTTTCTAAAGCCTTAGCCATTGCCTTTTCCCATTTCCTTAGCGATAATGAATTGAATAAACACCCACTAGGATGTTTCGCCCACCATTCATCTTGGAATACGTGTCCCATCACCGCGGCCTTATATATTTTTACATGGATTTTTAACCTATGTTGTTACAAAAGTTAACATCTATGCTGAGATCAATGCATCTAGTGTAAACAATCAAATATGATTAGAAATCAACATCTAAATTAAAATCATTGCATCCACAATTTTCATTTCTTTTGAATTTATTTTTCAACTTTCTCTTTTTTGTTTATTTATAATTAAAATGGAACTAAGATGATGGTCAAGATGGATATATTCTCTTTGTTGTTCATTTCTATTCAATATGGATCTAGGCTTATGATTACTGTAACACGAAAATTGCTGCACATTGTCAGAAATTTCTTTGTGCATACATTGAAATGAATCCACACTATTAATCCAAATACTCTGAAAGTAACAAACATATTCCATATTTTTACATCGGATCAAAAGCTAACATCTACACAGAAATCAATGCATCAAGTGAAAATAATCAAATAGGATTATAAATCAACACCTATACTAAAATCAATGCATCTACTGCAATCAATCAAATAGCATTATAAATAAACATCTACACTAAAACCAATACATCAAATGCAATTAATAAAATAGAATTATAAATTAAAATATACACTGAAATCAATGAATCTATTTCAATATCCCTCTAGGGTCAACTCAACTGCCATGTAAATGAAGTATTATGTTCGAGGAAGTATGGTGTTCAAACCCATCTAATTCACTTGTGTGTACAGAAGGGGCATATGTACATGCCCAAAGTTTATAGTGGTAGCAATTGGAATCTACCCTATGTCACACGAGTATGAGACTGGCCTAGTTTCTGATTCCTCTATATATTAAAAAAATGCATCCATTTCAATTAAAAAACAAAATATTGATGCCAAAGTAATCTAAACTTGAGTTATAACCGTACATATTCCTTTAACCAATTAATTTACTAAAACTTCAATAATTATTAGTATCTTGTTTCTTATATGACTTTGAAATTTAATGCCTTTCTTGTAAGGACCTATTTGAGGGTCCTAAAAAAATAGATAAAATTCTCACATAATTTCACAAAAAAAAACATATTTACAACACTATTTATTTTTTATAATAGTATATATAAAAAATGTAACAGAAATTATTTATAGCAATTTAGATAATTTAAAAAATAAGAAGAAGAATACCTACTTATAGTGGCTTGGTTATGGTTCTCCTTCTAAGACTTTCTGACTAAATATGCCTCCTTGCCAATTAGGTAGTCTGCCCAACTTCCTAGTTTAGGTAACCTCCATAGGTTCCCTAGGACTCCGATCCCAAGTCCAACTGCAGTTGTAGTGTGTTCAAAATTGATTCAAGTCCCTGCCAACTATAAACGCCATTGTCCTAGTCTAAGTTTTCACTCTCCTGATTTCTTCCCTTCTCTCAGCTCTCCCTCTTTCACTTCTCGTGCCTAACGAAAACCAAAATCATCCTCCCCTTGACCTCCCCACTTCTCCCACACTTATTCCTCCCCTTGAAATGAATTCCAACCACCCATAATAATTTCCATCCACTTCATTTATGCCATAACTCTCCCCCCATGCCTCTCCTCGAGCCCCTCCCACTCTCCCCTTATCCTCAAATTAATTTTAGGGAAGAACCTTGTCAGGCTCGAGAAGGAATAATAGTAAAATAATAATAATAATAATAAAATATTAATATTTAATCATGTTAGTCAACCTTATGGATTCATAAGAATCCAATCAATTAAATATTAAATAATCATGTTTAAATATAATTTATTAATTATAATTCAAGATTAAGGGTTAAGTAATCACTAATTAAGCTTAAGGTTAACGATAAGCTTGATCATTAATAAAAATTAATGTTAATCATGGATTATTCACTAATCATGATTAACAATTAATTAATTATCTAGCATAATAGGTTGTAGGATACTAGCGTATTAGTGCAAGGTGTGGGTATGAAGCTAGCATACACATGCCTTGTACATATACTAATAATACTTATCAGAATCAAGAACATAGAACAATCATTCAACTGGTAGCTTATTAACACAATTTAAGATAATAGGATCATGAAGGGGCATTATGTACACCCCTACTTTAGAAAAATTCATCCTAAATTTAGATTCAAGAGGATACAAGTAGTTAGGAAGCAATATTACAACAAGGCATGGAAAAATAAGGAGAACAATGTAGTAGTCAAATCAAGTAATTCAAGCGAGGATACCACTTCCAATCTACAGTCCCCAACTAACCTAAAGCCTCATATCCTCCCTAACCTACTTATATGCCCATCATATCCATTTTCTATTACAATATACTATGGAATCGACTATACCAATCTAACCACTGATATGATCGAGATGGTGGAAGCATTGACTATATTGACCTAACTTCCTAGAAAAACAACTGGCAATCATCATCACACATTTAGGGGAGTGTGTCCATCACTGGCCTTCCACAATTCTAGGCTTGGAGGTTACATGGTGGGAAATGTTTCAACCTCTCCTCAAAGAACTGGGGTCAAGACCCTATCATAGACCACACTGCAATACTGGTTGGATGCTTGTCACCAAATAATCAAGTCGGGTAGTCATGTCACCTGAAATATGTATCTTAACCAATGTCATATAGTGCATATCAAGCAGATACAAATAATAATAGAACAATTCACATCATACCATTCCTTGTTGGACATCCTGACATCCCCTAGTCATTAGCATGGATCTTGGCTATCACATAGTTCCTTCCACTCTGCAGGTTAGTTGTTAGCCAAGAATATACATAACAACAAAATATATATAGACAAGTGATCATAATCATCATGTTATTAGGTCTAATATCCACGTAGCCAAAAAAATTTCAATTAACATTAGAAATGCTAGAAGTAAATCATACATTAGATAAATTATAACTATGATAAGTCATACATTAGTTAAATCATAACTAGATAAGCCATACATTAGATAAATTATACATCAGTTAAATCATAAGTTGGATAAATAATACATCATATAATTTAATCATAATAAGATATTCCATCAAGTGTTTTATATAAGTAAGTTCATTTTACCAACTGAAATGCATCAATATCACATAACATTCATAAATAAAACAACATGAAAATACAAATAGGTCCTCATAATAGGTAGCTAACTAGGTCAAAATGTTCATAAAAAATTGTCAAAAAATGAGGAGTAGTTGCAAGGTATAGTCTTCGCATCCTCCCAAGTAATAGACCCTAGGCTATACTTGTCCCACTAGACCTTAACCTAATCCACCAAGTGACAATATGCATAACATTCGACCATTTCATTTCCCACGTTCGAGACCTACAATTTCCTCTAATCGATTTTGTGAGATTCATTAGAAACATAATGTTGTAGAACATATACATGAAAAACATAATGAATTTTATGTAAGTATGGTGACAGTGAAAGATGATAGGAAAATAGTCTAATTTACTCTTTGATTCTAAAAGGCCCTATAAATTGAGGTAACAACTTCGTCCCTTTCTGAAACCTAATGGTGCCCTTGTTGGGTCGCATACGAATAAAAATTTGTCTCTCACTTCATAACTTTGATCATCATCAACCTTCTCTCACTAACATTCAAGACACTTGGCGAAAAACTTGACCACATCACACTTTATGCATGCCAAAAAGAAGAGTTTCTTCATGTCTTCATACATCTTCTTCACACCAATATTTGCACTGTAGAGTTCTCTATGTGACTCCTTGAGGATGGTTCTTTGTATACTCCTTTCCTCAAGGATGTTAATTATCCCTTGAAATATCAATATTTCATCTGGTTGAAGAGCATAACCCTGAAACTTTAGTCCTATTCTCTTCCCATTTTGGAGTGATGAAGTAACCTTCAAACACTAACCATATTCAGGGATATTTTTGAACACACAATCCCTAAAATTGACCCTCAAGGGTAGTAGGGATAAGGTCCATGGACTCATGCTTAGTGCATCACCCACCGCATTCTTCTTTACCTTAATGCACAGAAACATAAATTCATACTCATTCATGAATTCACTCCATCTCCTCTATCTAAATTCAAATCCATCTAAGGTGAAGAGATGTTACATGATCTCATGATCATTTTTCAACTCAAAACTTCTCCCAACGAGGTAATGTCTCTATAATTTCAAATCTAGCATCATTACTACTAATTCTAAATCATGGGTAGCATAAAAATCTTCATATTTCTTCAACTTCCTGGATGCATAAGCTATTACTCCACCTCCTTGCATCAACACAACTCCTAATCCTTTCTTCAAAGCATTTGTGAAAATAGTCCTTCCCCATGCCAGGAACTCAAAGGATTAATGCATTAGTTAGTAATATCTTCAGTTTGATGAAATTAATGTCACATTCATCTTTCCATTCATGCATAATGGCCTTGTGTTGTAATGTGGTTATGGGTTTCACAATATTTGAATACCCTTCCATGAATATCCAATAATAACATGCTAGCCCCATGAAGCTATGCACCTCATGAACATTTTTTAGCACTCACCAATCATTATCGCCATCACCTTTTCTGCGTTAAATAAAATACTTCTCCTAAGATGATGTGCACGTGGTAATGAATTTCCTTATGAAAGAAATATAATTTGAACAATTTTCCATACAATTTATTTTCCCTTAAGCATGCCAACACAACCCTTAAGTTCTCTTCTTGTTCCTTTTCATTCTTGGGATATACGAGAATATCGTTTACAAGGACTTACACAAAGAAGTACATATACTTTTAGAACACATCGTTCATGAGTTTGATGAACACTGCTGGTGCATTGGTCAAAACAAATGAAACTATTATGAACTCATAGTGTCCAAACCAAGTTCAAAAGATGTTTTTTGGGATGTCTCCGTCCATAATAGTTAATTGGTGGTATCTAGAGCATAGATTAATTTTTGAGAAAACCACCACTCCCTTCATTTGATCAAAGTGATCATCTATTTTGGGTATCAAGTACATATTCTTTATCATGGATCAATTGAATCCCCTATAATATATGCATAATCTTAAGGAACTGTCCTTCTTTTTGATGAAAATAGTCGGTACACCCTAAGGTGAAATACTAGGTCTAATAAATCCCAAATCTAACATCTTTTTTAATTACATATGCAACTCAAAACGTTCTGGAGTCATCATCGCATAGGGTGTCTTGGATATTGGCTTTGCACTAGGTTTTAGTTTTACTGTGAAATTGATCTCCCTCATAAGGGGGCAATCCTGGAAATTATTTAGGGGAAACATCCTAAAAATCTTACAAAACTCGATGTTGATAGAGGGAGGGTCCCTTCTCATCACTTACTGTATCAATCACATATTATTTGCAACATTTCTTGAGGAAGTGTTTTACACCCTTGATCATGGTTATGAATCATGGGGACACTCCTCTCTTGACACGAAATATCTCAATTGACCTACCTTCATCATCTAAACATATCATGTTATTTTTTAAACAATCTACCAAAGCTTAATGAGATTTTAACTAGCGCATTTCGATGATTACATCGTATGCCCCCAGTGCAATTATGTATGCCTTCAACTTAGTTGTACACACATCGAGTTTTACTCGACATTAGTTAACACTAGGACCTACTGTTTGTTTTACCTCTAAATCCATTTCAACTTGTTTAAATTCATTGCGATCATAGATTTCAA
This sequence comes from Pinus tabuliformis, assembly GCA_031772625.1. Lineage (NCBI taxonomy): Eukaryota > Viridiplantae > Streptophyta > Pinopsida > Pinales > Pinaceae > Pinus > Pinus tabuliformis. Next base: position 58,996,462 of record CM062813.1, on the reverse strand, counting down.
ACCCACATTTTTCTAATGCAAATTGTGAAATGAACCTATCTATGACACCATAATAAAAAATAATTTTAACTTTTACATGCTTTATAATATGTGAGGTTTCTACCATGGTATATTGGAGTTTACCTTGGTGGTTATCATTTTTTGCATATATATTTTGGTGATTGCCTACTCCTCCCATTCGTGCTTTTACTTCTCTATGGGTGTTACCGATTTGTAACTCTGGGTAGTCGCACTGGTAGTGAGGTCCCCTACATCCCCAATAAGTGATTCATGGTAGTCTCTAAACATAATTTTCTGTGGCCCTTTGGAAATATCTCCTTCCTTGGTGACCCTTCCCCCTACCATTTTCCACTGTTTTTTGTGCAACCATGTTTCCATATGGCGGTGGCCATAAACTTCCTCCCCTAGAAAAGGTCTGAGGGGCCTTCTCCACAGACCTTGGTTATTGTGTAAAAACATATTTTTTTTCACCTTTCAAGTCTAAGTTCTCTTCTACATAGTGAGAATTTTCAACAAATTTTACAACTGAGGATGGTTTCCACATCCAAACCATTTACGTGTATTAGAGTTTAATACATATATGATGTGATCTTCCTAGCATTAATGAGTGTCCATGTAGCATACACATTTAACCAATTCTATGAACGTGATCTCATATTCTTCTACCATGCAATTTCCCTGCACCAAAGCATGTAAGGTTCCTACATGTTGTTCTTTGAAATATGCTGGAACGTACTTCTTCTTGAATGTTTCCTCAAAGAAATCATAGATGATAGTGTTAGGAGAAAGGTATACTTGTCACTCGAGGTTACCTCAAGAATTCAAGGCATAATCTATGAGCTGAAATATTGCTATCTTAAACTTTGAATTGGAAGTATACTCTCTTAGTGCGAAACATCTTGTCATTCCTTCCAAACAATCTTCTTCTTGCTCACTGGCATGAGATCCAACAAATTTTGGGAGCTTACTCTTTTAGATCTCCCTAGTAATTTCCTTAGTTGGGGTTCATCTAGCAGAGTCCCTTGATCATCTGAGGTTTATTACCCTTGATGGAGGGTGATGTAATTCCAACTTAGTTGTTTGGAACCCTTTTAAAGTCACATTAATTACCTCCTAGGAGTGCAAGATAAGAGCTAACTTCGGTGATGGAAATGGGGTTTCTAGAGGAGGTGGTCCTTGTGTCGACCCTCCTTGGCTACAATTTCCTCATGTCCTCACCATTCTAAATTGATAAAATATAGGCATGGCACATAAGACTCATTTGTGTAACTTATGACTTTGTTATCTCTTACTCATCTCACACATGTTTACAAAATTATAGATGTAAGTTTTGCTTCTACTGTGTTCGTAAACGAGCATTGCTGATACTGAGAAGATCCTCATGGATCCACTAAATCATCTCCCATCGCTAGCTAAGCGAGCACTTCGATTCCCTACCAATCACCTGCAGATGTATTCCTAGCATCAAACATTCCCTTTCTAAAAACCCTAATTAATTAATTAGATCATTAACCTTAGTGTACTTAACATAAAATATCAACCATAACATATTGACCTTAATTCAATTAAGTTTTTTGACCTAATTTAACTATCATTATTTTTTAATTAAATGATATTAATAATAACCATATTTAATCATTTAATTTAGGTAATTCTTAGTTAATGATGATGGAATAGAAAATCTAGACAAAAACCCTAGATTATGAAAATGTGAGGAGGAGGATTACAAGAAATGGCACCACTAGTAATTCTGATGAAATGGATTTAGATGCAAATGGTGCATTAGTTCTTAATAGTCCAAGCTATTTTGATTTTGATTTTTCCACACATGATGTACAGAAACCCTGTTAACCCTTAAAATCCTAGATAGTGTGCCCTTAGATCCCATGAGACCTTTGTAGGGAGGAGAAGGTTTTCCTTATGCTCCAGGAAAATGGCTCAATCCGAGAGGGTGGAAATGGAAGGTGAGGAGGAAACATGTACTTTATTTTTACCAAGACCCTACAATGTGGCAAAAAGCGTGTATGGTTTACAAATAAGGGTTATGTACGAAAGTATCTCAAGAAATCATTTTTCGCTGTAGATCACCAAACTTGTTTTTGACGTTCTTTCGATGGAAATGTCCATGCCCTCCCCTTTTCCCGACCTTGGAAAAATACAATAATGAAGGGGGTACTTCTTATGATGTAAAGAATTTGCGAGAACCGGATTCAAGATGTGATGGATAAAAATTTGTCAACATTCATTACAAAGATGGTAATGCATAATTTACTTGGAGACTGGAGTAGGAAAATTTTCTAATTCCTTGGACTGTGACATTTGTTGTGTTGAGTTGGCCTTTTATTGTGAATTTTCATAAATGATTTGAGGTAAGTACATTGACTAAGAATTAGGGGAGTATTAATTTGTCTAATGTCAAGGGAATATTGGTGAAGACTTCATTTATGGGCATGTATCCCACTTGGAATGTGTTGTTATTTGATAAATAATAGGAGTTGTGAGGGGTATTAGGTTAGATGTGGAATATTTTGTAATCATTGTGACAAGAAAAAAAATATCCCAAATGATGCTTTAGGGTTGGTTCCCACACTAAAACTAAGAAAGATGACTGATTTGAAATTAACTTGAATTTAACTTTGTCTTGTTAAGGGTACATAACAGTTGGGGGCCACAATCCTTGAGAATCTACTTAAAAAGGCTATCAAGAAGCCACAAATAAATTGTTAGAAGTTGGCTAGATAGGAATGCTGCTAACCATAAGGGTCACATTTAGTAGTGCTTACACATGACGAGCATGTCTGGACATGGGGTCATTGACCATATCCTCTAGTAAGGAGAAACAGTTCCCTTATGCGTAGAAATTTGAAATGGTTAGAGTAAACACATGCCTTGATGGTATGCAAGAGTTTCAAGATTCAAGGATGCGTGACATCCTCAGATAATATTTGTGATCATCAAAATTTGCATCAACGTCCATCATGGAGTCTCATTGTTATTATTCCTCATTCCTATATATGGAATATTTATTGAAAATCTCTTGAAATGTTGTGTAACGTCTTCCAACATGCCCATCACCAATGTCCTCCACCGATGCCACATGGTGAGCAGTGAATGGCGCCAACGTTAAGATTTAGTGAGTATGGGGATTAAGAAATATGGGTTAGTTATTATGGTTTATAATGGGTAAGGATAAGGTTTATCAGGTCACACAATGGGGTTTATTAGGATTTATATACGTTTGGAGCTATGGGATAAAAGGATTAAGGATTATGTGGGTTAGAAACTAGGGGTTTTGAATTATGTGTTAGGGTTTATTAGGGATATTTGTTAAGGGTTAGGTTTTTTTTCAAGGGGTTATAAGGTGAGGATTTATAGGGGTCAAGAGTTTTCAGAGTGTTAAGGATTATAAGTTAATATAGTAGTTATCAACTATAGTGGATATAATAATTTAGGAATTTTGGTTATTAATTCCAAGTCCAAAGGATATATGCATTTATGGATAGGGGTTATTTGGTTTAAGTTTTAAAAATGAAAAGGATTTGGACGTGTCATATATGTTATGGGTTAGGGCATAAAGGAGTTATATAATATGTTTTTATATGGGATTAGGTTATGGATCATATATGTTACTAGTTAACAAGTATAGTTGTTATGACTGAGAGTTTATTAGTGATAATGGTTACATTTCAAGAGTTAAGGGTGATAGGGTTATTCTTTTTGGGATAAAGTTGTTATGGTTACAAGATATACATGATAATAAACATTAGGGGTCAAAATTAACAGGTGTTAAGGGTTATAGCCTATAGGGCTTGGGAATATAGTTGTTATGTGTTATACAATTTAGGAGAGATAAGGCTTGGACCTTGTTGGGTCAAGGTTCTGGGAGTTGTTGTTGTTACACAGAAAATCACTTAAGCACGTCTGACCTTTCCTAATCAAACCAGATCTAGGAAATCCAATTATTCATCTAATTAATACATACCTCACCCTGGCATACTATTGCATGATTAAATCATTATGACACCAATACTTTTTACAATTAAACTGATGTAACCGTCATTGTTAGTACCAATATTCCTTCATCGTTATTACTTTTATTTATTTATTATTTGTGTTTTTACATCTAGATATCAGTGTAATTGTTTAGAAAGTAATTTTGATTTAAAAGTTCTGAATTGGTAACAAGGAGGAGTAACTGCCGATAATTCCAACACCTTGACATTCTCTGTTGAGAAAGCTTCTGTGTGCACTAAAGAAGTTCTGTAACAAGTTCCTAACAATATTGAGTAGTGTGGTTGTGAGCAACTATGGGTGGAGTAACAGTCAGGCATGAACCTGACTTTGTTAATGTGTTGTTACAACAACTATAAGCATTAGAAATTTTTCGAAGGGTTGGATGGCTGAGTTATTTTGAAAAATTACAGGGTTTTGGTGAATTGGTCACTTTATAATATTTCCAAGCCCTAGTTGAACAATTCTCTGTGGCCAGGGGCTTCAAAATTTTTGTTATAGAAGAAGTTATCACAAAAGTGAAACGGCTGCCTAGGACAAGAGAATGATGGTACTCAAGGAAAGTGGCCATTCGTGAAGCTAAGGCCATATTCTTACAGGAGGGAGAAGAATTTAGGCCCAAGGGCATGGGTTTTGATAGAACATATCTTCCTCACCCTTGGGATGATGTAGCCCTCTTCATCCAAAAATTCATTACCTGTGAGGGTCATTTTGGGATTATTTTCAATTATCACTTTCAATTGCTGGCATACCTAAGGACGAGGAAATTTATTAATTTACCATACTACTTGTTGAAGTCATTACAACACATGGTAGAGGTTGTGAAAGGGAAAAAACATTCAGAAACTTTCCTCACTAACCATGCACTCATTAAATTAATCATCATGCATTCATTATAGATACAAGGGAGCTCGTGGCATGGTTTGATAATGAGACCTTGTGTTGGTGTAAATGAGGAGCATGAAGCGAGTGTTAAAGAAACACCTAGAACTGAAGCAAAACCAAGTACTAAAGAAACACCAAACGTTGAAGCAACACCAAGTACTAAAGCAACACCCAACGTTAAAATAAAACTTTTTGTTGAAACTACTACATGTTTAAGGAGAAAGACAACCACAACCTCTAAGTGGGGTAGGGTTGGTACACCTCCTATGATTGGTTAACAAAACCTTAAGAGGTGGATTTCCATTAGAATGACCCCTAGTTCATAATAACAAGGAAAGGAGACACATATAGAAAAAACTGTGGTGGTGTCTAGTGAGTCATGAAAGGAAAGATGAGGTGGGTGCTCGATTGTAGAGGAAGTGCTGGAGGAAGAAATTGTTGGAACAACAACTGTGCCTGAAACTAGAGTTGAGGAAGTGAAGACACCTAAAGGGACCAAGGGAGTATAAAAAAGGTAAAAGTGTAGAAAAGGAAACTAAAAGGGCCAATTGGTAGAAGAACCCCTAGGAAAATGGTGTGAGTAGCTGCTATACAAGAATAGACTCAAAAACCTACTACTATAGAAGAGGGGAAATGTGTTGATACAACTGGACCTGATGGGTTTGAGGAGCAACAAGAAAAAGAAAAGTAGGAGAATTCTGCAAAATAATGCCCCTCTACATCTAAAATCTTGATTGTTACACCAGATCCTTAACAAGAACTAAAGAAACAAAAGGAGACAGAAGGACTAGTAATAGAAGAGAAGATCGACGAACAAGAGGGTGTTACTTCACTAGGTAAGACAAAAATTGACCCTCTCGTTCAAATTGAAAATATGAGAAAGGACAATGAGGAGTTAAAGAAACAATTTTCCTTGGTTAAAGAATAACTTCATTTTAAGAATGAAACTAGATTGGATATGTTGGAAAAGGATGTAGAAATGTAATCATCTGCTGTCTCCAAAAAATGTTTTAAGGGCTACCAACAAATCCTTAAGGAGGCTGAAATCATGGAAACTGTTACTGTTTCAATTGGAGTACAAGTGGGGGAACAAGACAAATAATTTTGTCCTGATATTTTATAAGAACCTGCTAATGACACTATTTTTACATAAGAAACAATAGTCAAAGTAGAGTAGGAAGAAGAAAAACAATCTTCTAATCCACAAGAACCTGTTTACGATGTTGTTGTTACACAAGAACCAAAAGTTGAAACAAGGCAGACTAAAAATAAAAAATACTTTTGTACCACAAGAACTTATTGATGATGTTGTTATTACACAAGAACCAACAATTCAGATAGAGAAATAGGAGGAGAAAAGGGATACGAAGGAAGATACTAAAACAATATGTAAAAAAACTCAAAATATTGGTTGTTTCTTTCGTGCATGTTAATGGTTCACATCATTGATTGGTAATTAGGTGTTTTCTACCATGTTCGACTTCAACATGTCTATTCAGAATTGAAGGCCAATGATGTGAACCTATCGTCCAATGTGAAGAACATGCCATTGAGGCATGCACGCTCCAAGTGTTGTTGGGAAAAGTATCCAATACAGAATGACCCTATCCCACTCTAAGGGTGATAGTACCTCAACAACAACCGAATGCAAAGCTATTCGAGATTACTTCTTTATGAGATGTAAGAGAGGGGAGAAAGAAATCCACTAACCGTTGTCTTCCGCTAATGATTGATCCAATCTTCTCTCTTTGCTGCTTGCTCCCAGCTCCTTGCTCTTTCACTGGCCCAGCTACACAAAGATCCTGCAAAAGGGCAAGAGAGGGAAACTACAAGAAGCATACATTCATAATTGATTCAAGGATTAGAATAAATCAAATACACAAGTATAACAATTCACCATTGAGACACATGCATATAGAAGAACCTCAAATACTTTATTAATGGAAGAAGTAAAGTTCTGAGAGTGTTACAACCATAAGAGGCCCAATCCAGCAACACCTCCCAGCAGAAAGAAATCTCCTCTTAACCTCCTTCAAGCAAATCACCCAATAGTTCTATACTCAAACCAGCAGCACTTCCTTACATTCACAAGATTCCAGCCTCCTTAGACCTCATGAGAGAGCTCTATATATAGGAGTTTTGGAGAAAAGATGAGTCAGCTTGAGGCTGGCATGAAGCTGACTAGTGTCCTTTCCCACTTCAGTTATTCTTCATTTCTTGAGTCCACTTGGAGGTTCTTGCTTCCACTTGGAGATCCAGATCCTCTTACTCATCACTAGGTGAATTCCCTGATCCAAGTGTCATTTTGGAAGCTTCTTGGGCATTGACACCTTGAGGAATGACTGTGCCACTTGGCCAATCTCACCCAGCGCAGGTAGCCTTCATTACAGTTGACATTCAGCGCAGGTACAGAGTGGAGCAGTTGACATTCAGCGCAGATGCTCAGTGGAGCAGTTGACATGATCCAGAATTAGCTTGTTTTTGAGTGTTTTCAGGTGGAGAACTGATATTCAGTGCTGTGGTTTGCTGACCTTGTTCCTCTAGGGGTAGGAACAACATGTTTAGGGACTTTGGATCCCTTAGATTATCGACATTTCATGCTTCATGTTGTAAGGCACAAAAATGTCTATAATAGTTGCCCCCTAAAGTATGAGGTCGTTTATTGGGTGAAATGCTTTATCAGGAGGATCCGAAGTTCATTCAATCGCTGAGAGGTGACCTGTAATAAAATACAATACAATACATTATTTTTCATTCTGCTTTCATGATCTAGCTGAGGCGGGCATTCCCATGCTCAGCTTTATAAATTCATTTTGGTACATATAACAGACGATCGTCTGATGGTAGACTGATAATTCTCTGCCGAAATTATCATCCTTTGAGTAGGATGATCATCTGCCGCAATGATGTACATATCAAATGTCTTTATATTTCCTGAATATATATCGCAGCCCGGATGGATGAAACTAGATCCGGGGTCTTCAAACTCGTTCGATCTTCACTCTAAGTACAAGTCGATCCATGTGAGAATTACGCTGAAGTCGAACATGGAAAGACATCGCTTGATTACCGGTCAATAATGTAAACCGTTAACAAGCGCGAGAGGAATCACCGATAATGATAATGACCCTCAAGGTACTGCAGTACAATTCACGTGGTGTGAATATAGGACTTGGCGTCGAACACCACGCAAAATCTTCTGGTCGAAGGTCATTGATGTATACCTGTCGCCGGAAGTGAGAAACTTGCCATTGAGGCATGCAAGCTTCAAAGTACTGAGGGGGGTGTTCCTAGATCAACTTATTGGATAATTAGCTGAAGTCGACAAGAAGCGATCTGTCAATTGAGGGCCTTAATGAATCCCACATCAGTGACACGGAACGGAGCTAATGATTTAGTGGAGGTGAAAACAATCTGTGAAATATGATTCAGGGTGGCGATCATGGGTGGATGAAGGATAATGTATGGCAGTGGATGGGGCACGGTTGACTCTTTCTGAACAACATCTCTTGAACATATAACGACACTGATGCGATGGATCGGTAGCATTACCCCAAATGTGGATGGTTTGGCGAAGACCATGGTGATGAGACCGGTGAATGAAACAACCCAACCCGATGTGATACGGAGGAAAAGTGTCATGTTCAAGAGTGACTTGCTACCATTAAAGCTTTGAGGTTCTCCCAATTTTTCCCCAGTCATTTCTGACCAGTACCTCTTTGTTTTTGTCAAGCTTGAGGAGGATAACATATGCTTGTTCTATAACCTGCCCTTCGGGCAAGCCTATCGCTATGTTTTAACGAGCCTAGCGATAGGGAAACTCGTTCTCGTCTAAAGACAAGTTTGTCGCTATTTAATCATTTTAACGAGTCTAACGACAAGGAAAACTCGGTCCTTTTCATTTTTAGAGAGTCTGAAAAGGTACAGAAAGTTAACTCCAAAATTCCTTTTTCGTCATTTAATCCCTTAAGTCCGAAAAAGTATAAAAAACTACAGAAGGGATGAGTTTTCGATAACTTTAACGAGCCGAATAAAACAAGCGCTCGACCTTTTTGTGTAATAATCCCTCAGGTCCAAAAAGATTAAAATCTAGAGGAGGGATAGCTCTTCCAGTCACTTTAACGAGCTGGAAGGCCAAAACTCGGCAAACTTTTCATATTTTACGAGTCAGGAGAAAAGAGCTCAAAGAAGACTCGTCTTTTGAGGAACGAGTGATAAACAGGGATAGCAGCAGATTCCAGGTACAGGTTGGAATTTTCCAATCACGGCAGTGTCACAAGGATGGCTAGGTGAAATCACTCTTCGCAGCTGTTCCTCAAAATAGGTAAACAATCATATGGAGGTGAACGATTGGCCAAATGGAATGGAGGTGGCGGGTGCAAACACGACCAAGGCTTTTTATGGCTAATAAATTTACGATCACAATGGTTATTTACCGGAATAGGTTCATTTTTTAATGAGCTTAAACTCTGGAGGAACCTCTTGCTCAATCTGATGTTTATTTTTTAACGAGCATGAACTATGTATTAAAACTGCTCGGATCTCGCTTTTCTATTTTTTAACGAGCATAAATTCCACGGTAAAACTGCTCGATTATATGGTCAAATTTTGATTTTTTACCATTACTATCTTTTCTCTTTTCAAGTATAGTACTGCATTTTCAATTGCTGCAACAAACTTTGTTAGAAATGAATAATATTTGCATGAAAATGAGATTATAACCCTAATATTTCACTTTAAACTGCGTAAAAAGCCATAAAAAGGTGTTTTTACCTCTCATTTACCATTTCATTTGCATTTGGTTTGTTGGAGCTCTGGAGGTGCCTCTTCCCCTTTGATTTTCACCAGCTGATTCCGGGAGATTCCGCGGACGATTTTCGGCGCTGTCTGGACCAGGTAGGAGCTAAACCCTAGCTCTTTCTTTTCATGGTTTCATTTTCCAGTTTTAGACCTGTTTTTCAGTGTTTCTGAGCCCCAGGGGTTTTGCAAAATCGCCCTAACTTCAGCGCAGGTTACCCTTTCGAAACCTGCGCTGAATGTCAAGCTGCCTTAGGGCAGCCTGACCTTCAGCGCAGGAGGGACACTCTCTGCCTGCACTGGGCTCAGAAAACTGAGTTTTCAGGTCATTTTTTGATGATTTTTCGCCATTTTTTCATCAAAATCAGGAACTTACTCTTTCTCTGTTTGCTTTGCAGGGAACTTTGAACAAAATTTCCCTCACATGGCGAGAACGAGAACATGAAGAGGAGGACATGATTTCCCTCCATGACCCGGTCACGGTGAACGCGCTGCGGAACTGTGGCCTGCTGAAGTTCTTCCGTATCTCTAGCATGAGAGCACAGATTTCTTTGCTGCAGTATATGCTTGATGCTTAAGATCCTGTTAACCAAGTATTCCAGATTAGGGGAAAGTCCATCCCCTTGACCATAGAGGACATGTACTTCTTGACTGGGTTGTCAAGACGAGGTGCCCCCATTTCTTTGTCAGGTACGGCTCGAGGGACTGATTCCACCAGAGATTATGTCCGCCAGTATTGCAGGGAAGGTTCTCAGCCGAGCAGAGACGGCAAGATTGTTATCTGTGAGATTACTGATCGGGCTCTCAGGTCCATTCTGTACACTATTGGTAGGATGGCCGGTAGCGCAGCTCTACATGTTGCCAACAGATCTTATATGCAGCACGCCTTGGAGTGTCTCCAACCGAAAGTATTCAACTGGTGTGATGCAGTACTTGTTCAGATGAAAAGTCAATTTACCAAGTTAAAGGACGGGAAGCTGAAGAACTTTGGATTTGGTTCTATTCTGACTGCCTTTGCCTTGGAGAAAATCCCACTGATGCAACCTCAGTACATCATACTCGACTTGCCTTCTCCAACCGAGCCACGCATGTAGAGGTGGGTTGATCACATGTCTAGGCATGCTGGTCAACCTCAGATTACTTTTACTGAGGCCTTCTTCAGGTGGTTCGAGCGCCAGGAGATGGCGTTTTCCGAGTATCCATATGTGGGTATGGATTTCCGAGGTGATCCGGATTTGGTGCTACCGGATGGCGAACAGTGGGGCGCCATTGGTAAACTCTTTGACCATATTACTATTTACCGTTCTTATTTATAATGTTGCTGTGCTTTATTCTATCAAGACTTTTAATTGTACTCTTGGATGCATGCAGATATTGGTCCTGTTCGTCCAGCAGTTCGTCCGAGACCGCCAGTTGCTGCCCCGGCAGTGGAGCCTGCTAGGAGAGCTGTCATTCGTGACCTTGACGATACTGAGACCCTTACAGCTGTGCAGGAGCAGGTTGAGAGCCTTACTCTCGGCATTCCCGATGTGAGGATTGATGAGTTACCTTTACAGCTGCAACGACACACTACCGGTGTACCTAGATGATGGACTCGTCTCTTGCGCATGATTGCACAGGCCGTGACGTGCTATCATGAGCACCACTAGGCTAGGGTGCCCCCTAGCATCTTTTTGAGTTTTAGGTCATATGACCAATTTTGTCTTGGTTACAGAACATTATGTATGAACTATAAACAGCTTATATATTTTGATTTTCGAGTTTTATTCTGTTTGAGTTATATGATCCATATGTACAATCTTTGATGATGTGTCCTTTTATAAATGTTGCAAATGTCTATCTAACACATAGTTTGCTAATGAGTCAGTTAACGTGTTTAAGTTTCTTGAAATATGTTGATATTGAATTGAATCAAATCGTCTTTCCAAGATCTTAACCCTTAGGAACATGCGATAAATAGCTGGATTGCGAACAGAATATATACCATTGAGTTGTAGTATTACGAGCTGTGAGTCTAGCCTGACAATTAGTCGGCGTATGCCACGTGTGATGGCATCAGAGAGTAGTTCTATCAACGCGCTATACTCAGCGATGTTATTCATTGATTGCCCAATACATACACCTCTGAAACTTACTAGCTCGCCGCTTGGATCAAAAATGGCCCAGGCTGCGGAGGATAGGTTCCGCGAACTACGACTCGCTCCGTCGGCATATCCAACACATGTCTCCAGAAGGTTCGACATCTGCAACAAATGTAAAAGGTGGATCACTCGACCAGAACAAATACTTTAGCGAAAACAAAATACAACAAAAGCATGCAGGTTACTATTTAAGCATAGTAACGCTTGAGGTACAACCCGTTGCGGGGCTGCGCCAGTGGAATTCCATCGTAATCCATTAACTCGTAGGCTCCTTTTGCTAACACCCTTTTAACAATATAGGGGCCCATCCATAAGGACTTGAATTTACCTGCTCCCAACTTATCGGATTCTTGGTCATAAAGCAAGACCAAATCACCTTCTGAGAAGACACGGGGTTTGACATTTTTGTCGAACTGAGCCTTGACTCGTTTCTTATGGGCTTCGTTAGCCAAAGCGGCATCACGATGGGTTTCATCCAATTGGATTAATTCCAAGAAACGAGCCTCTTCTTCTGAAGTTCCGGGGAGAAGATCGATTACGAGTTTAAGCGACGAAATTTCGCACTGGATTGGCAAGACTGCTTCCAGGCCATACACCAGTTGAAAAGGTGTGAACCCAGTTGCGTTCTTTACCGAGGTTCGGTAAGCCCACAAAGCCGAGTACAAGATTAGGTGCCATCTTCTTTTATGAACCCCGATCATCCTTCGCATCATACGCTTCAGGACCTTGTTGATTGCCTCAACTTGTCCGTTGGCTTGCGGATAATATGGGGTAGAGCTGTCGTGAGATAGCCCTAGCTTGGCAGCTAATTCGACCATCATGTGGTTGCGAAAATGCGACCCATGATCTGTAACTATAGCCTGTGGTACGCCGAACCTGGCGACTACATGATTGAAAAAGAAAAGGGCAGCTGTTTCACCAGTGTTATCCAATGTAGGCATCGCCTCGGCCCATTTGGTAAAATAGTCAACAACGACTATAATATACCCATGCCCCCCGGTCGAGGTGGGGTTACATTGCATGAAATCGATGCCCCACTTGGTGAAGGGCCCAACAGCAACTATCGGCTGTAAAGGTGCTGGTGGTCGTCTGGTTTTGCTATCAAAAATTTGACAAGCATGGCAACTTCTGACTGCGGTTATGCAATCTTTGAACATGGTTGGCCAGAAGTATCCTGCTCGTAAGATTTTTTGTGCTGTTGCATATCTAGATTGATGCCCCCCACACGCGCCTGAATGACACTCATTCAGGGCTTTTTCGGCCTCCTCATGGGTAAGGCACCTCCTCAGAACTGTATCGACACCACGACGGTAAAGTGTATCACCGACGATCATGTAGTCTTTTGCTTGGTATCGTATACGTTTTTGTTCGGAGCGAGAGGTGTTAGGCCTGAATTTTTGGGTTTGGAGATAAACTATGATATCTCCATACCACTCATCGCTTACAGATATCAGAAACAAACTTTCGTCCACGATTGACTCTTCCGATGTTTCATCGTTGGACGACGATGGGAGATCGCTTAATAATTCTGCGAAAACTAGAGCTTTCTTTGATTTGGATTTCACAAATTCCAGATCAAACTCTTGAAGGATCGCTATCCATTTTGAATATTTGCCCCCCAGCAACTGTCGCGACAGTATATAAGTCATGGGGTTGCAATCTGACAAGATGGTAGTTTTCCGAAAGAGGACATAATGTCGAAACCTTTGAATCGCTTGAACAACTGCAAGCGCTAGTTTTTCAACATAAGAATATTTACTTTCTGTATCGTTTAAGTTTTTACTTAAATAATAGATAGGATGTTCAATTCCATCGACTTCTTGAACTAAAACCATTGCAATGGTCGTATCCGCTGCAGCCAGATACAGGTTAAAATCTCTTTGATACTCCGGGGCGTACATTAATGATGCTTTTACTAGACAATCTTTCAGAGCATCAAAGGAAGCTTGCGCCACCTGGTCCCAGACAAAAGGTACATCCTTTTTCAAAAGACGAGTATAACCCTTAGCAAGTTCTGCGTAATTTGGAATGAACCTCCTTAGAAAGTTTGCTTTCCCTTGGAGTTTCTGAATCTGAAGCAAATTTGAAGGTGGAGGCAAATTAATGATTGCCTGAACCTTGCAGGGGTCGAGATGAATCCCATCCTTAGAGACTACAAAGCCAAGTAAACGACCAGAACCGATGCAAAACACACATTTGTGTGGATTTAGTCTTATCTTGTAGTGTTGGCAACGTAGAAATATCGCTCTTAGATGCTGCGGATGATCAGTCCGCTTTCGCGAATGAGCCGGAAGATCGTCGAGATAAGGTTGAACAATGTTCTTGATGTCATGGAAGGCATAATTCATCGCCCTCTGAAACGTCGCCCCTGCGTTCTTTAAACCAAAGGGTAATTTTCGATAAGCGAATGTGCCCTCACGGACAAATAAATGCAGCCTTTGACTGGTCCTGTGGGCGGATATTTATTTGATTATACTCGGAAAATCCATCCATAAATGAAAAGATTTCACATCCGGCGCATTCATCAATTATCTGGTCGATGAAGGGTGTAGGGTAGTTGTCCTTCGGACAAGCTTGGTTTACATCCCTATAATTGACACACACTCTAATCGTCCCTTGTTTCTTCATAACAGGGACAATATTCGATACCCAATCGGTTAGAGGAACCGGGTAGATGAATCCAGCATGGAGGAGTTTTTCAACTTCCGCCTTAATTGCAGCGGCTTTCTTGGGGTGCACCTGCCGAAGCCGTTGTCTTACTGGTTTGACATCAGGATACATTTTAATTTCATGTTCAACGATACTCGAGTCAATGCCTGGCATTTCATCATATGACCAAGCAAAGACATCTCTAAATTCGCGAAAAAGAGCGTTATATATTTCCAGTTCTGAAGGGGAACAACCTTTGCCGACATAAATATTCTCTACAACATCTGTTTTAGTCGAGATATTTATGGCTATAGTCTCTTCAATATTGGATAGGTTTCGCTCGGAATCCACCGTGTTTACAGTATTTGTTAGGAATTCAAAAACTGAAGGGTGATAAAGGTCACTTTGAGTATCTTCTTCGTATTCCGGAAGAAGGGAACGATGGTGGTGATCATTCCATGGTGCCCCCTCAATCATCATTGATTGTAAGATTCCTTCTTCAGTCCCATGTATTTTCGACCAAGGATCTAATGGGGTTCCATATTCTCTAGACCTATCTACCCAAACGCTTGACGAGCGTTGATTTGGGTTCGCCTCCCATGCTTGAAACATTGATTGCTACAATATTTCTAAAGGGCTTGGGGGCAAAACCATTGAATGATCCATGTTGACCTTCGTGGAAGATATCATGTTGCAGGTTGCTACAAACGGTATATTTCCCATATTAATAGGAGGTGGTAGCGCGAAAGTTCCCATCAATGTGGGGTCTTTCAATAATCCTACTCCGATATCTTGAATTGAATGGTTGCTCTCATGGATCATGGGAATGCTTCCTGTAACTTGTGAACCATTAGGGAGGAAATTCTGTTGGTCGACGACCGTAATCCCTCCTTCAAACGGGAATGCGATCTTCCTAAAATAAGTCGACACAACAGCTGCCATGGCATAGATCCATGGTCTACCCAGTAGGATGTTATAGTCAAGATTTCCATCAATGACCTCAACATCAATTTCTACTGTTTTTCCTCCTAGTTCAACTTTCAAGTTATTAAGGATACCGTATGGGGTATAAGTCCTTCCGTCGAAGGCTTTTAATGTCGTCGATGATCGCGACAAGGTTGGAGATCCTAAAGTTTTCCAGCAACTCATCGACATAATACATGTCGATGCTCCCTCATCAATTATTGTTCTGTGAACAGTTTTGTTGAGTGCTTTCACTTGAATAAGGAAAGCTAATTGAGCTGGTAACTGAGGATCATATCCCTTGTGATCAAAGGATACAAGATTGGAATCCTTAGGATCAACCCCACCAATTGCTGATAACAAGGCCTGCCTTTGGGTTGGACAATTTTGTAATACCTCAAGAGTCGACATAACGGATGGCGATTGTGCCAAATCTTCCACTATGTTATAATGCTGCACCGCTCTGGCGCGAGGATTAAATGTCGACTTGTGTACTACACCCTTTGGCGGTTTTATTGTTAATTCAGGGATGATGGGTGGTACAACTTCTGTCGAAGTTGTTGTCGAACTACTTGGTTGATCTTTACCTTTTTCGTTCGACAGCTGAGGATTCCCATAATCTTTGTTCCTTGTCGAAATCAAAGCATCATTCTGCTGTTTTGAAACCGACAACATAAGGACTTGCGACGGGGAAGCATTTCCGCTATCAACCAGATTTTGACCTGGGTTGGGAAATGGATCAGTTAACACAGCTGAGGTTTGGGAACTTTTAAAGAACCTCTTTAACTCAGCTTTGAATGGGCAATTCTTTGTGCCATGATCCTTATCATCACATATTAGACATGGATAATTTTGTTTCCCTTTCCCAGGAGGGTTTGAAGAATTTTTCCCAGGGGATGACTCACCCTGTTTCTTCTTCTTCCCTTTGTTTCGCTTTTTCTTGCTTCCTGGTTGATTGGTTTCTTTGCCCTTATCTTCTGATACGACATTTACTTCCGAAGCAAGAATTTCTTCTTTTGCATTTTGATCTGAATTCTTACGGGCTTTCTTCGATGAAGCCTTTATCGATTTCGCGTTTGCCGTGCCAATCACACCGTCACCGGCATGAGAGTCACTGTTTGATTTAGGAGGAGGAGGAATTGAAAATTCTGGTCTAGGGGCGTCAGGTATTTTGTTGTAGAGCGTGCCGGACTGAGTATAAACTAAGTCCAAATACTGTGCACGAGCAATTACTTGCTCCTCTGTTATGACTCCCCCCTTGGCCACATCTTCCGTAATAGCAGGAAGTAACGACTTTATAAACCATTCAGCTAACAGCTGATCGGGAACGTATGTTTTCACCATTCTACGACGACGACGCCACTCATGTATATGATCAGATATATGGGTGGCAGTTGTCTGCTTGAAGTTGGTTAATATTTCTGTTCCCGTTTCATACCTTATCGGTAATTGAAAATGGGTTAAGAAAGTCGTGGCTAGGGAACTAAAATTGTCGAAAGAGGCTCTTAGCAATTCAATATACCATTTAGCCGCTGGACCTGTCAATGTCCTCTGAAAAAGGCGAAGCCTTATCGAATCGTCGTTTAGGGTGTTCGACGAACACCACAGATGAAAAGTCATCACGTGATTCGATGGGTCTTCACCTGGATTTCCATTGAATTTAGGAATGTCAGATGGAAGTTTATGAGGAATTGCTGGCCACCAAGGGGCATAAGCAATCAGATCGTTGGTTAACCGGTGTAAATCGGGTAACTTTAAAGTTGCCACGAATGGTAACTGTTGATTCAGGTTAGGCGAAGCGTAACCAGGGTACGATGGAATCGCTTGAGCAGTGGGCCTTTGCATACCAGCATAATGTAATTGATGTTGGTATGACTGATACGGCTGGTGGACTTGGCCACTGTAAAGTGGTTGGTTTTGACCGTTTTGGATATACGGTTGTCCACTATTCGCAAATATCTGCTGCTCAGAACCTTGGTACACCTGCTGGAATTGTGGTTGTTGGTATTGCACAAGCCATGGTTGTGACGCCATGTTTTGTTGTGCTATGCTAACCGTTGGGCCAAGGTGTGGGGTAATTGTACCCATTTGGACCTGTGTCACCCCACCAGTTGGCGATTGTGGTTGTGACCCATGATCAAGTGGCTGTTGCATTACAACCTGAGAAATCTGAGGTTGGCATGCAACAGGTATCGCTTGAACTTGTGACACTGTTACAATAGCCGGTGTGGTTGGGATGTTCGTCATAGGTACACACTGTTGCATAGAATATACAACCCTTGGTTGTTGAGGTAGCATAGGTACCCAACTACTTGATGCAATTCCAGTATAACCTGAATACTGTTGCGAACTCACGTATGGGTACCCTCCCGGAGGGGGTAATGAAAGGGCATATTGCCCCCCATACGGTATCAATCCCAAACTCACGGGGATTGATTGCCCAGATTGACCTCCAAATGGATCAATTTGGCGAGTTTCAACATAAGAGTTGCCGGGTATTACTCCGGATGAACAAACTGGAACAAACCATACTGTCGAAATAGTCCCTTGGTGGACTCCTTCTAGCGGTTGAGAGCTAGTCGGGACAGCTGGTATGCCGACAAACATCGTCGGAGTGACGGCAGGGACTTCTGCTGTCGCTGTGTCATTTGACACAGTCCTAGATGATGACGGTTGTTCAGACATCTTAAGTCTATCCAATAGATTGCCTAGCGATTCTACAGGAACTTCAACTTGTGGTGGATTAACTTCTGATGAAGGAAAGAGAGTGACCCCGACTCCAAAATGAGTTGGAGTACTTGCTTGCGGATCCTCTGCAATTTCCTCTATCGCAATCAAACCCGGTGGAAGAGGAAGACTGTCAGGTCCGTAAAATATTTCTGGTGCCGAAGAAGTGGTTGTTTCGATAGCGACAGTTGTTTGAGGAACAAAACTCTCTGGATCGGTTACAGATGGAATTGGTTCAGTTATACAAGTATTTGCCCCCAGACCAGGATCAGTATTACTGTCCTTTTGTGGCTGTTGAACTTCTTCTATAGAGGCAGGTTTCCAGAAATGTTAGGAGTAACCGGAACCTCAGATGCAGTTGGAACACTTGTTCCAACTTTTAAAGGAGATTTTGAACCGGTTAAACGAGTTCGCTTTGTCCGTACTGTTTTCGATTCCGGAGACAAAGACGGTTGACTCGTAAGCCTCCGCGAACGACGGGGTTTCAATTGACTTTCTTCCACGATTGCGGATTACTTGATCAACCAAAATATTAAAAGGGGAAATTTGTGTTTCCGAATTGAATGAATTTTATTAGACGCTTTTAGACACAACTTGCTTTTTCACTTTTTAAGAGTCGAGAAAAAGCTAAAGATGACTCTAGTCTCCTTCGATGTATTAATGAGCCCGAAGTGAC
The DNA here is from genome assembly GCA_031772625.1 of Pinus tabuliformis. NCBI lineage: Eukaryota > Viridiplantae > Streptophyta > Pinopsida > Pinales > Pinaceae > Pinus > Pinus tabuliformis. The sequence goes on along the minus strand of CM062813.1, from coordinate 58,977,613 downwards.
AAATGCTCGGTTGGACTTTTTCAGTTATAGAGTTTGAAAAAGGCCAAAAGAAACTGCTCTGGAGATCTAGGCAGAGGGTGTGCCAAACCTTTCGCAAAACCACAGAATACGTTTTACGGTACGGGTGGTCGATCTTCGTGAATGCTGTGTTCACTGCATTGCGATCAGTAGGGCGGCCGATACGGTTTCCTATGGATAAAAGATATATGCCTATAGGGGTCTCCCAATATATACGCGACGGTACGTGGGAGCACAAGTCCGTATTAGTGCCACCGACTCTCAGGAGGAATCACCCACCTTCGTCGAGATCGACAGTCACTACGTTTAACGACGCCGGAACACGTCTCTAGCTTAGACCTCTATGTGTTTGCGTTATGTTTCAAAGCGTTGTTAGGTTCATTCAATATATTTTAAGTTGATCTTTTTAAATTTTGCCTTTCAAGGTTCACCACGAGATGTTTTGATACAAATTCCTCAATGTAGTCTAAGATGAGAAGCAAGCTTTTTCAATCTTTTCGACTTATGAAAATCTTAACTACTGAGGGAAAAGAAAGACAACATCTTTTCACACAGACAAAAGAGCATACACTAATGCACTTTTTCCCTAAATCAACATACAAACTTATATGCAAAATGCAAAATGCAGGTATTTCTTTTCTCTTTCTTAATGTTGATGTAATACAAGAAGAAAGCTGTTGTATAATTTCGAATTCAATTTCAAGTGAAAGCAAACAAGCTTGTCCAAAATCAAAAGACACCTTAAGATTCACTTGTTTCGACACTAGAAATATATAAATTCAAACCATATGACGAAAGCAAAAGCTCAATCAGCTATGAACAACAAATAAACTAACTCTTAAGATCAAAACGACACTTAATCACAGGTCTAGATCTAAGAGGCCACAACAAGACTAGTTTACTTTCATTATGGGAAACTGCAAATGATACAAGAAATACACAAAGAACAAACACAGTTTCTTTATACAACCGAGGCGGAATAGTGGCAAGGAAAGTTGGTTTCAGATAGGTACATTGACTGGTAACAGGCTGCAAAAACAAGAGTGAAAACAGGGCAATGAATAGCAGGGAACCCCAGTAGCACTAGGCAAAACTGGTCCAGCGCAGGTAGTACACTGGCAATTTGACCTTCAGCGCAGGTAGCCCCTTCAGGAACTGCGCTGAAATGCAGACTGCCTTCACAGTGCCTGCACTGAAGATTCAAACTTTCGTTTTTCTCAGTTTCCGGGTCACAGATTGCTCAAAAATTCACAGTTTTTGGCCAAATCAGAAGCTATCAGTCAAGTACACACTAAGGGATGAAAAGGAGGATGAAAAGCTATCACTAAGAGCTATTTAGAGTCCTTGTGGATCAGCTCTTCAAATCATAAACTTGCCCAGAAACTGAGCTAGAGTAGCTGCCCTCTACTTTGCATTTGAAAGATCCAAATGCAGTTCGATTCGGTACTCCCTTTGTTTATGAAATGAATAGCCAAAAACACAAACAACCAACAAGATACGATCCCCAGCGGAGTCGCCAATTTATTGTTGGGAAAAGTATCTGTTAACACCCAGGTTGTTCCCTTTGACTCTAAGGGAATACGGCTGGGGTAACCACTAACCAATCTTTGGATCACAGTTTCTAGCCAAACTGTAATCAGAGAGGGCTCTCTCTTTATGATTTGTCTCTGTTCTGTGGAGATTTTAGGCTAGCTATGAAATGAGGGTGTTTAGTTTTATGCTTTGGTTGAGGGATGTCTTTCTGTACTTGAAGTGTGCAATCTGCAGATGAGTTTATTTCATTGGGCAATGGAGTCTGTGGCTACAAGTGTTTAGAAATCTTGAGATGATTTACTGAAATTACAGGGCCATTTAAATACTTCATATAACAAAGTTATATTATGATGGTGACATGTGAACAACCAGTGAAAAGCATTCAAGAATTTTCCACTAAGCTGGGGTGTGGGAAAGAGATAGATGCCTCAGGAGCAAACTTGAATTCCTGAAAATATTTATCACAGTGAGAGATATAGCTTGAAAGTGTAGCAATTAAGAATTACACCTTATTTACTCTATCTGGAAGAAAACATTTATAACAGCTTAGATTGAGTTCAGGGTAATCTGTGATTAAATCCTGGAACTATTCTTTTACTTTGCCATTAAGTGTAAAACTCACAAACATGAAAGAAGATGAAAGACTAGAAAACATATAACGCAGAGTTTTAAAGAAGACTTATTGTGCTATGAAACATGCAGGAATCCTGTAACATTCAGCCAGCCACCACGGTGCATCAAGGAACACAGAGCTTTGGAAATTCCATCCACCTTTTGTATTATTTCTCTGAGAGTTGTACAGCAACAGAAATACAGAAATCAAATCAACAACAACCCTTTGCAAACTCATGCGAAGGGGACTTTATAGAAATGTTTATACAAAATATCTCAGGCATTGAGTCATCTGAGAGAGAAATATCTTCATTACTTCGTACAAAAAAAGTAGAAAAGAAGTTATTACATCATTGAATACAAAGTAAATGCATCTTTATGCTTGTCAGAAGATATTTTGGCCTTTGGAGGCCACTGAGTCGGTTGGAGTGATCTGCATTAATGCTGAAGAATGCGCTTTTGGAGCTGCTCGGCTGTAGCTTCTCGGTCTGAACACCTGTAGCTTTTCATCTTGCTTTGTTGGCTGTAGGTTCTGCTGAGTTGGCTCAGCTTTCATCTTTAATGCATGATGATTTTATTAAAATGTGCTGTGCATGACAATTCATATTTTTATGAACAAAATTTGGTGAATGGCTCACTGTTTACAAAATCTTTTGTATTGCCTTGGTCCACCAGTCCTGTGTAGGTAATTGATGCCTGAGGATTGCATCCATATTCTCCTCCGCCTCTGTATACTTATAAAAATTTGGATCTACTGCAAACAAGTGTTCGATTTCATTCATTATAAAAAATAAACTTTCCACTTTGTTGTAGAGAGTCTGCCCTGTAGCTGGCCCTGTTTCTTCTGAGGTGCTGGGCTTCTCATTGATCTGACTTGTGGCAAATGCATTCACCCTTTTGGCATACTGTTCATGTGTGAACAATTTCCCTGCGCTGTTCAGTAAGCTAGGGAGCCCTCTGTTTTCTAACACCTGGAACTTCTCCATAAACCTGTTCACCTCAGTCTGCATGTCTTGGGTTCTTCTCTCTAATGTCTGCACTAGATTTCTCAGAGTAAGAACCCTCTTGATCAATTGAATGGTCTCAGTCCTGTTGGGAATTCCCATGGTAGCTAACTGAGAACTTGTCTTATGATTAAGCACATTAATCATTCTGGTGGCAAGTTCAGGCATATTGCTCAGGGCATTCCTTGATCTGTGAATCTCAGCCCGTGCCTTTGGAATGAGCTCTAGCTACTCATGGATGGTTTCAATATACGGCCATTGGTCAGTAATAGACTGGCCAATATTAGCCCACAACACTGTTCTAAGCTCAGCCACAATTTTATCTAACTTGAGCTCATTTTCCAGCTCTTTGATCTTATCTTTGAGGGCTTTTACTTCCCTGCCCTTTTCTGCCACAGCCTGCTTTGATTTGTCATATCTATCATTGACTTTGGCCAATTTCTCCCTGGTCTCATTTAATTCTGTCATTTGAGCTTCCAGGGCTTGAATCTCAGTCCTTAGCTTCTGCATATCCAGGCTTTGGGCCTGTTCTGTTGTTGGTGGTGCTGAAGTAGAAGGTGCTGCTTGATCAGTCTGCTGAGGAGGAGGAGTAGTAATGGGAGCAGTTGACTCAAGATTAATGATTTGAGGAGGAGGCTGAGAGGTCTGGCCTTCTTCTCTTTGTTTCAAGGTTGCCTGTAATGCTGCCTGTGCAGCCTCTGATTCTCCCAGCTTTTCTTGTACCTGGATAAGCTGCTTATAGAGAGTCACCAACAGAGCTGTGGCATCTTTATCATGCCTTTGTTGAGCTACTTCATCTGTTTGAGGGTGAATCGTGGCTGGGAGTTTGATCTTTCTCCTTAGAGCTGCCATATCAGCATCCCTCAATTTCAATATTTCCTGTATTCCCTTGATATCTTTAGGATCATGCCCAATCTCAATAATTATATCCTCTAAGGACCTTATTCTGTTGTCCTTTGCCTGGGATGATGCTCTCTCACCCTCTAGTTGAGAGGCTGTATTATTAAGGCTACTTTGTAGCCTGTAGTTGTCCAATGTTTGGTCTGCCAGGGAAGCATACACCATCTCACCTGTCTGCTTGTGCAATTCAATTTTATCCATTGGGTGAATGTCCTTGGCAAGGACCTCAAGATTGGTCCTTAAGTAATCAGCATGGGACTGTGGCTGCAATGTAGTTGGCATGAAGTGGCTCATGATCATCTTGCCCTCACTAACATCAAATGCAGACATTAAGCGCTGCTGGTTGGTGGGAGCCATTTTCAATAGATGGTTATATAGCTGTATTTTTATTGGCTCACTCCTCTTCTTAATTTCAATGAACTGCTGCTTGATGCTCAGTTCACCCTCCTTCTGCTGGCTAGAGGAGCTGACTTCTCCTCCCACAGTTCTGTTCTGTTCCTCTTGGAAGGAACTTGCAGATGCTTCCCTGCTTGGTGGACCCATGCCTAATGACTGCCTTATTATCATATCCTCCTCAGAAAAATCATTCAATCTTTGCCTTTTTTCTCCCTGATTTATAGAAGATGTTAGGGGAGTCTCTCTGTCTCTCTTTCTGCTTACATCCTCCTTTTGTGGAGTTTGGAGGATTGATGCATCAACTGATGTTTCTTGCCTTGGAGGCACAGTTTGCTGTGGCTGTTGCTCAGTGGATTTTGGGGCTTCCATTGTTTGTTCTGGCTGCACAGGCTGTTCCTGCCTTTGTTCTTCCTGTTGTTGCTGTTGTTGCTGTTCTTCTTGCTGCTGCACATCTCCCTGCTGCTCCATCTCTTTATCTGTTTGTTCTTGAGTCATAGGAGGTAGCTGTTCCTCCTCCACATGCTTTCCTTTGTCTTTGCTGGATGCTTGCTGAGTTTTCATGGCCGCTTGCTGATGTGTTGTTGAAGATGAGGCAGCTTCTCCAAGTTGCCTTTGGTATGAGAAAGAGACCTGTCCACAAGTTTCCAAGTCAGCCTCCTTTTGTAGATTTCTAGCTTCATTCTCTAGCATCTGCTCTTTACTAATTGGCTCTTCTAGAGTGCCTTCTTTCCAGCTCAAGGCATTAGCATACTTCTCAATATGGGGCAACTTCAGATGTGCATATATGCCTAATTTGTGTTTTATTCTCCTGAGGGAAATAAAGTGATTACGGTCATAAGGTGACCATCTGAAGCTGGTTTGAAATCTGAGGCTCTCTAGGATTCTATCTGCCTCCCTCCATCCCTCTTCTCTTTTGTTATATAAGAAAGGACCCAGCTGGCTCCTTACCTTCAGTTGCACCTTCTTGTTTTTACTTTGGAAATGGATGTAGTTAGTATTTCCAAACTGTCTGAAGTATTCTAAGGCAAAGAGCCTCATGGGGACATACCTTGGAAGCCTAAAAGGGTCCAATTCACAGCCATAAATTCTGATTACTGTGTGGTGTTGGTAGAAGTACAAATCACCAATGCTGTAGGCTTTAGAGAGGTGGAGGACTCTTTGCATCTCATCAGTTAGCCTTGGAGGAGGTACACCATATAGCAAGGTCATTGCTGGAAAAATGAACAAGTCTATGAACTCACAGTATGTGTATGGTGAGAGAGAAGCACAATGAAAAACTGAAGACCAAAAGACAACTGATCTTGGAATTCCCTGAGCATTTAGTTTCTTGAGGGGAACAGGGAAGCTGTCTGGTTGATAGAACAAGAACAGATGGTAGATGTATGAAGTGAATCTGAACACTCTTTCCCTTGGTAGATTCATTAGCTGCTCATGAATCTTTTCTGCAATATAGGTAGCATAGTCATAGTGTACAGCAGGAGGCATTCCCGGGGAAAATATGGACAGCATTGCCATTATGGTGTCATCAACATCTTCAATTCCTTTATACCCCAGGACATAACTGATCAGGTCCACTAGCATTCTGCCCAAGTCATTCAGGTACTCATATCCAATAGGGGGAGTTCTTACAGTTTCAGAACCTGAATCTACAAACAACTGGTTGATCTTGACAATCTGGGCATGTGAAAAATTAGTTCCCTTCTTTACTAAATCCAGCATGGACAAGGGAGTCAATGGTCTTGCAGTGTGGAAGTGGAGCATCTCATTAATGGTTTCTGGAGTGATGTAGAACAACACTGAACCTGTAGGAGTAAGAACAGCTCTTTGGCAAGGATCATAGCACTCCTGGCACTTGTGGATCAAGTCTGGAAGGGGATTGACTTGAGGGAGGTTGTAAATGGGCAAATTTGAATCCCAAATTCCTAAAATATCAGCCCCACTAAGGTGCTGGGCTTTTATTTGATTGATCATATCAATATTATACTTGGAGCCCATTGGAAACCAATCGAACATTTGATAATCCAGGTCCCCCTGGGGTTTCCAATTTATCTCTTTTTGAGGGGCATTCAGAGGCTGGATGTTTAGAGCTATTGGTGTCTCCATGACTATTGAGGCTCTTGATTTGTATGTAAACCGGTTTCAATTGACCAGAACGACACAGAGGGGAGTTTCTTTGCAAGGGAGGTGAAATATAAGAAGCAGAAGGCAAATTGAGTAAAACACCAATTGAAATACTGTTTAAAGGACTTATAAAACAGCAGCAGGACTGAGCAAAGTGTTTTCTGTGGTGAATTTGGTCAGTTAAGGTTCCTAGTTCACGACTGCGCGAACTAGCTGTGAATTCCAACTCAATTTTTCAAATGCGGCCCTGCAGGAGTTAAATGGCTTCACTAGTTGGATATAAGTGCAGGTCACTGGTGTTTAACGGTGAAAACAGAGTTTTAACGTCTGTTAACAGTTTATTCGCGGAATTATGGATAAAACCAGGCTTATGGGATGATTTTGAAGAATACCTGGTGAATTCGTCGGCAAGAGTTGCGAATGCAGGTGCAATGGAGGCTCTAGCGGTCTCGGAATCGACTTTAGCAGGCTGGTGCTGGTTTGGACGTGAGCAGCATGCAAAAATAACAGTAGTGTCTTTTGCCAAAAGTGGAAAAAACACGAGATTTTGGCCTAAAAATAGATTTTTGGCAATATTGGCGCATTTTTGGGATGACGTCAGCATGACGTCATCGGGTGGGGTCGGAGTCGGATGACGTCAGCATGACGTCACCGGGTGATGTGGCAGGTCCTGGTTGGTCCACGGATATGCTGAAGTGGCGGACATGTCAGCGAAGGGAGGGACGAATGAGGTGATGCGACGGCGGGGTGGCAGCGACGTGGCTCTGACGCAGAGATGACATAAGCCCGGAAAAACTGGCGGTAATCAACGAAGGCGGTAATGGTTTTCTCGGACCGCCTACGATACGGCGGTGGTTTTGTCAGAGGGCAACCCGAGAGACTGAGAAGGTGACGCGTGGTCGAGGACTGACGTAACCCTTCGTCAGTTTCTCGGGTACTAACTGTCGGGCGTCGGGACCAACCCGATACGTATAAGGGCCGTCCGATCAGAGGCGCTCGATCGGACGGCTGACGGGTTGATGAAGTGATCGAGCAATACGGAAGGGGGGCGGGATTTAAAAAATATATTTTTTGGGATGCGGGCTTAGCGGAAGACCATTGGGGTATGGAGGATTTCGATGGTTTTTTAATATATTTTTAATAAAACCAATATGGCGCCCGAACCATTGGATAACATAAAAATGGGTTTTTTATGAATATTTTTGTAAAAATGCGCCCGGTGCTTAGACTTTGGATAAGGAGAAAAGTGGGTTTTTAGAGTATTTTTGCCAATGAAGCGGGTTTAAAGGGACAAAAGGGGTTTTTAGCAAGGTTTTTTGGGGATTTTTTGGGTTTTTCTGAGCAGAGGAAAGGTGAGAGCTTAGGGGAAAGGTTGTTGCTCATAACTAGAGGTTAGAGCAGCCCCAGGACAGGGTTGACCACAGTCCCAGGTGGACTAAAGTCTCCCTTTAGACAGACATATTTAGCTATAATGCTAAAAGGAGGATATTTATAGAATGCTTGGGGGTTTATACACCATGGTGTTAATAATACTAGGGAAAGGGTAACATAGGGGAATTACATAATAGAGTTAGAGTTAATATGGGGGAAAATGTGAATGAGGGGGGAAAAACACTAAGTTTATTTGAAACTTACTTAGTTTAGGGAGTAGATCAAAATGAAAAGAATTTTTAGACAAGAAATGTGGCTTCTAAAAGATTAAGAACCACCATGAAACCATAATTTCTTCCATGAATCTGAACTGATGAGGGAGTGTTAGTAATGAAATGAAAAAAAGGGGAAGAAGGGAGGTTAGACATGCTTCTTTGCTTGTTGCAACTTGATGAAGAATAACACCTTCTCAATTCATTGATTTTTGCTTTGGTAAACAAAGTTAGCACACATGCAACTTATAAGAAATGACCTTTCTGCAACCCCAACTGCCTACCCATCTATTTGCCTAGCATTTTTTTATTTCTTCTTGGAGGGTGCATTTAGGCTTGCAGACCCTTACTTGCCTTTTCTTTTCTTTGGCTTTTTCTTTTGTTTTTTTATCTACTTCTACCCTTATTTCTTCCAAGGTCCCAGATTAAGCTGTTGGGAGCCTTTTCTTCTCTACCTGAACTACTTGTCTGCCAAGATTAAACAGTTTGGACAGACTTCCTTCTCTATTCTACAACTGAAAATTCAAAACATGGCATGATCCAGGTTAGACTGTTGGACCATCCATCAAAATTGAGTCCCCATCAAGCTACAAGCACAGATTATATTCTTATGGAAATATGTGATCTTTGCATCATCAAAGCAGAGCATATTTGGACCTTTTCAATGCCAATCATGAAATATGAAACCTATTGGTATAGGTAGCTAACAGTGGCTCCACATGGGGATGGTTTTTCATTTGAAAGACCAAGAACAGCAGGTCAGATTGCCTTGCCCCTTGACTGCTCTTGCCAATCTTGAAGTTTGCTGCTTTGAAATGCCAAAATTGTGTGCTTCTCTTCTTGGTAGACCTCTGACTCTATTCACCTTTTGTTGGCAGCTTAAGAAAACTTTGAGGAATTGCATTTTTACATGTTGACAGAAAATAATATATACATCTGGATATGTACAAGGGAAAATTCAGGCTGCACTTATGGGTGGTAGTCAAAATAGTGCTTCAGCATCCTGCCATTCACAGGACCCTCATCCAAATCAGTTTCATTTAGGCTTTTAAGGAAATAAGTGTGGTTTCCTTGTACTGCTTGGACAGCAAATGGTCCTCTCCAAAGGGAATCAAATTTTCCATGTTTTCCCTTATCCTCTCTTCTTGAATCCCACTTGAGGACTTTGTCACCAATGTTGAAATCTTCTGCCTTAGTTCTTCTATCAAAAGCCTTCTTTAATTTTTCTTGTAGAACTTGAACTCTGCTGAAAACTTGGTCTCTAGTTTGCTGTAAACATATGATTTGATTGATTCTTCTTTGCATATCATTTGGTTCAGCTTGGCTTTCTTGAAGAAGTTTCATGACAGGTACCCCTAGTGATGAGGGAAATTTGGCTTCCAATCCATAAACCAACTCATATGGGTTGGTTCCAATTGATCTCTTGGTTGTTAGTCTATCTGCCCATAGAGCATTGACAAGCTTCTTATGCCAATTCTTTTTGTTCTCTTCTAGTACTTTCTTTATGATGTTTACTAGACTTTTATTTGATGACTTAGCAAGGCCATTTCCTTGGGGATAGTATGCAGTAGAATGGCCCAAGGTGATGTGAAATTTATGGCAGAAATTCACCATCTTCTTGGATCTGAAAGCAGCAGCATTGTCTGTTATTATTTTATCAGGACAGCCAAATCTAGCCAATATGTTGTTCTCCAAAAACTGAATGATAGTGGAATCATTTGCTTGTCTGCATGGAATAGCTTCAATCCACTTGGTGAAGTAGTCTGTGGCTGTTAAGATCCATCTATGTTGGCCTGAAGATGAGGGATGAATTTCCCCAATGAAATCCAAGCCCCATTGTTGAAAAGGTCTCTCTGTTGCAATAGGCCTCAAGGGAAGTGGCAGCAACTGTCTCTTTCCCTCAAACACCTGACATTTGTGACATGAGGTAGTGAATTTCTTGACATCAGAGAACATGGTGGGCCAGTAGTAACCAGCCCTTAGTATTTTATCCACAGTGGACTTCCAGTACAAGTGTCCACCACAGTCACCTGCATGAAATTCCTTTATGATATTGTCAGTTTCATTCTCAACTAGGCAGTTTAGCAATATGCCTTCATGGTTTTTCCACAATAGATTTCCATCCATAACACAGAATTTAGAAGCTTTCATTTTTAAGAACCTACATTTAGTTCTGGACAATCCTGGGGGAGCACACAGGTTTTGCAATACATAACATATATCAGAGTACCAAGGGGATTGTTCAAAGGCTACATTGATCTTTGGAGTCGCCAGCTCCGGTTCACTGTCCAGCTGGTTGATGTCTAAGGCTTGGAAATTTGCTTCTGTCATTAATTTGGCCAAGCCTTTTCCTTTTATTAGTTTTGTAGGTTTTATCTCAATATCAAATTCCAAGATGTTGGCAATCCACTTTCCTCTTCTGCCCTCTAAATTTTCTTGGGTGAAAATGTCTTTGACAATAGGACTTGGCGCGTATGCTATAACATGGGAATAAAGGATATAAATCCTAAAGTCTTTAATGGCTTTGACCAAAGCATAAGCTTGCTTTTCCATGATTTGATACTTTAAAGGTGCATCTCTAAGAGCTCTGCTAAAGAAAGCGATTGGCTTCTCATTTCCTTGGTCATCTTTTTGCAACAAAACAACAGCAATAGTATGCTGGGAGGCAAAAGAGAAAATGATAAATTCTCTGTCAAACTGAGGATTGGTCAACACTGGGGTTTGGGTAAGGGCCAGTTTTATACCTTCAAAGGCCTGATTGGCTTCAACAGTCCATTTGACTTTTGAATCTTTCTTTAGCATGTTATTTAATAATCTGATTAGTTCTGCTAAGTTTGGGATAAACCTTCTCAAGAAATTGATTTTTCCCAAGAATCCTTGCAACTCTTTGACATTTCTTGGGTGGGGCATTTGTAGGATAGCCTGTATCCTATCTGGGTCAATTCTAATGCCATATTTAGAAATGATGTGGCCCAATAGCTTACCTTCTTCTAAACCAAACAGGGATTTCTTGGGATTCAAGGAAATTCCATATTTTCTGCATTTTAGGAAGATCTGTCTCAAATGTTTTATATGTTCTTGGTCTGATTTTGAGAAAGGTGTAAGGTCATCTAGGTAAATGACAAGGAAGTCATGAATCTCTTTGGAAAAAGCAATATCCATTGCTCTTTGAAAAGTTGCCCCTGCATTTTTCAATCCAAAAGGCATCTTTACATATTTGAAAGTTCCCCATGGGGTAGTGAATGCTGTTTTGTCTTGATCATCAGGGTGCACCAGGATTTGATTGAAGCCTGAAAATCCATCCAGTAATGAGATCCTTGAAGCCCCTACCACTCTTTGGAGAATGTGATCCATCTTGGGTAGGGGATAGTTGTCTTTGAGGGATACTTGGTTCAGATTTCTTAGGTCCACACACAGCCTTATTTCCCCAGTCTTCTTTCTTGTAGGGACTAAGTTGGAGATCCATTCAGAGAATCTGATTGGTGCTATGATACCTGCCTTGAACATTTTCTGTACTTCTTGTTCCATTGCTGGGAGAAGCATAGGATTGATTCTCCTCAACTTTTGTTTAAAGGGCTTTTGATCAGGTTTGAGAGGGATTGTATGCTGGATAACAGAGGTGTCGTAGGACTTTAGGTCCTCATAACTCCATGCAAAGACATCCTGGAACTCTTTAAAGAGGTCAATGTATTTAGGCTTTTGGTCAGGAGGTAAAGAAGCAGACAATTTAATTATTTTGGGTTTGTCAATTGTACCTATGTTGCATTCTTCAATGCCTGCATTTAAGGGCTGCATTTTTGGTTTTCTGGGGATATCATTTGAATCAAAGATGTCCTCTAGTGGGGTTAGGCCTGTTGGTAGAAAATTGTCTTTCAGCTCTATGATTTCAGTTTCAGCATTGGCCACTTCCTCACAATTGATTGATTGAATTTGCTGAATGTTGTCCTTGTTGAAAATAGTTGGATTTAGCATTTGTTTTGCTGTTCTAGGTGATATTGGGTGAGTAATCTGTTGAAACTGTATTTGTGATGGACTTGCTCTATCAAGTATTTGTGATTGACTTGCTGTATCAAGTATTTGTGATTGACTTGCTGTATCAGTGTCAATATTTAATCCTGCAAATTCTTGCTGCAGAGTTAAAAAATGGTTTATTTGCTTGTCATCCTCAAATACTTGCCAATCATTAACATTGTTTGGAATGGAGGGTCTGTGTTTTACCTCAGCTGTAAAACAATGATGGGGCTCAAAAGGCAGCTTGCATGTACTTGCAAATGTGGCTAAACTATGAGCATGCAGATTGTGGGTTCTAGGAATTTTAGTGATTTGGGATTCAGAGAAAAAGTTTAGTACCCCAGCAACAGCAGACCTATAAGTCCTTAGTCTTTTGTCATTGGTGACAAAATTTCCCTTCACTTTTTGGATAACCAAATCTGAATCACCCATGATTGAAACCCTGGCAGCTTGTAAGAACTTTACTAACTTGAGGCCTAGTAAAAGAGCTTCATATTCTGCCATATTATTAGTACATCTGAAGTTTAATCTATAGGCTCTGCCTTCTGCATGACTATTTTCTTTGTTGTGTACCCAAACTCCAGCTCCTGCCCCTAACTTGTTGACTGAGCCATCAAATTCAAGGAACCATAGAATATCTTGTTGTGAAGGAGATTTAACAATCTGTTCATGGGCTGGCAAAGTAAGTTGAAGTTGCGGTTTTTCATCTGGCTTGTATTTTAGGACAGTCTCATCATTTGATTGGATATTCTTAACAACTAGGGCAGCAGCAGCATCTAGTGTTTGATTGACTGTCGCTTCATTTGAGTCTTCCTCCTGTATGAGTATCTTGGTTTCAACCTCACCTTTTGAGGGAGTTGTGCTGTCATTGAAGAGAATGTATGAGTCTATGTCTGAATGGACAACATATATGGGAAAGTTTTGAGGCTTTTCTTCACTGCTGACCATGTATTTCATGAGTGTTTCTCTGTACATGTCTAATTGTAGGGAACCTTGGAGTTTAGCTCCCCAAGATCTTGATAACAGCATCCCATACTTAGGTGGAATATCAGCAACTACCACATCCATTAGGATTGTCTTGTTTGGGTATTGAACCAGAGACACACATAAATCTTTTATGAGACCTAAACACTTGACTTGGTTGGAGTCAAAGGAAAACAGGTCCTTGTATGGTCTTGTTATATCTAGATTCAATCTCTCCATGACCGCTTTTGGCATGAGATTGTGAGAGGCACCTGAGTCAAACATTGCATTATGTAATATTTTATCATGAATGTGTAAGCTGACATAAAAAGGTAATACCCCTGTGGCTACCGTTTTTCCATCCACTTCTGGGCCGAACAGTAATTCTGGGGTGTCATCCAGCACATTGACATCATCTTTGTTGCTAGTGAGTTGAAGGGACTTCTTGATCTGTAGTTTATAGATGTCATGCTTGGCTAGTTCTGAGAGAGGGATTGCTATTTTTAGTTTGTCAATTTCAGTTTCTAGGTCAAAAGGTTTTTCAGATTTGGTCTTGGGGTTATGGATAACAGTCCTTTCCTTGTTTATTAAATCTTCTTCTTGATTTTTATCTTGACTTTGGGACTTGCCTCTTTTACTCATCTCTTGGGGAGTAACATTCAAATTAGGTTGAGAAGGTGAAGTGGCCACAGGCTGCTGTTTTAAGGACAGTGGTTCAGTGATCTCTTCAATAATCACTTCTTCTGCAGGTGAATTTGTTTTGTCATTAGGCTCTGTGACTATGACTCTTTCAGGCTGCTGATTATCCTTTATCTTTTCAGGCTGGTTTACATTCACAGTTCTGCTCCTGAGCTTGTATTGTTTATGGACCTCATAAACAGCAGTGTCATAGCCTTGTTTAAAGTCAAAGGATTCACCTGATTTAGTTTGGAACAGTTTGGTTTCATCATCCTCATGATCTTCTTGTGTTAAGAAAACTTGACTTTCACCATCTAGACCTATTAAATTAATCTCAGGATCTTCATTGGGCTCTGTTGATGTGGAAGTTTCTGCATAATTTTCTTGGAAAGGGGGTCTTATGTCTTGGTCAGCATTGGCCTTGCCAACATTTGGGTTTTGAGTTCTCCTAAAATTTGGATTCCTAAGAGGGTTGTTTTGTGGTGCTTCCCATGATGATTTTCTCTCAACCGATTCCACTCTGTCACCTAATCTCTTCATTCCAGTGAGAATTGCATCTAGCTTTTGATCAAAGGCAGAGGGTTCCTCTTTGAAAACAGTCCTCTTTTCCAACCTTGCCCTGTTTCTTTTGGCAATTAGGTTGGCTTCCACTGTAATAGCAACCCTTTGGGCCTCTGCAAGGGATTGAGGATCTCTTTCCTTCAACTGATAGGCCATGTCAGGGTCAAAACCATCAGGGAATTTGTACAAAGCTAAATCAGGAGGAGGTCTTAAATTTTGTGGGATCGCGTTATATACATTGTTAAATCTTGCACAATACTCCAAAACAGTCTCTTGGGGACCTCTTTTGATAGTGTCATATTCCCCAAGTATGTGCAGAGGATCCTTCTTCTTCTCCCATCTGCTAGTAAAGGCTTGATACAGTTCATCAGGGGTTGTGATGGAATTTGCATTCAGGGATCTAAACCAAGTTCTTACATCCCCAGTTAGGCTTTGAACAAACATCCTCATTCTGACACTGTCATCATCTATTTCATAGGTCTCAAAATGGTCTTGCATCCTCTTAGCATGCTGGACAGCTGTCAGAGGGCCATTGGAGTCAAAATATGAGATTTTGGTTTGGTAATCTTGGGGTAGAGCTGCAGCATTAGCTGGTACTTGCAAGGGTGCATATCTGTTAGCCATATTTACAGGGTTTAGAGGATTAACAGGGGTAGCTGGGATAATAGGAACAGTGGGTACCACTGGGGTGATAAGTAAGGGTGAACCTAGAGTGTTGGTCAAGGGGATATGTGCAGTGGATGAAGATGTGAGAGGAGGACTTTGAGATGTGGATGGTGAACTAGGGGAACTAGGGGTAGACCGGAAAAGGACCTTGCATGGGGTAGAGATAAGGCTGGGATGATCTGAATCTGAGGTTAAATCAGCAGGCTGCTCCTGCCTTTGCTGCCTCTTAATGTTTCTAGGGATGGTATTTGGATTATCAACAATGATGGGTGGATTAGGGTCAGGATTTGCCCTAGTATGCCGTGGATTTTTCTTGGGAGCCAGCTTCTAACTGTTTTTTAGGATTTTATAGGAATTATTTGCAAGGACTGGATAAAGATTTTGGAATGGCTATATATATTCCAAAGCTGAGATGAAGACTCACTGAAAAAAAGCTCTTCCCTAAAAGCTGTCCATGTAATACAGAAACAGTTTTGAAGGCCTCCTGACTGATTTCAGGCTCGATTTGCAGCTTTGAGAGATGTATAGAAATTGGAAAATCCTAAGAAGTCCCCAGTGGAGTCGCCAATTATGTTAACACCCAGGTTGTTCCCTTTGACTCTAAGGGAATACGGCCGGGGTAACCACTAACCAATCTTTGGATCACAGTTTCTAGCCAAACTGTAATAAGAGAGGGCTCTCTCTTTATGATTTGTCTCTGTTCTGTGGAGATTTTAGGCTAGCTATGAAATGAGGGTGTTTAGTTTTATGCTTTGGTTGAGGGATGTCTTTCTGTACTTGAAGTGTGCAATCTGTAGATGAGTTTATTTCATTGGGCAATGGAGTCTGTGGCTACAAGTGTTTAGAAACCTTGAGATGATTTACTGAAATTACAGGGCCATTTAAATACTTCATATAACAAAGTTAGATTATGATGGTGACATGTGAACAACCAGTGAAAAGCATTCAAGAATTTTCCACTAAGCTGGGGTGTGGGAAAGAGATAGATGCCTCAGGAGAAAACTTGAATTCCTGAAAATATTTATCACAGTGAGAGATATAGCTTGAAAGTGTAGCAATTAAGAATTACACCTTATTTACTCTATCTGGAAGAAAACATTTATAACAGCTTAGATTGAGTTCAGGGTAATCTGTGATTAAATCCTGGAACTATTCTTTTACTTTGCCATTAAGTGTAAAACTCACAAACATGAAAGAAGATGAAAGACTAGAAAACATATAACGCAGAGTTTTAAAGAAAACTTATTGTGCTATGAAACATGCAGGAATCCTGTAACATTCAGCCAGCCACCACGGTGCATCAAGGAACACAGAGCTTTGGAAATTCCATCCACCTTTTGTATTATTTCTCTGAGAGTTGTACAGCAACAGAAATACACAAATCAAATCAACAACAACCCTTTGCAAACTCATGCGAAGGGGACTTTATAGAAATGTTTGTACAAAATATCTCAGGCATTGAGTCATCTGAGAGAGAAATATCTTCATTACTTCGTACAAAAAAAGTAGAAAAGAAGTTATTACATCATTGAATACAAAGTAAATGCATCTTTATGCTTGTCAGAAGATATTTTGGCCTTTGGAGGCCACTGAGTCGGTTGGAGTGATCTGCATTAATGCTGAAGAATGCGCTTTTGGAGCTGCTCGGCTGTAGCTTCTCGGTCTGAACACCTGTAGCTTTTCATCTTGCTTTGTTGGTTGTAGGTTCTGTTGAGTTGGCTCAGCTTTCATCTTTAATGCATGATGATTTTATTAAAATGTGCTGTGCATGACAATTCATATTTTTATGAACAAAATTTGGTGAATGGCTCACTGTTTACAAAATCTTTTGTATTGCCTTGGTCCACCAGTCCTGTGTAGGTAATTGATGCCTGAGGATTGCATCCATAGTCTCCTCCGCCTCTGTATACTTATAAAAATTTGGAGCTACTGCAAACAAGTGTTCGATTTCATTCATTATAAAAAATAAACTTTCCACTTTGTTGTAGAGAGTCTGCCCTGTAGCTGGCCCTGTTTCTTCTGAGGTGCTGGGCTTCTCATTGATCTGACTTGTGGCAAATGCATTCACCCTTTTGGCATACTGTTCATGTGTGAACAATTTCCCTGCGCTGTTCAGTAAGCTAGGGAGCCCTCTGTTTTCTAACACCTGGAACTTCTCCATAAAACTGTTCACCTCAGTCTGCATGTCTTGGGTTCTTCTCTCTAATGTCTGCACTAGATTTCTCAGAGTAAGAACCCTCTTGATCAATTGAATGGTCTCAGTCCTGTTGGGAATTCCCATGGTAGCTAACTGAGAACTTGTCTTATGATTAATCACATTAATCATTCTGGTGGCAAGTTCATGGATATTGCTCAGGGCATTCCTTGATCTGTGAATCTCAGCCACAATTTTATCTAACTTGAGCTCATTTTCCAGCTCTTTGATCTTATCTTTGAGGGCTTTTACTTCCCTGCCCTTTTCTGCCACAACCTGCTTTGATTTGTCATATCTATCATTGACTTTGGCCAATTTCTCCCTGGTCTCATTTAATTCTGTCATTTGAGCTTCCAGGGCTTGAATCTCAGTCCTTAGCTTCTGCATATCCAGGCTTTGGGCCTGTTCTGTTGTTGGTGGTGCTGAAGTAGAAGGTGCTGCTTGATCAGTCTGCTGAGGAGGAGGAGTAGTAATGGGAGCAGTTTCCTCAAGATTAATGATTTGAGGAGGAGGCTGAGAGGTCTGGCCTTCTTCTCTTTGTTTCAAGGTTGCCTGTAATGCTGCCTGTGCAGCCTCTGATTCTCCCAGCTTTTCTTGTACCTGGATAAGCTGCTTATAGAGAGTCACCAGCAGAGCTGTGGCATCTTTATCATGCCTTTGTTGAGCTACTTCATCTGTTTGAGGGTGAATCGTGGCTGGGAGTTTGATCTTTCTCCTTAGAGCTGCCATATCAGCATCCCTCAATTTCAATATTCCCTGTATTCCCTTGATATCTTTAGGATCATGCCCAATCTCAATAATTATATCCTCTAAGGACCTTATTCTGTTGTCCTTTGCCTGGGATGATGCTCTCTCCAACTCTAGTTGAGAGGCTGTATTATTAAGGCTACTTTGTAGCCTGTAGTTGTCCAATGTTTGGTCTGCCAGGGAAGCATACACCATCTCACCTGTCTGCTTGTGCAATTCAATTTTATCCATTGGGTGAATGTCCTTGGCAAGGACCTCAAGATTGGTCCTTAAGTAATCAGCATGGACTGTGGCTGCAATGTAGTTGGCATGAAGTGGCTCATGATCATCTTGCCCTCACTAACATCAAATGCAGACATTAAGCGCTGCTGGTTGGTGGGAGCCATTTTCAACATATGGTTATATAGCTGTATTTTTATTGGCTCACTCCTCTTCTTAATTTCAATGAACTGCTGCTTGATGCTCAGTTCACCCTCCCTCTGCTGGCTAGAGGAGCTGACTTCTCCTCCCACAGTTCTGTTCTGTTCCTCTTGGAAGGAACTTGCAGATGCTTCCCTGCTTGGTGGACCCATGCCTAATGATTGCCTTATTATCATATCCTCCTCAGAAAAATCATTCAATCTTTGCCTTTTTTCTCCCTGATTTATAGAAGATGTTAGGGGAGTCTCTCTGTCTCTCTTTCTGCTTACATCCTCCTTTTGTGGAGTTTGGAGGATTGATGCATCAACTGATGTTTCTTGCCTTGGAGGCACAGTTTGCTGTGGCTGTTGCTCAGTGGATTTTGGGGCTTCCACTGTTTGTTCTGGCTGCACAGGCTGTTCCTGCCTTTGTTCTTCATGTTGTTGCTGTTGTTGCTGTTCTTCTTGCTGCTGCACATCTCCCTGCTGCTCCATCTCTTTATCTGTTTGTTCTTGAGTCATAGGAGGTAGCTGTTCCTCCTCCACATGCTTTCCTTTGTCTTTGCTGGATGCTTTCTGAGTTTTCATGGCCGCTTGCTGATGTGTTGTTGAAGATGAGGCAGCTTCTCCAAGTTGCCTTTGGTATGAGAAAGAGACCTGTCCACAAGTTTCCAAGTCAGCCTCCTTTTGTAGATTTCTAGCTTCATTCTCTAGCATCTGCTCTTTACTAATTGGCTCTTCTAGAGTGCCTTCTTTCCAGCTCAAGGCATTAGCATACTTCTCAATATGGGGCAACTTCAGATGTGCATATGTGCCTAATTTGTGTTTTATTCTCCTGAGGGAAATAAAGTGATTACGGTCATAAGGTGACCATCTGAAGCTGGTTTGAAATCTGAGGCTCTCTAGGATTCTATCTGCCTCCCTCCATCCCTCTTCTCTTTTGTTATATAAGAAAGGACCTAGCTGGCTCCTTGCCTTCAGTTGCACCTTCTTGTTTTTACTTTGGAAATGGATGTAGTCAGTATTTCCAAACTGTCTGAAGTATTCTAGGGCAAAGAGCCTCATGGGGACATACCTTGGAAGCCTAAAAGGGTCCCATTCACAGCCATAAATTCTGATTACTGTGTGGTGTTGGTAGAAGTACCAATCACCAATGCTGTAGGCTTTAGAGAGGTGGAGGACTCTTTGAATCTCATCAGTTAGCCTTGGAGGAGGTACACCATATAGCAAGGTCATTGCTTGAAAAATGAACAAGTCTATGAACTCACAGTGTGTGTATGGTGAGAGAGAAGCACAATGAAAAACTGAAGACCAAAAGACAACTGATCTTGGAATTCCCTGAGCATTTAGTTTCTTGAGGGGAACAGGGAAGCTGTCTGGTTGATAGAACAAGAGCAGATGGTAGATGTATGAAGTGAATCTGAACACTCTTTCCCTTGGTAGATTCATTAGCTACTCATGAATCTTTTCTGCAATATAGGTAGCATAGTCATAGTGTACAGCAGGAGGCATTCCCGGGGAAAATATGGACAGCATTGCCATTATGGTGTCATCAACATCTTCAATTCCTTTATACCCCAGGACATAACTGATCAGGTCCACTAGCATTCTGCCCAAGTCATTCAGGTACTCATATCCAATAGGAGGAGTTCTTACAGTTTCAGAACCTGAATCTACAAACAACTGGTTGATCTTGACAATCTGGGCATGTGACAAATTAGTTCCCTTCTTTACTAAATCCAGCATGGACAAGGGAGTCAATGGTCTTGCAGTGTGGAAGTGGAGCATCTCATTAATGGTTTCTGGAGTGATGTAGAACAACACTGAACCTGTAGGAGTAAGAACAGCTCTTTGGCAAGGATCATAGCACTCCTGGCACTTGTGGATCAAGTCTGGAAGGGGATTGACTTGAGGGAGGTTGTAAATGGGCAAATTTGAATCCCAAATTCCTAAAATATCAGCCCCACTAAGGTGCTGGGCTTTTATTTGATTGATCATATCAATATTATACTTGGAGCCCATTGGAAACCAATCTAACATTTGATAATCCAGGTCCCCCAGGGGTTTCCAATTTATCTCTTTTTGAGGGGCATTCAGAGGCTGGATGTTTAGAGCTATTGGTGTCTCCATGACTATTGAGGCTCTTGATTTGTATGTAAACCGGTTTCAATTGACCAGAACGACACAGAGGAGAGTTTCTTTGCAAGGGAGGTGAAATATAAGAAGCAGAAGGCAAATTGAGTAAAACAGCAATTGAAATACTGTTTAAAGGACTTATAAAACAGCAGCAGGACTGAGCAAAGTGTTTTCTGTGGTGAATTTGGTCAGTTAAGGTTCCTAGTTCACGACTGCGCGAACTAGCTGTGAATTCCAACTCAATTTGTCAAATGCGGCCCTGCAGGAGTTAAATGGCTTCACTAGCTGGATATAAGTGCAGGTCACTGGTGTTTAACGGTGAAAACAGAGTTTTAACGTCTGTTAACAGTTTATTCGCGGAATTATGGATAAAACCAGGCTTATGGGATGATTTTGAAGAATACCTGGTGAATTCGTCGGCAAGAGTTGCGAATGCAGGTGCAATGGAGGCTCTGGCGGTCTCGGAATCGACTTTAGCAGGCTGGTGCTGGTTTGGACGTGAGCAGCATGCAAAAATAACAGTAGTGTCTTTTGCCAAAAGTGGAAAAAACACGAGATTTTGGCCTAAAAATAGATTTTTGGCAATATTGGCGCGTTTTTGGGATGACGTCAGCATGACGTCATCGGGTGGGGTCGGAGTCAGATGACGTCAGCATGACGTCATCGGGTGATGTGGCAGGTCCTGGTTGGTCCACGAATATGCTGAAGTGGCGGACATGTCAGCGAAGGGACGGACGAATGAGGTGATGCGATGGTGGGGTGGCAGCGACGTGGCTCTGACGCAGAGATGACATAATCCCGGCAAAACTGGCGGTAATCAACGAAGGCGGTAATGGTTTTCTCGGACCGCCTACGATACGGTGGTGGTTTTGTCAGAGGGCAACCCGAGAGACTGAGAAGGTGACGCGTGGCCGAGGACTGACGTAACCCTTCGTCAGTTTCTCGGGTACTAACTGTCGGGCGTCGGGACCAACCCGATACGTATAAGGGCCGTCCGATCAGAGGCGCTCGATCGGACGGCTGACGGGTTGATGAAGTGATCGGGCAATACGGAAGGGGGGCGGGATTTAAAAAATATATTTTTTGGGATGCGCGCTTAGCGGAAGACCATTGGGGTATGGAGGATTTCGATGGTTTTTTAATATATTTTTAATAAAACCAATATAGCGCCCGAACCATTGGATAACATAAAAATGGGTTTTTTATGAATATTTTTGTAAAAATGCGCCCGGTGCTTAGACTTTGGATAAGGAGAAAAGTGGGTTTTTAGAGTATTTTTGCCAATGAAGCGGGTTAAAGGGACAAAAGGGGTTTTTAGCAAGGTTTTTTGGGGATTTTTTGGGTTTTTCTGAGCAGAGGAAAGGTGAGAGCTTAGGGGAAAGGTTGTTGCTCATAACTAGAGGTTAGAGCAGCCCCAGGACAGGGTTGACCACAGTCCTAGGTGGACTAAAGTCTCCCTTTAGACAGACATATTTAGCTATAATGCTAAAAGGAGGATATTTATAGAATGCTTGGGGGTTTATACACCATGGTGTTAATAATACTAGGGAAAGGGTAACATAGGGGAATTACATAATAGAGTTAGAGTTAATATGGGGGAAAATGTGAATGAGGGGGGGAAAACACTAAGTTTATTTGAAACTTACTTAGTTTAGGGAGTAGATCAAAATGAAAAGAATTTTTAGACAAGAAATGTGGCTTCTAAAAGATTAAGAACCACCATGAAACCATAATTTCTTCCATGAATCTGAACTGATGAGGGAGTGTTAGTAATGAAATGAAAAAAAGGGGAAGAAGGGAGGTTAGACATGCTTCTTTGCTTGCTGCAACTTGATGAAGAATAACACCTTCTCAATTCATTGATTTTTGCTTTGGTAAACAAAGTTAGCACACATGCAACTTATAAGAAATGACCTTTCTGCAACCCCAACTGCCTACCCATCTATTTGCCTAGCATTTTTTATTTCTTCTTGGAGGGTGCATTTAGGCTTGCAGACCCTTACTTGCCTTTTCTTTTCTTTGGCTTTTTCTTTTGTTTTTCTATCTACTTCTACCCTTATTTCTTCCAAGGTCCCAGATTAAGCTGTTGGGAGCCTTTTCTTCTCTACCTGAACTACTTGTCTGCCAATATTAAACAGTTTGGACAGACTTCCTGCTCTATTCTACAACTGAAAATTCAAAACATGGCATGATCCAGGTTAGACTGTTGGACCATCCATCAAAATTGAGTCCCCATCAAGCTACAAGCACAGATTATATTCTTATGGAAATATGTGATCTTTGCATCATCAAAGCAGAGCATATTTGGACCTTTTCAATGCCAATCATGAAATATGAAACCTATTGGTATAGGTAGCTAAC
The DNA here is from genome assembly GCA_031772625.1 of Pinus tabuliformis. Lineage (NCBI taxonomy): Eukaryota > Viridiplantae > Streptophyta > Pinopsida > Pinales > Pinaceae > Pinus > Pinus tabuliformis. The sequence continues at coordinate 58,954,671 of CM062813.1, read as the reverse complement.
AGTATCCAATACGGAATGACCCTATCCCACTCTAAGGGTGATAGTACCTCAGCAACAACCGAATGCAAAGCTATTCGAGATTACTTCTTTATGAGATGTAAGAGAGGGGAGAAAGAGATCCACTAACCGTTGTCTTCCGCTAATGATTGATCCAATCTTCTCTCTTTGCTGCTTGCTCCCAGCTCCTTGCTCTTTCACTGGCCTAGCTACACAAAGATCCTGCAAAAGGGCAAGAGAGGGAAACTACAAGAAGCATACATTCATAATTGATTCAAGGATTAGAATAAATCAAATACACAAGTATAACAATTCACCATTGAGACACATGCATATAGAAGAACCTCAAATACTTTATTAATGGAAGAAGTAAAGTTCTGAGAGTGTTACAACCATAAGAGGCCCAATCCAGCAACACCTCCCAGCAGAAAGAAATCTCCTCTTCACCTCCTTCAAGAAAATCACCCAATAGTTCTATACTCAAACCAACAGCACTTCCTTACATTCACAAGATTCCAGCCTCCTTAGACCTCATGAGAGAGCTCTATATATAGGAGTTTTGGAGAAAAGATGAGTCAGCTTGAGGCTGGCATGAAGCTGACTAGTGTCCTTTCCCACTTCAGTTATTCTTCAGTTCTTGAGTCCACTTGGAGGTTCTTGCTTCCACTTGGAGATCCAGATCCTCTTACTCATCACTAGGCGAATTCCCTGATCCAAGTGTCATTTTGGAAGCTTCCTGGGCATTGACACCTTGAGGAATGACTGTGCCACTTGGCCAATCTCGCCCAGCGCATGTAGCCTTCATTACAGTTGACATTCAGCGCAGGTACAGAGTGGAGCAGTTGACATTCAGCGCAGATGCTCAGTGGAGCAGTTGACATGATCCAGAATTAGCTTGTTTTTGAGTGTTTTCAGGTGGAGAACTGATATTCAGTGCTGTGGTTTGCTGACCTTGTTCCTCTAGGGGTAGGAACAACATGTTTAGGGACTTTGGATCCCTTAGATTATCGACATTTCATGCTTCATGTTGTAAGGCACAAAAATGTCTATAACACCAAGGTATTGAAAGGGAGTTTTTAGATCATCTTCTTGGATAATGGGTTGGAGTTGACAGGAAGTGATCCGTCGAAGGAGGGTCATAGTGTTTCCCACATCATCGACATGAAACAAAGGAATTTGTAGTTTTGGTGAGAGTGATTTAGCATTGTAGTAGAGAAGGTCAAATGAGGTATAAGAGGTTTGAATTTGTAGACGAAACTTCTCTTGAACATATTAGTGACATGAATTCAAAATTTGGCAGCATTTGACTCAAAATGGGATCAATGGTCATGATGATGATAGGTAATGATCAAATGAGAGGCAAATGGATTTCCCAAACCCAGGAAGGCAAGTGACTAAGTGAGGATATCCCAAACCTGACATGAAATGTAGATGAGTTTCATGTTCAAGACATACATGTTACCTTTCATACATAATACAAGACACATTTACTTCCATTTCCCCTCAGCTATTTCTTGCAAGTACTTCTTTATTTTGAATCCCAATATTGAAGAGGATACCATATGCTTGTCCTATAAGTTCATCCTTCAGAATAAGCCATCCTAGTAAGTTCCTAGGAAGGATTAACTCGATCTCGTCATGGTGACAAGTCCTGTGTTGTTTAAGTTTTACGAGTATGATATAGGGGTAACTCGACATCTTTTTATGTTTAGAGATTTTGAAAAATAGGTGAAAAAGAAAACTCCAGAGGTCCCTTTTCGTAGATAGTCTCTCGAATCCAAAAAGGTAGAAAACAATATTCAAGATAACCTCTTAGCCATGTGTGACCAAGGTATTCCTTTTTCGTACAATAGTCTATCTCAGTCCGGAAAAGGGTTAAAATTATACTGAGTAGACATCTTTTAATTTACTTTTACGAGTTCAAAAAGACAAGTGCTTGAAAATATTTTCATATTTTTAGAGTCTGAAAAGAGCTGAAAGATGACTCCTCCTGGAGGAACGAGTTGTATAAAAGGATGGAAATTGGTTCCAGTTATGGTGGAACTACTTGAAACATGTAAGGGTCAAGAGGCTGGCTAATAAGACTACTCATCGCAGATGTTCCTCAGGAAAGGGTAAAAAAACCAAGTGAAAGCATATGATCGTATGAAGAGATGGTGATGATGGAATGAAAAAACAAAGGCTCATATGGCAAAAATAGGTTGATAAAAATGGCAATCACGAGAGGTAAAGTTGGAATGGTTTCATTTTTACACAAGCTTGAAACATGGGAAACTATGCTTGAGGATACTTGAAAAGGTTTTCATTTTTTCAAAAGATTGAAACATGAGAAAAAAATATGCTTGGATTTGATTTCATTTTTACACAAGCTTGAAACAGACACAAACTATGCTTGGATTTGGTTTCATTTTTACAGAAGCTTGAAACGAAGATAAACTATGCTTGATATGAGTTTGCATGTCCCCAACATAATGGCTCAATTCGAGGTACATTCCAATTTGTTATCTAGGCGATGCCTTCTACGGATAAAAGAAATCACTTAGTCCAATGCATGGATCTAGTAACAACTGAGACAAATACATGCAAAACTCTCCTAGTTTAAATCATAATTCCATGGGATAGGAAATATGACCTACCTCATTCCTATGCGGTCGGTTTTTGATGTCAATCTCGATCTCCTCACTTCGAAGCTCGATCCTTGCTATTATGTTGTGAACAAATACCTACAAGAGAGATAAAACAAATACAACAAAGGAAAAGAATAGCATATGAATTCTAATGTAAACCATATGAAAGATCAAGGAACATTATACTAAGGAAGTAATTGTTTACAAGCTTATGGAAAGTAAACATGCATTGTATTAATAATAAACACAAGAGAGAAGCACACAACCACTTCCTTGATGTTGGAAGCCTCCTTCGGGATGGTTTTCCAAGTCCAAGTCAAGACTTATCAAGCTCTCATTTCTCCTTCACAAATTGGCAGCAATTAGGCATAATTTTGTAGCAACATGGCTAATATATTCTAACCAACCATTTGAGGGTGTAAGAGAATGCATTTATAGGGAAGGAGAGGGAGTTAGGGATCCAAAAAAGGCGGAAGAAGGTCTAGATATTAAGGGGGAGATCCCTAAAGATAGGATCAAGGAATCAAAATGGGATAACACGACCATATCCTTATTCAACAATAACCAAATCGTTGTTTTTGAGGCTTCTAGTAAGAGAAGCTTCTGCTCCATTTTTGGAGAAACTGCCTGAAGAGGTTCAATTTGGATTTTCCTATCCAAATTTGTGCTACCAGTGCTAGTCACTAGTTAGACCAAAGGGTACCAACATGAGTTTTCTTGCTAAAACTAGCACTAGGCTTTCAAATAGGGTTTTTTGACAAGCTCTTCTATAATTACTTTAAGGCATTTCTTCTTCTTTTCTTCAGGGATGCTTTGGTCAATGTTTTTCATGGTGAATTCATGGACACATTTTGCCATTTTGCAACATTTTGGGAAAAGTCAGACAACTCAAGGTATGAGACAGGGAGTGCGAAAAATTACTATATAACAGATGCACCCTAAAGCATGAAGTTAGAACATGAAGTGATGGCTGAAGTGCTGTACAAGTCAAGGAAAGGACTTTGGAGAACTACCATAAGGATACTTGCACATCAAACATAATACAACATATATGAAATCTTTGAGTAGGCATTTAACAATAAATGAATCCACAACATGGACACAACCATACGACTAGAAATTATTATAATAGATCCACGATATGGACATAACCATTTGACTAGAAAGGATCATATGTATGGATCCACGACATGGATGCAACCATCTGACTAGAAAGGATCATGTATACAATTATGAATACTAAATAATTCCACATAGCTTGGATTTATCAGATGAAATCCAAGCTCTTCATCTCTGTCCCGATCCAACCAAAGTATGAATCTAACCATGTGAATAGACGTGTTGAAGTTGAACATGGTTGAAAAAACATATTACCAGTTAATGATATGAATCGTTAATAGGCACGAGAGAACCACCAATAATGACAATGGCTCTCAAGGTACAACAACACAATCAACGAATGTGAATAAGGAATATGAAGTCGAACACTCGTAGAATGATCTGATCGAAATCCAATGATGTTAACCTATCGTCGAATGTGAAGAACCTACCATTGAGGCATCAAAGCTCGAAGGTATTGAAAGGGATTTTCTAGACCATCTTCCTAGATAATGAGTTGGAGTCGATAGGATGAGTTGGAAACAAAACAATAAACTTTGTAATTTTGGTGAGAGTGATTCAAGATTGTAGAAGAGAAGTTCAAATAGGTATAATAAGTTATAATTTGTAGATGAAACGTCTCTAGAACATATCAACGACATGACTCAGGAATTTTGCAGCATTTGACTCAAAATGGGATCAATGGTCATGATGACGATAAGCAACAATAAAATGAGAGGGAAATGGATTTCCCAAACTCTTATCAGGAAATCTAGTGTCTATGCAGAGCTGCTAGTCCCACTAAGGCTGGTAGCTACCTTAGAAACAAACGAACTAAAACTACTTTTGTTTTCCTTTATGAGAAATAGATAAGAGGGGAATAAAGGAGACCAACCTCTATCTTGCGCTTGGTTCCTTGCTTGATTCCTCTCCCTTCTGATAGATCTTTGCCACTCGCTTCCTTGTCTACCCAGCTTCAAAGAGCACTTGTAGAATCAAAGCAGAATAACACTATCCAAGAACATAAATCTATTATCATAAACAATATAGGATCAAATATATATTGACCACACAAATGCATATATCATCAGTCATACAAGAATGTGGAGGAAAACTTGAATAGCTTTATTGATAATCAAGAAATAGCAAAGAGGATTACAACCAATTGTTCTGAACCAACATCATCCTCTCAGCAAGAAAACCCTTATTCACATCATGAAAAGCTTAGATCACCCAAAACTATGATATTGCTCCAAGAAACCAGCAGCACTTCCTTACAGGATAAAAACTTCCAGCCTCTGGATCTCTGGGATGAGGGATCCATATATAGATGTTTGCAAGGGGGGTGAGTCAAATTTTGAGATTTGATTAGTGTCCTCTCTCTGATAGTTCTTGATTCCACTTGGAGATTGATGATATCTTACTCATCCCTAGGCGAATGCAGAGAGGCAAGTGTCACAGGAGAAGCTTCTATAAGATTCCATGATCCTCCACCTTGCAGATTGACCTTGCCATTTGTCCACTCTCGCCCATCACACCCCATAGAAGGGGTTTTCAAGATGCATCGCACTTCCTGTGTGTATTTAGGTGGGATGCAACGCACTTTGACCATGGAGCAGGTGAGATGGTCCAGTTTTGACCAATTCTGAGCAGTTTTGCATGGAGAACTTCTGGGAGAAGATGTAATCAGTTGACCTTGTTCTTTTAGAGGTTGGAACAACACTTTTAGGGACTTAAGAACCCTTGGTTTATGGACATTTATGATTGGGGTTGCAGTGCCCAAAAATGTCTATAACAGTTGCCCCCTAAAGCATGAGGTCGTTAATCTGTTGATGTCGGGTGAAATGCTTTATCATGAGGATCTGAAGTTCTTTCAAGCTGGAAGGCGACCTGTAATAAGATAAAATACAATACATTATCTTCATAATATTTTCATGATCTAGTTGAGGCGGGCATTCCCATGCTCAGCTTTATAAATTCATTTTCATGTACATAAGATAGACAATCCTCTGAGTGTAGACTGATGATTCTGGTAGAGTCATCATCCCTTAGGTTGGATGATTATCTGTGTAGTAATGATGTACATTTGATGTCTTTATTTTCCTGAATATATATCGCAGCCTAGATGGATGAAACTAGATTTGGGGTATTCAATCTCGTTCGATCTTCACTCAAAGTACAAGTTGATCCATGTGAGAGATGTTCTGGAGTCGAACATGGAAAGACATTGCCTGATTACCAGCCAATGACGTAAGCTGTTAACAGGCGCGAGAGGAATCACCGATAATGATGATGACCCTCAAGGTACTACAGTAAAATTCACGTGGTGTGAATAACGGACTTGGTGTCAAACACCACGTAAAATCTTTCAGTCGAAGGCCATTGATGTAAACCTGTCGCCGGAAGTGAGAAACTTGCCGTTGAGGCATGCAAGCTTCAAAGTACTGAAAGGGTTGTTCCTAGATCGAATTCTTGGATAATGAGCTGATGTTGACAAGAAGCGATCCGTCATAGGAGGGTCTTAGTGAATCCCACATCAATGACACAGAATGGAGAAAATGATTTTAATGGAGGTGAAAATGATCTGGTGATATAAGGTTCAAGGTGGCGATCATGAAAGAATGGAGCGTAAATGTATTGCAGTGGGTGAGACACAGGTGAATTCTCTGAGCGACTTCTCTTGAACATATCGGTGACACTAACATGATGGATCGGTATCATTAACCCCAAATATGGATGGTGTGATGGAACCATGGTGATGTGACCAGTGAATGGAACAACCCAACCCGACTCGGATGCAGAGTGAAAGTGTCATGTTCAAGAGCGATTTGCTACCGATAAAGTTTCTTCAAGTTTTCTTCCCAATTTTGCCCCAGTCATTGCTGACCAGTACCTCTTTATTTTTGTCAAGCTTGAGGAGGATAACATATGCTTGTTCTATAATTTTCCCTTCGGGCAAAACCATCGCTATGTTTTAATGAGCCTAGCGATAGTGAAACTTGTTCTTGTCTGTATGGACAAGTTTGTCGCTATTCAGTTTTAATGAGTTTAACGACAAGGACAACTCGGTCCTTTTCAATTTTAGAGAGTCTGAAAAAGGGACGTAAAGAAAACTCCAATAATCCTTTTTCTTCATATGATCCCTTGAGTCCGAAAAAGTATAAAACAATACAAAAGGGATGAATTTTCGGTACTTTTAACGAGCCGAACAAAACAAGCGCTCGATCTTTTTGTGTAATAATCCCTCAAGTCCAAAAAGATTAAAATCTAAAGGAGGGATAGCACTTCCGGTCCCTTTAACGAGCTGGAGAGGCCAATTTCTCGGCAATCTTTTCATATTTTACGAGTCAGTTGAAAAGAGCTTAAAGGAGACTCGTTTTTTGAGGAACGAGTGATAAATTCGGGTAGCAGCTGATTCCAGGTAAGGTTTGGAATTTTCCAATCACGGTAGTGTCATAAGGATGGCTAACAGGATCACTCTTTACAGCTGTTCCTTGAAAAGGGTAAACAATCAAATGGAGGTGAATGATCGGCCAATACAGAGTGGAGGTGATGATGAGAACATGACCAAGGCTTCAAGCTGGTGACAATACATTCACGAAGGTTATTTACCGAAAATTGGTTCTTTTTTTAATGAGCTTAAACTCTGGGGGAACATTTGCTCATTGCTTATGTTTATTTTTTAACGAGCTTGAATTCCGTGTTAAAACTGCTCTATCCAGTCGTATAATAAGGATGTCTCATATAAAAACGACATTTTTTCAAAGCTTTGCCCCACATCCTTTCTTTATGCAAGTTAGGAAACGACCAATCCTACGATTTTAAAGGGTTAGAAGACCTATAAATTTAAAACAATAAATGGTCACTCTTCGCTTGCATGCCAAAATGTTTGCATGCCCCCAGGTATAGTGAAGCAGAGTTTTGAGGTTACCCCTCAATTTGCAGACAAAACATTTGTTTTATCGGGAAAGGCCTACCTTTTCCAGGTTACCCTTCAATTTGCAGACAAAACATTTGTTCTATCGGGAAAGGCCTACCTTTTCCAGGTTACCCTTCAATTTGCAGACAAAACATTTGTTTTATCGGGAAAGGCCTACCTTCTAACTGAGGTATCTTATTCTGGTCTATTCCCATTTTCCAAAATGGAAAGGTGTGTCATCCAGTCATATATCCTCCACGGAAACCTACCCTATACCCAAGGTTTTCCTGTCGAAACAGGGTAGGGTGCATGCCCCCTGGGTTTCAATCATATCCTCCGAATCACTCGCGCTCATCAGGAGGACGGACTGGGGATTGATGAGACATTCATTGCGTGAAAAGACCATTTAGGGTTGGTGTATGACTATTTTCTATGTGTGAACCGGGGAATGAAAGCTGGTCTACGAGCTTGAACACTCTCCCTTCATGCGGAAAACACATTACTCTAAAGAGTGAGGAGACAGTGGCTCCCATGCAATAAATATAGTCTCTTCCAAGGAGTAGATTATAATCTAGGGGTCCTTGGACTACCATTACATTCATGTGAATGGTTTTCCTTCTCAATGTTATCGACACATTGGGAAGGATCCCTAACGTTCGACTGGTTCCTTTGTCAAAGGCTGTTAGATTTCTCATCTCAGGTAAAAGCAATGGCGAACCAAGTGCTTTCCAAGTAGTTGAGGAAAGGATACTCACAGAAGGCCCTTCGTCTATGATGGTACTGGCCATGACCATTATGTATATTTGAGCAATGATTCGAAATGGTACACTAGCCGGTAAGCGGGGTTTGCCTAGTAGATTCCAATCGAAGGAAACAACTAGGTTGCTTGGAGGTGGGACTGAATAGATGGCCGGGTATGACTCTGATGAACTTCCTTCCTGCGGTAAAGGAATGGGTAGACTACCCCCATGTTCATCGGAGTCTGTGCTTATGAAGAGAATTTGGACGGTGTCATTCTTGTTCTCTTCGGTGACTGTATGATCTGACGATGGATCCTCTGAAGGCAAGGCCGGGTCAACTGTCGCCTCAACCTTTTGACTTTCGTCTGGTGTGGATTCAGATGGTTTATCTTCAATGATAGACGCTTCGGCCAACCACAAGGGCGTGTCAGCTGGATTTTCAACTAGTGACGGACTCGCCAAGAGCTTCTTATATCTAGGAGGAAGTTGTAATGGTGAAACCGGACGGTCGTCCAAAACTCTTTTAGCCTCATCTAAGAAGGGACAACGGTGGGTAGCATGATCGCCTTCACACAGTTTACAAGGAAATCTACATCTTCCTTTTTGTCTAGGGGCTTCACTTTCACTAGTTGACGGTGTACTTTCAACATGACCATCAGAGGTTGATGACACCGGATTGTGCAAACGAGGAGACCAATCCCTTAAGATCCGAGGGATGCAAGGACAATCTCGATGATAATGGTCTCCTTTGAAAATGACACATGGCAATTTAGGCTTGGATGGTGCAGTGTGTGGATTTTCGCTAGACGACGCCTGGTCGCCCCTTTTCGCCTTTGGCTCCTTCTTCTTCTTCTTCTCTTTCTTCTTCTTCTCTTTCTTCTTCTTCTCCTTCTTCTTCTCAGTTACTTGATTTTTGGCTTTACAAGCTTCATCAAGCGAAGAGGAAGGAGGAGAGGAAGAATTGGACGAAGTGGAGGGTTGAGGGGTAGCTTTGGTATTGTTTAGTTGTTGACTTGATTGTTCAGGAATCACGGTGTTCTGAACAACAGAAGTTGAGAAGAGCCATACGGGCAAGCCGATTGTCAATCCTGGAAGCGACGATGTGGCCATATGGGGTGCACCAACATCTCCCCAAGAGGAGAAAGGACTAGGATTTCCCCCAAGGGGAACTCCTTGGTTGCTGGACTCCATTTTTCTCAACCTAAGATCAACGTAGGAAAGGTGATATTTATTCTGATTAAAATAAATTTTAGACTCTTTGACACAACTTGCTTTTTCAATTTTTAAGAGTCGAGAAAAAAAAGATGACTCTAGTCGCCTTCGATTTTTAATGAGCTTGAAGTGACAAGTGCTCAGATGGACCTTTTCCTTTAAGGAGTCTGAAAAGGAACAAAAGAGACTGCTATGAAAATCTAGACAGAGGGATTACCAAACCAATCGCAAAACTGCAGAATACTTTTTACGGTACGACAGTCAATCTTCCCGAATGCTGTGTTCAGTGCATTGTGATCGATAGGGCAGCAGACACGACTTCCTATGGATAAAGGATAAAGCCTATTTTGGTCTCCCAATATATACTTGACGGTACGTGGGAGCACAAGTTCGTACTGGCACTTATCGTCTCAAAGTGGAGGAATCACCCAACCAACAATGAAAACAACAGTTACCAGGCTTTACAACGCCGGAATACGTCTCTAGCCTAGACTTCTAAATGGTGTGCGTTAGGTTCCAAAGCATTTTTAGATTCATTAAATTTATTTTACAGTTGATTTTGCTTAAGAAATTTTCCTTTCAGGTTCACTGCGTGATGTAGATGTACAATTCCTAAAATGAAATCTAAGATGATAAACAGTCGTTTAATCTTCTTTTTGCAATGAAAATCCTAGCTACTAAGGAAAGAGAGATGATATTCTTTCAACATAGAGCAGAGAGCACACACTATATGCACTGTCCTAAATCAAACCAACAAATAGTCTAAATGCAAATGCACGTGCATGTATTTGTTTTTAGCCTTCTTAATGTGTGAATGATAAAAAGAAAGCTAAGCACAAATCTGAATTATTTTTCAAAGCGACATTACTAGCAAGTTTCTTTTCAAGACAAAATGAGGATAATGACGACACTTTGCGATTTGGAATTGAAAACTTGCTTTCGACACTTGAAAAACTACTAATTCAAATCAAATACAAGAGTAATAGTGTAATCAACTATCAAGATCAATCAGATTCTCTTCTATGACTAAACATGACACTTGCGACACTTTCAAATCAAGAAACGACAGTACAATTACGCTACTTCTTTGTAAAAGAGAACTGAAAATGGCTCAAAATACATAAAAACATTTACAGTTCTTTACACAATGGAGGTGGAATAATGGCAAGGAAGGGGGTTTCAACAGAGGTGTACTGACTACAGGTAGCAAAACTCTTGAATAGAGCTGAAAAGAGTGAACACAGAAACCAAAATCTAGGAGCAGGAAAGGCCTTGTCTGATCAGCGCACCTGTAACACAGTGAAAAAGAGATGCAGCGCACCTACTACACTCGGGAAGTGCGATGCATCCAGAATTCATAGAAGAGATAGTGCGATGGACCAGGGATGAGACTTTAACTGGGTTCCGGGTCACAGTTTGCAGCTCAGTTCAGGGATTTAGGCCGAGCAAGTGGTAATCAGTAAACCAATCACAGGGGTAGATCTAAAGAGGTTACTAGAGCCACCACAAGGGCAATTAGAGGGCTTGTAAATCAATTGTTCAGTTCATAAACAAAACCCGGAGATAGACTGAAGCAACATTGATCTACTTTGCACTTGCGTAGCAAATTCAGTTCGAAGGCTAGCTGGCTTAACTTCAGGCTCCGTCTATAAGTTTATAAAGTAAACAAATGTAGATAAACAAAAAATCTATTCGCTCCCTAGTGGAGTTGCCATTTTGTTATTGGGAAATCTAGTGTCTATGCAGAGCTGCTAGTCCCACTAAGGCTGGTAGTTACCTTAGAAACAAATGAACTAAAACTACTTTCGTTTTCCTTTATGAGAAATAGATAAGAGGGGAATAAAGGAGACCAAACTCTGTCTCGCGCTTGGTTCCTTGATTGATTCCCCTCCCTTCTGATAGATCTTTGCCACTCGTTTCCTCGTCTACCCAGCTTCAAAGAGCACCTGTAGAATCAAAGCAGCATAACACTATCCAAGAACATAGATCTATTATCATAAACAATATAGGATCAGATATATATTGACCACACAAATGTATATATCATCAATCATACAAGAATGTGGAGGAAAACTTGAATAGCTTTATTGATAATCAAGAAATAGCAAAGAGGATTACAACCAATTTTTCTGACCCAGCATCATCCTCTCAGCAAGAAAGCCCTTCTTCACCTCATGAAAAGGTTAGATCACCCAACACTATGATATTGCACCATGAAACTAGCAACACTTCCTTACAAGATACAAAATTCCAGCCTCTGGATCTCTGGGATGAGGGATCCATATATAGATGTTTGCAAGGGGGGTGAGTCAGCTTTTGAGATTTGATTAGTGTCCTCTCTCTGATAGTTCTTGATTCCACTTGGATATTGATGATCTCTTACTCATCCCTGGGCGAATGCAGAGAGGCAAGTGTCACAGGAGAAGTTTCTAGAAGATTCCATGATCCTCCACCTTGCAGATTGACCTTGCCATTTGTCCACTCTTGCCCATCGCACCCCATAGAAGGGATTTTCAAGATGCATCGAACCTCCTGTGTGTATTTAGGTGGGATGCAGCACACTTTGACCATGGAGCAGGTGAGATGGTCCAGTTTTGACCAGTTCTGAGCAGTTTTTCATGGAGAACTTCTGGGAGAAGATGTAATCAATTGACGTTGTTATTTTAGAGGTTGGAACAACACTTTTAGGGACTTAAGAGCCCTTGGTTTATGGAAATTTATGATTGGGGTTGCAGTGCCCAAAAATGTCTATAACACAAACCCAAGAATGCAAGTGACAAAGTCAGGATATCCCAAAAATGACACGAAATGCAGATGAGCATCATGTTCAAGAGCGACATGTTTCCTTTCATATAGAATGCAAGACACATTTACTTCCATTTTTCATCAGTATTTCTAGAAAGTACCTCTTTATTTTTAATCCCAATCTTGAAGAGGATACCACATGCTTGTCGTATAAGATCATTCTTTGGATGAATCCATCCTGTTAGAAAATTTTATATTACAGAGAAATGGAACACATAAAATATATTGCAGAAATATAAACACAAAAAACATATAAAACAAGAGAGACACAGATATATGCGGCTCACCCAATTTGGGCTACGTCCACGGAGAAACAACCAGTCCTTCCTTTTATATTATCCAACAAACTGAACAGATACAACCTACAACAGATCCACTGTAATTCCCTCTTTGCTCTCACACAATATCCTCTCTCTTTTTCAATCAGAATATAGATCTACATAGACGCAATACAATTCCCTCATATATAGTGAGGGGTTGCCTTCTAGGGAAAAAACCTTAAATTAAACATAACTTCTACCATCAGATCTCTGCCTAATGAATGGATTAAATTGACTACGAAATTACAACATTTTACAAGGCAATTTTACATCTATTTTTAGCTTTGGGGGCGCTACCCCTGATCCCCCGCTAGGGGGGCTCAAAAATATTTCATCCACCCCCACCCAGACCCCCTTTGTAGCGCAAATATTATGGGCTGTGTTTCCGGCACATTACGAACTGGGGTCCAATGCGGTGATACCTCTGAATAAAGAAGATAATCAGGCTCCACACCCAACAATCTCCCACTTGGAGACTGATTATAGAAACTCCACCGCTGCTTCATTTGCTAGACAATGACTCCACTTTGGGCCTGGCTATTTCTCATCTTCTTCATCATACTTGAAGAACAATTGAAACTGAGCAGAATCTCAGTTTCTTGTTGGTTACAACTTTTGTTAACATATCTGTAGGATTTTGGCTAGTGTTTACCTTTTCCAGCTTCAACTCTCTATCTTCCAACACTGACCATATGAAATGGTACTTGAGCTGTATATGTTTAGTCTTGGAATGAAATGCAGAGTTCTTTGCAAGATGTATGGAACTCTGGCTATCACTGTATAACCTGCCCAACTCCTGCTTCTTACCCAATTCATCCAGAAACCTTTGTAACTAAATCATTTCTTTACTAGCCTCTATAACAGCAACTTACTTTGCTTTCGTTGTTGAGAGTGCAAAAACACTTTGCAGTTTTGAAACCCAACTGACAGCTATTCCACCTACAGTAAACACATACACTGTTGTGCTCCTCCTGTTATCTCTATCACTCGCCATATCTGCATCAACATATCCCTGTAGAGCAATGCTTGAACCACCAAAGAATAATGATTGATTTGTGGTACCTCTCAAATACCTCTGAATCCACTTCACCACCATCTAATGTTCTTTTCCTGGATTGTTCATGTACTTGCTTACAACTCCCACTGCATGTGCAATATCAGAGCTTGTGCAGACCATTGCATACATTAAGCTTCCAACTGCTGATGCATATGGAACTTCAGACATATAATCCATTTCTTCCTGAGTCTTGGGACACATTTCCTTACTTAGTTTGAAATGTCTAGTTAAAGGTATACTAACTGGTTTTGCATTCTGCATATTAAATCTTTTCAACACCTTTTCTATGTACTCACTCTGAGACAATGTTAATTTTCGATTCTTCCCGTCTCTAGTTATTCTCATACCAAGGATTTGTTTTGCAGCACCCAAATCCTTCATTGTAAATGGCTTTGCCAATTTTCTTTTGAGCACATTTATTTCCTGCATGTTAGAACTTGCAACAAGCATGTCATCTATATACAATAACAATATAATATAGCTTCCATCACTTTGCCTTTTGAGATAAACAAAATGATCAGAGTGACATCTAGTATAACCTTGTTCAAACATAAACCTATCAAATTTTAGATACCAATGCCTTGGATCCTGTTTTAAGCCATACAAGCTCTTATTCAACCTGCACACTAGTTTCTCCTTCCCTTTTACCTCATATCCTTGTGGCTGTTGCATATATATCTCTTCCTCAAAATCCCCATGGAGAAAGGATGTATTTACATCTAACTACTCAAGATGCAAATCTTCAGCTGCTACTAGCCTTAAAATAGTTCTAATTGAAGTCATTTTAAAAACAGGAGAAAATATCTCATCAAAGTCTATACCCTTTTTCTATGCAAACCCCTTCACCACAAGTCTAGCTTTGTACCTTTTTCTACCTCCATATTCTTCTTTCAACCTATAAACCCATTTATTCTGCAGTGTTGTTTTACCTGCAGGCAACCTGAATAAGTCCCAAGTCTGGTTATGTGCTAAGGAGTCCATCTCTTCTTTCATGGCTTGCTCCCACTTCTTCCTTGTTTCTACTTGCACTGCTTCTTCATAACATTCTGGTTCACTAGAATCAGTCAACAATACATAATATAATGAAGGAGAGTATCGTTCAGGGGGTCTACTTATCCTAGTAGATCTTCTAACACCACTTTCAGGTGTTTGAGGTGTTTGTTATTATTGTTCTGGTTGTTGATAATTATGATTTTCAGGCAACATCACTTTTTCTATGATCTCATCAAGCACTATGTATTCTCTATTTTCTTTTTCCTGTTTCTTTTCCTGCAGCTGATCCTTATACAAAACCTTTTCATTGAATATGACATCTCTGCTTCTAATGATTTTTTGTTTTTCATAATCATAAAAGCGATAACCAAAATAATTAACACCATATCCAATAAAGGTACATTTATTTGGTTTTTCCTCAAGATTTGTTCTATTTTCTTTATTAATGTGGACAAAGGCTTCACAACCAAAAGTCTTTAAAAATGAGTAGTTTACATTTTTACCTGTCCATGCCTCCTCTAGAATACCAGCATCCAAGGAAATTGAAGGCCCTCTGTTTATTAGATAAACAACAATATCTACAACATCTGCCCAAACTTGTAAAGGCAATCCTGCATGCAATCTCATACACCTTGCACGCTCCATGATTGTCCTATTCATCCTTTCTGATACACCATTTCTTGTGGTGTTCCTGGAACTGTCTTCTCTTTGTGAATTCCATTCTCTAAATAGTACCTCTCAAACTCTTTGCTGCAATATTCACCTCCATTATCTGATTTGAGACAATTCAACCTTTTTCCTGTCTCATTTTCAACCAAAGCTTTCCATTTCTTGTAAGTATCAAATACATCAGGTTTATTTCGAATACAATAAATCCAAGTTTTTTTGGTTGCATCATTAATAGAAGTAACATAATAATGAGAGCCACCGAGAGATGATACATGAGTAGGTCCCCATACATCTGTATGCACAAGCTATATTTTTTCGCTCTTCTTTTCTTTCCCAACTCTGAGGATTCTGACTCTCTTTTGTTTTCCATAAACACAATTCTCACAAATTTTAAATCAACATGCTTCAAACCTGGCAACAAATTTCTTGAGTGAAGAAACTGCATCCCCTTCTCACTCATGTGCCCAAGACTATGATGCCACAATGTCGTATCTTCTCTTGTAGAGGTTAAAACATTAACAGAATTAGAAATGCCATTGCATAAATACAATGTACCAACCTTTTCTCCTTCTGCTATTACTAGGGGTCCTTTAGTGACCTTCCAGGTTTTATCTGTAAAAGTAGTCACACAGGTTTCACCTCCTAACTGCCCTGTTGAAATTATATTTTTCTTCAGATCTTGAACATGCCTTACCTCCTTCAATAGACATTGATTTCCATTCCATTGTTTTATGAAAATTGTACCCATTCCAATGATTTTACAGGGTTTATCATCACCCAATCGAACTTGTCAAAAATATCCTTGAACATAATCATGAAAATGTTTCCTGTCAGGTGTGGCATGGAATGAGGCCCCTGAATCTACCACCCAAGCATCAATAATATTTTCTAATGAAAGAACCAAAGCAGCTTGCAACACATCACCTGTCACATTCACTTCATTATTGTTTTCTTGTTGCGTGTCTCCTCCTTTTCCCTTCCGAGACTTGCAGTATTTCTTCAGGTGTCCTTTCTTCCCACATTTCCAGCACACTATCCCTGATCTAGACTTGGATCTTCCTCTCCTTGTCTTACTGCGATATCCTAGGCTCTTTCCTCTTTCCATTTTTCTTCCCCTAGTCTCTGTATTCAAAGCATTACTTGATGTCTCACCGGAGCTTTTCCGTCACATTTCCTTGCTAAGGATTGCATCGACAACATCATCAAACTTTAAAGTACTAGATCTAGAGCTAGAGTTACTAATGGCCATAACTAAACCATTCCAACTTTCTAGAAATGAGCACAGAAATAACAGAGCGCTAACTTCATCATCAAAATTTACAACTACAAAACTTAACTAACCGGTAACTGTATTAAATTCATTTAAATGATCATCAACAGATCCACCTTATGACATCTTCACATTAAATAAAATTTTCATAACAAATACCTTATTTAAGGCCAAGGGTTTTTCATATAGTTTGGCCAATATTGACATTAAACCCTATGTTTTCGTTTCCTTTGAAATACTAAAGGCTACCGACATCGCTAGGCATAGGCGTATTGTTCCAAGTGCCTTTCTGTCGATAATATCCCATTCTATCTCTGTCATACTTGTCGGCTTCTTTGTCTTTCTGCTCAATGGTAGGTACATATCTTTCTGATACAGATAATATTACATCTACATCTTCCATAGCTGGTAGTTTTGGTCGTTAAATTTTTCGACCCTAAACCTACCATTTTCCACCGTTTCTCCCACTTGAACCAGGAACCCTTCTCTCCTACGAGTTTATCAGCCAAATATACCTTCGACTCTGATACCAGTTGTTAGAAACTTATATATTACAGAGCAATGGAACACATAAAATATATTGCAGAAATATAAACACATAAAACACATAAAACAAGAGAGACACAAATATACGTGGTTCACCCAATTTGGGCTATGTCCATGGAGAAACAACCAATCCTTCCTTTTATATTATCCAACAAACTAAAGAGATACAACCTGTAGCAGATCCGCTGCAATTCCCTCTTTGCTCTCACAAAATCTCCTCTCTCTTTCTCATTCAGAATACAGATCTACATAGACACAATACAATTCCCTCATATATAGCGAGGGATTGCCTTCTAGGGCAAAAACCCTAAATTAAACATAACTTCTACCATCAGATCTCTGCCTAATGAACGATCCAGATTGACTATGAAATTACAACATTTTACAAGGCAATTTTACATCTATTTTTAGCTTCAGGGGCATTCTTCCAATCCCTCGTGAAGGGCGGGGGCTCCCAAATATCGCAGCCATCTACCCCTGGACCTCCCTTGCAGCAAAAATATTACGGGCGGCATTGCCGCCACATTCTGAACTAGGGTCCAATGTGGTGATACCTCTAAATAAAGAAGATAATTAGGCTCCACACCCAACACATCCTAGTAAGTTTGACAAGCACCGGGAAGGAGTAACTCAATCTCATCATGGTGACAAGTCCTGCATCATTTAAGTTTTACGAGTCTGATGGAGGGGTAACTCGACATTTGTTTCATGTTGAGATATTTTGAAAAAGTGGCGAAAAAGAAAACTCTAGAGGTCCCTTTTCATAGATAGTATCTCAAATCTGAAAAGGTATAAAACAATATTCAAGAGAACCTCTTAGCCATGTGTGACCAAGGCATTCCTTTTTCGTACAATAGTCTATCTCAGTCTCAAAAAGGGTTAAAATTCTGCTGACTAGATGTCTTTTCATTTACTTTTACGAGTTTGAAAAAACAAGTGCTCGACAATCTTTTCATATTTTTGTAGACTGAAAAGAGTTGAAAGAGGACTCCTCTTGGAGGAACGAGTGGTCTAAAATAATAGCAATTGGTTCTAGCTATGGTGGAACTACTCAAAACACGTAAGGGTCAAGAGGCTGGCTAATAAGACCACTCATCGCTAATGTTCCTTAAGCAAGGGTAAAACAATCAAGAGAAAGCGTATGATCGGCCAAAGAGATGGTGATGATGGAATGGAAAAAGAAAGGTTCCTATGGAAAAAATAGGTTGATAAAAATGGAAATCACGAGAGGTAAGGTGGGAATGGTTTCATTTTTACACAAGCTTGAAACATTGGAAACTATGCTTGAGGATACTTAAAAATGGTTTCATTTTGTCACAAGTTTGAAACATGAGAAAAAACTATGCTTGGATGTAATTTCATTTTTACACAAGCTTGAAATGGAGACAAGCTATGCTTGGATTTGGTTTCATTTTTACACAAGCTTGAAATAAAGATAAACTATGCTTGAGATGAATTTGCATGCCCCCAAGATAATAACTCAATTCGAGGTACATGCCCCCCAAGCTTCATTTCATTCACCTAAGAAGACTACTGGTTACTAACAAGTGGATGGAATGAAGGTTCACTTACAGGATCAAGTGAAAGACTCGACATGGATTTTATGAGATCTAATCAAAGACTTGAATTAGAAGGGGATTTGTTTCATTTTTTAATGAGCTTAACACAGGAAAAGAACCATGCTCATGACACCTTGTTTCACTTTTTAACGAGCTTGATACAAGTAAGGAATTCTGTTCATGATACCTTATTTCATTTTTTAACGATATTTACACAAGAAAAGAACCATGCTCATGACACCTTGTTTCATTTTTTAATGAGTTTGACACAAGTAAAAGAACCATGCTCATGACCTTGATTATGGACTATAAGAGACATGGCTTCCAAGAGGTTCTCATCAGATGGAATAAAAACACTCTAGAAGGGATACCTTTCAATGGATCTAATGTAAATATCAGGTTCCAATGTTCCCAATACCTGATGCATTATATCACTGACTAGATCATCAGTAGATGCGAGTATGGAATAGGTGGCCACATAATTAACCTTAGGCGAGGGTAATACCACTTTCATACAAGGAAAATTTAGAGAAGATGGTTAATCAAGAGTTAAATTAGGAGCAATGAACAAAAGTTGATCAATGGCCACAATTATTCCTTCATGCGGGAAACATATCACATGAAAGAGAGAAGAGACAAGAGCTCCCATGACATAAAAATAGTCACGAACAAGGAGTAAATTATAATCCAAAGGGCCTTGGACAACCATCACGTTGAGATAGATGGGTTTTCTTCCCAAAGTAATAGGCAACTTCAGAAGGATCCCTAAGGGTTGATTGGTTCCTTTGTTAAAAGCTAAGAAATTTTGGGTAACGAGCACAAGCTGTGGAGAACCTAAAGCCTACCAAGTAGTTGAGGACAAATTACTAATAGATGTGCCTTCATATATGATTGTGCTAGGTGCGACTATATTATAATCCAGTACAGTGATATGAAAATTCACGTAAGAAGGAAGATGATATCCTGCCAGTCGACTCCAATCAAAGAAAGTGACTAAATTACTTGGAGAGGGTGCCATCAGAATGGGAGGACTGCCCTCTTGTGTTATGAGAACATAAGGATCTCCCCTTGTACCATGGGAATAGGAGGATCACCCCCTTGTACCATGGGAATATGAGGATTCCCTCTAATTCTTTGGAATATGAAGAAACTAGTTTAACTTAAGCGGTACAAAATTCACTCTCTAGAGGATAGATATGATGAACTGAAAGTGGAATCGGGTCAACCATTTTTTTGATCAATGGTTGGTTGAATATTAACTCATGGGATTCACTTTCAGAGAGAATGGGATTGACTAGAGATGATTTCTGATCAATCACTTGATCAACTAGTGGAGGATCAAGGGAAAGCTTCTGATAACTAGTCAGAAGACAAGGTTGAGACACAGTAAGGTTATCCAACATTTTAGATGCTTCATCCATATAAGGAAAAAGGTGAATAGGATGATGCCCTCTCACATTACCTAAAGGGAAATTTGAATTTTCCCTTTTTCCCATGAGTTTTACTGTCACCAGTTGAAGGTTTATCACCAACATGATCTCCATAGGTTGACGACAAAGGTCTATGTGAACCTGTGGAACACATTGCTAATAACTTGGGAATAGTAGGACATTCTCGAAGAGGGTGGTCCCCATTACAAAGTTTGCAAGGGAATTTCAATTTACGAGGTTGATTGGAAAGTTTCTCAACATCAATTTCGTCAATAGCATCGACTTCTTGGTTGCCCCCTTGCTTACTTTTCTTCTTCTTAATCTTCCTTCTCTTCATGTTTTCACCAGAAGAAGAAGAAGAAGAGGAATAAGAACGAAAGGGAAAATAAGGAAAAGGGTCAACTTTAAGATCAACTGGATGTTGATATGGTTCAGGTGGAGGAGGGCCTGGTTGAGGAGAAATTTAGACATTCGGAATGATAGGGGTCAAAAATAACCAAACTAACAAACCAATGGTAAATCCAAGAAGGGACAACATTTCCATATAGGGATAACCAACATCTATAAAATAAGGAAACAAACTAGGATTTCCCTCATAGGGGTTTCATTGGTTGGTAGACTCAGGAATTGTTGCCATTTGTATTAACCTAGTTTCTACTAAGGAGTATTTCCACATGAGGATTTTTTTCCGCGGTCAATTAATTTATTTTAGGACTTAAAAAAAGTTAAATTAAAAAGGGGTAACTAGTCATAAACGTTTACCAAGCAACTAGGAACTGAAATATACACCTTGGTGAATGAAGGACTTAATGTATGGCAGCCAATCTCTCCAAATGTTGTGCTCGGTGTATCACGGTATACAAGGCGGAAGACTAGGTTACCTATGGATGGAGGTCAACCTATAGGGGACTCCCAAAATATACGCGACGATACGTGGGAGTGCAGTCTGTAGTAGTTATGTCTAATGCGTAGCTGTTCAGTGAGAGCGTTCCCATATACTTACCGTGCATGGAGCACCTCCGATATAGCTGAAAGTACTGGAGAATGGTCCTATACACTTCCGTATGTGGAACGAGATTTCACCCTCGGGATACAACGTTGGCAGATAATGCCAACTCCTACATTTAACGGCATTGAAACACGTCTCTAGCCTAGACCTCTAAATGTTTACGTTAAGTTCCAAATGCTCCTTAGGTTAATTGAGGTAAATTTTAACTTTATATTCAATTAAGTTTCGATGTTAAGGCTCAAATGATGTCACCTGAACACCTATGATGCAACTATCATGAGAAGAGGATCCTTTCCATTTCGCTGAAAACTTTTCTAGTAAGGGAAGACATTCAAACAATGATGCAACAATGAAGAATACATCAAACAAACCCTTCCTAACTAGATATTTCAATTTCATTTTCCAAATGAAACCACCAAGAGAAATATGATTTCAATTTTATTTTAATGAATGATAATGCACTTGATAAAATTTTAGCTTTCAATCACTAAACAATGTAATATATATCCAATGATAAATCTCAAAAAATGAATTTTCAATGCAATATGATCTAATGCACCTTACGAAAAGTAAATTATGAGATGAAAACTAAATGAATGCAAAATCAATTTCTTTTATGGTCTAAAAAAAACTAATAATTCTCAAACAACAACAAATCAATATTCTTTCCAAACATAGGAGCAATAAACAAAAATTTCAATTGACTTAAAGAATCAAAGACTCAACCAAATATTACTTTCACCACTTCAAACAATGGAAGGGACTTTTTCACGCCACAAAGAAACTAAAAAAAATCAAAGAAAATTCAATGAACATAGAGTAGGAGGATGACCTCAGAGATCAGAACACACTAGGATATTTTAGTAGAAATCATAAAATTCTCAATTTTAAGGACAAACACTAATTTACATAGAAAAATCCATGCTGACAAGGTCATCAATGCTACTTTTCCTAGAAAAATCTGTGCTGGGAGCACCACTTCACACAAAAAAACCCATTTTGGACGCAAAACTGGACCAACGCGGGCAGACAGTGGAAGACAGGGTTTCCAACATAATTGTGCTAGGGAAAATCGACATTGTCAACGTGATTGTGTCTGAGAAAAAGGGCGATGGGTGAGAAAATATTAGGAGAAACAAACAATTTTTGAACAAAACTGTATACCTGATACCCTAAAACATAGACTACTCAGAGTGCAGACTCAAAGGAAATCAAAACAAAGGATCATTGAAAGGTGGCCAAACTAATAAAAAAGGCCAAATGCAAAAGGAGGGTTGAAAGGGCTATAGGCTCCCCAATGGAGTCGCCAATTTGTTATCTAGGCAATCCCTTCTATGGATAGAAGTGATCCCTCTAGTCCAATGAGTGGATCTAGTAACAACTGAAACAAATACATGCAGAACTCTCCCAGTTTAAATTAGAATGACATGGGAGAGGAAATATGACCTACCTCATTCCTATGCTGTCATTTTTTGATGTCGATCTTGATCTCCTCACTTCCGAGCTCGATCTTCACTATTCTGTTGCAAATAAGTACCTGCAAGAGGGATCAAAGAAAGACAACAAAGGAAAAACATAGAATATGTATTCTAATGTAAACCATATGATAGATTAAGAAGCATCATTTTAAGGAAGTAACCATTTACATGCTTATGGAAAGTAAACATGCATTGTATTAATAATAAACACAAGAGGGAAGCATACAACCACTGCCTTGATGTTGGAAGCCTCCTTCAAGATGGGTTTCCAAGTCCAAGCCAAGACTTCTCAATCTCTCATTTCTCCTTCACAAATTGGCAGCAATTAGGCACAATTTAGCAGTAGCATGACCAATCTAGTTTGAAAAACCATTTGAGGGCGTTAGGGAATGCATTTATAGGGAAGGATAGGGAGTTAGAGATCCACAAAAGGGGGAAAAGAGTCCACATCTTAAGGGGAAGATCCCTAAAGGTAGGATCAAGGACTCAAAATGGGAGTACTTGACCATATCCTTATTCAACAATAACCAGCTCACCGTTCTCGAGGATTTTAGTAAGAGAAGCTTCTACTTCATTTTTAGATAAACTCCCTAAAGAGGATCAGCACAGATTTTCCTATCCAAAGTCGCGTTGCCAACGCTAGTCACTAGTTAGACCAAAGGGTACCAACATGGGTTTTCCTGCTAAAAGTAGCGTTGGGCTTGAAAATAGGGTTTTTTTACATGCTCATTGAGAATTACTTCAAGGAATTTTTTATTCTTTTCTTTAGGGATGCTCTAATCAATTTTTTTCATGGTGAATTCATGGACAAATTTTGTCACTTTGTTACATTTTGGGAAAAGTTTAATAGCTCGAGGTATGAGATAGGGAGTGCGAAAAATTACTGTACAAAAAAGAGTACACCATATATTTAGAAAGATGGCTTTAATGTTGGGTATCTCTCCAAACAACCCATACGTACTCCTCAAGTATTTTTGGGGTCTGCACTACCATCTACGTGAGCAAGTGATGTTGTTCAAGCCCAAATAAGTGGACAAGGTGTTGGGTCTGTGTTATATTCTTTCCACGAATAGTCCCACGTGCAGCTCCCCCTTCGTTGCATTGGGCACAATGGGGGGATGAGAGGGGGGTTTGTAGGGGGTAGGTGGCCCCCTTACACAAGGTCTGGGGCAATTCCCTAGGAATGTTTTTTTGGACTCTATATTAGGTGGGCGAACCTACCTATGGTTTTGTGCATGGGTTTCACACATGGTTTTGGCCATGATGGTTTTCTACCCATGGTATCTTGTAGATCCGGTTAAGGGAACTAAGATTATGTTCTAATCCAAGGTTAATAGATTGGGGTTTATGAATTCTTCGGCATGTATGTATATGTATTGTAGCATTGAATGGAATATAAAGAAAAATCAATCTAGTAGTCCCGGTTTTGGGATCCAGGGGAAAATCTCTGTGTATTTGTTTTGTGTTTCTCAGTATTATATATTTTCTGTTTTTAGGAATTCGTTTGTAGGTAATTTCTGTACAGGGTTAAAAGCTACACGAAGCTTGTGTACAAGCACAATACCTGGAAAACATAGGCCAGAAGAGAGCAAAATCGAGCGGATCGAAGCAGAAGGAGCAACATGATGCTTCTAAGGAAGGGAGGAAGAAGAAAAAATGGGTAAAAGATAAAAAGATTGAAACCACAACACACTAGTGCAAAGATCCTAGAAACCATTGTAACATTGATGGCCACATGGTGAAGTGTTGGAAGTTACATCTAGAGCTAAACTCAAAGAACAAGAAGAAGGATAATAGGAAGAAGAATCTCATGGCCACGGATTCCAGTAACCGATTTGAAAGCATCTTGGATATGGATGAGAAGATCATCTTTATGTCAGTGCAGAAGGAGGTGAATTTGAGTAGCGTTTAGTAACAAGAAGGGAAAAAAATAACCAAACTCTTACATATAAAGATACAAGTCAAGAAGACAAGGATTAATGCTCTATTTGACTCAGGATCATTGGCGAATCTGATTACAACTAGGCAGGTCAAGGAGTTGGGGCTGGAAGTTTGTGATCATCCAAACCCATATCCATTGGGATGGGTAAATAAGGATGTAGTGTTGAAGGTAACAAAACACTGTAAAATTAGATTTTCTATGAGTGCTGATTTTACTGATGAAGTAGATCTAGATGTGGTTCCCCTTGATGTATGTGTAGTCTTGTTTGGGATTCCATACACGTACATACATGATGCAATATTCATGAGGAGAGATAACCAGTACCAACTCGTCAAGGATGGAAAATCATTGATCATTAATGCACACAAAGGAAAGTAAAAAATTTCACTGATAAGTGCCAACCAAGCCAAGAAATTGACCAGTTTAAGAAAGAAGTATGTTTTATTATTTTTAAGAGAAATTAAGCCTGAAGAGGAGTCAATATGAGGCAAGGTATCCTTTTAGGGGTGTACTATGAAATAGAAACAAAAATTAGAGGAGTTTTATAGGTATATAGGGATGTGTTCTGAGAGCCTAAAGGGTTACCACCTAAGAGAGAAGTGGAGCACGAAATACAACTATTTCCAGACTCCCCATTCCCAAATATTGGATTGCACAGGTAGTCTGTTATAGAAGAAAGTGAGGCGAAGAAACAATTGTAGAAGCTATTGGAATAGGGTGTCATTCGACTGAGTACATATCCATGTATGTCACCCATCATCATTGTGCCAAATAAGGATGGGACTTGGAAGATGTGTATAGATTACAACGCGTTGAAGAAAATCATGCTCAAGAACAGATACCCCCTTCTTAGGATAGATGATTTGTTGGATCAGTTGTAACAAGAAAAACAATTCACCAAGCTGGACCTTAAGTCTAGATATCACTAGGTTTAAGTTAAAGAAGAAGATACCTAAAAAACTGCCTTCAAAACCAGGTAAGGTTTGTATGAGTGGTTAGTCATGTCATTTTTCCCATGTAATGCGGCAACTACATTTATGAGATTAAGGAATGAGGTAATTCTCCCTTTTATAGATTCATTTGTTATTGTCTATTTGGAAGATATAATGGTATATAGTGCTACCTGGTAGGAGCATATGTCACATTTGACGTAGGTGCTGGAAAAATTGAAGAAGCACCAACTGCTAGAAAATATCAAGAAGTGCGATTTTGTGGAATAGTCTTTGGTGTATCTGGGATATGTGATTGGTGGAGGACAAATGAAGATAAATCCTTCTAAGATGGAGGCCATCATGAAATGGTTGGTGCCTACCAATGCTTTTGAGGTCAGGAGTTTTATTGGGGTAGCACAATACTTGAGGAAATTCATAGCCTCATTTTCAATGGTAGCAACACTGCTCCATGCCATAATAACAAATGGCAAGAGTTTCCAGTGGGGAAAACGTCAGAAAAGGGTTTTCAAAGAGCTAAAGAAGAAGATCAGTCAAGCACTAGTTCTAGTATTATAAAACTTACCACAAACCTTTGAAGTGGAGATGGATGTGAGTGGGTATGCTAAGGGAGTTATCTTGATGTAGGGAGGAAGGCCTATATGTTACCATTCTGAATTTTTTCATGGGGTAGTTCTTAACTACCTTATCTATGACAAGGCGTTCTATGCCATGGTGAAAGCTGTGAAGAAGTGGAAGCATTATCTGATGGGAAAGTAGATAGTAATCCACATAGATCACTAGCCATTATAATAGTTGTAGGCTCACAGTAAGCTACATGAGACCATGCATTACAAGTGTATGGGGTTTGTATAGAAGTTTCATTTAGTGATCAAGTATAAGAAGGGAAACACAAACAAGTTGGATGACTTGCTATCAAGGCCAGCCACATCAAAGTTCACAACATTGAGGACTCTCATGCACATGGAGCCATTCAGCCATGATGCATACATAGAGGCATATTTAGAAGATGAAGACTTCAAGGAGGTGTATCAGTAGTTGTAGAGTTAGGGTCATGTGCACGATGGCGACAACACTATTGAATACCATCTCTAGGATGGGTTACTCTACAGGCTAGGTAAGTTATGTGTTCCTAAATGTGAGCATTTGAAGTTGATCAGAGAGGCTCACACTTCCAAGGTTGCAATGCACTTTGGTGTAGGGAATACTGTGACTAACTTGCAAAGGTATGTGTATTGGCCCAAGATGCAAGATAAGGTAGCTAGGTTCATAAGAGGATGCATGCTTTGTTGTACCAATAAACCTAGTAATTGGAAACAGGGTCTATACCATCCCTTACCTATACCTACTCATCCTTGGGAAAGTATTTCCATGGAATTTGTGGGAGGTTTACCAACAACCAGGAAGGGACATGACTACTTGTTCGTGGTAGTTGACAGGTTCAACAAAATTTATATTATGATGCCTTGTAAAAAGACCATTAGTGGACAAGAAGAAAAAAAATTATTCTTTAGAAAAGTCTCAGTGCACTTTGGGATACCAAGGAGCATGATTTTAGATAGCAATATATGATCTCTCAGTGCATTTTGAACTACATTGTGGGATAATATGGACACAAAGTTGAAGAGATCTACAACATTCCATGCACAGAAAAATGGGAAGACAGAAGTAGTGAAGAATACTTTGGTGCAGCTTCTGAGGGGATACAACCAAAAACATCCGAAGACCTAGGATGAAAATATAATATATATGCAACATTCTTACAATAGAGCAGTCCATACTTCTACAAGAAATTTCCAATTTGAGACTTTTTTGTATATTTTCCACCTTCACCTTTGGATATTGCATATGCGCAACAAGGAGGAGTGAGGGAGGATCTTTCAGGAGATTCTTTGAGGTCTAAAAAATTTATAGAGAAGATTAGGCAGATCCATATATAGGTACAAGAAACACTGCAAAAGTCACAGGAGAAGTATAAGGCCAGGCATAATCAACACATAATAGAGAATTGTTTGAGGTGGGAGACATAGTATGGCTACAGTTGAATAAGGAGAGGTTGTAGGGGCTTGGTAAGAAAATCAAGGCTCTCAAATATGGTCCCTTTGAGATACTGGAAAATTTGGGTGATAATGCTTATTGACTTAGTTTATCACCATATATGTGCATTTACACAGTTGTGAATGTGGATAATTTGAAACTCTACGAGACTTCCATGCTAGATCAGGAAGAGGAACAAGTCCTACCTTTAGTGGATTATTTGGTACCCGATGCTCAGGAAAAGTTGATAAAAGATACAATTTTGTAGAAGAGGCCCATAACTACAAGACATGGGCAACATGACCTTTGACATATTAGGTTGAAGGGACAACTCCTAGGTAAAGATAAATGGTACACAAGAGAGAAGGTGGAGGAAAAATTTCCTCACCTCATTCAGTAAAATATTTTGGGGACGAAAATCCTCCCAAAATGGGGAGGTGTGATCTAGATTGGATCATTATATTGTTTTTCATCCATCTTGATGCATTCAAAGTGGAAAAAGTGTAGGAATCATCTCATGGGACTGTTTTTACCAGCGGGACCTAGTTTAGCGAAATGAGGTCTGAAACCTTCCGAGAAAATTTTGAGGCATCAAATGAAATTATTTTGGGGTAAAATTTTGTTTATTTAGCACTGCACAATTTCATGTTTTTCTACACACATATCTCTTTCCAACGATGTAAGAAGCGCATCAATCAGATTTCGTATGCAAAAGTTATGCCACTTAGAAGTTGACCTTCCTGTTTTCACACCTATAGTTCGAGAGGATGTCGTGTCAACCCCCATTATCCATGGAAAATGGGCTAGCCATGTGTTTTTGATGTAAAATTCTCTAGAATAGTTGATGTAGTCAAACTTAACCACTAGTAGGCTATCGGGATGTGTTATAACCGAGCCAATTGGAGGAAGAGGCATTCCATTCTTTTGTGAGAATTTTGGTCCATAGCTGAGCAAAGATGGCCAAGAGGGATAGGAGGTAGAGCACATAGGGAGGATTTGTGAACTGTAGTAGTTCACATGCCACAATCATTCCTTCTTTTTACCCGCAACCATATTTCCAAACAGAGAAAGAGAGTGAATCGACCTCACCTTCCAGCGGGGTTTTCTCTTGAAAGGGTTTCCCGAAGAGCATATCTTATGTCTTATGTGTGTGTGTGTGTGTCTGAATATTTTGTTGTTCTCTAATTTTCTACATAATTTATATTCACATGCATGCACTAATTACAGTTAATTTTACAGATCTTAAATTTTAATAAAAATGTAGTAGTGTAAAATATTAGATTTTTAATATAATATTATTAGATCTGTTGTGATGAGCTGTCCAGTGGAATATCCATGGTAGTTTAAAAATCATAAATTTTGGATGGTGTGACAACTTAAGTCCTGGATCAGTCCCTTAGTTTAGTGTGGTAGTGAATTATGTGCTTTTATGTTACAATTTGGATTATACTTCCTTTTATGTGTGTAGACGGAATGTGTGCTGGTTTTCAGGATTGTTGCGAGAGTAGTTGAATGACATACTACATAAATATTTCTCAATTATGTCATCGTTGTTACTGCTACTGTTATAGTTAATTCTATGTGTAATTTAATTCCAGTCTTCATAGCCTGTCACCAGGGATCAACATGAGCTCTTACTATGTTTGGTTTGGTTAGATGTTTTTCACATGCTATTCAGCACAAAACATGTCACAAATGTGTTCATCAAAAGAAGCTCGGAAAAATATTTCCAACGGTATATCACACTCCTGTAACTAGTTTCTAGATCATAAGATATGATCGAAATGAATGATTGATTCTTGGTTATGCATGTTTTGAGGTCAGTTGTTGCACATAGGGACAAGTTTACTACAAAATCAGTTTGGACAGGAATTTTACAAAAGTGAAAGAGGTTTTTGTCCACCACATACCAAACAACAAAAACCTCCTTCAGTCTATGCATAGGTGCTACTATGTGGGAGATATGTAGTGATATTTGGAGCCTCCATTAAAACAAATAAAAATTTTCATTTATTTTACTGTTTTAGTCATTTTAGTGTGGTGCCATTTTACAATGTATGGAAAGTAATTTTGAAAAAAACAAGGAGATTTTTGTTAAAAATGAGCCATATAACAAAAACCTCTTTCATTTTATTCACAGGTATCATGAATTGGAATATTTGACTAGATCTTTACAGCTCATTTTTACAGATTTAAATTTTTAATGATTTTCTGTTTTAGAGATGATTTTGTGGCACATATTACAGGCAACTAGAAACAAATTTCCAAAATTTGAGAGAGTTTTTTTTCCAACATGACCTTATCTACAAAAAACTCTTTGATTTTTGTAACAGGTGCTATGGTTTAGGAGATACGAGTTCATCTTCAACAACTATTTTCAGAAATTCGGTCCAAGTTTAATGTAACTGATTCTATTTTGAAGAAGATGGTTGAGCTCAATTCCCTTAGTATAGGGATGAGAAAATGTATATATTTTATGAATTTCATAGTGTAGAAGTTGGATTTTGGCAGCAGAGAGGGGCTGCTTGGGACTGTGTAAAGTTTTATTGAATATCATTTTAATAAAGCAGTTTCTACTCTTTGGACCTGGGATCCATCATGGTGTTAATGTCTAATATGTTTTTCCTATAATTCACTTACATATTTTGTTTTTCTACCTTGTTATAGCATTATCTAGGAGATGTGTTAGGAATTCATCTGTACATGATGCTCCTTTCATGATGATTTTGCTGTTAGATGTAATGGTTGTCTTTGCATAATTCATTTTTTGTTAGATGCTATGTTGAGAAACCTCGTGTTCTCTTTCGTTTAACGCTGCTACTGTAGATCCATCCCCTGTTTGATGTCTGCAGGGCATCGGACTTTCTCCCCTATGCTACTCACATTCACAAATATTTATCTGGCTGAACATGGCACTTACTTTTCCCCAAGTTTGCCAGTAGAAATTGGCATCGACTCCATAGCCCAATCGTCCTTTCTCTTGCTGTTTTGACCCAAAAACTTTCAAACAAAATCCCCGCACTCCATAACTAGCCTAAGACTTCATTTATTGCAGCCACATTGTGTTGGAAAAGAGAGAGCCCTCTCTGGTCTGGTAGGGCTAGATGCCAGATCGAAGCTTGGTCTGTGGTTACCTCGGAATTGCCTTTTCTCAACCTTAAGGTTCATTCTGAGTGCTAACATATTGACACCATTGCTGGGGACGAGGTGACAGATCTTCTTTGAGAAAGATCATTCAAGTTGCAGATCTAGTTGTTGATGGTGGATAGTAGTCAGACACATATGAAGGCTAAAACATTCACCTGGCAACTCCAACTCAATCCAGATATTCTAGCACTCACTGATCCATTCATGCACTAAAATAAGATGGTAGGGTATGTGGTAAACCTTGTGTTTTTTGAAGTTTTAAAAGTAGTTAGAGATTAGTTAGTGGATATTGAAATTGATGAAGTATTTTTCATTATCGTGCTTCAATGTTTGAGACCTCCGAAGTTTCCTCCTAAAGCTAAAACTGGTTTCTTTGAGTTAGTTTTTGAAAAATTTGAGAAGGAGATTCAATATTTAAATGATCAGATCCAATCATATGAATTCTGAGTTCCCAAAAAGTTCTTGGAAACTCTCCCTCCTTCAAAACAAGAAACAATAGAGCTGCCCGTGGAAGTCTGCATTAACAGTTTGCAGTTGGAGCTAGTGCAGCAAACAAAGTCTGGTTTCTTCGATCCTATTACAGCGTACATGGAAAATGTTTTCAGTTTGAATGATAGATCAGATTGCCTTTTACACAACCAAACTCATTATGTGCAAGTATGGCTGTCAACCGTTCCAATTGTGTCTTGGTTGAAGCACTTCCAAGCAGCATCCTTGTCACAGCTACTTGATTGGTTGATCTGGCATTACAATATCACTTGATCTATTGATTTTTCTACAAAGTAGGGTATATTTGTAAATAAATAAGCTGCCCAAGGTAGCATTTCAGTTTCCAGTATTTGTTTATGTACATATTGCAGTATGTATTTGTTTTTGGATTGGTATGAGTTGTTTTGAGTTTGCAGTTGTTTGACCATATTGCCCAATGGATGAGGCACTCAGTCTATGGTGTTCTTGACACCTCCAAGGAGCTGCCATCCCCAATAAGGCCGATGTTAGTTCCAGTCTTCGCAGCCTGTCACCGGGGATCAACATGAGCTCTTACTAGGTTTGGTTTGGTTAGATGTTTTGCACATGATATTCAACACAAAACATGTCAAAAATGTTTCCATTAGAAGAAGCTTGGAAAAATCTTTCCAATGGTATATCACACTCCTGTAACCAGTTTCTGGATCATAAGATATGATCAAAATGAATGATTGATTCTTGATTATGCATATTTTGAGGTCAGTTGTTGCACACAGGGACAAGTTTACTACAAAATCAGTTTGGACAAGAATTTTACAAAAGTGAAAGAGGTTTTTGTCCATCACATAACAAAAAACAAAAAAATCCTTCAGTTTATGCACAGGTGCTACTAAGTGGGAGATATGTAGTGATATTTGGAGCTTGCGTTAAAACAAAGAAAATTTTTCATTTATTTTACTATTTTAGTCATTTTAGTGCGGTCCCATTTTACAACAAATGGAAAGTAATTTTAAAAAAACCAATGAGGTTATTGTTAAAAACGAGCCATATAAAAAAAACCTCTTTCATTTTATTCACAGGTGTCATGAATTGGAATATTTTACTAGATCTTTACAACTCATTTTTATAGATTTAAATTTTTAATGATTTTCTGTTTTAGAGATGATTTTGTGGCACAGATTGCGAGCAACTGGAGACGAATTTCCAAAATTTGAGAGAGGTTTTTGTCCAAAATGACCTTATCTACAAAAAATCTTTCAGTTTTGTAACATATGCTATGTTTTAGGAGATACATGTTCATCTTCAACACCTACTTTCAGAAATTCTGTCCAAGTTTAATGTAACTAATTCTATTTTGAAGAAGATGGTTGAGCTCAATTCCCTTAGTACAGGGATGAGAAAATGTATATATTTTATGAATGTCATAGTGTAGAGGTTGGATTTTGGCAACAGAGAGGGGCTGCTTGGGACTGTGTAAAGTTTTATTGAATATCATTTTAATAAAGCAGTTTCTGCTCTTTGGACCTGGGATCCATCACGATGTTAATTTCTAGTATGTTTTTCCTGTAATTCACTTACATATTTTGTTTTCTACCTTGTTACAACATTATTTAAGAGATGTGTTAGGAATTCATCTGTACATGATGCTCCTTTCATGATGATTTTGCTGTTAGATGTAATGGTTGTCTTTGCAGAATTCATCCTTTGGTAGATGCTCTGTTGAGCAACCTCGTGTTCTCTTTCGTCTAACGCTGCTATTGTAGATTCATCACCTGTTTGATGCCTGCTAGGAAGCGGGATTTCTCCCCTATGCTACTCACATTCACAAATCTTTATCTGGCTGAACATGGCACTTACTTTGCCCCAAGTTTCCTGTAGAAATTGGCATCGACTCCATAGCCCAATCATCCTTTCTCTTGCTATTTCGACCCAAAAACTTTCAAACAAAATCCCCGCACTCCATAACTAGCCTAAGACTTCATTTATTGCAGCCACATTGTGTTGGAAAAGAGAGGGACCTCTCTGGTCTGGCAGGGATAGATGCCAGATCGAAGCTTGGTCTATGGTTACCTCGGAATTGCCTTTTCTCAGCCTTAAGGTTCATTCTGAGTGCTAATAGGAGGTAGAGCACATAGGGAGGATTTGTGAACTATAGTAGTCCACGTGCCACAATAATTCCTTCTTTTTACCTGCAACCATATTTCTAAACAGAGAATGAGAGTGAATCAACCTCACCTTCCAGCGGGGTTTTCTCCCGAAAGGGTTTCCCAAAGAGCGTATCTTATGTTTTATGTGTGTGTGTGTGTGTGTGTGAATATTTTGTTGTTCTCTAATTTTCTACATAATTTATATTCACATGCATGCACTAATTACAGTTAATTTTATAGATCTTAAATTTTAATAAAAATGTAATAGTGTAAAATATTAGATTTTTAATATAATATTATTAGATCTATTGTGACGAATTGTCCAGTGGAATATCCATGGTAGTTTACGAATCATAAAATTTGGATGGTGTGACAACTAAATACCTGGACCAATCCCTTAGTTTAGCGTGGCAGTGAATTATGTGCTAGAGTAGCATGATCCGGATTATCCACAGTATTATGTTTCTTATGTCAACGTTTCAAACCCCAAAGGGGGTCCATCCTCAGGACCAAATTCTTGATATAATATGAATGATTATTATGAGAGAAGAATCTTCCAAAAGCTACCTTGAAGGCCCAGTCAGAAGGTAGGATTGCCTGTGAAAGACATTCCAAAAATCTTTCAAAATTAGGAAAAGATTCAGCGAATTTTGCTTCAATAGTGGAGGCTTCGGGTGATCCTAGAGGCACATATCTGCAACCAGGTATAACCAGTAACAAGAATGATATAGGTGATAGCACTGCTAGTAAAAAACAACAATTTGGACAGTTAACGCGATATCGAAACAGGTTAATAATGAAAGCCCCGGGGACGTGGTGGACTCATTAGGTTTCTGCGCTGGTAAAAATTTCGGTGGAACAATAAAAGTCTGTGTTGGAATAGAGAATACATCCAATAAAAACAACAATCACACTGAAAATACTGATGTTGTTGATGATCATGCTGGCAGTAATTGTGAAAGAATGCGCGGAGGTAAAATGTTTGCTGCAAGTGAGAAAACAGCGATCAATAAGAGCACGGTGGACGTAGTGGGCACATCAGGCTCCTGCGTGGTTTCCAGCAAAGACAATAATGAGGAGGCTGAACCAGTTAGTATTAAAATCCCATGGGACATGGTGGGTTCATTAGACTTTTGCGCTGGTGAAAGTGGAACAATAAATTGTACGCTGTTGGAATAGAAGATGACAATGCAAACAGAAATCACATTGAAAATGCTGATGTGGTCAATGATCACACTGGGAGTAATGGTAAGACTAAGATGATAGCTTCAAGTGACAACACTACCGAGAAAACAACGATTAATAATAGCGCCCTCAGAAATAATAATTTCAGTGTTTCAAATATTAAAACAGTTAAAAACAGGGTTGATGCAATAATAAATGTCAGCACTGGTGCCAGAATAAACATTACAACGCAAGACAATAATAATGGGGAAAATATTTTAACAGAATTTAACAAGAAGGATAGGGACAACAAAAGCATAGTAGGAAAGAAACGCATTCCCAATATTCAGGGTAAACCTGATAAGAGAGTTGTTAATCTCTCATCCCTAACACTCACTCCTGAAGAAATTAATACCCTCGGAAAAGGCTTAGGATTCGCAGTCTCTCCCAAGAACATTCCATTTGAAAGCATCATCTGTAACATTGAGAATGGGACTCAAGGCCTTTCATTGGAGGACAAAGAGGTATTAAGACAAGAATGTTCCCTGGTTATGTTGAAATCTAAACGACCAAAGAGTAATTTAAATAAAGAGGAACTGGATGCTCTTAGATCCCTTCGTAATAATGACAAAATAGTTGTTCTTAAAGCAGATAAGGGAGGGGCAACCGTTGTGTTAAACAAAGATGATTACATTCATAAGATGAATGAACATTTAAATTGCGGGAGTTATAGAAGAATCAACTCCAATCCCATTCCTAGGGTTATGAAACAGGTCAAGAAAGCCATCATGAGAACAAACCTTGAGGATAAAATGAAGAAGAGGTTGATCCCATCCTGTGAGGTTATACCTCGAATCTATGGATTACCAAAAATCCATAAGGAGGGGGTTCCTCTTAGACCAATAGTCAACACCATTGGCTCCCCTACCTATGAATTAGCGAAGTATGTGGCTAAGATTCTGAGACCTTTAGTTGGTAACATTGACTCTTTTATAAAAGACTCCAATGATTTTGTAAAACTTATTAAGAATGAAAAGGTAGATAAAGATGATGTTCTGGTGAGTTTTGACATGGTTTATTTGTTTACAAAGATTCCTCTAGATGAAGTTGTTCATGTTATAAGGATAGCCACTGATCCTAAAACAATAGAACATGCAGAAATTTTCTTACGATCCACCTTCTTCAGCTTTCAAGACCAATATTATGAACAAATATTAGGAGTCGCCATGGGTTCCCTGCTTTCACCTATTGTCGCCAACTTATACATGGAATACTTTGAGAAGAAAGCCCTTGAGTCATACCCTTTGAAACCAACTTGGTGGAAAAGATTTGTTGATGACACTAACTTAAAATGGACCCATGGTAGGGCTGAAATCGAGAAGTTCTTCAATCATCTTAACTCTATATCTTCGGAGATCAAGTTTACTATGGAGCTTGAAGAAAACGGTAAAATTCCCTTTCTTGATGTCCTGATCATTCGAAGAGAAGATGGTACTTTAGGACACCAGGTCTATACAAAGAAAACTCATACTGAAAGCTATCTACATGCTGATTCATACCATCATCCATCGCAAAAATTTGGCATTTTAAACACTCTAGCTGTTAGGGCTCTCAGAATTTCTGACTCTGATCACCTAAATGAGGAAATTGAACACTTAACCTTTGTTTTCATAAACCTAGGATACAAGGAGTTTAGTATTAAGAAAGCCATAAAAAGAGCCCAAGATAAGGTCCTCTCTAAGAGTCCCTAGAAAAACAAGGAAGGAAATTGTGGTAAAGTTTACCTCCCATTCATCCAGGGGATTACAGATAAAATTGCAAAAAATTTAAAAAAGAAAGACATAAACACTCAATTTACAACATGTGGAACAATCAGGCAAATGATGAGGTCAGTTAAGGATAACATAGATCATCAACAACTTAAGGGTGTGTACAAGATTGATTGCTCATGTGGCAAGAGTTATATTGGTGAAACAGGTCGATCTCTGAAAATAAGACTCAAAGAGCACGGAGCTGATATTAAGAATGGGAGATCTCATACATCAGCCCTTGCAGAACACTCATCCAAGACCAAACATCATGTGTGTTTAGAAGATGCCAGAATCATTGCACGGGAGGAGCATTGTCAAAAGAGAAAAATCAAGGAGGTGATTGAAATTATGAAGCTTCCTCAAAACCTCAACAGGGACAATGGGAGTGAGAATAGTGGAAATTGGCTTCCCCTGATTAGACAGGAAAAATCCCTCCAGACCTTTAAATAATAATAATAATAATAATAATAATAATTAAATATATGTAATAATAAATAAAATTAAACTTAAACAAGATTAATTAATTAATTTATTAATTAATCAAACAAAATATAATTAATTAATTTGTTAATTAATTATATTAATCTATTAATTAATTATATAAATTAATTTATTATATGAATTAATTAATTATATTAAGTAATAAATTATTTTATTATATTAATTAATAAATTAATTTATCAGATTAATTAATTTATTAATTTATTATATTAATTAATTTATGAATTAATTGATATAATTGGTTAATTGAATTAATTTATTAATTAATTATATTAATAAAAATAAAAATTGATTAAAATAATTAGATCTCAGATTATTAGGTTTAAAAGTAATAATGGAATAATAAAATTAATTAAAAACAATAAAACTATAATTAATGGAATAAAATAAAATAGATTATATAAACTTATCTCATTAATTTAATTAGTTATAAAGGATTAATGACTAAATTAACAATTAATCAAAACAAATGATTAAAATAATTAAAATTAGAATTATTAATAAATAAAAGTAATTAAAATAAAAATAAAAATAAAAATAAAATAAAATAAATAAATAAATAAATTAAAATAAAAATTCATAGGTCGGCTTATATATATAATTTTTTTTTCCTAGGTTTTGTATTTATACTCTGGTTGGAAGATTCTTCTCTCATAATAATCATTCATATTCTATCAAGAATTTGGTCCTGAGGATGGACCAGGCCTAAATCGCCATGTGTAATTTGCAAAGGAGACCACTATCATAGAGATTGTCCCTGCATCCCTCGGATCTTAAGGGACTGGTCTCCTCGTTTGCACAACCCAGTGTCGTCAACTTCTGATGATCATGTTGAAAACGCACCGTCGACTAGTGAAAGTGAAGCCCCTGGACAAAAAGGAAAGTGCAAATTTCCTTGTAAACTGTGTGAAGGCGATCACGCCATCCACCATTGTCCCTTATTAGACGAGGCTAAAAGAGTTTTGGATGATTGTCCGATTTCACCGTTACGACTTCCTCATGGATATAAGAAACTCTTGCTGAGTCCGTCGCTAGTTGAAAATCTGGCTGACCCGCCCAGGTGGTCGGCCGAAACATCTATCATTGAAGATAAACCTTCTGAACCCATACCAGACG
This sequence comes from Pinus tabuliformis, assembly GCA_031772625.1. Lineage (NCBI taxonomy): Eukaryota > Viridiplantae > Streptophyta > Pinopsida > Pinales > Pinaceae > Pinus > Pinus tabuliformis. Next base: position 58,916,659 of record CM062813.1, on the reverse strand, counting down.
AAAGTCAAAAGGTCGAGGCGGCAGTTGACCCGGTCTTGCCTTAAGAGGTTCCATCTTCAGATGATACAGTCACCGAAGAGAAAAAGGATGACACCGTCCAAATTCTTTTCATAAACACAGACTCTGATGAACATGGGGGCAATTTACCCATTCCTTTACCACAGGAAGGAAGTTCGTCAGAGTCGTACCCGACCGTCTATTCGGTCCCACCTCCAAGCAACCTAGTTGTTTCCTTCGACTGGAATCAGCTAGGCAGACCCCGTTGTTATAGACATTTTTGTGCCTTACAGCATGAAGCATGAAATGTCAATAATCTAAGGGATCCAAAGTCCCTAAACATGTTGTTCCTACCCCTAGAGGAACAAGGTCAGCAAACCACAGCACTAAATATCAGTTCTCCACCTGAAAACACTCAAAAACAAGCTAATTCTGGATCATGTCAACTGCTCCACTGAGCATCTGCGCTGAATGTCAACTGCTCCACTCTGTACCTGCGCTGAATGTCAACTGTAATGAAGGCTACCTGCACTGGGCGAGATTGGCCAAGTGGCACAGTCATTCCTCAAGGTGTCAATGCCCAGGAAGCTTCCAAAATGACACTTGGATCAGGGAATTCGCCTAGTGATGAGTAAGAGGATCTAGATCTCCAAGTGGAAGCAAGAACCTCCAAGTGGACTCAAGAACTGAAGAATAACTGAAGTGGGAGAGGACACTAGTCAGCTTCATGCCAGCCTCAAGCTGACTCATCCTTTCTCCAAAACTCCCATATATAGAACTCTCTCATGAGGTCTAAGGGGGCTGGAATCTTGTGAATGTAAGGAAGTGCTGTTGGTTTGAGTATAGAACTATTGGGTGATTTGCTTGAAGGAGGTGAAGAGGAGATTTCTTTCTGCTGGGAGGTGATGCTGGATTGGGCCTTTTATGGTTGTATCACTTCCTGAACTTTACTTCTTCCATTAATAAAGCATTTGAAGTTCTTCTATATGCATGTGTCTCAATGGCGTATTGATACTTGTATATTTGATTTACTCTAATCCTTGAATCAATTATGAATGTATGCTTCTTGTAGTTTCCCTCTCTTGTTATTTTGCAGGATCTTGGTGTAGCTGGGCCAGTGAAAGAGCAAGGAGCTGGGAGCAAGCAGCAAAGAGAGAAGATTGGATCAATCATTAGCGGAAGACAACGGTTAGTGGATCTCTTTCTCCTCTCTCTTACATCTCATAAAGAAGTAATCTCGAATAGCTTTGCTTTGATTGTTGCTGAGGTACTATCACCCTTAGAGTGGGATAGGGTCATTCCGTATTGGATACTTTTCCCAACAACAATTTGGCGACTCCACTGGGGACCGTATCTTGTTGGTTGTTTCTATTTTTGCTATTCATTTCATAAACACAGGGAGTACCGAATCGAACTGCATTTGGATCTTTCAAATGCAAAGTAGAGGGCAACTACTCTAGCTCAGTTGCTGGGCAAGTTTATGATTTGAAGAGCTGATCCACAAGGACTCTAAATATCTCTTAGTGATAGCTTTTCATCCTCCTTTTCATCCCTTAGTGTGTACTTGACTGATAGCTTCTGATTTGGCCAAAAACTGTGAATTTTTGAGCAATCTGTGACCCGGAAACTGAGAAAAACGAAAGTTTGAATCTTCAGTGCAGGCACTGTGAAGGCAGTTTGCATTTCAGTGCAGTTCCCGAAGGGGCTACCTGCGCTGAAGGTCAAACTGCCAGTGTACTACCTGCGCTGGACCAGTTTTGCCTAGTGCTACTGGGGTTCCCTGCTGTTCATTGCCCTGTTTTCACCCTTGTTTTTGTAGCCTGTTACCAGTCAATGTACCTATCTGAAACCAAATTTCCTTGCCACTATTCCGCCTCGGTTGTGTAAAGAAACTATGTTTGTTCTTTGTGTATTTCTTGTATCATTTACAGTTTCCCATAACGAAAAATGAACTAGTCTTGCTGTGACCTCTTAGATCTAGACCTGTGATAAGTGTCGTTTTGATCTTAAGAGTTAGTTTATTTGCTGTTCATAGCTGATTGAGCTTTTTGCTTTCGTCATATGGTTTGAATTCATACATTTCTAGTGTCGAAACAAGTAAATCTTAAGGTGTCTTTTGATTTTGGACAAGCTTGTTTGCTTTCACTTGAAATTGAATTCAAAGTTATACAACAACTTTCTTTTTTGTATCGCACAAACATTAAGAAAGAGAAAAGAAATACTTGCATTGTGCATGTGCATTATGACAGTTTGCATGTTGATTTAGGAAAAAGTGCATTAGTGTGTGCTCTATGATCTGTGTGAAAAGATGTTGTCTTTCTTTTCCCTCAGTAGTTAAGATTTTCAAAGTTGAAAGATTGAAAAGCTTGCTTATCATCTTAGACTGCATTTAGGAGTGTTACTATACATCTCGTGGTGATCCATAAAGGCAAACTGCTAAACAAGATCAACCTTAAAATAAATTGAATTTACATAACAACGCATTGAAACATAACGCAAACACATAGAGGTCTAAGCTAGAGACGTGTTCCGGCGTCGTTAAACGTGATATCTTAGAGTTGAGTGGTTGGGTGATTCCTCCACGGTGAAGCGATAAGTATCAATACGGACTTGTGCTCCCACGTACTGTCGCGTATATATTGGGAGACCCCTATAGGAACAAAGCCTTTATCCATAGGAAACCGTGTCGGCCGCCCTACTGATCGCAATGCAGTGAACACAACATTCACGAAGATCGACCACCCGTACCGTAAAACGTATTCTGTGGTTTTGCGAAAAGTTTGGCACACCCTCTGCCTAGATCTCCAGAGCAGTTTCTTTCGGCCTTTTTCAAACTCTATAACTGAAAAATTCCATCCGAGAATTTGTCACTTCGGGCTCGTTAAAACATCGAAGGAGACTAGAGTCATCTTTAGCTTTTTCTCGACTCTTAAAAAGTGAAAAAGCAAGTTGTGTCTAAAGCGTCGTTATAAAATTTATTTTAAGCGGAACATAATCACCTCCTATTCATGCGTTGATCTGTAGGTTGAAAACATGGAACGTCCCAACCAAGGAATTCCACATGATGGAAATCCTAGTCCTTTCTCCTCTTGGGGAGAAGTTGGTGCGCCCCACATGGCCACATTGTCGCTTCCAGGACTGACAATTGGCCTGCCAATTTGGCTGTTCTCAACCAATGTAGTTCAGAACACCATGGTTCCTGAACAGTCGAGTCAACTGTTAGATCAGTCTAGAGCTGCCCACCAGCCTTCAACTTCCTATAACTCTTCCTCCAATCCTTCATCTTCGCAAGGTAGAGCCGGCAAAAGCCAAGCTCCCATGGAGAAGAAGGAGAAGAAGAAGAGAGAGAAGAAGAAGAAGGAGCCTAAGGCGACTGGGGGCAAGCAAAAGACATCCGACAAAAATCCACACACAGCACAGACCGGGCCTAAATCGCCATGTGTCATATGTAAAGGAGACCACTTCCATAGAGATTGTCCCTGTATTCCCCGGATACTAAGGGACTGGTCCCCTCGTTTGCACAATTTGGGAGCATCAACCTCTGATAGCCATGTTGAATGCTTACCGTCAACCAGCGAAAGTGAAGGTTCAAGACAAAGAGGGGGAGCAAGATCCCCCTGCAAACTGTGTAAAGGCGATCACGCCATCCACCGTTGTCCCTTCTTAGATGAAGCGAAGAGAGTTTTGGAAGATCGCCCGGTTTCACCGTTGATACTTCCTCCTGGATACAAAAAACTCGTGCCAAGTCCTTCGTTGGTTGAAAATACAGCTGGCGCGCTCAAGTGGTCGGCTGAAGCGTTAGTCATTGAAAATGAACCTACTGAATCCAGACCGGACGAGAGTCCAAAGGTCGATACGGCAGTTGACCCGGTTCTTCCTTCAGAGGTTTCATCCTCAAATGACACCGTCAATGAAGATTCATCTTCAAATGACACCCTCACTGAAGAGAATAAGGATGACACCATCCAGATTCTTTTCATCAACACCGACTCTGATGAGCATCAGGGCAATGCGCCCATTCCTTTATCGCAGGAAGGAACATCATCAGGGTCATATCCGGCCGTGTATTCGGTCCCACCACCAAGTAACCTGGTTGTATCCTTTGATTGGAACCAACTAGGCAGACCCCGGTTACCAGCCAGTATACCATTCAGAATCACAGTCCAAATCTACAGAATGGTAATGGCTGGAACTATCATTGATGAAGGGGCATCTGTGAGTATCCTTTCCTCTATTGCTTGGAAAGCACTGGGTTCCCCGGCGCTTTTGCCTGAGATAAGAAATCTCTCGGGTTTTGATAAAGGAACCAGTCGACCATTAGGGATCCTCCCCAATGTGCCTGTTACATTGAAAGGGAAGACCGTTCAAATGAACGTGATGGTTGTTCAAGGACCCTTGGATTATAACCTACTCCTTGGACGAGACTATATATATTGCATGGGAGCTATAGTCTCCTCACTCTTTAGAGTAATGTGTTTTCCACACGAAGGAAGAATGGTCAAGCTCGTAGACCAACTTTCATTTCCGGGATCACGCATCGCAAATAGTCACATACCAACCCTCAATGGTCTATTCAACCAAGAAATGTCTCCACCCCCAGTCCTCCTTCCCGATGAGTGCGAGTGATTCGGAAAGATGGGACTGGAACCCAGGGGGCATGCATCCTGGTCTGCTTCGGGCAGAGGAAACCTTGGGTATAAGGTAGAATTTCCGCGAAGGAATATGACTAGTCCGTACCCCGTCCGTGGATGGAAGAGGGGTTGTTCTAGAACAGGATTCTTTTGTCAAGGTTACTTGTTTGACAAAGGTCATTCACCATTGTCTACTTCTGTAGACAGTGTCGAGGATATGTTTTCGTTTGATGGTGTTAACAAAACAATCTTTGGGTAACCAGAAAGAGGCAAGCCTCCCTCAATAACACCAATGTTTTGTCTTTGAGTAGTGTTCTTCTCTTGTCGCAAGTAGCTGTTCTCTTGTGATCTTGCAAAAGAGCTGTCAAAAGTTGGGCCGACGGGAAGACAAGTACCGCGTAAGACCCGTTAAAAATAACGAGAAGACAAGTATCGTTAACATTAGACTAGCAAGACGACAAGTAGCTGTGAACACCCAAAGAAAAGCAGAAGTGGGGGAGAGGAGGGGCAGCCTTGAAATTGTATTTTATACCTGGGGGCATGCAAACCTTTTGGAGTGCAAGCTAAGAGCGGTTATTTATCTGTTTTTTGGATTAGCCGTTTCCGAACTTGCATAAAGAAAGGATGAGAGGGAGCATAGCTTATGTGAGGTGCGAGCTCTATAAAAAATGGAATCTTGCAGGAGACATTTCTTATCTTATGACTGGTATTTCGAGCAGTTTTACCGCGGAATTTATGCTCGTTAAAAAATAGAAAAGCGAGATCCGAGCAGTTTTAGCACATAGTTCATGCTCGTTAAAAAATAAACATAAGATTGAGCAGTCAAGCTCATTAAAAAATGAACATACCCCGGTAAATAACCATTGTGATCGTAAATTTATTAGCCATAAAAAGCCTTGGTCGTGTTTGCACCCGCCACCTCCATTCCATTTGACCAATCGTTCACCTCCATATGATTGTTTACCTATTTTGAGGAACAGCTGCGAAGAGTGATTTCACCTAGCCATCCTTGTGACACTGCCGTGATTGGAAAATTCCAACCTGTACCTGGAATCTGCTGCTATCCCTGTTTATCACTCGTTCCTCAAAAGACGAGTCTTCTTTGAGCTCTTTTCTCCTGACTCGTAAAATATGAAAAGTTTGCCGAGTTTTGGCCTTCCAGCTCGTTAAAAGGACTGGAAGAGCTATCCCTCCTCTAGATTTTAATCTTTTTGGACCTGAGGGATTATTACACAAAAAGGTCGAGCGCTTGTTTTATTCGGCTCGTTAAAATTATCGAAAACTCATCCCTTTTGTATTGTTTTATACTTTTTCGGACTTAAGGGATTAGATGACGAAAAAGGAATTTTGGAGTTAACTTTCTGTGCCTTTTCAGACTCTCTAAAAATGAAAAGGACCGAGTTTTCCTTGTCGTTAGACTCGTTAAAATGATTAAATAGTGACAAACTTGTCTTTAGACGAGAACGAGTTTCCCTATCACTAGACTCGTTAAAACATAGCGATGGGCTTGCCCGAAGGGCAGGTTATAGAACAAGCATATGTTATCCTCCTCAAGCTTGACAAAAATAAAGAGGTACTGGTCAGAAATGACTGGGGAAAAATTGGGAGAACCTCAAAGCTTTAATGGTAGCAAGTCGCTCTTGAACATGACACTTTTCCTCCGTATCACATCGGGTTGGGTTGTTTCATTCACCGGTCTCATCACCATGGTCTTCGCCAAACCATCCACATTTGGGGTAATGCTACCGATCCATCGCATCAGTGTCGTTATATGTTCAAGAGATGTTGTTCAGAAAGAGTCAACCGTGTCCCATCCACTGCCATACATTATCCTTCATCCACCCATGATCGCCACCCTGAATCATATTTCACAGATTGTTTTCACCTCCACTAAAATCATTAGCTCCGTTCCGTGTCACTGTTGTGGGATTCATTAAGGCCCTCCTTTGACGGATCACTTCTTGTCGACTTCAGCTCATTATCCAAGAAGCTGATCTAGGAACACCCCCCTCAGTACTTTGAAGCTTGCATGCCTCAATGGCAAGTTTCTCACTTCCGATGACAGGTATACATCAATGACCTTCGACCAGAAGATTTTGCGTGGTGTTCGACGCCAAGTCCTTTATTCACACCACGTGAATTGTACTGCAGTACCTTGAGGGTCATTATCATTATCGGTGATTCCTCTCGCGCTTGTTAACGGTTTACATCATTGACCGGTAATCAAGCGATGTCTTTCCATGTTCGACTTCAGCGCAATTCTCACATGGATCGACTTGTACTTAGAGTGAAGATCGAACGAGTTTGAAGACCCCGGATCTAGTTTCATCCATCCGGGCTGCGATATATATTCAGGAAATATAAAGACATTTGACATGTACATCATTGCACCAGATGATCATCCTACTCAAAGGATGATAATTTCAGCAGAGAATTATCAGTCTACCATCAGACGATCGTCTGTTATATGTACCAAAATGAATTTATAAAGATGAGCATGGGAATGCCCGCCTCAGCTAGATCATGAAAGCAGAATGAAAAATAATGTATTGTATTGTATTTTATTACAGGTCACCTCTCAGCGATTGAATGAACTTCGGATCCTCCTGATAAAGCATTTCACCCGATAAACGACCTCATACTTTAGGGGGCAACTATTATAGACATTTTTGTGCCTTACAGCATGAAGCATGAAATGTCAATAATCTAAGGGATCCAAAGTCCCTAACACATGTTGTTCCTACCCCTAGAGGAACAAGGTCAGCAAACCACAGCACTAAATATTAGTTCTCCACCTGAAAACACTCAAAAACAAGCTAATTCTGGATCATGTCAACTGCTCCACTGAGCATCTGCGCTGAATGTCAACTGCTCCACTCTGTACCTACGCTGAATGTCAACTGTAATGAAGGCTACCTGCACTGGGCGAGATTGGCCAAGTGGCACAGTCATTCCTCAAGGTGTCAATGCCCAGGAAGCTTCCAAAATGACACTTGGATCAGGGAATTCGCCTAGTGATGAGTAAGAGGATCTAGATCTCCAAGTGGAAGCAAGAACCTCCAAGTGGACTCAAGAACTGAAGAATAACTGAAGTGGGAGAGGACACTAGTCAGCTTCATGCCAGCCTCAAGCTGACTCATCCTTTCTCCAAAACTCCCATATATAGAACTCTCTCATGAGGTCTAAGGGGGCTGGAATCTTGTGAATGTAAGGAAGTGCTGTTGGTTTGAGTATAGAACTATTGGGTGATTTGCTTGAAGGAGGTGAAGAGGAGATTTCTTTCTGCTGGGAGGTGATGCTGGATTGGGCCTTTTATGGTTGTATCACTTCCTGAACTTTACTTCTTCCATTAATAAAGCATTTGAAGTTCTTCTATATGCATGTGTCTCAATGGCGTATTGATACTTGTATATTTGATTTACTCAAATCCTTGAATCAATTATGAATGTATGCTTCTTGTAGTTTCCCTCTCTTGTTATTTTGCAGGATCTTGGTGTAGCTGGGCCAGTGAAAGAGCAAGGAGCTGGGAGCAAGCAGCAAAGAGAGAAGATTGGATCAATCATTAGCGGAAGACAACGGTTAGTGGATCTCTTTCTCCTCTCTCTTACATCTCATAAAGAAGTAATCTTGAATAGCTTTGCTTTGATTGTTGCTGAGGTACTATCACCCTTAGAGTGGGATAGGGTCATTCCGTATTGGATACTTTTCCCAACAACACCCGTTTACCAGCTAGTATACCATTCCGAATCATTGCTCAAGTATATAGAATGGTTATGGCCGGTACCATCATAGATGAAGGGGCTTCTGTGAGTATCCTTTCCTCGACTGCTTGGAAAGCACTTAGTTCGCCATCGCTTTTGCCTGAGATGAGAAATCTAACAGGCTTTGACAAAGGAACCAGTCGACCGTTAGGGATCCTTCCCAATGTGCCCATAACATTGAGAGGGAAAACCGTTCAAATGAACGTAATGGTAGTCCAAGGACCCCTGGATTATAATCTACTCCTTGGACGAGACTATATTTATTGCATGGGAGCCATTGTCTCATTACTCTTTAGAGTAATGTGTTTTCCGCACAAAGGAAGAGTGGTCAAGCTCGTAGACCAACTTACATTTCCTAATTCACACATAGCAAATAGTCATATACCATCCCTAAATGGTCTTTTCATGCAAGAAATGTCTCATCAATCCCCACTCCGTCCTCCTGATGAGTGCGAGTGATTCAGAGGACATGAATGAAACCCAGGGGGCATGCACCCTGGTCTGCTTCGGCAGGAAAACTTCAGGTATAGGGTAGGTTTCCGTGAGGGATATATGACTAGTCTGATACTCCCATCCGTGATTGGAAAAGGGGGTTAGACTGGAATAAGATTCCCTTGTCAAAGTTATGTGGGTGGAGGTGTCTGCGCCACTCGCCTTTGTCTATTTCGGTAGGCATTGCCGAAGAAGTGTTTTGTTTGAAGTCCAGATAAAACAATCTTTGGTAACCTGAAAGAGGTAAACCTTTCCTGATAAAACGAATGTCTTGTCGGTAGAATAGAAGGTGACCTTGAAGCTCTATTTTATACCTGGGGGCATGCAAATATTTTGGCGTGCAATTGAAGAGCGACCATTTATTTTTTAAATTGTAGGTCCTCTAACTCTTTAAACTCGTAGGATTGGTCGTTTCCTAACTTGCATAAAGAAAGGAGGTGGGGCAAAGATTTGAAAAATTGCCGTTTTTATATATGAGACATCCTTATTATACGACTGGATATTTTGAGCAGTTTTAACACGGACTTCATGCTCGTTAAAAAATAAACATAAGCAATGAGAAAATGTTTCCCCCAGTGTTTAAGCTCAATAAAAAATGAACCAATTCCCGGTAAATAACCATCGTGAATGTAGTACTTCAGCCTTTAAAGCCTTGGTCGTGTTCCCATCATCACCTCCACTCTGTATTGGCCGATCATTCACCTCCATTTGATTGTTTACCCCTTTTGAGGAACAGCTGCGAAGAGTGATCCTATTAGCCATCCTTGTAACACTGCCGTGATTGGAAAATTCCAAACCTTACCTGGAATCAGCTGCTACCCAATTTTATCACTCGTTCCTCAAAGATGAGTCTCCTTTAAGCTCTTTTCAACTGACTCGTAAAATATGAAAAGATTGTCGAGCCATTGGCCTCTCCAGCTCGTTAAAAGGACCAGAAGTGCTATGCCTCCTTTAGATTTTAATATTTTTGGACCTGACGGATTATTACACAAAAATATCGAGCGCTTGTTTTGTTCGGCTCGTTAAAAGTATCAAAAATTCATCCCTTCTGTATTGTTTTATACTTTTTCGGACTTAAGGGATTAGATGACGAAAAAGGATTTTTGGAGTTTCCTTTATGTCCCTTTTTAGACTCTCTAAAATTGAAAAGGACCGAGTTATCTTTGTCGTTAAACTCGTTAAAACATAATAGCGACAAACTTGTCCATAGCAGACAAGAACGAGTTTCACTATTGCTAGGCTCGTTAAAACATAGTGATGGGTTTGCCCGAAGGGAAAATTATAGAACAAGCATATGTTATCCTCCTCAAGCTTGACAAAAATAAAGAGGTACTGGTTAGCAATGACTGGGGAAAAATTGGGAAGAAAACTTGAAGAAAGTTTGTTGGTAGCAAATCGCTCTTGAACATGACACTTTCACTTCGCATCCAAGTCGGGTTGGGTTGTTTCATTCACTGGTTAATGCTACCAATCCATCACGTCAGTGTCACCGATATGTTCAAGAGAAGTCACTCAGAGAATTCACCTGTGTCTCACTCGCTGCAATACATTTACGCTCCATTCTTTCATGACCGCCACCCTGAACCTTATATCACCAGACCGTTTTCACCTCCATTAAAATCATTTGCTCCATTCCGTGTCATTGATGTGGGATTCATTAAGGCCCTCCTATGATAGGATTGCTTCTTGTCGACATCAGCTCATTATCCAAGAAGCCGATCTAGGGACACCCCTTTCAGTACTTTGAAGCTTGCATGCCTCAATGGCAAGTTTCTCACTTCCGGTGACAGGTTTACATCAATGGCCTTCGACCGAAAGATTTTGCGTGGTGTTCAATGCCAAGTCCTTTATTCACACCACATGAATTGTACTACAGTACCTTGAGGGTCATTATCATTATCGGTGATTCCTCTCGCGCCTGTTAACAACTTACATCATTGGCTAGTAATTAGGCAATGTCTTTCCATGTTCGACTCCATAACATCTCTCACATGGATCGACTTGTACTATGAGTGAAGATCGAATGAGATTGAAGACCCCGGATCTAGTTTCATCCATCTAGGCTGCGATATATATTCAGGAAAATAAAGACATCAAATGTACATCATTGCTGTACAGATAATCATCCAATCTATGGGATGATGGCTCTACCAGAATCATCAGTCTACACTCAGATGATTGTCTGTCATATGTACATGAAAATGAATTTATAAAGCTGAGCATGGGAATGCCTGCCTTAGCTAGATCACGAAAATATTATGAATATAATGTATTGTGTTGTATCTTATTATAGGTCTCCTCCCAGCTTGAAAGAACTTCGGATCCTCATGATAAAGGATTTCACCCGACATCAAAAAAGATTAGCGACCTCATGCTTTAGGGGGCAACTGTTATAGAAATTTTTGGGCACAAACCCCAAGCATAAAATGTCCATAAACCAAGGGCTCCTAAGTCCCTAAAAGTGTTGTTCCAACCCCTAAAGGAACAAGGTCAACTTATTACAACTTCTCCCAAAAGTTCTCCATGAAAAACTGCTCAGAACTGGTCAAAACAGGATCATTTCACCTGCTCCATAGGCAAAGTGCGTTGCATCTCACCTAAGTACACTCTGTGTGTGTGTTGCATTTCAAAAATACCTTCTATGGGGTGCGATGGGCGAGAAGAGACAAATGGTAGTGCCAATCCGCGAGGTGGAGAGGCATGGAATCTTCCAGAAACTTCTCTTGTGACAGTTGCCATTCTGAATTCGACCAAGGATGAGTAAGAGATCATCAATCTCCAAGTGGAAGCAAGAACTATCAGAGGGAAGACACTAACCACATCACAAGCTGACTCATCTCCCTTACAGATATCTATATATGGATCCCTCATCCCAGAGATCCGGAGGCTGGAATTTTGCATCTTGTAAGGAATTGCTGTTGGTTTCTTGAGCCAACATCATAGTGTTGGGTGATCTAAGCTTTGCATGAGGTGAAGAAGGGCTTACTTGCTAAGAGGATGATGCTGGGTCAGAACAACTGGTTGTAAATCTTGGCTCTTTCTTGATTATCAATAAAGCTATTCAAGTTTTCCTCCATACTCTTGTGTAATCTATGTTTTGTGCATCTGTATGGTCAATCTATATCTGATCCTAGATTGTTTATGATAATAGATCCATGTTCTCGTATAGTGTTATGTTGCTTTGATTCTACAGGTACTATGTGAAGCTGGGTATACAAGGAAGCGTGTAGCAAAGGACTATCAGAAGAGAGAGGAATCGAGCAAGGAACCAAGCGCAAGACAAAGGTTGGTCTCCTTTATTCTTCTCTCATCTATCTTTCATAAAGGAAAACGAAAGTAGTTTTACTTTGTTTGTTTCTAAGGTAGCTACCACACCTTAGTGGGATTAGCAGTTCTGCATAGACACTTTTCCTTGTAACAAAGTCCCAACTAGACCTCACACCATTTGGTGTAGGAGTCCCATCTGGTACGATGGCCCAATTTCCATTATCTTAGAGATTTGCCTTAGCTCTTGCTGTTCAAAACACGAGAGTGTTATGCTTGTAACTTCAAGAAAGCGAGGTGAGTATGCCTCGTGAGTTTGTAATGTAACTTTGTATTTGGGTTCTCTTACTGTAAGGGAGAGGGTAAAGGTGAGCCTTTAGATGAGAGGTAGTAGTACCACCCAGGGAGATACACAGGCGAAAACAAAAATGGTATGTCGAGCATCGAGCGTAATAGTCCATAGTTGATGCAGTAATCGTTAAAACCAAATCTCAAGAGAAAACACGTACACCGTCCAGTGGAGTAGTCCACACAAGGGTGACGATCATTAAAACCAAGAGAACACAAGAACTTTCTATCTAATGTCCGACGAAGTAGTCCACATGGATGAGACAATAATGATAAATGATACAACACATAAGGTAAATACTAAAATAATTGAAGTAGTTCAATTATCTTATCACAGGTTAAGAAAACATGAATTACAAATGTTTTAAGAATAGTCTTGCAAACGGATACGAAACATGCATGAAAACGTGCTAGCCTCAGACATGCTTCTGAATTAAGTAAAGTTTTCAAGACACATATGTACACCATATATCACTAGTCCCAGCAGTGGGATATTGGAGCATGGAAAATTTTAGGGGCGAATGTTCGCCCTTTGGCGAAATTAAGGGGTTTTAAATTTTTAGTGGTCGAATATTTTGCATCATAGTACATTTTTACAAATCACCTCAAATAGCTCACCTTATTTTAAGGGAGAGGGTAAAAAAGGTAAATTTAGCCCTTGAAATTAGGAGTTACAACCTTCCATTCGCCCTAATTTTCAAGAATAGGTTTTATTTAAGTGAATCTTATGGGCGAAATACCATATTTATAAAAGAGGTATGGTAAATTAATAAAAATATAAATAAATGAGAGGTATGGTAAATAAATAAAACATTTTTTATATTTAATCCATAAGTCACCTTATATACATGCAAGGGTGTAAACAAATAAAAATATAAGTAAAGTGGAGGTATGGTAAATAAATAAAACATCTTTTTATGCTAAATCAAAAGGTATGGTAAATAAATAAAAATATAAATAAACTAGACGTATGGTTAATAAATAAAACATCTTTTTATATTTTGTCCATAACCCTCGTTCTATTTATGAAGGCTCAAAAAAGAGGTTTTATTTAAGTGAATCCTATGGGCCAAATACCATATTTGTAAAAGAGGTATGGTAAACTAATAAAAATATAAATAAATGAGAGGTATGGTAAACAAATAAAACATTTTTTTTTTTTTAATTTACTCCATAAGTCACCTTATATTTACGCACACTCAAAAAATGCGTTATATTTAGGTGAAACCTATGGGAAAAATACTATGGGACAAATACCATATGCTAGATTATTATTAATACCATGCATAAAAACATTATTAACCCTTTAGTATTAATAAAAATAAAAGTGGCACATGGTATTGACCCATGGTATTCACCAGGAATGTAGCCTATTTAAATGGGGGAATTAAACCAGCATAGATCCTACTTTACTCTGGATCTACTAACCCCCGAGAGGTACAAAATGCGTTATATTTATGTGAAACCTATGGGAAAAATACTATGAGACAAATACCATAGGCTAGATTATTATTAATACCATGCATAAAAACATTATTAACCCTAATATTAGTATTAGTAAAAATAAAAATGGCACATGGTATTGACCCATGGTATTCACCAGGAATGTAGCCTATTTAAATGGGGGAATTAAACCAGCATAGATCCATCTTTACTCTGGATCTACTAACCCCCGAGAGGTATCAAATATTGTGATACGCAAACTAGCATAGAGTGAAAAATATTTGATCCCTCTCGGGGCTTGGTGGATCAAGAGTAAAAATGGATGTTGTGATTTAATGTATGTTAAACATTTTAGGTTGGTTAAAATAAAAAATAAAATAAAAATCAACTATTAATTTTATTAATTTTTATAAATTACTAATAGCAATTTTTAAGCTCCAGGTTTATGATAACCCATGGTATTGACCCATGGTAATACCATGGTATTCATGTGAGAGTACACTATTTAAAGGGGAAATTCTATCATCTTAGATCCATCTTAATTTTGGGTCTACCAAGTGCTCAGAGGGATAAATAGATTTCATCCCCCTAAGAGTGGTAGATGTAGAGTTAAGATGGATATAGGTTGGTATTTATGATAATGAAGATATTAAATAGACTTAGGAAATTATATTGTAAAAACATCTTAAGGTGAATGGTTCAAGCATAGACATTGGACAAGTATATTTGTATACTTCTGTTTTAAACTGAAACAAATCCAGGGCTAAAAGGAATGGATTAATTGCACTAGTCATCCTTCTATAACTTTCCAACATAGGCTGGAGTAAACAGATTGTAATTTGGGTAAATTTTCTAATTGCAAACAGGAACATACTTGTGTATTGGCAGGGTGGTTACGAGGTCCCTAGAAGTGATGAATTTGAATTTTTCTTTGTTTTATATATAGTATTAGGTTTTTTCTCATGCTTTTTGTGAATGACACATGTGAATTTTATCCTACACCCACTAGCTTATTGATATGTAATTTCCGTAATTTTTATTTCAAAAGATATTTTAAAGAAATGCAATGATTTCATTTGTGTATTCAATAAACACAATATTCTAATGGAATTCTGCATTTGTGGTTTACCTATACAGATTCCATGGAGAAGTATTAGTGGTGTGACATCAATTTTCCTCAAGCAGAGGCTTTAGTTTTACTCTTTTCTGGAAGCAAATACTTTCTTCCAACATTTTTGAGTTCCATGAAAAATTTGAAAGTCCTAATAGTATTCAATTATGGGTTTAAGAGAGACATAGTATTCAATTATGGGTTAAATAGATCCACACTAAATGATCTATCGGCCTTATCTTCACTTAGTTTAAGACTATTCACTTGGAGAGGTTGCATGTGCCCCCATTTCAAGAGCATAGTAAAGTCATGTAGAACATAGAGAAGCTATCTTTAAGATTTTAGTGAAGATTGGAAAAATGTCTGGGTTCAATAACACCCAGTCGAGCATTAAGCTTCCAGTAATGCTAGATTTTAACCTGGAGCACTTTTGTGAATTGGAGGAGATGCCCCCTCATATTTGTGACACATCTTCAGTTGTGAATTGGACTATTACTAATTGTCATTTCCTTTGAAAGTTACCTGATGACTTGGGGAACCTCAACTCTTTAAGAATGTTAAGGAAGGAAAGAAAGTACATTATGCTAAGTTCTCTTATGCTTTTCAAGTTTTTCTTGGATATCTACAACGTTTCAGGTAGGAAAGTACATTCTGTTAATGAAAATTTGTCTTGATAGAAAGGCCCAATTTCAAATTCTAATGCTTTCAAAAAACATTGTATAACTGTAATGTTTCTAAAAGGAAAGCATATTTTTTCAATTTAAGTATCATGATCCCATATTCCAACTTATTTTTCAGTAACCCATTAGGCTTTGTAGCTTTGAATAAATCCATGTCTTTTGATAAGATCCTCTTCCAAATTAGAACACAGTTTCCTTTTGGCAATAACCACATACAATGTCTTGATTTTGTTATTGAGAAAATAGAGGTTGTGAAACAAGCCTGTGCCATACAAGGACTTGATTCATTGATTATGTATCAATTATAGCTCTTGATGTAACAATGTCTTGATTTTGTTGCTTGAAAATAGAGGTTATGCTTTACTATTTCACATATTTTCTTACAATATTTCGATAAGTATTGATTTGTAATCTCAGTCACTGAGGGATGACAGTAATGACAAAGCTAATATTCCATGGTTTGAAGTTCCCCTCTTACTAAATATTTAAATATATCACCACAATTTAACTGTTAGTTAAAGGAATTGTATTTGATTTGTAAACAATTCATTGCTTGATTTATAGATTTTGATTTTTTCCCTTTTTTATTTTTTTCTCAGATTTGGTATGAAATATCTTCCAAGATTTGGGTTCCCTAGTTTCCCCACCATGCTACGAGGTTCAGATGCTATCATTAAATATTCTCGGAATGATACAACTTTTCCAGTGAGTGTGCTTTGAAACATTGTTGTTTCTTTTCCATGGTGTTAATGCAAATAAGCATTGCAACTAGTGCCATTATTTAGATTAAGTGCCGCAATCTAGGTGGTCTTGTAATGATGAAGTGATTATTTTCTAGCTACTAAGGCCATATGCATTTTTATCTCTTATGTTATCCTGAGATATTCAAATTTAGAATAAGAATTGAGGTCTCGTTTCCACTGTAGATTGCAGTCAGTTTCTTAAACATAATATATAGTATATTATCTTTTACTAATCAACTGTGGATGTGATCCCTCACAAGAAAGGAAATTCAAAGTGACTTTGATTTCACATTGATTTTTCAAAACATCCACACAGGAAAGGAGATTCAAAGTGACACTGATTTCACACTGATTTGTCAAAATGTAGGCAAGAGAAAAGGAAACTTTGTATTCAACAATGCTCTTAATTTCATATGTACATGCACAGACATATTAGTAGAAAATATTGAAGGGTTGCCTAAGTAATATTTTCCATTCCACTACATTCTTTAAAACTTGTAAATAAATAACTCGGAACAATTCATTGCACTACTTGTTATTCTTTATTAATCAGTGGTTAAGATTTTGATATTGAACTGGCTAAGGTTTTTCTTCTTTATGTGAAATTGTGTGTTCTATAATGCTTCTTTTCCATTCACTATGTATAGCATATATAGTGTGTCTAACGGAGTAGGAAGATTGGAAAGTCTTGTGATCCTTGAACTATGTTACAAGGCAGAAACCCAACGGGGCAGTGTAGGTGCATCCCCACAAAGGGGTCACAAATACCAAAGTTGGTATTGGCTAGTGCCTTGAGCTAGAAAATTTCCTTTACCCTTGTATTAACAATGAATCTGGAGAGGATTCTAATATTATATTTATAAGATTTATATCAGTTAAGATTGATGAATAAAATTCAAGAGACATGAGCTAGGATGTCCTTGCAAGGTGGTTGTTGATTATTGGAAGCTATGATGGCCATTATGTCATGCTAGGTGGTCGCACTCCCTTGATCGTGAGCACGATTGTGATCAAGATGGAAGACTTCATAGTCTAGGTTGATTGTTTAGCAGTGATAGTTAGTGGGATCATTCACAAAAGCTTCTATTTCACTAATCCTTTTTATAGAGTTGTCAGATTCAATTTCCAAAGGTTCTAATTACACTATAGAGTTGAGTTCTGAGAGAGTTGTGATTCACAGTGTTAAGTATAGTAGCTATGACACTTGAATGAAGACAAGCATAATAGAGGTATCAAACTCTGTTATAAGCTTACCTGCATATTATAAGGGACTTGGTTGGATTTTTTATAATTTTATAAACAAGTTCCATGTCGTGGAAATGTGAAAAAAACAGTGATATTGCCACCATGTGGCTCTTGTCATATATGGTTTTATACTTTTTCAAAAAATTCTCTAAGAGTTCACAATGCTAAGATTCACTAGGACTTTACAAAGTTTTATTATTTATTGAAAGACTCGCCAAGATCTTACAAGATTTTATAATTGAGTAAAATATTCGCCATGCCTGGTGAGAGATTCGCCAAAAAATTATATATACATATTATATTGTTGATAAAATTGCCTTCCATTTTCCTATATACCATGGAGATTCGCCCATTTATTATTCATATAAATTTGGGGGGGTTCTTAAAATTTTCCCTGTATTGGAGCCACTCCTCACTCCTCAGAGAACAAACAACAGACTCTCACAACTATGTGGGAGGAGCCAAGGTGAAAATTCCTTTGCTCATACAATGAGGGGGTATATATAGCCAAGGGGGAATAATTGACCCTTGTGACTCTTTGATTTCCATCATGACTATTTCACTTCTGACGAATTTTCGACTTACATGACTCTTCAACTTCATATGTGCATCTCTTGGACTTTCACATTAAATTACATTTGATTACAACAAGTGTGACCCATAGTAGAGATGTGGGTAAGAAAACTCATGGCACAACTTCATATGACACTGCTGACATGTACTGGCTGACTCTGGTGTTCGTGTCGAGCTACTATCCTACTGAGTGATGGGTTTGCTCTTAGTATATTATGTCTTCACCTCTACATGGCAAAGTGCGTGGGGTCTTTGATGGTATTGACCTTTTCTTGATGGTGCATGTGTTTGTGTCCCTTTCGCTTACTTCCCGATGTGCTTCGTACGTTTGTTCAACTGCGATCAAGTCTTGTAGCATGCACTCCATATTCATCCCATTTGTCATCGCGCCATGTTTCATCAATGTACCTATTCCTCATGATGAGAAGAAATCAAATATAGAAATATCCTAGTCTAGCATGTTGCATTATTTTCTGTTTCGGTATAGGTGACTGGGAGAGGGACAAAGAACTTAAAGTGTGCAGAGCACAGATCAGACTGGGATGAGAGGCTACGGGGCACTGTTGGGAAAAACTACACAGATGTCACTGGGATGCATATTTGAGCAATTCGGGAAAATAGCGACAGCCGCAAGGTAGAATCCAACTCGGAAGAATTACACAGTACCTAGGAGGAAGAAAATGCAGGGTGTCAGGAGGAGTTGTTGGGAAATTCTGCTCAGTTTCTCCCAGGAATACAGAGTGGGCAACAAGAGGCATTGGAAGACATTTCTATGCAGTTTTCTAGAGCAAGGCTGGATCGGGCTGTGGGGAGTTGCTGGACACAACTACGCATTTATGAGAGATAGTGTTGGACTTGTAGTTTCTACGTGTTTTCCAGGATGAGTGCATAGTGGGAAAATAGAGAGATTTCCAGTAAAAAATGCAGAATTTCAAAGGGAGAGCAGGGCAAGCCAGCAGGGGGCCTACCAGTTAGATTTACGCAATTCTCAAAGGGAGAGCAGGGCAAGAAAACAAGGGGGCTGATAGTCAAATCTGCACAATTCCTTGGAACAATGTTGTGACAGGAAACAACGACCCCACTCACATGGCTGTGCAATTTCTACAGATAGTGCAGGGTAGGCAACTAGGCAAATTTTGTGCATTTTTGGGGAGTATTGTAGCCTCGGGTCATAGTGTAGTTCAATTTTTTCGATAAACGATAGGGAGGCTTGGTGAGTGATATTGAGGGAATCACAAATTGGATTGGACTTGGGAATAACTTCTACGCAGTTTTGGGAGACAGTCCTCCTGCTCACTTAAAGGATTGTGCAGTGCAGGCTTCCCCGGAGGACAACCTCAAGCTTTGTGTAGCTTTGGGCAATAGAGCAGGGTAATTGAGAGCTGATATTGTGCAGTATAGTTCAATGGAGGTCTGGTTGAAGGAGGGTTGTATGGTTGACAGATTTTCAAGAAAAATGGTTAAGTGTGAAAGCAAGTGAACTTGTGAATACATGACATTGTGATCACATACTTAGCATGAATCAACGATAAGACACCTTAAACCAACAAGACAAAAATGTGCTCAGTGAGGCTGCCTTAAATGTTAAGAGCGATAAGTGTGACACTTGAGATAGATCTTTAAATGATAGTGCATGCAACTTTGTGTGTGAGTACAACCGATGTTCATAGAGCGAAAACAACTTATGCACACAAAGAAAAACCTTTATAATTTCCAGAACAAACTCACAAGCATGACATAGCAATCAACATGCCAAAAGACGACCGGTGGTCAATAAAGAGTCGACAAGATCCCATGGTATGAGCCAGAGTGTTTGCAACCATCAGGGGAAAAACTAAGGAAGGCTTCAAAATTTGGATGTAGGCCAAAATTTTGGATGGTGTTGTAGCCACTACAACACTTGGTGACACACTGGTTAAATACCAGCTTCTCTGTTTCGGTTCATTTCTAGCATAGGGCCTTAGAATTTTAGGGAGTATTGATTCATTGTGTAGGTTACTTTGGCTTTCCCACTTACCCCATGGACAGACATGGTTCACGTTGTACCAATGCAGTCAAACACAACAAAAATTTCAGCTAGATGGCAATGTTTCAAAATTGGGGAGGGTAGTTTGGCTCGCGAGCTAAATATTTTTAGAGTATAAGTTTTCATTTTTGGTTTTTCTCCACTACTAGTAGGCCTGGATATTACCCCACCGGAGTCACATAGGAACACAATCCTTGCTCCAATTCTAGCGAGACTGGTCAGTACCCTAGTGGAGTTGGCTGCTTCACCTCTCTGCGTAGGTATCCTTTCCCTTCTTTCGCCTTTGTATTTCTTTTTGAAAGAGGATTGTGCATAGAAAATTATTTATTTTTGGGTGGAAGAGGGATCCTAAATTATTGAGAGTAGAAGAGGTTGTTCCTTCAGAGAAGCATGTAAGACCTCTGATTTAGGTTTGCTTTTTTATATTTTTCTCCTTCCCTGTTTCTACTAGTTGGATAAGCTTGAACGCACAAAGCAGAAGTCTAAGTACAGGCATGGGGTTTCCCAGTTTTGACATAGGTTCATGGTTTGACTAGAGCTTCCCTTACAGATGGATCATATTTTCTGTCTAGACTTCATCGGCCAAAATTTACAACCAAGCATAGAGAAGACAGACACAGGACTAACTAGGTGCGCAGTGTCACAAGACTCTTCGACTTCATCCACATGTTTATTGAAAAGACAAAACATAATATATGATAACACTTATTTACAAAAATAAAATGACAAGGCATAAAATAAAAGCAAAGTGAAGCGAACACAACAAAGTAAAGCAACATAACAAGTAATGAAAAGACTATGTACATAGGGTGGGGCGTGACCCCAAATCATTAAAAATAAAATTTTAAATCTTGGCCATTGACAGGAAGGTTTTCAATCCTCCCGTCAAGTTATTGTAAACGATACATATGTTGGCCAATTTTTTAGTGAACTGTGAAAGGACCAATCCACAAGGATTGGAACTTTGTGTGTTTTCCTTTGTCTTCATGGGGTTTATCCCACTTCAAGGCTAAGTCACCCACATCGAAGCTAGTGTTCCTTGTATACTTTCGTTCAAACCATCTCTTGATACGATTCTGGTGGAGTGCAATTTTTTGTTTTCCTTTCATCCTTTCTTCCTGCAACTTGTGTAGTGTGTCCATCCTATGCTAAACCAATCGACACGACTTTCCTTGGGATTCCTAGGATAACTGGAGAGAAGGAAAGTAGATATTTGGTGGGAGGATGACTTATTTTACATATACAAGTATGGAGATGTGTTCAGAGAGGGCTTGGGTGTAACTCGGTCAGCCCAAAGTGCATTCATCGGAGTGGAATTCCATTTTCACTACTCAGAGTAAATGGTATTTTTTTTTATGATGTGAATGAGATTCTTGTTTCTATATTCGACAAGACCATTTCCCTACAGGTAGTAGTTAGTTGAATGTTTAAGCACAATACTATATTGAAATGCAACAACTTGAAGTTTTAATGAAGAGAAGTAAGTTTTATTGTAAAAAACAAGTGATACAGGAACACCAAACCTTGAAATATATTCTGCTAAAGGAAGCTGATGACCTCCTGGTCATTCACTTGTTTAGGTAGAATTACTTTTTTCCACCGCATAAAGTAATCTGTAGCAGTCAAGATGTAGCAGTGCTTCTTTGATGAACGTGGGAAGATTTCCGTAATGATGTATAATCCCCACTGTTGGAATGCTTCTTCCCATGCAATAGGCTGCAACGGGGTTGCTAAACTTCGCGTTCTATTGGCGCACCACTGACAGACTAGGCATTTGCGGGTATAAGCATGTGCATCTCTAAAATATGCGGGTCAGTAGAAAATACCTCTCATGAATTTATGCATAGTTGCGTTACCCGTGAAGTGACCTCTGGCTAGTCCGTCGTGCAGATCATGTAACACTGTCCTTGAATCCCGTGCTTCTAGGCACATGAGAAAAATGCCATTGTTATGCTTTCCATAAAGTGCTCCGTGCACCAACTGGTAGGTAAGGATTTGCAGTGAAGTGACCTCTTCTACCACATGGAAAAGTGAGAGGGCATGGTGTCGTGCTCATTGTATTGGCACACTTCTTCATACCAAGAGTTGTTGTGCGAAGTAGGTGGTGCTCACTCTACATTGTACATGTCTATTTCTTACTCCCAACCCGTGAGCTCTTCATCTTCCTCTTGCACATGTATCGCTTCTGCTGTTAGTCTGTAGAGACCATGACCCTTGATAGTGTGAACTGAAATGATGTCAAGATCGTACTGTTGTAGTCCTATCATCCAATTTTCACATCTTTCACCTAGCTCTTGTTGAACAAGCAACGATCTGACTATTGGGCGTGGCAGAAAGACTATGCAATGATTTTTCAACAGGTAGGGTTTGAAATGATTCACCACCTTGTATACAAAATATGCTTATTTATCCATGGCGGGATAGTTGAGCTCGGGTCCCTTCATGCTCATGCTCATGAAAAATATGGGATGTTGGTTGTTCAGATCATCCTTTTGAGTGAGCACTGCAGGGAGTGAATTGTCGGAAGTGAAAGTATAAAGCAAGAAATCTTTGTTGAAATATGGGTTGTATAACACAGGTGTATCTTCTATCGCTTACCTGATATAGGCGAATGCGTCCTTTTCCTTCTTTCCCCACCTGTAAACAACATTCTTCTCAATAATCTCTTGTATAGGTTTGACAATCTCTGCATAATCTGAGATGAAATTATGGAGGAAGTTGATCTTCCCCAAGAAGGACTACATAGCTTTCTTGCTTACTAGGTAAGGAATTTGCATGATAGTCCGAACTCATTCTAGATCAACCTTGATCCCACTCTTGGCGATGATATGCCCAAGGAGGTTCCCCTCAGACACTGCAATGATGCTCTTCTTGGGATTCAAGGATATCTCGTACTTTCAACATCACTCAAAGATCTTCTTAAGATGGCATAGGTGGTCTGACCATTTTCTAGAAAAGATTGTCACGTCATCAAGGTAGACCACCACGCTCTCTCTAATGAGCCCACGAAAGGCGATGTCCATAGCATGCTGAAAACTAGCATCTGCGTTTACCAACCCAAATGGAATTCTTTGATAAGCGAACGTACCCCACTTGGTAAGGAATGTAGTTTTAAGTCTGCCAGATTTTTCTACGAGAACCTAGTTATATCCAAAAAAACCATCTAGCAGAGAAAACATTTCTGCTCCAGATACTAGATGCAAGATGTGCTCCATAGATGGCATAGGGCAATTGTCTTTGTCTGAGGCTCGATTCAGATTTTAGAAATCTACGCACAGGTGGATCTCCCCGAAAATCTTCCTAATAGGGAGTAAGTTTGAAACCCAATTAGAATGACGAACCTTTTAAATGATACAAGAATCCAACAACTTAGGGAATTATTTATTTATGAGGGGTTTAAGTTATGGATGGAATTTTCTGAGCTTCTGCTGAAATGGCTTGACCCCTTCTTTGATCGGAATGATGTGTTGGATTATTTGCGTCTAATATGTTTTCAAGTCATCGTAAGCCAAAGTGAATATATCATAGTATTGTTTGAATAGGAAGGCAAAGGCTTCTTGCTCTTCTGGTGTGCAACATGTATCAAGATTTACGAACTTCGGACCTCTTTCTGTTTCCAAGTTAATCTATTCATGCATCAGTGTGGAACCATGGGTTTTAGTGTTCCTGGGTCCCTTGAACTAAATCTGAAAGTCATATATCTTCTTGAGTGAAACCAAACCCTTGAGGAAGAGGTTTCCTTTACTTCCATTAGTTGTGTCTTACAGAGACTATTCATGCATGTCTTCATCTACCGCTATGTCCTTGAACACATCAGCGTTGGCCATGAAATACAGTATTAGTTCATCATCATCAGAAACACACAAATTAGTTATGTTGTCAGGGATAGATGGCTTATACAAAATTTCAACAGTAAATCTATCCCTAAGCAGTGTCATCCTAGCGGTTGCATTTGCTAGAGAATCTACAGTTGCATTGCACATTCTTGGTACAAAGATGATATTAAAAGCTTGGAAATTAGAGATAAGCTGCCATACCTCTTGTTGGTAACTCTCAACACAAGGTGAGGCGCAATTTATGGTGTTACATGCCTATCGTACCACTTTCATCATAGCAACGTTGAGGGTGAGGAATTTTTGTAAACCTAAGATGAGTGCTTCATATGCGGTAGTATTGTTCGTGCACTCGAACTCCAAGCAGTTCGAGACTAAGTGTTTCCTTTTCCTTGGGTCTATCAAAACACCCCTAGCTCCAGATCCATCTTGTGTTTTGGATCCGTCGAAAGAAAAGGTCCACAAGTCATCTGTACAAGGATCACTTATTGTGCTAGTACTGCTAACACTACTGCTATCACTGTTACAATGTACTATACAAGTTTCATTTCCACCGGTTGGGCAAGGAAGGATACCCAACTGTGTATCTAGTGGGGTGAGGCTTGGCTATGCAAGATAACACCCCTGCTGTGTTTCCAGAAAGCAATTGTCGAATAGAAGTTCTGCGAAAGCCAACGGTTCATTCTGACCATTGAGGGAGTAGCGTTGTGTTTCATATATCTCTTCGATAACAACGAGATCTAGTTGTTTCTGCTCTAGTACAAAAGCCATAGGTGTGACCAGTCTATAGAAAAATATCCTTGCAACTTACTGGAATAGTCTTTGCTGCGAAATAAGCCATACGCTTCTAAGATGTCCATGATCACAATGTTAATGAGTTGGTGAACTCATCCATTGGACGATAACCAGATGATCACATCTTGGGGTTCACCAATGGCTGGTACACATGTTCGGTCAATTGGATGATCTGTGAAGTTGTACTGCTCCATTGTGCATTGATCTATTTAGCAATAGAGTGTGGCATGACATTGAGTGTTGCGCAAGAGTCAATCAAACATTTGTGGACATTGAAGTTAAATATTTTGAATGATAACAAAAATGGTGGGTAGAGCGAGTTTTCTTCTTCCATGTGAAGCGTGTTGAGCATAGATGCAAGTGATCTGAGAGACTTGTTTGGTCCCTTGCTGGAAGAGGCAACATTGCCTATGGAGGTTTACCCTAATGCGCGCAAAAGAATATCCTGCTGACCCTTGAGCTTGGTTAGCTCATACAAAGAAATGTTTGCATGGGTCTTCTTCATGTCTTCAACAATATTATAATCCAAAGTGGGAAGAATCACCAAGTTTTCTGACGGAAGACTTATGTTTGTACAACTTGGTGGATTATTTTGAAGTTTGATATTCATGGACGTATCTTGAATCATTGTAGTTTTCTTCCCAAAATTTCTTTGTGTTTTCTGTGTTGAGGATGTTGGTGGATCAACATTTCTGAGTAGTTGCTTAAATTTTTCTTTAAGTATCTCAATCACAATGGGAGCCCCTTGACTTCTCAAGTTGTATCGACTATTCTACTTTGGGGGATCCTTCTCGGTGGTTGTTTTCTTTGGGCAGCATTAAGACATTGATACATGTTAACTACATGCCCAAAACTTGGAGCTTCATCATATGAAACATGCTCTTCTTCATATTCATCTTCTGTCTGAACCTAATCACTTGCCTAAAAATTATCATTCATCCTTGAAGCCATAATGCTCATAAATCTATTCCATTCTGGATAAGACTTCTCTGAATGTCATTCTTTGTGGATTGCACAGAAGTTATACTTGACAATACGGTCCACTTGGAACACAAAATTGGAGCTCTACGTAGGCTTAGCCAGGTGACTACTGCTGCTACTTGATATCACATTCTTCCTCCATGAAAATCTAGGAGGTTTGCTTCTCACTGTTGTCAAGTTCGTCCATTGCTTGAGTTCAACTACTTCGGTTGTCAAGGACTTGAGGAGATGAGTAAGGGTCTCAATTTCACTTGTTTCCTTTTCCATTACCTTACTCACAGCAGTTTGATACCTCCTACTTGTGTCTTTGGATTCCTTAGCTGGTTCATCATCTACAATGACGCCAATTGCGCCTAGGTCCTTCTCCACATCAATTGCTTCTTGGAAATTTTCTAAAAGTGTTGGTTTCACAACTCACTTGATGAACTGCGCAATACTTGTCGACAGTGCAGATGTGTAGCAGTCAACTGTGATGGATTCATGAGGTTTAGTGTCTGTAGTGAACTTGTTCAGGATACGGTTAAAACTCTGGTTAAAATCCTTCACTTTTTCTTTATACTCCATCTTGAGACTACCCAACTCTTTTAACAACATGGCAGGGGTTTTTTCCTCAATAAACTTCTTTAGGAAAATTCTCTTGTACATCACCCATTTCTGAAAGGAGTTGATAGGAAGGCTATGGTACCATACAACTGCTCTGCCATCCAAGGTACATGGGAACAATCTACATGCAACATCATCATAACGTACCTCAAGTGTCTACAGGTGTAGGTAGAACGTGTCTAGATGGTCTTCTGCCTTCACTGTTCTTTTAGGGTGATACTTCATTAATAACTTCTCTGCGTGCCTTGGAATCTCGTGAAAGGCACTCGGGAGTGCCAATGGTCCCTATGTCATCCATTCCAAATTTTGATCATCCATATTGTCCTCTTCTTCATCCTCCTCCTCTTCTTGTGAATCAGATGCTTTAACCTCTGAATCTGTTGGTTCGTCTCTACCTCCACATCCTTCGATACCTTCCCCTCCGCTGCCTCCACCAGAACCTAAGCCCAAGAGCAAGTTTTTAAATTCTTCTCCTTCTAGAAAAATAGGAGGTTCCTCTTCATTCTCAACAACTTCTGCTAGGTCTTCAAGAGTGGTGAGGATCACTTCTTCAACCCACAAGACTACCACTCCTGTGGGTGTAGTATTTTGTTTCCTCTGCGAAGAGGGAAGAGTGTGTACTCCTTGAATTAGTCTAATGAATTTGGAAAATTAACGGGTGATGGGATGGATAGCACGAATGTGGTGATATGGAATTTGTTGTTTGCGTCTGGGAGGTGTTACACAACATTTTGTCACGCCTCTTGCACTTCCTTATGACATACCCTGAAGTGGATAAAAAATGATTATTATACAGTATACTCATCTATGTATACAATTCAGATCCATCATTTAAGTTTGCTTAGAAAATATCATGATCTTTCCCTGAAGAAATAGCTCTTAAAACCCTAAAATGAGGGTCATCGCCCTTATGAATCTCAAAATCATGATGATTGCCTGTTGCACCATGTTAAGCCAGTGATGGCATCACTCTTTTCTCTTTCATACCCGTGGTGGTCTCAAAAAGTAAGTTTTCCCAAAGAGGATAGGAAGATTCGTGATCTAGAAGCTTCCAGAGCGGAGAGGTGGAGGTGGTTTCGCATAGATGATATTGAATCCTCCTAATTTTACCTCTTGGTATCATCCCTATGAGCTACCGCCTTGAGATGTGGGCCTAAGCCTATCTTTTAAGAGTCCTAACTCCCCCTCCCACCCTATAAATTCCTCCTCTCCCATTCCCAAATGGTTGATCTATGTCCATTTGCACCCCTATGATGAGCTTATGCCTAGATGCTATTCATTAGACTTGGAGAAGGATTGTTTGGAGAGTTTCTTGGCTTGGACTTGGATTACCACTCAAGGAGAGAATTTAAAAATCAAGGCTATGGTTGTAAGCTTCCCTTTATTCTTTAAATAATATACAACTGCTGGTTCATCTTCCCAAAATATATATGTTTATGTATGTATTAGCTTGGCATTCCTTGATCAACTAAGTAGATTATTATTGGTTTTGCTATTGGTTTTGGCATGCTTTGTTGTTTCTTGATCACTTGTGTAGGTACATAAGCATTGAAAGAAGTAGGAACAAGTCCGTGGCACAAGTGGTTCGAGAATATCAATAAAGGAAATTGGAATAGCATCATAGTGAGGTAGGTCATCTCTCTTGTTCTACTTTTCAATTATAATATAGGAATATGTCTAGTTGATTGTCACTTCAGTTGCTAGACCCACTCATTGGGCTACAGGGATTGTCTCTGTCTGCAGAGAGGATTAACCTTGTCAATAAAATGGCGACTCCGCTAGGGAGCCTATGACCCTTTCCTTCCCTTCCTTCACCTTGTCTTTTGACGAGTTTGATCAACCATTGATTTTTAGACTTCATTGCTTGTTTGTAGTCAGTGTTACTTTCTGGTAGATGTCTGAAGGTTGTTAATTTGAACTATTCTTGAAGATTTTGAGTTTATTTTTTGTTTTTCTCGACCATCACGGGTTTGACCCTGACAGTCGCGATGATATCATGGGTTTTCTAGTTACAATAGCGATGATCACTACTTTCCTTCTGACAGGTGCAATGATTGTAGAGAATTAAGAAATTTAGGGTTTTATTTCTTATTTTCAATTATATTTTCCTTCTCCCAGTGATTTACCAGTGTTCTCTTCATTGACTGTGTCATTGTCTCATTGTAATTCTCTTTTAACTTGCTTTCAGTGTGCTTGAAGTTTGATTAGCCTTTTAGGGTTCTAGGTCTTCTAGGTCAACCTTCATCCATTGGTTAGTCTTCCCATTAGATATCAGAGATCTATTGCCTATGTTAAAGAGTCTTTGTGTGTTAAGAAATACTTTGGATATCACTTTTGGTTCTTGTTCCTTAAGTTGTTTTCATTAGTGGATATTGTGAAACTTAAGCTTCATTTGATGAACGATAGGTTACAAATCGATTGTCTCATTGGAATCAAAAGGAAGTGTTTTCTTTGAAGTTTTTTGTGTTTCGAAGTGATAGTGAAAGTGTTATTTTTTTCATAGTTTTAGAAACATTTTGAGTTGCATTCGAATCATTCATGTGAAAGAAATTTTCATATTTGTTGGCTTGCTTACATTCTCTTTTACTTTGCACTAGATTACATTTGTTGCATTTGGAGGAAGAGAAAAAATCATCATTATATCTTGAAATTTTTCTTTAAGATTTGTTTTGTCATTTCATTTGTTTATAATATGAAAGATTATATTTCATATTTTGCATTTAGCATTTGGATATTGTCATGGGTGTGTTTTTGCATTCGGTTTGGTGCATGATTTGAGTGATCTTTTTCCCTACATAGATAGATTTCATCGAATTGAAGGATTTAATTTCATCATCTAGTTTTCATTTTAGGGAAAGGTAACATTGTTAAGGCCTTGAAATTGAAACATAATTACAAGATCAACTTTAAAAATCTATCAATTAACCTAAGGAGTATTTGAAGCATTAACGTTTATATCTAGTGGTGTAGGTTAGAGACGCGTTACGACGTCTTTAAAACTTAGCAGTTGTCGTTCGCTTCGACATTAGACAACGCTAGCACGAACTTGTGCTCCTTGTATCGTCGCGTATATAAATGGATACCCCCATAGGTTGCAAACCTTTATCCAGAGAAAGCCAAGGTTGCCACCCTGTAAACGTGATGCACCAAAGACAAAATTCGGGGAGATTGCCTACATGTACATCAAGTCCTTGGTAAATTTGTTTGTTGAGGTGTATATCGTAGTTCATGGTTACTTGGTACTCTGTTTACCTAGATTCACCTGAGAAATCATTTCACATTTTCCGACTCTTCTAAATTTGAAAAGATCATCGAGAAACTTGTCCTTTCAAACTCACAAAACTATTGAAAGTGACTAGAGTCACCTTTTTTCCCTTTTCTCGACTCTTAAAAAATGAAAAGGCAATTTTTTTTTCTAAAAAATAACTGCCTACCTTAAACATGTTGAACCCAAGCAGTTTATTCTTAGACCAATATTGAATAATTCCCTGTTAATTTCAAGATTGTTGAAGTCCTAAATGAATTTTCCTTTCCTTTTGTTGTTGAGAGGAATTCATTGTGGCTGAACCATTGAGTCCATCTCATAGTTCTCCTTCAGTGTATGATATTGAAGGGTCCTCCCAAGGAGTTCATCCAGAACTTCCTCAGTCGCTTGAGGATCAAGGTTTTGAACTTGGAATTGTTCCGAGTATCCAACCTTTGTCTTCTCGTCTGCCTCCATCAGATTCGTGGTCACCTCAAGAATCTGATCCAAATTCCTCTGATAATCCTATTTGGACCCCATGGAGTCCACAAACTCCTAAAAGTCCATAGAGGCTTGTTGTCTATTTGTTGAATCCATTGTTCGATCCTGTTGTGATATATCCTTAGTGCCATTTCAGTTCTTACGATCTGCTTGGTATTCCTTTGGAGTTATCTCCTCATACATATCGGGTTCCTTGTCATCAATTGTTTCCATCTATGGAGTCAAAGGGTGAAATCCCAGTCTCTTCTCTGGGTCATTCAGAAGTTTCCGTTACCCATACTCCTCACGTGGATGATGAGTAGGGATATGAATTCCCTCCAAAAGGATTTCCTTATATAGGAAGAGCCTTGTCTCTCTCATATCCTGAAACTAGTGGAACCATGTTGCCACATGGTTATACCACTTTAGCTCAGTTAGTCTCGGGTACTCCTAGTGCCTCGTCATTGTATCAAAACCCCATCTGGTCTTCCAATGCTATGCCTTCATCAGGTCCATTCATTCAAAACATGACCTCTCAAACCACTGTACACAGTGAAGTCAATTAAGTTCTTGTTCAACCTACAATTCCATCTTAGCTTGTTTCATCATTTGAACCGACTGTCTTAGGTCAAGTCTTGGTAATTTCTTCTCTCCCTCCATCAAGTGGACAGACTATGCCACCACTTGCGGGGAAAGATTCGAATATTCCTCTTATGTTAGGTGAAACCAATGTGAGTGGATTAAAAAATCACATGTTTGGAATGAAACAACATGTTGGCACAAAAGTGTCATCAGAGGGACACCCTGGGTTTAGGTGGGGAGGGCCAACAATGGTTCGTTGTAGTCTAGGACAATGCCACAATTTTTTCCTTACCCAGAGGGTAAGGAGTCTCACTCAAGGTGTGTCGCGACCAAAACTAAGAAGGGTTGGTCATGGGGCCAAGGGTATGTCAACCATTAATATATAAACAACATCAGACACATAATTGGGACAACAATATATCGTTCAACACTATGAAGCCACTACATTCATAGACTTGCAGCATATTTAAAATTTAAGTGGGTCCATACATCATAAGTAACCACACACGTCATGCCAAGAAACCATTCCAGATCTTAATTCATATCAAATCAACATAAAAGCAATAAATAACATATCGACCGTAGCCGTAGATGATTACAAGGAATACCCGATTATAGGTTCTAACTACCTTTGATAGACTCAGAGGTTTAGTCTTCAACCCAAAAGTCCTGCTCAGCCACATCTAGGCGCTCCTATTCTATCATGCCTTAACCAACCAACCCACCAGCAGCAACAACCCTTTATCCTTATGGGTTTCTCCTTTTGTATATCCTCTACCGCTTGGACTACCAGTTCTTGCTCAGCTCCCTCTGCCTTTTGCTGACACTTTTCCACAACCACCCCGCAACTGCCTGTTCCTACTTTTTGCCCCAACTGTCTTCACCAAAACTTAATCGTTGCTGCCACCAGTCGTTTCCTCTTCGTTCTACGGAAAGTCAAAATAATAAAAATCTTTTAAAATCAAAATGAAGGCCCCAAAATTCCCCGACAACAGTTCTGTGACTCGTCCCTGAGTCAATTCATTTCATGCTCTGCCGGTCCTATTGGTGTCTTAGTGGGTGCTCCTGTTGGTGTCTCCGCTGATTCTGCTAGCTCATAAGCTAATTCTTCCATTTTCTCAGCCGTCACTTGTGGGGTGATGTCTACTCCCATTGCAAATTCCTCTTTCTATTTCCCTTCCTTTTCAAACGAAGGCTCCAACTCCGGAACAACAGTGGTCGTTTGCTTCCTGAATTCATTGTACTTATGGAGGGAAGCTTCCCATCCGAAATTGATAGCGTCGGCCTGTTGAGTGAAGTCTTCGGCCATATTGGACACTAATTTAGTTGGCCTTTGACTTTGCAGATGGTCCCACTATTCTCCATTGTTGTTGCAAACGTCTTTTAGAGCTAGAACTTGTAGACAGACTAGTGGGTGGTGAGGCAAAGGGACTATGTGCTCTTAACAACTGCTATGTGCATCAGCGAGTTCTTGCTTCTTGGCTTCTACCTCCCTGATCTTTCCCTGGATTTTCCTCACATATATCTCGACCTGGTGTGGCAGCGTTGATCTCCTATCTCCAGTTTCTTCCTCATAACAGCGTTGGTTGCTACCAGATTTGAACATGCTTCTTGGATATGGTCGCAACAGATCACCAGTGTGTAGGCTATAATATCCTCTGGAGCTTTTGTGTTTGCATCCATGATCGTTGGCCATAATGACCAGAATTTCTCTGTCACTTGCCCAACCCGCGCTTGGAAATCTGTGTTTGTTCATTGCAATTGATCTCTCTCCTCTGTCACCTCTTGAAGTTTCTTTCTTTGTTGCTCATGCTCTTTGGCCAGATCATCATGTATCTTCTCAGTGATTTGTGTTGCTTTCTAGATAAATGCAAACAACTATGCTGAAGACTAGTGCTGCAAGGTGTCGGCTTGCATTGTGCTTGGTTATGGAAAATTATACTATATTGGTAGGCCGTTAGCTATGGATTTCTCGGAGTGGGAGGTGGGTGAATGAATGGGCTATGACTGTGGAGTGAATTGGGGAGTGGGAGGAATGATATTAGTGTTAGGGACCACTAGGAAAATTATAGGAAAAAGTGACTGGTATGGTTCATCCCCTCCCTCATGCAGAATAATTGTGGTTGGTCCTTTCTCCTGGAGTGGGTCTGACCCAAAGAGTAGAGACACTAGTGACATTTTCTGGGTGCTGCTGGAAGAGGTGGCTCCTCTAACCGCTCTGTTGACTCAACTTCCATTTCTAGAGATGCTCATTGTGTGCCGAAAGGGAGGGTTTCTAACAGAGTTGTAGAAGTGGAGGCTGTGTGAGGGGAATATTCCCCACGACTGAGGTAGGATAGTGGAGGTGGTGGGGGCGATTTCTTCAACTACTGGGGATGCAGATACTGACTGTCTGACCTCATCAGTAAGGTTGATGATTTGAATTGCCGGGGTAGTTCTAAACTTTTAAATGAACGAGTTCCAAATGACTCTTTTCTTCTTGGGATTGGGGGCTGTTGGCTGGGATGGGGTGCGAGCACCCCCAGTGGGGATTGCCACAGCCAATAGAGCTGTAAAAATGGTGAAAACATAGTGGAACCTTGAAATTGCAAGGGCTAGTTAGCCTCAATTGATTTCTCGTCGAAACTTGCGACTGCCTGCCTCAACGCAAACATTTTCTCTTCTATTTTCAGCACCATCGGGTGACGGTCATCTTCAGCTGGCCTCTTTCTGTTGCTTTCCCCTACTTCTCCCTCTTGCAACTGTGGCTTCAAGTCCCCAAACAAATATTTCTACTTGCCCTCATTAATTTCATAGGCGACCCTCGACCATGATCCAATCTCACTATGGAGTGTCTCTTTAGTCAAAACAAATTTTTGTGGCCTCATCTTGAAGGTGTCAGGATCGATGCACCATGGTCGAAGGTAAGTGTGCCCATGCGAGGCTCCGAACAAGATTTCCTTAGAAAAATAATCTAGCAGAGGTTTGGGTATCCTCTACATCGACTTGATTGTAATCATCATCATCTCATACCATTATTTGAAAGCAACCTCATTAACTTCTTTAGTGCTCGGGTCCCTTGAAGCTCTCCACAACTCATACTAGAGTACTAGCGGCTGTCCCTCAACAATAGGCATCATCTCCCTCCCTCTTGGTGGCCACCATTTCCACGTCACCAAGGACATCGGTATGTACTCAAATAGGAAATTGGTACTCTGCCTGTAAATATCCTCACATGCCTCAAAGAGCTCATTTAAGATGAAAGCAGACTAGTTGAGCACCTCCCCATTGCAGCAGTGTTCCGCAACCAAAATTTCATCTAGAGTGCATTCATTCCTCGCGAAGTGTCTCATGGTATTACCTGCTATGATGTAACAGGCAAATCTGATGTCAATTTTGCTGATCATGTCAATTTTTTCTCCACTTGTATTCTCCTTTGGCACCTTCCTGGAATGTTGTGTTTGCTGCATTTTCTCCAGCTAACAACCCTGTGAGACAATGAATATCATCTATGTGAATTGGGTACTCCCTGTCGAACCACAGGGACCCCCCATGCATTCTGCTAGCCAGTAATTTGGTACATTGCATTGCAGCCAGTTTGGTGTCGAAGACTGGTAAACTTTTCAAGCTGAGTAGTGTTGACCTCTGCAATCCTCTGAATTCCTCCCTGACTCTGGATGTTTTGGTGCCATCTTCCCTATATATTGCTTTTGCGTATACCTCCCTCTTTAGAGTCAGAAACTGGAAGCAATTAGTCAAGTCATTATCGACTAAGATTAACTTATCATATTTTCCATATAGATTATCCATTGGTTCAATTATTTCATCTAGCTTATCCTTTGGAATTGAGAGAATTCCTTTCACCATTTCTCTACGTCTCTGATAAAAAATTATCACCTAAGGCTTCACACTCCTGTGTTTATGCTACTGGTCTTCAGAGCAGACTTGGATTTTCTCTGCCACCTATAATTGAAATTTCGTAGCTTCCTTTATTATCCTTTCAAATCATAAAGTAGCCAGGATTGACACACGTTCCTAACTGGACTTTGGCAACTAATTACTACGAAAAATTTCCCCATGTATCCTAACCATGCTTTTTCTGACCTGGATCTAACATTTCTGACATGGACTAAGAAAGGACAGAGTGGGCCGCATGGCTTATTAAATTTGTCGTGATGGAGGTTATTTATTAACTAAACTTATTCCTAATGGGAAAATATTTTACGGCTCCCACTTGACAGTTTCATTATTGGTTACTTATTATGGAAATTACTACCGGTACAATGGAAAGGACAGATACAATGTGTGACCATAAAGATTGAAAAAG
Source organism: Pinus tabuliformis (assembly GCA_031772625.1). NCBI lineage: Eukaryota > Viridiplantae > Streptophyta > Pinopsida > Pinales > Pinaceae > Pinus > Pinus tabuliformis. The sequence goes on along the minus strand of CM062813.1, from coordinate 58,881,521 downwards.
TGTCTACCTACATGTAACTTAAGGGCTAGAAAGCATGCACCTACAAGTGACTTTAACTCTACCTATTCCCCCCCCCAACCACAAATGGGTTGCATACTATGACAATGTTGCTGCAATATTATTGACGATGTTGCATATTCTTATTAAAATGATGTAAAAGACATAGACTCAAATGTATGCTGAAATTACTTGACTATACTTTATTAACTCCTACCTAATTACTGCTCGTTTCCGAGATCCCTTCAACTTGAGATTGAGTTCATTGGCATGTGGAATGGCTTCAGGCATGCGATGTTTACCCAACCTTGCAGCATATCTCCATCCAGTTTCGCCAACCTTACTGCTATTGAATCCTCGATTTCCGCAACTATGAACGGGCCTAGCCAGTGCATCTGTAGTTTACCTGGGAACTTTAGGAACTTGCTATCATATGACAATACATGATCTCAAATTTTGAATGTTTTACTCCTAATGTGCCTGTCATGCCAATATTTTTTCCTTCTTTTCTCTATTGACCAGTGAAACTCGGCCAAGAACTTGGATTCGTTAAGTTCCATTATTCTCGTTGCTTCAGAAATGAACATGCTCGATATTATGAACTCTATTGGTACCACTGCTTCCTTCCCGTATACTAGCTGAAATAATGTTTGTTTATGAAGTCTTTTCACCATGGTTCTGTATGCCCATAGAGTTGTTGGTACTCTCTTGTCCCAGTCATCCCTGTTAGCTGATATAATCTTCATGAGACCCTTTTCCAGTATTTTGTTGAATGCCTCGACAATCCCATTGGCCTGTGGATGGTATGGACTACTTTTATGATGTTGAATCATAAAATTATTGAGAAGAGACTCAACAGTTTCATTTATAAAATGTGTTCCTTGGTCACTTGTCAAGCGTTTTGGGCATCCAAATCTTGAAATTATGTTCTCGAAAATGAACCTTGTGATAGTGTCGGTTGTACAGTCTTTGAAAGGTGTTGCTTTTTCCCATCTGGTGATATATTTAATGGAATTTATTATGTATCTCATGCATGAATGTCTTGCTAGTGGTGTTATGGGTCCAATGAAATCTATTTCCCACTTCTCGAAGATTTGCACTATATGAATGGGATTTAAAGGCAGTTCATCCCGTTGGGAAGGCTTCCCAACCCTCTGACAAACATCGCAATTCTTAGCATATTCCTTAGAATCTTTTTGGAGGGTTTTCCACCATAATCCTGCATGCAGTATCTTCCTTGCGGTAGATTTTCCTCTTATATGGCCTCCTGCGACCCCAGCGTGACATTCCCATAGCACATCTTCTCTTTCGTGCTAGAGTATGCAACGTCTTAGGACTTGGTCTAGGCCCATCTTATAGAGATGTCCTACAATTAGTTGGTAGTATGCTGCCCTTACTATTAAGTGCCACCTTTGTGTTGTTGTATACCCCTCTGGGCAGTGCCCTATTCTCAATAGCACAACAATCTCTTCTAAGTGGTCCAAGACTGCTTCTATTATGAATAAGTCAGCATCGGGTAGTTGATCATCCAATGCTACTTCGTTCTCTCCAGTCTCTAGTCGTGACAAATGATCCGGCCTCACATCCAATCTTTCGGGTTTGATGACCACCTCGAAAGTGAATTCCTGGAAGAGTAATAACGATAGGCATATCTTGCCTTCTAACACTCGTTTGTTCACTAAATACTTCAATGCTGAATGATCTGTGAAAAACTTGAATGACGCCCCCAACAAGTAATGCCTGAATTTATGTAGAGAGTAGACCATGGCCAATGCCTCCCTCTCTATTGTCGTATAGTTCCTTTCTGCATTTGACAACTTCCTGCTGGAATAGTACACCGGTGATCCATACTTCTCTCCCCTGGTTGCGCTAAGAATGCTCCTAGCGCGATCCATGACACATCAATATGTACGTGAAATGTCTTGTTCCACTCTGGATAGACAAGGATCAGGGTGCTTACTAGTTTCTCTTTCAATTTATCCAATGTTGCTTGATAGTCCTCCATCCAATTAAATACTTCCATCCTCTTCAGTAGTTTGTCCATCGGGGTTGTTATTGATGCATAGTTCTTGATGAAGTGCTAGTAATACCTTGTATGTCCCAGAGTGGAGCTTAGTTTCTTTACATTGTCTAGCAGTTCCATGTTGATAACTACCGCAACGTTTTCTGGATCTACACACACTCCATCCTTGTAGAGAATGTGGCCTAGCAATGTTCCAAATGGAACTGCAAAAATGCACTTCTTCAGGTTTAAGGAAATTTGCAACTGTTGGCACCTCTCGAACATGATCCTTAGTAGGCTTGTGTGTTTCTTCAGCAAGATATATACTATCCACATCCATGTACACTTCTAGAAACTTGTGAATGTAGTCTCAGAATGTAACTATAACAATCCTCGAGAAGACCGCAGGTGCGTTCTTCAACCCGAATGACATTACACGGTATGCATATGACTCCCATTCAATGGTGAACGTTGTCTTTCTTTTGTCCTCTTTGGCTATTCGGACCTGATGGTAGCCCGAGAATCAATCCATGAATGATTATGCTTCATTTTCCGCCACATTGTCCCGGACTTCATCATTGAAGGGTGTCGGAATGGGATCATGCACACATACATTGTTCAAACTTCTATAATCAATGCAGACCCTAATTTATGTTGCATCTTTCTTGATCTGTATAACTATCAAACTTATCCACTCCACTTCATCTATCAGAAATATAATGCCTGCTTCTAACATTTTTTCGATCTCCCTTTTAACCTTTTCTTTTACCCTAGGGTTCAATCTATACGGCCTGTGCTTTACTAGACGGGTGTTCGGCCTCATAACAATCTTCATCTACCCTATGTCTCCTTTTATTCCTTTTAGCTCCACTACTCACACTGGAAACAAGTCTTGATATTCCTGCAATAGGTCAAAAATTTCTTTTGTCATTTGTTCATCCCAATAATCTCCCACAGACACCATCTTAGGTATATCTTACGTTCCAACATTTTTCTTCCGTAATTTCATCGGTAGAAGGTGAGCGACTTCTCCAGCGGGACTTTCTCGTATCTCTCTCTCCCCTTCTATTTCTTCAAACTTCAAATGCCTCAGTCCTTCTAATCCATCCTCATCTGATTCTGTATCCACCTTATTGCAAGCCCCATATTCTGGAGAACTTGTGTCATAAATATACTATAAGAACTTTTCATCAACGCAACCTTCAACCACCTATCCTGGGGCGAGCAGGATCCTTTTAATTGCATGAATTGTTTTAGTCATGTGTATATCATCATCCTTGAATGAGAAGCTACTAATGGACTGAGCCGCCATAGTATCCCAATCCCCTGTTTCTTTAAGGAGCTCCTCTTGCACGTACCAAGCTCGGCGAATGGTACCTAGGGTATGTATGAATACATGTACCCAAATTTCTTTCGGAATACTTTGTCTCTCCCAACTTCTCATACATGCCTCTAAGTGCTTTCTAGGATCCGAATTACCTCTGGATTTCATAATTTCTTGAGGCTAGTCCTCCTCCTGATTGAAACTCTCCCTCATGGCTTGCTTTATGGCTCCCCATTCTCGCAATGTGTTGCAGTGTGTTCTCCAGCACCTTGCTAGTGTGGCAAGGAGCGTGATATATAGCAAGGGAAATTTGTGATCCTCCCTTACTTCTCTGTTCAATTTGTTCATGAACATGTCCACTAGTTCGATGTCATGGAATTTTGTATAGTTTCTTACATATGCTCCTATCCAATTTATTCAGCCTATCGTTCCGTATCGTCTGGTATTGAGTTCATATCTGCCTTACTGCCATGCATCCCACACAACTTCTAAACCCATTTCTGAGCTTTGAATACTGCTCCAGCTGATAGATCCTCCTACCATAGGATTTATGTAATCTTCTCTTTTACCCATTGTTAGTGTGTATAGTTGGTTTAGCACTCTTGGCTTTTCCATGCCATCTACGGGTTTTGTGAATGTGGGTCCCTGATAGGGGTCCAAGGGTTGTATCAACCTCATCCCTTCTGCTTCAAAAATCATTAATTCTTTCTTTAGGTTGATGACGATATAGTTTTCATAGGCCTAGTCGATCCGAAGGAGCGCTGGATATGGGTCCTTATCACCCATTATATTGATTACTTAAAATTTAGTGTACTTCTTCCCTCCCTCCACATCTACTTCTACATTCTCTAGCCTTCCAATGGGTAGAATGCATTACTATTTTTCCATTCTCAATTGTATAGGAGAATATCTCAGTTGCGGCTTCCCCATCACCTCCCATGTTTTCTAAGGAAGGATGTTTACATCCGACCCTAGGTCCAGCATCGTGTCCTTGATTTGGAATTCCTTTATACTTCTCTTCTTATTTCACTGCACTCTTTTGGTATGCTTTTCTTATAGGTTGGCAGATGGCCATTCCGCTTCCCCTTCCTCCTGTGACAATGTTGCATTTAAAATTTTGTCAAACTCTTTCAACATGTATTCATCCTCAACAATCTGTAGGAAAAACCTAAACCATTCTTCTATTGGGTGAGCATTGTTGAGCGTGTGGCAATTTTATCTTTGATTCTCCCTTATCTCGGTCATGACTTCGAAAAATTTAGCTGCCTCGTGGTAATACTGTTTTTGTCGCTCAGGCTGGTATGATTTCTTTGGGGACTCTGCCTTAACAATCAAGGGTGGTCCATTGTACTTTGATCTTCCCTCGTCCTCTTTCCCCATCTTGTAACTATATTTATATTGGTTACAGGAAGACCTTCATTGGTACGAGGTTTGACATTAACTAGGTTAACCCCTCTCTATCTAGTCCTTTCTTCCACTTTGCAATGAGTTATGGGCAATCCACTATGGAATGAGTATTGATTCTGCATTGTGAACACCATGGTCTACTAGGGAGTGGGCATTACCTGGCGACATTCCCCTCTTGGTCACAATTGTAACATCTCATGGGACCTCTTCCTCCCCTTCTTCCTCCTCTCCCATTTCCTCCTTGTCCTCCCCGGTTGGACTCATTGATCTTGAACTTTGACCCGTCGAGCCATTCTGCTAGAGCATCCAATGCTCTGCACTGGTTAGTGTGATGCATTACGGATGTAAAATAACTCACAATAGTTGTTATTAGGGACGTTGGAGTACTTCTGTACTATCGAGGACATCTACGGTAGATGTCCATACATCCTATAAATCTCACAATATTCTTGATTATTTCATCAGCGAAAAACACCCTGTGCTCCTATTGCCACAACTTCCACTGTTGGTGGGGTTCTTGATGATCCTATAATCCCCCCCAGATGATTAATTCCCCGTAACCTCGGACACTCTGTCGCGACATGTCCCTCGACCATGCAATGCGTGCACCATAGATTGGGTTTGGCTTGCTGCCATAGCCTCTATAGGTGACGCTTTCTCTAAAGCATCTTGGAGAGTCCCGATCTTTTGTCATGTCAACAACGTCCTTGTAAGGGGCAAGAGCACCTTGATGAACCAATATTTTTGGTGATTAGGATCTAATGTGTAACTAAACTTAGCAATGTTGTTGCATTGTGTTATATTATTTCCATGACTCCCCTACGTAGTTAACAGGGGGGTTAGAGGGGGGGCGGAGCCTGTTGAGATTGCAACAAGATGATGGAGCTTAGTGAAAAGAGTCGCTTTCACTAAGTGGGCCCGCAGGCTATTTTTGGCACAAGTCTATTTTTAGACTATTTCTATTTTTAGACATATGGATCATGTCTATGTTTATGGATGATTGATCAAGTTGGGAAAATAGATGGACTTCTATTTTGATGAAAGTGTGAGTGATCACAGTGTGAGTGATCAAGTCTATTTTTAGACTGGCTGTCAAAAATAGAAAAGTCAAATATTATTATCTCACAATAATATTTGGACTATAAACTTAATCTTATTCTCTTGGAGCACTTCAGTTTGAGCTACGGAAGTGGCACATGCAGCTGTCAGAAGGAAATTCATTTTTCTTATGAGTCAGTTGAGTTGTTGCATGCATGACTTCAGTTAGAACTCAAGTGAGTTGAGTTTAGTGGACTGGAGGTACAGTTGATGGAGTTGTGTTCAGTTTAACTTAGTTAAACTGGTTGTAGTTAGTCTAACTGCAGATAGACTAATGATGAGTTGTTAAACTAATTATTAACTCATAATACAACTAAAGAATACATCAGTTAACTCAGTTGCATGTCAGTGCATGTTCAGTTCAACAGGGACAGGTGGTAGAGAATCAGATTGCTATCAGTTGTGACTATAGTTGTGCACCAGATCTTGCACAATCAAAGGATTGAGTATGCCAATGAGTTTGCTCACGTATTTGGCCCACATTTTAGCCTTTTCTCACGTCCACAAAGAGTGAGTGACTATTTTGCAGGTGAAAATCGAGTTTGGGAAGCAATTCTCATCAGTTCTTGAGCAGGTATTGAGTAGTGGAGGCAGGCAAGCAGTGGAAGAGATTTGGAGATCAGATCTGAGCTGTATTGTGTGTAACAGAGGTGGAGATACTTGTGAGAAGTATTATACTGTGTAATGTTACATGACTCAATCATTAATATACAGATAGTGTGGGGTTTTTAGCGAGATGCTTTCCCCGGGATACATACTGTGTTAATGTGTGAATGCTCTTGATGTTTTATTGTTATTGATGCTGCTATATTCTTGATCAACGTAGAGGAGCTTATGTATTGTGTATGTTTTCCGCATTAGTACATGATTAGGATAATCTCCATTGAATATGTGTTAAATTATTCAAAATTTCTACATGGTATCAGAGCTAGATAATTGTAGAAAAAGTTTCTACATGGTATCAGAGCAGCTTGATTTGTAGAAGAGATTTTTACAGGATATCAAGCGAGGGTTGATCGGAAGCAGTTGAGTTGGTTGCTGGTGGAATTCAAATTTGCAGCAGTGTTGTTGAAATGTCTTTCAATGGATTGCAAATGTTATTCCAAAGCAAGAGCGACCTGGCGCTCAAGGATAAACTCAATGACAATAAAGGTGAGAATGGATCTTCATCAAAGGTATCTGATGAAGAGAATTGCGCTTTGGCTGCCAAAGCAAAGAAGGGGAAGAACAAGAAAGCTTCTCATTCTGGTGTGAAAGGCAAGAAGCAGGATATGTCCAAGGTGAAGTGTTTTCACTGTCACCAGCACGGACACTATGCCACAAATTGTCCGCAGAAGAAGAAGAACAAGCAAGCTGCTGGATCTGCATGGGGAGAGGCCTTAGCTTCTCAGTTTGAGCTTGATTTTTCATTGATCGCATGCTTGGTTTCAAGTATGATGGGATCAGTGTGGTTTCTGGACAGTGGTGCGTCTTTTCACATGACGGGAGATAGAGATTTGTTCTCTGATATGGAGGACAAAGATCTTGGAGTGCACATCGAGATGGGCGATGATGGTAGATACAGTGCGACCGGTATCGGTACCATTTCCTTTGAGAGGGAGTCTGGTAAACCCTTTGTATTGAAGGAAGTCATGCATGTTCCAGGATTGAAGAAGAATCTCATCTCAGTGGCGATGTTAGAAGACAAGGGGTATGATGTTGTTTTCAGCGAGGGAAAGGCCTTCCTGCGCAGCAAGACAACTGGTGAGACCCGGAAGATAGGGGTTCGAGTGAGGAACCTTTATCAGTTGCATGTAGATGGATGCACAGCAATGGCAGGCAAGGCAGAAGGATTGGTGAGCCGAGATGATGGCGAGTTGTGGCACAGGAGATTGGGTCACCTTCACCATGGAGCCTTGAAGATACTGCAGCAGATCACTACAGGGCTTCCTAAAGGCACACTTGCACAGTCAGATCAATGCAAGGGGTGTACTTTGGGGAAGTTTGTGAAAGCCACCTTTCACGAGAAGGATAGTCGCGCCACGACGATCCTTGAGAGAATTCACACAGACGTGTGTGGACCTTTCTCAGTTGCTTCGACAGCAAAACACAGGTATTATGTGATTTTTGTTGATGATTTCTCTCGTAAGTGCTGGATCTTCTTCATGCAGAAGAAGAGCGAGACATATTCAAAGTTCTGTGAATTCAAAGCACTGGTCGAGAAGGAGTCGGGGAAGAAGGTGAAGGCTCTTAGGAGCGATAATGGTGGTGAATACATCTCGGACGAGTTCAAGGATTTCTGCAAGGCAGAAGGGATTCGTAGAGAGCTCATAGCTCCCCATAACCCACAGCAGAACGGGGTAGCTGAGCGGAAGAACAGAACGATTGTGGGTGTTGCACGGGCAATGTTGCATGATCAGGGCCTACCCCTTCACTTGTGGGCGGAAGCATGCAATACAACAGTTTATGTGCAGAACCGTTGTCCTCATAGGATACTTGGCATGAGTACACCCGAGGAGGCTTATTCTGGTAAGAAGCCTGATCTTTCTCATTTGAGGATTTTTGGTGCTAACGTTTACATGCATGTGACGAAGGATGCCAGAAAGAAGTTGGAACCGACTGCAGAGGTTGGGATATTTGTGGGGTACACTGATACGCCCCACAACTATCGTGTGTATTTGCCAGACAGTGGTAAAACTGTTGTGCGACGGGATATAAAATTTCAGGAGGAGAAAGCCATGAAGTGTTCGCTTGAGAGGGAGCTACACTTGCATGCAGATGAGGAGCTATTAGTTCCTAAGGATGAGCTTCAGGACGTGGATCAGCCACAGGACAAGGTTCATGGAGTGGAAGAGACCACTCATGCAGCGCCAACCATCAGAGGGCGAAAGCGCTTGACAGAAGCTGAGCGACTGGCTCAAGATGCAGAGAAAGTTGTAGGACCACCTACAGCCCAACGCAGGAAGAGACAGTCACCTGATCGGTACACTGGATACATGGCTCTTATGAGCAAGTGTGTTGTGACTGAGCCATCCTCTTTCGAGGAAGCTGTGGAGGATCCCGCATGGGTAGACGCCATGGTGGAAGAGTATGATTCTATTGTCAGAAACAGTGCATGGGAGATTGTTCCTAGACCGGAAGGGAAATCAGTGGTAGGTTCAAGATGGATCTACAAAGTTAAGCAGGCAGCTGACGGGAGTGTGGAGAAGTACAAGGAAAGATTTGTTGCCCGAGGCTTTTCACAGATTGAGGGGATTGATTATGAGGAGACCTTTGCACCTGTCGCAAGGTATTCTTCCATACGGACGATTCTTGCTCTCTCAGCGCAGATGGGATGGCACATTCATCAGATGGATGTGAAGACTGCGTTCCTCAACGGAGTCATTGAGGAGGAGGTGTACATTGAGCAACCCGAAGGCTTTGAAGTCTTCAGCAGCGAGTCGCATGTGTGCAGGCTCAAGAGAGCGCTGTATGGGTTGAAGCAAGCGCCACGTGCTTGGTACACACGGATAGACAACTATTTCACAGGACTTGGATTCTCCAAGAGCGAGGCGGATCCGAACCTATACCAGATTGTGGTGGAGGGTAAGTTGCTTATCATTGTACTGTATGTTGATGATTTGATTCTAACGGGTGATGAGCTGTTGATACTGTCATGCAAGAAGGATCTTGCTACAGAGTTTGAGATGAAGGATTTGGGCCTCCTTCACTATTTCCTAGGATTGGAAATATGGCAGCGCAGTGGTGGACTGTTTGTTTCTCAGGGCAAGTATGCTCGGGAGATACTGGAGAAGTTCAACATGCATGGCTGCAAGCCTGTTGATACTCCTCTTCCTGGAGGTTGGAGGAAGGAGGATGCCACTTCGGGAGAAGAAGTGGATGCCACTGTTTATCGACAGTTGGTGGGGTCGCTGATGTATTTGGTCAATACACGACCTGATATATGCTATGCAGTTAACCAGCTTTCACAAGCTATGGTTAAGCCTACCAAGCTCTTCTGGAAGGCGGGCAAGCATGTATTGCGCTACTTGAGAGGCACATTGGGATATGGTTTGTGGTACAGACAGGAGGATGAGGTGAAGCTATGTGGCTTCACGGATGCAGATTGGGCAGGGAGCCCAACAGATAGAAAGAGCACATCAGGAGGGGTCTTCAGTATCGGATCGACAACAGTTTCTTGGTACAGCAGGAAGCAGAGATCTGTGGCACTCAGTTCAGCGGAGGCCGAGTATATGGCAGCAAGTTTGGCTGCATGCGAGGCTATATGGATGAGGAAGATCCTGGTTGGTTTGTTCGGTTCTCATTTGGATCCTACTGTGATTTACTTTGATAACCAGAGTTGCATTAAACTCTCGGTTAATCCTGTATTTCATGATAGATCTAAACATATTGACATCAGGTACCATCATATCAGAGATTGTGTGCAGCGGAGGATCATGTTACTTTCGTACATTCCAACGGAGGATCAGGATGTTGATATTCTGACGAAGTCTCTCACCAGGAGCAAATTCGAGTACCACCGAGGCAGGATAGGGGTTGTTGATAATCCATATCTTGTCGAGAGGGAGTGTTGAGATTGCAACAAGATGATGGAGCTTAGTGAAAAGAGTCGCTTTCACTAAGTGGGCCCGCAGGCTATTTTTGGCGCAAGTCTATTTTTAGACTATTTCTATTTTTAGACATATGGATCATGTCTATGTTTATGGATGATTGATCAAGTTGGGAAAATAGATGGACTTCTATTTTGATGAAAGTGTGAGTGATCACAGTGTGAGTGATCAAGTCTATTTTTAGACTGGCTGTCAAAAATAGAAAAGTCAAATATTATTATCTCACAATAATATTTGGACTATAAACTTAATCTTATTCTCTTGGAGCACTTCAGTTTGAGCTACGGAAGTGGCACATGCAGCTGTCAGAAGGAAATTCGTTTTTCTTATGAGTCAGTTGAGTTGTTGCATGCATGACTTCAGTTAGAACTCAAGTGAGTTGAGTTTAGTGGACTGGAGGTACAGTTGATGGAGTCGTGTTCAGTTTAACTTAGTTAAACTGGTTGTAGTTAGTCTAACTGCAGATAGACTAATGATGAGTTGTTAAACTAATTATTAACTCATAATACAACTAAAGAATACATCAGTTAACTCAGTTGCATGTCAGTGCATGTTCAGTTCAACAGGGACAGGTGGTAGAGAATCAGATTGCTATCAGTTGTGACTATAGTTGTGCACCAGATCTTGCACAATCAAAGGATTGAGTATGCCAATGAGTTTGCTCACGTATTTGGCCCGCATTTTATCCTTTTCTCACGTCCACAAAGAGTGAGTGACTATTTTGCAGGTGAAAATCGAGTTTGGGAAGCAATTCTCATCAGTTCTTGAGCAGGTATTGAGCAGTGGAGGCAGGCAAGCAGTGGAAGAGATTTGGAGATCAGATCTGAGCTGTATTGTGTGTAACAGAGGTGGAGATACTTGTGAGAAGTATTATGCTGTGTAATGTTACATGACTCAATCATTAATATACAGATAGTGTGGGGTTTTTAGCGAGATGCTTTCCCCGGGATACATACTGTGTTAATGTGTGAATGCTCTTGATGTTTTATTGTTATTGATGCTGCTATATTCTTGATCAACGTAGAGGAGCTTATGTATTGTGTATGTTTTCCGCATTAGTACATGATCAGGATAATCTCCATTGAATATGTGTTAAATTATTCAAAATTTCTACAGAGCCCCCCCTTTGTTGCGCTGATTGCATAGTAGGGGGGTCACAAGGGGTTTGAGGGGGGTGGGTAGCCCCCCTCTACGGGGTCCGGGGTAGCGCGCGAGGGAATTTTTTTTTTTGGACCCTATATTAGGATGGGCGGACCTACCTATGGTTTTGTGCATGGTTTTCACACATGGTTTTGAACGCGATGGTTTTCGGTCCACGCTTTTGGACGCGATGGTTTTCGATCCATGGTATTGGATGCCTCAACATGTATAAATATGTATTGTAACATTCAAAGGAACACAATAAAAAATCAATCTGGTAGTCCGAGTTTTGGGATCCAGGGGAAAATCTCTATGTATATGTGTTTTATGTGTTATGCTCTCACATTGTTTATTTTCTATGTTTTAGAATTTGTATGCAGGTAATTTTTGTATGGGGTTAAAACCTACATTCGGTATCGGAGCTATTTTGGCTTCAAGGGGACGCCTTTGTTGCTGAGGGGTTTTTCTCAAGCCTGTGGTAGACCCTGTTTAGTGGGAGATCTGCGGGATTGATTTTGGTGGTGAAAGAAAATGGCGAGCAGTGGAAAGATAAAGATCGAGAAATTTAATGGTCAGAGTTTTGAGTTATGGAAACTCAAGATGGAGGATCTGTTGGTGGATAAATATCAGTGGATCACAGTAGATCTAGGTACTAAACCAATGGGAGTGTCCAATGAAGAAAGGAAGAAGTTGGATCAGAAGGCAAAGAGAACAATACGATTATGTTTCTCAGATTTAGTATTTCTGAATGTATCAAGGGAAGCTATGGTGTAGGCTTTGTGGGACAAGTTAGGGACTTTGTACCAATATAAGTCTCTGGTGAATAAATTGTTACTATGGAAAAATCTGTATAACCTGAGGATGAAAGATGGAGACTCGGTGACAGAGCATATGAATGAATTTAATGCTATGGTAAGTCAGTTATTTTCTATTGATATTAAAATTTCATATGAAGATAAGTGTATTAGCATGTTGTGTTCTCTACCAGTCGTGGGATAGTCTGGTTATTGCAATAGGTAGCAATGCAACTGCCTTGCAGTTCGATGAAATAGTATCATCCTTGCTAAAGGAGGATATGTGATGGAAAAATATGGAGAGCCAGAATGGTGATGCCTTGTCTGTACGAGGAAGGTCCCAGAACAGAAACAAAAATAAGTCATCAAGTGGGAGATGTAAATCTAGAGGGAGATCTAAATCTCCAGGAAATCCTGTAAAGGTGGTTTGCTAGAAATGTGGAAAGGAAGGGAACTACAAAAGGGATGGTAAATCTAAAGCTCCTGACAAAGGAAATGGATATGATGATGCTCCTTCTGTAGAGGCAAAAACCACCTCAGATGAAGGTGGGGATTTGTACTTGGCTTCTTCAGGTACACATGTAGATCATGAGGCATGGTTGATTGACTCAAGTGCATCCTTTCACTTCACTCCCCATAGATATTGGTTCTGCGAGTATGAGAAATACGATGGTGGTGATGTCTTCTTAGGGGATGATAGGAAGGCTAGAATAATTGGTCATGGAAAAGTAAAGTTAAAGTTGCAAGGTGGAAGGATTAGAACACTTCCGGGTGTTCTGCATATTTCCGCATTGACTAGAAATCTGATTTCTATAGGCAAGCTGGATGATGCAGGTGGAAAAACAATGTTCAAGAAAGATACCTGCAAGATGGTTCAGGGAGCACTGGTATTAATACGGGGAGTTTATATTGGAACTCTGTACAAGTTGCAAGGTAGCACTGTTATTGATGGGTGCAACAGTTTGGTGGTTATTGAAAGTGAAGCAGAAAATCTAGTGGTCTCTGGAGAAAAGAGCATGCTATGGCATCAAAGGCTTGGACATATTTGAGAGAAGGGATTTCGAATACTTCACGGTAAAGGTAAAGGTATGAATAATAGCTCTCTATATTTTTATTTCTATGAAAACTATGTGTATGGGAAGCAGAATCAGGAGAGTTTCCTCTCTCATGGTAAGAGGGTGAAACGAATATTAGAGCTTGTTCATAGTGATGTGTTTGGACCTATGAAGGTTCCATCACTGAGTAAGTCTGTGTACTATGTATAATTTATAGATGACTTCTCAAGGAATACATGGATATATTTCCTTAAGAATAAATTTGAAGTCTTTGACAGGTTTAAAGAATTTAAGGTTCTGGTGGAAAACCAGACAGAGAAGAAGATAAAGGTGTTGAGGTCAGATAACGGTGGAGAGTTTTGCAGCAAGGAATTTGAAGAATTCTGTAAGAAGTGTGGCATAGCATGACAAAATACTACTACATGCACACCTGAGCAAAATGGAGTTGCAGAAAGAATGAACAAGACGTTGATGGAAAGGGAAAGAAGCATGCTTAGTGGTGCCAGGTTAGGACATGAATTCTAGGCAGAGGCGGTGGAGACAACATGTTACTTGGTTAACAGATCACCTTCATTAGCTTTGGAAGATAAGGCTCCACAAGAGGTATGTACTGGTAAGAAACCCTCTCTTTCACATCTAAGGGTATTTGATGTGATGCATATGTACATGTTCCAAAGGAGAAAAGAACCAAGTTGGATAATAAATCTGAAAAGTGCATCTTTATTGGGTATAAGGATGGTTTAAAGGGTTATAAGCTTTGGAACCTAGGGTCAAGGAAGGTTGTCTACAACTAAGATGTGGTGTTAAAAGAGGTGAAAGATGTTATTAAACATGAAGTCCAACCAAAGAAACCTGAGTAGATAGAGTTTGATCTTAAGGAGGAAGAATCAGACTCTATAGAAGAGGAGGAATCAGAAGATGAAGAGCCACCAACTCCATGTGTGAGAAGATTAGTTCGAGAAAGAAGGCATTCAGAAAGGTAAAGTCCATCTACTTTCTGTTCAAATTTTGCTTTATCTGTTACTGATGATGATCCTAGAACTGTGAAGGAAGTAGTAGATTCAGAGGATGGAAAAATATGGAAAGAGGCCATGGATGATGAAATGGAATCTTTGCACAAAAATGAGGCTTGGGATCTGGTGGAGTTGCTGTCTAGAAGGGAACCCATTGGAAGAAAATGGGTGTTCAAGAAGAAGACGAATGTAGAAGGAAAGGTGGAGAAATAAAAATCTCAATTGGTAGCAAAAGGTTATTCCTAGGTGTCAGGAATTGATTTTGGTGATATTTTTTCTCTTGTTGCCAAGGTAGCTTCTATTAGATTACTTTTATCTGTTGTTGCTGCTTTTGATTTTGAGATAGAACAGATGGATGTGAAGAAAACATTTCTTCACAGAAATCTGGAAGAAGAGATCTACATGAAGCAACCTGAAGGCTTTGCGGTGAAGGGTAAGAAAAAACTAGTATGCAAGTTAAAGAAGTCTCTGTATGGGTTAAAATAGTCACCAAGGATGTGGTATCATAAATTTGATACATTTATACAGAATCAAAGTAGATCACTATGTGTATTTTAAATTAATTGGTGACAGTGTTATTTATCTAGTCTTGTATGTGGATGATATGTTGTTGGTTGGAAATGACAAAGAAATTATCTAGGATTTGAAGATGCAATTGTCCTCCAAATTTGACATGAAAGATCTTGGTGCTACAAACTATATTTTGGGCATGGAAATTAAAAGATATCAGGCAAAGAGGAATCTTTGGTTAAACTAGAGGAAGTATGTCGAGACAATACTGCAGAGGTTTAATATGTAGGATAGTAAACCGGTGAAGGTTCCTATTCCTGTAGGTGTAAAGTTATCTGCAGAACAGTGTCCCAACACACAAGAAGAGGAAGAGGACATGTCCTGTGTTCCATATGCAAGTGTAGTCGGTAGTCTGATGTATGCGATGGTCTGTACTAGACCAGACATTGCACATGCAGTGGGAGTATTGAGCAGGTTTATGTCAAAACCAAGGAAAGAGCATTGGATAGCAGTGAAGCAAGTTTTCAGGTATTTGAGTGGCACTAGTGATTATGGTTTGTGCTACCAAGGAAGACCGGGATTGGACAAATTTTTGGATATTCATGGCTTTGTTGATGTAGACTAGGCTGGAGATCTGGATTAGAGAATATCTACAAGTGGGTATGTGTTTAACCTATTTGGAGGTGCAGTTAGTTGGATGAGTAAGAAACAATCTGTAATGGAACTATCAACAACAAAGGTAGAATACATGGCAGCCACTCATGCAAGCAAGGAAGCAGTTTGGTTGCATAGATTGTGTTCAATGATGGAGTTAGTGCAGGGAGCTATGGGATAGACTGTGACAGCCAAAGTGCAGTCTTCTTTGCAAAAAACCCTGCTTACCATTCAAAGACAAAATACATTGATATTTAGTATCACTTTGTGAGGGATATGATATAAGACAAAAAGGTGTTGTTGGTAAAGGTGGACACTTTGAAGAATACTACAGATGCATTGACAAAATCTATGAGGTTTGAGAAGTTCTCTTGGTGTAGAGAAACAATGGGTGTTGTAGGGCTGGATAAATGACTAAGCTGTCCTATGGCCCCTTGTGGAAAGAAAACAACAAGTGGGAGAATGTTGGATTGTGTTATATTCTTTCCACGACTAGCCTACGTAGTGAATGGGGGGGGGGGGGGGGGGGTTAGATGGGGGGCAAAGCACCCCCTTCGTTGCGTTGATTGCATAATGGGGGATTCACAGGGGGTTTGAGGGGGGGCGGGTAGGCCCCCTCTACGGGGTTCGGGGTAGCGTCACGGGGATTTTTTTTTTGGACCCTATATTAGGTTGGGCGTACCTACATATGGTTTTGTGCATGGTTTTCACACATGGTTTTGGACGCGATGGTTTTCGGTCCATGGTTTTGGATGCGATGGTTTTCAATCCATGTTATTGGATGCTTCAACATGTATAAATATGTATTGTAACATTGAAAGGAACATAATGAAAAATCAATCTAGTAGTCTAGGTTTTGGGATCCAGGGGAAAATCTCTGTGAGTATGCATTTTATGTGTTATGCTCTCACATTGTTTATTTTCTGTGTTTTAGAATTCTTATGCAGGTAATTTCTGTATGGGGTTAAAACTTACAAATGGTGTCCTTAGATATTTGCATTAGTTCCCAAGCAATTTCACCTTCCTTCTGCTTGATTTTCCATAGCTCTAATAGCCCTTGCTGGTCAGTCTGAGGTACTTTGTATTCTTGCACGAACCCCCTCTTGATCTCGTCTACTTTGGGATTCTAGTTTTATTCTGCCCACTTTCTAAACCAACGTAGAGCTCTCCCTCTTAGCATGGTCTGGAACTCAATTTTTTTGACGTTGTCTACTATCTTTCGTGCTCTCCATATAGCTTCGTAGAGATACCAGTGCTATTCCATGTCTTCATTTCCCGTACTTGCAAACTCTGGGTATCTGGTAAAATATCCCACCATGTTTATTTGAGTATGCGCCAATAATACAAATCCCTTGGTTTCGGGCTGATGAGATCCTTGCAGTCCCAAGTTACTAATACCACTAATCCCCCTGTTGTTTACTGTATTGAGATTGGACTTATATTTCTTGTGCAAGCTTGTACCCGTATTGCTTTGGTTAATTTCATAATTTTTTTTTTCTTTTCTGAATTATATTAAGGTAGCAGCGGAAGGTCGAGAGTAATACTACCTATACCTTGGGGACATTGCTGCTGATTTGTTGTGGATGCTTCTTCTTCAGCAAATAACCTTTTCATGACGTTGCCCATTTCCTCTTCCCTTTCATTTTCACAACTGCTCGACATTTGTTCCTCCACTATCCTTCCCAAAACCTGTAAGGAAGGATCCTATTTATCATTTTGGCTCCTGTCTTTCCAATCGCCAATCCTGCTTTGTCCGACATCTCCCTTTTCTCTCCCTTCCTCTTGGGGGTTCCCCGACACCACTCCTACTTGGTGGGGTCCCATCTTTCTCTTCTTCAGAGTCTGAACCACTCTTGCTTGCCACTTGTCCGCTAACAATGCTCTCCTCTACACCCTAACATCTCTAGCTTTCCACAACCCTTCTACATCCATTCCTTCAGCAACATCTCTATTCCCCAACCAGTAGCATTCTCCCCTTAGGTCCTTCCCCCAGTACTAGGGTTTTACGCTACCATCCCTGTGGTAGGTGAGGGTAGTAGTCCTTCTTCTACCATGAACATTTTAATCCACAATGACACTTCCTTCACCAACCTTCCTCTTGACCCGAAACCAAACACCGCTTCTTCCCTTTAAAAGGATCGATAACTTTCTACGGAAAACTCGACTATATACCCCTCCATAGTAGTCTTTACCCAAAAGTTGATTTCTCTAGTTAGATCATTATCTACTGGCTGTAGTGATACAAGCTCTGAGGAAGTCCAGCTGTGATGGGTTAACGTTGTTCCCACCAATCGATTCTACACTTTCAACCTTCTTAACCAATTATACAAGTCTTCTGGTCACTTACACCAAAAGATCTCGTACTGGTCACTAGCACCCTCAACATACAACGTCTCTTCGATAAATTGGTTGTCCTCTTTGAATAGTTTGTTCCACTATAAATTGATCTACTATGTTATTCCACTAATATTTAATCTCTTTCTTGAATATCATCAACACCATGTTCTGAACCAGTTCTTGTAACTTCAGGTCCCGGCAATAGAACCATATGTTGGCACAAAAGTTTCATCAAGGGGAGACCTTCAGTTCAAGCGTGGGGTCCAACAATGGCTCATTGTAGTCTAGGACAACGCCGACATTTTCACCTTACCGAGAGGGTAAGGGGTCTCACCCGAGGTATGCCACGACCAGAACTAAGAGGGGTTCGTCATGGGGCCAAGGGTATGCCAACCATTAATATATAAACAATATCAGACACATAATTGGGACAACATCATATTGTTCAACACTATGAAGTCACTACATTCATAGACTTGCAAAAAATTTAAAATTTAAGTGGGTCCATTGTGGTGCAGGTAAATTCTCAGTGCAGACACAAACAATTCCTCTATCCCGTGAGAGTGGGTCTAGCCACAAACGAACAATCTATGGAAAATCTCCTTAATCTAGAATCAAATAAGAGGGCCTACCTCTTAGAACGCTATTCCACTTGGTGATGATCCTGCTTCCTCACTCCATATACCTTTCATTTCCTTCCTTCGAATACCTAAAAGAAGCAAACAAAGAACAACAAAAAAGATGATAACATACAAATTGCATTCAACCTACTTAACAGGTCAAGGAACATTAAGCCATCAAATGTAAGATAACACTTCAATGTAGGAAATCAATCAATAACTATATTCATATAAGTTCAGAAAGAGATTACAAACAATGCCTTGATGTTGCTGGTCTCCTCTGACGTATCCAAGTTCCCACACTTCTACTAGCATCTCATGGATAGCCCCAATAATGAAAGTTTTAAGACTTCTTCACTTTAGTCTCAAACCAAACCAAACACGCTATTATCCCTCAAACATAAACTAGAGAGCTACAAGCTATAGATGTCTTGCTGATTATGCAAGCTCCAAAAATACTAAGACTGGAACTAGTGTAGCTTGTAAAAGGAGGGGTTTATATAGCTTGGATGGAGAGGAGATGGTTCCTCTTATCATGGGAGAAGGCCTTATCTCTTGGATTGGTTCCATCCTAATAGGGGAAAGGATCCCAAACTGACTTCCTCGGCTCCATCCGGCCCAACCATTTACCAGACTTTCGTTACGAAGCTTTTAGACCTGAAATTTTCAACTCCACATTTAAAAAACTTTCCAAAAGAGGATCAGCGCAATTGAGAAAAGGCTCAGTGGCACCGTACAACACTAGTCATGGTTTTAATCTCTGCAAATCGATGCGAGGAGGAAACTGGTCATTAGCACCGGTCTTGTGAACTGGGGTAAAAGGAAGATTCATAGGAAATGATGCAAAAGGGAATCATTCTGCTCATGAAGAGTGACATAATGGGAGTTTCTTCATGATGGGAAAGCATGTAGGGTTCACTGTAGAGGTCCTCCAAGATCGTGGAACGGGGAGTACAGTGACAGTGACAAAATGCTGTGTAATAGATGCCCCCTAAAGCGTGAAGGCCGGACTAGAGTGAGGGGTGAAATGCTTTACAAGTAGATGCGGGGAACCAGAGTCCGTCATTGGAAAACCTGCAAGTAAGAATATATACATATACATCACTGAAAACTTTGAAAAATGATACATGAATCGTGGTATGGATGCAGCCATCCAGAGAATGATCATGTAAATGGATCCAAGGCATGGGCACAACCATCCAATATAGAGGATTATATTGAAACCAAGGTATGGTCACAACCATCCAATAATGAGAAGGATCACATATAATAACTCATGGTATGGTCACAACCATCCATCTGAAAGAGACATATATATTAGCATGATCATGTCACATCGCCTTGCAACTTGGACTTGTGTAATCTGAGCCTAGGGTCTTGCAATCCAACATGACCTGATCAAAGTACAAATCCTAACATGTGAATGAATGTGTTGAAGTCGAACATGCTATAAATTTGCTTGATTACCGGTCAATGATGTGAACCATTAACAAGCGTGAGAGAAACCATCAATAAGACAATGGCTCTCAAGGTACTAGCAGCATAGTTCAATGAATGTGAATAATGGAACTGAAGTCGAACTCTTGTGAATTCACCCAATCGAAAGAAAATGATGTGAACTTATTGTCGAGTGCGAAGAACATTCCATTAGGGCATGCAAGATCTAAGGTACCGGAAGGGAGTAACTCGGCCAACTTCATGGGTAATGAGTTGAAGTTGACAGGAAGTGACCGTGTCGAAGGAGGGCCATGATGTATCCCACATGAATGACACGAGACAAAGGGATGTAATGATTTCAGATGATATAGAGAATCAGGAGTAAGTGTAACTGCAGAGGGACTAACTCTTGAACATATCAATGACAAGACTCCGGAGTTTGGCAGCTTTTGGATCCATAGGATCAGTGGTCATGATGATGTAGTAGAGATCAAATGGAAGGAAAAATGAACGACCCAACCCAAGATGGTCAGTGATGAAAAGGAGGATATCACAACCCTATCTGGTCATCTGGCGCTATGTCTACCTCTGATTTGTTCATTCAGATTCCAACCTCCAAACCGATGGTGCATTCTGTAGTTACCTCAATTCCAGTGCAACCCACTGTTTTGAATCCTCTTGTTTCGTCTGTCCAAGTAACCTGTCCTTTTCAACCGACGGTCTTGATCCATGTCTCTGTCAATTCTTCAATCCCTCCAATAACTGGACAAGCTATGCCACCATCTGGGGGGGGAAGTCCGAATGTTTCTATGATGTCTGGCACAACCAATGTGAGTGGATCACAAGCTCACATGGTTGGACTGAACAAAACCTCTTTAGGTTCCATTCTACACCCTGTTGGTCCTGCTCAATTGAGTAATATCTAGTACCAATAGCCGAACCTTGTTGGTCCATCTGGGTTAAGTAATGTCGATTACCAACAGACCAATGTGGCTCAGGTTCAGTACCAACCTCCTTATGTTCCATATGGTTCTCAAGTAATGGTTAATTTGTGTTACAACCCTCAGCCTGGACCTTATGTTCAGCCTGGTCCATCCATCGCACCTGGTTGATATGGCTAGATATAGTTCAGGAACTTTCAAGGTGTCACTCCAAGCGCTGTTCAAGTACCCTTGCAGCAGCAAGGAAAACTTCTGCAATAGCAAGGGAGACCTTCATTGCAGCAAGGGAAATCCATGCAGTAGTAAGGGTAGATAATGCTGCAGCAAGGAAAAATGCAACAGCCGCAAGGTCAACCCTTGCAATCGTTGCAGCAAACCATGCAGCCGCAAGTGCAGTATGTGCTACAATCCTCCGAGCCTATGTTCTCGCAAGGTCAACCTCTACAGCCACAAGGACAACCTTTACATCCGCAAGGTCAGCCCTTGCAACAACAAGGTCAAACTCGGTAGTAGCAACCCTTACACTCATATCAACAGGGTCAACCTTTGCAAGGGAAAGGTTAGGGTCAAGTCCTGCAGCAGCAGGCACAAAATCCTTATGTCCAAGATCAACAAGTTCAACATCATTTTGTCCAAGGGCAGCAAGTCCAAAATACTTATTTCCAAGGGAAACAAGTGTGAAATCCTTATGTCCAAAGGTAGTAGGTATAAATGCCTTTCATCGAGGGGCAGCAGGTTCAAAACCCTTATGCTCATGGACATCAGGTGCAAAATCCATATGTCCAAGGCCAGCAGGATGAACAATCTTTTAAGCCGTATGTTGCTTATTAGCAACCTATGGCTAACAGTTTCAAGGCTTTCAAGGTCAGAATCCTCCATACGGGCAAGGTAACCTATAGTGGGGAAAAAATCAAATGCCATATGGACAAAACCCTCCACTATGGGGACAAAATACTTACCAGCAGGGATGGGTTCCGCTGGATGGGTCCGCTTATCGACCTAAAATGACTTTCAATATCGAATTGTCGTTCTTGGCCACATTAGAGTTGCCAGATGTGTCTAGACTCACGAATGACCCAATTCTTCATTCGCCATACTGGCCTCCAGTTCCATCCAAGATCTCGAGTGATTGTACGAAGTTTGAAGGAAAAGCGAAAGAGGATCCATAAGCCCATGTGATGACATATCAACTTTGGTGCTCCTCAAATTCCTACATTTTTTATTCCATTCGTCTTCAGCTTTTCCAACAAACTCTTACAGGTTCTGTAGCCAAGTGGTATATCAAGCTACCTTGAAATACCTATCATGACTTTAACACTATTGCCATGGCCTTTCTCACACATTTCCAGTTTCTGGTTCCTTATGAAACTAGCACCCATCTTCTAATGTCGCTCAAGCAAGACACTACGACCCACATCTCTAATCACATCCATGAGTGGAGACGTAGGTGTCACCTGATTAAGTTTGATATTGTTGATCAGTTGTTTACTGAGTCGTTCACCAAATCATTCGTCAAAAAAATTGCTAAGGACATTGCGATGCGTGGATGCGTCACTGAGGAACAAGCCATCGCGCGAACCCAATATCTAGACCTCGTTTATTCACAATCTGGCATGTTATATGATATGTTACCCAATGTGCCCAGACCATCATCTGATTTGACGACATCTAAGTCTCTGGCTACACCTCTTGTTTATGGAGTAATTCGTTTAGTGACTCAGACCCTTGCAAAATATTCTTCCAAAGAGAAGTTGGTCTCCAACACTGCTTCCAATGATTCCTCTCACAATTCATATAGCCCTGGTAAAACCTTAGAGGTTCACGTTGTTCAGTCTACCGCAACAAACAAATCCTATAAAGGTAAGAAGAAAGGCAAAGGCAAGGGTAAAGCTGATTCCTCGAAGTAGGGCCCTCCTAAGTCATCTGCTGGTGATGCTTCCGAACGGAAGCCCAAATATCCATGCCTCATATGTGAGGAGGATCACTATACTAAGGATTTTCCCAGACGATCCGAAGTTAGTTGTTTGCTCAAAGGGACCTTAGCTATCCTGAAAGAGCCCTTTCCATCCCAGCATACCCAAATGGTAGATTAGCCTCAATGATCCTCTTCCTCAGGTTTACAAGTGTTCATGACGAATACACCGATTAACGTGGCTACTCGGTCAAAATATTATCAAACTCCTACCCTGACAACAGTGAAAGAGAAAGAAGGTACCCCTTCTTCTTATACCCGGTCCATTTCTGGTCCTCTCTATATAGAGCGACCTAATCGTGATTGCGCCATTCGACCACCTTCTTGAGGTGTGCTACGAAAGTCCTCGTACAATCCAAATGCTTGAGTCGCTCAACATTATAACATTGTTGAAGATTTGGCTCAAGCACCATCAGCTATGTCTGCTCTCGAGGTCCTTCAAAGCTATACTTCTCAGTGTAAATCATTATTGTAAGTTATTGGGGGTATTGGTCCATCTGAATCTAATATCATTTGTTTTAATCTTGAAAACCACGTTCGGCGTTTACCTCATCAAATTTCCTTTCTCATTCAGGTGATCATAAATGAGAAAACCATTCATAGGACCGTCATCGATGAAGGTGCTTCTACCTGCATCATGTCTGTCACTTGTTGGAAGGAAATTGGTTCTCCTACTCTGAACCAGTCCCCTTACACTATGGAAGCTTTTGACGGATGTGATTCGCGACCATTCGGTTTCCTTTCCAACCTTGCCATTACTTTAGAGGGCAAGATAGTACATGTCGAAGTAGAGATCGTTGACGCTAATATTAACTACAATATTCTACTCAGACAGAGCTGGACCCATGCTAAGCATGCTGTAGCATCCTCCCTTTTCTGTGTGATATGTTTTCCTCATCAAGGGAAGATAATCACAGGTGACCAACTGTCCTTCTTTGCCTCTTCCTCCTCGGATGGAAATATTCCTTACGTAAAGCACACTGGAACTCCTTATGAGAGTCTGGGGGTAGGACTCTTTAAATATCCTACCTTGATGGGTATTTTTCCACTCCTACCTCCTCATGTTGCCTTTGTCAACATGATCGTGGTCAAGTCTAATCCTTGGGTCATTCCTTCACCAGATCATGTTGATACATGGGGCGAGGTTATGTCGTTAAGCCCTACTGAAATTAATTATGTGGAAATTGTTTCGGCTTTGCCTTTGGTATCCTCTGATTCCTCTTTTTCGAGAACATATCTCGATGCGTATTATCAATCTCCATGGTTTGGTTCTTCAGAATCTCCTGATCCCTTAGTCAAGACTTTTCTTTCTAACAAGAGTATCATGGAAGTTATGTCTCTAGAGGAAGTACCTTGGAACAATGCTCATCATCGTTCCTCTTTTTTTCTTGGCCCGACGGTCATGTCTACTTGTCTTGAGAAGTCCTCTTCTCAGTTCCTGACCCTACCACTTTAGATGCCGATCATGACTCATGAATTTTGGTCAAAAGGGAACATGGGTAACATTACCCAAATGATGCCAATTGATATTTTTATCAAACTTGGTGTCATTGAACATGTCCATATCGGGGTAACTTGTTCTCCAAATGAGATCAAGCTCTATACTCGTCTGTTCCAAGAGTTCTGGGATGTTTTTGCGTGGTCATATGAAGAAATGCCTGACATTGACCCAAGTATAGTTGTGCCTGAAATTCTGACTTACCCTCATGTGAAGCCCATTTGCCAAAGGTTTCACCCAGTGCACCCTAGAAAAGCGATCGCCATCAAGGGTGAAGTTGAAAAACTTCTAAAAGATGGATTTATTTATCCAAACCCTCTTATAAATTGGGTGTTGAATATCGTACTGGTGACAAAGACACAAGGAACTATTCGTGTTTGCGTCAATTATCATGATCTCAATTATACTTGTCCAAAGGATAATTACCCCACTCCCTTCATTGATCAGATCATTGATGAATGTGCTCGGCGTTAATTATTTTCCTTTATGGACGGTTTTTGTGGTTACAACTAGATAAACAGTGCATCGGCTGATCAAGATAAGACATCCTTTATCTATCCATGGGGGACATTCACGTATAAAAATCTTCCTTTTGGTTTTAAGAATTTTGGGGCTACATTTCAAAGAGTGATGTCTTATGCGTTCCATGAAATTCGAAACATCATTCAACCTTACTTGGGTGATCTCCTTGCTCATTCTCATAGACGTGATGATCACCCTTATCATTTACGACATTTTTTCTTCACTGTAGACACTACAACATTTGGCTGAATCCGGACGACTCCTCGACTTTATCATTTCGAAAGAAGGAATTCACCTTGATTCTCTTAATGTTGAGGCTATTGTTAATTTACCCCCTCCATCTTCATTCCATCAACTATAGAGTCTGCAAGGAAAAGAAAATTTCTTTCGTCGTTTTGTACTGAACTATGCTGAGCTAGCTTCAACGTTCACCGAGTTGCTCAAGCAAGGAATCCCATTTGTTTGGGATGAGGCTGCCCAAAAGTATTTTGATGACCTAAAACATATCCTCATCGATGCTCCTTTGTTGCACCCTCCGAATTATCATCGCGATTACTTCCTTTATCTAGAAGCAGCCTCTAGTACCATTGCTATGGTGCTGGTGCAAGACAATGAAAAAGGAAATAAACATGTTATTTACTACCTCAGTTGCAATCTCCTCGGCACTGAGATGTATTATGCTCATGTCGAGAAGTTGGCTTTGGCTACCGTACAGGTCATTCAATGCTTTCGGCATTACATTCTTGTTTGCACTACCATTGTGATTTCTGAATGCAACCCCATGATCTGCATCCTAACTCGTTAGTTTCTGGGGGGAAAATATTCTAAGTGGATTGTCATCCTCCAAGGATTCGATTTGGTGTTCAATACTGCCAAATCTAAGAAATCACTGGTCTTCTCTTAGTTGATTTGCTCCCTTCCCTTTGCTTCTTGTCCTGCTGGTGTTGATGAGCATCTCCCGGATAAGACTCTTTTCTTGATTAGCACTCTCGACCTGTGTTACGGTGATATCATTGTGTATCTCCAGAAATCCACCTTCTGGTCTGCATTGAAAAAAGATGATCGCCGACGCATTCAGCATCAATCCCCACCTTACCGTATCATTGGAGATACTTTATATTGCGTCGATGTCGATTCAATTCTTCATCATTGTCTCTCTCTCGAGGAGGCTGAGAGAGTCTTGAATGACTGCCATTCTGGTACCTGTGGCAGTCATCTATCTGGATATGATAATGCTCAAAAAATCCTTCACGTTGGTTATTTTTGGCCTCCATCTTCAAGGATTGCATCCTTGCTGTTTGCAAATTCCATGAGTGCCAAATTTATGAGCATAAAATGGCTTTATCTCAAAAAGTACTATACCTAGGTCATATTGCATGGCTACTTTTATACAATAGTGTGTTATTCATTTTTTTATAGTGTGGTTTGGTGTATTTTTTTGCAAGCATATTTCCTACTTATTATGTTTTTACCTGCTTTGCAGATGTTTGTGTCTCCTCACATCGGTTTCATTGATGGTGCTTGCTGTAGTACCCAAAATTTATCATCTGTGGCATGGGCCATTTATGACCCCCATGGTGAGTTGATTGATCTTCAAGGTATTTGTTTAGGTTGAACAACTAATAACATTGCTGAGTACATCGAATTTATCAAATTGTTGTCAGAAGCTATCGCTCTTGACATCTGAGAATTAGTTGTCAACCTTGATTCACAACTTGTTGTTCTTCAACTCAACGGGCAATATTCCATCAAAAACCCTCAGATATTGAGAATGTATTTGTGTATTCATCTATTGGAGAGAAATTTTGATTACATTACATATCATCATATTCCTAGGCATATGAATACGTTGACAAATGCATTAGCTAATTATGTGTTGGATAGACATTTGCGAAACATGTGAAAAACAAAAACAAAACATTTGTACCATAGTAAGCAAGGAAATATAGCATATATATATATATATATATATATATATATATATATATATATATATATATATATATATATATATATTGTCATACATCAAAACCCCAAAAAATAATATATGTGTTCAAATGCATCTGTGGCTCTCATGCCTTATACATCTATGGCTCACAGGCATAAAAAATGTAGAATGATAGACATATGAACTCCTCGGCATGGTGCTCATGGTAGCATGTAACTTCTTGTACTACACGAGTCAGCAGTTGGTGGATCTGGTCTGATACCCCCACTGTGTGCCTCTGATACTAGCGTGGGATGTCTCCCACCCAAACATACTCTGGGATACTGTGGGTCAATCCCTCGAGGTTCTGTTTGATCTCCTCCTCATTATCGCTTCCTTCCTGATAAGGAGCGATATCGAATTGCCAAGCGACGCTCCTATCAATCGGGGACATCCCGACAGGACACTCTGGTCCTACATTTGCATTTACAAAATCAAAAATTTCATGAATGCATGTATTCCAAAAAAAATAAAAACCCAAAAATTAAAATTGTTTGGTTTTACCTCCATCGTCATAATCTTCTCCCTATGGGAGCAGCATATCTGGATCGCCACAAAAGTCGGTACCGCTATAGGGCCAATCCTGTACTGCAATTAGCTGACATCGTAGCCACAAAATTAAGGTGGGCTTATATGACATGTGTTGGCCCCCAGTGATTCTAGGCATCAATTCACTCCAATGGACCATCCATGGGTCTCGTGGCAATAGGGGTTCCACATCAGCAAGCTAGTTGTGAAATAGCGGGACTTGCTCCAAAAAGAAGGTCACTAGAACGAAACCGTAGCAAAATTGCTTCAGTTTTCCCACCTTGGCTTTTGATAGCTGATGCTTCATGTTTACCTTCATGTTTTCTGCCCAGTTAAAGATAGTCAGAACCATATAGTCGATAGTGTACTAAAACTTCGACTTGTTGGACTCATGCTGTGCTTGAGCCCCAGACACTCTTTTGATGGTCAACAACAACACTTTCAACACAAGGTCTTGAACACTCATGATCTCTATCTTGCCGCTCTTCGATTTTAGTGCTTTCGGGAAGTGTTATGCGAGAAACATGTTCACACATGCCTCAGTAGTCCTGGACCCATACAAATTGACTAGTTCGCCTCTTCGGGATAACCCTGTGATGAAATAAATGTCAGAAGTTTCCAACTCCAGTTCTTGGTCCTTGATCTTAAAACCTTCCCGATTAACATCCCAAATACTAATCAAATACTGTAGCAGCTCGAGTTGAGCCCAAAGACCTGGTGTGAGGAAGAATTTGAGGAGCCCACGGTTCCTTAGGGCATTCAACCAATTTGGGTCTGCCATTTCTTGTGTATCAATGTCCTCATGCTCAAATTCCCTCCAATCAACCATTTTTCGCGATGTTTTCCCTGCAAAAACTATAAAATCAAGTCAATAATCATCCGTGGCTAGAGACATTTGGATCAAATAAGAGAAATTAGGCAAAAACTTGAGAATTGTGTGTTCACGGCGCCGACGCGATTATTTTAAAAACAGTAGCACTGACGGCACGCTTGAGAGTGTTAATAACCACTGATCGGCGCGATTCTGTGCCTGGAAATCGCGCCAACCGAGGGCGACTTTTTTTTTGCTAAATCCTCCTTAAGAAATCCAGAAAACGGTTAAAAATAGGGAAAATGAGCATTAAAATGAAGCTAAAGGTCTTGGCTCTTACCTGCAACTAACGGATTGTCAAATGGCCTCCCATATCTACCGCAATCCGCTCCTAAAAATCTAGGGCACATATGGGTGAAAAATGCTCCACACAAGGTAAAATCGTAAAATGGTAAAAATTTATTACTTTTTCCTCCTTTTATTCATTTTTAATGAAATATTAGGGTTTTAAAAGTGTTTTTAACCTATTTTTCCTCAGAAATTGGATAATGTATTTACCTATTGTGCAACGACAGGTGACGAGTAATTGATGAAGGTACTGGAGTCATGTTTAGGCTCTTTTCTTGGCTCGTAAAACTAAAATGAAAAGATCGTTGAGTATTTTTCACTTTTTTACTCGTAAAAGAGAATAAAAAAGGGGGGTCAACTTTTAAGCTCTTTTCCGACTCTTTTAAAACGAAAATATGGCCGAGATCTTGTTGTTTTGAACTCATTAAAGGCTATGAAATGTTGTTTACACAGTATACATTTACCCGTTTTTCAGGCTGGGATAAACTATTTACGAAAAAGGTACTCCTTGATTGAAATGGAAAAGCGGTTCTCTCAAGTATCATTTTCTACCTTTTCGATCTCAAAAGACACAAATGTATGAAAAGGGACCATGTGGAGCTTTCTTTTCCGTGTCTTTTTCAAACTCTATAAACATGAAAAAGATACCGAGTTACACCTTTGTCGGACTCGTTAAAACATTAAATGATATTGGATTCGTCACCATGATGGACATGAGCTTCTCCTTCCTAGGGCTCATTAAGCTTACTAGGTCGGATTCGTCTGAAGGATGAACTTATTGTGCAAGCACATGCTATCCCCTTCAAGCTTGTGATTAAAAAATAATTGGGGTACTTGCCAGAAATGGTGGGGAAAATTAGAAATTCTATCAGTTGTGTCGGCAGCTCACTCTTGAACATGACACTTTCTGCTTCGTGTCAGGTTGAAATATCCTCCTTTTCATCATTGATCTTCCTGGGTTGGGCCGTTCATTTTTTCCTTCCATTTGATCTCTGCCATGTCATCATGACCACCGATCCTATGGATCAAAAAGCTGCCAAACTTTGGAGTCGTGTTGCCGATATGTTCAAGAGTTAGTCCCTTTGCTGTTACACTTACTCTTGATTCTTTGTATCATCTGAAATCATTACATCCCTTTGTCTCATGTCGTTGATGTGGGATACATCATGGCCCTCATTTGACACGGTCGCTTCCTGTCGACTTCAACTCATTATCCAGGAAGCTGGCTGAGAGAATCCCTTCCAGTACCTTAGAAATTTCATGCCTTAATGGCAAGTTCCTTTCACTTGACGACAAGTTCACATCATTAGCTTTCGATCGGGTGAATGCACAGGTGTTCGATTTTAGCTCCTTTATTCACATTCCATGAACTGTGCTACTAGTAACTTGAGAGCCATTGTAATTATTGATGGTTTCTCTCACGCTTGTTAACAATCCATGTTGGCTTATAGTGGCTTGACCCAGGTTCGGAAGAGTAATTTAGCCAAACAAATCCCGCAGCTACCGGCCCTTTCGGCAATAGCCCATGGAGCGTGGGCTGAGGTCTCACCCGAGGTAGCAGGGGAGGGTACTGGAACTAGGTTTTCGCACCCTTGGGATTTCTAGATGCGGTCTGGAGGTTTCGTGCACCATTCCGCATCCTCGCGCTGTTTTGCTTCGTGCAGATCTGGACCTAGAATAATCCTTACTACTTATTAATGTGCTGTTTATAGATTCAATCTACTTTTTATGGTCTTTAAGCAAACATTTATCAGATTTAACCAGTTTGCACACTTAGAATAAACATAGATTCACATGTATTCATAACATAAGCATAGGTGCATAGATCAAACAATTATATTAACCATACAAAAGCCAGATCCGCGATAATTCAGATTTAACGCAGAATTTCAGAAGCAACTTATCTTTATTCACTTTCTTCACCAATACATCTAGATCCGCCTTGCACACTCAGCTGCAGGGGTCCGTGCACAAAGCTGTGGACTCTTCTAGGCCTCTATGCACATAGCTACAGAGCTTCTATCTACTACCCAAACCCTCGACTCAAACTTACAAGCACTTTCAGACTTTCCTTCTCAAAAATCCATTACAATTCAAATTCAAGATCATACCAAAAGCTGCCTTCTACCCATAGAGCCTCGCTCTATTTATACCTTTTTATGGTCCACGGACCGAATTACTTCCTATTATTCTATATTATTTCTTGGGCGGACAACCCTTTGACTCAACCTTTTACATTTCGCGCTCCACATATTTCGGATATTTACAATATCTTTATACTAACTTTTAGGTTCTCAAACCCAAAACTCTTATGCGAGACCTCTGCTACCCAAAATTCCCCGAACACAATCATTGTGACTCGTCCTAAGTCACTCGTCGGTGTGACGAGACGCGCTGCCATGGCTTCGTAGTTCACCTCCCTATAAGTGACACTCATCGTCCTACTGCTTCTTTGTTGTTTCCTACAACGCTTCTTCCGACTCCTGCTTCATTGTTGCTACCAAGTTTCATGACTGATAATGCTCATTCTACTCTGCTCAGTTAACATAGAACACCCCCTCATAGGATTTTAGCTCGAGCGGGGGAGCCACATACAGGACCTCCTTGTACCACCGCAGCCACTTCCTATCTTCGTATCTGCTCTTCGCATTTTCTGTTGCAGCTTGTGTTGCAATTTTACAAGACCTTTGCTGCTGTCTGTGAGATCCCAATCCTCAAGGTACATCAAAGATGACTTATTAACTGCATTTCGACCAGTGTCCTCCATAATTCCATCTTTTTTCTTTTCTATTGTAGTGCGTTGGCCTGTCCTTTGGCGAGGTGGTGGCATCCAGACCAATTCTGCTTCGTGTCTCCCATTTTCCAGTACATCCCCTACTGTTGACACTGAACTTTGCGTGGCACCCGCAGTTGTCAACACCATGTTCCTAAGAGAGCCCTACCTTTCCATTGGCCATATCACCACCCTCGGGCTTATTCCCTATGCAGAGATAATGAAAAGTTCCATATCAATAACCAGCATGTGTTTTCCAGAAGTGTAGGTCGCCCAGTGGATGCCCCTCGGTGATTTATAAGTGTTTCGAATTTCAAATTCACTGGCTCCTGCCTGTTCTGGCGTCCTTATGTAAAACTTGTGGCAGCTTGTTCCATATTTGGCTCATACTCCTTCTCTTAATTGCCCATTGCCCACTCCCTTTTGCCATAATATAGACATCTTGTCATGAATAGTGACAGCAACGGTCACCTCTCCTTTTAGAAACGCATCAGTGCACTTCTTTCTGCGCAACCGTGATCTTGGTGATTAGCTAAATCTATGTATATCTTGGCAACTGCACCTCTTTCCCCCAGACTACTTTATCGTCCCGCGCTCTCTTTCAACTGGCTAGAGTGGTGAGACTGTCCCTCGAATGGTTAGTCAGGTGATCGACCCACCTGTGTAGAGCTTCAGGCGACTTCCATTCACTCTTCCCGGGAAGGGGTCTCCATTGAGTTTGGCAAGCTGAACCGTGCCCCCATCGGTAACTTCTTTGCCAATGCATTCAGAGTTTGCCAGGGAATTTCTCGAACTTGCTGTCATATAGTAATACTAGATCATTCTCCTTGAAGGTGCACATCTTGATATGGCGATCATGCCACACTTTCTCTCGTTGTTTTTGTACTTGCTGATGGAATCAAGCCAAAAACCATTCCTCCTCTAGTTCCTCTAGCTGCACGAGCCATTCCTCCAAAGCCCCGTGGTCTGCCATACCGGCTATTGCTGCTATCCATAGACTAGGCATAATGTATTCCATAGGCATAATGGCATCCTTGCCATAGACTAACCGAAGTCCCATAGCACAGCAGGGTGCGCAAGTCCCAGTGATTTGATTGCGCATTATAGACCTTGGTCAACGCAGTCTCCAAGATTTTGTTGAATGCTTCAACGGTCCCATTTGCTTGCGGGTGGTATGGCGTACTCTCTTGGTGATATATCTAGAATTCCTCAGTGAGTGCACTAATTGTTTGATTCAGAAAATGTGTTCCCCAATCACTCATAAGAATTTTGGGACATCCAAACCTTGTCAGTATGTTCTCTAACAAAAAATTTGCAGCTATCACAGCCATGTAGTCCTTAACTGGCTGTGCCTCTGCCCATCGAGTCAAATATTTTGTCGCGGTGATGATATAGTGCACACCCATCTTTCCTCGTGGCGCGATAGGTCCTACGAAGTCGATTTCCCACTTCTCGAATGGTTGTAGCATCATCTGTGGTTTGAGCGGCATTTCATATTTTCGCGATGGTTTCCTCGTCCGTTGACATACGTCGCAGGCTCGACATTATGCTTTCGAATCCTGATGCAGAGTGGGCCACCATAATCTTGCACGAAGAATCTTCTGGGCTGTGGCACGACCTACATAATGTTCGCTAGTAACCCCCCCATGTGCTTCGACCAGGATCTATCCTCGCTCGAACTCCAGGACATACCTGCGTAATATTTTGGTGTTGCCCATTTTGTAGAGGTGCCCTGAAATCACGGTAAGTTTTGCTGCACATATCACCAATTCCTTCTTCTATTGAACATAATATCCCTATGGTGCGGTTCCTTTAGTTAAGAAATGGATTATATCCTCAAAGTGGCCATCGCTATGCACACTACATATAGATGTGCATCCGGGAGTTCGTCCTCTAAATTCGTGGGCTCGTCACCAGTCTCAATTCAGGATAGGTGATCTGGGCCAGCATTTAGACGTCCCAGCTTTACAATGACCTTGAAGTCATATTCTTGGAATAACAACAACCACCTACAAATGTGCCCCCCCAACACAGGCTTATTCACTAGGTATTTTAGCGCAGAGTGATTAGTATACATCTTAAAGTGGCCTCCGAGCAGATAATGGCATTATTTTTGAAGTGCGTATACCATCGCTAATCCCTCGCGCTCGGTGGTGGAATAATTCTTCTCAACTTTTGACAACCGGCGACTTGTGAACGGAATTGCATGATCAATTCCCTCCGCTCTGATTGAGTAAGTACAGCCCCTAACGCGATACACGACGCATCGACATGCACATGGAATTCGACGTCCCATTTCGGAAAGACTAATATAGGGGTGGATGCCATCTTTTCCTTAAGCGTTTCCAAAATTTTGTTACATCCCTCATTCCAGCAATAAGTAGCATCCTTCTTCAACAACTATTCCATTGGAGCCATGATCTGGGCGTAGCTTTTGATGAACTTTTGATAGTAGCCCGTGTGTCCCAGTGTGGTGCATAGTTGTTTGACACTTCACAGTGCTTGCAGAATGAGTATGATAGCGATATTTGCAGGATCCACCATCAGGCCTTGCTTACAAACCACATGGTCCAGCGGTTTCCTGAAGGGGACGAGGAAAGTACACTTCTTTAGGTTTAGCGCAATCTGGTGTCGTCGGCAAGTATCCAACATTAACCGTAAGCTCGCTATGTGTTTCTTAACCAGCCTGAACACGGTCTAGTCATCAAGATAGACCTCTAAGAACTTGTGTATAAATTCATTGAATGCCGCTACCACAATTCGTGAAAATATATTCGGCGCATTCTTCAGTCCAAAGGGCATCATCGTATATTTGAAACAACCCCATTAGTGGCGAACATTGTTTTACTCCTGTCTTCTGGTGCGATCTTGATCTGGTGATATCCTGAGAACCCATCTGTAAAAGAGTAGGCTTCCTATTCACCCACATTTTCCAGTACCTCATCTGTAAAGGGCATTGGAAATGGATCATTAACATAGGCATCATTGAGCTTCCTAAGATCCACGCAAATGCGAATCTCACCCTTCTGTTTCTTCTCCTACACAACCATCGGACTTACCGAGTTGGACTCCTCAACTGGTTCAATGATTCCTGCTACCAGCATCGTATCCAGGTCTTTGCAGACCTTTGCTTTGTATTTTGGATTCAATCGGTAGGGTCGTTGCTTAACCGGCTTCGCATCCGGCTTCAACGTTATCTTCATCATTCCCAGGTCTCCTAGGATCCCTTTTAGCTCCATGATTTTTTTTGGGAATAAATATCGATATTCCCAAAGCAACTCGATGACCTTTTCCACTATGGCATCGTCCTAATAGTCCCCAAGCGTTGCATACTTCAGCTCTTCTTTTGTTCCGATATTTACTTGTTTTGTTTTCAGTGGTGCCGTGATATCTGGATCTTCAATTTTGGGTCCACGCACCTCACGGTTCCCCTATAATTCCGGAATATTGATGTTTCGCAGATTGTCCTCATCATCTTCTACCTGGACATTGTAACATTTGAGGGCCTAGCTCAGTTGTCGCGACCAGTCGGGCTGCACAGGTTCTTCTAGTTCTAGTGGAATTTTGAAAATGGAGGGCTTCACCAGCTGCAATGCATCGTCCATGGGATCCATCCATTAATCTTCAAAGAGGAATGTCGATAAAAACCCTTCGCCTAAGATATCCCACTCGCCTGTGCTGTGTCGGAGTTCTGCTTCAGTATACCAGTTTCTGGGAATGACGTCCAAGGTGTGATAAAATAGGTGCACCCACTCTGGTTGTGGTTCCTCTCCATAGGCTTTGATACATCTGGTAAGGTGCATGCACGGGTCATTTCGTCCATTGTATTTCTCCATTATTCATAGTTCCGACTTCCCAAATCTTATCTACATCATGCACCTGCAGCCATGCCAATCTTCGAAAGTCCCTTCATGTGTGCCCCACCATCACGCAGGTGTCACATGCAATGCCCATCTCAATGCATCAAACTGTTGGTGCTCGGGTACCGTGATTGAAAATTTGGTCAGGAATTCATCTATTATTGTTAGCCCAACATACGTTGGCAATTCGTGATCCTGGGCCCTCACGCAGTACATATTTAGTCACCATATTGCAGTGGAGCGTGATCACTTCTTTCAACCTGTTATGCCACCGCTCATCTTCTTCCTCTGAATCGATGGTGCAGGACTCTACATAGCCCCATGATATTATTCTATCCTTCGTTGTCTTGACCCATTCTTTCCTTTGTGCAGAAATTTTGTAGATACAATCTAATTCGTTGTCACTTTCTTTGTTGCGCACGGGTTCAATGTAGTGCGGTCCTTCAGCTGGATCTAGCAGAATGACTACGCGGAGCGACTTCGTTTGAAATATCATTGTCTGCTTCTTTAAATTAATAACCCCATTCATGTCGGTGGCCGAGTCTATTCCTAACAACGCAGGATAGGGCGCACTTTCATCCATGATCTCAATAATTTCAAAGTCCATTCGAGAAATTGCACCATCAATATCTACTGTAATTCCTTGCAGCCTTCCCATGGGTAGGATTTTTTGCTGGTTTGCCATTCGCAATTGGATAGGGGACCATTGTAGTGTAGGCTTACCCATGCGCTCCCAAGTCTATTTAGGTAGTACGTTGGTATCTGAGCCCAAGTCCAGAATGACCTGATCCATCTCATAATCGCCAATTTGCACCATTAATCGCATTTCCCGCCCGGTCCATGATGCATGTCTTCCCAATTTCTAAACTACGTGAGGTTCACTCCATCCTCCACATCTATTTATCAATTCCTGTAAGCCTTTCACTGCCCTGTTGTCACTAAGCAATTTTATACATGTCTCTGAATAGGTAGTTCTCATTGAGGGATCCTTGTCCGACTCAGGTTGATCCCTACTACCTGGGGTAGAGACCTCTACGAAGCTCTCCTTAGCATCCAGATATGTCTCCTTGCCAACCCCTACATCTTCCTTACTTAAGTTCCATCTATCTACTCTTGTGGCCTTTCCACTTCTTAGTACGATGTTTACTTTGGGGCCTTCATCGCGGGGTTCGGACCTCATCATCTACACGTTCTGGGTTGTTGTTGGTTGTGCTGCCCTTTTTTCCCGAATCTGTGCTATCAACGTAGGGCAATCTATCAGCTCATGATCGAATTACTCACAGTAAGTGCATGAAATTCTAGTTGGGTTGGTACAATCCCATGCATAATGTCCTGGTCCTCTGTAGTTGTAACAGATTAGCTGCCTGCGACCCATTCCTAGCCCCATTCCGCCCCATCCTTGTCCACATCCCTGGAACCCACCGCGTGTGATTGCCTTGGCTAGATCTTGTCCTCGCACCTTAGTCTGCATTCTGTAAGTAGGTGACTGGTCCATTAATAATTGATAGCTACGATAGTCTCTTTCCTCGTGGCCCACCGATCTGCAAAAGTTGCAAAATAGCTTCTTGGGGGTCTGGTTGAATTTTGGCAGTAGATGACAGTTATCGGTGTTATGTTTTCCTCCCACCTGACATATTGTACACCAGAGTGGGGTTGTTGTGCTTAGCCCTACCTGTGCCTCTGGTCGCGATGGTGTTGGTCGCCCCATTGCCACATAATTCGCTGAGACCAGGCAGTTATCTTTATCGTGCCCCTGGCTCCTACACTTTATACACCATACTTCCTCCTGGACTTCTGGGTGTTATCCCTATTCTTGTTTTAACTTCTTCATTTCCAAACAAAAGTTTTGGATCTACGCTTGGATTTTATAAACTCCCAACCCCGGGTCTTGTAACGGAGTTTTGTGCAACGTCATCGCTGTCTCCAATGCTTCAGCCTGGGTTGAGATCTTCTGTTGTGACCAAGCCATCCTCAAAAGTGGTGTTAAGGATGCCATAAACCAAGCACAGTGCTGCACATCCATCAGTGTCATGTTTGCTTCGCGAATATTACTTTTCAGTCTTTGGTCCAAATCCCACGGGGTTTCACCAGGCATCATCGCGATTCCTTGAACCCTATGATTGACTGTGTTTCTGAATTTGGATGGCTAAATTCTTTTTTTAGTTTGGTTTGGATTTCTACTATCCCCGCAGTTGGGTGATTGCTTGAGTATTTTATGTACCATGTCAGCGCTCGGTCCTACAACACGCTAACTAAGGTAGCTTTTCTGATATTATCATTTGAAATTCTATGTGCATTCCATACTGAGGTTAACACAAACCAAAATTGTTTTGGGTTGTCGCTTCCTACTCCTTTGAATATTGGTAGCTGGATCGTGCTCGTCATTGTCAACTCTTACTCTGAACTACTACTACTCCTGGTCCCTTTGATCCTTTAATTCTTTTTCTATGGAATCCCGCGTGTTCCACATCAGACACCCCTTAGGCTAATCCCGGTCTCGGAAACGGAACCATTTGTTGGCTTATAGGGGCTTGACCTAGGTTCGAAAGAGTTATTTAGGCAAACAAATCCTGCAGCTACCGGCCCTTTCGGCAATAGCTCGTGGAGCACGGGCTGAGGTCTCACCCAAGGTAGCAGGGGAGGGTGCTAGAACCAGGTTTTCACACCCTTGGGATGTCTAGATGTGGTCTGGAGGTTTCACGCACTGTTTCAGAGCCTCGCGCTATTCTGCTTCGCATAGATCTAGACCCAGAATAATCCTTACTACTTATTAATGCGCTGTTTATAGATTCAATCTACTTTTTATGGTCTTTAAGCAAATATTTATTAGAGTTAACCAGTTCGCGCACTCAGAATAAATGCAAATTCACATGTATTCATAACATAAGTATAGGCACATATATCAAATAGTTACATTAACCATACAAAATCCAGATCCGCGATAATTCAGATTTAACACAGAATTTCATAAGTAACTTATCTTT
Organism: Pinus tabuliformis; assembly: GCA_031772625.1. Lineage (NCBI taxonomy): Eukaryota > Viridiplantae > Streptophyta > Pinopsida > Pinales > Pinaceae > Pinus > Pinus tabuliformis. The sequence goes on along the minus strand of CM062813.1, from coordinate 58,843,320 downwards.
ATTCACTTTCTTCACCAATACATCCAGATTCGGCCTACGCACTTAGCTGTAGGGGTCCGCGCACACAGCTGCGGACTCTTCCAGGCCTCTGTGCACACAGCTACAGAGCCTCTATCTACTACCCAAACCCTCGACTCGAACTTACAGACGCTTTCAGACTTTCCTTCTCAAAAACCCATTACATTTCAGATTCAAGATCATACCAAAAACTGCCTTCTACCCATAGAGCCTCACTCTATTTATACCTTTCTATGGTCCGCGGACCAACTTACTTCATATTATTCTATATTATTTCTTGGGCGGACAAACCTTTGACTCGACCTTTTACATTTCACGCTCTGCATATTCCAGAGGTTTACAATATTTTTATCCTAACTTTTAGGTTCTCAAACCCAAAACTGTTACGCGGGACCTCCGCTACCCAACAATTCACATCATTGACTGGTATTCCAGTGACATTCTAGCATATTCGACTTCAACACATTCATTCACATGTTAGGATTTGTACTTTGATCGGGTTGTGTTGGAGCGCAAGACCCTGGGCTAGGATTACACAAGTTTAGGTTGCAAGGTGATGTGACATGATCATGATGATATACATGTATCTTTCAGATGGATGGATGCAACCATACCATGAGTTATTATATGTGATCCTTCTCATTATTGGATGGCTACGACCATACCTTGGTTTTGATATGATCCTCTCTGTTGGATTGCTGCACCCATGCCTTGGATCCATTTACATGATCATTCTCTGGATGTTTGCCTCTATACAATGATTCATGTATCATTTGTCAGAGTTTTAAGTGATGTATATGTATCTATGATTTCTTGCATGCTTTCCGATGATGGACTCCAGTTCCCCGCAACTACTTGTAAAGCATTTCACATCTCGATCTAGTTCGACCTTCACACTTTAGGGAGAATCTAGTACACAATTTTTTTTCACTATCCCTGTACTCCTCGTTCCATGATCTTGGAGGACCTCTACAATGAACCCTACATGCTTTCCCATCATGACGAAATTCCCATTATGTCCTTCTTCATGAGCAGAATGATTCTGAAAAATCAGAGATTCTGGGTTCGATCCCCATCGGAGTCACCAATTTGTGGTATAGTGATGAGGCACTAGGCGTACTTGAAACCAACTAAGATAAAGTCACGTAATTATGTGGTAACTCAGGATGAATGATAGTCATAATGCTTCCCGTGTAAGGGAAACCTTCAGGAGGGAGAGGATATTCTTGATCCTCAAAAGTGCATGGAGTGGAAACCTCTGAGTGACCCGGAGAGGAGACTGGGATTTCTTCTTCTGATTCCATGGGTGAAAAAAAACGACGACAAACTACCGAAGATGTTTGAGGGGATAATTCCAAAGGAATACCTGGCTTATCGTACAAACTGTATAGACACTATGGTGATATCACAATAGGAGCGAACAAAGGATTTAGAGGATAAACAACCAGTCCAAGATGACCTTCAGAAGTCGGTGGACTCTTAGGAGTCTGGATAGGATTATCTGGAGATTCCGAGCCAATGTCAGAAAGTGACCCAGTATCTGAGGGAGTGGGAGGATGAGATGACAAAGGTTGAATGCTCAGAACAATTTCAAGTTCAACACCTTGGTCATCAAGTGTTGTGCTAATTCAGGAAAAGGCTCCTTAGACGATCTTTTAGACAAAGGGGAGCAAGAGGAACAAGCCGAACCTGATGGTTCAGCCATGATGACTTTGTCTCAATTAACTAGAAGAGAGAGATTGATTCCAAGGCTTTTAAATTGTATTTTAAAGGTATACTCATGATGTGGTCTGTAAAAAGACTAACATGAATGTTATATGATGGTGGGCAACAATTTTTTAAGATGCAAAAACAAACTGGTGCTCTTTCATGTTTTAAGAGTTGAGAAAGAAGAAAAGGTGACTCTATCACTTTCAGTTTGAAACGAGCTCTAAATGACAAGCGCTTGGGTGATATTTTATATGTAGGGAGTAAAAAAGATCAAAATGACTACTCAGGATAATCTAGGCAAAAACGATTAGCAGGTAACCGTGAACTGTAGAATACCTCCCAGTGAACTGAGAAGTATGGGCATGCAATCTCCCCAAATGCTGTGTTTGGTGTATCACGTTTACAAGGCAACAGACTCGGCTTCCTATGGATAAAGGATTGCAACCTAGTGGGGTCTCGCTTTATATAGGCAATGTTACAAGGAGCACAAGTACATACTAGCGCTGTCTAGTGCTGAAGTGAATGATAGCTGCTAGGTTTAAAGACGCTAGAACACGTCTCTAGCCTAGACCTTCTAAATGTGATTGTTACGTTTCAAATGTGCCTTAGGTTAATTGAATAATTTTAAATTTTATCTTGAAATTATGTCTCAATTTTCAGGCCTTATCGATGTGACTCGAAAAAAAATCCTATATGTAGCTAAATGAGACAAGAGCATTTCAATTCGATGAATTGTTTACACTAATGAGAGTAGAAACTTAATGCAACAAATAAGCAATTGAAAGAAAAATGACCTTTTCACTACTTCACTTTTTGAAACCAAAATGATGAAAAACTCTTTGCAATTCCTATATTTCCTATCAAATGCACTTCAAGTAGTCCTTTCACTAGTAAAGAGAATTCATTTCTTTTCCAATGCAAATGATGATGCAACTCTAGTCTTCAATGATGCTAGCTAATGTAACATATTGACTCAGAAAAGTAGAATTATGTGCTTTTCAATGAAATGATAAAATGAATCTTTCACAAACACTTCAATGAAATTTTTTCAAGACAATAAACCTGAAGCAAATGCAAAGCACAAAATCGAATTCCTTCCAAACTAATGATGAAAAGACTCAACCAAAAACAAGATGTACAATGTGATCTATGCCCGAAAAGATATGCTTAATCAATAAACGAAACTTTTCAAACTTGTTAAATGGAAATAAAAGCAACAAAAGGACTAAAAAACGAAATGCAAGGAGCAACTTAACTAACAACTTGACTCACTGAGCACACAAATAGGTGAATGGATGACGACCTATATGCCCTGGGGTTACAAACCATCCAAGGGCTCAAGAAACCAAGTGAAGAAAATGCAAACCAAACAAGCACATAAACCAAACCAATGAAGTTTTCCAGTTAGGGAGAAAATAGTCAAAACAAGCTAAGAGGCAGAAATCAAGAGGGTAAGACACATTGGTTATTATCTAGGGGAAACCCTGATCTTCACCTACAAAAATCAACACGACTACCTAACTGACAACAAGCACTAGAAGGGGGTCGGCATGACTACCTAACTGACAAAAAACGCCAGAAGGGGGTCGGCATGACTACTTTAGAGAAACTCGCGCTAGTCAGCACAATTGTTAGAAAAATAAACATGCTAACCGAGGATTCAAGGAAAAAAGTGGATTTTTCAAAGGCTAAAACCATACTTGCCACTGTAAATTTCAGCCTCAGAGTAGTAAACGAGGCAAAGAAGAGAAAAATAAAGGGAAATTGTGATGCTAGAAAAGTTCCCACAAAACCATAAAATGACAATCAATCAAACAAAAGGATTGGCTCCCCAGCGGAGTCACCAATTTTTGGTGCAGGTAAATTCTTAGTGTAAGCACAAACAATTCCTCTAGCCCGTGAGAGCAGGTCTATCCACAAACGAAAAATCTATGGAAAATCTCCTGAAGCTAGAATCAAATTAGAGGGTCTACCTCTTAGAACGCTATTCCGCTTGGTGATGATCCTTCTTCCTCACTCCAGCTACCTTTCATTTCCTTCCTTCGAATACCTGAAACAAGCAAACAAACAACAACAAAAAACGTGATGGCATACAAATTGCATTCAACCTACTTAACAGGTCAAGGAACATTAAGACATCAAATGTAAGATAACAATTCAATGTAGGAAATCAATTAATATTTGTATTCATATAAGTTCAAAAAGAGATTACAACCAATGCCTTGACATTGATGGTCTCCTTCAACGTATCCAAGTTCTCACGCTTCTGCTAGCATCTCATGGATAGCCCCAACAATGGAAGTTTTAAGGCTTCTTCCCTTTAGTTTCAAACTAAACCAAACACACTATTCTCCCTCAAACATAAACTAGAGAGCTACAAGCTATACATGTTTTGTTGATTATTCAAGCTCCAAAAATACTAAGACTAAAACTAGTGTAGCTTGCAAAAGAAGTGGTTTATATAGCTTGGATGGAGGGGAGATAGTTCCCATTATCATGTCAGAAGGCCTTATCTCTTGGATCGGTTCCATCATAATATGGGAAAGGAGCCCAAACTAACTTCCTCGGCTCCATGCAGCGCAACCATTTACCAGACTTTCGTTACGAAGCTTCTAGACCTGGAAGCTTCGACTTCATATTTAAAAAATTTTCCAAAAGAGGATCGGCGTGAATGAGAAAAGGCTCATTGGCGCCATACGACGCTAGTCCTGGATTTAATCTCTATAAATTGGCACGAGGAGGAAACAGGTCATCAATGTTGGTCTTGTAAACTGGGGTAAAAGGAAGATTCTTTTGAAATGATGCAAAATGGAATCATTCTGCTCATGAAGAGGCACATAATGGGAGTTTCTTCATTATGGGAAAGCATGTAGGATTCACTGTAGAGGTCCTCCAAGATCGTGAAATGGGGAGTACAGTGACACTGACAAAATCTTGTGTAACTTGCACTAGAAGATCTTGTACTGGTCACTAGCACCCTCAGCATACAACGTCTCTTCACTAACTTTGGAAACTGATTGTCCTCTTTGAATAGCTTGTTCCACTATAAATTTATCTACTCTATTATTTCACCAATATTTAATCTCTTTCTTGAATATCCTCGACACCATGTTCTGAACCAGTTCTTGTAACTTTAGGTCTCAGAAACGGAACTATTTTTTGGAACAAAAGTGTCATCGGGGGGAGACCCTAGGTTTAGGCGTGGAGGGCCAACAATGGCTCGTTGTAGTCTAGGACAATGCTGACATTTTCACCTTACCCAGAGGTTAAGGAGTCTTACCCGAGGCGTGCCGTGACGAGAACTAAGAAGGGTTCGTCATGGGGTCAAGGGTATGTCAACCATTAATATATAAACAACATCAGACACATAATTGGGACAACAACATATTGTTCAACACTAAGAAGCTACTACATTCATAGACTTGCAAAATATTTAAAATTTAAGTGGGTCCATACATCATAAGAAACCACATATGTCATGCCGAGAAACCAGTCCATATCTTAATTCATATCAAATCAACATAAAGGAATACATAACATATTGGTCTTAGTCGTAGATGATTACAAGGAATACCCGATTACAGGCTTTAACTGCCTATGACAGACTCAGAGGTTCAGTATTCAACCTATAGGTCCTGCTCGGCCACATATAGGTGCTCATGTTCTATCATGCTGCAACCAACCAGCCCAAGAGCAACAAAAACCCTTTCTCCTTATGGGTTTCTCCTTTTGTATTTCCTCTGTCGCTTGGACTGCCAGTTCCTGCTCGGCTGTTCCATACCTTGGACGCCTCTCATCCGTCTTGTCTGCTCGGCTGGCTCTGCCTTCTGCTGACACTTTGCTACAACCACCCCGCAACTGCCTGTTCCTGCTTTCTGCCCCTGTTGTCTTCACTACAACCTGAACGTTGTTGTCGCCACCCATTTCTGCTTCGTCCTATGGAAAGCCAAAATAATCAAAATATTTTAAAATCAAAATGAAGGCCCCAACACAACCTTTTACTGGTGCTATTCCTAACCCTACTGGTCCATCCGAGTCAGGTAACATACAATATCAACAGCTGTTTATTGTTGAGGCCCCATTACAACAGGCTTATGTCCCATATGGTTTTCAAGCCTTGGTTAATCTTCCTTACATTCCTCAAGCTGGAACTTATGTTTAGCTTGGTCAATCCACTATTCCTGGTGGATATGGCCAGATTTGATTCGGGAACTACCAATACCCTCAGGGTATAAACCTAGGAACTATTCAGCTACCCTTGCAGCAACAAGGACAACCTTTGCAGCAGTAAGGGAAACCTTCGCAGTAGCATGGGAAATCCTTACAGCAGCAAGGGAAACCTTTGCTGCAATAGCAACAACGTTTGCAACTGCAAACTTAATTTGTTCAATAGTCCTCCCAACCTTTGTCCTCGCAAGGCTAACCTTTGCAGCAACAAGGTCAACCTTTACAGCAGAAAAGTCAGCCTTTACAACAACAAGGTCATCCTTGGTGGCAGCAAGGTTTATATGGGTATCAGAGAGGCCAACCTTTGCAAGGTCAAGGTTAATCGCTGTAGCAATAGGTTCAACCTACCTACGTCCAGGGTCAACAGGTTCAACAACCATATAACCCGTATGCTACATACAATGCTTATCAGTGGCCTATGGCAGGGCAGTATCAAGCCTACCCTGGACTGAATTCACCTTACGGGTAAGGTAACCCTCAGTGGGGACAAAATCAGGTTCCATATGGACAAAATCTTCCATTGTGGGGGAAGAATCCTTACCAGCAAGGCTGGACTCTATAGTTTGTGTCTCCTTAAAGGCCCTATATGCCGTTTAACATGAAATTTCCTTTCTTGGCTATGTTGGAGTTGTCTGATATCTCGAGGCTCATGAATGATCCCATTCTTCATTCGCCTTACCGGCCTCCATTTCACACGAAAATTCTGAGTGATTGCCCCAAATCCGAGGGAAAAGTGAAGGAGGATACGCAAGATCATGTGATGACATATCACCTCTGGTGTTCCTCCAATTCGTACGCTGATGATTCTATCCATCTTCGATTCTTTTAGAGAACTCTCACAGGTGCTAATTCTAAATGGTACATCAAATTGCCTCGACGTACTTCTTAGCCCTAAGATGCAGCGCTGCCATTTTTGAAGGTTGAAGGAAGGACCAGGTCTGCTTTGCTGTCCTTAGATAGGGTCCCACACAGACCGTTACCCCACTTTCTCACTTACTTTTCTCACATTTCACTCTACTCATTTCCTAACCTAACCATCACATCCCGACAAAACCCTTTTTCTCCTTAGCCTTAAGCAAACTAACCCAAAACCCCCCCGCAAAACCTCACCTTTCCGCCATGTGCACCATGCGCACATTCCCAAGGACACCTCGTACCTTTTTTTCTCCACTGTTGATATTTCCCTACCGATCTGACGACCCCCATTTCACCCGATCATTGAAATGTGCTCGATCTTTCCCTACCGTTAGATCACCCCTGCCAGATCTAACGACTCTCACTCATATCGCACGGACAACTAGCGCAAAAAGTACCCACCCGATGAGGGTGGTTTCTCTCTCTCCTCCACCGCTACGTGTCATCCATCGAATGGAATCAGGCAAGTTCTGACATTTACCACTTACCACCCGATGCCCTTCCGATAAAAACCATAACCGCCTAAGCCAAACCACCCCCGGGTGTTATCACCCACGCACCTCCTCCACCCAATAACTGTCTGATTTGTCAACCTGAGATCTGACGGTCTGGACATGTCCCACTCCCACCACGACCTCAAATCCCCTACACATGATCTCCACGGTGCATTTCCACCTGATCCGATGGCCCTCGTTCATGATCGTCCCCAATCTCCCTCCACCTCCCTGTCTGTCTAATTCAACACGTCCATCCACCCATGCACTCCATACTCCACTCCCTATCTATTATCTGAAGAAGAAGGTGGCTGACTCTGTCAGTCTAATGACAGTCAGACTGCTAAACCGAATTAACAAAAAGCATGGCTGAAGGAAGAAGGACACAACACGATCCAACAAACAGAATTAAACAGTCATGGAGCTCCACTACCGTAATCAAGCCAACTACCTAGCAAGACAACACAATACCAGAATTGATTAATGTTTTCGTGATGGGAAGGAAATTGCATCATAGAATGCAATCAGACATTTAATGCCAGTAGGTGGTCAATTAAGACATCTCCAGCCCTAAACGGCTAAGGATCATTGTAAAAGTAAACTATAAATAGCTGAAAGCAAGATGTAATCAGGGTAGTTGTTGTGTGGTTCAACTTCTGGAGACTGTAGATATTTTGTTCATTGCAGTGTCTCATCTTCATTTTCAGTAATACAAGATTCTTTTGCTACTACATGCTCGATGTCCAATTCCCTTCTTTTTCTAAACTTGCACCTGGATTGGTTTGTTCACGCTTTCTCCTATGTCTAATGCTAGATAACTATCATCTTATCTCTGCATTGGTGAATTGGATCTGTTGCTGAATAGGTTACCTATGCTTCTTCTATATCTAACACTAGATAACTGTCATCTTATCTCCATTTAGATAGATTAGATTTACAATTTTCATTCACTGGCTGCAGCTGGCCATCATACATCGTGTATGCATCTGCTGGTGTGGTTAGTATTCTTCATTTACCCACTTAATCTGCAAATTGTTGAGCATTAGTGGTCTAAAGCCTTGTAGGTTTAGGGTGTTCATGCATGTCTGGAGTAAAAACAAAGTTGAAGTGGTTATTTGGCTTGAACCAAACCATCATCCATTCCAATAGTTCCTAGAACAATATTGAAGATTATATGTTACTAGGCATCTCCGAGCTACAACCTAGGAGAGTTTCCTGGAGAGATAACATAATTGGCACCGATGCTGGGGAGAGGAGATTGAAGCTCAGCTTCCCTGGGAGATGACACAGATCCAGCTTTTATGATAGACAAAGTCTAGACACATTTTTGGTTGTAATCATCTATCTGACGACTATACTGGAGGCCGAACCTCTTGGCGACTCCACATCATAGTTCTGGCTCAGTTTGTGAGGCATACTTGGAGAAATCCTTAGAATTCACCAGATGACCCAGTACATGACCCTGAAAAGATCATCAAAGGAAGAAAGATATCATAGAAAGGAGCATCAGGATCAGGTAAACCTAAACCATCCTCTATAGCTCTACAAGAAAAGCTAGTAATAGAACAAGCATATGCTGAGGATATAGCCTCTGACACTAGTAGTGAAGAAAAATTTTCAGAGATTCATAAAGCTTCTTATCCTTTAGGTTCTCCTTTTGCTTTAAGCCCAAAGGAAACCTCACACCCTACCCATCATATTCCTTTAGTCTCGTCAGTCACTCCTCAATTCCCTACTTTTCAAACTGCCAACACTCTTGTATCCACCACAGCCATGGCAGGTCCACAAGCACTCACCGAAATGGAAAGAATTATAGCTGCTAGGTATGGACCTCTAGTACTGCCTACTCCTTTAAATGAAAAGCCTACTGGAGAATATCAGAAATACATGCCTAATTTCACTGAGACTGAAGGGGTTACAGCTGAAGAACATCTTGAGTCCTTTTATCGCTATGTAGATAATCTAGAAATTAGTGAAGATGATGTGTGGATGAGATTTTTTGTCCAAAGCCTAGATGGAGAGGCAAGAAAATGGTTCAAAAAATTGATCCCTAGATCTATAATAGATATTTAGACCTTAGATGATGTATGCCTAGAGCATTGGGGGGATAAGAAAGATCTGCTCTACTATCATATTGAGTTTGGGAACCTGAAAAGGGAAAATGGCGAGTCACTTTCTGATTTCAAAAAAAGGCTTAACCGCACGTACAAAAAGATACCAGCTGAAGTGAAACCCACCCCTACCTCTGCTAAGCTTACCTATGCCAATGCATTCGATTCTGATTTCTGTCTACTATTGAGGAGAGAAGATGTGCTTCTTTGGCTGAAATGCAGGATGCAACCTTGGAAGTAGAGTCCAACATCACAACTGCAGAGAAACTCAAGGGACATGCTGACTGAAGGAGATAGAGGGGTGAATATTCCTCATCTTCAAACCCCAAGATAGATAATATGACCAATATGATAGAGTCATTAGCCTCTAAAATCTCCAAATTAAAAGTTGAGTAGCACCCAGGGAAAGCAAGAATTCCTAATACTTTTGCTCCTAGAAATCCGAATCCATATAGAAGAGCAAATGAGCAATTGCAGGTCATGCAAAGGAGTAAAGATGCTAATGAAGACCAAAGATTGAAGACCCCTTTCCAGAATGTAGTCATGGAAGAGGAGCAGTTTGAAGAAGATGATGAGATCCATTGTATGGAAGACAAAGGTAGTGCCTCCTTTTTGACCTTAGCTGCCTATGAGAAGTCATTATCCAATGACCAAATCAGCCAAGAGTGGGACAGTGAAGCTGTTCTACAAATAGAAGATCAGTAAAGATACAATCTGAGGTCGAAGATGAATAGTGCCAAGGATACCCCTGTCCAAAGAACTGCTATCCCTGCGGAATAGCAAGTTGACAAGAAAAAATGACCAGTAGCTAATCCCATCAGCCTCAAAACCCCAGATCAAGCGGTAAGAGGTCCTGACAAGTCCCCTTCTCCCTTCAGTTTTGAATCAGAAATCCAGAAGCTAAAAATATCTATACCTCTGGTAGAAATAGTAAAGAATGAAGCCTTTAAGAGACCCATCCTTGAATCCCTTGAGCTGAAGGCAACACGAGCATCAAATGATTATGTGAATTTAAAAGATGACAAACCTATAGTCGTGCTTAGCCCAATGACTGAACCTTTTGATGAAAATTCCCCATCATTCTATGTCTCCTTGACTATTCATGACAAAATCCTCCACAAATATATGTTGGACATCATTAAATCATCATTGATTGTATTAATAATGAAACAAGAGTAAGCTTACAACTAAGTCTTGACATCGCAAGACTTCTCAGAGGGTCCAACCAGTGTGTTTTCTTTAAGCATTCACTCTCAAAGATGGGTCTCCCAAATAGCAATATATATCTCTCTCTCTCATTCACAAGCTTTGCAAAAGATTAAGGGCACTCCACACCTTCTTGCAAACTATAAAGAAATCCCACACTTGTCACACTCACACCAACTATCTATCAAACTCAAAAGCAGTAGCAGCACTGTACAACCAAAAGAACTTGTAGATGGTAGCAATGGTGAGTGATTTTATAGGAGAAGGAGTCTCCATGAAATGAGGGAGAGGGAGCTTATCCTCAAGGCAAGCAGCACAAAAGATGGAACTACAATGCCAGAGGGAGGTGGGTGACCCAAACTGACCCAACAACCAGGTCTAGAGACATCCAGAAGGCTGACTATTCAAACGAATTCGCCCAATCTGGATCATTTCTAGTCTCTAACTAAGCTTTAGCACTGACATCACTAGTAGGAAATGTACCAAGTCAGAACGTCGCTAAATATAGCAAATATCCTCGCACCAGAGCATGAAATCCGGAAGTTGTGGGAATCAGATGTACTTCCATGATGGAGGCACGACTAGGTTGATTACGACTGCCATCCGTCACATATATTAAATTCATTATCACGACGAGGCAGAAAACATAGGAAAAGTGGGTCAATTGGCAACATAAGAGAGCATTTTTTCAGCATGATCATGTTTTACTAGACACATGACACAGTAGAAGGAATGGGGTGAAGGCAGTGATAAATTATTGTATAACAGATGCCCCCTAAAGTATGAAGCCCGAGAGAGTGGGAGGGGTGAAATGCTTTACGAAATTGTTTGAGTTGGAACACCACCTGGAAGAACCCGCAGGTGCAAGTACAACTGATATCTTTGATAGTGAAATACATGTAGTCTAGGCATGGGCGCAACCATCCAAAAGACATACGAACTAGGTCTGTGGTATGGACGTAGCCATTCAGCTTGTAAGACCATGATAATGATAAAGGTATGGTCGAAACCATCCATGAAGACTCAGGTAGGGTCACAACCATCCATCAACGACTTATGAACCAATCCACGCAGCCTGAACATGTGTAATCTTAGTTTGGGGTCTTGAAACCCAACCAATCATAGTGAAAATTCTAGCATGCGAATAGATGTGCTAAAGTCGAGCATGATAGAAAGTCTCTTGATTACCGGTCAATGAGGAAAACCATTAACACGCATGAGAGAAACCACCAATAATGCCAATGGCTCTCAAGGTACTGTCAAGTACAATCCACGAAGTGTGAAAAATGAGTTGAATTCGAACACTCGTGGAATCACCCAATCAAAGACCAATGATGAAAGTCGATCGTCAGGAGCGAAGAACTTGCCATTGAGGCATGCAAGCTCCAAGGTACCAAAGGAGATCTATAGATGAGTCTCTTGGATAATGAGTTGATGTCGACAAGAGAAGATCCATTGCAGGAGGGCCATAATGTTTCCCCCATCAATGACACGAGATAAGGAACAAGCGGTAGATGGCAAAATAGAGTATCAAAAGAGGAGGTAAGGATGTGAACTACAGAAGGATTATACTCTTGAACATGTCGGCGACACGACTCCGGAGGGTAGCAACATTCAGGTACCAAGGGATCAAAGGCTTCTTGGAAATGGCGCAGATCAGATGGAATAAGGCTAAATGGCAACCCAAAACCCCAGAAGGCCAAATGATGATGTATGGATATCCCAACTCGACAAGAAGAAAAAGTGTTGATGTTCAAGAGTGACTAGCTACCGTAGGCAATCAATGACAACTTCCAAAATTTTCCCCACTATTGCTGGCGAGTACCCCAATTATTTTTGAAAACAAGCTTAAAGGGGATAGCATATGCTTGTAATGTAAGTTTGACCTTTGGCCAAATCCAACCTAGTAATAGTTTAACGAGCCCTAGGAAGGAGAAGCTCGAGTCTCATCATGGTGACGAGTCCAATGTTGTCAGGGTTTAACTAGTTTGACATAGTCAAAACTCGAAGTCTTTTTCATGTTTAGAGAGCTTGAAAGACACGAAATATAAAACTCTAGGGGCATCCTTTTTTGTAGATTTGTGTCTCTCGAGCCTGAAAAAGTATAAAACAATACCCGAGAGAACCGCTTGACCATTACGATCAAGGAGTACTTTTCGTGGTTAGTAACCTCGATCTGAAAAAGTAGAAAAGTGATCAAAACCACATCATTTCGTAACCAATAAGGAACACGAAACGAAAAAAGCATAGCAATCCTTTCGCGTTTACATGGCCGGAAAAGAGCTTAAAGCAGACTGCCTCTTATTTCATTTAACGAGTCAAAAAGGAATAACTCGGCTATCTTTTCGTCTTTTAAGTCGGAAAGAGTGTTAAAGAAGACTTTATGGATCAAGTGCATACAAAGTATGACATAACCTCACCACTTGTAGCTCTACACAAAAACATGTCAAATGTAAAACCCATTTGACATAAATGATTAATATATGCGGAAATACAGTTAAAAAACCAAAAACCCTTATTAACCATGCAATAAAAATGAAAAAACCCATATTTTAAAGTATAATTTTTTAATTTTTTCAAAAAATTACTATAAAAAGGGGTGGGTAATTCATTTGTTTTTACCATTTGCACTGTTCATTTTACCTTTGAGCATTTGGAGCACCAACCTGAGCAAACTTCTCAAGCTGATTCCGGCCTCATCCGTCCATGGTTCATCCTGAAACCTTCGCCAAGTAAGTACATTTCTCCTTGCGCTGCATTTTAGTAGTTTTTTCATGCAATTTAGTGCTAGGTAGGTGGGATTAGGTAGATTTTCAAATCCGAGTCCGCCTCTCGGTCATCGCGGAAAAGCCACTCGGGTCCATGACGACTGAGTGTGATTACACGTACCACCTTCGGGATCGTCGCGAGAAACTGATGTACTCTCGTGACGATCGCAAGAAAAATGAACTATTGACTCCCTGTTGTCGCCATTGTTTTGAAAACAACCGCGATGGTGACGTTAAATTGAGTTTTTGTGTAAATTATGAATTTAAATTTATAAAAGGAGCTCTAATTCATTTTTCTTGTCATGCAGGGCAACATGGCATTTGTTTGGCAGGAACAAACTCACGATATCAACGATGAGGAAGCATTCAATGATGCTGGGTGATGAAATTCTCTACAGGCTTATGGGCTATTGAAGTTTTTTCTCACTCTGCACCTTCGGGCTCAACCTGATTTACTAGAGTTGCTAATTCGTGCTTGAAACCCAACAGACGGAAAATTCATTATCCGTGGCAAAGACATCGAGTTTGATGCTACAGACATATATTTCCTGACTGGATTGTCCTGTCGCGGCGAGAGGCTGACTCTAGAGGTACAACCGGTCATGGGTGAATCATTAGACATGCTAATAGCACGAGTGTGCCCGCGGGCACACAATTCAAAAAGTGGGAAGGTGGCAGTTCCCATAGTGGAAGACTTGATTCTTCGTGCAGTTCTATTTATGGTGATGAGGGCAACAGGCTCCCAAGCCCAGCACGAGGCATCAAAGACCCAACTCCAGTTGGCTCTTGACTGCCTCAACCCGACCATGTTCAATTGGGTGGAAACATTAACGACCAACAAGAAAAGATAGCTCACAACTGTCGTCGCGGGGAGGCGAAGCAATTTGGCTATGGGTCTATCTTGATCCCGCTCATGCTGGAGCGGGTGTTGATACTACAGTTGTAGGATATGGACTTGGATAGGTCTAGACCGCAGGAGACCAAAGTCAGACGATGGGTGCATGTTATGCCATGAGGGGGTGGCGGACGACCAGTGTCATGGGGGACACTATTCCGTGAGTGGCTGGATCGCTAGACGATCTTCGCCGAGGACTGGCCATATTCTAGTATGGACTTTCGTGGAGACCCTGACATGCAGTTTCCCATTGGCGAGTAGTGGGATGATGGCGGTAAAACACTTGATCACACTATTTTTTGTATTTTGTCTTTTATGATGTTCTTAGATTTTTTCATGCATATGTCCTAATGATGTATTCTATGGTACTTGCAGATGTGGGACCAGAGAGGCCTGTGGAGCTAGCTCTAGAGGCACGGAGGGATCCACAGGGCTTCACAGAGCTGGCCTTGGCTCCACCAGCTAGCAATTCAGTGGAGACAGTGGCCCAAAATCTTGAGGGCCAGATGGAGGGGATCCTCGATTACTGAGGGATCGAGGAGGTCCCCATAGAGTACCAGATACATACAGTAGGGGTGATACCCGGGGTACACCAACTTTTGAGGTGAGTTGCACGAGCGGTGGTGTGCTACAAGTAGCATAACCCACCTCAGTAGACGCCTAGGTTTTATTTCCTGCTGATTTTTGACAGACATGTGTCTCGGATGTATGGAGAGCACAAACTCTATTTGGACATACACACTTATTTTTTGAGCGCCTCGATGCGCTACACAAGATATATATATATATATATATATATATATATATATATATATATATATATATATATATCCTATGGTTCATTATTGTGTTTTGGATGCTTCTATATGCTATTTTGATTACATGTTGTGCAAATTTATGTCTAATACATGGTTTTCTAATGCATCAGTTAACGTGTTTAATCTTCTTGGAATGTGTTGATATGTAATAAAATCAAAATTTCTTTCCAACAATTTAACATGTAAATACAACCTTAAAATCCGATGATCTCTGATGGAATAACGCCCATTAAGCTGGTGGACAACAAGCTGAGAATCCAGATTCACAACCAATGTACGAATACCGAGGTTGATAGCCTTGGTCAGTAATTCAATAACAACACTATATTCAGTGACATTGTTTGTGGTGCAACCTAGACAAACACCTTGAAGGTCTACTAACTCACCGTGAGGATCGTAGATCACCCATGCCGCAGAAGAAAGATTCCGGGTACTGCGGCAGGCACCATCAGCGAAACCAATGTAGGGTGTATCAGACATCTGCACACGAAGCAAAAAGACACAATAAGTGGCAATTACGCCTACACACCAAGCCAGACATGAAAACATGCACACAACACACCTGCTGAAAACACACGTATGTACAAATAAAAAATGCATGGGGTTCATGCATAAATTTTTTTCAGATAAAGCCCATTTTGGGGCTTATCTAGAGGGTTCCCTTAATAATCAATTAGCTCATAGGCCCCTTTTTGCAAAACTCATTTTACAATATAAGGCCCATGCCACATAGGCTCGAAGTTGCTTGCCCCTAGCTTATCATTTGCTTGATCATAAAGCAGGACTAAATCTCCTTCAACGAAAGAACGGGGACAGATAGTATGATCGAAGTGCGTTTTCACTCTCTTCTTCTGTGCTTCAATAGCTAGAGAGGCTAGTCGACAAGTCACATCCAACCGCTCTAGGTAGAGAAGACGTTCTTCTACCGGAGTAGTGTTGGGGAGTAATTTGACGACTAATTTCAGAGAAGGGATCTCACATTCAATGGGACGGGTAGCGTCCAGACTGTAAACCAATTGGAACGGAGTGAACCTAGTGGCATCCTTCACTGAAGTTTAGCAGGCCCATAAGGCAGAGAACAACATCAAGTGCCAGTTGGACTTGTTCATGCCGATGGTACGTTGAAGCATCGTAATTAGAACTTTGTTGATGGCTTCCACTTGGCCATGGGGTTGAGGATAGTACGGTGTCAAGCTATCATGCCGCAACCCTAGCTGGGTTGTTAACTCAGTCATCATATGATTGCGGAAATGTTTGCCGTGATCAGTGACGATAGCCTGAGGGACTCTGAACCGTGAGATGACATGATTAAATAAAAAATGCGCTGCTGTGTGATCGTCTTCAGATAGTGTAGGCATCACCTCGGCCCATTTTGTGAAATAATCAACGACAACGATGATATACCCATGCCCCCTCGCCGAGCGAGGGTTACAAGTCGTATAATCAATGCCCCATTTAGCAAAAGGGCCGACGGTAACGACAAGGTGCAATGGAGTGGGGGGTGTGCACATCTTCCGTTGGTAGATTTGGCACGCATGACAAGAGCGGACGACAAGAATACAATCCTTGAAGATGGAGGGCCAAAAATAACCAGCACGGAGGATCTTCTAAGCAGTAGCATACCCGGACATATGACCACCACAGGTGCCAGAATGGTAGTCATTTAGAACTTGTTCAGCTTCCTTAAATGTAAAGCATCGGCAGAGAACAGAGTCGGTGCCGAGATGGTACAGGGTGTACCCAATAATGTGATAAGGTTGAGAATGATGGAAAATCCATCGCCGAGCATCCTTGGACAAATCGGGATGAATGGAGGACGTCTGGAGATAGACAATAATATCCCAGTACCAAAGATCAAGGGTGCTGATCAAGAACAAATTTTCATCTGGAATATGGTCCTCTGACCGAGAGGGCATAGTAACCGATGGCAGAGAGTAAAGCAACTCAGCAAAGATGAGGGACTTATTAGACTTGGCAGTGGTGAACTCCAAGTCGAACTCTTGGAGGATGACAATCCACTTTGAGTATTTTCCCTGACGTGACAAGATATACGTCATCGGGTTGCAATCAGAAATCACCATCGTGGTACACAATAATATATAGTGGTGGAAATGCTGGACAGTGTAAATAGCAGCCAAAGCCAACTTCTCGACATAGGCGTATCGAGTTTCCATATCTAGTAAATTGCGGTTGAGGTAGTAAATAACATGCTCAGTACCATCATCATCATCTTGAACTAGAACCATGCCAATAGTTGTATCAACAACGGCTAAATACAGAGTGTAGTCACGGTGATAATCAAGGGGACGCAACAATGGAGCAGAAACAAGGAGGGGCTTGAGGCACTCGAATGACTCTTGTGCATCGGTGTCCCAAAGAAAAGGGGTATCCCGCTTTTCGGCATAATTTGGAATGAATCGTTGTAAAAGATTCGCTTTACCCTGCAAACTCTACAATCGCTGCAAAGAAGCAGGGGGGGGAGATTCAGGATGGCTTTGACTTTAAGGAGATCGAGATGGATATTCTTCCCTGGAGACGATGAACTCGAGAAGTCTGCTTGACTCAACGCAGAAGACACACGTATGTGGATTAAGCCGGATACGGTAGTGTCGACAACGGAGAAAAATTTCACAAAGGTGTCCTGGCGCTTTGCTGAATGAGCCAGAAGGTCAACCAGGTAAGGCTGCACAATGTGTCGAATATCATGAAACTCATAAGACATTGCACATTGGAAGGTGGCACTGGAATTTTTTAAACCGAAGGGGAGATTTTTATAAGAAAAAGTGCCCCATGGACAGATAAAGGCAGTCTTGTGTTGATCCGCAAGTGAAATATTAATCTGGTTATAACCAGAAAAGCCGTCCATAAATGAATATATCTCACTCCCGGCACACTCATTAATGAGCTGGTCAATGAAGGGTGTAGGGTAGTTATCTTTGGGACAGACACAATTAATATCATGATAATCAACACATACCCTAATAGTGCCCTATTTTTTAGTCACAGGAACAATATTAGAAACCCAATCTGTAAGTGGGATGGGGTAAATGAAGCCAGCCTTAAGAAGCTTTTCAACTTCCGCTTTAATAGCTACAGCCTTTCGGGCGTGCATGGGGTGTAGACACTATCGAATAGGTTTGTCACCTAGATATGTAGGTACCTCATGCACCACGATGCTAGGATCAATTCCGGGCATCTCTTCGTAAGACCAAGCAAACACATCACGAAATTCGCGAAAAAGGTCAGTATAAAGCTGAATCTCCTCCCGAGTGCAATTTAATCCAACATGGATGTGCTTGACAATCCCTGGTTTAACAGAGATGTCGATTAGTTGAGTTTGTGTAATGTTTCCCATATTCCCTTCAGAAGACACTTGATGAACTTGGATGGGTGTCTGAAGGGGTTGAGATGGGAGACAAGGAGAAAACCGCTTGAGACAAGTAAGCATTTCCTGATGGGCAGGGAGAAACGAGGAACGGTGGTGATGATCAGACCAAGGGGATTCTTCGAAAGACATGGTCTCAATAATCACTTCATCAGAAGGAAAAAATTCCTTTAAAGGGTCTGAAGAAGTGCCATCTCCAAGCCAAGGGGATTGAACGTACGAGTCGAGAGCTCTGCTCGAAGGAGCAGATTCAGAAGATGGAGCCGATGCAGAAACAATTTCGACGTAATTGAGCTCGGTAGGACTCAACGACATCTCATCGCCCTAGGATTCTATCTGATCAGCAGGGGAAAGAACCCAAGGATCAGAGCGAACAAAAATCATATGAATGGGGGCAATGTTGGGAGGTAGGAGTGAAAAAACACCCATAAGGGCAGGATCTTTAAAAAGTTCAACACCCAGACTCTCACATGGGATGGAGGTATGCTCCATGAAATGTTGCCATCGGAGGAGGAGGAGGCGAAGAAGGACAATTGGTCTACTGTGACGATCTTCCCCTAATGAGGAAAATGAATAACATGAAATAGAGATGAAGCCACGGCTCACATGGCATATGTCCAGCTTCATCCTAAAAGTAGGTTGTAAGTTAGACTGGCATCAACAACATCGACCTCCACTTTGACCGTCTTACCTTCCAGAGTAATAAGCAAGTGTTGGAGTATACCATAAGGACGCGACTCTCTCCCATCAAAGGCTTCCATGGTCGTAGGAAACTGGTTCAGAGTCAGAGAACCAATAGCCTTCCAACAAGCAACAAACATGATGCAAGTAGAAGCACCTTCATCAATGACTGTACGATGAATCGTTTTAGAATTGATGATGACCTAGATAAGGAAGGTAATTTGGTGAGGCAGTCTTGGTATATGACAGTCTAGGTCAAAATTGATCAGGTCCGAGTCGGCCGGGTCAATGCCACCGATAGCCGATAGCAAGGACTTCCTCTGGGAGGGGCAGCTATGGAGAACTTCTAATGTGGACATAGCTGACGAAGCCTGGGCTAAGTCCTCAACGATGCTATAGTTCTGAGCAGCACGAGCATTAGGGTTGTAAGAGGACTTCTGGAGCATGCCCTTCGGAGGAGGTCGGATGAGTGCTTCAGTGCTAGGCCGCTCGATGTGGAGGGGACTAGAACTGGATTGAGGAGCACTAGAGGGGACCTCAGTCTCCTTCTCGGCAGGTGAAAGATACTTTTTTGCCTGAGTACTAATGTGGATGGGGATCGTCCCAGCCATAAATACCTGAGAACCAAAGGGAGAAGAGGATTGAGATGGATTGGCCACCATTTTCATTTGCTACGAGGGTAAAGGCTCTTTGATCACGGCAGGAATCGCAGGGGCACCTTTCAATAAATTACTAACTTTAGACCACCTCAATCAGTCTTTGGTATAGTGATCATCATCACAGATAAGGCAAGGATGCTTAGGCTTGCGTTTGGCACCTTCCTCGGGTGGAGGTTTAGGGGAATCTTGCTTTGGTTGATTAACCTTATTCTTTCCTTTTCCCTTCTTTTTCCCTTTTGAGGCTTTGTCCACCGTGGTGGATTGAATGGTGTTAACCTCAGAAGTGTTACCAGAATTGGATATAGCCTGAGAAGTGTTTTCATTCAAAGCATTCGTCTTTTTCTTCTGAGGGTTCGCGGAAGATTTCTTAGAGGACGTATTGAGAGAACCAATGACGCCGTCAACAAATGGTGTTTGTGGGGCTTTGGAAGTTCTAGGCCTCGGGGCATCAGGCAAATAATCATATAGTGTACCAGACTGGGAATAAACCAAGTCAAGGTACTGAGCACACACAATAGCTTGCTCTTTAGTTACACATGCCCCCATAGCAATGTCCCGGGCTATCGAACCGAAAGCTAAGGTTGTGAACTAGTCAGTCAGAAGCTGATCAAGAATCCAAAACTTAATCAAACAGCGACGTTGTCTCCATTCATGGATATGATCAGAGGTATGCGTGGCCGTTTCATATCGAATCAGTAACTAAAAATGAGTTAAAAATCACATAGCCAATGAGTTAAAGCCCTGAAAAGATCTGCAAGCTAGCTCAATATACCATTTAGCAGCAGAGCTGGATTGAATCATTAAGCCATGAGTTTGATGAACAACATAGATGATAAGTCATGACAGGGCTTGGGGATCTTCTCCAGCTTTACCGCCGAACTTGGGACACTCACCGAGAATTTTAGTTGGAACCGATGGCCAATACGGATTATGAAGAATAGGATCATTTGTCAGTTTGGAAACATTCGGTAACTCCAACGTTGCTAAAAAGGGTAATTGAGGGTTAAAGGACATCTGAGGCCATGGGTAGGAGGTAGCACCAGAGTTCCACCCAGCTGTTTGTTGCCCCCATTGATTTTGTCTGGATGGATTTGGCTTGTAGGGATTTTGTCCATAGGGGTTATAGCTCTAACTAGATGGTTGACCCTGGATTTGCCCCCCAGCATTCCATTGATTACCAACTTGGCCTGCAGGAGCAACATATGGTTGCTGGAAATTTTGGTAAGGATTCACCTGCAGTTGTTGATAATTTTGGTATGGGGCAAATTGGGTTTGCCCTTGGGATTGCTGAAAACCATAAGGCGGCTGGGCTCCAAACTAAGCCTGGGAGCTAGGTTGCATTTGATAAGCAGGTTGGGATTGGGATCCAACCTGAATTTGAAGACCGGATTGGGTCTGGAGCCCAGACTGGGGCTGAAAACTGGGTGGAGCTTGAGAAGCAACAATCATTTGAGTGCCCGGTTGAGCAGGCCCAGACGGATGTCCTTGAGAAGACATAGGTTGAGCCATCTGGCCAGAAGGTTGGCTCGGTTGAGGTTGGCCCATTTGCCCAAAAGTTTGAACTTGCTGGGAGTTGGGTTGACCTTGTGGAACCGAAGGTTGTCCAGACTGACCAGATGGTTGAGTAGGCTGGACAATTGGCTGGCCTTGTTGAATTTGAGACTGACCAACTTGTCCAGAAGGGTAGCCTTGCTGGGTACCAGGTTGGCCTTTTTGAATGTAAGGTTGTCCTGGGTTACCAGAAGGTTTCCCGAAGTATGTGAAAGAAGACCCACTAAAGGCCGAAGGTTGTCCCAGAATGGGTTGTCCTTGTGGGCCGATAGTTTTCCCTGAATAAGGTTGCCCATAGTACGGTTATCCATAAGAATGTTGTCCGTAAGATGGTTGGCCTTGATAGGGTGGTCCTTGAACATTTGAAAACTGTGCTTGGCCACCATGGTAAGCTGTGGTACCCCAAGCAACAGACAATGGAACCAAGACCTCAACAAAAGGTTGAGATGCTATGGGTCCAGGATGATAAATATGAGCTCCTCGAGAATCATAATAATTAAATGGATTTTGAGGATCCAGATTCTGAGGAATTTGAGGATATTGATCATATGCCCCCCCTGCTGGAATGGGACCAGAAGAAGGTGGGGCACTTAGGCTAGGGTCAACAACCCCAGATATGGGTGCCGCAGGGCCACTGTGTGAAGGACCTACCGAAGGCCTAGCAACAGTGGTCACCACTGAAGATGCAGTGGCGACACTAATAGTGGGGGCTGTGGAAGCCACACAAATGGTTGGCATAGTCGGGATAGACATCACATTGTGAATCTGGGGAGTAAAAGATCCTGAAGTTGGAGTGACAGTATGAGACCACATGGAACTTGTAAGGGGAGACCTAGAACCTATGATATCAGCCAGAGCATTATAACGTAATGGCAGCGTGATACCAAGGGAGGTGACATGGAAGGGTGAAGTTTCCATCGGGATAGGAATTTCACCGCTCGTCATAAAGGACTCTTCACTTGTGACGGGGGATGTGTCATCCATGTCAGAAGAGGACATTGGGACTGAAACACTAGGAGGGGTAACAGGAAAATCTTCTTCGGAAGGCTCCCAAATGGGGTTCCAACGAATATCGCAAGACTCATCTTCTGGAGCGTGAGAGTTAAGCGGTTGGATACTAGGAATAATAGGAAGAGTATCACTAACAACCGGTACCTCAGGAGCGACAGAAGATGGGGATCCTTGGTCACTTGGAATGGGAGACGAGATCCGTGATTCCTCCAGGATGATTTGACTCAAAATCCCTAGGGAGAACTAATCGAGTAAGGAGAAAAAACCCTACGCAAAATAAAACGCAACAAGATCTAACAGGGTAAGTGTGAACGTGCTTGAATAAGTTTTAAGACACAGGAACAGAACCTGACCTTTTCATCTTTAAAGAGTCGAGAAAAGGACGAAAGATGACTCTAGTCACCTTCGAGTATTTAATGAGCTTGAAGTGACAAGTGCTCAGATGGACCTTTTCTTTTAAGGAATCCGAAAAGGAACGAAAGTGACTGTGTTATAGACATTTTTGTGCCTTGTAGCTCCAAGCATGAAATGTCCATAAACCAAGGGCTCCTAAGTCCCTAAAAGTGTTGTTCTAACCCCTAAAGGAACAAGGTCAACAAATTACAGCTTCTCCCAGAAGTTCTCCACCAGAAACTGCTCAGAATGAGTCAAAACAGGATCATTTCAGCTGCTCCACTGGCTAAGTGCGTTGCATAGCACCTAAACACACTAGCTAGGTGCATTGCAACGCACCTAAATGCACTATGAGGGTGCGTTGGGCGAGAAATGACAAATGGCAGTGCCATTCCGCGAGGTGGAAAGACAATGGAAGCTTCCAGAATCTTCTCCTATGACACTTGCCTCACTGAATTCGACCAAGGATGAGTAAGAGGCCTTCAGTCTCCAAGTGGAAGCAAGAACTGAAAAGAGAAGAAACTAATCAAATCACAAGCTGACTCATCCTCCTTACATACATCTATATATGGATCCCTCATCCCAGAGATCCAGGGGCTGGAATTTTGCACATTGCAAGGAATTGCTGTTGGTTTTGAGACAAACATCAGAGTATTGGGTGATCTATGCTTTGTTGGAGGTGAAGAGGGGCTTCTTGGCTGGGAGGTTGATGCTGGGTCAGGAACCATTGGTTGTAACTCCTCCTGGATCTTCTTGTTTATCAATAAAAGCTATTTGAGTTTTTCCTCCATGCTTGTGTACCATTGATGCTTGTTACATTTGTATGGTTAACTTAAATCTGATCCTAAGTTGTTTATGAATATAGATCCATGTCTTTGTATAGTTTTCTTCTTCTGTGATCTTACAGGTACTTGGTGAAGCTGGGCAAGTAAGGGAGCAGGTAGCTGGACGCTATCAAAGAAGAGAGGGATTGGATCAAAGGATTAGTGCAAGACACAGGTTGGTTCTTTCTAATCCTCTTTGTCTATAGTTCATAAAGGAAATACAAAAGTAGTTTTTCTCTGTTTGTTTCTAAGGCAGCTGTCACACCTTATTGGGATAGAGCAGTTCTAAATAGACACTTTTTCCAGTAACAAAATGGCGACTCCACTGGGGAGAATGTCTAATTAGTTTGTTTGTGTATCTCTTTGTTGTTTGTTTCATAAACTTATAAGTAGCATTCGAACTGCATTTGCCATAACAAATGCAAAGTAGACATCTGTTGCTTCAATCCATTTACTGGATTTGTTTATGATTTGAACAACTGATTCACAAATGATCTGATTGCCCTTGTGATAGCTCTTAAACCCTCCTTAGATCTACCCCTGATTGTGCATTACTGATTGCTTTTACTCGGCCAAAAACCAAAGACTAAACTGCAAACCATGACCCAGAACCCGGACAGATTCTCGTTTCTGGCCCAACGTAGGTACTGTTAAGAGTTCCTGCATTTCAGCGCACTTCCCAAAAGGGCAACCTGCGCTGCAATCCAGTTTCTCTGTGTTACAGGTGCGCTGATTAGACTAGCCCTGTGTAGCCGAGGTTCTTGTGCTTCATTCTTTCCAGTTTTGTCTCTGAATTTTGCAGCCTGTGATCAGTATATGTTTGTTTTAAACCCCTTTTCCTTGCTGTTATTCCGCCTCCTTTGTACGAAAGAACTGTAGATGTTTTTTTGTGTTTGTTGCGTCGTTTACAGTTTTCCATTGCAAAAGTAGAATAGTCGTACTGTCGTCCTTTGATTTAGATCTGTCGCAAGTGTCGATTTCTATCATAGGAGAAAGTTTGATTGCTGTTGATGGTCGATTATACTTTTACTATTGCCATTGGTTTGAATTTGTGATTTTCTAGTGTCAAAAACGAGTATTCATTTCAAAATCGCAAGGTGTCATAATCGTCTTTATCTTTTGATTTCGAAAAGAAGCTTGTTTATGTTTTTCCCTTAAAAGCAAAATTCAGATTTGTACATCAACTTTATTTTTAGCATCAATACTAAGAAAGTCGAAAACAAATACATGCATGTGCATTTGCATATTGACAGTCTGTTTGGCTTGATTTAGGAAAGTGCATTTACAGTGTGTTCTTTGCTCTTTGTGAAAAGATTGTGTCTTTATTTTCCTCTAGTAGCTAGGATTTTCATTGCACAAAAGAGATAAAAGTTTGTTTATCATCTTTAGATTGCATTTTAGGAATTACATCTACATCTCGTGGTGAACCCAAAAGGCAAACTTCATAAGCAAGATCAACTTAAATAAATTCAATGAATCTAACAACGCTTTGGAACTTAACGCACAACATTTAGAGGTCTAGGCTAGAGACGTATTCCGGCGTCGTAAAGCCTGGTAACTGTTGTCCTCATTGATGGTTGGGTGATTCCTCCACTTTGAGACGATAAGTGCCAGTACGGACTTGTGCTCCCACGTACCGTCGAGTATATTTTGGGAGACCCCTATAGGCTTAAATCCTTTATCCATAGGAAGCCATGTCTGCCGCCCTATCGATCGCAATGCATTGAACACAGCATTCGGGAAGATTGACTGCCGTACCGTAAAAAGTATTCTGCAGTTTTGCGATTGGTTTGGTACTCCCTCTACCTAGATCTCCAAAGCAGTCCCTTTCGTTCCTTTTCAGACTCCTTAACGGAAAAGGTCCATCTGAGCACTTGTCACTTCAGGCTCATTAAAAATCGAAGGAGACTATAGTCATCTTTTGTTTTTTCTCGACTCTTAAAAACTGAAAAAACAAGTTGTGTCAAAGCGTCTAAAATTCATTTAATTCGGAAACATACCTTCCCTTTATTTTAGTTGATCGAATAATCCGCAATCATGGAAGAAAGTCAATTGAAACCTCGTCGTTCACAGAGGCTTACGAGTCAACCGTCTTTGTCTCCGGAATCGAAACCAGTACGGACAAAGAGAACTCGTTTAATTGGTTCCAAATCTCCTATCAAAGTTAAAACAAGTGTTCCAACGAAATCAGAGACTCTGGTTACTCTAAACATTTCTGGAATCCTGCCTCTATAGAAGAAGTTCGACAGCCACAGAAGGACAGTGACACTGATCCTAGTTTGAGGATAAACACTTGTGTTACCGAACCAGTTCCATCTACAACCAGTTCAGAGAGTATTACTCTTCAAACATCTGTCGCTGCCGATTTCACACCTTCTTAGGAACCAGAATTATTTTACGGACCTGACGGTCTTCCCCTTCCACCTGGTCTGATTGCAATAGAAGAAATTGTAGAAGATCCTCAAAAAAGTACTCCAACGCACTTTGGAGTCGGGATCATTCTATATCCTTCCTCATCAGAAGTTAGTCTACCACTAGCGGAATCGCTAGGTAATCTTTTGGATAGACTACAAATGTCTGAATAACTGTCAACATTTAGGACTGTGTGATCTGACACAGCGATGACAGAACTCCCTGCTATCACTCCGACAATGTTCGCCGACATACCATCTGTCCCGACTAGCTCTCAGCTGCTAGAAGGAGCCCACTCAGGGGCTATTACGACAGTGTGGTCCGTTCCTGTTTGTTCATCCGGAATAATATCCGGAAACTCTTATGTTGAGTCTCAACAAATTGATCCATTTGGAAGTCAATTTGGGCAGTCCGGTCGCCAAGGGCAAACAATTCCCTTGAGTTCTGGATTACCACCGTATGGGGGGCAGTATGCCCTTTCATTATCCCCTCCGGGAGGATACCCATACGAGAGTTCGCAAAAATATTCAGGTTACACTGGAATTACATCAAGTGGTTGGGTACCTATACTACCTCAACAACCAAGAGTTGTGTATTCGATACAACAATGCATACCTATGTCGAATATCCTGACTACGCCAACCATTGTGACGGTGTCGCAAGTTCAAACGCTGCCTGTTGTATGCCAACCTCAGGTTTCTCAGGTTATAGTGCAACAACCCTTTGACCCTGCGACTCAACCACAATCGCCGACTAGTGGAGCGACACAGGTCTAGACGGGTACAATTACCCCTCACCTTGGTCAAACGGTTAGTATAGCGCAACAGCACATGGCTTCACAACCATGGCTGGTGCAATACCAACAACCACAATTCCAACAAGTATACCAAGGTTCTGAGCAGCAAATCTTTGCGAACAATGGACAGCCATACATTCAAAACGGTCAAAATCAACCATTTTACAATGGTCATGTCCACCAGCCTTACCAAACATACCAACATCAAATGCATTATACTGGTATGCAAAGACCAATTGCTCAGGCAATCCCATCTTATCCTGGGTATGCTTCACCTAACCTGAATCAACAGTTACCCTTTGTGGCAACCTTAGAGTTACCTGATTTAAATCGGTTAACAAACGATCCAATTGCTTACGCCCCTTGGTGGCCAGCGATTCCACATAAACTTCCATCAGATATTCCTAAATTTAATGGAAATCCGGGTGAAGATCCATCGAATCACGTGATGACCTTTCATCTATGGTGTTCATCAAACACCCTAAATGATGATTCGATAAGACTTCGCCTCTTTCAGAGGACGTTAACGGGTCCGGCGGAAAAATGGTACATTGAATTGCCTAGAGCTTCGTTTGACAACTTCAGTACCTTAGCCACAACCTTTTTAACCCATTTTCAATTACCAATAAGGTACAAAACGGGAACAAAACTTCTTACCAACTTCAAACAAACAATGGCCACTCACATATCTGATCATATACATGAGTGGCGACGTCGTCGTAGGATGGTAAAAACGTACGTCCCC
Organism: Pinus tabuliformis; assembly: GCA_031772625.1. Taxonomy (NCBI): domain Eukaryota; kingdom Viridiplantae; phylum Streptophyta; class Pinopsida; order Pinales; family Pinaceae; genus Pinus; species Pinus tabuliformis. The sequence continues at coordinate 58,815,701 of CM062813.1, read as the reverse complement.
GATCAGCTCTTCGCTGAATGGTTTATCAAGCCATTACTACCTTCCATCACAGAAGATGTGGCAAAGGGGGGAGTCGTAACAGAAGAGCAAGTTATCGCTCGTGCACAATATCTGGACTTGATTTACACTCAGTCCGGCACGGTCTACAACAAAATACCTGAATCCCCTAGACCGGAATTCTCAATTCCTCGTCCTCCTAAATCAAACAATGACTCTCATGCTGGCGATGGCGTGATTGGCACGACAAACACGAAATCGACAAAGGCTACATCCAAAAAGGCCCGTAAGATTTCAGGTCAAAATGCAAAAGACGAACTTCTTGCTTCGGAAGTAAATGTCGTATCGACAAATAAAGGCAAAGAAACCAAACAACCAGGAGGCAAGAAGAAAGGCAAAGGGAAGAAGAAGAAATAGGAGGAATCATCACCTGAAAAATCTTCTTCAAACCCTCCTAGAAATAGGAAACCAAAATTTCCATGCTTTATATGCAATGAGGATCATCGGACCACAGATTGTCCACACAGAGCTGAGGTTAAAAAATTCTTCAAGAATTCAAAAACCTCCGCAGTGTTAACTGATCCGTTTCCAAATCCAGGAACAAATCTGGTTGAGAGTGGAAATGCTTCCCCGTCTCAAGTGCTAATGTTGTCAATTTCAAAATAGCAAAATGATGCTTTGATATCGACAAGGAACAAAGATTATGGGAATCCACAGTTGTCGAACAACAAGGATAAAGATCAACCAGGTAGTTCGACAACAACTTCGATAGAAGTTGTGCCACCCACCATTCCTGAATTAACGATAAAACCGCCAAAGGGAGTAGTACACAAGTCGACATTTAATCCCCGCACTAGAGCGGCACAACATTATAACATAGTGGAAGATTTGGCCCAATCGCCATCCACTATGTCGACTCTTGAAGTACTACAAAATTGCCCATCCCAAAGGCAGGCTTTATTATCAGCCATTGGTGGGATTGACCCAAAGGATTCCAATCTTGTATCCTTCGATCATAAAGGATACGATCCTCAGTTACCAGCTCAACTAGCTTTCCTTGTTGAAGTGAAAGCCCTCAACAAAACTGTTCATCAAACAATTATTGATGAGGGGGCATCTACATGCATTATGTCAATGAGTTGCTGGAAAGTTTTAGGATCTCTAACCTTGTCGCGATCTTCGACGACATTAAAAGCATTCGACGGAAGGACATATACCCCATATGGTATCCTAAATAACTTGAAAGTTGAACTAGGAGGGAAAATAGTAGAAATAGATGTTGAAGTCATCGATGGGAAACTTGATTACAACATCCTACTAGGAAGATCGTGGATTTATGCCATGGCAGCTGTTGTGTCAACCTATTTTAGAAAGATTGCATTTCCCTTTCAAGGAGGGATTACAATCGTTGATCAACAAAACTTCCCCCCAATGGTTCTCAAGTTACTGGAAGCATTCCCATGATCCATGGAAGCCCCCATTCGCTTCAGAATATCGGAGTAGGCCTACTAAAAGATCCTATACTGATGGGAACTTTCACTCTTCCACCTCTAATCAATCTGGCGGAAGTAGCGACGATAGGAACCTGCAACATGATATCTTCTACAAAGGTCTCAGAAAACGATATCGACATGGATCATGCAGCGGTTTTGCCCCCATGCCCAAAGGAAATATTATAGCAATCAATGTTCCTAGCATGGGAGGCAAACCGAAATCAACGCTCATCGAGCGTTTGGATTGATAGGTCTAGAGAATATGGTACTCCTTCAGATCCTTGGTCGCGAGTGCATGTCACCGACGAAGGAATTGTCCAATCAATGGTAATTGAAGGAGCACCATGGAATGATTCCCACCATCGTTCTCTTCTTCCGGATTGTGGAGAAGATACTCAAAATGACCTTTATCATCCTTCAGTCTTTGATTTTCTGTCAAATACTGTAAATACAGTGGATTCTGAGCGAAACTTATCCAACATTGAAGAGACTATATCCGTAAATATCTCGACCAAAACAGATGTAGAGAATATTTATGCTGGCAAATGTTGTTCTCCATCAGAACTGGAAATATATAACGCTCTTTTTCGCGAATTCAGAGATGTCTTTGCTTGGTCATATAGTGAAATGCCAGGCACTGACTCGAGTATCGTTGAACACGAAATTAAGATGTATCCAGATGTCAAACCAGTACGACAACAGCTAAGGCAGGTGCACCCCAAGAAAGCTGCTGCCATTAAGGCAGAAGTTGAAAAACCTCTCCATGCTGGTTTCATCTACCCGGTTCCTCTAACCGATTGGGTATCGAATATTGTCCCTGTTATGAAAAAACAAGGGACAATTAGAGTGTGCGTCGATTATAGGGATGTAAATCAAGCTTGTCCAAAAGACAACTACCCTACACCCTTCATTGACCAGATAATTGATGAATGCGCCGGATGCGAAATCTTTTCATTCATGGATGGATTCTCCGGGTATGATCAAATAAATATCCGCCCACAGGACCAGTCAAAGACTGCATTTATTTGTCCGTGGGGCACATTCGCATATCGAAAATTACCCTTTGGTTTAAAGAATGCAAGGGCGATGTTTCAAAGGGCAATGAATTATGCCTTCCATGACATCAAAAACATCGTTCAACCATACCTCGACGACCTTCCGGCTCATTCGCGAAAGCGGACTGATCATCCGCAGCATTTAAGAGCGATATTTCTGCGTTGCCGACACTACAAAAGACGACTCAATCCGCACAAATGTGTATTTTGCGTCAGTTCTGGTCGTTTACTTGGCTTTGTACTCTCCAAGGATGGGATTCGTCTCGACCCATGTAAGGTCTAGGCAATCATAAATTTTCCTCCACCTTCGAATTTGCTTCAGATTCAGAAACTCCAAGGGAAAGCAAACTTTCTGAGGAGGTTCATTCCAAATTATGCTGAACTTGCTAAAGGTTATACACGTCTTTTAAAAAAGGAGGTACCCTTTGTCTGGGATCAGGTTGCGCAAGCTTCCTTTGATGCTTTAAAAGATTCCCTGATGAAAGCATCATTAATGTACGCCCTTGATTATCAAAGGGATTTTAACCTGTATCTGGCTGCAGCAGATATGACCATCGCAATGGTTTTAGTTCAAGAAGTCGATGGAATTGAGCATCCTATATATTATTTAAGTAAAAACTTAAATGATACAGAAAGCAAATATTCTTACGTTGAAAAGCTAGTGCTTGTAGCTGTTCAAGCGATACAAAGATTTCGACACTATGTCCTCTTTCGGAAAACTACCATTCTGTCAGATTGCAACCCCATGACTTATATATTGTCGCGACAGTTACTGGGGGGAAAATACTCAAAATGGATAGCAATCCTACAAGAGTTTGACCTGGAATTTGTAAAATCCAAGTCAAAGAAAGCTCTAGTTTTCGCAGAATTATTATGCGATCTCCCATCGTCGTCCAACGATGAAACATCTGAAGAATTAATCATGGATGAGAGTTTGTTTCTGATATCTACAAGAAATGAGTGGTATGGAGATATGATCATTTATCTCCAAACCCAAAAATTTAGGCCAAACACCTCCCACTCTGAACAA